>CAWUFW010000096.1:2382500-3688800 GCA_963921515.1 Calotriton arnoldi | reverse complement strand
TGTGCACACTGAAAGTCCTGCTAGTCAGACAACATGCACAATTAGTGATCCAGTGGACAGCACACTCACCTGCTCCCCTGGTTTCCCATACAGCTTGTTGTACTGTGGAAGGAGGCTGTCCAGCAGGGCCTGGTTCTCCTCAAGGCTGAAGGCTGGGGCTCTCTCCACAGTACGTGCCATTGCAGGAGCCAGAGGATGCATAAACAGCAGCAGTGTTGGTGGCAGATGTCGTCCTGGAGCATGTAGTGCAGGCAAGTGAACTCTCAGGGGAACAGCCAGCATTATATGTGTGCTGCAGAGGCAGATACTGTCCCATGTGTCCAAAGTGATAGGTCCAAGTCATTTGCATCTTCTGAATCTGCCCAATCCATGGAATAGCAGCACTAATACACGCCCACAGCATCCTTCAAATCTTCAACTTCATGACACCCATGATTTTGCAACATTGTTGTGGCTGGCCAACTGAATTCACTGCATCAGACTCGTTGGAGGTTCGAAAACGCGTCCGTTGCCATGCCAGGACCCAGCCAATGTGTGCGCACCGTTCTGTCCACTGCTGTACAACGCGTATTTCGGGATACAACGCGTACCCGCACACATCATATGCAATGGGCCGGCCGGGCACACCGATCGGTCCATTGCTGTTCAACGCGTACCCGCACACATCATATGCAATGGGCCGGCCGGGCACACCGATCAGTCCATTGCTCTACAACGCGTCCCCGCTCACATCCAATGCAATGGGCCGTGCGGGCACACCGATCGGTCCATTGCTGTACAAGCTGCGTACCCGGGATACAACGCGTACCCGCTCACATCATATGCAATGGGCCGGCCGGGCACACAGATCTGTCCATTGCTGTACAACGCATACCCGGGATACAACGCGTACCCGCTCACATCATATGCAATGGGCCGGCCGGGCACATTGATCGGTCCATTGCTGTTCAACGCGTACCCGCACACATCATATGCAATGGGCCGGCCGGGCACACCGATCGGTCCATTGCTCTACAACGTGTCCCCGCTCACATCCAATGCAATGGGCCGTGCGGGCACACCAATCGGTCCATTGCTGTACAACCCGTACCCGGGATACAACGCGTACCCGCTCACATCATATGCAATGGGCCGGCCGGGCACACCGATCGGTCCTTTGCTGTACAACGCGTACCCGGGATACAATGCGTACCCGCTCACATCATATGCAATGGGCCGGCCGGGCACACCGATCGGTCCATTGCTGTTCAACGCGTACCCGCACACATCATATGCAATGGGCCAGCCGGGCACACCGATCGGTCCATTGCTCTACAACGCGTACCCGCTCACATCCAATGCAATGGGCCGTGCGGGCACACCGATCGGTCCATTGCTGTACAACGCGTACCCGGGAGACAACGCGTACCCGCTCACATCATATGCAATGGGCCGGCCGGGCACACCGATCGGTCCATTGCTGTACAACGCGTACCCGCACACATCATATGCAATGGGCTGGCCGGGCACACCGATCGGTCCATTGCTCTACCAGGTACAGCGTACCCGCTCACATCCAATGCAATGGGCCGTGTGGGCACACCGATCGGTCCATTGCTGTACAACGCGTACCCGCTCACATCATATGCAATGGGCCGGCCGGGCACACCGATCGGTCCATTGCTGTACAACGCGTACCCGGGATACAACGCGTACCCGCTCACATCATATGCAATGGGCCGGCCGGGCACACCGATCGGTCCATTGCTGTTCAGCAGCGTACCCGCACATCATATGCAATGGGCCGGCCGGGCACACCGATCGGTCCATTGCTCTACATCAGCGTACCCGCTCACATCCAATGCAATGGGCCGTGCGGGCACACCGATCGGTCCATTGCTCTACA
This sequence comes from Calotriton arnoldi, assembly GCA_963921515.1. Taxonomy (NCBI): domain Eukaryota; kingdom Metazoa; phylum Chordata; class Amphibia; order Caudata; family Salamandridae; genus Calotriton; species Calotriton arnoldi. Next base: position 3,686,915 of record CAWUFW010000096.1, on the reverse strand, counting down.
ACGCGTACCTGCTCACATCCAATGCAATGGGCCGGCCGGGCACACCGATCGGTCCATTGCTCTACAACGTGTCCCTGCTCACATCCAATGCAATGGGCCGTGCGGGCACACCGATCGGTCCATTGCTCTACAACGCATCCCTGGACAGGTCACACGCATATGTCACCATGCTCGTCACTGGTGAACCTATGCCAGCCACATATACTTTCCAGGGACTCAGGGGCACACCTACAACACCACACCCAGTCCACACTGTATCTAAGGCATGGGTGGCAGCATAACCTTATCTGTGTATGTGGGTGAACATGTGGTTTTGGGGTGGCACTTGGGGGCAGACACACCCAGGCTGTGCACGTGTTCATGGGGACAGGGTCCTTTGTGTGTTGTGCACCTGACCACTGTGGTGTGCAACTTTTCATTTTGGAGCATGTGTCATGGTCACATTTCCAGGTTGTGTATGTGTATGACATGTCACATACCCCCAGGCTCACATGTGGGAAGGCATGTACGTCACAGGGTGGCCCATTGCCACAATAGTGATGTCCCTCCGCAGTCTGTGTGCATGTTGTGTTTCACATGTCTCTGACTCCATGTGCACAATGGGAGACAGTCTCCACATCCACGTGGTTTGTGCATGAACTTTGATGTGTGTGTGTGTGTGTCACAGACGTCCATGTCTGTCCTGCAGAGGCTACAGGGGCCACTACCTGTGGGTGTCATGTTTGTTTTTCTGACGTGTACATGATACGCCATGTCATGCCAGTATCCATGTGGCAAGACAGGGTCCCTGGGAATCTACCTGTCAATGAGCTGTGATGCCTGTGGAGCATCTGTCCAGACATGTCACTGTGGTATGTGTGTGGAACGTGAGAGCAGTAAATGGGTACTGTGACACAGCCTAATGGTTTCCCATAGCACACCCTGGAACCTGTTGTCAACACTTGTTGAACAGAGATGTTAGATGATGTCCATGTAGGTGCCATATATGTCCAAACAGAACGACACACACATCAAGTACTTGTGTTTGTTAATGATGTATCATGTGAAATTGAGTATGGTGAACGGCACATAGGTGGGGTGACTGACAATCTTGCTTTCTTCACCTATGCACTGCAGGGCTCCTGCTGTCCATCGACCATTCCCAGACCTGGCAACGATGGTGGAACGTGACAGCATCCGACAGTACCGCTTCACCAAGCAGCTGATTGAGGATTTGGCAGTGCGGTTGGACCCACATTTGCAGCCTGGCCGTCCGTATCCTACAGCGCTGACCCCCAAGGTGAAGGTGATGGCAGCCCTACACTTCTTTGCCACCGGTACCTTTCAACACACTGTGGTGACTGCCGGTGGGATGTCACAGACTATGTTCAGCCATGTGCTACGCGAGGTTTTGGGGGCAATGTTGAGATACCTGAACCAGTACATCTATTTCCCAACACGTCCACGACTCACTGACGTCAAGAGTGACTTCTATGCCCTGGGGAGGATGCCACATGTAATTGGCTCCATTGATGGGACACATGTGGCTTTGATGGGACACATGTGGCTTTGATACCACCACAGGCACATGAGCAGGCATACCGGAACTGTAAACATTACCATTCGATCAATGCTCTGGTGGTATGTCTTGCAGATATGACCATCACACATGTGTGTGCCCGTTTCCCCGGTTCGGCACACGATGCCTACGTGATGAGGAGTAGTCGCATCCCGAGGATGATGTCACAGATGCCAAAACAGCGTGCCTGGCTTGTTGGTGTGTACTGACTTTGTACCATTGTGTGTGTTCTGCTATGTTGTTTTCCGCGCACATTTTCAAATCGGCTAATGTGCAATTGTCTGTCTGTAGGTGACTCGGGATACCCCAACATGCCGTGGTTGCTGACACCCCTCAGGAACCCTGTGACACCAGCCCAGATGCGCTACAATGAGGCACATGGTCGGACCAGGAGAGTGATTGAGCGGACATTTGGTCTCCTGAAGAGCCGCTTCCGCTGCCTAGATAAGACAGGAGGGGCCCTCCCATATGCCCCAGCAAAGGTGTGCAAGATTGTCATCGTCTGCTGCATGCTACACAACCTGGCAGTGCGGAAGGAGTTGCCTCTCATCCTGGATGACGATGACCAACATCCGCCACCTGTGGAGGATCCTGGGCTGGACCACGATGCCAGTGGTGATGATGATGATGAGGGTGATGTCCGCACACAGCTCATCACCAACTTCTTCAGCTGAATGTGAGTATCCAGAGGATGTTATGTCAATGATGTGAGTTTGCATGATATGTGTGTGTGGTGCTCTGGTGCTGTTTGAGTGTGGCCATGTGCTACTTGACTGGATGCGTGCAGCGATGTGTCCTTGCAGGTGGCCTGTACTGCCCAACAGTGTTGACATGCTAACTTGGTTTTGTGTAGTTATCTCGTGACATGTATTCGACATGAGTATTGCCGTTCTGTGCTGTTCTTCAGTGGTTTTGACTGTGTGTCATGTCTGTCCTTCACAGGGTGCTGCCGGAGTTGTTTGATCAACTTGGATCCCACGAATCCATGATTCAACTTCCAAGGTGGAACCAGTCGTTTCCCTACAGGTGATGTGCCACACACCCCTGGACTTTCTATCTTCTGCACTTTTTGACTTTGTGGCCACAGCCAGGTTGGATTAGCTAGCATTTGTAGTGGAAACAACATGTTGCAAATGTGTAATAAACCTGTGCTTCACTTTGGGATGTGCGTTGCCTGTAGTCACACATCTGACTGACATTTGCTTACTGCACCTGTAGTCTAGTTGACACAGACTGTGAATAGGTGGCGTGTCTGTGCATTCCACTGTATTTAGTTGCAACATCAGTATAGGTGATGAGTCTGATGGCCCTGGTGTGTATGTGTTGTGTGGCCCTAGTGGTGTGTCTCCCTCATATGTGTCACGTCGCCATGACTGACATGACGGTGTTGGACTTGCTGTAGCAGTTAGCATGCACAGTGTCATTTTTCTGATCACCATCTCCATGACAGAGAGCACGTTGGAATCACAACAGAGGCAGATATGGTGTATTTGTGAGTTTATTTACATACAGGTGTGAGGATGGTGCACAGGATGGTGGGTGCTGTACATAGAAATTGGAATCCAAAGTTCCCATGTGATTCGGAAGTCTTGGTAGCTGAAATGTCCAGAGTAAAGTCCACAGTCATCTGATAAATTTGGCCAACTATAGCTCCCCATGTCATGTGGAGAGTTGGGTTGGCTTCGACAGGGCGTGCAGTTTGCACACAGAGGAAAAGTTCCAGAACAGGTGTTGGCTTCCTGGGGGATGTAGATGGCCATCGGCCTCTCAGTTTGGCCTCCTTGGACGGCCCCTCTTCTTGGGGGGGGACCCTCAGGTGCAGGCTGCGGCGGTGCAGGGGACTCTCTGCCAGAGTCCTCCTCCCTCCCTGTGACATTTGCAGTTGTTTCAGCAGCAGATGTTGTGGGCACACAGGGAGGTGAGGCCATGTTGGTGCTGATCTGGCGGAGGCATGTCAGTATGTCCCTAAGCACCGCTGTCAGTTGTTCCAATGTGTCCCACTTGGACTCCATGCCAGACATGTGTGTCTCGACATGTGACATGTGTGTCTCAACATGTGACATGTGTGTCTCGACACGGGACATGTGGGAGTCCAAGCGGGCATGATGGGCAGCCTGCTGCTGTTGTATGTCCTTGAGGATCCCCATTACCTGGCTGACCTCTCCGGTGCTAGTCTGGTACGCATCCGCGATGCGTGCCAGTTGTGGGTCATCATGCAGTCCAGACCCCTCTGCAAAGAGCGACCTATGTCTACCACCCCTCCCACCACCCCTGGCGACACGTGCAGGACCTGCGGTGGCACGCACAGGTGACCATGGGCCCACTTGGGTGTTGTTCCTGGGCTCGTTGTCACCAGCTCCAGTTTGGGTCTGGGTCCCTGCGCTGTTGTCACATCTGTGTTCCTTGGTCTGTCCGTGTTGGCAGGGGTGGCCTGTGTGTTGGCAGTTGTTGGAGGGGTGGGTGCAGGGGGTGCAGATGTTGGTCCTGCTGGTGCTGCATGATGACTCACACCGGAGGGTCCAGCTGGTTCTTCGCCATCCGAGGAGTGCAGAGGCTGATCCACACCAGTGAGCTCAGTGTTCACCGGAGCCTGGGACAGGGACTCCTCCTCGTCTGCTGCTGTGTCCCCATCATCACCTGTTTTGGGGAGAGACACAGATTGTATGTTATGTTTCTACTGGCATCAATTGTTCAAACACCTGACAGTTGTGACTGTACCTCTGGATGTGGGCCTGGACATTGCATTCTCCTAAATTGTGACAGTCAGAGAGTGATATTGGTGTAGCACATTGTCCTGCCAACCTGTGGCATGTCAATGTGAATGTTGAGGTGTGTGCATGACCAGCATTGGTAGTATTTGCTTGCCATCCGGGCCTCCTTCTCCCCCCAGCCCAGTTATCCCACCATGAAGCGTGCTTCCATTGCAGGGAGTGCAAGTTGTCTTTCAGGATGTCAGTCAGTGGTGTCCTGCTGTTGGTTGTTGCACAGTTCCCAGCAGGGCCTTGTGCTCCCCCAGCAGTACCCAGTGTCAGCCAACTTGTGAGTCCTTTTCCACTCCCTGTGATGTGAGCATGGTTCAGGGTGGTGTTGATGGGCCAACTGTGAGGCTGACCAATATCTGTGACTACCACTCCCATCATGCTATTGCCTCCACCCCCCTTCCCAGCATGCCCATCCTTCCTTCCTTTTGACTCTGCTTCCCTGTGGGGTGGAGTGCCTGTGCTGACAGGATGGCTGGGAGTGTTGTCCTGGCAGTTGTTTGGCTACAAGTCCCAAGAGTGTCCCTGTGCTTCACACAGCATAACCCATGGTGGTGGTTCTTTGTGGGATCTTCAGTTAGGATGTGAGGCATTGCATTCTCCCAGGTGGGTTATGTGGAGTTAGTGTTGAGGGTGTGTGAGGGGAGGTGCTTGTAACTATGGTCAGTGCTGTGAGTCCTCCTTCCCACCCAGCCAGATATCCCACCATGGAACGTGCTTCCATTGCAGGGAGTGCAAGTTGTCTTTCAGGATGTCAGTCAGTGGTGTCTTGCTGTTGGTTGTTGCACAGTTCCCAGCAGGGCCTTGTGCTCCCCCAGCAGTACCCAGTGTCAGCCATCTTGTGAGTCCTTTTCCACTCCCTGTGATGTGAGCATGGTTCAGGGTGGTGTTGATGGGCCAATTGTGAGGCTGACCAATATCTGTGACTACCACTCCCATCATGCTATTGCCTCCACCCCCTTCCCAGCATGCCCATCCTTCCTTCCTTTTGACTCAGCTTCCCTGTGGGGTGGGATGCCTGTGCTGACAGGATGGCTGGGAGTGTTGTCCTGGCAGTTGTTTGGCTACAAGTCCCAAGAGTGTCCCTGTGCTTCACACAGCATAACCCAGGGTGGTGGTTCTTTGTTGGATCTTCAGTTAGGATGTGAGGCATTGCATTCTCCCAGGTGGGTTATGTGGAGTTAGTGTTGAGGGTGTGTGTGAGGGGAGGTGCTTGTAACTATGGTCAGTGCTGTGAGTCCTCCTTCCCACCCAGCCAGATATCCCACATGGAACGTGCTTCCATTGCAGGGAGTGCAAGTTGTCTTTCAGGATGTCAGTCAGTGGTGTCCTGCTGTTGGCTGTTGCACAGTTCCCAGCAGGGCCTTGTGCTCCCCCCAGCAGTACCCAGTGTCAGCCATCTTGTCAGTTGTTTTCCACTGCCTGTGATGTGAGCATGGTTCAGAGTGGTGTTGATGGGCCAATTGTGAGGCTGACCAATATCTGTGGCTACAACTCCCATCATGCTATTGCCTACACCCCCCTTCCCAGCATGCCCATACTTCCTTCCTTTTGAGTGGACTTCACTGTGTGTGAGTGTGACAGCAATGGCAAGATGGCTGACAGTATGGTCCTGTTGTTTGTTGGTGCCCAGTTCCCATCAGGGCCTTGTGCTCCCCCAGCAGTACCCAGTGTCAGCCATCTTGTCAGTTGTTTTCCACTCCCTGTGATGTGAGCATGGTTCAGAGTGGTGTTGATGGGCCAATTGTGAGGCTGACCAATATCTGTGCCTACAACTCCCATCATGCTATTGCCTACACCCCCTTCCCAGCATGCTCATACTTCCTTCCTTTTGAGTGGACTTCACTGTGTGTGAGTGTGACAGCAATGGCAAGATGGCTGACAGTGTGGTCCTGTTGTTTGTTGGTGCCCAGTTCCCATCAGGGCCTTGTGCTCCCCACAGCAGTACCCAGTGTCAGCCATCTTGTCAGTTGTTTTCCACTCCCTGTGATGTGAGCATGGTTCAGAGTGGTGTTGATGGGCCAATTGTGGGTGTGACCAATATCTGTGACTACCACTCCCATCATGCTATTGGCTACACTGACTTCACCAGCATACACAGAATTCCTTCCTTTCAGTGAGCTTCCCTGTGAGGTGGTGTTCTAGTGGTGGGTAAATATCTGGGAGTGTTTGTTGGTTCTATTTGTGCCACTGCCTTGCTGTATTTGTTGTTAGGTTTGTACATGTCATGACACAGTTACATATCACTATGAGATGGCAGGTATTGTGTTTGTCTGACTAGCATTCACATCTTGGGATGAATATCTTTTGGTTGTTGTGTATTTGCTAAGGGTGCATGGTTTGCCTATCCCCTTGACTGTGATGTGTGTGTGTTGTCACACCATATTGTGTATATTAGTTGTGTACTCACCAGGTTCTGGGATGTCTGTTAGTCCGTATACGCTCACTGGTGGTAGGATGGCCCGCACCTTCTCCTCCCAGGGCCTGAGGTATACTGGTTTTGCAGGAGGGCCACTGCCGGTGTGCTGGCTGAGGAGGTAGTCCTTTTTGAGTAGGTCCCGGACCCTCCTGCGCACATCATACCACCTATTCTGGATGTCTTCCTTTGTGCGCAAACATGGTGATTGTGCGTTCACCCTGTCGACAATCCTCGCCCACATCTTGGTTTTCTGCGACATGGGGGTCTGTTGTACCAATGTACCAAACAACTGTGGCTCTACCCTGAGGATCTCATCTACCATGACTTCCAATTCACTGTCTAGGAACTTATGATTCTTCTTTGGGGGCATGGTGATCGGTGGTGGTGGTGATTGATGTGTGTGTGCAAGTGGGGGGTGTGAGTGTAGGTTTAGCTGGGTGTGTGTGAGGGTGCTATTTGTAGGTGTGGTAATGGTGTGTGGCTTGTGTGATGTATGAGCTCTGAGTGTGTCTGTGGTTGCTGTGTGATGGTGTTCTGTGCTGGCAGGTCAGTGGAATTTGCAAAGGATCATGGTAGGGATTTGTGGCCTTTATGTAGGTGGAGTTGGAGGTGTGTCCTTGTTCCATTTTTTTTCCTCCCTGTATTTATTGGCTTTGTGGTTGCTTGTTTGGCCCTTTTTAAAAAAAAATGTCCTTGGTGTTTTTGGTGCATGTAGGAGTCGTTCTTGTGTCCGAGTAGGACGCTGCAGTTGTCTGGTGCGATCTTGTCCGACTCGTTCCCGCTGTGTGTCAGCTAGGTTTCATATGCGGCGTACGAGTCGGTCGCGGAGTATGGGGTTGCTTCGGCTGGGTTTTGTATACGTGTCGGTCGTACGGCTTGTGCTCCGGGCTATTCGGTCGTGTTTTGCACGCACAGCATCGTACTACGCGGGTCGGAGTTCGCGGGTACGTTTCGTTCGGTTCAATCCGGGTGCGTGTCGGTCGGTTCGTTTCGCGTGATTTCCCGGCCGGATGGCTTGTTTACGTCCGGTTCGGTCGGTCGTTTTGTATTCCGTCCGAGTCGGTCGGATTTCACATGCATTTCATCGTACTACCCGGGTCGTACAGCGCCGGTCCGAGTCGGTCGGATTAAATTCCCGTACCGAGTCGGTCGGTATTTTTTCCGGCCCGAATCGGAATCGGCCCCACAGTGTGAACACTTGGTAGCATCTTAGCGATAGTATCCCATGTCAGTTCTTTCAGTACTTTCACCTCGGCCTGTCCAACAGATGACGGTTTTAAGGAACCAACTAAACAATAACAACAACAGTGACCGGTACATAAGTGACAACCTGTTTCACGTCCCTCCCGTACATGGTTCACTAGCTATTACTTGGTGACTTGTTGTGTACCCCCTCTCGTTGCCAACTCCATTCCCACATGTGCGCCTCGGTAATGTGTTTGCGTTCATGGAATACCACGGCTTGGTATCAGGGGTGTACGTGGTGTATGGTGTCCCCTATCTGGTCGAGTCTCTCCTGTGCAGTGCAGCCCCCGGGAGTCCCCTCCCCAGCGTGTTGTAGTGTCTGAAGCATGCCCCCCCATTGAGCCGCCATGGGCTCCTTGCGCAGCCCTAGTGTTTCCTCCCCCTGTATGGCAATCCCCTCTGCTTTAGCCCAGGCCAGCAATGAATAGATCCATGCGCGTATGTGTGGCGGGTCCGCTGCTTTCCATTGCTTAGTTAGGAGGCGCTTAGCGACCACAATCCCCAGGTCAAGGAATCGAGATGTGGCTTTCATGGCTGGAGTCCTGCGGAAGTGGTGTAGAAGGTATACAGTCCAGTCAAAGGGTATATTGCGACCTGTGCAGGTGTGTAACAGTCTGCCTACCTCACGCCAGTATGCTAGCAATTTAGAACAACTCCATAACAGTGTGTATCAACCCAGCCTCAAGTTCAGCACATCGTGGGCACTCCGCATCTGTGCGATGAAAATACCTATTGATTGTCTCAGGAGTGAGATATGCCCTGTGGACGATAAACAACTGTATCTGGCGAAATCGTACATTGCGCGGTATGCGTACCGGGCTGCCAAGCATCCGCGCCCACTCTTTGTCCGCCATTTGTCTCCCCAAGTCCAGTTCCCACTTACGTCGAAGTGGCTCTAGACTGAGCGCCGTATGGAGTCGGAGCGACGCCGCAAACCAACGCACCAGGTGGCGCCCCCGCCCCATAACGTGTAAGTACTGGATAGTAAGATGCTGAGTGGGCTCAGCAGTTATGTCTCCCCATTTAGATGTTAGCGTCCCTACCAATGAGCGGTGTGTAAGGAATTGCCCCCGCGGGAGCCCCTCTTCTTCCACTAGTGTCATATATGGGATAAGGACCCCATCTCGATACAGGTCACCCGGCGTCTGTATGTCAGCTTCCTGCCAGTCTGCAATCGCCGAGGATGTTAGAGCCGCTGTCCCACAAGGAGAGCCCTCTAATGGTATAGCCGGTGCATAAGGCACAAGGGTCCTAGTGATATGTAAACATCTGCGATAGCATTTGTACGCTACTGCTAGTAGTAGCGGCTTTGGCGCTGCGGCTCTAGTAGCAGGATGGAAAAGCCTGATTATTTGCTCAAGTGTGTAAGGTGGCAGCGAGGTCGCTGTGTCCTCCCGGTTCCTGTCCACAAGCCATCGGGCTATCCATTGCATCTGGGCGGCTAAATAGTAGTGCTCAAGGCAGGGCGCAGCCAGGCCTCCCTGGTCAGTAGGAAGGTACAGTTTTCCTAGCGTTATCCTGTGTCGGGAGCTCCCCCACAAAAAATCCCTCAGCATTCTGGCAATGGAAGCGAAGAAAGCAGCTGGGACATAAAGGGGCAAATTGGTGAAATAATACAGGAGCCGGGGAAGAATCACCATTTTGGTCAACGCTACTCTACCAGTGACCGTCAGTGGGAGCGTACCCCAAAATCTCATCTGTGACTGGATCGCGGTTAAGGCCCTCCCCAGATTACCATCAAATAAATCTCTCGGCTGGCGATATATCTGGATCCCTAGATAGCGGAAGGTACACTCTTTCCATTGCACCTCCGCACCGTTGAGAATATAATGTGGGTTATGACCCCCCTCGCCGAACGCGTAAATGCATGACTTTCCAGCGTTCACTCACAATCCCAAGACCGCATACATAATTCCTTTCTATAACAATGTACCCCTAAGCTGTGGCCCACAGGCAAATCATCTCCCGCCTTTACTATGACAATGCAGTAGGAATGGTTCTCCCAATGGCTTCTCTCGTCCCCATCAAAGTGGTCTTTCATACAACTGCCTGAACAGAGTCTTCTCCTCATGGAAATTTGAACACAACTCCAGTCCTTAGGGAATCCCACTAACTCCCCATTCAATCCAGAATTAAGTTCAATATTGGATGCTTCGCCCACAATGCCATCCATATCAAATCCCCTCCTTACCTTGCAGCTCTTCTCACCATCTTTGGTGGAGACTGATGACTTTGGATCAAGAAACTCCAGCTTCAAAGACTTATTCAGCTCTAAAACCATTTTTCTCTGGAGCCACGACCAGCTTCAGGGAACCACTTACATTGTCAGCCAGAATCCAATCTGACCCTCTCATATTTAAGAAAGTTTTAAAAACTCACCTATTCCACATTCACCTCAACTAACTCCTTCAATCACCACTGTTGGTCACCTCCTCTGCCCCTTCTAATATTAGTCTGCTCTCATCATTCTCTACTCCCTGTAATTGTTACTAGTTATTCTCTGTATTAAGTGTACTTATGCCTTTTGGTAAAGCAGCACAGTAGAAAATGGCAAATAAATAAAATATTTAATAATTGCACACCTTATTCACAATTAAAAACAATGATTGAGTATCCCTACACTCTTTGCTCATTTTGCACAAGATCAATTTGGATGTAAGTTAGTTGCTCAGGTAAGTTTAGGATATGCATTTTTGAGGCGTTGTGAATACTCAAAATATTATTTATTTGTGGGTGTGCATTCATTTTGCACAGCATGTGCTTAGTCACTACTCTGAATCTTCCCAATGAATGTCCAATTTTGCAGGCTCATTCAGATGAATGCATGCATTGCCTTAATTGCACACACATAGAATTGACTTAAAATTGTAGATTTGGCCAGTGTATATTTGTATGACTCATGACAAGTATGAACACATACAATATGACTTTTTCCTGGGGTAAATGTTTCTTAGACTTGGAAAACGGTTTGAGAATTAGAAAAAATGAGTTGGCATAAAGAATAGTCTAGAAATATAAAAGTTGGCTTTAGACAAGAACTGTTGGGCTAATATGTAAACTTCGTTCCTGCCTGCTGTCTACTCACAATCCCTCCACGGCTGCTATTCACACTTGCTATAAGAATGTAATGTAAATAGTTACTCACAAGTTTTGCAGCAACCTTCTAGGAAGGATACGATATATCCACCAACCTGTAAAAGGAATATGAGATGAAAATTAAAAGTGATCAATCAAAGTGTTGATACAAGTTGCTGTAAAAATGTATTAGCTAGCAGAATCATGACCTGAAGCACATGCAACACTGCAAATAGTATACAAAACTTTGTTGCTGTTAACAAGACAAGGATTTATAGACCAAAATAAGGACCTCTATTTGCTGCATATGTAAGCAGTGGGATATGTCCTTTTGTCACAATATATTACACACAAGGCATTTCCTCAGCATTCATAAATCTATTTTGCAGTGTGATTCATACACATTCGCATGACCTAACTTGAAAACGGCCTCAAACTTTTGTTCAATTCACTTAAATTAACACATTTGGGAAAATAGATTTTCCATCTACAATACACCCATTTGTTTGTTATCCAACAAATTGCAACCATGACACAAAACCACAATATTTCGATGCACAACACCTAGGGCATTGTATTAACTCACCAGGAACCTGTTTTCAGTTTAGAAGCTGTACAATTATGGTGCTCAGAGATAGAATGACTGAAAAATATATTTGGCTTTATACCAGATCAAGAAAGACAATAAATCAGAACTCATAAAATTTGAGAAGAATCCATTAGATATTCAAACTACTGCATGTAAAATCAAAGGAAAACAAAATAATAGGAACTCATTTTTGAGAAACAAGATAATGGAAACCCCAATTTGTGTAAAACCATATTAATAGAAGTACAGTTCTTGTGAAAATAGTAGGACAAATCCAAAGAACAGTTGAAAATAAAGAATTAATTTACTAACAAATAATTGAGGACCCCATAGCAAATCCTACTTAGGGGACATTGTTTTCAATTATGCTGAAAATGAGTGAGATTTGAGATGCACCTCTCACAAAGAAAAATATTAAAGAATGACTAGTAAGATGAGGTAGGGATGGAGAAATATGGCGGAGTCAAAGAAGGAAGTGGTAAGAAGACACATGGTGTGGGGGTAATTCTTTGGAGTGGCAATATGAAGAAAACGTGACAGGATGTGGGAATAGAAAGGAGTCAAGTGAAAAGGGACCTAGTTAACCTTGCATAAAAACCAACAAGGAGAATACATTTTCAAGATGTATGGCATTAATACCTCAAAACGTTTTAAAGTCAATTTTGAAAAACAAGACATTCTAGGAATTGGTTTCTGCCAGATGATGAATGTCATTCAACTTTAATATGTTTATTAAAATCTTTAGAAGAAATGGTTTCTTAGAATTGATATTTTATGATTTTTTTCAAGAAAATCACATACAAATATGTAAACATATACTTCTTCCTATAATGCACGAATTGTAGGACATACCTGCACTGGGTTTAAGAAATGGCATTCTTTCCGGGTTAGTAATACAATATGAATATATGACATACTGAGAATGAGAAAGCTGTTCTCAGTTTCAGAGCTGCATGTCAATATCATAATCATTGTGCCATTTACTAAAGAAGGTAGTATTATTTGGCAAGATAGTTAACAAAATGTTTTTAAATTTCTTTAATTCTTTATTTAATTGTTAATTTCTTTAATTCTTTTTAATAATTGTTAATTTCTTTCATTCTTTTTTTTTTTTTAACAAAAATGCTTTTTCAATTGTAGGACCGAAGACCACCTTAGATCAGCCTAGAAATTAATTCAAGAGAAAAGCTTGAATTCTGAAATTCAAGAAAGTTTAACAAAGTGTTATGAAATGTTGCTTTTATTCATCTTTTGAAAATTACCTTATAAGCAAGTCTTTTTTAATTATATCATTTTTTTCATGTGTCAATTCTAATTTTGTAGATTGGTGGTACGGGGTGGGGGTGACTGATAACTAAAACATTGTTAGACATACTGTGGCCTAAATATGGTTTGCAAAAATGTTGCTCCAGTTGGGTGTAGATTCACTATTATGAACTCCAATTGTGCGATATGTTTGTGAACGATGTTTACAACACTATGCTTTTGACAGATGATACTTAGGCCACAATATTCTGGTACCCTATGACATTATTGAAAGTCAATGCATCTCAAAAAGTGCATATTCCATTATACTTGCACTATGAAGTTGCACGCATGTCTTCTAATTCATTAGATACCTTTATTACAGACTAATCCTGATTATTAAGAAATTATTTAACATTCAATCAAGTAGTATGTATATGGATTTGAAAAATCTCCTACAAGAACAGTATTGGAAGTTATGGATTGCCCAGCTGCCATATCTTAATTATTTCCTTCAAATGTTTGATTTGTCCACTTATAACTACCGGAGGAAAAAACATGTTTATGGTTTACTTGAATGTCTTGAAGAAATAGCAGAAATTTGGCAAGGCAATGTTTTCAACAGATGCAAATACTATGGGGGTAAAGAAGGGCACAATAAAGACATTCTTTTGGTCCACTAATGTAGGCAGCATCTTTGCCCAGTTATGAAATTGCTGAGTCTTTTTTTAATAAATAGTGGCATATTGTGCAATGAAATATGAGATGTATTTAATTTATCAAAAATCCTAATGCCTCAGTATTTTTTAACCTTTTTTCTGGTATGCAAATGCAAAGTAACTTTGGAATTTCAACTTTAATTGTTTCAGTAGAACTAATATGCGTTTGGGACATATTTATTTGTTACTTGTTAAGGAGCAGAAGTTTATGCAATGTTTATACTATGCAGAAAATAACTCAATGCCACATGCAAGTAATATGTTTCAACTGGGTATATATGATAATATCAATACCTAATAGCTAAATAAGAAATCTAAACAACAGAGTTGATCATGGATATCCTGGGAATTTGTTCCATTACATCGGAACGCCAAAGGAATGCATTTAACTATTTGAAGTGCTTGAGAGTAGATGCTAATGTACAAGCTTGTTCCAATTGATAAGATGCACAATCAATTGTTTTTGTTGTAAAATTAGCCGTCGAGCATCTGAATATTCAAAGTCACTGTCTTTCTTTGTCCTCAAAAAATCGCAGTTTATCAAGGTATTGTTGATAATTAGTCCAGCAAATAAACAGATATTTTTTAGGGGTATCTCACTAGTTTAAATTATTATTGAGCTCTGTAGACTAACAGTCAGGTGAGTCCCCGTGACTATTTGCAAATATTTTCAAAAAAGTATGACTAATCCTTTCTTTATTAAATGACTCTAGGAGACCTACATTGTATCAAATTATCAAAAGATTTAAAAAAGAATGCAGTTGCATCCCTGGTAATGAACAATGACCTTCATCACCAGTTATTTTGAATCAATATCACTTATTTGCAGCTTCTACAGATGAAACAGTTGCTTTTCCAAGATTAAAAAAAAAGTAACTTAGAGTTTACAATATGATTTTATTTTGTTACGGGAAAAATCCTTGAGTGATCCTACTTCATGAAGCTTTTTAAGCTGCACTGAAATGAGCTGCATAAAAGTGATTTTTCAGGAGAAAACTGAGCAAAACCTACTAATGGCAAGAAAACACTGCCAAGGAAAATTCACCTGCCAAGAAAGATTTTGTGGGAACATTCTCATGAAATAAACTTTTTTGATGGGAAAGATTCACCTCCGGGTGATGTAGTGTGAAGCACCCAAACTTCACACTTTATGAAGTGAAAATGTGTACTTTGCACAACATTACCAGAGAAGTTATAAATTAGCAACTATATTGACCAAACTAAAATTATTAAGGCATAAAAGCTGACATTTTTCAACATGCTTAAATGCTAAAAAGTAATTGACTGATAACGTGACCTGAATCAAAATTTGAGGAACTTGTTAAATGAATAGATGACCATGATTTGGAATATCCTGCCCCCTAGTCAGACCTAAATAAGACTTTGATCCAAACTCATCTTGCTCAATAAATTCTGTTTAACCAATCCTAATATATTTAGTGAACTAACAGTCTCTATTATAATAAAGAATGAACAACAAAAGTGACATGTTGGAGCCATAGCTTAATGATTACTTTCCTTTTCAAAACTGTAAGAAAATCTGTAAATTATTTGTTGCCTTTTTATTCTGTGGGCTGCATTCAGGCCTCATGTTTCTAAGTCATGTTGTGTTATGAATTGCCTGTGAACATTTACATTAAGCAAATACAGCATTTTGTCTATTATTAGAAACATGTTTTACTTGTGAGACACTGACCTTAATACATTCAGTTTCATTAAAAGGAGGGCAGCTGATGGAAGATGTAACTAAAACTGGTCCTACAGCTGTATTTGTACAGTCATACCTGACACAATTAGAAATCCAAGAGTCACCAGGCTATAAAAACAAGAAAAAGAAATAATGTTAGAAATTCCAAAAACTAAAAGTATTCACTTTTTGCATTGAGTTGATCCTTCTTTCATTTCTGC
This sequence comes from Calotriton arnoldi, assembly GCA_963921515.1. NCBI lineage: Eukaryota > Metazoa > Chordata > Amphibia > Caudata > Salamandridae > Calotriton > Calotriton arnoldi. The sequence continues at coordinate 3,671,398 of CAWUFW010000096.1, read as the reverse complement.
TTACTCATTTCGAAGGCGGCCTCTGGCTATATAAAAGCTGGTTATAGTTTATGGAAAATATTAGAATGGGCCTTTGCTACACTTTTGGGATGCTTTAATTTCAGATGATGTGCTATAAAATGAATGATGTCAAAACGAAAATCTACAAATGATTAGCTAGCATAATTTCCATGGTGCAGAACAGCTTCAAAGTGTTGACCATCTCATTAATGTTTGCATTCAAGTGATTTATGACTTATACAAAAATAAGAACAATCTCTATCTCTGGTCAACATATAAGATCCATTAGGGCTTAATCTGTCTCTATATCCCTTTTCTCCTAATCCATGAAAACTGAACGTTGAAATGTTACTGAAAGCTGATGTTCACAATTCAACAGCAAAGATGTGAAATGTATCACTTCTTCATCCTTCATAGTTTATAACTTGGGATTGCTGTTACATATAAACGAGTGATTTTAAATCTTGCTATACAGGCATCACCACAATATTATGACAGCAACAAAGATCGGATCTAGGGCTCTGCAATGAAGACAGGAGTCCAGTCTACTATTAAACCTTATTGGGGAGACTGGTACCCTGAATTGCAACCACCATGAGATGACATGAGAGTAGGAAATTTCTTATTACTACCAAGACATTACGGCCAGGAGGAGGAGGAGAACAAACAGCCGAGTAGACCAGAGACACACAACAGAACATAGAAGCATGGCAGAGAGATGAAAAGCTAACCTTGATAACCAATTGACCAGAGAAGGCTGAAAATAACATCTCGTTTTATGATCAGCCAGAATTCTGGGTTAGATTTAAAAATGAATGTGAGTATCATATCAACTGTAAAACAAGGTTATGAAGCAGAGCGTTGAAATCTGGAGTGGGAATAGACAGAGGAGAAGCAAATAATTAGCTATCTAAACACCCAAGCACAGGCAGTACACATAGACAAGAGTGAAGAAATTACAACTATGACAAATACATCAGGCTCTCACTGCGGGTATTCTCCAGGGAACAGGCTCTCTTTGCTTATCAGCATGCTATCTGCTAGGCCATGCAAAGCACTAGACATCTCTATTCACACCAAAAGGCTCAGACAAGGTGAAATACTCACAAGAAAATATTCTTTCTGGATCTAAGACGAACAGACTAGTGACTGCTCTCTGAACACATTGATCAATATTAAGCTACGAAAATGAAAGAGACAACAAAAAGGTACTACAGAAAGGAAAGAGGGCAGAGATAATCTGTAAAAGAACCCATCAGCTAACCTTTGCAAAAAATGAATTACCACAAATAAGAATCAGACAACATGAAACCTCCATAGGAATAATGGCTGAAGCAATTACTGGGTGAAGAAAGCACACAGGGCAAGTGAAAGGGACAATGTACAGACACAGTGGAACAAAAAGTGAAAGGAACGAAAAGAAAAGAAACATACAAAAGGGAATTGCAGAAAGATGATCTCTGTCACCGAGTAGAATAAGGTGATTGCAGAAGGTTGATCTCTGCCATAGAGCAGAAAAACAAGGCACTAGAGTCCAGATTAAAAACAGGGGAGGGAATAAATACAATGCTATATTAAAGAGAAGCAGTGAAACCACTAGGAATTGAGGCACTAGTGGCATTGGAAACTGGATCGCTAGCTTAAGTGGGAATTGGGATAATAGAGACACTAGAGCACAATAGAAACCGGATAAATCAATGCATCAGAAACCAAAGGTTACACATGGCAATAGGAAAGCATGGAGTGAAGCTGCAGGGAAATGCATGAAGTGCAGATTTTGGGCCCAATTCACAAAGAGCCCCCACACTCATGGTGGAGGCTCCGCACTCACGGCAGGATCTACGCACTGCAGATCCCACTCAAGTGCAGAAATCCCAGCATGACAGCGGAGCCTCCTCCACGAGTGCGGAGGGTCTTTGTGAATCGGGCCCTTAAGCTCTAGTTGGAAGTTTCAGGAAATGCAAAGATTAGTGACTGGATGGAGCACATAAAGCATAGTAGAAGCGGTAGGAGCACTGATTGCCTGGAATCAATATCACTAGAGCCAGGGAGAAGGAGCTTAATCATCAAGCACAAATCCTAATAGAAAGCATCAGGTAGCACAACTTTGCCAGCATGAAATGGTTGAAAAGCAAGAGGTTTAAGAAACAGGGCAAATGGAAGAATAAGAAATGCCGGCATCCACTGGACTAAGATAAACTCTCAAAAGAGAAAGCTGTAGGCAGAAACAGACCAAGAGTTTGCACCTGGAAAGCACCAACTGTAGTAATTTCACTTTCTCTCCTTTTGAATCTTGCAAAGTGATTGAGAAGAAGGCTTTTTGGATTTCTGGAGACTGTCGTCCTTAGAATGCTGTAATGTTTTGGGTTTTCAGCACCACAAGCAAGGGTGCTGCTTAACTTGTGGCCCTTACAGTACATTGCAGATTGTATATACCTTGTGTAAGAGTTTTCATAAGCCTGTGAAAATTAGAGGATAGTTCAAGAATGACTGTTATAAATGATTACATACTGTAACTGGTCCACAATTGGGGCCTCATTTGTGGGAGTGCTCTGACCGTCAAAGGATACTGGATATTTGAGGACTGTCTGGCCATGAAACGTGAGCCACAAACACCTTGAGGCAGAGAAAACCAAACAAAGGGGTCGATTACGATGCCGGTCCGAAGGGCTCCGAATCGGCTTTGGCAAACCCGAATCCGATTCGGAACCTTTGTACCCAACCAAATCGTTCACAGTTCCCAAAGACCAATTACGATGCCTGGAAACCATCAGGGCTGTCCGAATCAGTTCCAAAAGGCATTCGGACAGGTCGCGTCTTTCGGAGCCGAATCATACTGATCTATGGACTCGGTTTCCGAACGAGCGATTACGATGACCGACTCGGACAGCCTTTCAGAATCGGTTTCTCCGGAACTAATCGGCTGCCAGAATCTGTCTTTGCTGGCCCATAGCAGGCCCCCCTTCAACCGGGGCCTTCCGAATCAGGCCTGTGGGGGTACCCAAGGGACCCCCCATTCCAACCATGCACAACGTGGCAGGCACATGGGGTGCCCACCACAGGGTGCACGATTTTCACCAACCACCCTTTTCTTCAATGGAAGCCTGTGTATTCGTTCGCAACACAGGCTCTCTTTGAAGTCAATGGGAGTCCGACTGAATCGTATCCGGAAGCATCCAGGTGAGTCCAAATCGCTCGGTCGGACTCCCCGGATTCGAGTTGTTTGGAAAGCATTCCGGACCCGATTTGGTAGGAATGCTTTCCAGACGCAATCGTAATCGGCCCCAAATATGGAAAGTGTTTAATCTAGCGATTTAAGCAAAAGGTCTCTAAGCCAGGAAACAGAACAGCAACAGATTGCAAAGAAGAAAGATGGCAGTTAGTATAAAGCCACACAGTGAACATATTTGTTTACTCTCTCCACATGAATAAATAGGTATTCAAGAGTAGACAAGAACCTCTTTACTCATATAATAGGAGACACCATAATACTTGATGTAACACATGTAAATTTTTTGCAGTTCCCTAACAAGCATAAGAAATTATTTGTTACAGTTAAATGGGTAAATTATTGCCATGGAGTTCTTCAGATTGAGTATAATTCACTGTGCATAACATTAAAACTGGAATGTCATTAAATGAGATGTCAAAAAGGATTAGTGAATGTTTAATATTTTGATAGCATCAGTCACATATTGCCTGTGATTAATGCTAGGTGAGTAGGATGACTCACAAATTTCTCTGCAGTGGGAACCATTCACACTCCCGCAAAGGCTCTTGCGGGCCAGCAAATAAACTTCAACCAATTTTTGGCATTCCACCACAGCCAAAGTCCTAAGTGCCAGCCACTGCCTCTCACATTATCCCTGAATGACCTGCAGTATCCCTTACTGTCACCACGCCACAGCTGTCCCTACCTGCTCACACCACCCTCCTTCTCGCTCCACCTGAGCTATCCCTTACTGTACCATGGCACCCTGTGCCTGCATATTCAAACTGTCTTCTGCTGTCCTGAAGCACCCCTGCGCCTTCCATTCAACTAAACTGTAATTTGCCCCATCACACCCGCATGTTTAACCATGCATAGTGGAGGTTGCTGGTTGTCAGCAGGGTCTGGTCTCCTGTGCCAAACTCATCATGTGGGTACGCCCTGCAGTGCATGTCCAAAGAGCATGAGAAATGAGGGCTGGCCACAGGGCCTACCTTGAAGCCAGGCCAGGCATCCAACATCCTATGCAGATTCCTCTGCTATGCACACCTTTGGTTGAGTGCTGTGAGGATTTGCTGTAGGGCCAGGACCTGCACCCAAACTAACATGCAACCAACTTCCACTTTCCACAGCCTTTAAAAGGGTTTGCTAAGGGACTTGGCCTGCATTCGGGTCTCTGCACCAAACATACCATGCAGCTGCAGAGTCTGGGCTGCATAGCTGCAGATTTAAATATTCTTTGGGTATCAGCAGAATTGAATAGTATTTGCAGATCTCAGAATACACCAGAGTGTCTGTGGCACTTAGGCGGGTCCTGTGGTCTCTATTTATGTTCCTCAGTCAGCAGACTCTGCAACTACATCATCTTAAAATTTTGGGAGGCTTGTTGGTTTTTTAGGCCTCTCCCTACTAGCCTAGGGTTTGATGAATAGTCTATCAGGCTCATTGCACCCAAATTGATTTCATGATACATCAGATCATTTTGGTCGCAACAGAAATGTTTCCTTCAGGACCAGGTAATCAGAGCACTAAGGTCCCCATCCCCTCCCCAGGTCCATGAGCCCTCTGTCATGGAATGCAAAGTAGACACCAGTTCAAGAACACAAACATTTGTGATAGACTTACCTGAAATTTAGTGAAAGATTGGAAACTATAGGGGACCAGCTCTTGGTCGTTGGTCCCCACAAATCCACAGGAGGTCAGAGACAAACAGTTCTAGGTCAGGGCTGGTAGAGCAAGCACAAAGGATGCATGTTCCAATTAAAGGGGGTTGAAGTAGCAAGATCCTGCCTGTCAACTTCTAGTGTGCTGTATGGCTCCACCCTTGCTAAGTTGACCACTATTTTGGTCATCACATCTTTATTATTTTATTCCCTACTTGGTTCATGGTCCCACATTACCGTATTGTGGTTATTGTTAATCCCTTTTGTCTCCTGCTCACAGACTATATGGGACTAATGCATTACATCTCCTCAGCTGGTCAACTGACATCTTATCCTCAGGGTTCTTCTGCATTCCACAGTGTTTGCCAGTTCCTATGGGACTCTTTACTGCCTTTCTATTTGAAGCACCCAGTGAGTCAGCTCAGAATTCTGTGTGCTATCCATTGTCAAAAATCTTCATCCAGACCACAAAGTCACTCCTCAGTGCTATCTTCTAAGTCTTGTAGGGCTCTCCTGTGATGTATTCCTGTAGTTATTTGTACTCAATCTCACACAATTCACACCTAAACACTTCTTTCCTCATGCCTGACCTCACTCCTGAGGTAGTTTAGATATACTGCCTCTTGAGTATCCGAATCCCCCCTACTGTCTTGCAGGAAAGGTGACATTCCTGACATCCTCCCCCTTAGACAACAAGAAAAAAGTCTCATTCACCATATGATATGATTTATTCTTTTAATTTTTGGGGCAAGAGAATGTCTGCAGATGGTCTGCAAATTAACAGTCAAGATATATTCTTGAGTACGCTTCTAAGCCTGCCTGACATCTTTTTGTGAAGCAAATATCTCAAAATTTGTACAAAGCCACAAAAGTGTCCTCTTCTGGGTAAAGTTCTACTTTGATGGCAACTTTGATGTAGCATGAAGCAAAACCTCATTTGGGAACTCGAATGGGAAACCAAACTTTTCTGACACCACTTTTAACTTGTACCCCTCTTGATAATTTTGCAGAAAGGGTGACATACCATTTATAATCACAAAGGCTGTCCTGATGGGTGTAAAGTATGTAGTATGTAGCGGCAAAGTATGTAGAGGCTGTATCAGTCTTATAAAGGTCTCACTACAAGAACAGGAACTCATTGTGAAATAAACACCTGTTATAGGTGAGCACATACTGAGACAACAGCAAAGACAGTACCTATAGGTCCTAAGGCGAGTGAGAAGAGGCAATGCCATTGAAAAGGAGAAACTTTGGAGGGCATTGTATTCAGAATTGGTTCTAATGAGAGGTGATGAAAGCTGATTTGCACGCTCCGTGAAAAGATTTGTCTGAGACTCATAATCAGGGCTAAAAAAGTGTGCACTGGATAGTTTGAAAAAATCAACTAGTTGTCTCCCATGATAACATGATTCCATGTTTCATTTCATGGTTCATAATTGATTCTCAAGGTTACATTGAATTGAAATTGTATTTATATCATGCTTATTACCTCTGCTGAATGATCGAATTACATCTTTTCTTTATGTTTGAACATAGTGGCCCCCGAAGAAGGGACCGTGGGTCCCGAAATGCATGGGGCATCGATGATCATTTGTATGTGGACCACACAGAAGAAAAAAATATCGTTGTTTTTGATAAATTCATTTGTTATGTGATCAACAGCGTTCAATTGTATTGTTTGATTACCTAATTGGACTTGTTTTGTTTTTTATACATTGTTGAGAAATATATATGCATAAATGCATTAAAAAGGACTGTTGATTTGGAAACTGATTCTGATGTAAAAAAAAAATCTGAATAGAGAATATGTAATGTTGTTTTGAATTGTTTACATTTTAGGCTAAACGCCTTTAGCAGTGCACACAGGTTATTCCGACAAGCTCAGTTCGGAATTTACTTTGCTTTAAAGTGGTAATAGGTAGGGAACCACAATAAAACTTATTACTTAGGGAAATAAATAATTTTCCCTCGTCATCGTCCCTCGAAATCCCCCCCACCCGGCCCCACCGCCCCACCGCTGTTACCTGCACGGACCGTGGCTGCTTACCTATATCTAAGGCCCTAACCTAACCCACAACGCAGCTGAAGTGTGCTAAAAACAACATAGCTGCCTTTTCCGTTTTGTAAAAACAGCCATTAGCCAATTATATACTGCCTTGTCATCGGCATGTACCGCAGTATACCACAAAGTTACTGCGGTATTCAGCTGCATAATATATAACTATTTTCAGACTTACAACTTTAGCACTACTTAAATTATTTACACCTACTACCAAAAATGAACATTTACACTCCATAATCTTTATTCTGCCACATTAAATCTACATCTGTTCACCAACTTTCATGCTACGTCTGTTTAAAGCACCGCAATCTACTCTACGCTACTCTACTCCTTGCCACTCCACTTTACACTATTCCATTTTATGCCATTTCACTGTACGTCACTCCCCTGTACGCCACTCCACTCAACTCTAATCCACTCTAACCACTGCACTAATATTGCCATGGTTGGAATGTTCATTATTTTTACCATGTTCATAATGCTGGTTACTTTGCTTTGTATTGTTTTATATGGCTAATGATCACAGCACATTTCTTCTATGGAAAATTACGATAGTTTCAATAAATGCATTGAAAAACTCTCTTCGTATCTTTCTTGTGTTTTATCATGGGCATGCATAAGTAAACAATGAAAGGGGTAAGATCTGTTTCCACGATTCCCTAGGGGATCAGAGTGTTATATTGGAGGTTGCCAAAATCATTTGTTACCCTGGTTGGTTTAAGGGTTTGGGTGAGGCACTGTGAGCTAGTCAGGAATTGGCCCGACATTGTCTGATGGTGTAGATGGACTCAGTCCCTACATTCTTAAGTTTGGTTGTCCTAAAACGAAGTCCTACTTTTTCTAGTGGGAACTGTATTACACCGCAAGGTAGTGGGCAGGGAAGAGATAGCTCTGTGGGCAATGGCCGGAGTGACTGAACTCGAAGATCTGTTTCAGGATCATAATTTAATCCCATTTGAGACACTACCAGACCAGCTAGGTTTACCGCTTGGACAGTTTCTGACACACAGGCACTTACTTGATGGCCGAAATAGAGTGCCTCTGGGGTGGAGCAGCATGCAAACCTGGCATACTTCCATTGACGCACAAGCTCTTCACTTTAGGGCAGGGGGTCAACTCGCTACATGGCTAGTGAAAGCTAACCGCGACAGTCTTAGGGACCCTCTGGCCACCTAAAGGCTTGCTGGGAACAAGATCTGGAATATCTACTGACTCCAGAGGAATGGAAGAGGGTGCATGTATACCCACAAAAGGTCTTGCGCAATGCTCGTTTTCGATACATACAATATAATATATTGCATAAAGCCTATCTAACGCTGGCTAGACTACAGAAAATGTACCCCACCTCATCCACGGCTTGCATATGTTTTGGGACTGCCCAGTGGCTGGACACTTATGAGATGAGATCTGCACAGTTCTTCAGAAGGTCACTGCTAGTCAGGCCTGATAAAAACTTGAGATTTGTATTCTAGGACTCCATGGCTGCAAAGGGGTGGGTGGAACCACATCTAGATTTATTGATCTGGCCTTAGTGTTGGCCAGAAGAATCATTGCAATGAGTTGGAAGGCAACGGCACTCCCTGGAGTTCTGCACTGGCAGGCCACATTGGTGTAATGTGCCACGGCTGAGTCATGGGCGCATCATAGGGAGGACTTGCAGGAGTTGCGTGGACTGTGCAAGCACCCCATAGCGGCTTCATGGGGCGATCTTTTACTTGCACTCCGGCGAGAGCCAGATGACGATATGTACCCACCGTAGACGCAAGTGCTCTTTATGGTCAATTTGGAGCTGACCCACTTCTATAAATTTGTAATGTGTCGAGTACCACTTGTCTAGAAGTACCCTGAAATGAAAGTACTGCCTCAGCTATACAGTAAATACCCCACACAACATTACACTCTCACCCGACACAAGTAACCAGGTTCTAAGTTTGTGTTGTTCTGCTTACTGTGTTTCACTATTTTTTCTCTCGGATGGTATCCTCAACGATGTAACATGTTGTAATGTATTGCTTACCGGAATTGTCAAGTGATTGCAGATAGCACTGATGTTGTAACAGTTTCTGATTGGTGTACAATGTGTCACAATGCAATTTGAATGCTGAGAAAACTTCAATAAACATATTTGGAAACAAAATTGAAGAAAACAGGTATATTATCCAAGTGACAACATTGTGTCAGGAATATAAGTTTTGCATTTTGTTAGGGTCCTTGTGAAAAATACTAGTTGGTAACGCTTCATTTAAGTCAGGTCACTCTCATCCATTATGCCCTCAAGGCAGAAAAGGTATTCCTTTACCACATTACTTTCTATAACTATGTTTATCAAACATTCCTCATAAGAGTCAAATACATGGATATACAAAACTGGCATGGTCTGCGTATGCTTTCTAGAGCAGTGCTTTCCAAACATTTTAGAGTCATGACCCAATTTTTAGAACAACACCTAGCTTTAGTGGGCATGGAGCGGGGTAATTTCTTTTTAATACATTAGTGAACTATCTTTCAAAATGACGTGAATTAATAAAATAACATACTCTTTACAATTTTTGAGTTCTTCTCTAAAAATGTATCTGCTCATAAAAGTGGCAGATGTGAACTCTTGTCAGAGTTAAGGCTACTAAAAAAACTTGCTGTTGATACCAGTTATTTTAGAAAATTTAAAAACCTCTTCTGCGGCAGAGTGTAGGATTAGGCCTCATATCCATTTTGTATTAAAACGAGTCCCAGTGGTGCATTTTGGTCTCCATATATATTGCAATTTGATATAGAGTGAACACTGCCCATTGAAGTGCTTCACATGAGCACCAAATTACATTACAGAAGGTCAGATTTATTTTATTTTCAGCACAGATAATTTGTTGATTTGCCTAGAGCCAGCACCAGGACTTGATCTGGTCCCCAGATCTGTTTTTCTCAAATCACGTGTGAAAATCATACGCATGTGGGATGATTGAGTATGATTACGTATAGTGAGCACATTCTCTGTTGAAATGGCATTGTGAAGTAAAAAAACAGGAGCAAAAACAAAATGGAAGGTTTGCCCAGAATCTTGCTTGGGGATACTTGCAAGAGTTTGTATTAAAACTGGACTTAGGGACATAGCTCAGCACCTTTGCACCAGTGGTGCTGGAACAATTTTCAGAGGGGGGGTGCTGACATCAATCTTATATCATTGCAGTCAGGGATTGTGAAAAATCCTATCTTCACACAAAGTATAGCAAATATATTCATGAGGAGAGTGGTAAAGTTGTAGTATGAAGCTGGTAGTGCATTTTAGAACATACTGTTGGATATTACTAAAGCATTGTGCCATAGTGCACTGACATTTGCAGACATACGGTTTTACTGATAAAACTGTATAGCACCCAAATGATAATGTGTAGAAATCGGGTTTCAGTGAATTTTTATAATTTGCACATTACCAAATAAAGGGTCTTGATTTGTTTTCATCACAATGAAATCTTTGTTTCCATCACACTTCAGAATTACAAAAAGCCCTACATTTTTGCTTTCCTACCTTCTGATATATGCTGAAATATGTGTACACTTCCTATACAGTTATTAAAATTTTGTTGTGTGTTATAAAAAAATGATATCCTTTAGCCTTTCTTTTCACACTCCATGTACCCCATTAAAATTGTCCCATTGTTCACTTTAAAACCTCCTCTCACTTTGCAGTCAGAGAAAGGAAACACAATTCTCATGTTAAAAGAATAAGGAGCAATTTGTCAAAAGACATAGCCTGACATTTGGCCTCTGTCTTTTAAGCACAGCAAAGGTGACAAGATAAATTTAAAATGTAAAGACATCTTTACAACCCACCAGAAATCCACTGCCAACCCACCAGTGGGTGGCAGGCTACTGTTTGTGAAATGGTGTTCTAGATTATTTTCTGTGAAAACAAAGGTTTATATAAGATTTGGTGCAGCATTGAAACCACAATATTCTAATACTATTTAGTTGGTTCACAAACACAACAACATATCGCCAACTAAATAACTTAAATTTCCTCATTACAAGTGTGGCTTAAAATGTAAAATCAGATGAAAAGAGGGTTCACAAGGGATTCTAAATTGAGGGGCCTATTCCCAAACTGCATTTTGCAATATGTTTAGTAGTACTACAAGGGCACTACTCACATACTACAAAATGCTATTCACAAACATATATGCGGAGGTCTCCACCTCCACCCCTCCCATCTTTCCTATGTGGAGATTTCCGCCCTGACAGCATAGATCTCAGCACTTGTATGCGTATGATTTAGTAGCAAATGTGGGAGAAAAAGGGAAGAGTGGCTGGACAATGGGAAATTCTTACTACTAAATGGGAGCGGTTTTGGTAGGAGTAAAGAGGGGTTAAGGAAAGACTAGGGATGGCTTCAATATATGTAAAAAATTATTTTCTTTTCCACATGTTTTTTAATTTAAAACAATATATGCTTTTTTTAATTAATACATTTAAATACATTCTATCCATAATTTAATTTATAGTACTTTTTAACTACATATTTAATAAATATGAATATTTTCCTTTAATCTTAAAAAACTTACTTTTAATCTAAATTATTATATTTAAATTAATGTTTAATTCGAAATTAAGTTAAAAGTGTATTAGCTTTTTTATTTTGTTACACATTTAAAATACATATCTAAAAACCTTGTCATTGTGTCTCTTTGTGTTGCTCTGATGATGGAATGTGAGAAATGTTGGCAGGTCTCAAAAGAAAACATATATAAATATAATTGACATTAATATTTAACATAAAAATATTTTTGGGGATTTTTTTTTAAAGTTTAGTTATTTGTTTTTTAACTGTTCCCTATACTTTACCATAGAGAAGTCTCCACGCCTGTGGCTCAGATCTCCGCCTAGTGTGAAGAGTTACAATTAGTAACTAAACACTAATAAATTATGCTCCAACCTCTGAGTTCAGCGGGTGAAGGCATGTAAGTCTACACTTTGTAGTACATTTAAACTTTGTAGTACATTTACACCTGTAAATTGTGAAAGTACATATACAAGTGCAGATTTACTAAGTTGACCTTTGGGAATAGGTCTGTAGTGTCTGTTATGGGGACCATGCAAATTGTGCTTAGACTCAGGTTTTTGCATGGGATGCTTCCTCGAGGTCCAACCTGTAAAAAATAGCTTGTGGGAAACTGTACAATGAAGGGCAATTTTGAGACCAAAATGGCCCCAAAGACCATCCCACTACGTTACTCCAGTTTCTATGAGGAAAATCCTATAATGTGGTGCAAAAAACGACCCGGTTCATCGAGCTGTCAGTATTTTTCTGGGTGTTTGTTTCCCGAATGATTTTTACATTCCACCCAGGATGAGACTAAGGGCCTCATTATGAGGCCCTACTGGCACTATTGCCCCACCGAAACGTCACTTTTTTGACGTTCCGGTGGTGCAATGTGCCACTGGCATATTTATAAGGCTACGTACAGCCACGTTACATGGCTTTTCATGGCCTTATAAATATGTGCCCCTTTCACGCAGAAAACTGCATGAAACTCCATGGGTGTTGCTGGCGGTGCTTCCAGCAACATCCATGGCTTTTTGACACTGCCCCAGATTTACAAGAAATCGTAAGTCTGAGGCAGCGCTAAAAACTTACGCCTCCCCAGGGGAGGCATAAGGGAGGCACAACGAGGAGAAATATAATTATTTCTCCTCGTTTTTCCTCTTTCTATGTGTGCTGTAAAGTTTTACAGCACACATAGAAAGAGGCAAAAGCCTCTTGAGATTGTTTTTGGGCAGGAAGGTTTCCCTTCCTTCAGCATAGAAGCATAAGCATGAATCTGTTGTTTTTGAAAAAAGGAAACAAATGTTCTGATTAAGCTAGGAGAAGAAATAATGCTTCATGGCATAAGAATAATATAGCAAATACAAGCGAGAAAGTTGTCAGTTACTTCCTAATACACTTTTGGGCGTGCTGTGTTCTACCTAGCAATATTGTCAATGATAATGAGAGAGTGAATTAAGAATTTCTCCTTTCTGCCTGTGGGCTTCACATAAGTTAATGACTTCGACTGAGGTTGTCTACGGATTACACATCTTGCAATTAGGGGCCCAAATAAGAATGCGTGAAGAGGGCAAAGGGGAAGTGCCAGGTGTTAACACCAATCACAATGTGGGCAGATTGGTGTTTATTTCTTTAATCTCACCCAATACAGGTAGACAAAAATGCCCTAGACATGGTCAGCTTCATGTTCTTATTTCATACACTATGAACTTATTGCTTTTAGAAAATTGATGAGCACATCTAAGTATTGCACGAAGTCTGCTAGTATTTTTTTCTATCTTTTAAACAAGACAAGCAAGGTTGGATATATAGTTTCTTTTAACTTTTCTATGGTAGACAACTACATTACCACCAGATGCTGGTATCTGGCAGACAGCCGAAGTCAGCAATATTTGTGCCTAGTTCCATCTGTACCAACAATGTGACTTAAATTGAACATGGGTATATGCACAATGGACGCTTTATTTCCATCTACAACACTGTGGCCTAAATGGAGACTAGTCTCAGAAGTAGAACTTTTTTTTAGGTCACAAGTCGAAAGGTCACATTGACAGACTGCCAAACCTAAATGTTTCTTCTCACAGGACTATAGAGCAATAGATGTGAGCGTTGATATTCATAAGTGTATGTCACCTGTAGGAAAGTGGGTTATTAATTGTGGAGGATATGAGTCTACCACAAGGAGTAAGTGCACACAATTGTCAGGCTTAACACAGTTTCTGTTTCATTATTTTTCTTTCAAGTTTATCTTAACTCTTGCTTATAGTCGTATGTTGTCATAAAAAACGTATAGGCAATCTATACATTTCAGAAGCCACAGAACTGTATGATAGCACTTAGTAAGACTAAATAAGACCAATAACATAAAATTAAGCAACTAAATAAAACAAAGCAAGCTGGAGATTATACAGCATGGCACCTTAGTCCATCATCTCACTTTCTCTCCGACGAATCCGAGATATTCCACAGTCATTATTCTCCCCATTCTTATTACCTAGGATCACTCATAAGTAAACAATGCAGGAACCACTTGGAAAGAAAATACAGTGATTAGTTTCCCAGTCAGTGGCCTACCAATGTACATGTGTAATGTCTGGCTGTCTCATTTATAGTGACAATGAGACCATTCGGAAGTTCTGGGTGGTCAAGTTTTAACCTTTCTGTCTGACCTGCGTATATGTAGTAATAAAAGTATCACAATAACAGAGAACTATGAGAGGCTCTCGAAAAGGGAGTTCATACATTCTCAGATTTAGCCATTTTATCATTGAGTCTGTAGATCGTTTTCTCAAAAGCCTCTAAGGCAGCCAACAATTCTGACCATTCTAATTTTTTTGCTGGCGTCTGAGAACTCCCCTTTCGCAATATACATTTGTTAGCTGGTGCCAGTGAGGAGCGTAGCCATCTTTTGCAGTGTGCATCAATTTTGTTTTAATCTCTCGTATCATGAAGCTTAGATAGCCCCATGGAGGGTTACATGTAACAAGTTCCAGCACATTGCAGTTTCTCCCATATTCGTTCACAAGACCTTGAGAGATCTCAGCAGAACTAGATGTGGGTGTGTTAGATCTCCCCCGGGTTAGGTACACCTCCAGCAATCTGCGTTCGGTAGTCAGACCAGCCTTATGTAGCCAGGATGGGGTCAAGTACCATTGTTGTACAATTCTAAATTAATGGAATTTCAACCTGGCTTCTCTCAATCCTATGTCATGGGTGGCCGGCCATGAGTAGCGAACAGTCTTTTTCTGTAAACACTTTGGTAGTGTGGGTTGGCCAAATTTGTCACCGATGCTGCCGTGTAGGCTCTGAGTAGAGTTGTTCAATGAAAAAGCAGTAAGGTCTAGAAATCAATTTTTATATGTTCACCCTTGAGTCAGTTATTCATGTATCAGGGAAGTTCCTAACTCCTGTGGCCTATTGCCTAATATTTTTTTTACCTAAGCAGCACAGAAGTTGAGTAACTCTCCATTGTTGAGCCTGTACAAGCCCAGAACCTGCTTGTAAAAACGGGAATGTTTTCAATTTGCCGTCAAAGATCATGTTGCATATAGTCTTGATCCATTTTATCGTCCAGTCCTTCCAGAGAAAGAGTGAATTATCATTTTGTAATTCCACACTGTGGCATGGAGGGGCACCTATGTGCAAGAATTACTTGTTGTTTTAGGGAGCAATGGAGCGTCTTCCATATACAAATTGCACATTGCAGCATCGGATTGTGCGGGTATCAGGTATTAGCGAGTTTCCTACAGAGAATGCTGGTAATCTTAGCATCACTTTGAAGATGACTTTCTATGGATACCCACTCTGGTTTTTTCCAATTCAGGATGAAAATAGTATTGGAGTTGTGACAACTGATAGGTTTCAATTTTGGGGAGTCGTAATCCTCCTGAGGACATGTCTGGAAAGAGTTTTGACATTTGGGCCCAGGTTCGATCTCCTCAGCAAATGTAACTTTTGATCTGGGCATCTACGTGCTTGAGCAGTGTGCATGGTATGAACAATAGAAGCATCCTGAAGAGGCAATTAAATCTTTGGGCAATCACCATCTTCACAGTTTGTACTCTCCCTCAGTGAAAGTTGTAGTTGTTTCAATTTTACAAATTCTCATTGCATCTGATCAATTAATAAAGACGTATTGTTGTGTACCATGGCCTTTATGTTAGTGCTTACCAGTATTGAAAGATATTTTAGTTGCATGGGGCTCATTTAAAAGAATAGTCTTTCAGGGTACTCGATGCCTTGATTCTAGACATTGACATAGCGTCACAATTTGTCCAATTTATTTTATATCCTGCCAAGGAGGAAAAGGATGATATTATAGAATCAATTACTGCACTGAAGAGTCCGGAGAAGTCAGCACCAGTAGGATAACATCCCCTTAGAGCATAGGTTTAGCCTCTCTAGCCACTGTTCTTATCCCTCTGATTTTAGGTGCAGTGCTAATAGCAATTGCTAGTGCTTCTAGCATGATTAGGAATAGAAGCGATGAGAGGGGACATCCTTGTTGTGTCCCCCTTTGTACCCAAGAGTAAGTTGCTGTTGTTGACCTGAGCCAAGGGCATCTTGTATAGGATACAGACCATGCTAAGAAGTGGATCTCCCATACCCATTCTGGAAATTACTCTGAAGAGGTATTCCCACTCCACTTGATCGTCTTTCTCCACATCGAGTGAGAGGGTAACCATCTATCCTTTGTTGTGTCTGATTTTCCAAATCAAATGTAATAGCATTTTGAGATGGTTACGTGGTGATCTACCTGGAACGAATCCCACTTGTTTTTTTTGTATAATGCTAGGTATTATTTTCTTCAGGCTATTGGCCAGAATTTATGCCAAACCTTTGACATCGATATTTAAGAGTAAGATCTGTCTGTAGTTTACGTACCTATGCTGGTCCTTTGCAGGTTTTGGAATCAGTGAAATGTACAACCTATTTTACTCCTATTTCACACTCTTCGCCTCTTTGAAAACTCGGGTCAGCAAGAGTACAGTTGTATGAGCTGTAGTTTTACAGAACTTGAGCAGGAAGCCATCTTCTCCTGGGTCCTTTCCCACTAACATATCTTTTATTGCCTTAGCTATTTCTTCCTTTGTGTTATGTTGGTACAGTTCTGATTTGATTGTGAGTTTGCTGTGATCTTGCTGTGATCTTCAGTAAGTGGATCTTTTGGAAGAATTCCTCTTCTTGGGTATTGCCAAAGTGAGCTTCTGAAGTGTACAGCTGTGTATAGTAAGAGACAATTGTTTTTGTTATATCTTGGGGGGCTGTAAGAACAGTGCCTCCAGAGCTCTGCTGGTATGGTTGTGGCAGCCTCTCTTTGTCGTAACTGCATTGCCAACAATCTACCTGTTTTTTCCTAAACACTACAAAGTGTCAGATTCATAAAGGTAAACTTACACTTTCATGTAAGTTGGGGAGAGGATGTGGCTTAACGGCTAGGGAGTTCAACCTCAAATCTGGGGAACCGGGTTCGAGTCTCGGCAACAATGCTTAACATCCTGTGATTCTGGGCAAATCACTTAATCTCCCCGTGCCTAACAAAAAAAAAATGAATGTGTCCTTGTGTAATGCAACTGGTGCCCATGTAAAGTTTACGATGGTTTGCTATTCACAAAGGGATTTACGAGTGGTATCTTTGCGAAAGCAGAGTTAAGCACATAAAAATAACTATCTTTTTATGTGCAGAGACTCCGAATTCATAAAAATATGCTCAATCTATACATTTCAGAAGTATAAGCAATCTATATATTTCAGAAGCCACAACACTGTATGATATCACTTAGTAAGAGTACGTAAGGCCAATGACATAAAATTAAGCAACTAAATAAAACAAAGCAAGCTCTAGATTATATATTGTGGCACCTTAGTCCATCAACTCACTTTCTCTCCAACGAATCTGAAATATTATTACATTCATTACCCTCCCCAATCTAATTTAACTAGGATCACTCAAGCAGCTAATAGAAATAAGTAAACAACAATGCAGGAACCACTTGGAAAGAAAAAACTGTAATTAAATTCCCAGTCAGTGGCCTACCACTGTACGTGGGTGATGTCTGACTGTCTTTTTTATAGTGACATAATGAGTACTATTCAGAAGCTCTGGGTGGCCAAGTTATAACTTTTCTGTCTGACCTAGCTACATGTAGTACAATTGGTAATACAATAACAGAGAACTGTGAGAGGTTTTCAAAAAAGAAGTTCAAACACTCAGGGTGGCCAAGTCTTAACTTTTCTGTCTGACCTGCTTATATGTAGCGAAAAAAGTATTACAATAACAGAGAACTATGAGAGGCTCTTGAAATGGGGGTTCAAACACTTTCAGATATAGCCATTTGATGATTAAATTTGTAGATTGTTTTCTCAAAAGCCTCTAAGACAGCCATCGATTCCGGCCATTCTAATATTTTCGGTTGTGTCTGAGAACACTATCGCAATATACATATTTTAGCTGTTGCCAGTGAGGAGCCTAGCCATCTTTTGCAGTGTGCATCAATCTCGTCTTCATCCCTCTTATCATGAAGCATGGATAGCCCCATGGAGGGTTATATGTCACAAGTTCTGCACTTAAAAAGACCTATCTTTTTATGTGCGGAGACTCCGCACTTGTAAAGATACTACTCGTAAATCCCTTTGTGAATAGCAAACCATCGCAAACTTAGATGAGTGTAAGTGTAAGTTTACCTTTGTAAAATCAGGCTCACAGTTTCAATAATTTAAACCTGGGCTCAACTGAAGAGATAGCCATGGACAAGAGTAGACAGGCTTAACTTAAGAAAAGTGTGCGAAGTATTTAGAAATACAAAAACAAGTAAAAGGTCAAAAACAAGACAAGAAAAACTTTTAACAACTAATTTAAAAAAATTCAAGAACAATATGATATGAAAATGACATCGAATTATCAAAATCTAATCAGGGTGGAGATATGAATTTTTAAGGTTTTAGAACAAAATGAATTTTAACAAAAAAGTGGCAATCAAAAGTTCATGTTCATGGTTGCTCAGAGCTAGACATGATTTTATATTGACTCAGATGGAGCTGATACACTGTTTAACTGTTCACGCCATGAAAAGGCCTCAAGCAGCTTTTGATGCCAGTGTAACTATACAGGAAATCAGCCAATTGACCCGTCGATTCCACGTCTTAATCCAATGTACAAGTGGTAGCAGGTTCAGCAATTCAGAGCTCTAAATTGGTCACAGACAGCAGGTCCAGTTCTCTTCTGTTCATCCACAGGTCCAGATGTCATCTGATGAGCTGGGGTGAGGTGCCACTTTTTTTTAAAGAAACCACTAGCCATTGGGTGGGGGTGACTTCTAGACACTCTTTCAGCAATGGGTAAAAACGTATCAAGGGCTAACCTTTTTCCTTTTGCTGCACATCCTATTTGCCGTACGGCAAACTACCCCCAAGTGCATCATTCTAAGTGAAAACCAAGATGGTTAGAACCTTTCTGCCCTAGGAGGAGGCAGGTGACCCACCAAGGGGTGTGTGGAATTGATCAGTTGCCTTCTCTTTAACCGCACCAAAGTGATTCTGAGATCGGCTCCCCCTATTACTGGAATAAAGCCAGGCTAGCTACATTTAGTGTAGGTATCAAAGGCTCCCTCTTCCCCAGGCCTCACTTTGCACTTAACTAGGAATGGGCCGGTGTTACCCTGGATCCTTTGAAGTTAAAAAAGTTTCTGAATCCTCCCAAATTGCCTTTACTGAGAAAGGATGACTCACAAGGTCTTCCTGACAAAAGGTCCAAGCTGTTGTTTTTGGGAACCATTTTCACATTTCATCAAGGGGAAAGCACTGACAGAGAGGGCAGCTGCAAGCAAGCCAATGCCACTCAGCCTACTGGAGCTTGTCTAACTTTGTAAAATTACTTTTCATGTATATTTATCTAAAATCCAATTTCTCTATTGAATGTTCTTATTAGTAAATATTAACTACAGTGGTTAAATGTGTTTATTCCAACCCAATGTTACTTCATTTGTATTTCAGCTTTTCTGATATAAACATTTAATTTAATTTTAATTTAACTCATTTATAAGGCGCACAAATCATCCCCAAGGGGATCTCTCGGCGCCCGAGAAGGCGGCAAATGAGGGAGGTGTATGAAAATCACTCGATTAGAATAGCCAGGTCTTGAGCAGCTTTTTAAATTGTGGAAAGTTTGTGCAGGCACAAAGATGTTCGGGGAGCTCGTTCCAATGTTTGGGGGCCAGATAAGAAAACGCACGACCCCCCATTTTAACCTTCCTTATTCTCCTGCCACAGAGTAGGCTACGATTACTGGATCTAAGTTGTCGCCCAGGTAGGTAGCGTTCAATTTTATTAGTCAAATAGGATGGGCCCAGCCCGTGCAGGGACTTGAAGACCAGGCAGAGTAGCTTAAAAATGGCACGTTTCCTCACCGGAAGCCAGTGTAAAAGGCGCAGGAGAGGGAGGGAGGGAGTTTGAGCTGGTTTGTTAAGGGCAAGACGGGCTGCGGTATTCTGCACTACCTGAAGCTTGGATAGCAGATCCTCCCTGATTCCTACCAACTAGGAATTGCCATAATCAAGGCGACTGATAAGGAGCGACTGGATAAGGGTCCTTCTCGCGTTCAGAAGGAATCCATGGAAAGATTCTTCTTAGTAATCGCATGGTCCCGTAACAGGTTCCTGCGAGAGTGTTTACCTGATCCTCCATTGAAAGCTTATTGTCTATTCTGACCCCTAAGTTCTTAGCCCAGCCCCTAGGGGCAGGTGCTTCTCCTAATTCTGTCGGCCACCAGTCCGCGCTCCACAGTTCTTCAGCCTTGCCAAACAACAGAATCTCCGTTTTAGAGGAGTTGAGTTGTAAAAAATGCTTCCTCATCCAACTGGCAATACTCGTGATACAGGACATAAATTTAGCCTTGGTTTCTGCGGGGTTGTTCTCAATGTGTACTATCAATTGCGTATCATCGGCATAGGAGATGGTTTCAAACCCATGATTTCTGATGATAGAGGCCAAGGGAGCGACAAAAAGATTGAACAGCGTGGGGCTCAGTATAGAGCCCTGTGGAACCCCCTTGTCCACTACAGTTGTATGTGACACAAATGAGTCCAACTGAACACATTGTGTTCTATCGGACAGGTAACTCTGAATCCAGTTAAAAGCCGGGCCTCTGACACCAATCTCTCGGAGCCTGTTCAACAAGATACGGTGAGAGATGGTGTCAAAGGCCGCCGACCAGTCAAGCAACACCAACATAGCTGGCGAGTCCTTGTCCAGTGACATCCTGAGCGAGTCCATAACCTCTAGTAGAGCGGCCTCGGTACTATAAGATGCACGAAAACCAGACTGAGACGGATCTAGTAATTTGTTGTGTTCTAAATAACTAGAAAGATGTCTGTTAATTATTGTCTCCATGATTTTGGAACAACACGGGAGAAGAGAGATTGACCTATAATTCTGTAGGTCCATAGGATCTGCTGAAGCCTTTTTAAGCAAAGGCTTAATACGCGCGGTCTTCCATTTACGTGGGAAAGTCGCCGTCGCTAATGAGATGTTACATATCTCTGCAAGTGAGTCCGCTATGACTGAGGATAATTCAGACATGACCGCAAGTGGTGCCGGGTCTAAAACAGACCCCGATTTCGCCTGGACTAGAAGGGCGCCTACCTGTTCACTAGTGATGATAGGGAAGCATTCTAACCTCGGGGAACAGGGATTTTCCTGGGGGAAGACTTCCTCATGAGCATCCTCTTCAGGCCCGAAGGAGTGATAAATTGTATCAATTTTATTAGTGAAGTGTCTTGCTAGGTTGTTACATAGTTCCTGCGTTGATGGCGGAAGAGGGTTGTTTGCCCTAGGATTAGTAAATTCCTTCAGGATAACAAAGAGCTTGCGCGAGGAGTCCTTGGCTCCTATAATGCGAGAGCCTAGATAGGATCCCCTAGCTACATTACAACTGTTTAGGTAGGTTCTATGGGCCTCTCGGTAGCACCTTTCATCTTGCACATCTACTGCCCTATACAGTAAAAACAGTTTTTGGGGGCTTGTCATTGTAGGAACATACCAACCTTAAATTCTTGCATGCTCCACCTTAAAATACCAGGCACCCTAACTTGTGGGCAACAAGGTACACTTAAGGGTAACATGTTTAATATTTAAAAGTAGGATTCCGTCCTGTCACAAAGGATTATTTTGAAAGGTCAATCTACAGGTTTGAAAGCTGCAGTAGGCAGGCTACACACGTAGTTCTTAGGTCACGTTTTCCTCGTCAGTCTAGTGGATGGCACAATGTGTGCTTCAGTACCCAGGTAACATTTAACCTTTTATGCAATGGGTATATTTCCTGCACCAAATACAATTGTCTTACTGGAAAGTTTCATATGCCAATTAGGGATTAGCGATTTTTTTGCAAACATTAGCTGGGCTTCCGTTTTATATTCCTGGTTCATAATTTGATTAGGTCACCTTATACCCAATAAATTACTCAGGTGTGCAGGCACCCACACACGTATTTTATTGATTTCTCCTGGGCAGTAATATCCAACCCTTTATTAGGGTTGGTGACAATAACCTCTGTAATTATCTCATATTTATTGCTGTCCTCAATGAGTAACTTTAAGAATGAAATCACACTGTAGTGCAGTGGCGGCCGGTAAGTTTAGGAGGGAGGGGGCAGGCGGGACACACACATGCACATACACACTCACAGCCATGCATTCACACATGTGCACACACACACGTGCGCACATCCATTCACAACACGTATTACCAAACATTCATACATACACGCACCAAATCTTAATAATAAAAAAAACACACACACTTACCTACAACTCTGCCTCGGAGGTCCCAGGAGGCTTGGGACTGCTGCCTTCCCTTAGGTCAGCCAACGAGGGAAGGCAGCA
This sequence comes from Calotriton arnoldi, assembly GCA_963921515.1. Lineage (NCBI taxonomy): Eukaryota > Metazoa > Chordata > Amphibia > Caudata > Salamandridae > Calotriton > Calotriton arnoldi. The sequence continues at coordinate 3,649,053 of CAWUFW010000096.1, read as the reverse complement.
GTCCCAACGTCATCACAGAGTGGGATGGGGTAAGTGAGACTGCTGACCCCACCCCACTCTGTGATGAAGTGCCACTGATTGACACGCGACCCTGGGCACTTCAGGGTTTAAAACTGAAGCGCCCAGGTGTGAGGCAATCAGTGATGCTACCCCTCGTCACTGAGGGCAGGGCCTCTGGGACATTTGCTGAGCTGAGGAGGTCATGCTCATAGAAGCTGTGACTTCCTCAGCCCAGCAAAGTTCAGCTCTGGCAGCCAGGAACTTGCGCATTTAGCGCATGTCTGGCTCCTGGCTGCCTGACCTGAAAATGAACAGTGTCTGTTACGCTGACCTTTGTTCAGCCTGACCGACACTGTACGTGAGGGGCAAAAGGTGGGGGGCGTGGCCACTCAGCCCCAATGGACCGGCCACAGCTGCTCTAGTGTTTAGTGTTTGAGATAAGTGATCATAAGTCCTCAGTCCCGGCTGCACAAATGAGAATCACGTGCAAACTGTGCTCCTGGCAAATAGGGCATCCTATGCTAATGCTTATCACCAGGTACTCTATTTTTACCCAGATTTTGCGGGTCCATCATAATCAGGGCCTTGGAGAGAATAATGGTGGCTTCTGGGTCAAACCCACCTGGCTTGCTGGTCTGACGGTCAGTGGCACTAGGCTAGAGAACAGTTATTTTGCCAGTGTGATTATATTATGATGTGTAGCACATTCCTGGAGCTTCAAAAGGGTCCACAGAGTTCACATTCTATAAATACATGATTAGAAAAAGGTTTTCATCCTATCGCTAGATGTTTGAGACAACTCTTGCATCATGGGGCTTAGGTTCACTGTGAAACTGGAACACACACTTGAATCTCAGCTTCAACGTATCTGGAAGGATTGAGGTTAACAATATTCAAAATTATTGAAAAAATAATTTGTTGCTCAAATTATTATTTTGAGAAAACAAATGCAATGGATATCAAGTACAAAAGGAATCCGATCTTGGACAATATTCCATAACACAAATCCCATGAGAATGTTATCAGTGAGGGACCTATGTGCGTCTTCAGAGCAGAACACAACCAAATTATTCTTGATCTGGAGTCTGTTTCGCATCATTCACCACCAATGAAAATTGCAAAGTGCGCCGGAGGGAGTTAATCGATCATATGCAACTCTTGTGACAAACCAGGTCATGGCATTCATAGTCCACACTGTTGCATCTCCCATAGCTCCCAAAGTGAGAGGATATATTTGAGAGTCCTGGGTAGAGGTTTTTAGCAATGAGTGAATATCCTGATGCTTCCTATTGTCACTCTAGGTCTGATTCACAAAGGGAATCAGCACTCGTGGTGGAGGCCCCGCAGTCGTGGCAGAGGCCCCACAGTAGTGGCAGGGGTCCCGCAGTTGCGGCGGGACCTCCATACTGCAGTTACCCATTGCGGAGGTCCCCTTATGAGTGCAGGTCCCCTCGCATGACTGTGGGGCCTCCCCCACGACTTTGTGAATCGGTCCCCATAGTATTTAAACTCAGGAAGCAGCTTTTGCTGATACTGAACAAATCGGTGAAATAGCACACTAGAGAGCAGACTTTTATGACTTTGGGGGAAACGCATCACTAGTTTTTTTTCATATCTACCACTCCATACCCACACATTTATCATTTTAACATGGTGCATCTAATATCAACTCCACTTGTTGTCATTTGCTTACACCCTGAAAGGGGAGACTCTGCTCAACCTCTAAACACAAACTAAAGAGAAACCCTCAACCTTGGGAACTCTGAACAGAGGGGAGAGGCCAAGATGCCATCTTGCTCTGCCTCCAGTTCAACTGACATCACTTTCTACTTCATGGTTGCCTCTTTAAGTTGCTCCTCAGTGATGTAGTGTACATGCACCCTGAAATGAAACATGCCACTAATGTATTCTAGGTGGAGTCAGAGGATGATCCAGTATAAATTACTGCTTCTGTAATCTTTGTGGGGAGCTGAGACCAGTTTTCAATCAATGCCTAGCACCACATTTCACGGTGAAGGCTTATTCTAATGTGATGTGTAGACATTAACAGCCCACTATCGATGTACCACCAGATTCAGTTTTAACTCTTTAATGCTTCTAGCTTGTACCTGTCCCATTACTCATTTGCACAATTTCATAATGTGGTTGTCTTGGGATGTAACACAAAAACTGAGGGCCATTGATTTACCTACAATTCCAAAAGCACACAATATTCACATGTACATGACTTTAAAGTAAAAACTTGCTTCAGGCCAGTTAACTGACATTGAGTTTGACATTTGTTCGCAATTGGTTAGAAAAAATATCAGGGATATGCTTACCCGATGGCTGGCAAGTGATCCATTCAATAAAGGATGAAGACAAGAGACGTTCCTACATCTACCACAGCAGGTTGATACATCTTTTGGTGGGTCATATACCTGGTTCTGAAAAATAAATGTAGCAAATCCTTATGAGATACGTGTAGATTGTATAATCCCCCCCAAAACGTTATATACGAAACAGCCTTCCTCATCCTATTTTGTGATTTACTTTATTTTAAAACATGCGCCTGTTAGAAATGGGATTTCTGGTTGGCTAGGGCAAGCGCCTAAGCCAGGCAGAAACCACCACTCTAGTCAGGGCAAGGGAGTTACACACTGAAGATAACCCCCTGCTCACCCCCTTGGTAGCTTGGCACGAGCAGTTAGGCTTATCCCAGAGGCAATGTGTAAAGCGTTTGCGCAACACACACACACAGCAGCAACACACTAGGCACACCACAAAAGAAACTCCACACAAGGTTATATAAAAAATAGCCTTTGTATTATCATAAACACATTAGAATCATAACCACACAATATACACTGTGCCAACTGGCACTAGGCAATATTCAAAGGGGATTATATACATGACAGGGCAAATCGGGCCACTGTCAGAACCTATAGAAAGCACTAGTAGCAATTATATCCCATCCAGTAACTACTGTCAAAATAATGTACTCAGCATTATATCACATTAGCATTAGGCATAGACCACATTATGCATAAACCATTAGCATAAATCACATTTGGCAACCATCAGCATAAACACATTATGCAATCCTTTGGGGCCTTGCGCCCTCCTAGTACACTCAGGTACCAACCAGGACCCCAGGCCAACTGGCCTTTCTCTGGGGCTCAAAATGCCCTCTGTCCAGAATGTCAGGGCGTAAACTGTGGGCCTTTCAAGTAGCCCTATGGCTGCCAAAGCAGTAAAGCAATGTGCGAAATGCACTGGGGCACGGGGGTGCATCTCACCCCCTCCTCATCAATAAACAAACAAAATGCCCTCTTCGGTGCAGCTGCCCACGCGGTGCAGTTGGGGAAATTAGACCGGGCACCACTGTGCCTCTCAGGTCCCTCTCAAGAAACAACAATTGCCCCCAAAGTTGCAGCTGCCCGTAGTCAGGGCGGTGCAGCTGTAGCAAGGCCAAATAAGCACTGGCACCAACGGTGCCTTCAAAGCCCTGCTCTGGAAGTAATAGCCAAATTGCCCAACGTTGCAGCTGCCCGCGCTCTCGCGGTGCAGCTGTGTCCACAACTCGGCACCACTGTGCCTTGGAAGCCCCACTTCGGGACTTCAACACTACGTGCCCCGTGAGCCTCCCTCTTCTGGGGCTCCTCCGGTGCCACCGCTGAGCACCACAATGCACGAAGACAGCCCCACTCACCGGGGCGGCTCTCCGTCGACTCCTTCGGTCTCCTCCAATGCGGGGGAAGCTCGGCGGCGTCTCTCGTCAGGGCAGGTGCGCAGGGCTTCTCCTCCTCCACACGGGGAGGTCCCGCCTACCATCAACACGTAGGGCTCTCTCCGGCCACGGTGACGGGAGCCCCGCCTTGGTGCAGGCAACCTCTTCCTGCTTTCTGCTCCGGGGCTTTAGGCCACGCCCCCAACCAGGCACGGCCGCCTGGCTTCCATGTCGCTGCTCTCGGCTGCGGCTCACCTTCTCTGGCAAAGGCGGGGTGGGCTCCCGCTTTCAACGAAGCATCAATGCGGGGTGGGCTCCTGCTAAAAAGACATAATTGCGGGGTAGGCTCCTGTTTTCAGGAGCACGAACCAGAGGGGTAGGCTCCCGCTTTCAGCGACACCAATGTGGGGTGGGCTCCCGCTTCCACGGCATCACTGCGGGGGAATCCCCATGTCGGGATTCCTTCCAAATGCGTCACAGGTCAGCGCTGCGAAGTCCCAGCCCTTTCCCCGTCCTGGGAGAGGTATGTAGCGTTCCCAAGGCGCCCCGGCAAAGTCTCAGGGGCACAAGGCCAGCTCACAGGGCCCTCCAGCAGGGAGGCAGTCCCTCGTGGTGGTTCCTCCTGGGGCCCAGCAGCAAGTCACAAGGAAGCACAAAAAACACAACACACATGGGGTCACAGCCCCTGCATATATACCCCATTTTCCTTTGTTCTGCCCTTGGCACTGGGCTTGGGGAACCAGCCTCAACTGGTTCTGTTTTTTTTTGGAGCACTCTGTTTACAGGGCTCCTCTTCCCCATTGTCAGGTGGGGGCTCGGTCATCAGACCACCACAGGGGGGCAGAGCCAGCATTCACCCAGGCAGGCACAGACCTATTCAGGGTCAGGAGACTATTCCTCCCACTACTCCAAATGCAGATCTCCCATTCAGCCTAGTGCTGACTCACCCTGCCCTCCCTGGAGCCACACACACCTCACCAGCCCCTGTCACTCCAGAGCCAGACATGCAATACACATCAGGCAGGCAGACACATAGCACACAGGAATGCCAATTTCTAAAAGTGGCATTTCTAAAATAGTGATAATAAATCTGCGCACACCATTGCGCAGCATTTATTATTACTATTCCAACCATACCAAACTTGACCACGCTGCTCCTCTCATATCAGGAATTACCACTGAAACACTTATCAGGGAATCCCAAATGAATTCCTATGAGAGGGCAGCCTCACAGCATTGAGAAACCAAAATGGCTGTTTGTCACTACCAGGACATGTCACATACTTAAGGTACATGTCCTACCTTTTACCTACAATGCACCCTGCCCATAGGGCTAGCTAGGGCCTACCTTAGGGGTGACTGACATGCAGTCAAAGGGGGGTCACAGACATGGCACACACTTTAGGTGCCACGTCACAGCGGCAGTAACACTGCGCTCACAGGCCCTGCAATGGCAGAGGCCTGAGACAGGTTTGAAAGGCTACTTTGGTGGGTGGTGCAATCAGTGCTGTAAGCCCACCAGTAGCATTTAATTTACTGGCCCGGGTTTCTGAGATAACACTTTACCAGGGACTGACAGGTAAATTAAATATGCCAAACAGGTGTAGACCAATCTTACCATGTTTACCACAGAGAGCACACGCACTTTACACTGGACAGCAGTGCTAAAGTGCCCAGAGTCCTAGAACCACCAACACCATGTCAGAAAAAAGGCTAGGAGGAAGGCAAAAAGTTCAGGGATGACCCTGCAAAAAAAAGCCAAGTCTAACAGCGCCTATGACTCAAATATGTTTTTTTAATCTCCCTTGGTACACGTATACCTTTTGCCAAGTTCTCACTGAGATGTTGTGTGTGTTTTGACCTTAATTTGGAAACTTAGGTTCTCAATTATAGAAAAGAGGTACTTGGCCATGTCTGAACTGGGGTGGCAGAGTGAGCTAAAGAATGATGATGGATTAATACCCAGATCAGTTGACTGGGGGTGAGTGCTTGCAATGTTCAACACTCCGTCCATCATCCCCTTTGGTTTTGCTAAGTTCGCCCTAAGTTGGCAGGGTATGCCCAGACGTGGGTCCCTTGCTCACTTTGCCACTGGATTCAAGATAGCCTGGCTGATGAGGGTTATGAACCCGAAACCGGTCCCAGGATGCTTGTTTCCGGTCCAGGGAAGACATGGCTTGGCAGTTCGGGCTGGACTGTTCCCATGAGGCACAGGGTCAGACTGATTTGCATATGGCCATGTCTGAACTGGGGTGGCAGAGTGAGCTAAAGAATGATTATGGATTAAACCCAGATCAGTTGACTGGGGGTGAGTGCTTGCAATGTTCAACACTCCGTCCATCATCCCCTTTGGTTTTGCTAAGTTCGCCCTAAGTTGGCAGGGTATTCCCAGACGTGGGTCCCTTGCTCACTTTGCCACTGGATTCAAGATAGCCTGGCTGATGAGGGTTATGAACCCGAAACCGGTCCCAGGATGCTTGTTTCCGGTCCAGGGAAGACATGGCTTGGTAGTTCGGTCTGGACTGTTCCCATGAGGCACAGGGTCAGACTGATATGCATATGGCCATGTCTGAACTGGGGTGGCAGAGTGAGCTAAAGAATGATGATGGATTAAACCCAGATCAGTTGACTGGGGGTGAGTGCTTGCAATGTTCAACACTCCGTCCATCATCCCCTTTGGTTTTGCTAAGTTCGCCCTAAGTTGGCAGGGTATGCCCAGACGTGGGTCCCTTTCTCACTTTGCCACTGGATTCAAGATAGCCTGGCTGATGAGGGTTATGAACCCGAAACCGGTCCCAGGATGCTTGTTTCCGGTCCAGGGAAGACATGGCTTGGCAGTTGGGGCTGGACTGTTCCCATGAGGCACAGGGTCAGACTGTTTTGCATATGGCCATGTCTGAACTGGGGTGGCAGAGTGAGCTAAAGAATGATGATGGATTAAACCCAGATCAGTTGACTGGGGGTGAGTGCTTGCAATGTTCAACACTCCGTCCATCATCCCCTTTGGTTTTGCTAAGTTCGCCCTAAGTTGGCAGGGTATGCCCAGACGTGGGTCCCTTTCTCACTTTGCCACTGGATTCAAGATAGCCTGGCTGATGAGGGTTATGAACCCGAAACCGGTCCCAGGATGCTTGTTTCTGGTCCAGGGAAGACATGGCTTGGCAGTTGGGGCTGGACTGTTCCCATGAGGCACAGGGTCAGACTGTTTTGCATATGGCCATGTCTGAACTGGGGTGGCAGAGTGAGCTAAAGAATGATGATGGATTAAACCCAGATCAGTTGACTGGGGGTGAGTGCTTGCAATGTTCAACACTCCGTCCATCATCCCCTTTGGTTTTGCTAAGTTCGCCCTAAGTTGGCAGGGTATGCCCAGACATGGGTCCCTTTCTCACTTTGCCACTGGATTCAATATAGCCTGGCTGATGAGGGTTATAAACCCGAAACCGGTCCCAGGATGCTTGTTTCCGGTCCAGGGAAGACATGGCTTGGCAGTTGGGGCTGGACTGTTCCCATGAGGCACAGGGTCAGACTGTTTGCATATGGCCATGTCTGAACTGGGGTGGCAGAGTGAGCTAAAGAATGATGATGGATTAAACCCAGATCAGTTGACTGGGGGTGAGTGCTTGCAATGTTCAACACTCCGTCAATCATCCCCTTTGGTTTTACTAAGTTTGCCCTAAGTTGGCAGGATATGCCCAGACGTGGGTCCCTTGCTCACTTTGCCACCGGATTCAAGATAGCCTGGCTGATGAGGGTTATGAACCCGAAACCGGTCCCAGGATGCTTGTTTCCGGTCCAGGGAAGACATGGCTTGGCAGTTCGGGCTGGACTGTTCCCATGAGGCACAGGGTCAGACTGATTTGCATATGGCCATGTCTGAACTGGGGTGGCAGAGTGAGCTAAAGAATGATGATGGATTAAACCCAGATCAGTTGACTGGGGGTGAGTGCTTGCAATGTTCAACACTCCGTCGATCATCCCCTTTGGTTTTGCTAAGTTCGCCCTAAGTTGGCAGGGTATGCCCAGATGTGGGTCCCTTGCTCACTTTGCCACTGGATTCAAGATAGCCTGGCTGATGAGGGTTATGAACCCGAAACCGGTCCCAGGATGCTTGTTTCCGGTCCAGGGAAGACGTGGCTTGGCAGTTCGGGCTGGACTGTTCCCATGAGGCACAGGGCAGACTGATTTGCATATGGCCATGTCTGAACTGGGGTGGCAGAGTGAGCTAAAGAATGATGATGGATTAAACCCAGATCAGTTGACTGGGGGTGAGTGCTTGCAATGTTCAACACTCCGTCCATCATCCCCTTTGGTTTTGCTAAGTTCGCCCTAAGTTGGCAGGGTATGCCCAGACGTGGGTCCCTTTCTCACTTTGCCACTGGATTCAAGATAGCCTGGCTGATGAGGGTTATGAACCCGAAACCGGTCCCAGGATGCTTGTTTCCGGTCCAGGGAAGACATGGCTTGGCAGTTGGGGCTGGACTGTTCCCATGAGGCACAGGGTCAGACTGTTTTGCATATGGCCATGTCTGAACTGGGGTGGCAGAGTGAGCTAAAGAATGATGATGGATTAAACCCAGATCAGTTGACTGGGGGTGAGTGCTTGCAATGTTCAACACTCCATCCATCATCCCCTTTTGGTTTTGCTAAGTTCGCCCTAAGTTGGCAGAGTATGCCCAGACGTGGGTCCCTTGCTCACTTTGCCACTAGATTCAAGATAGCCTGGCTGAAGAGGGTTATGAACCCGAAACCGGTCCCAGGATGCTTGTTTCCGGTCCAGGGAAGACATGGCTTGGCAGTTCGGGCTGGACTGTTCCCATGAGGCACAGGGTCAGACTGATTTGCATATGGCCATGTCTGACCTGGGGTGGCAGAGTGAGCTAAAGAATGATGATGGATTAAACCCAGATCAGTTGACTGGGGGTGAGTGCTTGCAATGTTCAACACTCCGTCCATCATCCCCTTTTGGTTTTGCTAAGTTCGCCCTAAGTTGGCAGGGTATGCCCAGACGTGGGTCCCTTGCTCACTTTGCCACTAGATTCAAGATAGCCTGGCTGAAGAGGGTTATGAACCCGAAACCGGTCCCAGGATGCTTGTTTCCGGTCCAGGGAAGACATGGCTTGGCAGTTGGGGCTGGACTGTTCCCATGAGGCACAGGGTCAGACTGATTTGCATATGGCCATGTCTGAACTGGGGTGGCAGAGTGAGCTAAAGAATGATGATGGATTAAACCCAGATCAGTTGACTGGGGGTGAGTGCTTGCAATGTTCAACACTCCGTCCATCAACCCCTTTGGTTTTGCTAAGTTCGCCCTAAGTTGGCAGGGTATGCCCAGACGTGGGTCCCTTGCTCACTTTGCCACTGGATTCAAGATAGCCTGGCTGATGAGGGTTATGAACCCGAAACCGGTCCCAGGATGCTTGTTTCCGGTCCAGGGAAGACATAGCTTGGCAGTTCGGGCTGGACTGTTCCCATGAGGCACAGGGTCAGACTGATTTACATATGGCCATGTCTGAACTGGGGTGGCAGAGTGAGCTAAAGAATGATGATGGATTAAACCCAGATCAGTTGACTGGGGGTGAGTGCTTGCAATGTTCAACACTCCGTCCATCATCCCCTTTGGTTTTGCTACTTTTTCATCTGCCAACATTTTGAGAAACCCATCCACAAGCATCTGTGTTTCCCAACCTCATTGAGGTAATGGGGGGAGGCGTTGCTCCCAAAGGCTTAGCAACTACTGTCTCTGCTACTGTGGATTCTCTCTTTACAGTCCTGACACTGTTGGCAATAATGTCATAGAAGAACCCAGTTATGGGTGCATTTGTGAGATGATTCCTGTCATTGGACCTGCCGCCAGGACTGCCACTGAAAAATAGTAGTTTCACACAGGAAAGACCTTAAAATATAGCTATCGCACTGAGTGGCAATTTCCAGCACATAATGGACACAGGTTATCTGATTCCTGGAACTGGATCCCTCCTTTGGAAGTCCAAATCTAGGAATCACTGAGATGATGTAACAACCTCAATACAGAGATAGCATAGCATTTTGGACTTTCCACAATGAAGTTTATTTTCAATTAAGCAACTACTTCAATACATATGAGGGATGTCTGGGGGGAACGTTTCCATCTCAGTAATGCACAAATCTTGATTTGTCAGCCTGGCTGCTGCAAGTGCCTCTGCTACAACAGCAGTTTGACTGCTGGTCATCCAAACCTTAAATGAGTCCCTTAGTTTTAACACTGAACCTTTTGAAAGCAGTCATTATGTCTAAAATACATTGAGAACTCTGAATGAATGAATAAATATATGCATCAATAAATAAAACGATTGCCCACATTATACATTTCACTGATTAATCCATCTGTTCTCATGGCCTCTCAGTCCGAAATGCTTACATAAGTTTTATTTAGATCTACAACTGGTAAAGGTACGTTACAGAGATGATTTACATGACTCTCAAAACTAATAGCTGATCCTGAACTTTCAATATGTGAATACCCTTTCCAGAGAAATATTCTTAATAATCATGAACCCTTTGAACTTAATCCTCTAAAATGGCTCCATAAGTATATATGCTCCATGTACAGGAAACTGATGATGTACCAGGTGCACAAATATTCATATGGCGTTATACTGCAATGTGTGAGAGATTGATGACACTGGTCACAAAATTGCATTTGGTGAGTCAGTATGTTTCACGTCTCAGAAAGGTCACAACCAGCATAGGAGTATAAAGAATAGTGGTCTCTAGACACACAGTACTATTGTCAATAAAAAAGAAACTTTTAAACTAAAGGAAATTTTAATAATATATATATCAAATGAAACTTGGAACAAACAATAATCAGAAAAATAATTTCAGTGAGATGCGAAAACGTGCTCGGTACTCAGGAAGTTGTGATACTTGCAAGTGCATCTAGCAATGTTTGTATCACACTTAGGTTATACAAAGGCAGCCCATAATATTATTATGTGTGTAAAGATCACTGCTATTTATACTTCTATGATACCCCAGGTCCCTAGTGACTTAAGAGATTTCTGTTGTGTTTGAATACATTTTATGTGCAACTGACTGATTGCAAGGGATTTGTTTGCATTTGCTAATCACTCAGTGAGCCTCCCCTCCCTTTTTATACCCCTATCCATCTCCCTTTTCTCCTATATTTTCATCTCCCCACCCCATTCTGTGTTTGACATAATTAGTTTTGTCAACTTTCACACCAACTTACTCAGAAGACTACAGACATAAACATTGGAAGGGTTCCTCTCTGCATACTGATCTTACAGACACACCCACAACTCCCCCACAAACTTACCAGGCCAACTAGACAAATATCAGAAAAAAACATTCTCAGCCCTAATTCATGATTAAGAAGCTGACTGAATACCTCAAGTCAGATTCATTCCATTAGAGCTGTAGGTGAAAAACATATTTGGGGTGTGCAGCGAAGACACAAAATACAATTAGAGATTAACTACATAGGCACCACATACTCTAGGCACTCAATGGTCTTGGGCATTGATACTGCCCTTGAACACTCCAAGAAACTCTTGAAAAAAATTGCTGATCTTGAGAAGCAGATAAAAGAATCAGATCTCATTACCGACACCAGAGTAACATTAGAGAAGATTGAAAAAAAATCAAAATTTGTAACCGAATAGAACAGGAAAAGAAAACCACCAAGTCAAGAGGGGCATGCAAAACTATAAAGCAGGGAAAACCAACCCATAGCTGACAGACGATTTCTCTACTAATAGACATCATTCAAATACCAGTCAGAGCCGCCTGTTCGGTTGGTTAAATATACAAAAAAGGTTGACATTTTCTGAAACATCAGAGGATTCCAGTGACAGCACAGACTAGGGTGAAGGCATTAGCAGTTCGTCCATTCTTTAAGGGAAAAAACCATTTTCAGAATGAGGCTAAACACGCAGACTGAGACAAGGGAAACGGAGAGGCCAGAATAGGTTCAGCAATACGCCAGGAGACCGACAGACACACAACAAATCTTACCATTGTGGTCCATCCCAAGACTAAGAGTCACATGATTCTCAGACAAAACTGGTCCGCATCAAAATTCAGGAATGCAGGTCATCACACACACACAGGATGTACTCCAGGGCATCCCTATTTTCAACTTGTCCACATGCATACTACCTTCCAGTGAGATTTCCTTACTTACCAAAAGTCTATCATTCGTTCCAAATGAAAGTACAGACTTTTAAGAACGTCAGACAGAACTGCTGGACTTCCTTTTTTGACCATCCATCTAATCCCAACTCGGATGTTACTGGCCTCAAGCCCCCTCAACTTTCTCACCTCCAACAAATACAGTTCCACCAGAGATTCTTACATGTGAGAAATTGTTTCTCAAAGACATTTCGAAGTGACAACACAGTCGTGTTTAGACCATACAATGCCTCCTTTCAGGAAATAACAGCTTAACATACTCCTATAGTAAACCCCTTTCTGATTATCAAGTCAGAAGATAAAGGTGGGGGGGGGTAGTGTTGCGAAACTTGAACTGCTAGAAGTCTGATATACATCGACAATTGGTAAACACAAACCACCCTCTAAAGTTAACCAGGGTCCTTACTAAAGAGATCTAATTGGAGATTTGTATTCTCACCACAAAAGGTGCATAGGAGGTATATGTAAATCGGAAATAATTTCTTTATCTCAATGTTAAAAACCCAAGGCCCCTGGTCATATACACATTGCCAAAAGTAAGTAAGAATGGTAAATACCCAACTGGCAGGCAAATTGTGTCCGGATGTGGCTCCATTTTGGAACCAATGAGGCAATATGTTAACTTTTTTAAAATCAAAAACCGTGTCTGTCTGACCAGATACTATATTAGGGATAGCATATACTTAATTAACATCATAAAACACCAACCCTTTGATCAATCTATCTCTCTCTTAAGCAACATTAAATATAGAGTCATTGTACACGAACATCCCCCAAGTTGAGGGCATTAAGACCATACATAAACCTCTCGATACTAGACCTAGGCACACCAGGTCCCCCTACACAATTCCTTATTTCACTGTTGAATCTGTTTCTCATAGAAAAATAATTTTTATTTGAATACAACTTCTTTCTACAAATTGAAGACACATCAATGGGAGAGTTTTTGCCCCCAATTTGTCATTTTGTTTATGGATGACCTTGAATTAAAGGTAATTTTATCACCCTCTGATTCATACTGCAGCCAGATTTTCTTATGGAAACGATATATTGACAACATCATTTTGATATCGGATAGCTCACATACACTTCTCACAAATTTTCATGCCTAATCAAAACTGTAAAGGACTAAGATTCACCATACATTGCCACATTTCTAAATGTAATTTTCTTGATTTAACTGTTAAAGTCAAGAATGGTGAATTAGACCTCCAGGGGTTCACCACCATGATAAATTCGGAACTGTGGAAGCATTTGCCGGCCATTTTAAAATTGTATATACTTTCTCGTCTACATCCACTCAAAACACAGCAGCAGAATTGCTCTCCACGTTGCCTCTGCCACAGTTGGATCCGCAAGAAGTGTCCGATCTAGACGCGGCTCTGACCTCGGAATAGGTCTCTAAAGCCATTGGTGCGCTACAATCCGGGAAGGCCATGGGTCCGAGTGGCCTCCCAATTGAACTTTATAAAATTTCTGCCCCTGTTATTGCCCCCTTCCTAGTACGTATGTACAATGAAGGTGTAGCCCGGGGCACTCTGCCTGCTACACAGAGGTTAGCCAATATTGTTGTCATCCATAAACGGGGCAAACCCCCGGATCGTTGCTCCTCGTATAGACCAATCTCCCTCTTAGACCCCGAGGTCAAGATATTGGCCAAACTTTTGGCCCTTCGTCTCTCCCCATACCTTCACAAATTGATCCATCCGGATCAATCTGGCTTTATGCCAGCCAGAAATACCGCGCTTAATCTTCGTCGCTTGTTCGGGCTGTTGGGCCGGGCCTCCACTATTCAGGAGGACTCGGTGATCATGTCCTTAGACGCTAAGATGGCCTTCGACATGATTGAGTGGCCTTCCTTGTTTGCTGTGCTGGAGAGATATGGATTCGGTGCTCGGTTTTTATCCTTGGTACGCTTGCTTTACTCCCACCCCTTGGCCCGGGTTAACGTGAATGGCGGCCGGTCTGCAATTTTTGAGCTTGGCAAGGGCACAAGGCAGGGATGCCCCCTGTCGCCTCTTTTCTTCGGCCTAGCCCTAGAACCTCTGGCCATATGGATTAGAGGTGACCCTTTGATTCGCGGTCTTAATTGGTCATTGGATTGTACAGACAGTGTTTCCCTTTATGCCGACAACATTTTATTATATTTGGCCCGACCACGGTTTTCAATTCATAGAGTGCTCCATATTTTTGCCCTTTTTCAAAAATATTCCGGTTACAGGATCAACTGGGACAAATCTCTGGTTTATGTCTTGAGTGGTGAGCAACCGATCCTTCCTTCGGGTTGTCAGGCCCAGATAGTTACAGAGGGTTTTCGATATTTGGGTATATATATTACTAGAGACGAAGGGGCTTTCCACCAACAAAACCTCGCCCCTCCTCTCCACCGGCTCCGTGCCGATGTGCAACATTGGAACTCTTTGCCCCTTACACTCCTAGGTAGAGCTGCACTTTATAAAATGATGGCACTTCCCCGCTTTCTCTACGTTTTGCAAAATACACCCTTTCTGGTTTCCCCTCAATATTTTCTCTCTATTGATTCCGAGGTACGCTCCCTATTATGGAATAATGGTACACCCAGAATCGCCCTCGCCAAGCTCACTAAAAGCTGGTATGATGGCGGAATAGCTCTGCCTGCCATTAAATATTAGTATTGGTCCTCGCAGCTTGTGGTACTCAACCACTGGATGCACCGTCCCATTACAGACCCGGCGTATACAATGGACAGGTATAATATGTCTTCGGGTAACTACCTCAGGGCTCTGTATGGCAGGAAAAAATACATACCTAAATATACTCCGACCTCCACTACGGTTTCTTTGTGGCACGCGGCAACTGCTGCGTTGGGTTAGAGGGGTAGGATTATCAGGCCAACCCGTTGCTTGAGTCCAGTCAGCTAGGCATGCTTTCACGGTACCCAGGGTTTGACAAATGGGATTTAATTGGCCTTTCGACAGTGGGCGATCTCTGGACAAGGGGGGGGTTGTCCAGTTTGGTGACTTACAACGGCAATACCATCTTCAAGCGGGGGAAACTTTCCGATACGTTCAGGTACGCAGTGCATTGTAAAAAGCGCTCCCTAAAGGCTCTGACCCGCCTGTTTCCTCCCCGTTGGAGGACAGATTGTTGGATGATTACCTCCCAGAATGAGTGATTTCCCTGACGTACCATAAGATTCTTAATAATATGCCTGAATCCCTGGGTAAATTACGGGCAAAATGGAACGAGGAGGTGGGAGAGCTTGATGACGAAGAGTGGAGGGAGGCCCTGGCGTCACCTCGGGAGGTGGCTATCCGTTCTCGTTTTAAATTGATACAGCTCAAACTACTACATAGAGCGTACTATACCAGTTCGGCTCTGGCCAAGATGGGTCTTTTATCCTCTTCGGTTTGTCCCCGTGGCTGTGGGCAGATGGGAACTTTTTTACACCAATGGTGGGATTGCATCGACCTTCAGACATACTGGGGGAGCGTTGTTCCGGCCATGTCCCGAATATGTCATAAACTGATTGACGTATCCCCTAGTCTTTGTCTTTTAAATGTCTGGGAGGCCACCGACCTAACCAGGTTTGAACGTCTTTGGGTCACGCTGGGTTGTATGATTGCCAAACGCAATATTGCTAGAACCTGGAAGGGTGGGGTTGCACTCAGACATGCTGATTGGGAATCAGACATGGACTGGTGCATGCAAGCGGAAAGGGCGATATATACGAAAGCAGAGGTTGCCCTGGCAAGTGGACCAAGGTATGGGGCCCCTGGAACGAAAGTAGAGGCTTTATCTGCACCCCATTCACTGATGAGTTTTCTGATACTGTTGACAGTGAAACACCATAAGGATTTTGTCGCATGGATTGATGATATAATTGATGTATCTTTTGACCCAACTGTATTCATTTCTTGCATTTTTATTTTCTGTTGTCCTCAGGAATTGCACTTTGTTTTGAAATTGCACCAGGTTTTGTTTATTGTTGATTTATGTTGCTTCTTAATAAAAAGAGTTTAAAAAAAAAAAAAAAGAATGGTGAATTATACACCATACTCTTTTGTATGCCAACCAAAAGAAATACCCTTCTCGTCTATTCTAGCCGCCACCCCAGATCTTTAAGGGACTCATTAAGTCAGAACAGTAAATAAAATAAAAAATTCAAAGAATAACAGATATTGTCAGAAAAATGGATGATTCGAAGTTATCCCAAATGCCTAGTGAGGTGATCCATGAAGAGAGCCTGGTACTGTCCTAGAGAGACTTTCCTGTTACCCAATTTGAAAGACAAATCAAATAAATTGGTATGTGTTATGACCTTTTCTCCTGTCTCTAACTTGGTTACAAAATGTATTAAACATTGGAGCATGCTCACAGCTGGGGACCCTAAACTTCAAAGCCCTCTGTTTGCATTTAACAAAGGTAAAAATCTTAAAGATCATTTGGTCCATGCCGCTATTCCATCATATACCCACCCCCATGCACTGTTACTAACATGTGGTGAATGCCAAAATTGCTGGGACACTACAAGTGCAGCTGGTGCTATGTCTGTTCTCGCACCATTGAATCAAACAAATTTGCCCATGGAAGTTTTAAAATCAGTCTCAAGAATTTTTCAAATTGCAACACCTCCAATGTGGTGTAAACTATTTTCTGTCCATGCAAACTGGTGTATATTGGCCAGGACAACACAAAAAATCAAAATCACAATCTATCAACAGAGGAGCAGGCTCAGGTGTAAGGTCCTTCCTGCATCCTTAGTAGAACATTTTGTTCAACACAATCACTCTAAAGGTGATCTGCAGTGGCAAGTGATCTACATTATAAAGACTCCAAGTAGAGGAGGGAACATCACTCTCTTACTCAACAAAGAAGAATTGAAGTGGATTTTGCGATTGGATACCATGAATTCTGAGCTCAATCAAAAGGAAGATGGAACTATCTTGCTGTAATAATGGCTGAGACATGAAGATTAATGTTGAAAACACTTGTTTTCATCAGTATCTAGATACACGTCTATATAATGCAAACGTTTACCTTGTTTTGGTAGGTACCTTTGTCCAAATAGGGACCCTTGCTTCTAGTTAGGGTAAGGGGGATACACTTCTAAAATAACCCCCGCTCACCCCCTTGGTAGCTTGGCACGAGCAGACAGTCTTATCACAGAGGCAGTGTGTAAAGCATTTGTGAACACATACAGTAATACAGTGAAAACACTACAAATGGACACCACACCTGTTTAGAAAAATAAGTAATCTTTATCTAAACCAAACAAGACCAAACAACAAAAATCCACAAAACAGTAATAAAAATATGACTTTCAAATGGTAGAAATAGTTCATTTCAAAGCAAATTGAAGATGCAACACTTTTCACACAAAGTACCTTGGATGCGTCGCACACACAAACAAAAAGGGCCGCCGGGAAGGGGATGCATCGGTTCCTTACACTCAGGGAAGGTGAAATGCTCCGGGGGAGGTGATGCATCGGTTCCTTATTGCTGCGCAGGGGAGGTGATGCGTCGGTTCCTTACCAGAGAGGAGGTGATGCGTCGGTTTCTTACTGCGTGGGGAGGTGATGCGTTGGTTTCTTACTGCATCCCCCAACGATGTGACAGACCTGGCGCCTCGATGCGATGTGACGATCTGAGATGATGCATTGGTTCTTGCAGCTGCACAGCAGGGCTTGCGTCGGAATCGGTGCGGTGATCTCGGACTTCGGAGATCGGTGTACTCGATGCAGCGTGCAGTGATTTCTCGAGCCGCGGGCAGGTGCTGCAATGCTTTCTTTGGCGATACGTCGGAAACAGGTGCGGATGCGTCACGCTTCTAGTTGTTGCATTGCTTTTCCAGCTCCCAACAGCCAGAACAACCTCCAGAGGCCCAGAACAGCTACAGGCATCTCTTGGCAGGTCAGAACTCCCAGCAAGGAAGTTCAGGGGAGCTGGGGGTGAAGTCGTTGTGTCCCTGAGACTTCAGAACAGGAGGCAAGCTCTTCTTCAAGCCCTTGGAGATCTTCCTCAAGCAGGGGCCACAGCAAACAGAAAGTAGCCACTGCAGGCCAACCTCAGACAGCAAACAGCACAGGGGCAGTATTCCTCCTCAGTTTCTCCAGCTATTCTCCTTGGCAAAGGTTACTCTTGATTTCCCAGAAGTGATCTCTGAAGTCTTTTCTATCCCTGAGACTTCCAACAGGAGGCAAGCTCTACTTCAAGCGCTTGGAGAAATCTCTAACAGCAGGATGATGAAAGTACAGTCCAGTCCTTTCCCTACCCAAGACAGAAGCAACCACTGCAGGCCAACCCCAACAGCACACAGTATATGGGCAGTAATCCTCCTCGAGGTTTCCTGGTCCTTGTACCTGGCAGGTTCCTTAGTTCAGCAGTGATCTAAAAGTCTGGGGTCTGGGCCCCTCTTTTTATACAGTAAATCTCTTTGTTCTCTCCTGGCCCAGGGCTCTGAGCCCAGTCCAAACCAGTTCTGGGGGGCACTTTGCAAATGCACAACAACCTCCATTGTCAGTGTGAGCCCTGGCTCCAGACACACCACAGGGGGCGGAGCCATCATTGTGGAAGGCAGACACAGCCCTATTCAGGTGCAGGTGCTACTCCTCCCACCACTCCAAATGCAGACCAGGCCTATCAGCCTAGCGCTGACTCATTCAGATTCTCTGGAGCCACTGCACATCCCCAGCCCCTGTCACTCCAAAGCCAGATAGTCAATATACATCCTAGCAGAAGCACACTGGATGGCTAAGCAAAAAATACCTACTTTCTAAAAGTGGCATTTTCAAACACGGAATGTAAAAATCACCCTCACTAAAAGATGCATTTTAACATTCTGAGTTCAGGCATACTAAACTTTATTTTCCTATCTAGTTCCCAGGGGCAGTTATGCTTATAAGATGTTATAAGCAAACTCCAATTCTATCCTATGGGAACAGATAGCCTTACAATAGTGAAAAACGAAATTGGCAGTATTTTACTATCAGGACATGCCACACACATCAGGACATGCCCTACCTTTCACATATACTGCCCCCTGCCCACAGGGGTACCTTGGGCCTACCTTAGGGGTAACTAACATGTAAGTAAAGGGAAGGTTAGGGCCACTTGCCAGGTCGACATGGCAGTACTAGACTGCACACAGGCTCTGCCATGGCAGGCCTGAGCTACATTTACAGGCTGCTTATGTGGGTGGCACAATCAGTGCTGCAGGCCCACTAGTAGCATTTGTTGTGCAGGCCCTGGGCACACACAGTGCACTGTACTAGGGACTGACTAGTAAATCAAATCAGCAAATTATGGAAACACCAATCCATACATACAATTTACAGGGAGAGCATATGCACTTTAGCACTGATCCGCAGTGGTGAAGTACCCAGAGTCATAAAACCAACAACAACAGGTCAGAAACAGAAGGCCACAAAGCAAGACATCTGGGGATAAACCCGCTGTAAAAGCCAGGTCTAACACTTCTCTAAAAAGATGTGTGAGATCTTTTAATTTAGGCCAAGATTTATATATCCCTTTCTTAAATTAATGTATTTACAAGACTGTAATCGCTTGAAAAGCCCCTTCTTTCTCTGTGTGCTATTCTGTGAAAATCCAGGCTCAGTAGGGAACACTTTCTTCATTATTGTTACCCCTTTCATTTGACCTATAGGGCAACCTCCTGTTCTGTCCTATTTCTAAAATCTCCATGGAGTGGTTTTTTAGCAAACGTACGATCTCTTCCTAAACATGCCATGGAACTATGGGATCTGCAGAACTCCGACTCGCCAGATTTAGGCTTTCTTGCGGAGACCTGACTTAAACCCTCCTCACTCCCAGATATTGCCCTTGCCCTTCCGGACAAATACCGGATTCTCAGATTAGATAGAGAAAAAAAGGGGGCGGTGGCATGGCTGTAATTTACAAAGAAGGGTTGAAAATTGCAGTTATAGACTCCGCCTCTGATAACGACTTGGAGATTTGTATATTTAAAATTGAGTTGACGCCCCAGGACAGCCTTACGGGAGCTCTTATATATCGTCCGCCAGGGCCACTTAAAGACTTTAATTTAAAATTGATGGAGAAAATCGCCCCTCATACCATCACCTCCAAACACTTTCTATTACTAGGGGACTTTAATATTCACAGTGAAGAAAACGTGAACCGAGAGGCTGCTAATTTTCTGGCAGATATGGCCTCCTTGGGCCTTGCAAAGATCAATACTGGCCCTACCCATTCGGCAGGGCATACCCTGGATATCATATTCACTAACTCGCCCCTCATATCTTCTGATCCCCCCTGTCCAGTGACTTGGTCAGATCACTCTTTAATTCCGTTCCAGATTAATAGCGGTTTTCGAAATCATACTCCTTCACACTTCCATAGTAGTCTCGAAGGCAATGGCATAGAGTCACGTCTGACTCCTTCAGCAAAAAGTTTGTGCCCCCTATCTTCAATGAACACATGAATACTGACAAGAAGCTCACGGTCTTCAATGAGGTCATTACTCTAGTGATAGATACTCTTGCCCCCCTGAAACAGCAACAAATCAATACTCATAAAAAAGGGGCAGATTGGTATATTTCTGATTTACGCAAGGAAAAATCTATATGTAAACACTTGGAGAAAACTTGGCGTAAAAGCCACTCAGAAGCAGAGAAACGTACCTATAAAATAGCTCTCAACTCCTATCATGAAAATGTAAAAAAGGAACGAAAAGCCACGGTCATATTAAAACTCAATCAGGCAGGTAATTCAACAAAAGAACTCTTTAAAATTCTTAACACTTTCACCAATCCCATAGCCTGTACCCAGCAGATGCTCCCCTCTCAGGGTCTTTGTGACAGCATAGCGAAACATTTTGATGATAAAATAAACCTAATCTACAATCAATTTCCTCAGGGCCCCCATCCCGGGGATCTCTCCAACTCACGCCCTCCTACCTTAAGTAGGGAGGTAGAAGGCCTTCAGCGTTTTAATGCGATACTGATACCTCAGGTTGAAGCCATGCTAAGAACAGCGAAATCTGGATCTCCACTAGACGTTATGCCAGCTCATGTATTTGCCCTATTAGCTCCTTTCCTGGCACCTCTCATCTGTGACATCCTCAATACATCTTTGCATGAAGGGGTACTCCCTCTTGATTGGAAGGCCGCTCAAGTGCTACCAATCAAGAAGAAAGCTCATCTGCCCACTGAAGCGATTGCCAACTATCGCCCCATCTCGCTTCTGCCACTCATGAGCAAAATGGTAGAAGGGTATGTTAACACTCAGTTGGTGGGTTATCTTGAATCTCAAGGTACCCTCGACCCTTACCAGTCTGGGTTTAGACCCAACCACTCTACAGAGACTAGCCTTATTGGTGTTACAGATTATATAAAAATGGAGTTGGACAACAATAAGGCTGTGCTGCTGATTTTATTGGATCTGACAGCAGCCTTCGTCACTGTCTCTCATCAGAAATTGGTTTATCAATTGAGAGAGTCTGGAGTGCAGGGACAGGCCCTTAAATGGCTTACTAGCTTCTTAGATCAACTTAGCCAGACAATCAACCTTAGCCCCTTTCGCTCCCAAACCTTAAAGCTTACTAAGGGGGTGCCCCAGGGCTCTAGTTTGAGCCCGACCTTGTTTAATGTTTATGTGGCTCCCCTTGCCAAGATTATTAGGGAGTATGGTTTTACTCCCTACTCCTATGCTGACAATACCCAACTGCTCTTGTCCTTTGATAAGGATACAGAGCTAGTTGAACATCGTTTTGCTAAGGGCATGCTAGCCATATCATCCTGGATGACTGAGAACTGTCTCCAGTTAAATGCGGCCAAGACCGAAATCCTGCTGTTTGGCCCGGCTCTAACAACTTGGTCCCCTAATTGGTGGCCGACGGTCTTGGGCCCCGCCCCGATCCCGACTCCTGTTGCAAAAAATCTTGGGGTCCGCTTGGATGTCTCGTTAACCATGAGGGATCAAGTGATGACAACCTCAGGGACCTGCTACCACACCCTGAGGCTTTTGCACAGAGTATTCCAGTGGCTGCCTCTATCTGTCCGAAAAACTCTGATCCAGGCACTGGTCATTGGTCGTCTTGACTACTGCAACGCTCTGTTAGTATCAGCAAACGACTCTCTTCTGAGTAGACTACAGATAGTCCAGAATGTTGCTGCACGCTTGGCTCTCAAAAAGCCGCCCCGTACTGCCTCCAGGCCATTGCTGAAACAGCTCCACTCTCTTTCGATCCGCCAAAGAATCAAATTCAAACTTTGCTGCCTCACCCATAAAGCACTCTATGGTAGAAGTCCCTTCTATTTGGCAGACAAGTTTAAATTCTATTGTCCAAGCAGACTGCTTAGATCTGAAGGGAAAGGGCTACTTGTGGTCCCCCGCTACAGGAAATTACGCACAGGTGGCAGAGCTGTTGCTTATCTTGCCCCGCAATATTGGAACACCCTTCCGGAGGCCCTGCGCAAATGCCCCAGCCTGCTTCGCTTCAGGAAACTCCTGAAGACTGAACTATTCCGGGACTGATTTATGCGTGTCCTGTACCTTCTTTCTCTTATAGCGCGGAGATACCCCTCCGGGGGTGATTCCAGCGCTTTATAAATCCTACACATAAACATAAACATGGGCTAATCTGTGATGATTGAGGACCTTCTTTTACATGGTCAACCCTTTCATTACATCAATGTGGCCATTTGCTGCCCTATTTCAGTTTTCATTTCTTCTAACATGGCAGGCCACTCCTGGTCCTATTTCTATATCTTTTGACTACAACCCTGCAGCTCATTCAACCCTCTCTTTAGCTTTCTTTCTCCAGATCTCTCTCATTAGAACATCTTCCTCATGTGAGTATTATGTAAACTATTATGTAAACACTAAAGAGATGGCTGTAAATTGTCTTCCAATATGTGTATTGTATTGTTTGTGCTGCATTGTGTTGTTATTAATCTATATATTTTTATTTATTTATGTGAATCCCACCTTTTTCTGTTTCCCCCATACCCTTTAGTAACTACCAGGGCTCATCATGATCAGAGTCCAGATGCTGATCCCACATTAATAGTGGATCAAAATGCCATTGACAATGATGACAGACCTGTACAAATGAAAATAATTTGCAATATTTGTTCTACACACATTGCTAGATGCACTTACAAGTATCACAACTATCTGAGCACCGAGAATGTTTTCATATCTCACTGAAATTTGTTTTATAATTACTGTTTGCTCCAAGTTTATTTTGGACCATTGTTCTTTATACTAATTTACCTCAGGTCACTAGTGACATTAGGGTTTTCCCTTGTGTTTGAATACAACCTGTGTGGGATCACCGTGGATGTTTCTCTAAATTTGCATGATTTAATAAAAATATTTGCATAGCATATCAATATAGAACTAAGCATCTCAAATCAAATTCTCTGCCTTTAGTCACCTACAGCTGACTTTGGTGGGAGGTACCATGCTTGTCCATGGCACCATACTGACCACCTGCTAAATCCCTCTCATATGATCAATCCATTGGCATTTCTGAAAAGTGTGTTTCTTGGGGAATGGGGTTGATGGCATTCCAAATGACTACATTAACAGCTCATTAGAATCTATGACTCACAAGCGTCAAATCAGAAATGGCCTTTTTCATAGATGTGCGTGCAACTGAAAAACAGCACCAATATGGCAATGCCTGCTGATGTACTGTACGTAGGTGCAATTTCAAGCTGACCACAATGACGTCAAGGCCATATACACAAGGAAGGTTCCTCAGTTGAAATTTTAACATTGGGAGATAGTCTCTAAATGTAAATCAAAATCATTCAGTGTGGCAGGGCCCAAGGATTAGGCTGGTAAGGGTTCCTTGAATTTGGATATGTTGTTGTCGAGCTCCCACTGAAACTGTTGGTTTTAGAATCAAAAGAGGGAGTTGGACAAGGATTGATTTTATAGTAGCCGAGATCACATTTTACGTTTTACATTTGGGCTCAGTCACATTTTATGCTCTTAAAATACTCCACCTCAAGGTCAGGCTATTCCCATTTTCAGTGCAGCAAAAAGTTCTGAGAG
Source organism: Calotriton arnoldi (assembly GCA_963921515.1). NCBI lineage: Eukaryota > Metazoa > Chordata > Amphibia > Caudata > Salamandridae > Calotriton > Calotriton arnoldi. The sequence continues at coordinate 3,625,124 of CAWUFW010000096.1, read as the reverse complement.
GGTCAAATCTGTTCTTTGCCTGCTTAGGTTGCAACCTCCATAGGCACACCTAAGTACCTTGCCCCAGTTCTCCAAAGGTGGAAAAATTCCACTTTTCTCTAACTCCTGAGAAAGTTCCCTCTGATCACTCTTGAAGCCTTCAGGTCATCAGGACAGGCTCCAAGGAACAGGATCTTCTCTCCATCCAGGGCTCCTGCAGGGTCCGGTCCTCTGTGGCCAGTAGGGTCTTGCTGGAATCAGAAGTCCTACTTTTTGTGTCCCTGAACCAGGAAAATATGAAGTCAGCCGTGTGAACCTTGGAGAGCTGTTCGAATTTCTGAATGTTATTCAGTCACCAGGTGTCATGGGTTTGCTTTCCTGCAGCATGGCCTTCTTTTTCAGCTGTAGTTCTCAGGTTTGGGAATGTTCTGAGGAGGTGGTGATAAAGTGCCAGTCTTTTGCTGTGCACTAACCAGTGATTGGAAAAATGTTCCTAGCCAGTCCTGGTGACTTCCTTGCCCTGTACCCACATCCCTTTGCAGCACTTCCTCTTCACTTTACTGCACAAATTCCTAGAAGTCCTAAATCCTTTTATGGCTGAACCCTTTTTCCACCAGTAGTATTGTTGACTCTCACCAAAACAACTCTCCTATTTAGATAAGGTATCCTTTTCTCTAGTAGGTTCCAAATTGGTTCTCCCTCCAGCTGGCGTTCATGCCAGTGAGTTCAGGATGGCTCTCGGAATGAATAGAAACATCCTCATTTGACAACTCAGAGTTAAAAGAGGTAGCGCCAAGCCTGTTCTTTGTTTGCTTGTTATTCTTGTCTCATCCCAGGCAGCTAATCCCTCCAAAGTGTTCAGCCATTGATAAATCCCCTGCATTTTGGGGTCCACAGATCAGTCTACCTTTATCAGGCTAGGTTGATAATTCCAGATCGGAATGTGTATGGCATCTGGAATTGTGATGAGTGTCAAAACTAATTTTAAGCCAGTTCTTCTGCAAGCCAAAATACATTTTATAAAGGTACTTTTCCTCTAAAGGTATAACAAATCTGATTCACATCAAGACAGAGTTCGAAAACAAATTGGGAAATATATTTGAATAATTTGTCTAGCATTTTACAAAGCAGAGGTGTGAAATAAATATTTTAATCGCATGTGAGCTTTTTTAAAAATAGAAAATCTATTCACAACCTCCACAGTGAAAATAGCTTTTGGTCATTGAGTCACTGAAAGGACACCTGTTTCAAATACACAGTCAGGCAATTATTTTATATATATACTAGCCACTCTACATGGGAGATTACAAGGCACACTTTAGGAAGAGCATATTTATATGTAAAATACATTTTCTTCCATCCTGAAGAAACTTTTTATTGCCATGTGTTACTTCAGTGCTCTGAAGTGCAGCCCACCCAGAGCACAGTGGTGTCCAGAATATATTCTTGTTGTATGGGGGTAGTGTAAATACACACTACAGCCCACATGTGGCATTTAAATTTCATGCCATTGGCGCATTTCCTGCTCCATATACTACAACATTACAGGAACCTTAGACAGATTAATTGAGTGAAACCAATTTTACCAGTGTCATTTTAGAGTGAGAGCACATGCACTATGGTATTGAACAGCAGTGTCACAGAGCATGGCCTCCAAATATCAGCAAAAATATGGTCTAGAAAAGGCAAAAAGATCAGTGGTGACCATGCACAACAGGCTGACTTTGTCCATTTTGCTATAGTAGCATTTACTGATTTCTGTTATTGCATTGATAAACACATCAAATACCAAGTAATATAAAGATGTCTGGGAGAGGTGTGCACCCAGAGTTAACTGTAAAGGGTTGATTACAGATTGATCTCTGGGACTTTCCCAAACAGTTATCTCATTATATCATAAAATATCATTTAACCTAGGAAAAGTACAAGTGTACTTTTGTTATTAAATTGATGAAGGGTAACTTGATTTATTTGTAACATAGAAAAGAATAAAATTGAATTTGATGAATGTGATAGATCATTAGAAATGAAAAGAGGTCCTGAGATCTAACAAAGAAATACAATGCAATGCAAATTGCATTATGTTTCTCAGCATTGTGAAGAAATCCAGGATAATAATCTTATCCTCTATGGTCTTGAGAACAAGCAAGAGGCGTGGGAAATTCAGTTGTTCAACTGATCAGGTCATCAAACTGAGATTTGTTTTTAAGAGAAACGTGTTCCCCAACAATGAAAGCAAAAGCCTGAAAGTCACAGCTCATTTCTTGATGAAGGAATATTCAACTTCTGTCCCTAAAGGCAAACCTTAGTGCCATCAAAATGTGTATCTAGCCACAATTCATACACATTTTATAAAAATTACCAGTTACATGTTTCAATAGAATCTACATAGGATGTGAAAACCTACCCAGACATTGTTAATGAAGCAAACACATGAAACACAAACAATCACTATCTATGTATCAAGAATGTACGAGATACCATTGCATTTTCATTTCAAATAAGGGAAGCAAGGTGCTAGAATCAACATTTTATCTTCCAGAAGATGACAGAGAAATAATTGGTTAGTAATCAGAATATCAAAATTGTTCTTTTTATAAATTCAATATATATTCAAGCATTAAAGGATATATAATTTCCCTCTTGAGAATAGTTAAATAAAACCAACTCATTATTATCAACCATATTGAAGCTACCATTTGGTAAAACCCAATCATTACTTTGCAAAACAAAGTATTGCACTTGAAACTCCTAACATGATATAAGCATCCTCTTTCTGCAATTGGGTGAGGGTATGGGGGGCCGACAGCAAAGTGAGCTAGACATGCTTCCTGTGCTCTCCATGCACCCCGGATAACCCCGCTATATTTCTAGGTCATGAAGAAAAAAAAACCTGGAATTGTTTATTTTACTGCTTTAAAGATGCTCCGAGGCACATGGAGACAACAAAAGAGCCATGAATGCAAGGCTGCCAGAGCTGGGCTGCAATGAGTGTACATACTGTTGCCATCGTGAATAGACAGAGAGACAAGCTGTCCTGAAAAGGGGCCTCCAAGCCACACTGAGCCTGTGGCCGAGGAGGCTGGGAGTGACCGGTGGAGAACCTCGACGAGGGTAAACTATCCTGCAGCATCATGTAGAGCTCTGGGTCACTTATATGTCAACCCAGTAAGGAAATGTCAGCTTGCAAAGGTGAATTGGTGCCTAGGCAGTTGCAGTAAGAAGCAGAGAGCTGAATTGTGAGGGAAATATAAATGGTCAAAGCTGTGGGGGGCCACATGCGATATAGGAAACAGACCCAGAGCCAGAAGTCGCAGTTTTGTGTTATATTAAGGGAACAGTATGAGAAAAGCAAGGTATCAGTAATTGCATGGATGAAGGATACCACAGGGGCATAAGGCCAAGAAAATTGAAGGCACTGGTCCATTAAGTGGAAGTTGGACACGATTAAAGGCTTATTATATCAAGGCGCCACGCTCTGGAGCCTGCACTGTCTGGTGCACATTGTTTGCATTTAACTGACTCTGTTGCTATGCATACAGCAGACATACAGGAAGAATCGATACAAGGAAAAGACTAAACAGCATGTGAAGGTCCACATATTTAAGGCAACATGGCTGTGTGCGCACAATGACAGAAATGGCTATGATTGTATGTTCTGAGATTGCCTTGTACTGACACATCAGCTAGATGGTTGTATGTCGGAACAACACATGGGTTTACCATGCATTCTGTTACTCCCCAGTCTTTACAAAAAATGTGTCTTTACCACGCATATTTTTACAATGATATCCCTTAGGGAAAGTGCTGGACTTTGGAGTGGTATAATTTACTATTCCAACTCCAGTCTGGGCAACAGTAGAGAAAGCGTTGGACTTTAAAGTCCAATGCTGCTTTCCCTACGGCAAGTCATTGTTAAGACATGCGTGGTAAAGGAATACGCGGTAAAGTTGCATTTGTTGTTGGGGGGCATGGCCAAGGAAGATGGCTGCCTAGACGTGTTGCCACGGAGCTCCCGCCAACCAGCACAAATCCTACATAATCCTACGCCAAGGGGGGGTGGACTCCCTCCAATCATCAAATTTGTGAGCTAAAAGCAGACCAGGTGGCAGAGGCGCCATACAGATCACTGAGTGCTGATGGCCTGGTGAGGCGGAGGCTGTGCGTGTGTTGGCTCACCTGGGTTGCGGAAGACGGAGCAAGGAATACGGCTCAGCAGCTGAGCAGAGCGACTGCAGGAGTGAGGAATGTACCTGGAAGCCCTGTAAGGTCACTGGGGCTCTGGTGGCCGGAGGTGACGATCGGAGCTCGGAGGATCCAGCTCCGAGGTGTACCGAGTGTAGACGGTCTGTTGAGGCGGAAGCTGCGTGTGCGTGGGCCCGCCGGGGTCGCGGCAGCCGAAGCAAGAAATACGGCGTGGCCGGCTGAGCAGAACGGCAGCAGGAGTGCAGAAAGTACCTGGTAGCCTCGAACGGTCACTGGGGATGCGGTGGCTGGAGATAACGATCCGAGCCCGGAGGATCCAGATCCGAGGTGAGTCGGGTGCACGTCTCCATAGGCGGATCTCGTGGTGGGGTGCTGCTTCGGGCCGCGCTCGGCTTGAGCTGTGAATCGCCCGGCAGTGCTGAGCAGCGGGGAAGGCCGTTACGTGCCGGACGGCTGTGAAGGGTCTGAAAGACTCTATAATTTAAACATAAAGTCTTGCCGCGCCTTATTGAGGTGGGCTCCGGCCAGGCCCCAGAGTGACAAGCACACCAGAGGCCGGAACAGAAAGGGTCCAAGGACGGGCCGCAGTGACTATTACTACAGGGCCATGAAGGAGCACAGACACGGTGGACGGGCCACAGGCAGGTACCTAGTCCACCGCACTGATGGCAGAAAAGTGTGATGTGGGCTCTTGGACATGAGCTGGTTGGTCCTGGAATGCACCTAAAAAGACAGTAAGTGTGGATCTTTATTGACTACTTGTTTCACTGTTGAGGGAGAATCTAGCCATACTAAATAACAGACAGGCCAAGAGAGGGTACGGCACTACACCCTTGGAGCACCGCTGTGGGTGGAGCACACAGTTTGAACCAGTGGTGAATGAGGGGGGTGGCTGACACAGGACCCTGGAAGTGGCCCCTAATGCACTACATTGTCCCTGGGTGAAGCTGCAGTGGACAAGTAGCACTCTTTGGGAGAAGCGGCCGGAGGAACCAATAAGCCTACACCTAGAGCTCGCACAGAAGGGGGAGGTGAGACAGGTATAAACCTCAGACTGCACGCCCAGCTCTGGAATGGCTAAAGATAAGGGTGCAAAGACAGTGCAAACAAATAAAATAGACAGCTATGCGATGCCTCTGCATACAGATGGAGCGGCGGCGGGATCCGAGCCGGCGGCGGCGGAGGGAGAACCGAGTCCTCCTACTATGGCAGAGATACTAGCCGAGATCAAGGGATCCAGAGAGCTCACCCTTGTTAAGATAGACACAGTAGAGTTGGAGGTGGGGCTGCTCCATACAGATGTCCGTAAAATTTCTGATAGGGTGACGGACACGGAACAAGGTGTGTCAACCTTACAAGCAGAAGTGGCCACCCTTCAAAAAACAGTGGTGGAGTTGCAGGCACACACTGAGAGATTGGAATTGAGAATCGAAGATGCCGAAGGGCGGTCTAGGAGGAATGAAATACGTCTCATGGGATTTCCTGAGAAATCCGAGGGCCAGTCTGTGGAGCTTTTCTTAGTAGAATGGATTACAAACAAATTACGCCCTAAAAGACTCTCAACATTTTTCACGATTAAAAGGGCCCACAGGGCACTCGCTTCCCCCCCTAGACCGGGGACACCGCCTCGGGCAATCATAATTTAACTTCAGAGACTGGGACGTAATTTTACAACATGCCAGCGTGCACGGTGCACCTAAATTCAATGGCCAACCCATAATGATATTCCCGGATTACACCCGCAAGGTACAAGAACTGTGACATGATTAACTGGAAATGAAAAAACGAATGAGAGACAACAATATGGGATACAGCCTCATATGTCCGGTAAAACTCAGGGTACAGTATAATGGGAAAGCGCACTTCTTCATGAGCCCGTTGAAGGCAGAAGACTGGTTAAATACTCTGGGGATTGAAAGATCTCGTCGCCCCCCGGGATCGGCCACAAAAAAACCGTGGGACGCAAAGTCAGAGATCACGAGTGTGCAGGCACTCGGCAGATTCGTTGATAAACTCAAATTCTAGCCGCACTGGTAGGATCCTGGTCTGCCCGGATGGTACTCTAGCAGACTCCAACTGCATACCGGACACGCACGAACCTTTACCACCACATCTAAACACTAAAGGCCGGGGGAGAGGGGCTACATACTGAGATAGAGAGAAGATGGATACTATGTGGGATGTAATTGCATAATTCACCTGAGTTAACGTATTGGGCAGTTGGTGTCTATGTTCTATTCCATTGCTTCCTCTGCTGCTGAAGGTATGTATGTTGTGCTATAAATGTCATTTTATATAGTTGTTGGAGTGGGGGGTAGACCGATCACCCACTACACTTAATTACTTATAGTCATGTCAGGATTGTGTTTAGAGGTTAAGGTCGGTGGGGAGCTCATAATGGTCCACGGTCCTACGGAATAGGCTGAGTGCTTCGGCCTCGCCGCCTGGGGGATGTCGGGCTCACAGCTTTACGCAAAGGTTCAAGAGGAGGCTGTTGCCTCCTCGGGGGGGGGAGGGGGTTGGGGCAGAGGGCCGTAGGGGGAGGCCACATTGAGAAAGGCCTTCTGGTTTGGTCCCGCTGCCTGATGGTGGGGGAGGGTTGACCAAGGTTTGGGTCAGGTTTTTGTTCGAAAGGGACAGTTATGGCTAGGGTCGAGTGGAAGGGTGATCATACTCAGCTGGAGAGACATAAGTGCTGAAAGGTGGGACAGGTCACTCTGTAGGTTGATTGATGTAGAACTAGGCCAAAGATGGCAGCTGATTGGAAATGCATGACCTGGAATGTTAGAGGTCTGGGCCAAGTTGTCAAACGACAGAGGGTACACTCATTTTTATGTCGATATGGTGTATCAGTAGCCTTTTTGCAGGAAACCCACACATGGAGCCCCTGTCTTTCAGCCTTGCGACGCAGATGGCGGGGACAGGCCTTCGCTGCTAACTATTCTGGCTATGCCAGGGGGTCTTGATTTGGGTGGCGCCAAGAGTCCCCTTTGTCGCCAAAGAGATAAAGATAGACCCCGAGGGGCAGTATATAATAGTCACGGGGCTACTGGATGCAAGAGAAGTATGCTTGATGAATGTTTATGCCCCCACAGCAGATGACCCATCTTTGTATGGATCTGTCCTACATGTTTTGATGGAATATATGTAGGCGGCAGTGATAGTGGCCGGGGATCTAAATTGTGTACTTCATGGGACAATGGATCGATACCCCCCTAAAGTTAATACTAAACCGACAATGACAGGGGCACTGAGGGAAATGATGAAGGATGCGGGGCTACACAATGTGTGGAGAGTACGTCACCCACAGAGTAGGATGTACTCCTGTCATGTACCTTCTGCGGGAATGTATAGCTGCATTGATTATTGTCTGATGTGGCACTACAGTGGGTTAACAGTGCCTCCTACTTGGTGCGTTATATCTCTGACCACTCTCCCCTGCTTGTTACACTCCATATGAAGGTACAGCCCCCGTGGTGCCATTATGGAGAATGAATGTGGAGGCACTATCAGATCAGATGTTCGTTCACAAGGTCTCCCGGACACTAGATGGGTGTTTCAGTGTCAATTAGGGCAGTGCCTCGTCCAGGGCTGTGGAGTGGGACCCCATGAAGGTGGTGCTGAGGGGTGAATGCCTTAAGATAACATATGGGGTTAGACAGCAACTCAATAGGCAGCTAGATAGACTGGAAGAGCGAATGGCATGCTTGGAAAAAGAGCTAGTGGAAAAGCCCCTTAGTGTGCGGGCATGGCAGGATTGTAAGAAGGAGGCATTAGACACATGGGATAGGCTTGATAAATTTGTGCGCACCAATTACAGGAAAATGCTGCATAAAGAAGGGGATAAAGCGAGCCGTATGCTCGCTATGCCTATTGAACGCAAAAAAAACATTGTTCCTATAGCAGGACTTCGTGATTGCAGTAGTAAACTGGTCGCCTCACAATTGGATATTGTGGAAGTATTTGCGAAACACTTACAGGGGGTATACACAGCCCCTTCACTCACGATCTCAGTGGAGATGAGGGCCTATCTCGACATGATAAGCATGCCAACTCTATTCACTGAGGACAGAGATGCCCTCGATCCCCTTTTAACCAAAGCAGAGATTATAACGGCGATGAAAACGATGAAAACATCGAACGCTCCGGGCGGGGATGGCCTACCAGACGAATTCTATCATGCTAGGCAGGGTGATCTAGGTGGCCGGCTGCTGGCAGTTTACAATGAGACATATGAACGAGAATTGTTGCCAGAGTCAATGAGGGAGGCACTAATAGTCATGCTTCCTAAGCCGGATAGGGATATCGCAGAGGTCTCCTCGTACCGCCCCCTATCCATGTTAAATGTTGATCTAAAAATTTTAAGTAAAATTCTGGCTACAAGGCTATTACCAAATCTACCGCAGTTGATCGCCAAGGACCAATGCGGGTTTATTCTGAATAGAAACACCCTGCACAACTTACGCAGTCCTGGTGTTACACTCCCCTATCTTACAATTGGATCGGTATGCGTTCGCTTTATTAGATATTGAACAAGCTTTCGACTCCCTATCGTGGGAATTCCTGTGGGAGGTACTTTGCAAGGCAGGTATGGGATAGACCTTTATCAAATGGGTCCGTCTGCTGTATCGAGAACCTTCGGCTTGGGTCCGGGTGGGTAGGATAGTGTCGAGAATATTTGGATTAAACAGAGGGACATGCCAGGGGTTCCCACTCTTTCCAATTCTTTTTGCGATGGCTATGGAACCACTCGCTTACCGTCTAATAACGATGCTGGGGGGCTGGGGCATACAGGTTGGGGAGACCACCCATGTAGTTTCTCTCTCTGCAGATGATGCACTAATTTATTTGAGAAGTCGTAGATACTCTGTACCCATCATGCAAAACATTTTGACTGAATTTGGGGAGCATAGAGGTCTAAAGGTTAATTGTAAAAAGTCCAAGCTATTCCCCTTAGGGATTCTGGCAGGACGGTCAGAAACAGATCTGCCACCCTCGGACCTCCCATGGGAGATCAAGATGGTCTGTTATCTGGGGATCAGGGTCACACATGAAGCTCAAGAATTTGAAAAAGCAAATATGAATAGGATAATGGAAGGGTTGAACCATAGCATAAAATTCTGGAATACACTGCGAATATCCCTGATGGGTAAAATTGCTTTAATTAAGATGATAATACTCCCCAGATGTCTGTATCTCTTCCAAGGGACCCTGTTTGATATCCAGGGCAAATTTTTACGGCGTTGAACAAATTTATAGTAGAACTACTGTGGGATACTGGAAGGAGGAGGGTTAAGTTAGCTAAGCTAAAACGTACCTAGAAGGGGGGGCTGGAGGTACCATGCTTGGAGTAATATTTCTTAGCCTCCCAACTCCAGCATGCGATACACTGGTTGGATGAATATGAAAACTGGGAGCGTAGACTACTGGGGTATTCATGCGGTCCATATTCACTCCCCGAGGTTCTAATGATGGGATCTAAAGCACCGACTTGGTTGCCCCACATAGTCCGTATGGTATGTGGAACCTGGGAACGGACAGTTAAGACAGTGTTAGAGAAAGCCCCATTCACTATGGATATGAATATCTGGACAGTACACCTGTTCAAATCTATAGACAATGCCATGTCCTTACGTAGGTGGAGGGGGGTGGTTGTGAAGTACTGGGGGATCTTTATCCAAACAACCAGTTTATAACTATGGAGGATGCCTTGGAGACATTTCACGTGGGCCATGGGCAATTCTTACAGTACGCAAAAATAGCTGCGACAGCATGGGAGATTTGGCTGGGATTCCCAGAAGCTCCCACAGCCTCCCACACACTCGAAACAATGCTAACACTAACTGGAGGCGAGAGAGTGATATCACACCTCTATAAGGCCCTCAGGGAGGATACCCCCGTGTCCGCACTTCATGTGCAGGACAAATGGGTGTCCCAGTTGGAGGCGCCCCTTCATGCATGCACCTGGGAAATTATTCATGAAGGGGTTAAGTCCACCTCCACCAATGCTCAGTTCAAGTTACTTCAATACAACATAATCCATCAGGTATACTTGACACCCAAAAGGCTACAAGCCATGAACCCGAAGAGATCAGTGGGGTGCCCTAGGTGTGGGGAGCAAGGGGCCGACTTTCTGCATATGATCTGGAGGTGCCTAGACATTGATGGGTATTGGCGGTCCATCTCCTAAAAGCTCCACCTAGTTACGGGCTGGGAGGTCCCCAGGGAAATTACCCAGTGCCTTTTAGAGCACATTCCGTTCTGTAAGAGGAAAAAGCTGAGCAGAAAATTTCTAATCATAGGATTGCTATTGGCTAAACGTAGAATTGGGATAGGGTGGCTATCCCCTAGGGGCCCGAAAGCGGAAGACTGACTGAATGAAATGGCTGAATGGATAACTGCTGAGGGCTGCCATATGACACTGACACATATGGATGAGAAGCTAGATGACGCTAGGGCGTGGGCAGCAATGCTCACCGAATTATTAGCACCACCGGATGAATTACCTCCATAGATTAAAACGCTATACATGCCTGCAAGAGTGACCCTAAGAGAAGATACTCAGGGCTGGAAGCGTCCATGGGGGGGTTGAGTGAGGTCCTTCCCGACTGGTAAATAAGCACTGATCTCAACATAAGATGGTATAGAATGTGTCACCTGCACCCACTATGAGACCCGAGCGGGGGGAGGGGTGTGAGGGAGAGGAAAGTTGATTGATTTCCGAAATGTCTTAATGTGATGTGATTGTATATTTGGCTCCAGATTATTGGTTGCTGTATTGTTCTTTGAACTGCAAATAAAAATTAAACTACAAAAAAAAAAATGCATTTGTTGTAAAGACCACATTGTAACTGCAGCGCATGGTTCGGCCATCATGGTAAAGGCTGTTACCCGGGCAGGATCAACGGCTGACTAGGGTAGGGGATATGAGAGGACCTCAGCAATTGAAGTACTCACAGAACAGACTGAAAGATTGACAGGTGGCATGCAATTAAAGACTCAGAGGGAGCAATGGTAAAAACCAAGATCAGCAAACCTATCCAGGCTGTTGAAATTGATACCTTTAGAAGAAAGCCCCTCAGTACGAAGGAAGCAAGCAAAGGGACTATGGAAAAAACCTCTGTCTCGTCCAGAGATACAGGAGGTCCATTTAAATCTAACATCAAAGATGTGTTGACTGCAATTTAAGACACAAGAACATCCATGGAGTCCAGGATCGACGAAGTAGCCAAAGACCAGAAACTAGTATGGGTATATCTAAGAAAAGTGTCTACTAGAATCACAAAAGTGAAACACACATCAAAAGAGGCCACTGGGGGTATTTTGGAGTTGAATTAAAATGTTCTGGTTCTCAAACAAATTGTGAAAAAAGTGGAAGCAAGAGTGGAGGTTGCAGAAGGACATTTCAGCAGGAACAAGATTCATCTTCAGGGTGTTCCTGAAGGAGCTGAGGGGCAGAAAGAACTAAAACTGAAGAGGGTGTCCAACCTGTTTTCAGTGGAGAGAGCACACAGGCGATGCTGTCATGATGATATGTGAAATTATTATCTAAATGCTGTGCAATGAAAATATAACTAGAAAAAATATGAGGCCATTACCTAGAGCTATTGTAGTCTCTTCAATCTGCTGCATATTGAAAACTGGATCAATCTTAATACAAGGACCATTCTATTAGAAAGATTAACAAATCGGTCTATCTTCAACTTACATTCCCCTGCCTTTGATAAAGCATCATTTTATGTGAACGAGAATAAAAACAAAGATTATCATTTCTACAATCTTTTGCTATCTGAAACTACAAATGGCAGTTACAACTTCCTTTCAGATCATGAAAAAGATGCCTGTAATCATTAGAGACGAGATATCATTCCACAAAAACTGAAAACTATACAAACAAATTGGTCACAGGTCTTCAGCTACATATTAATCAAAATATCTTCTGGAGAATTTATTGGTCACCCGTGAAGCTCCATAGCTAAATCTGGAAGAGAATGACTCCCCTTTGAAATGTAATCAACATAAAACCAGCTATATACATATGTTTATGCTAAGTCCCTGTATTGAGATGTGGTTGTCAGAAGTCAATGATAGTGCAGAAATAGTTGCAAACTGTCATCTATTGTTTATACCTGCAACATTAGCTCTAAATTACCATTCTCCTCAAGATAAAATTAATCACAACACAAAAAGAGGGATCACAAATGGCCTCAATTTTAAAAATTGAAAAAACAAAGAAAAGGTTAGCTCTTGGGATTTGGCTAAATGCCATGAACAAGTTTGCGTTATCGGAAAATGTCTCATACAAACTAATGGCAAATAAGAGATGTTTAACAATATATGGTATAGATACTTAGAAATGTCTACATTGCCCCTTTGTATGAGTATGTTAAATAACAATGTTGTTTATTGCTTTTGTCTTAGATTTGCAACCATTCTTCTTTAGTGTTGCACTCCACTCTCTCCTGCCTGCCTCTACGCCACCCTTTCTCGAGTTTAAGTATGCTTTGTCATTTTCTCCACATTATTTGGTATCAAGACTGTTAATTTTCGGATATTGTTTGTAGTTTTTATTGCTGAATTTTCTCTTGATAATCATGTTATAGCTTCACTCTGTTGTCTTTTATAGCAACATTATCTATAAAGTATTGGAAAAAATTAAAATATACTCCTAATATTGAAACAGGAAGCATAAGCCTATCCCAATTGCTATAATATTTTTCTGCCATTTCAAATTTTCTTCAGTGGTGATAAAAATCCTTTAAGAAAAATCAGAATACTGGCTACTGAATACTCAGGTCCATAAATTACACTGAAGAACTATGAGTTACCAGATCAATTACATTAAAAACAACTAAATAGGTGCTGAAGGCTAGAAACAGCAGCAAAGTGGCTGGAAATATGTCAACCTTTTTCCTTCTGAGGACTTCAGACAGATGAAATACTACTGGCTGGAGTTCCTGAAGAATGAATTTCAAATTAATTTCTGGGAAGCCAAATTCACCACCTTTATACAGTGGGTTATTTATCTGGTAGGTGGTGAGCCATACCAATTTAATAAACACAATCTTCTTAGGTCAAAATACAGTTCTGGGACAATCTATTGTTAATATGGAAAAAGTTGATGCTGATATTGTAAACAATACATTCATTTGTATGAACGAAAACTCGTCCTTATTAATGAATTAGCCTGATGTGAACTCCACATCAACCTGACTCGAAAATACGTAGTCAGGCAGGCTCTGAAACCTGGGCCTGAGGTCACTGGTTGATTAGTCACAGATGGAGTGGCACATAGCCAGCAGACAAATGCAATAACAGGAAATCCCAGATCACTCCCACAGATAGGCGCAGCAACACCACAATGGTCCCGGTAGATTGGCCCCAATAAAGCACACATGGGTGGAGGGGTACGCATGCTCCTAACACCATAAAGTCAGATGCCACATGCGGTAGAAACATATAGCCAAACAGGACACAGCACACAAGGACCGCGCAGGGATCATACACTCCACATGCTGGATATCTGGACACGTTACCCACTGGCCACATTGTGTCTACGCAAGGTCGAGGCCCACCTGGACTATCTATTGAACAATTAATTTATGACTCTAAAGGCAGCAACTTGCATTCCTTACCATACAAGGATCACCGGAATCATTTCTGGCATACAATTAACTCTATATAAGGACGTCTCAGATCGATTGTAAATTGAGACAGTCCTCAGACTCTATGCCTGTAACTGATCTCCCAGCCGCAATGTTTAATTAAATGAACTGTTCCTGTTTTGCCAAACACCTCTTGTTTTTTCAAGGTATTAAATGTTCAAGCAACACTATGCTCAACTCCTACTAGCTATGGCATAAGCAGCAGGCAATCCCCAGAGGGTGTTTTAAGACCAAGGAGTGGCAACATTTTTAAATGAAAGAATACAGCACAACAAAATTGGGAAACCAGTTTATAGCAGAGAAAAATGTAATGATCCAAAAGACACCAACATCATTTAAAGTAGAATAAAGGATTCTGAGATTTGGATTTTTTTAATTTGAAAGCAAAAGGCCCCCAGAAAAACTAAAGCACCACTGAAAACGATTGTTTGAGGTTCACGATGACCTACATGAGATTTCAAGGTGACCACATTAAAGCAGAGGTCGGATACACACAGTGCGTCATCCCAGTCAAATTTTTACCTTTGGACATAGGCCCGATTTATAGTATGTTGGTTTTAACCTTGTCCGTTAGGGTAGTGGAGTACATTACATTTCACCTCCGATAGACAAAGGACCATTATATTCACTAATCACCGCCAGTGTAGCACTGGTCTCTGTGCATTTACAGGAGCCATATTACATGAGCTGTCACACACCAACATTTTTATTTTTCACAAACTCCCAAAGAAGGACAAAAAAACTAATGGCCGCCACACCCTGAGAGTTTTCTATTTGTGACCGCCAGGGCTCACCTCATGGTGGTGGACTGATCTTACGCTCTATATAGGGTGGCCCCTACTCTATCAGGCCACCAGATTATGTTTTTCGATAGAAGAGCCAGTGGGGCAACACTATCAGAAAACTGATGGTCTACCCGGCTCATTGAGCGCATGGACCAAGAGTTTGGTGGACAGGATACACTGTTACATTTGAGGCAGAGTACCCGGTTCACCAAACTTTAAATAGGGCCCTATGTCTCTGAAATGGAGCTCTGAATCTTGCAGCAGAGCAAGGTCCAAGGCTGTGAATGGTGAGGGTCCCTCAAAGTTGGATATAGCATCATCGAAATCCCAATTAAGCTGTTGGCCTTGGTGCACAAAGCTCCAGATAGGACAAAGTTGCTTTTCAATGCTGCAGACGAAAATTTGTCAGTTGGATAGATTCACTGCTTTGCCAAGGTTCAAGGTTTTACCTTTGGACTTAGTATTTTGTTTTGGAGGTTAAGATACTACAGCAAGGTACAGCTGGAGCATATAGATAGTCAGGGCTCCATGAGGCTGCATGCGGTTACTGCGAGGTCCAACTGCACCTGTTTTCAGCATGGCAATAATCACCTAGTGTGACATTCCTGGATAAGCTTCAACACATTTTCTCAGCCTTCCAAAGGAGGAAAAAATTACCAGGTACCACTATTCTCCTCTGGTCAGTCCTGCAGCCCTTAGCTCCTCAGGGCAGACTCTAGGCACCTGGTCTCTCTCCAGCCAGGTCTTCTACAGGTTTCATCCCCTGTTTCAATATGAAAGGTCCCTTTTGCCAGCAGGCAGGCCTTGTTCCCTCTCATCCCCCCTGAGAGGGTCCAAACAAGTCTCCTCCTCCACCTTGACACATTTTGACTGAACCCTGGCCGTCTAGGAGGATCCAAGGCATGAATAGGAGAAGCCCTCCTTGGCATCTCCAAGTCAAAAGAGGTAATGCTAAAGATGTCCTTTGTTTTCTCAGCTCCCAGATAGCTAATCACTGCTAAATGCTCAGTACTTAACATCTATCTTGTTCCATCTGGACGTTTGTTACATTATTGATTGTTCTATAGTTTTAAATTGCTTGTACTGCTTGAATTTAGTGTGCACTTCTCTGGGGATTGCCTGCTTTTCGTGCCATAACTACCAGGGGTACAGCAGAGATAGTTTCTCTCTCAGAACTGTAGTTTGACCTAAAAAGTGCACATTTATAAAGTTGAAAGGGGTTACAATTTATTAACTCCAACTCTGGCAATCTGTTAACAAGGCTGGCTGATGTACATTGCTGTAAATGTGGTGGTCCTGCACTTATTCATGTTTGTCTGCTTCAACAGACAGATTCTTGTCAAAGGACAAACTCATTTGGACTTCACTAAGGTTGAACATGCATCAGACTAATTTTATTTGGCAAATGTGACATTTTTCATTAGCCCTCTTGCAGCATAAGAAATGGGATGTCAGCATTGCAACTGTTCTCTTAGCGATGTTCTCGTTCTTATGTATTCATTTAAGGACTTCCTGCTAAATATGCAATCTATTAATATTGAAAACAAAATAATTATAAAACTCTGTACCTGGTATTGCCTCATCTCTAGGCTAGTAAGGTGCCTACGTGTAAGAAATATTAAGTAAATCTTTATGACATATCTTCTGTCATCTATTAGAAAACCCTTGGTTGGTGATTTGAAGATGTGGATTTAGTTATATTGGTGCACTTCTGCTGCTGTGGTGGTGTGTGATGCTAATGCTTGTTTAGATGTAGAACAGAGAGACTTTCAATAAACTTTGGCTTTTTCCCTATGATTGTTCCAGGCGATTCCCCTTGCTGCTTTGACCCAAAGTCAGTATGGTATGCTCAATCAAACAGTACTGCATTTTCCCGTTGCTCCTCTTCTTCTTGACAGGCAGGAGCTGATCCATATTTCCTTGGCATTTCTATACTTGTTCTTTCTGTGCCTTTTGTTCAAAATGTGTTCACTAATTACACCGGTGCATTCCTTGATCCACATCCACCTCTTGCTTGAAGTGCTGGTATCTTTGTACTTCGCTTGTAAATAATGTTCCCTGTGCTCTGCAGTCTGAGGATGTAACTTTACCTTGTAAATGTCTAATGATGTACAAGATGTGCTGACCCTGGGGAGAACATGGCGGCCGCTACACTTGCCGGTCGCTAGGTCCGGGTGAAGTGTTCCGCAACCGGTATTATAGGAATGTAATTAAACCCCCCTCACCCCCTCCGTACCTAATTTAGATGTGCCTCCCAGAGCCGTCAGCTTTGGCCTCAATTTCAGGTGCACGTTCAGTGGTTTTCTCGCCTGCTGGTCAGAGCGGAGGGACTCACTGGTTTCGCGCCGCCCTGGAGCTCCGGAAGAGCCGCAGAGCTGCGGCGCGGGGGCTCCACAGAAACAGCGTGGGCAGCGTCAGAACAAGCGCTGCCTCCCCAGCGGTAGTTTTCGAGTCAGTTACCAAGAAGGAGGAAGTGATTTCAGGAGCGGTTACATCGAGGGGTAGGAAAGGTAACCGAGGAAGAAAGAAGACAGCCGGCAAAGCCATCAGTAAGGAGGCCAGATTGGAGGTAAACTCAGACTTGGCGGACTCTGTGGGGCAAGAGGAAAAACAAGAGAGAAGCAGGAAGACAGAGGAAGGGTCTGTTAGTACTGCCACCGAGGGACTGGAATTAAGCCCCCTATTTTAGATAAAGGTCATATTTCCTCCTTTTTCCTCAAAGCTACTACACGGGATTCTAGAATTAAGGGAGAAAGGGAGTACGATCTCCCGAAAGCGCGTAGGGGTGGAAAGAACAGGGACGATATTTTACATAAAAAATTAAAGTAACCCCTTCCCTACGGACCTTTTTAAGGTTCTCCCGCCAGTTGTTACTCTAAATCTGAACCGTGAGATGTTGGAACAGGGGGAACAGGGGGCAGCTGCATACTCAGCAGGGACTGCAATAGAAGGTATGTCGGGAAGTGTGTCAGTAGTCCTTCCTGAGAGAGAGAAATAGTAGCCGGCAATGATTATAAGTTGCCTGATAGTAACAAGGGGACTTCTTCCTCTACTGGGCTACCTGAGCAGGCAAATAAGGGCATAGATCTGGGCTTGGATACTGACACTCCTGATACTGATACTCCTACTGCTAGGACTAGTGGAGGCTCAATGGAAGATATGTTCTCTTCACTGTCTGGAGAAATAAGAAAGGGATTCATGGTATCAGAAGCGAATCAGATTGAGATACGTAGTGCTTGTGAAGTCCTAGAAAAGAAAATCGACTCTTTGACAGTGAGAACCCAACTACTTGAAACTAATGTTGGGGAATTAAGGGCGGATTTAAATATCAGCAAGAAGGATATTACAGCCCTGCAGAGAGGGGAACAGGTATTGCAGGAGAAAGTAGAACAATTGGAAAACAGCTCGAGGAAAAACAATCTGCGCATACTAAATGTCCCCGAAGGACAGGAGGGGGAGAATTTGAAATCTTTTGTAGCATGCCTAATTAAGGACTCCTCCAGATAGAAGAAAGCAAAGCAGACATTGAACGTGATATTCAGCGAATACATAGGGACCCATTTCGAAAAAATCTGAATAGAATAAAACCACGGAAAATTCTTTTGAATTTTCAAACGTATACTTTGAAAGAAAAAATTCTATCGAGTGCACTAAAATTGAAAACCCTAAAGGGTAAGGATTTTTCTTTCGAAATCAGGTCTGACCTTGCCCGAGTTACCCTGGATAGACAGTGGGAGCTTGGAAAACGTCTCGAGGATTTTCGAAGAGTAGGTGCCTCGGCACAGCTGAAGTTCCCTGCCGCCCTCAGAGTTATGTATAATAACAAGATGTACTTTTTGAAAACTGTTAATGAAGCTGATGAGCTCCTTGAAGTAATTAAGAAGGAGGGGGTGTATAGAGAAGTATAGAGAAAATGACGTAGATCTTACAATAAGACCTAGTTTAGGGGTGTAGGTTAGCAGGGGGTTGTGCTTTAACATTTAGGTTAATAGGTTGCGGAGCACTGTAACAAGGGCTAGGAAGAAAAGGGGCCTATGCTAGGCCCAGCAGGAAGTAGGGGGGGGGTTCTCCAGGGGGGAGGGTGGTGGGTTGCACAGGGTGGGGAGCATGTGGAAAAAAATTATAAAAATATCCTCAGAAACCTCAAATATACAGACCTCAGTTAAGTTGCAGCATGGTAGTTTTCATACAGAAAAGATAGCGTAGAAGATGATACAGATTTTATCATGGAACGTTAACGGGCTCCGTACAAGGGGCAGAAGGGACCGGATTTTGCAATATCTTAAAGATTCCCCAGCACAAATTTTAATTCTACAGGAAACACACTTGGTTAGAGAAGAATGTATGCAGCTGTTTAAAAAACTAAGATGGGTTCAGCAGGTAGAATGTACAACACAGACAGCCAATATAAGAGGAGTAGCAATTATTATTAAGAAACAGGGTGCTGGGATGAGGTTAGTGAATACCCGTATGGATAAGTCCGGCAGATGGATCATAGTGGATTTAAGAGTAGATGATCATTCATTTACTCTAGTAGGATACTATGGCCCGAATCAAGACGACTGCGAACCTCTAAAATCTGTATATACTAACTTATTAGATTTCTCAGGCCCAGTGATAATGTCGGGAGATTTTAATATTATCTTAGACCCTAAGGTGGATAAATCTTGTAGTAGTAGGGCTATACCTACCCCGAAATCTCGGGCTTTTTTAAACTCTATGATGCAGCAGCATGCTCTTAGAGATATATGGAGAGAGAGGGTAGGAACTCGAATGGGCATATCATTTCATAACAAAAAATATGGACATAGATCAAGAATTGATTACTTCCTGGTAGAATTGAGTTTGAAACAGGAGGTGGTTGACATTGAATATCTCCCTGTGCACCTATCTGACCATTCTGCAGTTCTATTAACACTTAGGAAGAAGAGTCAGTATAAGGATAGAAGGTGGACTATGGACCGCACTATCTTCTTAGAAGCCGATATAATGGAGAGTCTCAAGGTAGAGGTTGGGGAATTCCTTAAAGTAAATAGAGGATCTGCTTCAAACGAAATAGTGTGGGATGCTATGAAAGCCTTTATCAGAGGGAAAGTTATAAATGTACTCACTTATCGAAATAGACAGTATAGACAAGAGCTAAGTAATTTGGAAGCAGAAATAAAGAAAATAGAGCTATATAGGTGTAAGACAACGGGTAGTAGTATTTATGGGGAGGGAAGACTGGCAGTTCTTAAAAACCAACTGGAAGAAACTTTGCAGAATAGGATTAAGAAAAGATGGGAAGCAAGCAAACTAGCTCATTTTGAGTATGGGGAGGGAGCAGGAAAGCTCCTAGCTTGGAAGATCAAGTCTGACCAAAATAGAAATTATATAAATGGTATTAAGTCGGGCCAGAATGGTATAATGTTAACTCGGGGCACCGAGGTGGAAGAGGCCTTTTTGACTATTTCCGGGACCTTTACTCGGAAGAGGAGGAGGTCTCAGAGGAGGAGGTAGATGCCTGGCTAACAGAGTCTGTAAATCCTTTGGATCAAGATCAAAGAATGAGCCTTAATCAGGAGGTAACGGAGGAAGAAGTGAGGAGGGCCGTACAAATATCTAAGGGGGTAAAGCTGCAGGCCCCGATGGTATCCCAGTGGAACTATATAAGATTTTGGGGAATTCTTAATCCCTTATTTGACAGTGGTAATTAATGAGATCTTGGATAAGGGGTTACAACTCCCAAGATCTTGGAATGAAGCAACGATCTCTCTTATTTTAAAACCTGGCAAGGACCCCACAAACCGTGAATCATACAGGCCTATATCCCTTCTGAATACGGATTATAAAATCTTTACTTCTGTATTGGCAGGGAGATTAAGTAAGGCTGTTGGTGGAATAATCCATAGAGATCAGAAGGGATTTATTAGAGGGAGGCATATCCATGAACTAACCTACGGGCTTATTTGAGCAATTGATGTGGCAACAGCGTACTCTGTCCCCCTTGCGGTTATTATGATAGATGCCGCTAAGGCGTTTGATAGGGTCAGATGGTCATATTTGTTTATGGTTTTGAAGAAATTAGAATTAGGGATAGATTCTGTAGGGCAATACAATTAATATATCAAAACCCCATGGCCAGAGTTCTAGTAAATGGCAATCTAACCACTTCTTTCAATATCACAAGAGGCACAAGACAGGGTTGCCCTCTATCGCCTCTTTTGTTTAATCTGTATATAGAGCCATTGGCTGAGAAATTGAGAAAGGCAACGAACATTCCCCCCTTTCGTTGGGGTTCTTGGGAGAAGAAAGTTGCTCTATATGCAGATGACTTGGTTATTTTCACTTCCGATCTTGAGGTTACATTGACACCTGTCCTCCAGCTAGCTAAAAGGTTTGGCAGTATTTCAGGATACCAGATAAATTAGGCTAAAACTGAGATCATGGTTTGGAATCAGAGGATGGATAACCACATGGTTAAAAAGGACATGAAATACTTGGGGATTAAAATAGTTGAAGACATTAAAAAATCCCGGAAATTAATTTACTAAAAATATATAAGGAAATAGTTCAACTATTGAAGAGTTGGGTACATCTTCCCCTCACGATTTTTGGACGAGTTAATCTGGTAAAAATGGTGATTCTGCCAAAAATAACTTACATATTCAGCACCATACCACTTCATTTTGAGAAACTAACGATCGACAAAATCCAACAGGCTATAAATTCTTTCATCTGGGCATATAAAGGTGTGCGGATATCTTGGAAAAAGTTGCGGAGACGGAAGGAAAAAGGGGGTTTGTCACTACCAGATATCCAACTATATGCTTGGGCTTTTCAAATCTCCAACTCTAGAATGCTTTTTAGTACCTCTGATGATTCGGATATTGGTCATATGTTTTCTATAATGACAAAGGAGAGTAGAGGGGGACATGATGGTTTCCTCTTTAAGTTTGGGGACCCAAAATATTTCAAGAAAGTTAAGCTGAAGGTGTTACAAGCCTTTTCGAGAATGTGGTATTTGATACGTAGGCGGCTTAGAGTAGACTATTATTCATTCCATGCACCTATATGGGATTCCCCAGGTACTCCTGAATGCCTTAAGGATAAGCTGGCGTGGTCAAATAGGGAGTCAGGTGTTTTGGTGTGGGGAGAGATTACGCAAGATGGACAGTTAATCCCGTGGAGTGAGATGAAGGACCTTATGAAGGGCAAAATGTCCTTATTTAAATATATTCAACTTAAGAGCTGGATGCAGGCACGAAAAACACCAGTGGGTGTTGTTACAGAACTAGAGGAGATGTTGGCTAATAAACTTCCAGGGGTGAAAGAAGAATCCCTGTGGTATTGGGCTCTGCAGGACAACCTCGATGGAGAATTCACATTGGCAGAAGATACCTGGGGTAGATGCTTGCCGAGCTGCAACTTACAAAATAAGTGGCAAGTATCAATGCGCACTCTTTATTCTATTATTAAGCCTGCATTTTTGAAAAGGAACCATTTCTTCTCACTCCATAGAGCATACTTCACTCCAGAGAAGCTGTCCAAAATGGGGAAAGGAAAACCGGCGGCTTGTGCAAAGTGTGGCTTAGAAAATGCGACAGATACACATATGTTTTTTCTATGCACGCAGATTCAAAGCTTCTGGTATGTGGTTGAATCGACACTTACAGGTATTCTGGGAATACATATTAAGGTAAGCCTTGAACAAATTATTTTCGGGATTGCGGAGGGTGTGACTGGTGCATCTAGGAACTTGTTGTTTTATGCATTGTTGCTAGCTAGAAGGGAGATTTGTAGAAATTGGATAAGTGTAGTACCGCCACAGCACGCAAAATGGCTAGAATCCATGTTCTATATGTCCAGAATGGATTTACTGGGTGATGGGTCCAAAAAGAGGAAAAAGTTTTGGGAGATTTTCAATAACTGGGTAGGGGGTAACAGTAGCCAGGGAGTGGCTTAGTGTACAGCATTTAAGGTAACGAGATGTACCCCCTGTCCAATGATTATGCCTACAGAGCTCTCTGACCTGGCTGTGGGGGCCCCCCCCCACAGTCTTCTTCTAGGCAGTCCTCCGGGAAACCGGATGTTGTCTGAGAGAGATGCATTAACAGGTGAATGGTGGTCTTAGGGCCTGCGCCTTCTTTCCCTCTCTTTTTTTTTTTTTTTTTTTTCTCCCTATCACTATTCTGTGGCGGGGTCTGGGGTCTTCCCCAGCTATAGAGGTCTTTGGCAAAGGTAAAAGTCACCAATACCTGAAATGAATGAGGACAAAAAAAAAAAAAAAAAGATGTGCTGACCCTGGCATCCTGTTGCTAATGATGAGACTCGCATCACAGGCTGCTGAGGTATCACTGGCTGTTGAGTAACACATGAGATGAAATTGGAGCCCATGGGGTGATAAGGGCACAGCCTATGATGACACAAAGTTTTTTTCCAGTATAGGTTTTATTGGCATTTCCAAATATATAGTACCAACATTGGCAGAGTAGACCGCATTACATCTTCAATTTCAAGCAGATCGTATGAGAATAACCCCCTCCCTCAGGATGCCACAAAGATCCTTTGTGGGCCGCCGTTCTCGTTTATTGTTTGGAGAAATGCTTCTCCCTGTTTCCAGTATCATGCCATGGATGGCCTGAGCTGACAATAAGCACTACAAATGTTCTTTACTCATGCCGCAGCCAAGGACACCAGCATATTGGGCAACTTACGCTGCTGTTGCCTCTTGGGTGAATCTATTCTTAACTTCTGAATAATCGAATACTTCTCTTTCATCTCTATTCTCGTCCCTGTGGAAATCTCTATAGTGAAAGATACATTACCAGGGCTTGTTTTTCACCGATCCGAGAGAACTAGTTTAAATTTGATTAATTATCACTCTGTCTAGTGTTATCTTTTGAGAAATGTTAAATTTCAGTTGTATGGCAATAGTATTGAGAATAATCAACTCTTAACATTAGTGTGCATAGTTAGAGATTTTTACTACCTCTGTTTTAGCTATTGGAGCAAGTTACCCCTATCACTGTGGCATCGCTGTGAGGAATATACTAAAGTTAGCGGCTGGCGCTGCTGCCACGGACTAAATAAAGTGCTATTTTAAAATGACTCTCGAAATATCTGCCTCCAAACTCTAGAGTAAAACTCACCACCATCACTGGTCATGGCAATATATGCACCGTAAAGTGGGTGCAGGAGCATCTCAGGAGTGTGGGTAGCCCAGAAAAACTGGGTAATACAGTGCTGCCAATATCTTTCATTTTTACATATTTTTTTATGAGTAACCTCTTTTTATTTACAAAGATGCCATAACCACTGTCAACGCTTACCTGACCTCTTGTTACAATAATTCTGCGGAATAAGTTACTTTGCTGCGTAGGGGTGTTTTTTTGTGGCCCTTTACCATGCTGCCTGCTGTTTCACCCATATGTCTCCGTTGCTAAGCACCGGCAGTAGGTACCTGCATCCTGGTGTATCTCCAACCTAACAGGGAATACTTCTTTCATCTAACTTTAATAAGACATTTCTTTCCACTGTCCACACAGACTTCAGATGGTGGAGATTTCCTGTATAAACACTCTACAGGATGCCCTCGAAAGCGAGATATTAAGTGTTTTCTTTTCCAGCAGTAGTTGAGGGACTTCTGCTATCGTCATTTATTTCTTATGGCTTTTCCTATGAGGATTAACTTGAAATCTTGGCCTTCCTGTGTTATCTGCTTTATCCATATTTCTCCCAATCATTAGAGCAAAATATTCCAAATTATATGACGAATATGGGCATGAAAGCAGGAAACCACGCCATGTCCTCCTTTCTCAAAAGGTATCTTGAAATTCCTTGGGCATTAAATTACTAGTGTTGAACGTTTTCCTCTAAACGTATATTTACCAATTTCTTAGAGTCCATGTAACATGTTGGAAATGTAGTCCTTAAGAAGAATTGGCAATGCCAATAGGCATGGCATTTTGTTATGGTAATGGACAGGAGACCTCGTGTGCGCATCACCCAGCTGTTCTAGTGAGAAAATCGCAAGATAAGTAACATTTAGACTGCAACAATACAGAAGTTGGGAGCGGGTCCTTTTTCTGAACAGATTGCATTAACAGAGATAAAGCGTGCCTTCAAAAAATAGTGTTATGAAAAGGAGTGTGTGAAATCATGAAAATTGCATGAAATTACGCGTTTAGAGCAAAATTTGCAGTTTGCCCATGCGTAATAAATACACGTGAAATAATTACACCTCTGACGAAAAAATGTCACATTTAAATAAATACTGACTTTAGAAAGGCACATCATATAAAGAGCTGCTGACCCTGTCAAAAGGCAAGGAAGGACCTTAGGGCACCTTCTAATCGTGGTACTAAACAACCGCAAAGTTCTCCCAAATGGCTTTTTTCCTGTGTATCGAGAGCACCAGAGGCTAAGCAGCAGTGCTGAAAATCATTGCACCATTCCTGGTCATGAATAAAGAGACTCTGCAGAAAGAAAGAGAAGAAAGGGCAGGCTCTGAACTTCAGAGGCATAAGATTGCTTCTGTCGATGGCGGTGCCTCCCGGGCCTAGTCAGTAAACTGCACATCACTTTTCCAGTTTAAGAATGGGAAAAAACTGTGGAAGGGACCTGCTGCAGAATAGAAAAAAATGAAGCACTGGCACTAGCTGGCAGAAAGACACAAGCATTGGTTGCGTGAGTTAAAGAAAAACGAACCTGAAAAGTACGGCAAAGAAGCGGCAGGGGTGGGATGAAGGGTATTTTAGTATGTAAAAATTAAAACAACAAGGGGCTTATTTACAAGAAACTGACGCATCTGTATAGATGCGTCAGTTTCCCTGTGCCTGCGTGCGAAACCCTTGTGCCACCTTGGATGTGCCGTATTTACAATACGGCGCACCATGGCGCAAGGATTGACCAATGCTTCAGAAATTTTGACGCATCTGTTAACGCAAAAGTCACGCATTGCTGGAGTAGTGCCGCAAGCACGACGCAACTCAAGCAATGCATGTGGAGGCCTATTCCTAATACACTGCGTCACTCCTTATGGCTGCTCCAAGCAGGCGCAGGGTTTTCACGCAGTGGCGTCCTAGAAGTGGCGCAGTGAAATCTTGTAGATTTCACTGCGTCACTTCTACGAGGCTTTCCCGCGTGGGAACGCCCACCCTGCATACATTATACCTGACGCAGGTATAAAGTGGCGCAGGGCTTTACAAGGTGACGCATCTCCCTAGATGCGTCACGTTGTAAATGGGCAGCAACGTGGCGCATTGTTTATGCCGCCGCATCACAAAAAGTGACGCAATGGCGACGCAAAAGTGTCACAAGAGGGCTGTAAATCTGACCCCAAATGTTTTTAAAAGGTGCATCAAACTGAATTTCTTCGAAGGGGCATTTTCAGAGTTGTTTCATTAGAGACACAATAGTCTGAAACATAAGGAGAAAAGATTTTATACAAACACCTGATGTTTTAGACATTGGAGTACATGTATTACAGAAAGTAAAGTCCTATGTAGTCTCAGAGACCATGTGTATCTCATTTTGCGTATCTGCGCTATAGCAAGGAATGTGAATCCTATGCCAGCAGGAACAAATCCAAAATGAAACAAAAGGTGTGTCACATGTGTTAGGGATTGCTAACAAATCATGGCTTGTCGGGCAAAGTAAGCAAGGAGCTTCATCGCAGGCAGAGACATGCTGGCATACCAAGCAACTTCCAGAAGTTCAAACAGAATATGGGGGTAAAATGATGATATCCTTCTTTACATAAACAGCTCAGACTGGTGATGATGTCTGTTCTTGTCTAAATTTTATAAAGGCAATCTGACTGATTTGCACAAATCATAAAAGTACTAATTAAAGTCATGTAAAATGGTTTCATAGTCAGCTTGGAGGATATACTATTTCCGTATCTGATACCTGTGATCTGTGATAGAAGAACAACAAAACTACATATCAGCGCCAGGTATTTTTCTTTCCGACAATGTATTCTCTGTAGTGTTTTAGGTGGTAGGCACATTTTTTTGATTATATATTAGGAGGGAAGGGCTGGAATTTTTAAATAGTTCTGAGTGTCTAGATAACTTAGAGTCTCGTAGTTATAAAGAAACATGTCATGCCCTAACTTAGGGGCCTATTACGATGTCGGTTCGACGAGCGTCAGACTGACCCTGTAGCAGGATGGAATCTGCCCGACTATTAGTTGGCAGGTCCACCCGCCGAATTAGGATGTGAGCGCCCTATGGGCGATCAGAAACATCAATTTTTCCATTGTAGCTTGTACGGCGGCCGGAAAAAGGGCGGCAGCACAAGCTGCAATAGAAAAATGGATGTTTCCAAACATCCATACACCTTGTGCCAGGCAGCATGCGGTGCCTGCCACACGATGCATATATATTTGGGAGGCACCACAGGTGCCCCCCAGGCCATATAGTGGAGGCCCAGGGGTCACAAGGCCCCTGCTAGGGGCCCCCAAAGTCCCTTTCCCTCTGCCTTTCTATGGCAGACCGCCATAGAAAGGCAGACGAAAAGGGACATCGTAATCCCTACGGCAGAGTGTGAGCAGGCACCGCCCCTATTGTAGGGATTACGGTTCCACCGCTACCCCGATAGGCTCCTTAAGCCCATTGGAACAGCAGCGGTCAGTCCCTCCCCCAGATGCCTCTGACTGCCGGATCATAATCTGGCAGTCGGACCACTTCAATGTATGCTGGTGGGGCGAACTGTGTTTACAATGCTGCCATTACATCGTGTTCCTATTACAACACAGTTGTTACAACGACCGCGTTGTTAGAACGCGATGCCATTACATCGCAAGTCATTAGATTGACTTGCTGTAGGGGGCACTGTAAACTAAGGAATAGTATAATTTACTATTCCAACACCTTCCCTACTGTTGCGCAGGCTGGAGTTGGAATAGTAAATTATACTAGTCCTAAGTCCAGCGCGCCCCCCTACAGCAAGTCGATCTAATGACTTGCGATATAAAGGTATCGCGTTTTAACAACGCAGTCGTTGTAACAACCGCGTTGTAATAGATTGCGATGTTATAGCATGCGATGTAACATGCTATATTCGTTGGTGGGCCTGCCACCAACGGCCTGTCAGAGGCGGGCCCACCGACATCGTAATGAGGGCCTTACTTTGTGTTTTTCTCTTTCCAGTTAATCTTTAAGCCATCTAAGATCTTCATTTGCCTTGCCGTAAGCAGTCCTGTCTGTTTTAAGTGTTATGAGTTCAGATGTGACCAGTGTGTCTACTTATATATTTATCACAGTGTAATTTCCCAATACCTCACTTTTTTCCCTTTACCACCAATGATGTCTATAATCCAATTCACAAAATTTTAAGAGATACAAATCAGGTTAGAATAGACTCAGGGGAGATTATCAGATAACCTTTATAAAGATATATTCCTACCCCTACTCTAAGGGATAGTCACTAGTGAAAGCAAGCCTGCTTTTCTAACGAGCAATCCAATTCGACAATTTCCTAAGTAAATAAGACCAACGCTCTTTGGAGTTTGTGAGGTGACTATTTTAATGCTAAAGGTATGCACTGTACATACTGAAAATGAATAGACTGTACCTCAGAATACCAGAAAGGTGTGTAAAAACGATGAACTATATGAATAAAACTGTTAGAGATTGTTAGGATGGGGATGTTGCCTTCTTGGCATACAGTCATGTTCCCTGCCTTGTGTGCCCACACTGCGAGTATCTGGTATCCCGGTTTTGGGATTTTGGTCACAACTTCACGCTTATCTAGTCTTTGCGTGACGGCCTAGGCCCTACTATGATACAGAGTCCAGTCCTGGACCTGTCTTGACCTAGACATACACACCCAGCAAGTCTTTCATCGTTGCACAGGACTACAGTGCCTGTGACAGGTTATTTGTGTGTGTAGCGTGGTGGTGACTGTATAGCATGGTTTTTAGAATTGTAGTGTGACCATACCTTTTTATCTGTGTACTGAGAGTGGAGGCCTACTGGCCCTCTCATATAAAGATCTTTGACTACTGAGAAACCCAGATTCTAATGTTGAGATCCTGAGTGCGTGGACAGCTGTATGCTGTGTGAGGTGAGCGTGGTACACACTAAATGATTGTCTGATTGAACCAGAGTGACACAGGCCTGCAGGTTCCATTCTGGAAGCCCATGGCCTGTTCATGCACACAAGATGGAGGTGATGATACTTTTCCAGTCAGTGGAAGTGTATTGCTGACATTCCTGAGACTGGAGGGAGGGAACCTAGAGAGTGAAGTGGGGAAAGATGACATAGGCTTGGTTTAGAAATTTGATTACGTCCTTATGAAACAGAGGGCTGCTGATTAGTCTTCCTGAATACTGCTATTTAGTGGATGTAAGGATTTAAGGTTGAAACTTAGTAGAAGGGAAACAGCCTTTGGTTTCTCATCCTGATGACTGTCAGGTATAGCTGTTGATGGTGAGGTGGAGACTGCTCACATCTCTGTTTGCCTCTTTTTTAAGTGCTCCAGCATGGAGGAGACCCTACTGTGAAGATTATCACTCTAGACAAAGCCTGAGACTATCACTCTAGACATAGCCTAAGTCTGGAAGACAGCTTGAGATAAACACATGAAAGGACAACCGAACCAAACCAGCTCAATAATGACAAACAGAGAATAAACTCTCCTGCCTGCCAACCCCTACATAAAAATGGGAACTGTTGACCCAATTGCTGTTCCTGTCCAAACTTCTCTTAGACCAAGAAAGTGGTGTGGCTGTCCCCAGAATTTGTCAATTGTGTGCATTACACCTCATGAAGGAAAAGCTACTACTTCGAGTGGAGAAGCCTCCTGGCTGGACCGCACCACTGGGACCTAGCTGCACCCGACTGAAGAGCTCAAACTAGGGCAAAACCGGTCATAGGTTGCTTGTGTTCTGGTGCAGAGAGGACCTGGCTTGGCAGTTCAGGCTTGACTGTTACTATTGGAGCAAGGTTGAGGCAGATTATATATAGCTGGGTCAAATCTGCAATGGCATTATCTGCAAAAAAAGATGCAGCCCCGAGGAATTACCAGTGGCTGATAAATTCAAACATCCCTCCCATTGTTTTTTTGTTTATTTACTTCAGTGTGACACCCAAAGTGAGACGTGTATGCCCAGATGTGGGTCCCATGCTCACTCAGCCAATGGATCCAAGCTGCACCCGACTGAAGAGCCCCAACTAGGCCAGAAAAAGTGTTGGGTTGCTTGTGTTCTGATTCAGAGAGGACCTGGCTTGGCAATTCAGACTGGACTTTTCCTGTTGGAGCAGAGTCAAGGCTGATTTGCATACAGATGGGTCTAATCTGCAGTGGCAGTGCTGGCAAAAAAAGATTGACTGGAATGTGGCCTTGAGTAATTTACAATGGCTGAGATTAATTCAGTCATCCTTTGCATCACTTTTTTGTTTCCTTAAGTGCACCGCCACTGGCACGCCTCCTCTCCATTGAAGGAGGAACACAGGCTGAAGTGAGGCTGATCTGAGGCCTACAGTGGCCCAAGAACAAGGGTGAGAGACTCAGTGCTATTACTGCCAAAGATTGGTAACCAGACTGGTAACCAGGGGGAAAAGCATTTCACCTGAAGGGAGAGGAGCGAGAAGGGGGACACCTTTATTTGGCATTATTAGTCACAGAACCAGAACCCCGATATTTGATCCTTTTTATGTTACTGTGTACTATTGAGTTTTGCTGTTTAATAAAATTGCAACTGTGTAGTTATAGATAGGATAGAGTTTCCAGAGTTTTTTTTTGTTATGGTAATAACTTTGGAACCATTTGACAGATCTTCATGAAACTTTCCTAAAACAAAGTTCATACACTTCAGCTCCATCCTGGAAAGGTTTGAAGTGATTTGTCAAGCAGAGGCCAAGAAAAAAGAGAGGGTCCCAAAAGAATGATTTCCCATGTTAATTCCCATATTGGTAAGTGATACAGAAAAAACAGCTAAAAGGAAATACACCGAATTTGACAGAATGTTAGAAATTTACTCTACAAGCGTGCTTTTGTGATTTGGTGAAAATCTGTAAAGCCATTTTTGAGAAATTTGTCTTTAAAGAGGTGCTTTTGGTGGTCATGAAGGATTAAAAATAGGTATATCTAGACTGTTGGTATCCAGTTATGCTCCAATTAGCCCCTTTAAAGGGGTTTAGTTTATACTGATTGGCTTGCAACAGCCTGAACAATATGATGTGGTAGCCATAACCGGACTCATGGAGATGATCCCTGCATCCCGAAAATGAATTTTGTGGCAGCAGTAACAGGACTTAGGGTTATGGCAGGTTTTGGAGGTCATGCAAAATAGCACATATAAATGGTGAAAGCAGATTTTATTCACAATACAAATCATTTGCCCTAATTTTATGAACTGTGGTGTCTTCCAAGGTGTTTTTACCCAGTGAAAAATGCTGATCCTCTGCTGGGATTTGATGAACATGTTTGAAATGAAAGTTATGGGAGGTGTTTCAGAAGCTAAAATAAGAGCACACTTCTGATACATCCACACTATCTTCCTTAGCCATGTGAGAATAAACCTGACATTCTGAGTAAAGCACACTTCCAACAGTAGCAGCAGCCAGTCAGTTGATTCCCAGTGTTCTACTGCAGTCTCCTACAGTCTTCTAATGAACAACTAGAGCACTAATATTCTGTCTTTATGATAGCAGCTTAACACACCTGAATCCATCTTGGTGGATTTAAAGCTGTAAAACTTAAAGCATTTCCTCTATAAATAAACAAAATAAGGGGGTTCATTTATAGTTAGAGCCCTAGAAAGCTAAAATGAGGACTTATTTTCTATGAATTCTCAAATGTATTTCTCATTTAATGTGGCAGTTTGATATATACTTTTCATACTGGAAGGCATTTAGTGAGGTACATCTAGACCCAGTTTCCGATAATCCCTGTAGTGTTAAAGGGTGTAACCTTCTGCAACATGCAGAAAATGAAACATATTGTGAAATCACCCACATTTAGTGGACATTATGCTATTTGTTACTGGTATTCCGGTGCATAAGAACTGAAATGCCTTTGTAGACATTAATGGGATTAGCAATTTATTAAACCTTGAATACTATTCAAAATATTGTTCGATGATTATTTACCTTAATAAGATGTACCTTTTTAATACCTCTTCTGACATAGAATTTTAAGTCAACTGCGTCACATCTATGCATTAGCCACTGATAAGGCAAGCACAACCAGGTCCTATACACAACCCTCTGTAGGTTCTAAAAATATTTTACACATATTCCTAAAGTGAGCAGAATGGGGTAGATTATCGGAGGAACATGGCGGCCACTAGCTAGACGCTAGCGGACGCGGGCGCCAGTCTTGGGGGTTTTCCTTCACGGTAGAGCTGGAGAGCGGAGTGTGGAGGAGCGGGAGAACGACAACGACTAGCGGAACACGGCAGGAAAAAAGAACTTCCAGCCTATTTAAAAGAATCACGTACGTGGGCGATGCTTACGGAGCCCGGTTTGAGCTGGGAAGACGCCGGGGAGTGCAGAGCGGAGCGCAGCTGACGCGCTGGAGAGAGGCAGCCGGAAGCCTCCAACGGATCTGGTGGGCTGGAATCGGGGGCAGAGGCAGAACAAGCAGGGCTTGTATCCAGCAGGTGGAAGTGGTGGGGGCCGAGGAGAGAGGCCAGTCAGGAGCTGAGAAACAGACGCAAGGGCTGAGAGAGTGGGGAGGAAGGCTGTCGCATATGGAGACAGGGATCTACAGAGAAGGCGAAGTCCTCTCCAGGTATACGCTGAGGAATAGAAATACTGGAGGTAAGGCAAGGCTTCTTTTCCCCTCACCAGACGCCCTGCCTGACCCACCACAAGTGGCGAAGACTGTAATTAAGGCAAAAAGGGGGCGACAAAGGGTGTCCTCGCAAGGTAGAGGAGCTGGGGGGCTCTTTAAGAAAAGCAGTGAGGGAAAGAATATAAAAAAATCTTGCCTCCCAACTGCGAGAGTCAAAGTAACCCCTTCACTTAAATCCTTTTTTCGTGTGTTGCCAAGCATGCAGAAAGATAATGCAGCAAGCACAAGTTCTAGCCCAGAAGAGTATAATCCTGAAAATACAATGGCCTCTGCTAGTAACATGGGAAAAGACAATGATGCTAGAATGAGTAATTCAAGCAATTCGAGCACATTGAGAGATCAGAGCAGGGCCTCGCAGCAGGATATAATAACAGTCCCAGTAAGCAATAGATATTTGGCTTTGACAGCAGCCGAGGATCTGGAAGCACTACCACCAGAAATAAACGGGGGTAGCCAGGAAAGTGCGCCTGCAATAAACGTAGAGACAGAGATCTCACTGGCCAGGATGTTACTGGAACTGAAAAATGACATAAAAGAGCGATTCGAGGTGTCAGAGGCTAACCAGTTAGGCATACAAGTATCCTGTTCTGAACTAGCCCAGAAGCTAGATGAGGTTACCTCCCGCACAAAAATTCTGGAGGAAGAAGTTGATGCTGTGAAGCAGGACGTCGAGAAGAACGCAATCGAGATTTCTAATCTTGGCAAACAAAACCAAATGCTAAGAGATGATATAGAGAGAATTGAGAATCACTCCCGCAGGAATAATATAAGATTTTTAAATATTCCTGAAAGCGAGGAAGGGCCAGAGATGAAGGCTTTTATAATCTCCTTCTTCGAAAAACGATCCTGAAGGATAAGGAAGAGATAAATCTCGAGAGCGAAATACAGAGGGCGCATAGAGAGCCGTTTCGACGTAACCCACAGAGAACCAAACCTAGAAAGATCTTGGTAAACTTCCTTTCCTACAATATCAAGGAGGAGATACTTAGCAGTGCTTTAAAAAAATGGCCCATACGTGTTCAATGGTTATTCCTTTCTGGTCAGATCTGATGTATGTAAGGTTACAGAACAAAAACAGTGGGAGCTAGGCGGAAAGATGGCTTCGAAGGTTAGGAGCGAAAGTTCAGCTAAAATTCCCTGCTATGCTCCGCATAATGTGGAATAATAAAATGTACAATTACCGCTCATTGGATGATGTTGAAGCGTTAATAAACAAAATGAGCAACAAGAATACTGCGAAGTAAAAAAGCTCTTCAGCTCTCTAGTAATGTATACATTGGTAGTTTGCCAATAAATTCCCCCCGATGGTACGCCTATAGGCATTATTATGCCTAATAACAGAGGGAGGGTTCCTCAGGGTGGGTGCACCAGGGAGAGGGGGGGGGAGGTGGTGGGGGAGCATGGGTGGGGAGCAGTGGGAGAGAAAAAAAAAAATCCTCAACACCTTTTATGCAGGAATATCTCTTTAGCTCAGGATTGAAAACAGTAAGGGAACGTATTAAGAAAGATGGCTTCGACTAACATACCAAGCATCAAAATTCTCACTTGGAATGTGAATAATTTGAGGTCCAAACCTAGGCAGAGGAAAATACTGGAATATTTAAAAAATAGTCAGGCACAAGTAATGCTGTTACAGGAAACGCACCTTTTGGCTAATGAGAGTAGGGAGCTACTTCGGAGGTGCGGTTGGGTCCAAAATTGTATTGTCTCAGATCAACTATGTTGCAGTAAGGGAGTGGCTATCCTAATTAGGAGTGGTTGTGGAATAGAAATGAAAGAGTCTAGCACAGATAGCTCGGGTAGGTGGGCTTCGGCCCGTTTAAAATGGGCAGACAGAGAGTTTTTATGTATGGGATGCTATGGACCTAATGAGGATAACCCCCAATATATTGTTGATCTAGAATTGAGGATGGCAGCAATTTCTGTACCAGTAATCGTAGGTGGGGATTTTAATGTTCTGCTAGACCCTGTGTTAGATCGGTCTACAAGAAGAGAGAGTGTATATGTTCCCAGAATGAGAAACGCCCTAAAAAGCATGATACGTGATTTTAATTTAGTGGATGTATGGAGATATTTGAAGGGCAAGACAAGGGGGTACACGTACTATAGCAAAAAACATCACCACTTTTCGAGACTCGACTATTTTCTAGTGGATAGATCTTTTGCAGCAAATATCAAGGAGATCAAGCATTTCCCTTCCCATATTTCAGATCACTCACCTGTAATGATAACCATACAAGCTCTGGGGCCGCAACCACCTAGGAGATGGACTTTAAGACGTGCATTGCTCCTAGAAGAGGGGGTTGAGATAGCTCTGAAGGAAGAAACAACTGAATACTTTGTTAATAATCTAGACACTGCCCCCTTGGGTATTGTTTGGGATGCCTTCAAAGCATATATCCGGGGAATCCTAAAAAGCCTAACTTCATCAGAAAACCGGAAAGCACGTGTAGAATTAGGGAATACGGAAAAGAAGATTGGGATTTTAGAGGAGGCTCTATACTCCATGTGTATGGGGGAAGAAAAAACAAGGACGGAAGAGAAATTAAATGAGGCACAACTAGAATTTAAAATAAAAATAGAGCAAAAGTGTAAAGCTAGATGGCAAGCGGCAAATATAAAGGAATTTGAATATGGTGAAAAAGCAGGTGCTTTGCTTGCCTGGAAAGCGAGAGTGGAAAGGTCAAGGAATGAAATAAAAGAACTTAATAGTGAAACAGGAGGAAAGTTGGATAGTTGGGACTCCATGCAGGAGCACATAGTTACATTATTCTCACAGCTTTATACGGAAAATAGTATCTCTGATACCACAAAGATCAGATGCTGGCTTAACTC
Organism: Calotriton arnoldi; assembly: GCA_963921515.1. Taxonomy (NCBI): domain Eukaryota; kingdom Metazoa; phylum Chordata; class Amphibia; order Caudata; family Salamandridae; genus Calotriton; species Calotriton arnoldi. The sequence goes on along the minus strand of CAWUFW010000096.1, from coordinate 3,589,866 downwards.
GCTTGATCTTCCGTTCTTGAGCGAAGAAGGGAAAGAAATACTGGAAGCACCAATCACAAAGGAAGAGATAAAAGGAGCAATAAAAAGTCTAAAAATGGGAAGGCGGCAGGGCTTGATGCTCTCCCGGCGGAAGTATATAAAAATATAGTTGAAGAAATATTACCTATCTGGGAGAAGTTGTTTAATTCGATATATAAAGGGGGAGTGCAGGCCCCAGAATCATGGCGTGAAGCCTCTATAGTCTTAATACTGAAACCTGCTAAGGACCCGGTTAAGGCTGAATCATATCGGTCAATATCCCTGCTAAATGCTGACTATAAAATCTTTGTCAGCATTTTGGCAGGAAGCTATCCAGAGTAATACCTCAACTAATACATGAGGACCAGAAGGGGTTTATCCCCGGAAGGCAAATGTGTGAGTTGACTCAACAACTAATAGGATGCATTGACATAGCCATAGAAAGATCTGCTCCCTTGGCGGTGGTCACATTGGACGCCGCTAAGGCGTTCGACCGAGTTTGTTGGGAATATTTATGGGTAGTCTTAGAACATATGGGATTTGGGCTAGACTTTATAATTTCATTAAAAACATTATACAACTGTTCTACAGCTAGGATTCTTTTAAATGGAGTCCTTACTAAGAGTTTTATGATCACGAGAGGGACACGACAGGGCTGCCCAATTTCACCCCTGTTATTTAATCTATATATCGAGCCATTTGCTCAGGCGCTTCGCCAGGATAACCAGGTGAAGGCTTTCCGTACAGGTCTGTTTGAAAAAAAAAATCTCCTTATACGCAGCCGATTTAATCATCTATACAGCAGACCCGGCTGTAACAATCCCAAGGATAGAGCAATTGGCGGATGAATTTGGGGCCCTGTCTGGATATCTAGTAAATAGAGAAAAAACCGGGGTTATGAGTTGGAACATCCCAGACTGGAGGGGGAGTGTACAAAAAGAGATTAGGTATTTAGGGATAAACATTCTCAATACAGTGCAGGATATTCCACAGCATAATCTCGAAAGAATCACAAAGGAAATAGAGAGAACACTAACTAGGTGGAAGAATCTTCCATTAACGGTATGTGGAAGGGTTAATTTGATCAAAATGGTGATTCTGCCGAAGCTTACATTTCTTTTTAATTGTATACCTCTAACGTTCCCGAGTAGACTAATCGATAAAATACAGGGTAAACTGGGCAGTTTTGTTTGGGCAGATAGGGGAGCACGTATGTCCTGGAAGAAGTTAAGGCGAAAATTGGCAGAAGGAGGGCTCGCATTACCAGACATAAAATTATACTGTATGGCATTCCAGTTTAAAAACTGTAGGGTTTTACTATGCACACCAGGGCACAGGGTGTGGGGGGTTTGTGTGAAGAGATGATTAAAGAGTGGGCGGGAAGGGATTTTTGTTTAAGTTTGGTGCAAAGAAGTTTTTCAAAAAGTAAAACTAAAGATGTTGAAGGCAGCTTTAATTTTGTGGGTAAAGATCAGGAACATATTAGGAATCGGATATTATTCAGGAGAGGCTCCAATATGGGACTCACCTGGTACGCCTGAATGTTTGCAGGACCAACTGAGTATCCCACTGAGGAGGGCAGGAATAGAGGTCTGGGGGACCTGATAGTGATGGATGAAGTGGTCCCATGGGAAGTATTATGGAGCAAGACAGGGGATCCCTGTCTTGGTTTAAATTTCTTCAGTTAAAGTGCTGGGGGGAGGCGAATAGGCATGAGACTAAGAGTCTTTGGGAGTTCGAAAAAAAATTAAAGAACGAAACTATAGGAAGAAGGAAATAAGCGGATGGTACCATGCACTATTGACTTCCGAGGAGGAAAAAATCAAAGCCCCCTACGAAATATGGGACGAAGTTACGCAGATTCCTGAGCCACAAAAATTATGGCAGCTTTCTTTCAAGTTGCTTTACAAAACGGTTAAACCATCGAATTTGAAGAGGAATCACTTCTTTACGGCAAATAGACTTTACTGGACTCCACAAAAATTAGCAAAGTTTGTAATTGGTATCCCCCCAAATGTCACAGGTGTGGAGCATTGAGCGCTAATGATAAGCACATGTTTTTGAATGTCCTCAGTTAGAGGAGTATTGGTTTGAGGTGGAAAAGATAATCAACGAAATTTTTCACACAAATATCAAAGTTAGCCTCTTATTGATAATGCTGGGGGTAGAAGATAAGCCATGTAGTGCTATTACTGGGGATAAACAGGCTTTGCTATTTTATCTAATTCTTCTCGCTAGGCGGGAAATTTGTAAAAATTGATTGAACCCACCCCACCACAAGGGTTGGACTGGTTACAAGCAGTAAGAAGAACGGCAAAAATGGATACTGCCCTGGAGTCCAATATATATTCTAAGATTTGGGTGGCCTTCCAGGACTGGAATGGTTTTATAAGTGTGTAACCCCATCTTTCCAATGATTACACCTGCGTGGGCTGTGCTGCCAGGATACTGGAAGGGGCACGAGCGCAGGAACTATTGAAATATCGCAAAAGCCTGGGAAGGAATAGATCGGTTGACTGGCTGTTATTTGCATATAATGGTGGTATGAGGACAAAAAAAAAAAAAAAAGTGAGCAGAATGGCATACACCAATGCTTACATTCATATTGCACTTTGAACTGTTTGTAAGTAAATCACCCACACTTTACACATATTTTAGCAAGATAAAATGTCTTAGAATTTTCACCAAACTTCTTGAAATAAATATCAGCAACTTATAAATCTCCAGTTTAAGGGAAATTGGCAGCACTACATGACAATTCTTTGACGTCAGCATGTGCATAGAAATCCTTAGTTGATAATGTACAGTAAGGATAAGCTTTGGTTTTTCTCATGTATTTTGGCAACAGAACTTTGATGTCTAGAACTCACACTAGTTACGCTCACTTTTTACAGTGTCTAAATGAAGTACTGTATGCACTTAAAAGTTTAATGGTAGTTAAACTATGCACCATGTGACTTTTATCATAGTGAATCAGACTTGCCTCCAGTACTACACTGTTTCTATTTCAGACATGCACACATAGTCAATCTACGCTGTGTGTTTGTGGAGCTTTTTATTACCTGCTTTGTTTTTTGATAGGGGCTTACAGAGTAATTTGAAGATCATTAGCTTGCATGATGTCATCATTGATGTCATTTGAGATGTCATCAGTGATTTCATCAATGATTTTATCCAACATGAGTGTAGGACATTGGGTCATTGGTTAACTTGGTTGTGAACACTGGTCAAGCAGCAACCACAATCCTTGAAAGGGTAAGGTACAAGCAAATCCCACAGAGCAGTGGTACAGAGCAGTCAGGCTTAACTGTGAGGCAATGTGTATGGTAATTGGGCTACACCTCAAACAGTAAAAGCAGTGAAAACACCACACAAAAAGATCCCACAGCAGGTTAGAAAAATAGAGCAGAATTTAAATAAATACATTTGGACTAAAACTACAAAAATCCAATCAGTAGAGCCAGAGTTAAGAATTTTCTTAATCTGGTTGCGCTGGACCGGGTCAAAGTCAAAAGTTCAGGCCAACCTTGATCGAGCACGAGTCGGATTCAGTCTCAGGTTAGTCCAGCTGAGGTATTACATTTGCAAGTTTTGTGCCAAGAGTGCTGATCGAGTTGCAGAGGGTCGCGGGGAGCAAGGAGAGAATCGCAGGCAGTTGTCAGCGTGGTGCGAAGAGCAGGCAGGGCATCGCAGACAGGTGGGCTGAGCTTCACGTTGGCGGTTCTCTGCGGGCTGTCAATGCTGTTGTGCGAAGAGACGGGCTGGTGGCTGCTCGTGCTGATTTTCAGTGTGAGCTGCCGTGGTTTCGGCTCGAACTGGAGCATTTGTGAGCATGAAGAGCCCAAAAGCATGATTTAAGAGACCATGAGTCACACCAAGGGTCCAAGGTCTGAGGGGCACCACTTGGGGGTCAGGAACCTGGTGCAGCTGGGTCCAGGAGCTGGCTGGGGTGCATTTTATTTCCCTGAGGCTCAGATTAGGAGGCTAGCAGACTAGCCCTTGTAGTCACTCTGGGTCCTGGGTTCAAGATGAAATTGGAGGTCCATTTCTTCTTCCCCAGGCAAGAGGACAGCAGGTCAGCAGTTCCTTTAGAGCAGCAGTCCATCAGAATGGAAGTCCTTGTGGCAGCACAGCAGTCCTTCCTGTCAGAGCAGTCACAGGTCCAGAAATGTACTGAAGAGTTGGTGTCAGAGGTCCAGTATTTATACTTAGTTGTGCCTATAAAGTAGGGAACAAGCCTCTAGAGGTTTCTCCATTGAAGTCCCCAGGCTTCCTGCCTTACCTGTTCTGGCTTCAGACTAACTGCAAGGGGTATGCAGCCCTTTATGTGGAGGTAGTACACAGCCTATTCAAGTGTAAGTGGGGCTATGCCCAGCTCCTTCCTCCCATCTTGCCAGTGATGGCCCATCCAGGCACACCTAAGCCCCCTATTGTGTATAGCTGTCTACGAGGAATACACAAACCTCAAATGTCAGCTACACCCAGCTATGTGAGCCTGGTAGAGGCTACCGGCACTAAATGGCTAAGGCAGGAAAATGCCCACATTTCACTACTAGTACAAGTAAAACTTAAAAGTACATGTCCAACTTTTTAAATACATTCCATCCTGTCCTCTAGGGGTGACATATATGTATAAAAAAAAATGTTTGGGCCTGGCAAAAGGTTTACTTTGCCAGGTCGAAATGGCAGTTTAAAACTGCACTAACTGGCAGGCCTGATGCATGTTTAAAGGGCTACTTAAGTGGGTGTCACAGTCAGTACTGCAGGCCCACTAGTAGCATTTAATTTACAGGGCCTAAGCACATGTAGTGCCACTTTACTAGGGACGTACAAGTAAATTAAATATGTCAATTCGGTATAGGCCAAGCTAACATGTTTTAAGGAGAAAGCACAAGCACTCTAGCACTGGTTAGCAGTTGTAAAGTGCACAGAGGCCTAAGGCCAGCAAATATGAATTCAGCAAAAAGTGGAGAGTAAAGGCAAAAAGTTTGGGGGTGACCCTGTAGAGAGGGCCATGTCCAACAACGAGTGATATAATATGTGAGGCTATAAGCAGTGCATGGCAAGGGTGCAAGTTATAGTTGGATCACTGAACTATAACTAGCAAATATCAGTTTTTTTAATGTGTAAATGTTAGTCTTTAACCCATTTCAACACATAACTCTAAAGTCACTTTACTGAAAGTATAGGTAGGTATGGTAATAATAGCTTAATTTACGTTAAAAAAAATTCAAAAATTCACAGAAAAAACAAAGGTTAACTTAAGGTAAGGTACTAAGATTTTAGCTTACTCTAGAAAGCCCTAAAAAGTTTGTGAATAAAAACAAAAGTTTAAGTGATGTTATAGTTTGCGTGGGTTCATAGTATGGAAATATCATAGGCCGTGGACTCAAGCATGATTGTGCATGTTGAAAGTTATTTGGTGCATTGTTTACAAATCACTAAAGTTTTGGGTAAATGCATTACCCCCTATTAAACAAGATAATGGTTGAGTGGACCTTAATGTGGGTTGCCTTCTGTCACACTAGATTAACCACTAGTAGTAATTTAGGCATGTGCCTGTATTAAATAGTTATAAATCACTGCTACAGACAAATTCTATTTAGCATGGACATTGATAACGTTTTAATGTTTCTGTTCAGAACTTTGTTATTGAAAAATATAGAATATAGGGGTGTCCTACTTTAATGTAGTTATCTTATACTGATGTCGTACGCATGGCTGTAAGATTATATGCCATTATTCCCATTTCAGGAAAGTGTGTAGTGTATTTTACTAAACTACGGAGCGTTGTTCATTGGTCCTGGAAGAAAGTGTCTTTACAGTGGCAAATGTATACTTGTAAACCTCTTGACTTAAGATTGCAGGTCATCTGAAGTCTCTAAGATGGAAATCCCATTAAGGTGAATAAGAAATCGTCCAAATCTGTAGTGTGTTGTATTACATTAAGACCAAAACCCTATAGGACAGTATCATAATGATTGTATGATGTACTCAGTGATGTCATCAATGATGTCATTTGAGATGTTACCAGTGATGTTATCAATGATTTCATTTAACATGTCATGAGTGCTGTAATATGTGAAGACATAAGTGTTGCATGGTATGGGTGAAAGCTATAGTTAGCTCAGTAACCTATAACTGGCTGTCCATGTGACAAAATCCTCTGCTGGTGACTAACAACCCCACGAGCGTCCACAGACACTCCCTTCCACATTTTCTCTCTTTATACTTTTTTGGTTTCGCTGGACTCCTGCGAGAGTCCCACAAGACCGCACAGGGGGGACCCATGCTGGTCTCTATCGGAGTCACGCGGGACTGTGACAACGCAAAAAAAGACTTTCTTTCTGCTCCTGGGGTGGTCAGTTTGGGACCCCTCACAAGGGTTAGGAGGTAAGGATATCCCTACCATGCCTCCTTCTATATGTTTTTAAAAAAAATCAGGACTTGGGGACAGAGTCCCTGAGTCCTATAATGGTGGCAACAACATTTTTCTTCATGTTGCAGCCACCATAACATCTCTCTTTTCCCACAGGACTTCAGTTGACTCAACCAATCAGAATTCATTTTTTGTCGTTTTCCCCCACTGGAGTCCTTTGAGAGTCACATTGCAACAGATATGTATACATTTTTAACCTTAATTTCTCTAAAACGGCTGAATAGAATTACATTAAATTACAAAAAGCACACTTTCTGGAAAAATATCTAGCTTTCTGCAAAATTTGGTATAATTCTGTTCATCTGTTTTTTCTATATTGTTGTCTCATTTTTCTTATGGAAAATTGCATGGGGGAAAAGTATTTTGGGACCCCCTCTTTTTCTCAGTCCCTGCTTGACAGATGACCCCTAAATGTTCCAGGAAGGAGCTGAGGTGGATGAACGCTTTTGCAAATGTTTGTGAAGATTTGTCAAACGGCGCCAAAGTTATCAGCAAACCCAAAAAAATGCTTTTTCTCTGGAAACTCTTACTTGCCTATAACAACACAGTGGCTATGTGATATATTATATATATATATAATATATATATATATATATATATATATATATATATATATATATCAGAAAACATCTTCTTCCGTAAAAGTAGACAAGGAGACACGGCGGGGCTTTTGAAGACACCGTTTATTCAGAATTCTGGCATGACGCGTTTCGGCGATAGCCTTTCTCAAATGCCTCGGGTGCTTGAGGTTTCATTTCACTCGTTTATATTTGGCCCATCCCTCTGAAGTAGCGTGGGACACACCTGAACCACATTTCTTCAGAGAACACTCAAGCAGTTCAGTGTTCGAAGACTGCAAATCCCATCATGCAGTTTGTTCGTAGCGCTAATGAGTGTCTCTTCCAGCCTAATTTTTGTAATACTCCAAGTGAGAGGCTGATTTCGAATGTGGTCAGGCTGAAACCGTAGCACTGTGCTGGAAAACAAACAGTCTCTAAGCCCTCACTTCCAGCCACACGTTCCCGCTGGTAGCATGCCTGGAGACGCCGGTTCCAGTAACTACGTCTCTCCATGTGGTCATGGACTGTCGGATGACAGCAGATCCCCTGCTTCCTTGGGATGGACGGCGGTCCAGGTAAAAGCCACTGTACCTAGAACTCTTTTGGAAGGGTCCCCATTGCGTGACACTGGCTACACGCTAAATATCAGAAAACATCTTCTTCCGTAAAAGTAGACAAGGGGACACGGCGGGGCTTTTGAAGACACTGTTTATTCAGAATTCTGGCATGATGCGTTCCGGCGATAGCCTTTCTCAAATGCCTCGGGTGCTTGAGGTTTCATTTTACTTGTTTATATTTGGCCCATCCCTCTGAAGTAGCGTGGGACACACCTGAACCACATTTCTTCAGAGAACACTCAAGCAGTTCAGTGTTCGAAGACTGCAAATCCCATCATTTAGTATATATATATATATATATATATATATATATATATATATATATATATATATATATATAAGCTTGCAAATCCTGGGCCAAGTTCCTTACGAACAGGAAATCAGGTACAGACCACAAACAGCTTTCAGTGAGATGAGTGCTTTATTGATCAGAGGATCTCCACTGCATGACGCGTTTCGACCGGGTTACCCCGGTCTTGATCACATATATATATATATATATATATATATATATATATCCAGAATCCAAATTGCGGTAATACTGACAAGGAGCAAGCACTCGTCATTGTGGGGGTTCTCTCGTTTATTGCGCAGGCTACATCAGGCTATGGACAAACAGGAACGCGTTTCTGTTGAGAAAGGCAGCTTGTCTGCCGAAACGCGTTCCTGTTTGTCCATAGCCTGATGCAGGGCCGGACTGGCTACCGGGCGTTTTGCATGCTGCCGAGCTGGGGGCTGATGTCACTGAGGTGGGGACTAATTTAGTTGATGGAGACCTGCGTGTGCTTCGAAATAAACAAAGCAAAACGAATTTCATTCAGCACACGCAGGTCCCCATCAACGAAATCAGCCCCCAGCTCGGCAGCATGCCAAAACGCCCGGTAGCCAGTCCGGCCCTGGCCTGATGTAGCCTGCGCAATAAACGAGAGAACCCCCACAATGACGAGTGCTTGCTCCTTAATCAGATTTGGTTGGGGATTATTTCTTATATATATATATATATATATTACATATATATATGTGTGTGTACATATATATATATATATATATATATATATATATATATATATATATATTCGCTGGAAAAAAACAAAGGTGGGACGTTAAAGTTAGGAAATAGAATTTTTTGACAACGTAGAAATTCCCTGGAAAAACCAAAGGTTACATGGACATTATAGTTAGGCTCACATTTCACTCGTACAAAACCAGAGAAATTAACTTACACCCCCGCAATGCACTGCTTATTACCTCACATATTACACCACTCATTACCTGGTCAGTGACATCACAGTTGATATCTTAAATTGAAGAATTTAGCCTCAGGGAGGTGGTGGGCTCAGGGGCCCCGTGACGGACCTCTCCTACATTAAATTATTTCAGCCCCAGGGAGGTGGCGGTCCCCGGGGCTGTGGGGCAGCCATGTGGGCCCCCTAGATTAATTTTGTGTTTAGCCCTGGAGAGGTGGCGTTCCCCGGTTGTGTGGGCCCCGCATTAATTTTATATGTTTTGTCCCAGGTAGGAGGCAGACCTCGGGACAGGGGCAGGCCCAGCCCATGCATTTCTTTAAATGCCCCAGGGAGGTGATGGTCCCCGGGGCTGCCGGGGAGCCGTGTGGGCCCGCCCCACCTTATTTTCACAGTTGCCCTGGGGAGGTGGCAGTCCCCAGGGTACGTGGTTGCCACGCAGGCACCCCCCGCATAAATTAGAAGCACTGCCACCCCCTGGAGGTGCTGGTTCCAGGGGCTTTTATAAGCCCGAGGAGGGGGACCCTGTGTGCCTCCCTCCTATTTTTATGGTTTGCCCCCGGGAACTGGCCCACCAGGGGGGTCATTAAAAAAAAAGCACCTTTTTTTCTGCGAATATCATAATTTCGTGGCAATTTCTTTTGTTTTTAAATGTTTTTTGGCCTGGAGGGACCCAGAGGGACTCTAAGACCAAGGCTTGGGGGTCAAGGTGTTCCTACCTTGCCCCCCCCCTTTTTTTTTTTTTTTTTACAATTTCTCGTGGGACTTGGCTGAAGCCGAGTCCCAAGATGGATGCCAACACTTCCTGGTTGAAGTGTTGACTGTCAATCAGAGCTCTGCATTTCCCTGCACAAGGCTGTTATTATTCGCAAAGTCCCTGCTGCCACAGATATCACTAACATTATTTTCTTAAATTTCTTAACAACTACTGAATGGATTCACACCAAATAACTTAAAGCATGAGCTGCGTAATCAAATCTTCTTTTCTGCCACATTTGGTGCAATTCCATCCAGTGCTTCGTGCTGCAGCTTCGACTAAAGGTCCTAAGGAAATTAACATGGGCAGCGCACTTTTTTAGACCCCCCCTTTTTCTTGGACCCCCTTGACGGATCTACCCGAAACGTACCATGCACAACGAGATTCGTTTGTTGGCAAAGTTTTGTGAAGATTCATCAAAGTTATAGGCGAGCCAAAAATGCTTTTCTTATGGAAACATGAATTATAAGTACCCACTAGTGACCACCACCATATATATATATAAATATATGTTGACTGAAAAAACTATCTTACTTTACATTAAAAAACCTTAGAAATTCACTGCAAAAAATACTGAAACTCACCAGTTATTGTTTACTGAGCTAACTATAACTTGTGCCACTGCCACGCACTGCTTATGGCCTCAAAAATAGCATCACTCATGACATGTTCCCTGACATCATTGATGACATCACATATGATCTCTCAAATTATATCATTGATGAAGTCACTGATGACATCAATGATTTTTATTTCAGCAATAATTCACTGCAATTCCATCTGAAAAGCAGAAAATAGACAATATCAACTTCAAAGCCGCTAAACCGATGTAATTAGGTAGTGATTATTATTAGTAACGCAGAACCACCAAAATTATGCAACTACTGTATTCACTCTGAAAGTCCCCCAGAAAAAGTACGGTGGGAATTGTGGAATATTAAATATAAAATCTTTTTGATGCAACGCTGCCTCTTAAGTGAGACTCTGTTTTTCCATCTATACAGCTCAAAAACACCCTCTGAATTTCCACTTCCTGCTATAGTGTTTTGATCGTCCTCTATGGAAAATCCTAGAGAAATCTAAATTTAAAAAAATGCTTTGAAGAGAAGAACATACTTAATTTGGAATTGCCTGCTTCTGCAAAGAACGGTCTACACGCAGATTATCAAAATAGGCTGCTATAAAAAAAGCAATCATTTTGTTTTTAGAAATATGATTGAATCAATGTATTTTTTCTATCAGTTTTAAATCAGTAACACATTATTTTGAAGGAAATGTGGAAACCCTGCAAAGGTTTACCTGCAAAACAAATTAAAAGAACACCACAATCCATGAAGTAAAAAAAGTATTCTTTGAACCAGTTGTGCCATCATCCACCACGTTAAATCTACAGTTTGCTCTAAAGCAGTGGTACTTATTCTGGGGTCTTTGGACCCCTGGGGGTTCCTGACATCTACTCCAGGGGTCCACAGCTGTTTAAAAAAGTAAATATCATTAGCAGATTATCAAAGTATGTATTCATAAAAAAAAATAATATAAAATAAAATATTTTAAACATCCATAAAATGTGAAATGAATTTGAAATTGGAAGCAAAAAATGATGTAGGTATCCTTAGCTTGATTCATGGGTCCAGCTCAAGTACAGCAAACAATATTATGGACGACTGGTGACCTTAGTTAAAGCACTAGTATGCACAGACAAAAAAGCTCATACATTAGGAGCAAAAAAGACAAGGCAATATGCTAGAACCTGTCATGTCCCTTTGCCTTGTAGAAATAAATCCACATTCTGAAACGCTCCAACCTTCCAAATAAAATTAAAATAGTGATTTTTGTATGTCTTTTGTCTGTGCATTATACAAAATATGTCATAATTTCATAATTCATAATGTATGTATTTGTTTAATGTATACTTGTTTCTGTAGTTTTGTGTATTGTTTTGAGGTTCCAGTCATAGAACTTGCTTAGGTGGGGATCCTCGAGGTTCAGTAGTCTTTCATTGGAGGTCCCCGGAAAGTCAAAAGGTTAAGAACTGCTGCTTTAAAGTACACCTTACCTTGATTGCCCATAAAAAGTCCTGCAAATCATAACTAGTTGTTACACTTTCACCATTGGATGTTTCTGTGTATTACCTCAACTCCATCACAACCAAACCATATAATAATATTATAACCTTTCTGTTTCCTAAATGTAGCATTAAGGCGCACAAAACACTGATGAATATGTTATTTGCAATAAATGTAAATGTTTTCTTTACATTTACTTGTTCATTGCCCCATTGACATGCACAAAATAGTGTATGCTTTTTAATGAAATATTACACGTCTTACAGATGCACACTGCGCTCCGCAGTTCACCAAGGTAACATTAAGCTGATGGTATCTGGTGGCTGGGTCGATCTTTGAAGTACAGTACGAAGAGTGGCAAATGCCATTTCTGGTGTGCTCCACGATGCTCTGTCCAGGTCTTAGGATCCCTTTTTCGTTACTTAGACACACCTTGTCCCTGACTGGAGTAGAAACACAAAGAAAAAGAAATGCGATTAGATGTTTATATCCAGGGCCATGATTTGGAATGTATTTTGCTAAAACAAAATTCTTTCTTAATACTAGAAAACTCCACAATGAATACTTAATTTCACGGCCTTGAAGAAGCTAACTTTTGTTCATTATTGGCAGGTTTTTCCTGCAGATAGATTTTTTGTAATATAGACTCAGGATATAATGAAGTTCATAAGTATTTAGAGGTATTGGGCAGAGTCCCTACTTGTCTCAGTCACAGCAGGGCCTCTTGCACCTGCTTGCGGTGTTTTAATGATCTTCTGTTTCCTCCTTCTGCGGGGCCATTATCCTAGCACCTCATCTCACAGTGACTTCTCTTGAGCAGAACAAATACCAAAACCTGCAGACAGTGCTTAGTTTGTAAAAGAATGAGAGCTGGTGCCCAAAGCTCTTCTCCGGAGGTGCTCCGAATACCAAGGCTGCAGCGTATTGAATTCACCTCAGGCCTCTTATTTCCACTCACTGCCAGACACTGACTCCCCTTTATCTCACTCCTGCTGGTCCCTGCTTTCTCCCTTTGTGCCCATTTTTCTGTCTTTCTCTTCCTCCGCCTTCCTGTTTGTTTGTTTTTACCTCTCTTTTTCCCAGTCAATTCCCGATGAGAAAAAATGAGTGCCAGTTGGACCCACCGGCAACCACCAGCTCAAATTAAGCACTGCCCACAGATGCCACTCTCACAGTGGAAGCCACCATATAGCCACCCACACCACTCTCTGAGGAAACTGCAATGAGATTGCCACGTTTTTCATACTGCAAGGGGCAGATTCCATGCTTTCTACATCAGACCCTCATTCGATGACCTTAAACAAAATACAACTTTACAAACATGAACAATTGATTTGATATATAGTTATTCATATGGACTGCTCCGTTAACATATGACCACTTAAATATTGGACCAGCTCAAAACAGCCAGGATATAGGATCTGTGAGCAGCTTGCAAATATCCATAGTGTGGCAGTTTAAGCCACAGCTGCACATCTTTCTTTATTGACACCCATATTAGGCTCTATGTAGCCTTTACGTTAGTATGGACCAGTAAGTACCTCTATGTGGCATCCCTTACAAAAGACAAGTCCCACAAACTGCTTCCAGCAGAGCTCTTCGCTTTTCTAGATCGTGCACTATATAACCTCTCTCTTAACTCACACAAAAGAGACAGGAAGGACTCGTGTCTTCCATTTTGCAATACTAGACAAAAATCTCTATTGTACCAAACCTGCCTTCAAATGAAGGCTACTTATAAACCCATATCTGTTAACTTTCGTAAAAATCCTTCTATCTAGAAAGTGCACCAGTTGATAACCTGCAAATCATTTTCCTTACACTTTTTGACTTTTCAAATAGTTTCCTCATGATGGACATTTCTGTAAACTCATGACAAAACGCATATAAAAATGTAAACAATGTTAAAATATCTTTTTCTAAAACGAAACACAGAGCAGCAAAAGTGAGAAAGTAGTGAAAAAAAGGATTAGAAGAGTTTGGGGGTCAACAAAGGTCAGGAGACTGCGTCAGAATGTATTATTTTCATTATCTACAACAGGATGGTGAATGACTGCCCCTTTTCCTTTCCCACTTTCTTGTAACCACAAAAGCTGGATTCCAACGTTTTCACGTTATTGGCTCATAGAAAATGCCTTTTCTAAAAGGGGTATTTTATGATTCCTTTTTGTATGAAGGCAGTACTTCCTTCAAGCTAATCTTTCGAAATATAATAAATATATATATATATTTTTTTTTTAAGCAGACCAATCGAGAAGCACAAGAGGCAAAGGGCCTTATTTTGAGTTTGGGGGACAGGATACTGTGTCCCAAACGTAATAGATCCAGTGGGCTGTATTACAATACCACCGGATATAATGGACTTGTAATACGGTGGGCTACATATCTTTCTACCAAACTCTAAATGTGTGCAAACAGCCACGGTCCGTGCAGGTAACAGCGGTGGGGTGTTGCGGCCGCGTGGGGGGAGGGGAGGGTCTATTTTGAGGGACCGTGCTGATGGAAAATTATTTATTTAAATTTCCCTCGGCATTGTCCCTCGAAATCTCCCCCACCCAGCCCCTCCGCCCCACCGCTGTTACCTGCACAGACCACGGCTGTGTGCAAATATTTGTAAAATACTAATTAATGACCAGCCTATGGGTAAAATAATTTCACCAGTAAATGATGTGCTTCTTTATTCCATGAACTCAAATAAAGAGTGGACCAGGACGTTATTTAAGTGGTGAACTTCAAGAGAAAGGTTTTTAGAATAATTATAATAAATATCCATGCCCATGAGTATCCCATGACGGATTTAACTTAAAATCTTCCAAACTCATAGTTTGTACTTACCGCATTTATACCTTGGGCAGTTGCAGGTATTTTCTGAACTGTTTATAAACTGTTCATCCAATTTCAGTTTCTCCCCTAAAAGTGAAGTAAAATGTAAAGCAAAATGAAACATTATGTGAACAATGTATTGCTTTAAGTGCAGAAAAGCAATAATGACATAGTCTTTTGGTTTCTTTGCACTCCAAGTGTTATAGCACCTTCTATTTGTGCAATAAAGGTGGCAGTTCAGGGCTCCACCTCAGAATAATTGCCCTGAAATACCTGGGGCCTGTGAGAACAGGCTAGCGACTCTGACGTCAGCACAATACCATAACAGTTAATAAATCAATGTCCAGCCAGTGCTTTATCTTAAAAAGAAAAGTTATTTTATCAAACACAGAGCTAAATACAAGATATATAAAAACATACATTTTTTATGGAGAAACACAAGCAATGTGGCACAATGCAAAAGGCATTTCAACAGATGGTCTTTTACAATTTATAATCCTCTGCCAATAGGCTTAGATAAAGGCTTTGACTCTAAATTATTAGACCTCCTTCAATAGTTCCTTGCAATGTATCACTGGAGTGGTTATTATTTTAATCTGATGATACTCGAGTTCCTAAGCCTTTCACAGGCTTTGTGGACTTCACCAAAAGTCACTGCCATGCTTTGCCAAGTGTTGCACAAATGCACCAGATTGGCTGAAGGCAGGTGAGCAGGCAATCATAGTTTAAGACTGGGAGGGTTCTTTGGGATGACACACTGGAAAATGGATTAGATCTTTTTTCACAGCCTCCTCAGCTGGTTTCTAAGTCCCACAATGCTCTCTCAGTTTTGTGCTACTTCCTGCAAGACAGTGCCTCCACCCCAACAAAATGCAGAACCCATCCCTGCACAAGATATTACTATTCTAGAAGGCAGATGTTAGACCTGTCATCCTTAGGGTGGTCTTCCCCCAAACCTTTTACCGTCACACCTCTTATTTTTCTGATCTCCATTGTTGATGGCCTTAAGACTCTGCGCACTTTACCACTGTTAACCATTGCTAAAGTGAATGTGTTCACTCCTTAAAACATTGGCTTATCCCTTAGTGGAATATTTAATTTACTTGTAAGTTCCTAGTAAAGTGGTACTGCATGTGCCCAGGGCCTGTAAATTAAATGCTATTAGTGGGCCTGGAGCACTAATTGTGCCCACCACTTAAGTATCCCCTTGAACATGTTTCAGGTCTGCCATTGCAGCCCGTGTGTGCAGTTTTAAACTGATATTTCGACCCGGCAAAATACATCTTTTGCCAGGCCCAAATCCTACATTTTAAAACATATATGTCACCTCTATGGTAGGACCTAAATAGCCCACAGGGCAGGGTGCAATGTATTTAAAAAGTAGGACATGTAATTTTAAGTTTTACATGTCCTTGTAATGAAAAATTCTTAAATTCTTTTTTTAGTGTTGCAAGGTCTGCATCTCCCATAGAATAACATTGGAGTTACCTTATTACATTTAATAAGCTTTATCTTCCAAATGGGAACAGGTAACCAGTTCATGTTTGGTGTCTTCGGAATTGTAATGAAAAATACGCTTTTGTTGTGGACTTGGATTTTAAATAACATTTTTGAAAACGCCACTTTTAGAACCTTAGCCATTTAGTGCCCGCAGCCTGTCTCGGGGTTACATGACTGGGTGTAGCTCACAGTTGAGCTTTGTGTATTCCTTCTAGACAGCCACACACAATAGAGAGCCTAGGTGTACCTGGATGGGCCATCACTGGCAGGAGGGAGGATGGAGCTGGGCACAGCCCAACTTACATTTGAATAGGCTGTGTCCTGCCTCCACACAAAGGGCTGCATACTGTTAGGATCTCCCGGGCTGCTCTGTCCCCTCACTGGGCTGGAGGGGTTGAGGTGCACTCCCTCGCCATAGGGCATCCACGTGTCACTTACCTTCTCCCTAGGAAATCCTCACTGGCCACCAGCAGGTTTCCTGCTTCCTGTTTCACTGCATGGTACGCTGCAAAGTACAGACATGCACACTCTGCACATACCACTAAAATGTACTACACCTACCACGAAAATATGCTTGATGTTATGTTACTTGTGCCTGTGGTATTTCCCTTACCTTTATTTCCCCCAGGAACCACTCAATTTTGAGGAACAGCCAAATGAGTGAAGACCGGCCCATGGCGGCTGGGGCTGCACTCTCTCTTTATGGACTGCTTTGACCGGTCCTGAGTTGATGGACATGCGCTACTCTTAGCTGTTGCACTGAAGACCCGATATGGCTGGGGTTCCCTTGCGTGAGCCGCCAAACTCTCAGGCTTGTGGAGGCCTGCCGTATATATACCCCACCCCTGCACGTCTTGGTTCTTTGCATTAAGAATTCCAGCCAGGGTTGTCCAGCAGCTTTTGTCTCTTCTCCAGCCAGCTCCCAACACCAATTTTCTTGGCAAAACAGAGAATTCTGCCCCTTCAGAGATAAGTCCCCATGCCCGCTTGGTACTTTACTCCTTTGGGGATACTTTGCTATGTGGTATTTTCATGTACCTCAGAGTCGCTATGGGATCGTTACTATTGTGTCATTGAGTTTTTTTTGCTGTATGTGACATTACTTACAACGCGTCTTGCATTTTGACTGTTCTCCTGCAGGAAAGGAAGCTTGGTATGTCATGTACACTTAACTGCTGAAGGTCTTGATAATGCTACCAAATACCTGATTGGGTCAGATGTATGTCAGGCTTAATATTTTTCCTGATATGTGTGTATTCGTCCAGATGTTCGTGCATGTTTATTAACACAGTCTAATGTCAGATAACATACAGATGCTTATGTATGCCTTTCACCATATTTTCATTCAGACATAATGCAGATGTTATTCATGCCTGTCACTTTTAAAGTTGAGTAATTATTGTGTGCTTATAACATAATACCTTGCAGCAGCTGGTCTCCCAATCTACTCAAACACTTTTAATAGGTGTCTGTTCGATATTCGCTGTGCCACTGGTATCACATTGCCTACCAGCAAAGGATGCTCATGAGCAAACACTCATTGGGTACTAGAATTGATCTCCAAAGGCAGATCTGTGACCCATTGTTTGCCTTCTCCACCAGCACGAACTTGCAAATGTTGATTCCTTTTTTATTTTATCTTCTTAGATTAATTTCTTATGTTAGTCTATTGTGTGTTCCCAAAACCTCCTTCCCTTGGGATCATTGGATGGGTACTGATGACTCTGGTTTCAGTGCCCGTCACATGGTTTCCGGGGATCTTTGGGTTCCAGCTGCCTCTGCAGCAGAGAGAGGAACGTGTTCCAACATTCATTGTCCCAGTTTCCCTGGTACATACCCCCTATAGTTATTCAGAAGCCAGGGGAAGGGAAGGCCGGGAACCTGTTGACATCAAAGGAAAACCTCTAAAAGCTTCTTCTACTTCAAAGGAAGGCTCAGGTATAAATATTGGACCTCAGATACAACCCTTCAGTATACTTCTGGACCTGTGAACTCTGACAGGATGAAGGACTTCTGTGCTGCTTAAAGGACTTCCACACTGCTAGACTGCTGGACTGCTGCTCTGAAGGACTGCTGCCCTGTTGACCTGTTACCTGCTGCCCTCTTGCCTGGGTAAGAAGGGCTGGTCCTTGATCTGTTGAACCCAGGAGTCCAGAGTGAATCCAAGGGCTAGTTGGCTGGCTTCCTGACTAAAGCCTCAGAGACTGAAGTCTCAAACAACCTTGAACCTAGCACCGGGAATTTGCCTTCTGTGATACCTACTCTGCCAAGTGGAGCCACTCCAGTCCTGTACCCTGGATCCAGGAAGTGGGCCTGAAGGTGCTCTGCGAGCCCACCTGTGGGCCCAGCAGAACTGTTGCATATCCTTTGCTGTGCAACGCAGCCGGAGTAGAACCAACCCATTGCCTCTGCTGAGAGATTTAGCTTGGTGCAAGGACTCTGTATCGATCTCGCAGCCCACATCGGACTCATCGTTGTGCGAAGCTTCCCCGAAACAGGCCCTCACATCTCAAATCTCTTGTCAACGGCAGCCCAGACTACAGTGCAGGTTCTCGCATCACAGCCTTGCAGCTCCTCAGAACCGGCGCATCGCCTCGACTGCGTGATGCATCCTTGACGCCGGACTTCACAGCTGAGCCCCTCATCAACGGGATTCTCGACGACAACACAGGATCTCTCATCGCAGCTTCGCACCTTCTTGAATCCGGTGCATTGCCTTGTCTGCTCGACGCATCCTCAATGCGGGACCACACAATGCTCCTCAACCAGCACTTACGGTACTCTTGTTCAGCTAGCCTAACTGGGTCCCTGTAGCCAGCCCACACTCCATCGAGGTTGGAGAGAACTTCTGATTTTGTCCCAGTCCAGCGTGACTAGATATCCACAGTTGGTGCTTTGTACTTTTAGGCACTATTTTCCCTGAAATCTTTAAAATTGCACATCTCCAGTTATACGGATTGGATATTTACCATTTTGGTCTTGTTTTATTCATTAACGATTAATCTATATTTCTACATTTTGAGTGGGATCCTTTTGTGGTGTGTTTTCACTGTGTTACTGTTTGAAGTGTTGCACAAATACTTTACACATTGCCTCTAAGGTAAGTCTGATTGCTCTGTGCCAAGCTACCAGGGGTTGAGCACAGGTTAATTTGGGGTTGCTTGTGACTTCGCCCTGGCAAGGTTTGTGGTTCCTGCTTGAGTATAATTTCACTCCCCTCATCCACTAATCCAATATCTTATAGCAAGTTAAGACTACAGCGTGAGAGTCCTCAATGGGAGACTGAATATGTTTTCTGCAACCTGTGCACCAGGATCCCAGCAGTAAAAGGGGCCAAACGTGAAATTATCAGAATATGTCTGATCGCAGTGAACATAGTGGATATATTAGGATGCCTGCAATTCAAAAGAATTATAACAACTGACTGTGAAATTGAAGTTCACTTTTCTGAAGCCAAGCACTTATGGAGATCAAATCTCCAAATCCGCAGAATGCGGTCCAGTTTTCTTATGCCCGAGTAATCCACAGAACCAAGATAGGCATAGTAGGCTCTTGCAGAATCTCAACAAAGCAAAGCTTTATTAAAGGAATATTTCCCCAACCACTGCATGGGTCTGAATACTAGCTGTGCAGTCATGGATCTTGGATTGTGTGGGCAATCCCAATAAACGCTAACAGATCAGGGAGGAGGACGGGGCTAACTCAAGGTCCTGTTGGGAGAAACATGGGCACACACTAAGATATTCAGAGATGGATGGGGCATACCACAGTTCTTTGTATGGCTAACCTTCCACTAGAGCCTAACAGGATTGACATAGAGTTGCTTCTTTGATCCCTTTGCCCTTCCTTAATCAACTTGCCTCTGTACTATAACCAACTATTCTAGGCAGGGTTTTAGACTGTAGGGGTTTCTCCTTGCAGTTCAATCCACACTAGTTGGCTTCCTCCCTCAAGGACAGAAACACAATTTCAGACTTCACAAGTATGTCACTGACTTGGCAATAGAGCTGTAAGCCACTCTAGTCCTGAGCTGAAAATGCAGGAACACAGCAGTGCAGTGACGGCTGGTGAATTATGGAAATCGTGGAGCCCAAAAGCATTATCCAGTGTTATGACTCGGTTCTTGCCAACCCCCAGGCCAGACATAAGCAGACATGCATACACACAGTTGCAAGCACACACAAAAGGACATTCACATATACATACACATGCACTCTCAACTCTTAGACTTTTAAACACAAAAATTTACTTTTGCACAATTTCCGACTCGCTGTCAGTCTCCAGCAGCCATAGGCAGACCCACGAGCTTCCACCCAATCAGAAGCTGGTATAGGATTGAATGGACCGGGCTAGACCTTTTTCCCCTATTGCAGCTTCTGACAGAGCAAGAGGGCATGTGATTGACAAGACCTGAAGCTTCATTATCTGACATGCTGCACTGTGTGACTGTAGTGCAGCATTTCAGATATGTATTATGTTTCTGTGAGGTTGGGCTGTAAGAGCCCTGACCTCACACATGCACAATAGAGCTATTGGAGCCCTCTTCTGCTGTCAAGGTAATAGCCCAGCTTTTACATGCAAACAAATGATCTGTGAGATCATTTGTTTTCATATAAAAGCTATAATATACCAAGCAGTAGTGGCAGAAGGTGGCAGTGGGTCAATGCTTTTGCGGCCCTTAAGGGCAGCCAATATTGGAGCAGTGGGCCTCCTTACTTGGTCAAGTGTATCCTGGCACTCTGACATAGCGGTTGTATCTAGTATCTATCCATGGGTTGCAGACATAACTTTGACTTCCAAAGCCCCTTTCTGTTTTAGGTTAAGTATGTTTTTTATGGTGTTGAGGTGATTTACAAAGGCTGTCCTAGCCAAAGTCTTTTGATCTGTAGAAACAGCAGGAGGAGTTGGTAGAGTTGGGTGTCCCTTGACAGAGCAAGTGAAAGGGAGACACCAAAGGAGAGGAATTCCTAGCCAGCCACTACACACTGGAGAAGTGGAAGCAGGAATATGTCAGGGGATGCCTTTGCACTTCAAAAAGAACCCACACACTTCAGCTACTACAGCTCTCCCTTTAGATCACTTCACAGAGGAAGATGTTGAATGTTGCAACACCATCCCTCATTAATAAAAGAACGTGACCAGGCTCAGCTCTAATCACCATCTTCTAAACAGGAATAATGGATTCCTATCCCTAAATAGATAAGAACCACAAAAGTGCTCCATGCTTACCCTTCCTCATACATACAGCCTAAACAAGTATGCATCCATGTATATGGTGCTTATATAGAATGAACCTAGCCAAAAGGCAGTGGACCACCCGCAACCTCTACCCATGTCCCATATAATTGGAGCACATGACCCAGCTAAAAGAGACTAGGCAAGCATTTTAACAGAAGTGGCCAGTAACACCCCCCCCCCCCCGGAAAGTGACAGGTAAAAAGGGTCTGTCCCTTCTATTATATTAATGCTGCTATCACTGCCAGTTCTTCTCAGCCTGGTGAGAGGACAGTAGTGACTCTTGGATACACTTTGGATGATCCTTCTAACATAAGAGCCTTGCCTTCACATCTTAATTCATTTCATGGGAGACGCTCAGTGGACACCAGTGATGTCATGCTTATTGAGGTGAAAAATAAAAACCTGACAAAGACAATGAGACCTTAGTTCAATTTAGTCCTGGAAATTGCATTTCTATTAATGTAAAGCTACTTTTCTATTGACAAATCTGAAGTTATGCTTTCAAAATGATTTACCCAGATGAACAAGTTACTTACCTTCGGTAACGATATATCTGTAAGAAACATGGGTTAGCTATAGATCACTTACCTTAGAATTACCCCCAGGCGTCAGACTGGATCTGGAAAGTTTTTCGTCAGCAGTACCCCTGCACGTTGGAAGGTGGCGTCGGTCGACTCCGCGTTCGTCGTCGACGTCGTGGTCGCCGGGATGACGTCGCAGTAGCTACATAGACGCCGCCCTCGCACGCTGCCGTCAGTTCTGTACACGACTTTCCACGCCAGAAGCGCAGAGCCATGCAAGACACTGACCACTGGTGCACAAAACTAGGGCCCTGAAAGGATGTCCTTAACCCTAGAAGTCAGTTCGCAGAACTGGGAGAATGGGTGGGGCGGTAAGGAATCTATAACTAACCTACGTTTCTTACAGATATATCGTTACTGAAGGTAAGTAACTTGTTCACCTGAAAGAAACAGTTAGTTATAGATTCCATACCTTAGAATAGATACCCCAGCAATACCAACCACGGAGGTGGGTCTGCGAACCAAGTTCACACCAGAAAGTCCTGGAGAACAGAACGGCAAAAGAAGCCGTCTCTTCGGACTTGGCTGTCCAGGCAGTAGTGTCTCATAAACGTGTGCAGCAATGCCCACGTAGCTGCCTGACAGATGTCATTTAGGGGGACTCCTCGTCCCAAAGCAGTAGTAGCTGCCGTCGCCCTGGTGGAATGGGCACACAGTCCCACTGGAGGCTCCTTCTTAGCCAAAGAATAGCAGGCTTTGATGCACAGAACTACCCACTTGGAGATGGTCCGTTTGTGCACGGCCCGACCTTTCTTAGTGCCCACGTAACCAACAAACAGCTGGTCGTCCACCCGGAATTGTTTTGTGCGATCCAAGTAGAAGGAAAGCGCACGTTTTGGATCCAGACGGTGGAGCCTCTCTTCCTCTTTTGAAGGATGCGGAGGCAGAAAGAAGGTCGGCAAAGTGATGGTTTGGCCAATGTGATAAGAAGTAACCACCTTGGGAAGAAAGGAAGGTCTAGTTCTTAGGACGACCTTGTCCAGATGAACAGCCAGAAAAGGAGGCTTGGAAGAAAGTGCTTGGAGCTCACTCACCCTGCGAGCAGAGGTGATGGCCACCAGAAAGGCAGTTTTCAAAGTGAGAAGCCTGAGAGGACAGATATGTAGTGGCTCAAAGGGAGCGCACATAACATAGGTAAGAACCAAGTTCAAGTCCCACTGGGGCATTACGAAGGGAACAGGAGGAAAAAGATGAGTAATGCCCTTAAGGAATCTATTTACAACAGGGGACTTGAAAAGAGAAGGCTGATCAGGAAGCCTAAGAAAGGCTGAAATGGCCGAGAGGTAGCCCTTGATAGTGCCCAGAGCAGAGCCCTGCTGGGCCAAAGAAAGGAGGTACAAGAGGACCTCAGAAAGAGGGGAGGAAAGGGGATCCACAGCCTTTGCTGAGCACCATGCCACAAATTTGTTCCATCGGCTGGTGTATACCGTCTTAGTGGAGGGACGCCTGGCTGCCAAGATAACATCGCAGACTTCGGGAGGCAGGTCCAATTACGTCAACTGCCGCCGCTCAATCGCCACGCAAGGAGGTGGAGGCTGGACAGGTTCGGGTGGAGGACCGTCCCCTGCTGCTGCGACAGAAGATCCTCCCGAAGAGGCAGTCGGATCGGAGGATCAATGGCCATGTTGAGCAGCTCAGGATACCAGAGTCTTCGTGCCCAATCCGGAGCCACAAGAATGACTTGAGCCTGGTCGCGCTAGATCTTCTTCAGCATTCTGGGCAGAATTGGTATAGGCGGAAAGGCGTATAGAAGACCGCAACTCCACTCGCGACGAAAAGCGTCGGCTAACGAGTGCCGCCTTGGAAATTCCAATGCGCAGAACTGCTGACATTGCGCGTTCTCTTCGGTGGCGAATAGATCTAACCAAGGCTCTCCCCACTGCTGAAAGAGACCTTGCACCACCTCCGAGTGAAGATGCCATTCGTGATCCATCATGCACCTGCGGCTGAGTTCGTCCGCCCTGGTGTTCAAGGAACCTGCCAGGTGTTGAACCACTAGGGAAATGCCGTGATGTTCCAGCCATCTCCAGAGGCGGAGGGCCTTCTGACATAGGGTCCACGACCCCACCCCGCCTTGTTTGTTGCAGCACCACATGGCAGTGGTGTTGTCCGTGAACACCTGCACTACTCTTCCCCGGACAGAGGGAAGGAATGCCTTGAGTGCAATCGCAATCGCCCGAAGCTCCAGAAGGTTGATGTGGAGCCCGGACTCCGCCGGAGACCAGAGGCCTCTGATCTCTGCCTCCCACATGTGGCCGCCCCATCCCAGAAGTGATGCATCGGTCACCACTGTGAACTCTGGTTGAGGAAGGGAGAGGGATCTGCCGTCGACCCAATCCTGGTTCATTAACCACCACTGCAATTGGTGTACAGTGCCCTCCGAGATCTGGACGCAATCGGACAGATTCCCCTGATGCTGCGTCCACTGGAACTTCAGGTCCCACTGCAGAGCCCGCATATGCCACCTGGCATACTGCAGGATGCAGGAGGCCATGAGACCCAGCAGCCTCAGGGTCATCCGGACCGAAACCCGGGATAAAGGCTGAAAGATCGGAATCATAGCCCGAATATCCCGGACTCGCTGTTCGGGAGGATAAACCCGAAACTGCGTTGTGTCCAGAACCGCTCCGATGAAGAGGAGCTTCTGAGAGGGGGTCAGGTGTGACTTCGGCACGTTGATGGAGAACCCCAGCGAATGCAGGAGATCGGCCGTAGTCTGGAGGTGGGAGACGACAGCCTGGGGCGAGCCCGCATTCAACAGCCAGTCGTCGAGATAGGGGAAGACTGGAGCCCCTGATCTGCGCAGATTTGTTGTAAATGTAGAAATAAATTAAAAATACTACAGCACTAGTAGTTGAACTTTTAACCAAATCCTTAATTAATTACAATATATTAAATTAAATAAAAAAATAGTTTACTGAAGTTCAAATTAAAAAATAAATTCCAACCTAAAGTAAAAAAAAATTGTTATGCATTCATGACTATTACAAATGATGAATAATATTAATTGAAAGTAATTTAATTATTTTTTAATAAAATGTAATGTTACTCTAATTTTTAAATTCAAAAATAGTTTTTAAAATACTTTATAATTAAATAATACATGCCATATTTTTAAATATTTTTTAATATTACATAATATTATTTATATATTTAACTATTTTAAATAATGTAATTTAATTTAACATTATTTCTTATAAGGTTATATTTTAAATCCCTGTCTCCATTATCTTCTATGGGACGGTACTTTAGTATCAGTGGTTCGCTATGTATGGTGCTCTACTTACTACTGTTTCTTTTTTGCCATAGTTTTCTACACTCCTAAATTTGACTCCACCCCTTTCCCAGAGGTGGAGTTGTGTAAGCCTACATGCTTGAGTAACTTTACACTCAGATTTTGTGAATAGGCAAAATTAATAAAATTACCTAAAAGTGTAACATTAAATTCCATGTGGAAATTACTCACAAGTGTAACTTACCTTTGTGAAAAACCCCACCAGTTTCCAATATTTTCAATGGGAGGGCTTTGCAGTATCATTGGTAGGCCGTGTGTTGTGATTGACCTACTACTATTTCTTTTTGGTAGTAGTAACTTAGGGGCCGATTACGATGGCGGGTGGACTTGAGTCCGCCCGCCATCGTAGCGGGGATTGGGACCGCCCGCCTGTAAGGCGATGGTTCCGCACCCCATATTACGATGCGACCACCACCATGGCGGTCGCATCCAGCAATTTAACATTGCGGTGGGTGCTGCTGGCTGGATGAAACAGATCAGGTCTTACAAAATTTAACAATTAATAGGATAAATGGCTACTCTTTGCGCTGGTCGATGGTGGACCCCCTAGAAATCACTAGACAGGTGGTAACTAAGTGTAAATTAGCGATTGATGTCTGTCTGAGTGAAATAGCTACACCCGATAGTGTTTTATCTTCATTTAAAAAAAATATCGGGAGCCGTAAGGGAGGCACTACTCGTACAGAACAGTAAAAAAGGGAAATAACAGGGGTGGTTTGATTTGAAGTGCACACGAGCATATGCCAACTTAAAGTACGAACTACACAAGATCCCAAGAAACCCAAGCAACGTTAGACAGGATAAAGGGGCGTATAGGCTAGCACTTAAGGAACGAAAAGCATCCCTGAGAAATGAAGCATGGGTATCCCTGCACGAGGCCTCCTTATCGAGAGATAGTTCGGCCTTTTGGAAAGCAGTGAAAGCCCTATATTTGACTCCTGGAGGTGGCCCGACAATTGAAATAGCAATAACAGAAGAACAATGGATCCACAATGGATTTCTCCACGATATATAATGGCGAAGGGAGAGATGATGTGCCAGAAACCCAAAACCACAGGGATGCTGCACTGGTACCTACGACCCACTATACCAATTTCCAGTTCACGCTGGATGAAGTAAATCGGGCTATCTCCGCAGGCTTAGGTGGTAAGGCTCCTGGGCCGGATGGGGTCCCTGTAGACTTATATAAGTCAAATATGACACTATGGGGACCGCTTATAACCCAGGTACTCACTGCAAGCTGTGTTTCATCTTTCTTAACAACTTGGGCGGAATCGACCATAGTGCCAATATTTAAAAAGGGGGATCGCCAGGACCTTGGCTGTTATAGGCCAATTTCATTGTTGGACTCTTTGATAAAAGTGGTTGGTCGAATTATCCTAGAACGTCTACAAGACTGGGCCGAGGACAACAAGGTTCTGTCTGACATCCAATACGGTTTCTGTGAGGGCCTAGGGATCGTCGAACAGAGCTTAAACTTAACTATTATTATAGGGAAGTATACTCGGGTGAAGAAGGGTAGGCTGTTTTTAGCTTTTGTAGATCTCACCGCAGCTTTTGACTGTGTTAGGCACAGCAAGCTCTGGGAGATCCTCGAGGGTTTGGGAGTGGAAATGCAAATTATCCACTTTCTTAGACGGATATACAGTGATGCAAAGGCGAGAGTGCGATATGGTATTAACGGTGAGTGCTCTGCCCCATTTCCAATTAGAATGGGGGTTAGGCAAGGTTGTGTGCTAGCCCCCTTTCTTTTTAACCTTTACATTAACGGCCTGGGCGAAGCTCTGACTAAAGACTGCCAAGACTTCCCTCAAATAGCTAGATGTCCAATACCTGCTCTTCTATATGCGGATGACGCAGTTCTGATGTCACGCACTCAAGTAGGACTGCAAAAGGTTTTATACAGCTTCTCAGCCTTTATGCGCCATCTTGGCCTTAGTGTGAACACCTCGAAAACCTTTATAATGAGGTATGGTCATGGCAGCCAGAAATGTAGGGCTATGTATATAGATGAGCAGAAGATAGCGTTCCCTAAGAGATTTTCATATCTCTGTATACTTTTCGATCAGAATGACCGATGGGCCCAAGCAGTGCTAGCAAAAAAGTTGGCGGTTTTAAAGACGACCGGCGCTCTAGCTAATTTTTCAAGAAAGTTGGGTAGGAGGCCGTCGGTTGAGCTCATTCAGATCTATAAGGCAAAATGCACCTCCACGGCCATGTATGGGGCAGGGGTCTGGAATTTGTTGATGTGTACCCCTTACAAATAGTGGAAAATGCGTTTTTACGTTATATCCTAGCAGTACCGAGTAGTACATCATCGTATGTCTGCCAGTCTGAGGTGGGTTTACCATACATTGCTGACCTCATAAAAATGGAGCCTATTCTTCTATGGCATAGGATCTGGACATCGACAAAAACTATACTTAAACAGGACATTTTACTGGACAGTTTAAAACTGGAAGGGGCTTTAACTATCCCTTGGCTAAAGGTATGTCTGAGACTTTATGTGTGATCTAGGCCATTTAGAATATTTTACTAGTCTATTAGAATATTTTACTAGTACTATGTTGATGATCACGAGAAAAGAGCTAAAAAAAGAGTGCCTTTTGCTACTAGATACACTCAAGAGTATCGGCAGAAATTATAAAGCCCACTGTGCGGTACAATCAAATGATTTTAACAACTTTTAGTATACAGCCTTATTTGATAATGGTACCTGGTGGCTATGACAGGTTTTTATTGACCAGATTCAGACTTGGGATCTTCCATAAACTAGTGAGTTTCCCAAAAATGAATGACTGGGCACGAGAAATGCAACTGTGTCCCTGTGATAACCACTCAGAACAATCAACGATACATGATGTTTTATTTTGTAGATTTTATAATGAATTAAGGAAAACGTGGATTGTTACAATTTTAAAATCTTTGGGGATCAGACAATGTCGCCCGGCGTTTACCGTACTACAGTTTTTGGAAAATGAACACATAGTCTGGAGGGTAGCCATGTTTTTAAAGAAAGTACTTAGATATAGGAAATGCATTGTAATATAATCATGCAGTTTACAATGACTTAAGGGATACTGATTTAATGGAATGAATTTTATCATCAATTGTATATTTGATAATTTTTAACTTTTGTTGTGTAATGAATTGTGTGTTTTATGTGCTTTTATGATTGTCTGAAATAGCAATCGAATAAAGTTTTACTTGACTTGACTTGAATACACAACATACATTTCATTTTCTTTATTTATTTTATCAAAACATATCTTCTTTTTCAAAATATTTTTTCTTGTTGTACATAGACATACTTAATAAAAACATTTGTTGAAAACATAATAGATTTTTTGCCTACAAGGCTACTCAAACCCTTCTCACTATTCACCTGATGTAGTTCTACTAAAATAATAGAATCACACTTTATTCATACACATCCCAAAAAATTCACTCACCATACCACATTCGTATCATCCATCATACCTCTCATTAAAAGCAGTAGGGGAGCACAGCGTAATAATGATCATTTTATCTTGTTGTATGTGTTTCCCTCTGAAGAACCCCAGAGTGTTGACATCAACACTCTGGGGATCTTAAGAGTGAAACTCATACGACGAGATGAAATGATCATTATTACTTTTGGTTCAATTAAAACTTATACTTATTATATGTTATAAATAGAAAAAGAATGAAACATCAAAGTATCGAATATATAGGAGATACTATGTACTAAAGTGTATCTAAGCAGAACTATATTTATACATTGTTGAATTCTCTCAGGAGAACACATGAGTTATGATGAGTAGATCTCTTGCTGTGCTCCCCTACTGCTTTTAATGAGAACTACGTCAGGTGAATGGTGAGAATGGTTTGAGTAGCCCTGTGGGCGAAATATCAATGATGTTTTCAAAAGATGTTTTGTTTAAGTATGTTTATGTACAAAAAGAAAAAATATTTTGAATAAGATGATATGTTTTGATAAAATAAAAAAAGAAAATATAGGGGCATATTCTCAAGGAGCTATCGCCAAGCCAACGGCACTTTATCACAGCCAAATCCGCGATAAAGTTATCACCCCATTCCCAAGCTGGTGCTAACAGCCCATAACACCAGTTTACCTGCGATAGCAGGCGCAAAAAACATCGCCACAGAGGAGCCCAGCAACTAATGCTAATGATATGCAGAGTAGGCGTTCCCGTTCAAAAAGCCGCGACAACACCACTCCACAACATTCTCAACGACCAGCCAGATCGGCGATAAGATCACAAAACATGCGCTAAGGCGCGTTAGCAGCAGGAAACTAACACCTGCTCCTACCTGGTGTAAAGTCGGACGACAACCGGCACCAGACAAGGGAGCACAGCCCAAAGCCACACATGAAGAACAACAGATGCCCTGGAGCAACTCATCATGCAGGCCTGAGCCCCAATAGGTCAACAACACCCACCGCCACCACCCCCAGGACCCCACCACCCCCCGGGGCCCTACCCCGGGCACCCCCACCCCCCATGGACAAAGATATTGCACATCAACTCCACGAAATCATGAACCAAACAAATCGCCTGAAGTCGCACAATCACAACACCCAACATACATGTGTGGCATGAAAAAGGGAAATCATACACCCATATCAAAATATCCAAACAATACGTTTATTACAGAACAAACCAACAAAAAAAAATCTGAAGAGGCATGGTGGGTCGTCTCAGGACATTCCGTAAGTCACAGCCTGCAAAACAGAAATCTGGATCAGAAGGTGTGCCATGCGCCCATCGAAGTACAGAGAGAGAGAGCGAAAGAGAGGAAGAGAGAGGGAGAGAGAAATAGAGAGGGAGAGAGAAAGAGAAAGGGAGAGAGGGAGAGAGAAAGAGAGAGGGAGAGAGGAAGAGCGAATGAGAGAGGGAGAGAGAAAGAGAGAGGCAGAGAGGGAGAGAGAAAGAGAGAGGGGGAGAAGGAGAGAGGGAGAGAGTGCCGACACTGCGGACCTAGGCCTCACTCCTCACCTGCTGCCACCGGTGTGTCTCCAACCACGTGCCGGTATTCACAGCAGTCCCCCAGGTCCCTCATCTGAAACAGTTTCCACAGACATGAATGGCAGAGTCCATACAGTTGTACACGCCATCATCGCTTGCCCGCCCCTGCGCACACAGGCTGCTGCACCCCAGCCCCTCCCACCGCCCAGCGGTGATTGCCCGCCCCTGCGCAACCAGGCCTCACTGCTCACCTTCCGCCACCGGCATGTCTCCAAGAGGGCCCACCACGTTCCGGAGGGATCTCCAAGTCCGGTGCCCGCGACCATGGCACCCTCCACATCATGCAGCCCTGCACCGCGGGCCACCAGGTCACACACCTGACTCTGGGTCTTGATTCCGCAATGGCAGAGACCACATCAGTGCACACGGCATCATCGCAGGCTGCACACCCGCTCAGCGCTTGAGGTGCCACTAACTCTGTGAAGCGCGACGCAACGCCACGTGGCGGGAAGGCCACACTGCCCGCTGGCCCAGGCCTATACTGCGGCCCAGCAGGGCTCACACTAATCCTTGCCAGTCCGGCCCACCAGGACGGCGCATCATCGCAGGCTGCACACCCGCTCAGCACTTTAGGTGCCCCTATCTCACTGCACCGCAAGACACCGTCCCGTGGCAGGGTGCCTGTGCCTGCCGCAGTGTATCCGGTGCCACCAAGTCTGTGCCCTGCTAGCCATGGACCCTGAATGATTGAGTCCCGTGGTGCGGACGCCATCATGTCACCCTCGGCACTGGGCAATGTGAGGTGGCAGGGCCCTAGGCCCTCATGCACACATGAGAACTACACGGAGACACCCAGTCAGAGAGAGTGGAAATGGCATCCAGCACGTGCGTCAGGCCATTTTTATTGCCAGGGTCACATGTCCTGTGACGCCAGTGCTGGATGGGTGTGGTGTGGGTGTACACCAGCCGTGAGGGAGTGGCTGTGGCATGCTGACAACTAGACCTGTGAGCTGCAGATCCCCACAGTGAATACCTAGGACATGTAGCGCTGTCGTCCCCCCCCCCTGTGTGCGTAATCGGAGTGGGCTGTCCTGGCGTATGCCAGTCCAGCGTAAGGGTGTGAACAATGACCCCGGGGCTCTGGGCGTGGGTCCGTCCTGGGCTGGACAAGGAAGTGACTAATTGATGTGTCTCCGTTGTAGTGTCGGCGCCACCCGGACCGGAATCGGCAATCTGTCACCCTGTGACAATAGTCCCACAACATGGGCAACATGGACGTAAGGGGGAATCACTGACCCTACATTCATCCATACTTCCACACTTGAAAGATCATCGACATGACACATCTGTGTGGATATGAATGTTTATTACACATTCAAGGGAGTGTTGCAGCTGGAGAAGTACAGGGCCATGCCAACCCCACTTCACATTGTCGGCCCGTGGAGGGCCAGCCAGAGACCTTCAGGGAATGACAGGTACATCAGGAGAGGAGGACTTCAGTCCGCAGTCTGATAGCTGTGTCATTGGTGACCAAACAGAATATGACCGTCCATGTCGAGGTCAGAGGTGAGTGTCGCAGAGTGCATCGGGGGACAGTGGAAGGTGATAATGCAGAGGGCAGAACCAAGCAGAAACAGGCCACATGGCGGAGATGAATGCTCCTGCGTCCTCCTGACCCCGAGGGTGGGTTCATCCGCATCTTCGTCCTCTGCTGTTGCATGTGCCTCACATGTGGGTGGTGGTGTACTGTCCCCAGCACTGTGTGGCACAGACACATCAGGGGCCTGAGATGTGGATGGGGTGATAGCAGCAGCATGCATCAGCGCCAGGCCTTGTGGCAGCAATGACATTAGGAAGGTCTTCAGGGCATTGAGGGACCCAGCTACCTCTCACTGGTGTGCAGCCGTGGCAGCCGCACTCTCCGCCTGCGTCCGCTCCATGTTCTCCATGATCCTCCGCATGTGTCCCAACTCCCGGGCGAGATCGCTGGAGGAACTCTGGCTAGACAGTCGTTCTTGTCGCAGTCAGGACTCTGGCGATGTCAGCCATGGTCCGTTGGAGAGCATGGAGCGGACTGTGGGTGTCCGTTAGGGACTGTGAGTGGTCCCTGATGGGACTCAGGTGTTGGATTTCCCCCTGCAATGTGAAGGGGAGATGCAGTTTGACATTGTGTACACATGTATGTTGACGCATTGTACATGTCTGCATTCAGACGGCATGACAGTGTACATTGTGACTGTTTGGGGGGAGCTGCCTATTTGATGCGGGACAGTGGACATTCCGACTACATCACGGATGTGAGTTTGTACTTGTACATTGTCTACCCACATTTCCCTGCAGTGCCATATGCGATTGGCCAGTTTCTATGCACATGCGGCACCTGTTGTGTCCTCTGTTCTGTTGTGGACGTGTTGCGGTTTGTACCACCTCGTTGTCAATGTTGATGTTATGTGTGTGTGCCGCATTTTGGGGGAGTCGCCCCTGCAGCTCTGATTTAGCTGCCCTCCTCCCTTCCATGAGGTGTGCCTCTGGGTTCTGTGCTTCTGCAGTGCTGAGATGTTGCATACCTGTGTGCATTGGTCTCTTGGTGGGAGTTGTGGGTCTGGGGCATGGTTTGTCCGCAGGTGTGCTATGCTTAATTGTGCTTGTGTGCCATTGTGTCCATCTCCCCCCGTCTTCCCAGTCCCTGGTGGTTACTCACCCTGTTGCTGTTGTGTCCGGTCATGTTGAGCAGTGTCCGGTCCCCCGACTCCTGCCACCGTCTCCCCACTGATGACTGTGGACACCATTTCCTCTATCTCGTCCAGCTCCTCCTGTGGCGCAGGGCTCCCACCTCCAGTCTGCATTGCTGCCTTCCGGTTGTTTGCGAGTTTCAGCTTGGTTTTGCGCTTCACATCATTCCAGGGCCTCTTGACCTCGTCCATTGTCCTCTTCAGCACTCCGACTGCATTCACCTTGTCCACGATGGTCTGCCATATTCCATTTTTAGTTGCCAGTGACACAGTGGAGGTGACGAACAGTGATTGATGGTGTTCTATCACCTCCGTTATCAGGATCCTGTTTTCCTGCGGACTGAACTTCATCTTACTCTTCTTCTTGTCCTTGCCCTTCCCTGACCCCGAGGTCCCAGGCTGGTCCTCCGTGGGGCTTGTGGGGTTCTAGTTGTCCTCTGTACTTGCTCCGGCTGTCTCCATTGTGCTTCGCTGTTGTTTGGCTTTTGTCGGTATGTTTTTTTCAACTTTTATGGTGCATTTTCCCGCATGACGCGTGGGAATTGCAGGCCTGTGGCTGGTTTTCGTAGATTTTCGTTTCGCGATTGGCGTTATCGCTACTATTTTCGCGTTGGGGTTTCGCGTTTTTGAGGCGTCGCGTTGTTTCTAACGCGTTGCGTTCATTTGACGTGTTGTCCTGTGACTATCGCATGGTACCGCCGTGTTGTGAATACCACGTTAACACGGAGTTGTTTTTCCACGATGGACTGCGATGTGTAGGGTTGCGTTAAGCTACACTTGCGGTAGTTATCACACGTTCTTGAGAATATGCCCCATAGAATGAAAATTATTTAAGTTTTGAGTGATGCTTATTTAAATTCATGGGGTAGGTGGTTATTGTTCTCTTTAATGATATTTTCTTTTACCCCACAGGCTGACCTGGTGAAATTGATCTGAAACAGTGAGCTAAGTATAAAGGATATCTCCATGTTCTCTTGATATATTTGTGAAACAGAACCTGACACACAACAATATTACTAAACTAACCTGGGCAGGGAGGATCAAAGGGGTGATAGCAGCAGTGGCATGTAGGAAAGACTGCTAATGCCAACCTGTTGTGCCTACATAATAAGCGGTTATTCCCGATAGCCAGCTCGGCATGCCCAACCCCATAGGCAAATGAATCCATGCTACACACATCTCACAAATAAGGTTAAGTGTGGGTTCCAGTCATGGCAGACTGCAAAGATTTACCTGGAATGGCCAATAGGAATCCTTCCCAAATATACGTGCACGTGAAAAGGCATGTGCAATGATAAAATCAAAAGTTCAGACCAACCATTATTTGTGCCATGGTCTAGAGTTGGTGACTCCATTCACCCACAGTTAAAGGAATACTACTTTGGGTGGGTCTCCTCCTCCTGAGCTGAATATTCCACATGTCAACAACACACTACCAAAGCCACTAAGAACACAAGTCAAAGAAAATAAAGACATCAGGAGTAGAGTGGCATGGTGCAACTGTGCCTGGGAGTTTCAACCTTGTAGTGCTCCATGTGGTTATGTCACTAATCTTGTTTACTGGGATCCTGATTAGAAATTTTAGGGTGGGAAATTGTGCTTCAAAATCTGATGTCATTGTTGATCTATTCACTGATAGACTGATAGCCAATTAGGACGGAAGGAGATAATTTGGATACCATACAGGTGACCTTATTGAGCTACTTTGGGGAGGGCAGTCAGGCAGTGGCTACTGGGTCACAACCGTGTGGGTTACAGCTTTTACCTCTGATGTCCGGGGTGTCCAGTCTACTTTGGAGCTGGAATCCCAGCTAAATACACCCCTACTGCACTTGACTGTCACAGTAGTAATGGCAAGCAGTCCAAGGCATCTCAAGGAAGTAGTGAGGGGTGGTACAGAATCAGAAATCAAGCAGTCGAACAATAGACACACTAATTTAATGTGCAGCCTGTGCTTGTCTAGAAGGAAAATGAGAACTACTTTAAACACACAACAACTCAATCCTATACATAAGCAATATGCTGCACTACAGGAAAGGTATTTTAAGCAAACTGTGAGGGTTACTACAAATACAGGCATGTGTATGCTTACTGTGGTGAAATGAGGCAGCTTTCTTAGGCTCTGTGAACTGCCGGTTAGTCCTAATCCTTTGACAAGACAGTTCTTCTAAGCAGGTTGCAATAATCTCAACCAACTTCCATGCAAAATCCATTGGTCAAGTTCTCAATCATTGACTTTTTTAGGTGTTACCATTACCCGAGGTAATGCACACATGATATCTCCAAGCGCAGGTGTGCAGGCTCCAACCGCACTGTGCTAGCAGTCAGAAAGGGCTCCTTCTGGCAGTTTGGCTTATTTCTCTCTGCACTAGGCTTATGCAACTTGCAGAGGCAAATGGGAAGGCACTCTGACTGGGCAGGTCTGGCACTCATGGAGGATTCCTTCCTCTTGTCCGTGAGGCAGGGTCACAGTCCTTGGAGTGCACAGACTGCAGAGTCAGCATAGGCCCACTGGACTTCCTCTGTGGCAGTTGCTGAAACAAGCACCTTGGTGATGCAAAGGTTCATATTGGTTTATCTTTGACCTGCAGGGAGTCTGGTAAATCCTCTGGCAGGTTTAGTTCAATTTTCAACACACTGCCATGGCAAGCTGCTTCTCCTGCGCCACTTTTCTCTCCAAGTGCAGCAGCTGGGACTGTCCTCCTGGGGCAGACAGCTTGTTGGAAATTTGTCTTTCTGCAAGGTCACAACAATTCTTTTGGACTTTTTGGTGACCCCTGCTAATAAATGGTAAAGTGTTTGAGCTACTCCTTTTAACATAGTAGAATTGGTATACTCCGGATTAGCATATTTAGCTTACTTATAATTCCCTTATGTCCCTAGTACATGCTATCTACAGTGTACCCAGGACCTGTCAGTTAAATGTCACCAGTGGGCTGCAGTGCTCATTGTGCCACTAGCTGCAGTTACAATGCTAACATGACTGCAGGCCTGCCACCAGTAGCATGGAAGAACAAGTTACTTACCATCGGTAACGATATATCTGTAAGAGACATATATTAGTTATAGATTCCTTACCTTAGAATTACCCCTAGGCGTCAGACTGGATCCAGATAATTTTTTCTCAGCAGTACCCCTGCGCGTTGGTAGGTGGCGTCGGTCGACTCTGTGTTTGTCGTCGGCGTCGTGATCGCCGGGATGACGTCGTGGTATCTACTTAGACGCCGCCCCTGCGCGCTGACGTCAATTCTTTTACATGACATTCCACGCCAGAAGCGCAGAGCCATGCAAGACACTGACCACTGGTGCACAAAACTAGGGCCCTGTAAGGGAGTTCCTTACTCTAGAAGTCAGTTTGCAGGACGGGGAGGATGGGTGGAGCGGTAAGGAATCTATAACTAATATATGTCTCTTACAGATATATTGTTACCGAAGGTAAGTAACTTGTTCATCTGAAAGAGACTATTAGTTATAGATTCCTTACCTTAGAATAGATACCCCAGCAATACCAACCCCGGAGGTGGGTCTGCGAACTAAGTTCACACCAGAAAGTCCTGGAGAACTGAATGGCCAAAGAAGCCGTCTCTCCGGACTTGATTATCCAGGCAGTAATGCTTAGTGAACATGTGCAGTGATGCCCAAGTGGCTGCCTGGCAGATGTCACTGAGGGGGACTCCACGTCCCAAAGCAGTAGTGGCTGCCGTCGCCCAGGTGGAATGGACGTGCAATCCTACCGGAGGCTCCTTTTTCGCCAAGGAATAACAAATCTTAATGCAAAGGACGACCCATCGAGAGATGGTCCGTTTTTGCACTGCCCGACCTTTCTTGGCGCCCACATAGCCAACAAAGAGTTGATCGTCCACCCGGAATTGTTTTGTGCGATCTAGATAAAATGATAATGCACGTTTTGGATCCAGAGGGTGGAGTCTTTCCTCCTCCTTGGAAGGATGCGGGAGCGGGAATAAGGTGGGCAAAGTGTTGGTCTGTCCTATGTGGAAAGAGGTAACCACTTTGGGTAGAAAAGAAGACCGAGTTCGAAGGACAACCTTGTCCGGATGGACAGAAAGGAGGTTTAGAAGATAGCGCCTGAAGCTCACTCACCCTGCGGGCAGAGGTGATGGCAACCAGAAAAGCTGTTTTTAAAGTCTAGAGTCTGAGAGGACAATTATGTAGTGGCTCGAAAAGAGGGCACATAAGGTTGAAGTCCCACTGGGGCATGACGAAAGGAATAGGAGGAAAGAGGTGAGTAATGCCCTTAAGAAACCTATTTACAATAGAGGATTTGAAAAGAGAAGGCTGATCAGGAAGGCGAAGAAAGGCCGAAATGGCCAAAAGATAGCCTTTAAGGGTGCCCAGAGGACAGCCCTGCTGGGCCAAAGAAAGAATGAAGAGAAGAACCTCAGAAAGAGGGGCAGAAAGGGAATCCACAGCCTTTGCTGCGCACACATGCCACAAATTTGTTCCATCTACAGGTGTATACTGTTTTAGTAGAGAGACGCCTGGCTGCCAAGATGACATTACAGACTTCGGGAGGGAGGTTGAAAGCTGTCAACTGTCACCGCTCAATCTCCATGCAAGGAGGTGGAGGCTGGACAGGTTCGGGTGGAGGACCGTCCCCTGCTGCTGCGACAGAAGATCCTCCCGAAGAGGCGGTCTGATTGGAGGATCGATGGCCATGTTCAAGAGCTCAGGATACCAGACTCTTCGTGCCCAGTCCGGGGCCACAAGGATGACTTGGGCCCGGTCACGCTTGATCTTCTTCAGCACTCTGGGCAGAAGTGGTATAGGCGGAAAAGCATATAGAAGACCACAATTCCACTTGCAACAAAAAGCGTCACCGAACGAGTGCCGCCGTGGAAATTCCAATGCGAAGAACTGCTGACATTGCGTGTTCTCTTCGGTGGCGAACAGATCTAACCAAGGCTCTCCCCACTGCTGAAAGAGACCTTGCACCACCTCTGAGTGAAGACACCATCCGTGATCCATCATACACTGGCAGCTGAGTTCGTCCGCCCTGGCGTTCAGGGAACCTGCCAGGTGTTGAACCACCAGGGACATGCCCCGATGTTCCAGCCATGTCCAAAGATGGAGAGCTTCCTGACATAGGGTCCATGACCCCACCCCGCCCTGTTTGTTGCAGTACCACATGGCGGTGGTGTTGTCTGTGAACACCTGCACTACTCTTCCTCTGACAGAAGGAAGGAATGCCATCAGTGCAAGACGAATCGCCCGTAGCTCCAGAAGGTTGATGTGGAGCCCGGACTCCGCCAGAGACCAGAGGCCTCTGATCTCCGCCTCTCCCATGTGACTGTCCCATCCCAGGAGTGACGCATCTGTCACCACTGTGAACTCTGGTTGGGGAAGGGAGAGGGATCTGCCGTTGACCCAATCCTGGTCCGCTAGCCACCACTGCAATTAGTGTTAAGTGCCCTCCGAGATCTGGACGCAATAGGAAAGATTCCCCTGATGCTGCGCCCACTGGAACTTCAGGTCCCACTGCAGAGCCCGCATATGCCACCTGGCATGATCTACCAGCAGGATGCAGGAGGCCATGAGGCCCAGCAACCTCAGAGTCATTCTCACCAAAATCCGGGATAGAGGCTGAAACATCTGTATCATAGCCCGAATATCCTGGACTCGCTGCTCGGGAGGATAGGCCCGAAACTGCGCTGTGTCCAGAACTGCTCCAATGAAAGGGAGTTTCTGAGAGGGAATCAGGTGCGACTTTGGCAGGTTGAGTGTGAACCCCAGCTATTGCAGGAGGTCCGCCGTAGTCTAGAGGTGGGAGATGACAGCCGGGGGCGAGCCCGCCTTCAACAGCTAGTTGTCGAGATAGGGGAAGACTGGAACTGATGATCTGCGCAGATGAGCTGCGACCACCGCCATCACTTTCGTGAACACCCGAGGGGTGCTGGTAAGGCCAAAGGTAAACTGAAAGTGCTCATGACCTACCGTGAACCGCACGTAACGCCGGTTGGCCGGCAGGACGGGGATGTGAAAGTATGCGTCCTGCAAGTCCAACGCTACCATCCAGTCTCCAGGGTCGATGGCAGACAAGACCTGAGCGAGCGTCAACATCTTGAACTTCTCCTTCCGGAGGAAGCGGTTGACGTTCGTGAGATCCAAGATAGGATGCAGGTCTTTGTCCTTCTTGGGCACCAGAAAGTAGTGGGAATAACAACCACAACCTACTTCTGGCACAGGGATTTGCTCGAAAGCTCCCTTGGCCAAGAGAGCCGTAAATTCCTGATGGAGAAGGGCCAAGTGATCCTCCGACATGGGATGGAGTGTTGGTGGCATGGAGGGAGGGATAGTCTCGAAGGGGAGGGAGTAGCCCCTTTGGACTATATGCAAAACCTACCTGTCCGACTTGATGTTGTGCCAGTGGGGGAGGTGATGGCAGATCCTGCCGCCCACTGGTGGCCCTAAAAAGTCGGATTAGGAAGGGTTGGAGGCAGCTGCAGGGGGGGCATTGGTCCCACGTCCCCAGCCGTGCAGAGGCTGGGTGTCTTGTGCGGCCCTGTGGCTCTGGGTGGAAAGTGGTGGGGCACCCCTTCCATGGCCACGAAAGGGGCGAAAGGCAGACTTCATCGGGAGAGAAGTTGCTGCAAGGCTCAAGGACCTGGCCGTAGCCCTAGAGTCCTTGAAGCGCTTGAGCGCGTTGTCTGCCTTGTCATCAAACTGGCGATGGACATCAAAGGGCATGTCCAAAAGGGTAGATTGGACATCCCCCGAGAGTCCAGAGGTCCTCAGCCAGGCGAGTCGGCAGTATCCAGCCCACACCGGATGGTGAACTTCGCTGCGTCTCGACCCTCAGCAACAGCATGGGTGAGCACGGTCCGGGCCTTTTCCGGGCACTGTGGCAACACTTGCACAACCGTGTCCCACACAGAATGTGTGTAACGGCCCAAGAGACATGCGGTTTTCACCGACCGCAGTCCTAAGCTGGCAGAAGAAAACATCTTCTTCCCAAGATGGTCCAGCTTCTTGCATTCCCTATCTTGAGGAGCTGTAGGGAAAGCGCTTCCTTTCGAGGATGAGGCTTGGACCACCAAGCTCTCGGGGGTAGGGTGTTGGGAGAGGAAAAGTGGGTCGCCCAGGGCGGGCGGTGGCGTCGGGCAATCATCCTATCCACAGGTGCTGGGCTTGGACCAGGAGCCCAGAAGGACGTCAGTGAGGGCCTCATTACAAGGCAGCAAGGGCTCCGAAGAGGATGCTGCCAGCTGAAGCACCTCAGTCAGGAGGTTAGTCCTGACTGCCACCGCAGGAAGCTCAAGGCCCAAGGCCTCAGCCGCCCTACGCAACACCACAGCATAGGAAGCTCCCTCCTCCGTAGCCACGGTAGGGGGAGAAAGCATACCAAGGTCTGGGGAGGTATCCAGACCACTGGCATATCCCAACTCCTCTCTCCAGTCCGGCTCTTCAAGCTGGTCTGCCAGAGGGTCAACAGACCCCTCCCAGTCCTCCTCACCCTCCTCTGGCTGCCACTCCGGGCGATAGGGAACGCCAGGGAAGAACAGTGGTACAAAAGTACCGGTCGGCGCCATGTCCAAGTCGAGAGGGAGGCTGGGGTCGACACCGGCTGGGAGCGCAACCGACGGCGGAGGCGTCGTCAGAGAAATAGGCGCCTGGGAAGGTACCGTGAGGTTGACCGGCGCCTATCCGGATCCAGGCCTGGATCCTTGGGGGCCCTGCAGTGCCGAGGCCGGAACCGCCGCCATCGAAGGCCTAGGACCCCCAGCCGAGTCCGGGGGGCCCGAAGGTGCGCCGGCAGGGTCGGGCTGCCCAAAGATGGATTGAAGGGCTTCGTAAAATGCACGAAGCTGGGCAGGGGACGCTCCGGCTCCCATAAAGGGAGGGAAGCGCAGAGCCGTCCCAGCAGGCTTTGACGGGGGAGCCGGAGAACAACCACCCGCCGTGTCCCGCGTCGTGTCGGCCTACTGACAGGAAGAAGGCGAAGAGCGACGATGCTTCTTCGCCTTCTTCTTGTGCTTCGACTTACCCAATGACGAAGACTTCGATGAGGAATGGTGGTGGTGGTCCACGACCGGTCCCGCGACCTGCCACTCGACCGGGACCTCAAACGGCGCAGAGCCAACTGCCGGGCCTCCAAAAGCTTTCGGGACTGCTCCCGCAAAGACTTCGGGTTCAGGGCCCGGCAGTCGGAGCCAGTTTCGGGTTGTGGTCGCGCTCCAGGCACCAAAGGCACATGAGGTGCAGATCGGTGACTGACATCAGCTTGTGACATCAGCTTGTGACAGGAGTCACAAGGCTTGAAACCGGGTCGACAACTTGACATCCCTCATGCACCATTAGTCATTTACGACTTCAAAAAGATGTTGACAAAAAGTCAAAAAAGTTCAGTCAAAAAATGAATAAGGGTACCGCTCTCTCCGGATCTGCGCTGGCTGGCGCGGAAAAAGAAAGAACTGATGTCAGCGCGCAGGGGCAGCGTCTAAGTAGATACCACGAAGTCATCCCGGCGATCACGATGCCGACGATGAACGCGGAGTTGACCGACGCCACCTACAGATGCGCACCCGTACTGCTGAGAAAAAATTCTCCGGATCCAGTCTGACGCCTAGGGTTAATTCTAAGGTAAGGAATCTATAACTAATAGTCTCTTTCAGATATGAGAGTTTTAACTGAAATTTTGACATGTCAAAATAACCCCTTATGACAGGCGTAAAATTCTCCTTTTAAATATTAATCAGTCACCCCAAAGTAAACCTTACTGCCCATTAAGGCAGGATACATGATATTTAAAAGTTGGAAATGTAAAGCTGAATGTTAAGCAAGTCCACATGTACAGTGACTAGCACATTAAAGTTATTTTCACTGTAGCAGGGTTGGCTGTTTCACAGGAAAGCACTGGGATACAAAATTAGGTTTAATAAACATTATCTCTGCCGAGGAAAATGCTGCAAATTTAATGTTTTGACTTGCTAAAATCTTTATTACAATTTGCTGGTGAAGTCAGATTTGTTGTGGTAAATATTTTAGTAACATGACTTAAAAAGTCCTCTTTGCCCTGCCTGAAGACCCTGGAAGCTAAATCAGCTAGTTGTTTTCTCTCTTCTGCCAGCCCATAATTAACATTTCATTGGGCATGGATGAGGTGTGAATTTGCTCAAGGGAAACGAACAAAAGGCCTTGGATGTGGGGAGGTGTTGTTGCACCCACAGGATGGCCTGTGAGCTGGGCTCAAGGACTTGATTAATTTCAAAGAGCCCTACACTGCACACTTCTTTTGTCCCTCCCGCCAGGCCAACGGCCATCATGTTGGGTCTCTTGTTGATATCACAGTGCCAGATCCTGCTGGAGTGTCAATACCTGCATGATAGGTCTGCTGGGGCATTTTTGTTTTTACATTGGCTTCTAAGGAGAGAGAATGCCAAAACAATAGGTGTGCATCTACTGTCAAGTTGTTGAAAACTCAGCTTTGTCCTACCAGATTTCTGCCTCTGAGTTTTAGGGGGTACAGAGACTGCCTAAAACTGGACTTTTGTATTAGATGCAGGCGTACACTAGGATTACCACCCCACACACACTCAGCCCTCAGAGCCCTCAGAGCTCATGTTTAATGTGGTCAAAGATTTCAGCCATCTTGAAAATGTACAAAGTAGGTAGGGTTAGCCACAGAAACTTTACCCCATTGGTTATGGTGTTCCCAGGTTTCATTCCCACTCACTAGCTCGTGCCAGGCATAAATGTGGCATCTCCAGGCATATACTTCTCAACACGCCAGAACCTGTGGAAGATCAGAAGAGGACTACAACTGCTGTCTGAGACCTGAGAAGAACCTATATGACTGGACCTGCTCTCCCTCTTGTACCCAGGACAAGAATTGAACTCCATGGGTCATAAGGCTGACCCCCTGGTGAAGCTAAAGGGACACAACAAGCTACAAGAGGCATTTCTTGCAACTGCCCAGCTAACCACTGGCAACTGCACCTGGACTGGACCCTCTTGCTGGCCTCTGCCTGCCACTCTGTGAGTCTCTAAGTGTCTCCCCTGAGGTAGAATCTTTGACCAGGATGAACCTGGTGAGTGTATCCAACCCATGCTCCATTGCATTCAGCATGAAATTGCACCCAGGTCCTGTTCTACTGTGACCATTGACTATCATTGACACAGTCCTTGGTGCTATCTCTACTAAAAACTTTAAAAATGCAAATGTTATGTTCCCATTGTTGGATTTTTGTCATTGAGTGTCATTTTGTTGTGTTAAATTGTACCTTATTTTTTTAATTCATTTTAGAATTTTAATGTTTTTCATTTTGACTTTATAACTGTTTTAGTACTGCATAAAATACCGTACACATTTCCCCTAAATTAAGCCTGTTTGCTCTGTGCCATGGCTGAGCTCAAGCTTATTTAGTGATTTTAGTGGTTCACTTTGACAAGGACTATGATTATTACTTGAGATGGGTACTTACCCCCCTCAATTAGTACCTTGATTTTTTACACAGCTCTTGCGGGACAAGTTTCTCTTTTCCCCTCTGAGGAGGCAGACAGAGTCCCTGGTCTTAGGTAGACCCATAGCTCTCCAGGATGATGCACCAATATCTCCTTAACTACATGATATTGGCTATCATTGATACCAACTGTGGCTAAGAACCGC
This sequence comes from Calotriton arnoldi, assembly GCA_963921515.1. Classification (NCBI taxonomy): domain Eukaryota; kingdom Metazoa; phylum Chordata; class Amphibia; order Caudata; family Salamandridae; genus Calotriton; species Calotriton arnoldi. The sequence goes on along the minus strand of CAWUFW010000096.1, from coordinate 3,546,402 downwards.
GATCTGAGTACTCTGTGAAGTTACCCACATCTTTGGTGAGTGAAGACACATGGAACTAGAATGAAGTGGGAAAGTATGAGTCTCACTTTTATGCAAGATTTTCAGACAAGGGACATGGATCCACTCTCTAAAATCCAGGAAAAAGTTTAGTGTGGTTCCTTTTAACATTTCACTTTCTGGTTGCAGCGCTGGCACAGCTGTTATCAGTCTTCTTGTGTGAACCACTCAATGGGGGAGTCAAAAGGACAAGATGCTGCCCAAAAACGTCTCTCCCTCTAGCAACTGAATCTGCTAACTCAACCCCATCCTCCCACCCTCAAACAAATGGCAGCGCTCAGGCAGGATTAATCAGAAATCCCCTGTATAAAGGTTACCATACAATTTCTAAAGGTAGCCATTTCTCCATTCCTCCACACTTCAGTGTCACAGCTATATCCTCCAGCTCAGAAACGGAGGCAATATACTTCCACTGTCTGGGAAGGCTGTACCACAACTTCCATCTTGTGCCATGTTAAACAAAAGACAATCCAAAAAGTTATCCCACTAGCTTTAGCATTCACACATTCACAAACAACATGAAGTCCTGATACCAATAACTTTATCACACGCACTCTACATGCACTCAGTGATGTCAGCGCAGTGTCTGGGCAAGACATGTAAACAGAACTTTCTATGAGTGGGCCTGATGGCATTGCTCTCTCACATTAGACATGTAAAACGTCCTGTCCAATAATACGGATTAAAAATGATATGATGATGCCATCATCACTCACAGTATATGTCCCAATTCGCACAGATGATAGTCTTCTGTATGTTACAGATTACACTTTTGGCACCCATCCTGATCTCAGAGCCCAAACGAGGATCCTGTGGTTAATTTCGGAAATACTCCTCTGGGCACATGCAGTATTTCATAAGTGATTTGGCCAAAAGAAAAACCGGATACAAGATAGATATATAATTCTTTATTGTATAGTTAATTAAAACTAGCACAATATTCCGATATATAAAATACAATATGGATTTGTTAATATCTCAATTTCATTCACATAGGGGATAAAAAGTTGATACTAAAAAATAAATCGTCGATGTTTATATTCAATACTTTAAAATCAAGTTCATTATTACTATTTACCATGTTAAGGCTGTAAAAAGATAGAGGAAGTCCAAGCCAACATTTTGACAAATATCACTGTGACGCTAATTTCTCGTAACAAATTAAGAATGTTATCAATTGACAAATTAATTGTGGGTCCTTTGAGTCCAAACTTTGTAATATAGCCGATCTGCAAGTACGGGTGCCTTTTTCATTGAAATATCTCCGCAAAAGATGGCGACGATGGAAACCTAATACTGGGCAGATACATATTAAATGTATGAAATCCTGTGTTGGTGACCCACATAGGCTGCATGCTTTAGAGCCGTTGAACTCCCAGCTAGGACGGTCGGCGTTGGAGGGCAGCTTTCCCATACGCAGTTGTAAAAACTTTGTTTTTAAATAAGAGGGGAAGGCAAGGCCCAGATAAGCCGCTGGCTCTGGTTTAGTGTAAGAAGGTAAGACCATCCATGCATGTGTTCGTCGGCTTAACGTCGCTTTGTCGTCTAGTAGCGAGTGCATTTTTACTGCCTTTTTCATAATTAGTTGGAATGAAGCCTAAGGTAATTTTCTCTGCCAGAGGTCAGCCGTCCTTGTTATTTGTAATAAAGCGTCTAAATACTTTGCTTATTGAGACTTTGGGACATTTTGCAGGGCATCCCAGAGTGCTTTGTTGATTTCAAGTCCACGATTCAACCAGATTCTATACCAAATTTTGATTGCCTCGTACCTTCTGTACAGTTGCTGTTCCTGCAGGCCGAACTCCAGACGTACCTGAGCTGGTGATGTGTCACGTGGCAGACAGAATACTCTTTTGTACACTCGCGTTTGGATTTTATCCAGAATTACTGCGTTGTTTCCATTGTGGACCCCACTTCCATATGCGATGGTTGGAAGCAATTTTGCTTTAATCACTGCCATTAGTGGGGTAAACAATGGGCCTTTTATATTTTTCACTAAACTACAAAATGCAAAAAGTAATGCATTGCCCTTTTTTTGTATGGCCTCGTGCTGCTTTGTAAAGGAGAACCTTCCATCCAGATATATCCCGAGAAATTTATAGCTGTTAACCACTTCTAACCTTGCGTTGTTAATTATAAATGACTTTTGTGTACGTAATCTGTGAGTTATGATCGTGACCTTTGTTTTTGTTATGTTTATTTCCATCAAATTTATTTTGGCGAAGTCAGCTAACTCATGGATAGATCTTTGCAGGCCAATTCTCGTGTGGCTTAAGAGGACCACATCATCCGCGTAGGACAGGTACGTCACTGGTAATATACCCAGACGTGGTGGATGTGAATTGACCCCATCTAGCCTTGGTGATAGATCGGCCATAAATAGGTTGAACAAGTGTGGGGCCAGTACACATCCTTGCTTTAGACCCTCGTTGGTATGGATCTTCCTAGTAAGCGTCAGGCCATCTGCGATTTTGACCTGCATCCAGGTATCCATATAAAGATCCATCATTGGTGTCAAGATTGGATCTGGTAGACCCTGCTGCTTCAATTTGGCCCACAACGTGCGTCTACTGACCCGGTCAAACGCCGCCTTAAAGTCCACGAAGCATAGATACAGATCTTGTCGTTGTCGTAGACTTTTGTCGGCAATTAGCCTTATTGCTAGGGCGTTTGTAATTGTACCTGTGCCTCGACGGAAGCCCGACTGATTGAGGGGTATTTTTTTATTCGCATCGGACCAACTTATCAGGTCTGCTAAAATCAAGGATGCATAGTATTTAGCCTCTGCATCTATTAACGCAATCAGACGGTAATTGGCGGGATCTGTGCGCTCTCCTCCTTTGTATATTGGATTAATTATTACTCCTCGCCAGCTCTCCGGGATGCGACTAGTTAAGCCTATCAGCCGGAACAGGGTGAACATCTTACTAGCCCAATAAGTAGGATCTTGTTTGTATATTACTTGTGGTATGCCATTAGGGCCCGGTGCTCCATCGAGACAACTTTTTGTTATAACTTTTAAAATGTCTGCTTCAGGATAAAGAGTGTATGGCTGTGGCATTGAAGTTTTTTGTTCCCCCTTTATGTTGGTTACAATGCGGTTTGGCCCACCTGTATTTATTAATGTGAATGTGGTGGTTAGATGTTGTACCCAGGCAAGCTCGGTGACACAGGTCATGTTTATGACTTTTGGTGTCCTATTCAAGGAATTTACTTGCTCCCAGAAGGATCTAGCGTCTGATTTCTTTGCGTTATGTAATAGCTTTGTCCAGAAGTTATTATATTGAGTTTTTTTGTCAATCCAAAGTTGTTTTTTATATTTTTTCTTAAGTTGACGTACTTGATCCCATGTTATTGAGGAAGAACTTTGGTGATGTACCCTCCGAAGTGCCTTTCTCAATTGTTTCCTTATGGTATGTGCAGCTTGACTAAGGTGACTTTCGTGATTTGTCCACTTTTTGTTTAACTGTTTTGTGGATACCCCTACTAAAGGTAGACTTGCCAGGAAGGCGATCCATATTTCAATTGTCAAGTTGTTTTGCGACTCGAGGGCCAGCATTAGTTCTTTTGCCTTTAAAGCGATGTGCGCGAGTGTGTCATTTGACCATCGCAGGCGTTTCAGGTTTATTGTCGATAATGACCCCTACACTACCGGCGCCTTGATGTGTCTTTGAAATATCAATTTAAGCTGAATATGCTGGGCTGAGTGATCACTATTGATGGTACATTTGATCTGAAAACTTTCTATTTGCCCCAAAAGCGGAATAGTTACTATTGTATAGTCCAGAATTGAGCTCGAATGAGGGCCATTATACGTACATACGGCCGGTCTATCTTGTTTTATTCTCCCGTTTAATGTACGCATCCCTAGATGTTCCAGTTCCATTATAAGTTGCCGCCCTATGTTGTCCTTACGTTTTGGTTTGGGATAAGATTGAGTTTGTACTGCTCAAATTGCATTTGCTGCCATGATGTTGTCTTCTTCTTCTGGTGTGTGTAACAAATTTGAATTAAAGTCTCCAGTTAAATTAATTTCCCAAGTTGGTTGTTCAAAACGAAATTCGGCGATAGTGGCGATAAGTTTTTTGAATACATCCTTTTTGATCTTTTGACTTGGATGTCCGTAGATGTTGATTAGGATGATGGTACTAACCCCCAATTGAGAGCCCAGCTCCAATTTTATTGTTTGCATGGCTGATGTAGTAGTTGCCAGTTGAACTGAGGACACCTTTAGTTCGGTTGGAATATAGACGGCGAGGCCGCCTTTGGGTCTTCCATATTGCCGCGTTCGTGTTGCGTTTACATAGTGGAGAATCCTGCCTGGAACCTCTACTGGAGCTGTCAACCATGTTTCTTGCAGTACTACGATTTTGTAATTATTCCAGTTATCAGAAGCTCCTTTTACCTGTAAGATATCCTTTGCTCCTGCTATATTCCAAGACAGAATTTTGATTGAAGGATACTTCGATGTGCGAGGAATGACGGCGGTTCATTCTCCTTTTTGACCAGAAAAATGGGAATTTTGATATGACGTTTTTTGCGACCTGTGTAGCTGTATCTTTGCGCCATCTGCACCTTTAGCACCTCGCAAGACCGAAGGAACTATGCTTGCTGTTGGGTTATTATTTAAAAATGTAATAGACGGTAGAAAGGGTGACGGATAGCGTTTTACCAATGGAGTAGAGAGTGATATACCCCAATCTTCCTTTAAGATATCTGACGCTATTTCTTCCGTCTTCCAGGTTGCTAAAGTTTTTTCCTTTCCTCCATTTTTATCTGAATTTATAAATTCTATTGTCAGTAAGTCTGTGGATACTAAATGTTTTAATGTTGGAAGTACTGCCATGAGACGCATGATGTTCCCTCTGTTTAAATAATCTTGTGGTCCTTGTGAAGAGTAATGTGGCGTGAAAAGGAGTTTATTGTTTAAATTTGGTTTTGGCTCCTTCTTTTGAGGGTGAGATGTTAATAGGTGCCTTGGGTGTTGGTGTCTTGCCAGTTCCTCTGGTTCATTCGTGTTATCACAGTGAGGTTTTATACTAATCAGTAACTGAGCACTCTTGGGGCTTCCTAATTGTTGCCCTGTCCTTGAGATAACTTGCCTATCTACTCCGTTGTCCCTGTGGTAGGCTTGTGAAATGGAACCTGGGCTCCTATGTAGGAGGCCATTTTCTTGTGAGTTTGGAGTTGCTCTCTTCTGAAAGTTTGCTGTTCCTTTGAGTTTTTTTATTTTGTTTGTCATGTCCTCTGGGCGTCTCTGTCTACTCACACCCAGTTTAGGCTCTTCTTTGCTTTTTCTGATTGCAGATGGACCACCAGACTCGAAACTTAGATTTATTGATGCTGGACTATTTAATGCTGGGAATCCCCTTTGCAGTAGGATTGATGAATGAATTGCGACTAACTGATCCGGGCAGCTTGCCTCATCTTCCTCCTTAGATTCTTGGTTCTGCCCTATGGGTTTTAACGACCCCTGTTTGCCATTGTTAAAGTTGAAAATTGGATAGATGTCCTGTACTTGTATCCTTAATGTTTTGTTCTCGTGCTGACAGTTTCTTGCTTTCCTGGCTCGTTTTTTTTGTCTTTTTGTTAGAACTGGAGGAAGGTTGTTTATTTGGTTCGCCTGATTCGTTCGCTCCTGAGTCACTTGAGTTCGCAAGGCATCATTGTTCATGTATGATGCGGAAGAATCCACAATGGATGGATCATCACTTGATTCACCAGATTTTGACTTGGTAAAAGAGTTGTCTGTTGGATATCAGGTAAGACCATCGTTTCAGGTCTTCGTTCCCCGCTTGGTCGCTCTTTACCATTTACTTTGTTTATGTCGGGTGAGTGATTTGCCCTCTTACATTCTTAAAGAATACTTGTTAATACTGTTGGTAGGTCCCTTAGTTTGTCCAGAATAGGGCAACAAGCACATTTTGAAGCTTCCACCTGGTGGCTTTTAAGTATTTGTTGATTACTGGTAATTGGACCATCATTGAGTCAAGTTTAATGTTTATCCCAGAGATGTATTCAGCAATTATGTGCATTAAATTAATTTGAATGTCGAGTTTGTCTGATTGCATGTTAAGGGTGCTGATTGTGGTATGCAGCGCTTTGATTAGTGAAGCATGAAGATTTGGTAGAGCTTCCAGGTTGTTTTCTGGTTGCTGATCCTTTAAGTATTCGGTGATGGTGTTCTGTTCCGGGTGGTTCCGCTTCACGACATTGCGGGAAGAGAGACCCGAACTGATTTTATCTGCTACATTATCCATACTGGTCCTACGTTCAGTATCATATACGTTGTCGGTTAGTTCAGAAGTGTTATGTCCTACCTGTTCGGATGTACTAGATATATCAATTATTATTTGCTGTTCCTCTGTTGATACCGACAACCATTTTTCCCTTTGATGACCCTCTGTTGGGGTCTTATCTGGGCAAACCTTTCCTTGTACTAAAATTACATGTGTTGGCTTCGTGCGCTGTGCCATTTTGACTTCCTTTGATTCAGTCGATTGCTTGGTCATTTTTTTATTTAATTGTTCGGTGTTATTGTTTATTTGATTTATTGTCCTAACGGTTGCCTGTACTGGTGGACTTGGAGCTTCTTCTGTCGTTGTTTGTTCTCCTTGGTGAGGCATTAATTTATTACTAATTGGCTTTAGAGGTTTAGCCATTGTAATTATTGCCTGCTGAATTTCCTTGTTGTTACTGATTTGTTTTGTCGGTTTGGATGTTGTACTTATTGCCTGCAGTATTTCCTTATTGTTCAGTATTGATTGGGACTCCATCCAGGAGTCACTGAAATCGTCTGAATTATAGATATCTTCATTTTTGTTATGTTGCTGGGGCCTTGGTGTGGATTGATTGTTAGGTTTTTCTGCGTCACCGATGACATTTGAGCTGTTAAAGAATCTTGCATCTGTCCTGTGCATTGGATCCTGGTTGGTATACAGACTAAGAGGCTCTTGCTCTATTTGGTTCAAGCTATTCAGATAGAATAGTTTTATTTCTGTTTTGCCTGCACTCACGGTGCCCGGGGTGGTGGCTGTGCTCTTGCTCTGAGCTGGGGCTTCCTCCTTATCGCCCTCTTCTGTGTTTGTATGTACTTGTGCTTGGATGACTTGTGTATTTTTGCTCCAACAGTTTTGACCTCTTGCACAGAACGCTCAGACACTTGAGGAGCTTCTTTGCTCCCAGTGCTGTGCGGAGCAACGTTCGGAGCTGCATTCGACACTATAGCCATCGTCTTATGTGCCACGTGGACTTTTTTATCTTCCTTCTGAGTGGAGGTTGATTTGTATGGCGTCAGTGGTTTCATAAGGCCATTTACCTTTTCTGGCGTTGAGTAGATGACTGCAGTTGGGTCCTTTAGAAATGTGAATTTACCTGTTGGGTTCATTGAGCCAAAAATTGAGTAGGTAGGTGATACGAGTGTGGCTGATGTGGTTCCTTTAGTCATTTGTTTAGACTTGCTTTTCTGCTTTGTCAGCTGTGGCAGGTTCTTCCTTGTCCTTCTCGACCTCATTGCCCTGCCAAATATGTCTTCGTCAAGCTGGCTAAGACCGTGAATGAGTGAATAGGTGATGTTGGCAAATCACAGTGGCCTGGTTACTAGTTGGTGATTACTGATTACTGATACGGCTTTACTGCCCCCTTCCCAACATAAGATGTAGGTTGAATGTAGGACAAATGCCTCCGCTGTTACTGGGGCTGAAGTCGGTGGATGACGGTTGGATGACAGTTGATAGTAGTAGCGCTTTAGTGGTTGAGCTGATCTGAATACTGAATGCTGAGTACTGAGAGGCTTAGGTGCTTGGGTGCCTGCTTGCCTAGCTCGCCTGGCTCACACCTAATTTGCACACAGCCTGCCTTCCGGCCCACCTCCAGTTATCGGACCGCTTTTCTCCAACCTCTTTCCACCCCCCCCTCCCCTCAACCCCACCCGCTGCACCGGGGGGTCGAGAGACGGGATAAAAAGATAACTGAGGCTACGGGGGGGCAGCAGGAGTGGCCACTGCAGAGGCTGAAGACAGTGGGGCTGTGGCTGTGAGCACTTAGCAGACTCGCGTTCACGCGTTCATGCCGGTACCTGTGCTGCCAGTAATCCTGTCCGTCAGCCGCAGCGGTGGTGGCGGCGGGTGATTGTGGTTTTGATTGATCCCGCAGCCCCCGCAGTGATCCCGCAGTCAGGTTCAAGTAAAACGGTGGCGGTTGTCTGAGAGCGAACGTTTCCCCAGCGCTCTCCCGCTCCGCTCGCGGTCTCGCTGCTGCTGCGGTCTGCAGTCTGTACGAAAACCCGGTCTGGCCGAGATACCAGTTTCGCATGCAGTCAGACTACTCAGGACAAGAGTGCACATCAATTTACCATGCAGGGGACATTCCCGTATTCTACAATTATTGAAAGAAATACAATTACAGCGGGAAATGTTATGGTGCTCCAGAGCAAATACTAATTTAAAGCCACACAGCATTTCTCAAATTTGCTTTGGAAACTTTAATAGCAGAACATTTTAAAATGTCTTACCAGCTTGCATTCTGGCTTTGGAATTTTATCACAGTCACATTCTAAAATAAAAAAAAACATAAATTATTTAGTAAATGATGGATTAATTTCACGCATATCTTAAATAAAATAAAACATTTGTCTGGATTCCTCCCACAAGTGATAATGCTATTTTTAAAATGTAAACCCTAGATTAGAAACTATAAAGATGCATTAATAATCACATGATGTAGCATATCTGGTTAGGTCAACGAGCCATGTGTAATGGTTTCTATGACGACATAGGTTATTGTCCTTTTAGATCAATAAATGGAAATGGATTTAATAGGAAGCAAAATAAGGCAAATAGTTCCATATTTCAACGAGATACAATTTCGCCTAATAGCTATAGCTCCATTACCAATTTTGAGATGTGCTTTAGAAGATCCCGTGAGTACCGATGAATAGGATAAGTACTCACAAGCACTTGCTTTGGTTTTATAGACAGTATCGAAGTGAGAAAATTTAGAAATTCATTTCTTGGACAAATCATTCCCAAAATATTTGTGTACATCTATTCATGATTCAAGAGCTCCCATCTCACAATTTATCACACTAGGGATGAAATAATCGAGTATGATCAGGACCACAATGTAAGGAGCCTGACGAAACATGCATGCAATAATAGGTTTATTGAGTGAAAAATAAACTAGTATACTACATTGAAGTTTTTATTACAAGAGTAAATATTCAAAAGGGTTCAAATAAAATAAGACTAACTGACAGCTGTTCTAAAATTGTAGGGGTAAAAAGGAGCTGAAATTATCTAGTGGTAATCAAATGTAAATTCCATCATCTTAGACTCCAACACCACCTTCTTTTTTAATAAAGAACAAACACACACATGCAGCATACATACAGCCATTAAGTCCCACACCAATCAGCATTAATCTACACTTGTACCATAACATGTTTTGCCTCTCACCCAAACAGACCAACATAAACGTAGACACCTACGGCGCAGGTTGAAAAACAAACAGGCACTAATAAACACCCCGGCTCATACAAACAGCTCTCAGTGGTACCAATGTAAAAAACAGACAATATACAAAATAACCCCTATGCACATGTTCACACATAGATGCAATATACAGGGACCCATATAGTAACAGTCAGCACACATACAGGAACACATGCAAACATGTGGTGAATGAAGATGTGTTAAAAATATGGATATGTGTGTGAATTGTTAAATTCATGAATGCAGATAGATGCATGGATGTGGTGCATGGAATGAATGGATGGATGGGTGAATGGATGGATGCATGCATGCTTTGTTGTGTAAATGGGCCAATGGATGGAGTGGTGAGTGTGTGAATGCCCAGGTAAATAAATGTATGGGCTAACAACTAGATGGACAAATGCAGAAATATGAGTGGGGATGTGGATGGATACATGGAGGGAAGTAAGTGAGTGGGTGGACGGAATGACAAATATACAAAATGCAAGAAATTGGGTTGTTGGTTGACCGGGTGTTAGCCCTGATCAAGCAGCAACCACAATCCTTGTCAGGATGAGGCATAAGCCAACCCTAAATTAACCTGTGCTGAACCCTCTGGTAGCTTGGCACAGAGCAGTCAGGTTTAACTTAGAGACAATGTGTAATGTATTTGTGCAACACTTCAAGCAGTATTAAAGTGAAATCACCACACAAATAGGATTGCACACTAAGGGCCAGATGTACTAAGGTTTTTTGCAGGCTCAAATGGGTTTTAGGCCCGTTTGCGCCCACAAAAAACCTGTGGACCATGTACTAAACCTATTCTGCGAGCAGCAAATCAATTTGCAACTCGCAAAATAGGATTAGCAACTCTCTATTAGGAAGGGGAATTCCAAGGGCGTCCCTTCCCAATGGAGACTCCTTAAGCTATGTATGACTGTTTTGTGACCGCAATTGCGGTTGCAAAACAGTCGCAGTTTACCACCCTTCACAGAACGGTGGTAAACAACCCGCAAACGGGAAGGAGTCCCCAGGGGACCCTTTCCCCTTTGTGAGTGGCTCTCAAAATATTTTTAAGGGCAGGCACTGGTCCCAGGGACCACTGCCTGCCCTTAAAAAATGAAACTGAAAAGTTTCATTTTTATTTTTGAAATACATCCCTTTTTCCTGCATTTAAAATGAAAAAAAACTGCTTTATTTAAAAGCAGTCCCAGACATGGTGGTCTGCTGACCCCAGCAGGCTACCATCACTGGGAGTGCCAGCCATTCCCAATGGGGTCGCAAATTGTGCTTGCCTCATTAGTATGCATGAGGCATGCAATTTGCAACCCCATTGGGAATCGCAAACAGTGTCTCAGACACTGTTGTGCATCCCAATTTGCGAGTAGCAAATTGCGAGTCGCAAATGTGACGCAATTTGCGACTTGCAAATTGGCGGGTTGTACATCTGGCCGTAAGTCAGTTAAGTAGATCAATTTTTAATGAATAAAACAAGACCTAAACTACAAATATCCAATCAGTAGAAACAGAGATATTCAAGTTTAAAAATATCAGTAAATATAGCGCCAAAAAGCACAAAGCACCAACTGTGATTTCTGGTCGTACCAGACCGGGACAAAGTCTCAAGTTCCAGCCAAAGCACAATGGGGCATGGACTGTCAATATGGACCCAGTTAGGCCCACTAAAAACAGTCCCTTAAATCCTGGTTTACGGAGCATTGTGAAGATCTGCTTCAAAGATGCGTCATGCAGTTGAAGCAATGCGTTGAGGCTGCGATTTGAAGTCCTACATCATTGTCGAGGATCCCATCGACGAGAGCGATGTGGATCTTTGCGACGGTGGAGACCTACGCAGTGGCAGCGATGCGTTGATTCTGCTCAAGGCTGCACCACGCAGCAGAGGAGATGCTTTGGTTCCCTTGGATCCACAGAGGCTGGTAGAGCACCTTAGGCACACTTCCAAGGGTACAGGACAGGGATGGCACTACTTGGCAGGGTAGATTCAGAGATGGCAGAATCCAGCTGCTGGGTTCCATGTTGCTAGAGCCTTTTGTCCCCCAGCTAACTAGCCTTTGGCGTCGCTTTGGGGTCTTGGGTTGAATTGATGCAGGGCCAGTCTTTCTCGCCCAGGCAAGAGGGCGGCAGGCACCAGGTTAGCACAGCAGGGCATCAGTTCCTTCAGAATAGCAGTTCAGCAGAGTGGCAGTCCTTTCAGCAGCACAGCAGTCCTACAGGGGGGTAAGCAGCCCTTTGTGTGGAAGCAGAATACAGCCTATTCAAGTGTAAGTGGGGCTGTGTCCAGCTCCTCTCTCCCATCCTACCTGTGAAGGCCCATTCAGGCGGCACTTAAGCTCCCTATTGAAAGTTGTGAGACAGGCTGCAGACATCAACTTGTTAAGGTAGGAAATGGAAACTTCCTAAAAGTGATATTTCCAAAATTGTAATTTAAAATCTGACTTCTCCATAAGGTACAATTCCAAAGACACTAAACATGAATGGAAGTTACAGCTTAAGAAAATGTAATAAGGTAACTCCAATGTTATCCTACTAGAGAGGTAGGCCTTACGGTGGTGAAAAATGAATTTAAAGATTTTTTTTCTACCAGGACATGTAAAACTTAAAAGTACACGTCAAAATTTTTAAATGTACTGCACCCTGCCTCTGGGCTGTCCAGGGCCTACCTTAGAGGTGACTTATATGTATTGAAATGGAGGGTTTGGGCCTGGTAAAAGGTTTATTTAACCAGGTTGAAATGGCAGTTTAAACTACACACCCACAGACTGCAATGACAGGCCTGAGACATGTTTAAAGTGCTACTTAAGTGGGTGGCACAATCAGTGCTGCAGGTCCACCAGTAGTATTTCATTTACAGGCCCTGAGTGCAGGAAGTGACAATTTTCCTAGGGACTTACAAGTAAATAAAATATGCCAATTCGGTATAAGGCAATCTAATATGTTTTAAGGAGAGAGTTCACAAGTACTTTATCACTGCTTAGAAGTGTGCAGAGTCCTAAGGCCAGCAGAAACAAAGTCGAAAAAAACAGGAGGTCTGAAGGCAAAAAGGTTAGGTGGAAACCATGCCAAGGATGCCAGGTTTAACACAATAGATATGTTGTTAATATGTTTTCTTCATTGTTATTTTCTACTGTTGGTTAAAAAAGTTGTCAGTTCCCCTTCCCCTGGGGACCCCTTCCCATTTGCGAGTGGCTTACTGCTTACTTGAAGTAGGTGGTAAACTACGAGTGTTGTGGTCGCACAACAATTGTACATACTAGTGCGACTCACTATTAGGAAGGGACGCCCTTGGCACGCCCCTTCCTAATAGCGACTTGCAAACCCTATTTCCCGAGGCAGTAATAGGTTACCGACTCGCAAAATAGGGTTTGTACATACCACAAACCTTTTTAGCAGTCTCAAATGGGCCGATTTCCTGTTTGTGACCGCTAAAAAGGGTCTTACATCTAACCCTAAGTTCTTTGCAACATTATAGCATTGCATGCTTTTTAGAATGATTACAACTCTAGATATTTCTTCCATCCCACTACATTTTAAAGAACAATTTTAGAAAGCTAATATTTGTTCAATTTATTTGCCTAACCTGCATGTTTTGATTTTAAAGTAGTATTTGCAAATAGCAGATTTACCATTTTCAAGATTTCTGTTGGAACTGACTGCTTTGTATTATGTGATTTCAATCTATTTGGATAATGTAATTTCTATACTTTCTGTACTAATGGTCACTTGTTGAAAATATATGTTGTTTACTTCAATATTAATTTGAATATCTGCTGCAGTCTTACATACATGTGCATCAAAAATATTCTTCAAGGTAAATAAATCATCTGAGTACTTTTCTGAGATTTGGTTAAAAAATATATGTAAAGGTAAAGAGCTGGAGTGATCTGAGTTATAATCTAATTTTGTACATTATTTGTGGACGTGATTTTCATCCCAGTATCTGGATTTCCCCTTCCTCTGTGTATCTGCATAATGTGAGATGCATTAGACTTTGTATCTTTGGTGCCTGCAGCCTATCTTTGGGTCACATGACTGGGTGTGGGTGACAGTTGGGCTTTTTGTATTCCTCCTAGACTGTCGCACACAATGGGGAGCTTATTGTGACTGGATGGGCCATCACTGACAGGAGGATAGGTTGGAGCTGGAACAAGCCGCTCTTACACTTGAATTGGTTGTGTCCTGTCTCCACAAAAAGGACTGCATACCCACTTTAGTTAGCCTGGAGCCAAATCCAGAACGGCATGGCACACTTTCCCCTCAAAGGCATGCCTCTAGAAGCTTCTCCCCACTTCAAAGTTACAACTGGGTATACTGGCCCTCAGACACCACCATATCAGTACACTTCTGGACCCGTGGATACTCTGCCATCAAGAAGGACTGCTGTGCTGCTGAAAGGACTGCCACTTTGCTGGACTGCTGATCTGAAGGAACTGCTGCCCTTGTGTGCTGACCTGCTGCCTGCTGAATTCTTACCTGGGTGAGAAGGTATGGACCTGCATCTTTTGAACCCAGAATGCAGAATGACTTAAAGGGCTTGTTGGCTTGCTTCCTGATGTGAAGTCTCAGAGGCATAACAGGCTTCCAACAACCTTGCATCTTCACCTGGGCTCTGCCATTTGTGAGTCTACCCTGCCAAGTGGTGCCACCCCATTCCCAAACCCTTGGAAGTGGGCTGATGGTGCTCTGTCAGCCTCTTTGGATCCAGCAGAAACCACACATTTTCTCTGCTGTGCGGTGCAACCCTAAGCAGAACCAATGCATCTCCACTACTGCATGAATTGAACCCATCACTATGACCTGCAACACTGCCGTAGCGAGCATCGCCTTCGAAAGTGCCGCTATGTGATGCATTCTCGGCGCTGCTCCTCACATCTCTCGTCGATAGCAGCCTCGATAACAATGTGGGACTCCGCTTCGCAGCCAAGCATTTCCTTGTAATTGATGCATCACCCCGACAGTGTGGGGCATCTTTGATCCCAGACTTTGCATCACAAGCCCCGTAGATTGGATCTTTGACAGCAATGCAGGCCCTCGCCTTGCTGCATCTCAGAACCAATGCATCACCTAGGCTGGGCGATGCATCCTCGACATGGATCTTCACAATGCTCTACAAACCAGGATTTAAGGTAGTGTGTTCAGTGGGCCTAACTGGGACCCTGTAGCTGTCCCATGCTCCATCGTGGTCAGTCTGAACTTGTGACTTTGTCCCGATCCTGAGTGACCAGAAATCCACAGTTGGCGCTTTGTACTTTTTGGCACAATTTTCACTAAAATCTTTAAAATTGCATATCTCCAGTTCTACTGATTAGATTCTTGTCCTTTTGTTCTTGTTTTATTTATTAAAATAAGTTCTATTGCTCTAACCTCGTATGGGATCCTTTTCATGTGGTGTTTTCACTTTATTACTGTTTGAAGTGTTACACAAATAATTTACAAATTGTTAAGCCTGCCTGCTCTGTGCCAAGCTACCAGAGGGTTAAGCACAAGTTAATTTGGGATTGGCTAATGCCTCGTCCTGGCAAGGATTGTGGTTGCTGCTTGAACAAGGCTCATACCCCAGTCAACCAACAACCCAATCTCTCACAAATTGCCTAACAATTAGGCTTTAGAGAATAGTCACTGTATAAGCTAATTTGATTGCCAGAGAAAGCTTTAATGCTAGGATGATCTGAAATGTTGATGATTAAGCAATTTAAATGAATTCATATATGTTTTGGCTTATGGGCTTTTGCACTAAATGGAAATTTAATGTGATTTAAAACAAAACATAACACGGAAACATAATTACGTCATGCAGAAATAATTAAAACAGTCAGAAAAAAGTTGTAAAAAAGAAAGGAAAAAATATGTATGGGCAAGGGGATTGCAATCATGGGGAAGCAACAATGAATCAAATTTGTCAGTGTTTGAAAGGGGGAATGACAGCAAGTTCCTAATTATAATTATTATGATTATTATTATCATTAATATCATTATTGTTAGTATTATTTGTCAGTGTTCCAAAAAAGGACTCATGTACAAAGCTATTTTGCATTTGCAAAGCATGCAATTTGCAAAATCACACAGTTTGAGACCACAAAATGGCTTTTTTAAATCTACTAAACATTAGCACCTAAGTCGGTTCACGAATTCTTTCCATTTACTAAAAATCGGTGGGCAATTTGCAACCACTTGTTGCATTTGGAAATTTTGTACATCAGTTTTTTATTGAAAGTATAATAATGATAAAGCAAGAATCACACGCTGAATTTACATCTTTTTGAGCAGGCTTGAATGAATATCCTCTTATGTCTTCAAAAAAGATGTTCAAGCAAGTGATCAAAGGCTATCAAAATCAGGAGGAAGGAAAAATGGAGCAAATCAGATCTCTGAGAGGGTCTTGGCAGGAAGTTCCCTATTAATATTATAAGAATAATAAAACTACTGATAATAATAACAATAATAATGATTATAATAAAGTATTTACAATAAAAGCACACTTTAATTCTGTATTTTGAGCAGGCTTGAATGAATATCCTGCCATCTCTTATTCCTTAAAAGAGAAATGTTCAAGCATGTTGCATAAGACCATTGATGTATAAGTAAACTTTTTAGGGATTTACAAATTACCATTCAAAATTCAACTCATAATTTTAATAATATTCTTCAGTTATTATGGATTTGTAGATATTGCCTCATTTACCTGGAATGCAGAGTCGAAGAAAAGTGCATCACCTCATGAAGTAAAATTGCAGGATTATCCTTATTTGAAGTCACCCAATCATCAAATGCCGTCTAGCAGAAATTGACGCTTCTGATAGATATCTTAGCAGAAGTACATCACAAATGTGATATGTGTTGGTTGAAAATACAGAAGATAACCCTAGTCTCTCCTTGTCTCAATCTCTCACACATTGTTAGTGGTTTTGCCTAATACCAACATTTGGGAGATCAATAAACATTCTTGAATATATTTCACCTGGTGTGTCCTTGGCAGAGACAGCGGTTAAAAATCCATTGCAACTGGGAAGATGTTGTTAATAGAAAAATCAGATTTTAGATTTTAATAGGTCTAGAAGTATAAACATATTGTCTTAACCTTACCACATGTACGGGATGGGCAGCACTTTTCTGGATTCCATGTTTCAACCAAAGACATTCCTAAGTTACAATGAAGTTCTGGACAGCGGTGTGTTTCACAAACTATGGACACAAATTAATACCTTAATTAGTTAACAATTTGTGTAATGTTTAACTGGCATACATATGAACTTATTAAGCATGAGGACTTATATATAAAGTTTACTCATCAAATTCATAACAAAAACCATATTTACATTTCAAATTTTCTCTGCAATTACATAAATGCTATAAGCTTTTGTATTTCTTTCAGCAGTCGCATATTAAGGATAATAAATCTGGTCACGATGTTTGGAGAATGTCGCTTTTAAGTAATTATCACTCCAATTAACAATGTATCTTTCATCCCTTTAGCACTGTTTCATATTACTTTACCGGGGGTGCTCAGCTCTGTGTTGCTCACGTTACGTTCTCATGACACTTTGAAACTTGATTACCTAATATCTACATTTCAGTACTCATCATTGAATATGTACACTTCTATTTTCATTTCAATTAGGATACATCAAATAATGTTTTTTTCGGTCTGATTTTTAACCATCTGTTGTAATTTATTCATATGAAGTAGCACCTATTAAAAGACAAATATACAACATGCATAAAGATTAGAAGTTAAAATTATATTTTCTTAATTCTGACCAGGTTTTTTTATGATAATATATTATTGATTTTTAATGGAGTTGGTCCACCAGACAATTATGTAATTGATGCTCGACTGACTGAGCCAGCGATATAACATTTCAAGTTACTACAAATAAGTATAAGAACCAGCTCGCCCCAGTTCCAGCAAGCATTTGACAATGTAAACCCCAATGCGTGGCTCTCTTTCTCTTGTGGCCCCAGCCCATCTTTTGAAGACTTTAGGTTGGCAGCCCCTAGAAATTTCCAAGCTCATGCAACCATCCAGCCCAATTTTAAACCATTCCAAGGATGGAGGGTCAATGTCTTTCCAGGCCCTGGCAATGTCCCTTTGCGCTATCACCAATCCCAACCACAACAGTGCATGCCTTATCTGTTGATGTCTATCTCCCCTGTAGTCTGCAGGAGGACAAACTTGGGATCTCAAGGCAACACCCAACCCAGCACTCAATCCAGGCATGACAACACGCCCTCCCAGAAAGGGGCCAGTCTCTCGCATGTCCAGATCATATAGAGAAAGTAATTCCATTCTGATGAGCAACTCAGGCAAGTCAGTGTGGTCACTGCCCCCATTTTCCATAGTCTCTCCCGAGTGTAGTAAACCTTGTGTAAGTAGTTCCACTGTATTAGGTGGAAATGTGAGGTAATCACTGTCTCGTCAGGGGGGTGCAAGCCTCTCTCCAGTCATCGCCAGTAAGTTGCTCCAAGTCACCCACCCATGCTTCTTTCAGCTGGACAAAATAATCAGGTGTATTGACCACTAGCAATCAATATACCTGCGAGATTTTGTGGTTAGTTAGTTCATCCATGAGTATTTTGGCCCCCAGTCTGCTAAGGTTTGGTATGTCCATGAGCCCTTTGATGTATTGGGTGAGGGCATGTCATAGCTGCAGGTATCAGGAGAATTGTGAGACGTTTAGGTCATATTCCACCTGCAGTTCTAGGAAGGATTTCATTGTGAAGCCCGACTGGACATCTCCCAGTTTGGAGATGCCTGTGACATCCCAGGTTTTGAAGCCCTCTGAGGCTGTAACCGGAAACAACCGCATCCCATGCCATAGTGGGGTTTGTTTTCTCAAACATGCCCCCCCACCCAAGGGCTCTTCTGGCACTTTCCAAAAACATGGCTGATAATGTCCCTTCTGACGGTGGACTTTAGTGCTTCCCAGAGTGTCTTGGGGACTCGACCATCCCATTGTTGTGCCTAAATACCCTTTTATGGCTGTGTGAATGTGAGTCTTGGTTTCAGTACCTAGAAGCCACCACGCTTTCAGACGCCAGCCCAACCGTGAGTGCTGTGGGCCAGGTTGTAGCTGGACTTCCAAAGGGGAGTGGTCTGAGAGACCACAAGCATGTATGTGAGTGTGAGCATCCTTAACCCTGTGGGGTTCTGAGGCAGGTAGGAGAAAGTAGTCAAGCTGGGAAAAGACCATGTGAGCCGCGGAGAAAAAAGATAGCCCTGTTCCCCTGGATGCAAGACTTGCCATGCAACCACGAAGCCTATAGCTTCAATAAAGCATGCTTTGGAGAGCAGACATGGCTAGCACTCCTTGCCCTGGAGGTCCTGTCTAGCTCCCAGATCACCACCCTGTTAAAGTCCCCCCAAGAACCCAATGCCTGTCAGAGATTATGTCACTAGGGCCCCCAGTGTCTGCAGAAACTGGTGTGTGAGTGGTCGAGGGGCGTAGACACTAGCTAACGCAATGGTGTGTCTGTGGAGGGAACAGGATATCACAGTGTAGCGGCTGAGATTGTTGTGCCATACCTTGTCAGCTACCGGTGCACAGCGTTGATGTAACAGAATGGCCGTCTCCCCCAAGCCTCCGGGAAAACCTGCATGAAACACCTGTGTGGATCCCATATGGGTGAGAAATGAGCATCAAGTGCCCGCTAGTTGAGTACATCAGCTGAGTATCTTTTAGCCTGTTTCAACACCGCGCCTCTCTTGACAGGGTCCAGAATACTATTAATGTTCTACGCCAAGATGCGGATGGTGCTGAGCATATCAGGGCCAGCCTGGTTGGCCATGGAGAGTGTCAATGCCATGCTGATGGCCAAATGGGAGAGGTTATCTGGGCTGAGAGTCAGTCATGTCCATGTGTACTGAAGTCTAGTGTAAATGTAAAGGAAACAAAAATACAAAACAATAACAAAACCCACCCACCAATATTAAGTACCTGTCATGGAATAAACTAGGAACTGTCTCCAACTGGGTGATCAAACCCCACCATCCCCGTTGCAACCCCAATATTACTACCCACAAAAGAAAAAGAGGAAATGGGTCCATGTGGTCAGCTGCAAGACCTTCCGCTTAGTGACAAGATAATAATTCCAGGGTAGACCCAGATGCTTTAAGGTGTCATTGGGCCAAGGCTCCTGCTGCAGCTGGAGTGAGAGATGCCCTCTCGTGCGTCAGATCTGGGTCCAAGGACCTTGAGCGGCAGAGCCCCGGGGAGTCTGCTAGGTCAGTGATGGAGTGGCGCCTCCGCCACCTGTGCCAGAACCGACGCTGCAGTTGCCCCAGCCCGGCTCGACCTTGCAGTGTCTGATGGGTGGACGCACCAAAGAGGGGGGCTCTCCTCCAGCCATGCCCAATCCACCTCAGGTGATTCAAAGAAAAACATTTTATTTTGATATATCACTTTCAGCCATGCAGGGAAAAGCAACATGTATTGGATTTAAAGCGCTCACAGCTTCTGCTTAGCTGTAAGAAAGGTGCGTCTCTCTTGCTGAACTTTAATTGTATAATCTGGAAAGTAAAGTCACGAAATGTTCCCGTTGGAATCATAAATCACCGCAAGAACTCATTCATTAATATTCCATCCCACATAAATCTCAGACTTATCCACAACTCATGCATACATCCCGAAATACAAGTATAGTGCCACAATTGTTACTGACTATATAAAGTATTTAATTAAAAAAAGCATTATTGCATAAACCAGTATACATGTAATCTAATCTGATCCTTCGTGTACATAATAAAAAATATCCGTGATCCGCATTCATTTGCTCCACTATGGGTTTTTCGAAACAAAGAATGCTCCATGCAGAAATGCTGACGTCTAAAAACATTACGTTTGGACCTTCGATGAAAGCCGTGCTGTGCTTGTACAGTTTGGGTTGGCAAGGTACCAATCAGTTAACAACTGACCAATTTTTGAACGAAAGAAAGATCATATAAATTACTTAACAGATGACGTGAAAATACGATAATTCAAAAATAATACATTTCTTTTGCATTTGTGTTTCAATGTTATTAGATTACATCACTGCATTGCGAGCCAGTTATTTAAAAAGAATTCTAAAAATGAACGCAGAAGAATGTGGCTATGATTGACTAAGAGACAATTACATTTCAATCGTTATATGTAAACCAAATTAAACTCTTTTGAGCCACATAATAATAATGTAAATGTAGGTGTCCATTTGCGACTGGCTTTTCACCCAAGGGAAATTAATGGATTGTTTTTTAGCTCCGTCGTCAGACTTCACGTGATAAACATGACAAGAGCTTTCAGAAGGTCTACTGAGAGAGTGGCTTTGGCTTCACTTAAAATGTTTTCACCTGAGCACACCATTCCATTGGGCAAAAGATGTGTGCTTCCCCTGAAAGAGTTCTTTCATGGAGCTCCTATTGGGTGGTGGAGGGTTTACCCTCATCTAATATTGTTCCAATGTAATCGTGCAGCAATGTACAAGGGACATGCTCTTCTTCATGCTGCAGTAGCATTGGCTGCACTACTGTCGATTTCCCCTCACTGAGGAGAGTGCCTAGTATTTACATGGACATCATTAGCAATTTCAGCACTTCTGAATCACCTGACAGCTGATCGCATGGCTGGACATATTATGGGGGTCGTTTGGGAGTGGGTGTGATTCGTTATGTGTGAAATGAGCTAGGATGGTGCATTGGCAGAACACCATCCATTCCTAGCATGCGGCATGTAATTTAGAAGTGCTAATTGTCTGTGCAGTCTGAACATGCCTTTGTGTGTAAACAACAACCAGGCTCTGTACCAAATGGACTTCACTTGTGTGGATAACCGAATGTGAGTCATGCATGGACCAGGCACTAAACTAAAGCTAGACTAGGCCAGCCAGTCTGGGCCTGAGCAGCCCCACTGTTTGTGCCACACACATTCTGGATGTGAGGAGAGAGGGATAGTGTTGCAGCAGTTTGAAGCAGGGCTGATCTTGGGTGGTGAAAGCAAATGAGGGCCGGGCCCAAATTGAGGTCCTCATGAGGACCACGGCTGGCCGTACAGACCCCTGCAGCTGCTGCATACAGTGCTGCCAATGGTTCTGGGGCTCAGCCCAGTTGGTGGCTGCCTTACTGGGTGGTGCTGTAGCCCCTGAAAGCAAACACAAGGAGATGATGGACGGAGTGCTGAAACTTTTCAAACACTCACCCACAGTCACAGATCTGGGTTGAATCCATTATCATTCTTTAGCTCACTTTGCCACCCCAGTTCAGACACAGCTATATGCAAATCAGTCTTGACCCTGTGCCTCATGGGAACAGTCCAGGCCGAACTGCCAAGCCATGTCTTCCCTGGACCGGAATCAAGCATCCTGGGACCGGTTTCGGGCTAACAGCCCTCATCAGCCAGGCTAGCTTGAATCCAGTGGCAAAGTGAGCAAGGGACCCATGTCTGGGCATACCCTGCCAACTTAGGCTTGTTTCCGATCCAGGGAGGACCTGGCTTGGCAGTTCGGGCTGGACTGTTCCCACAAGGAACAGGGTCAAGACTGATTTGCATATGGCTGGGTCCAAACTGGGGTGGTATGGTGAGCAAAAGAATGATGGATTTAACCCAGATTCTTGTGACTGGGGGTGAATGTTTGCATTGTCCAGCATTCCGTCCATCAATTGTTTCTTTTGCGTAGCCCCAGAAAGATTGCATTAATGTATGTACAGGAGTGCTGATTGTGGAGTAATACAACACTTGGCTGACCTACCTGTTGTGTTCCAATTGCCTCATAATGCTGCAGGGATGGGGCACTGCACCACAGGTTTGAACTAGTACTCACTCAAGTGCGTGGTCTGTA
Source organism: Calotriton arnoldi (assembly GCA_963921515.1). Lineage (NCBI taxonomy): Eukaryota > Metazoa > Chordata > Amphibia > Caudata > Salamandridae > Calotriton > Calotriton arnoldi. The sequence continues at coordinate 3,524,047 of CAWUFW010000096.1, read as the reverse complement.
GTAGTGGCCCTCAAGGTTTTGATGTCCTGCTGCACCCAGGACAGGCTCCAAGCCCCTGCAACAATGACTCACCTCTCCTCTCCCAGATGCCACCACAGGCTGCTTCCTATCGATTGGAGTGTGAGTGCAGGGTGAGTGGTAGATGAGTTTCCGGGGATACGTAGTTGAGTAGAGGATGGGGCTGAATGATTTATGAGTGTGCAGAATGAGCAGTGTATGAGTAGAGGGTGAGTGGTTAGTGAATAGAGGATGAGGAGTCTGTGTGTACAAGGTGATAAGTCTGTGTGTGTGTAGGGTGAGCAGTGTGTATGTGTGTGTGTGATGGGTGAGCATTATGTGTGTGCAGGTTGAGCGGTGTGTGTGGGTGCTGAGTGAGCAGTGTATTTGTGTGCAGAGGGAGTCTTGTGTTTGTGTGTGTGTGTGCAGGGTGAGGTGAGTAGGTGAACAGTGAGAAGACTATAAGTGCACAGTTAGAGATGTGAGTGCAGAGTGAAGTGTGAGTGCAGGGTGAGAGGTGTGCAAGTGGTGTATGATTGCATTGGAAGTCCTTTTTTAGCACAAAGTAAGTGATTTGTGAGTGCAGGGTGAGTGGTAGGAGAGTGCAGTGTAAGCAGTAGGTGAGTGTCAGGTGAGGGGTGAGTAAGTGGTGAGTGAAAGGTGAATGAGTGATGCGTGAGTGCAGTACAACTGATGTGTTAGTGCAGGGTAAGTAGAGTGAGTGTAGGGTGAATGGTGTGTGAATTGAAGGTGAATAGTGTCTGAATGCAGGGAGAGTGGTGTGTGAGTGGAATGTGAATAGTGTATGAATGCAGGTAGAGTGGTGAGTGAGTGGAAGGTGAAAAGTGTCTGAATGCAAGGAGAGTGTGGTCTGAAAACAGGGTGAGCAGTGTCTGAGTACAGGGTGAGCAGTATCTGAGTGCATGGTGATTGGTGTGTGAGTCTACAGAGTGAGTAGTGTGTGAGTGTTACAGGATGAGCAGAGTGTGAGTGTGCAAGGTGAGCAGTATGTGACTGTACAGGGTGAGTAGTGTGTGAGTAGAAAATTAGCTGTGTGTGTGTGTGTGCAGGGTGACCAGTATGTGCAGGGTGTAGTGTGTTAGTGCAGCGAGAGGTGGTGTATCTTGAGTGGTGTAGTTTGTTAGTGCAGGTTGAGTGATTTGTGAATGCAGGGTGAGTGGTATTAGAGGGCAGTGTAAACAATAAGAAAGTTCAGCTCAAAGGTGATTGAGTGCTGCGTGAGAGGTGAGTGAGTGGTGTGTGAGTGCATGGTGAGAGGTCTGTGTGCATTGTGTGTGCAGGGTAGCTTTGTGAGTGCAATGTAAGACGTGTGTTAGTGTTAGTGAGCAGGGTAAGCATTTTGTGAGTGTGCAGGGTAAGTGGTTTGTGACCATGCAGGGTGAATGGTATGAGAGTGTGCAGGGTGAGTGATGTGAGAGTGGAGAGTGAGTAGAGTAGAGAGTGAGAGTAGAGAGAGAGTGAGTGGAGTGATAGAGTGTAAGGTGAGCAGTGTGTGTATGCGCCAGGTGAGTGATGGGTGTGTTTATGGTGAGCAGAGTGCAATGCAGGGTGGGAGGTGTGTGCCTATTCAGGGTCAGATGTAGTTGAGTGAAAGGTGCGCGGTTAGCATGAATGGTGCTTTAGGAGTTTCTAAGTGCCTGGTGAGAGGTGGGTGGGTGGTGAACGGGTGCATGGTGAGTGATGTCGCAGTTCAGGGTGAGCAGGTAAGGGGTGTGTGAATGCAGAGTGAATGGATTGCCTGTGTGGTTGCAGGGTGAGAGGTGTGTCTTTATAAGTACAGGGGAAGAGGTGTGCCCCTGTGAATGCAGGATGAGCAGCATGCCTTTCTTAGTGCTGGGGGCAGCACAATAAAGCCAGACCTACTGATATTTCCAATACTTGTTGTGACTTGATGTTGGTCACAGATGTCTCATTCTGCTGACTCTCTAGTTACAGGTTCTCAATAGGATAGATCTTTGAAGTTCAGCTTAAAGACAGTCCCTTGCAGTGTTTTCACATTTTTATTGTGACATTTATTTAAACTGTATTTTCTGAATATGCAGAAAAAAACATTTTGGATTGGTGTATGCCCTTACTGCATTACTTAAAAGAATTTCAATGTTTATTCATTGAAAATCTGTGCTAGGGAAGTGTGAAAGAGGACAGCACACTTAATGAACTACACTTTGCCCTGTCATTAAAAGGGGATCTTGAATTGATCTAGTAGTATGTGTGCTGGGTATTGTTTCTTGCCACTGCTGTACCAAGCTCCGAGGTACTATTGCACCCTTTGTACACTTGACTCTCACGGGTAGCGAAGGTAAGACATCAAGGCATCCTTGAGGAGGGGTTAGAGGGTTTGGAACACAGATAGTGCATCATGCAAGTAATTAGACATAGTCAACTCAACATCTAATACTAGCTGAATCTTTGAAAACAAATAGAACTTTCATCTACAAATAAGCAAACAGCGCATGTAAAATAAGCAACAGAAATTCTTAGTATCTTCTGGGGTCAAGACACAACCCTAAATACAGATATAATGCTTATGTGATAAGGTTCCGTAGTTCAAATAATAAGGGATACTATGACCAGGTTTACATATGATATAAAAATGTGCAAAAAATGAAAATCTCAGGTCAAGTATTAACCACAGCCTGTGTTTAAACAGCTCCAGTCAAGGGGGGAGAGATACCAAGCAGTAAACTACAAGGTATCAAAATACCTATCTCGGGCCTGATTTACAAAGGTAAGTTTGCATGATTATGTCTATTCATGTTTAGATCTGTTCTTACATCTAGGAGTAATTCTCTCTTTTTGGTATTCACCATTTCCGATAGGAGACCCACACCACATGTTGATTTAAGAGATTCCCCCTCAAATGAGGGGGTCTGGAGTTCTTCGGCTGAATTCATGAGTGTAAAGTAGCTTCCCACCTGTTTGTGGAGATCTCTGCCACCCGGGTGGGAAATATAAGGATTTTTACAAAAATGTATCACCTATGTAATTGAACACTGGGCATGCATGGCTGGGAGGACACATGGTAAATAAACCTGCCTAAATGGGAAAACCCAGCCTAACACTAAACAGGTAGGTAAGTCACTGGAAGTGTGCCAGCAGCACGCAAAGTGAAACTGAATGCTAGGTATGGACGGCGGTGGAGTAGGGAGTCTTTGATGCCTGCATGGTCTGGTCTGGGCTGGTCTTGGCTTTAGACAGTGATCTAATACTGAAGACAATCTAAGAACCCTGTCCCATCTTCCTAGTGCATGCTACTCTGTTTCGCTCAATCATTCCAACAACTATGCGTCTATCATTTAATGATATTTGGACATCTACCATTCGTGTGTCATTCAACATTTTTGTACTACTCTCCTTAAGATTTTCCCTTTTAAAGGGAAACAACCAAAGATTTTAGTAGCAATTGTCCAGCAATACATTTCAAACATTCAGACATATCAATGTGGGTTCCCCATACAATAACTTAAAAATCATTATAATAGTCGTATACTATTATATTACAATCTTGTGTTTATTTCCACCTGAGGCTCCGGCCTATAACTCAGTTAGAGGGCCCTAAACAACTGGTATAGCGCTTGTCAGTGGACTTTAAGCAGGGCCACCGGAATTATGTGATTCTGCGGATATGGCATTTTCTGCACAATTATTGATTTGCCACACTTGCCACACAATCAGTCATCTGCTTCATAATCTACAGATATTAACAGAAAAAAATTGTTTCGAGCTGAAACGGATCAAAAGCTAAAATCACAACAATCTGTGTTCCCGCAAAGTGGAACACCCTATGCTAAGGCTGACTGGCCATCTTTCAGTTGCTTATTCCTGTATTTGGATGTTACAGATGTACTAATGAGGAGAAAAATTTGCCAGCAGAGTGTTAACGTGAAAAAATGGCAAAATTATGAAGTAATACTATCACAAAATGTGCCGCTTTAGGTCGCATAATTTGCATTTTCTTGTCCCATAACTTAGCCAACTCTGCTGCATAATTTGATGTTCCCCTGCTCTATAATTCTAGTGGGCCTGGCTGTAAGGCTATATTATATGATTCCTAGAGTAACCAAATATTTGACATATGATTGAATGGATGTTCACATCCACACAATTTGATGCTTTTCCAATCCATTACATATGTTCTTCCAACAATATATGCATTATTGATATGCATTCTTTATTTGACTTTACATGTGCTCCATAGGACAATCTACTCAGTTAAAATAAACCCATCCGTTGCAAAACAATTGTTTCAGAATTTCCCACTGATCACTGAAGTAGTAGTGACGTTTCATAGAGTGCATTTCATATTGAGTTCGTCATATTGATAGCAAATTGCATACATGTATTTTTTATATATATATAATGTATCATTTATTGAGACAAATGCCTCCACCATCAACTTTGGGAAGCATCGTTTCACCAGCTGTTATGTAATACCAGATCAAGTCATGTTTTCAGAAGCTTTGCCTAAAGAAGGGAAGACATTGCTTACCGCACTGATAGGTAGGGCAGCATTTATCAGTGGCATTGCCATCCACAGTGAGTAGTTCTCCCTCCTGGCATTTTGGTATGTGATCCGAACAAGCTCCACACGCTGCAGAAAAAAAAAGAATTTCAACAAATGCAGGAAACTCACTGGCTACAAAGTGGACGCAGTGCGGGAGCAAAATCTCACACAAGTTCAGTAATACATGAGTTTTTGTATCAGCGAGGAGTTCATGCTGCACAATTTGTGATAACTAGAAACACATCAAAACGATCTGCTGTTCCAGTAAACCATGAGATGTTAGTAAATTCTGAATTGAAAGCTGTTGCTGACGTTTAAGATTGGTATTTGACAGGCGTCAATCATATATACACACTTCAGTTTTTATCTGGTGAGTTTTCTTTCAATATATGTTTCTTGGCATGTCTGTAAAGTACAAGGTTGATCAAATTACAGACGCTATTACAATCAAAGATGCTGTCATATGAGTGCAGGCAAAGGTTGTATGATGGAACCCCACATGCCTTTACAACGCAGTCACTCCCCCGACTGCGAAGTTACCACAAGTTACTTTACCACGCAAGTCGTTACAATGACTTGCTTTAGGGGGTGCTGGACTTTGGAGTAGTGCAAATTACTATTCCAACTCCAGTCTACGTAACAGTGGGGAAGGAGAGGAGAGGATGTAGCCTTACGGCTAGAGCTTCCGACTTTGGAGCTGGGGAACCGGGTTTGAGCCTCGGCGTCGGTTCAACATCCTGTGATTCTGGGCAAATCACTTAATCTCCCCACGGCTACCAAAAAATGAATGTGTCCTTGTGTAACGTAACTGGTGCTCGTGTAAAGCGCTCCAATACCTTTGGGTCGAGTTCGCGGTATATAAATCTGCAAAAAAATAAAATAAGGTGTTAGACTTAAAAATCCAACATAAGTCCACCAACGTGCCCCCTAAAGCAAGTCGTTGTAACGACTTGGTGGTAAAGTAACACGTGGTAATGTCGCAATCGGGGTAGTGACTGCATTGTAAAGGCAGGTCGTTGTTGCAACTGTGGGGTAAAGGATGTTTCACGCAGGCAAAATATCAACTAATTTGCTGCAATGTGCATGCCAAGTAGTGTGAACAATAATCACCTAATGTAGGCTCAGCTGGAAACAACAGATATCGCTTATCATTGAAACTGTAAATAAGATAAGAAACAAAAACTAACTTCCCTCACCGGCCCCCCCAATACTCCGTCATCTGATCCAACCAGTATGGCTCAGTGGCGCCCTACTTTGTCCCGTTGTACAAATTTAGGGCTTGTTATGCACGGCCTGTCCCCCTGCTCACTCGCTGCAGATCAATTTAACTCAAGTACCTCCTATGGCGTTCATGTCATGGGTCCCCCCTTAGTCTCCGACTGGCCCCTCATGGGGGGACCGGCATCAGGAGGGTCAGTCAGGGTTTGTCTCATGCCACCCCATGTGATCACCCCAGCAGCCAATTTCTCCTCATGCCTCACCGATCTCATATGCACCTCCTCTGCTCCCGCCCATTCTATCAAATCGCACTGCCATTCCGTTGTCAGAGGAGGCACTGGGCTCAGCCATCCGAAGGCAATGCGCCTCTTAGCTAGGGCCAAGCCGAGCATCATAAATTTCCTACTCAATATATTATTTTTCCTCTCGGGGAGCAGATCCAGTAGGCATTGCTTAATCATACGGGGAATTGACCAGCTCATAGCCCTATTGAACCGTTCTAGCACCTCTACCCAGAATTTTGTAATAATGAGGCAGCAGGGCACCACATGGAAGAAGTCTGCCAGTACACTCTTACAGCATACACACCCGAGTCCCTCATTGGATAAATATCATGTAAGTGCTTGGGGGAAAGATAAGCAATGTGTATGATATTGTACTGTATAAACTTAAAGCACGCATTGATCGACACCTCTCGCACTCCACCATGTATTGTGATCCATCTTTTAGCTGTAATAGGGCCATCACTAAACTGTTGCCAGACATCCTCAATCCTCGGGGGTGCCACTGGCTTGCAAGCCTGTAGTGCTTGACATAGGTAGGTGATTAGCTCCACTGGAAAAGATAACATAGTGAACACTGTTTGCGTGGGTTCAGAGGCTTCGGGGAATGTAGGCCAGATTTCTCTGGCTGTGGCAGTGATTTTTGTGTACTGGAGAAATTATCCAGGCCCCAGACCAAATGTCTTGAATGCATCCTGCTTGGTGATAAACCGGGCTGAAGGGTATAGATCAGACCCTATTACAACCACTGTCTCGCCACCACTCAATGACTATGGTTTGAGCAATCTCGCAAAGGGTCTCATCAGCCAGACCTCCAATTCTGACCTGTGTATCACTACCTGAACTGTTCTTTCCCAGAGTCGGTATGCATGTTTAATCACATGCTGCAATGTCTCAGGCACTCTTTTCCCTCCAATCAGAAGGGCCCCCAAAGTACTGTCACCATAGGTACCTGCAATTAGAGACTTTTCCCAATTGTCCCCCTCATCTAGCCAATGGATTGCATACTGGAGCTGGGCAGCTAAATAAGATAATTTGAGGTCCGGTACCACCATCCCCCCTCTGTCCCACTCCAATTTGAGTGTGGATAAGCCCACTCTGCATCTTTTCCCTGCTCATAGGGGTTCTATCAGAAACCGATTCAATTTGCTGAACACCCCGCGGGGAGCCTCGTACATAGTGCCCTGAAGCACATATCGGCACTGGGGCAACACTACCATTTTGATCAGTGCAATTTTTCCCATCAGGGAGAGTTTTATGATGTTTCAAGACATAATAGAAGGGCGAAGGTTACTAATGACCCTCCCCAGGTTCAGCGCATGGCATTGCTGTGCCCCATGTGAGATATGGAGCCCGAGGTAACAAACATTCTCCATTTTCCAGGGCCCCCTGCCTCCGGGAATAATTCTTCGGCTACCCCCTTCAACTGTCCAAGAGGAAACAGAACGGATTTCGAATGGTTAATATGTAGCCCTGATATTTGCCCAAACTCTATCATGATGTTCAGGAGAATCTGATGGGAGTGGCCAGCTGCTGCAAATATATAATTGAGTGATCCACATAGAGAGACAAAACATGAACTGCACGGCCCACAGAGATCCCCCAACCATGCAACACATGTCGAAGTTGACACGCTATGAGCTCCATTGCCAGGGCAAACAATACAGAGAACAATGGCCAACCCTGTCATGTACCGCTCTGGAGTAAAACTGTGTCAGAGACATATTTCCCAGCCCTCACTCGTGTTATTGGTTGCGTGTAACAATTGGATCTAAGCAACATATTTGGGCCAGAGTCCCATTCTCACCAGCACTTTCCAGATATACTTCCAGCACACAGAATTGAAGGCCTGTTCTATATCCAGGAGGGCCAGCATTTATTGATCATTTCCCAGGAAAGGGGCATGCAGCACGTGAACTACAGAGTGTTCAGTACAAGTTACAGAGTGTGTTCCTATGCAGGATGAACCGCGACTGGTCGGAGTGGACCAGCTGCAGGAGATAATTGAGCAAGTGTGCCACCAGAATGTGAATGAGTATTTTTTTATCCACATTCAACGTTGAGAGCGGCAGTAGGAGGCCACAATCAACGGGTCCTTCCCTGGTTTTGGCACCAATACAATGAGGGCCTCCCACATGGAATTTGGGAGTGCTCCTCTCTCCAAAGCCTCCAGAAAAACTGACAATAACCTGTCGGCCAGTTGTCCCAGGAAAAGCCCTGTACAGTTCGGCCGGTAGTCCATCCCCCACTGGGGCCCTAGAAGTCTTGAGGGAGTCTATTGCCTGCAGGATCTCCCGCATTGTCAGCGGCGTCTCAACCTCCATAGGCTCCTCCTCACTAAGCTGTGTCAGTGGCAGCGTATTCATATTGTTAGTGACCAATAGTCCAAGAACTGGTCGGGGTGAAGTATATACCCCTCACATGTTCTCCGCAAATACTTTGTTAATGGACCACTGTGTCTAGACCATCTGTCCTGTCCTATCTCTGATAGACAGAATGGGCTGTGTGTAATTCTCGCTTTTGATCAACCTGGTCAACATGCATCCTGCCCTATCTCCCTCCATGTGCCATCTTCACCTATAGGAGAGCTGCACATGTTTCTCTAACTGATCCCACAGGGCGTACATACACTGTTTGTCCACACCCCATTCCTGGCGGATGCCCTGATAAGTCTGCAGGGCTGCCTCCAATGCAGCCTATTTCCCTTCATAGAGCATCAGGTCTCTCTCTAATGTTTGTCATATACCTGTAGAAGTAGCCATACACACTCCTCTTAACACTACTTTCATTGCATTCCATTCCACTGCTCTATGCAGCGTGCTATCCCAGTTGTGCGTAAAATAATCGGTCAAGGCCTCTGCTATCACCCCCTTAAACACCGGGTCCAACAGGGCCTCCACTCTCATCTGCCATAATGGCCCACAAGATATGTGTCTAGCCAAAGAGTATGTGATCAGCAGGGGCGAGTGGTCTGCCAAGTATCTAGCTAATTAAGCTGTCAGTCACTTTTGGTGCTGCATCCGCCTGTATAAGGATATAGTTTAGTCTACTATGTGTGCCAGTGTAACAGGAATATGAGTGTGCCTGCAGGTGCTGGATCCGCCAGATATCTACCAACCCCATACTTGCCATCGCCTGTTTGAGGGCTTCACTTATATTCAGCTTGGTGCCCTGGTTAGGGGGGACCTATCTAGATCTCCATCCATAACAAAGTTAAGGTCACCAACCAAAATAACCTCAGGGGACAGGTATCCCTGTGCTGCCATCATTACCGCCCCAAAATAATCAGCACTGTCCGTATTGGGTGCATACAGATTAATGAGGCAAATTTCATGGGAGTCCAGGGTACCAAACAGAATAACATACTTCCCCTCTGGACTTACACATACATGGGTCGTCCGAAACTGGAGACCGGGAGCTATGCATATAAGGACCCCCCACCCGAATCCAAAGTAGGTAGTGGAATACATTTGACCCCTCCATTTTTTCCTTAGGTTTTGCATATGCAGGCTCCCTATAGATGTGTTTCTTGCAGTAATGCGACCAAAATGCTGTATCTTTTAAGTAGGTATGGGCTCTATAGCGTTTTTCTGGTCTATTTAGCCTTTGGACATTCCACGTGAGGAACTTGTACTTATTATGTATGTCAGGCATGGCTACGGTCATCAGGTATCAGGGCCCGTCCAACAGACCACAGATTCCACTGTGTGATAACCTATTGCCATCTGGTGTAAGGAGCACCCCATCATAACACGTGAACTGGACGTAACATTCCCTCAAACTTCCCCTTCAATTTTCCACCAATAGGCAGAATATACAGGACTTCTTTTAGCACAACCGTAAGCCAAAAGAGTAACAATCACAGCCCCATACCCCTCTCCCTTCCTCAACTGGTGCAACCTTAAAGAACTCAAGGTGTAGGCACAGGCTGAGGTAACATGTCCTCTGCAGGTCACGAGACCAGCATAGGTACTCAGCAAACCATGAGAGGTCGGGTCCTCGGCCACCTCTCGCTCTGGAGCAAACTAAGTTTACACATACGGATAATATAATGCTCCCTTGCATATTCGGCATAAACAGTGGCCCCCTATGAGGGTCAGGCCACCTGTGAAGGAAAGTCACTGGTTACAGTAGATCAATACATTAAAATGTTTTCACTCTGGGCCCGCAGTACCCCCCCAAGTGCTAGGGCCAACCGGCACAGCAAGTTTCGTGTTCAAGTTCCAGAGCTACCTGAACCCGCTCCCCATGTACTGCCCCAGCCTAGTCAGCAATCATCTCCAATCAGTCCCTATATTACAATCCAGATGTTCTTAGTGGGCCTGGACTAACCAGCATCCGTACTGTCGCTCATGGTATCGGGTACCATTCAGATTTATGAAAAAGAGTTTTGATCCTGTGTCTCCAGTGGGGAAGACTTTAGAGTTCCATCCGGGCATGCAAGGACCTGACCCTCAGCGGCAGTCTCGGCACCCCTCCTAATCGCTGTCAGGGACCTCCTGTCCGTGCTAGAACGTCACACAGAGCGGTTCAGAGTCCCTTCTACATGGGAGACCCCGGGGCACAGTTCTGTCCAATGGAGTGCAGCCAGTCCATGACCTCCTGTGGTGATTCGTAGAAGTGGGCTCGGCCATTATATTGGATTCTGAGCTTGGCAGAAAACATCAAACTGTGTTTAATATTCTGCTCCCTCAGTTTCTTTTTAATGGGCCTGAAGTTCTGACGGAGGTCTTGCACCCTACCGGTATAGTCCAGGGAAATTAGTATTTGCTTGTCCTCATACTTAGCTAGGCTATGCATGCGCACATGTTTCAGTATGACATCCCGGTCACATTAATTGAAAAGCTTTGCTATTATCGCCCTGGGCGGCACCCCAGTTCACAAGGCTGCTGCCAGGGCCCTGTGTACCCTTTTGATTGGGAAAAACATTGAGAACTCTAGGGCTTAAGCGTGTTCACAATCCAGGCCTGAAGGAAGAGTTCCATCAAGGGGCCCCCGCACACTCCATGAAGCCCAGATCACCCTTCAGCATCCTAAAGGCACTCTTCCATATATGTAGCCCTGCATTTAAGGCCAGCCACCATCACCTTCAGTGACTTAATCTCCTTCTTGAGTATATCGTCCTCCACGACTGTGGTGCGGTCGTTGACCATGCTCAGATTGTTCATTTCAATGGCCGTCAAGTCCATCTTGCCCTCCAGCACAATTCGGGACCCTTGGATAGACACCAGGAATTCCATCGTAGTAGGGGCTGGGTCCTGAACATCAGGTCACTGCACAAGCTTTGGCACTGGAGCATCAGGTCGAGTGAACGTGTATTGGTCTATTTTGTTGGATAGTGCCGCTTTTGCCCCTTCTCCTTACTCACTGTGACAGCACTGTGGTAAGTTGTATCTGTCGTTCCACAGCGGGCCTTTTACAGCACAGACACTACTCCCGTTGGCACTCACTATTTGGCGGTCACCGTAGCTCAGAGCCACCTTGTCTCAGCAGCATATCGCCCAACATGACCACAGTATCAGTCTTGTGCCTGCTTCAGCTGCCTCCTTGGCCAAGCAGGTAGTACCAGCAGCCAGAGGCCCACATCTTCCTCTGCACACCATCCACTGGGCCCACAACGCAGGCCCGGTACCCAGAACAGGTATCCTTCGAGATGGGCAGCCGTGGGTCAGGTGTCACCACTTCCCCTGCGTGGACCATCCGGGACACACGAGCAATCCAGTGCACTCGCCCGCTGCAAGCCGGCGGTGCATCAGCTCTCAGGGGTCAGCCCCTCTCCACCACAGTACATTCATCTCCTCAGCGGCCCCAGCAGCCCAACCGTCTCCGTGGCTGGGTCCGCTGTCTGCTCCCTTTCTGCCTTCCGGGCCCACCCCTCTCAGGGCCAGGTGTAGGGTGTCAGCCATTCAACATCTCTCCCTGGGGCCCCGGTATGCATGTGCTCATGCCCCACTCTCAGTGAAATTCTCCCTTTGAAGAACAGTTTGGCTACCCCTCACCCCCTTCTTGCCATCTGCTCTGCAGATTGTACTCCTCCGCCCACAGGAAACCTATTGTGTCCTCTGAAAGTACACTTCACATCTCATCAGGTAGCACTGGAACAGCCTCAGAGTAAGCTGGCCAATAGGGAGAGAGCAACTGGAAAGCTACACTTTGGCTCACAGAAAAGAAAGTTTACAAACTTATTTTCTGTAATAGTACAAATCCAAAAGTGGCAAGTTGTTAGTTTCATCTCAACTATTAATTTGATATCTTGAAGTATACTTTTGCATGGCTCCTAACAATATAGTTAAATAAAATATTACAATGCTAGCCTATGGAGCCATTCACTACAATAGGGGGAAACAAAATTGGCAGTTTTCCCTCACCAGGGCTTATAAAACATCTTTTATAATGTCCCTGCTTATGGTTACAAGGTACCCTTCACCTGGGGCACCTAGGGGGAACCTTAGGGGTGACCTATATGTAAAAATAAGGTAGTTTGAGGCTTTGGAAGTACCTTTAAATCCAAAGTAGAATATGCATATGATTTAATTTTAAAGACAGTCTGCAAAGCTGGGCTGCCTTTAAAATGACAGCAGGCAACACACTGGTGCAGGGAATGTACTGGGCCTCTAAACCTCCTGGCCCTATTGTATACCAGGGACTTATGGGTAGGTTGAATCCCCCTAGCCCCATTATATACTAGGGACTTACAGGATCTGTCAATGCCAATTGAAATTAGACCATATACCTTTACAGCAGAACACTGGCCGTGGATCTGGCAAGCAGAGCCCAGGGCACAGTCAGGGTTAGTTACCACCAGTACCAAGTGAAAAATGGGGGTGATCAGGGCCAAACGGATGATTTTCTCACAACAAGTAACACTACCAGTGACTCTATCAAGAGAATTATATTTTTGGCGACAATCTCTCAACCGCCAATGTTTACTTAAGGATTTGTGATTACTGAACTATGGATATGTGATTGCTTTAATATTGCTAAATTCAATATGGAACAACACTGATATTGGTCATGACTGATTCAAGTAGTACATATCTAAATAAGCTCATTTTGTGACACAGCATGCCCCAGAAGTGTTGACAGCCTGCAACTGTGCCTATATACTTACTGCCATTTAAAACAAGCATTTGCAATGCAATCGGTCTCGCCTTTGGGACCTTATATGTATTTAGCTATGCAGCACATTAGCGTGGGTGCTAAAACATCTACTGTTCTTTAACATGGAGGGAAAGTAAGCATCAAACTGCATGACATGCCAGGTATGGGAACACATGGAGAGAAATGTTGCCTTTCAGCAGGAAATGGTATAGTCCAAAGCTCTGTTTTTAATATAAAATCAGGGCCTTCGGTGGTCATATCACTGAAAATACAAGATTTGAAAAAAATATTATTGTCTACGGGTGCTCGTGGAAGACAATTTCTATGGACTGGAATCTAGAGAATGCTAAAGTTGTTCTGGTATTTTAATGACCTCTGCTGGTAGTTTCCTATCAAGAAAGTTAAATAGAGGCAGTTTCCAGAAAAATTAAAAAAAGAAAGTCCCTCAGCAGAAAGCAATTCTGGTATTTTACTGACCTCTACTGGTCGTTTTCTATTAAGACAGTTAAACAGAGGCAGTTGAACAAGCAGAAAGCAATTCTGGGATTTTACTGACCTCTACTGGTCGTTTTCTATTAAGACAGTTAAATAGAGGCAGTTGAACAGAAAAAAAAAGTCCCTAAGCGGAAGCAGACAAATCCTAGGGCTGATCTCCAGAGCCCACAAAGTACATACACATATAAGTATATACTAAAGTATATACAAGAGATTGCGAATGCTCGACCTAAAAATGTATTCAAACAAGCAAGGGCAAAGCCAAAACTGTGTTTTATACAGAAATATGTTCTTTATGGACTGGTCAGTTTATTTCTTTTGTTTTGTGGATGAGCAAAAGGGGGAATTTGAGAATAAATCAATGGCTGAAAGAATGCATGGGTCGTAGTTTGCAAGGATGTTATGTTATGTTAATTTAATTTTTTAAGCGGAACAGTTACCCAAGGGTGTCCTAGCGCTGACTACTACCTTCCGATCAGCGAGGTGTGTGATGACCTATGTAGTAAAAAGCCAGGTTTTCAGTCCCTTCCTAAATGTCATGAGCTCAGTGGCATTCCTAAAGTGGAAAGCAAGCTCATTCCAGGCCCTGGCGGCACATGCGATGAAACTTCTACCACCTCGGTTGGCTTTTTTAAATGGGGGTATGACCACCCCTTTTGCTCCGGCGGAGCGGAGGGCTCTTCTGGGGACGTACCATTTAAAACGCCATTTCAGGTGGCCCGGTCCTACTCCTTGGAGGGCCTTGAAGACCGTGCATAGGGATTTGAATTTAATCCGTTGTTTAACTGGGAGCCAGTGTAACCGTTTTATTTCTTTTTTGACAGAGACAAACTTTGGTGTCCCGGTCAGTAGTCTGGCTGCCGCATTTTGCACGAGTTGAAGCCTGTTTAGGTGTTTCCTTTGGATATTTAGGTATAGACTATTACAGTAGTCCACACGCGATAGGATTAGAGATGTTATCACTATCCTATGGCTGTCTGCCGGTAAGAATGACATTATTTTCCTTATCATTCTAAGAAGATGGAAGCTACCAGAGACAACCGCATTTACCTGGTCCCCAAAGGTTAGTTTATTATCGACTACGACCCCAAGGTTTTTCGCTTTCCTAGTTGGCTCAGGGAGAGTCCCTAGTTCTTCTGGCCACCAGTCTGGCGTCCAAAAGTTGGCGTTATTGCCAAAGATGAGGACCTCCGTTTTGCTTGAATTTAGCTTCAAACAGTTCGTGGTCATCCACAACCTAACCGCTTTCATGCAATCGTGGAACCTTTTCCCTTTATCAACCTCTTGTCCTGGTCGTAGTGACATCACTATTTGAGTGTCAACTGCGTACAATGTTAGCTGGAATCCAAAGGATCTGATCAAAGCAGTCAGAGGTGTCACATAGACATTAAAAAGTGTGGGACTAAGGGAAGAGCCCTGTGGTACTCCACACGGAAGGGAGAAAGGTTTCGAGAGGGCTTTATCTATGTCTACAGTTTGAATTCTTTCTGTAAGGAAGGATTTCAGGAGGTTCCAAGCATTGCCTTGTACCCCGCATTCTGATAAACGGCTCAACAGAACATCATGGTGGAGCGCATCGAAGGCCGCGGAGAGGTCCAGCATGATTAGTGCTGCGTTGCCTCCTTGGTCCAGAGCTTCTCTTACTTCCTTTGTGGATTTTATCAGGGCCGACTCTGTACTGTGTTCTGCCCTGAATCCGTATTGAGTGGGATCTAGCATGTTATTTGCTTGGAGGAACATGCTGAGTTGAGTATTCATGGTTTTTTCGACCATTTTTGCCGGCAAGGGGAGACGAGATATTGGCCGGTAATTATTGGGGTCCTTAGGGTCAAGATTATGTTTTTTAAGTAGCGGAAGGACGGACGCAATTTTCCATCTCTTGGGGAACTGCCCAGACTCAAACATGGCATTAAATAGAGGGGTGAGTGCCGCGCCGATGAGCTCAGGAACTTGTTTGATCACGGAAACTGAGCAGGGGTCATATGGGGATCCCGATCTGAAGGAAGCCAAGAGATTAATAGTATCCTGCTTCGCCAGCGGTGAAAATCTGTCTAGAGTTGGTTGAGATTCAGTTGTCCTGCTTGCCAACGTGGCTGGCTCACCTGTCTCTACTGTCTGAGAGAGTCTGAACGAGGAAAACATGGCTTTCACCCTTTGTAGAAAGAAGGTGGCTATTTCCTCACATAGTTCAGTACTACTATGAGTTTTTGGGATAGAGGGGGCGGTCAGTTTGGTTACTGTCTTAAAGAGTTCTTTAGTTGAGGATTTTGCCTGTATAATTTGCTCTGTGAAGAAAGCCCTTTTGGTATTAAACAGTAGTTTTTTGTAAAGGGTTATGCTCTGTTTGTAGGACTCTTTATCTGCATAATTGTTGCCTCTCCTCCAATTGTGCTCTAATCGCTTACAGGCGTGTTTTTGCTTCCTCAGTTCTTCAGAGTACCAGGGGTCTGAAGGCTGAGAACGCTTAGGGGTCCATAATTTCATCAGGGCTAATTTCTTGCATGCTATATCTATCCACTCTGTGTAGGAGGTTGTGGCATCTTCTACTTTAGCGGAAAGATGGCGGGCTGTTGTCCTGAGAAGTTCTCCTAACTCAGAGCCTTTAATTTTCTTCCAGGCTCTTGTTTCTATCTCCTTTTTAGGTACTTCCTTGATATGGTGGAGGTTGGGAGGTGTTAACTCGAATTGAATAGCGGCATGATCTCTCCAGGCAAGTGGCAGCACCTCAGTGCAAGTCATTTGAGGGTTGTTGGAGAAGATCCCATCTAATGTGTGCCCTGCGCATGAGTTGGACCCTCTACAAGTTGCCTTAGTTCTCCACTGTTCATCACCTCCCCCAGACTAACTGTATTGTGGTCGGAGAGTGCTTCCAAATGGAAGTTAAAATCCCCAAGGATCGTAAATGAGTCGGAGCAGAGCCCGTCCTCTAAAAAAGTCCCGACAGACGCTAGGAAGGCACCTCTTGGACCAGGAGGCCGGTAAGAAAGGATGTCCTTAAATGAGTTGTGATGAGTGGTGTAAAAATTAAAAGAAAGTGCTTCACAAGCTGAGTGGGATGCTGTCTGGAAGGAGGACTGTAGGGAGTTGTGAAATATAACTGTCAATCCTCCCCCTCTCCTGAGAGGTCTGTCTTGAGTATAACACAAAAACCCTGAAGGTGTGTGTTAGACTTGGCATCTTTTGGCGTGTCTCCCCTGACTTTTTGCTTTCTGACCTCCCGGTTTTGACTCTGTTTTTGCTGGTGTAATGATTCTGCGCACTTTCCTCACTGCGGTCCAGTGGGAAAGTGCAAGTGCTCCTGTCTAAAATGCGTTATGGATTGGTGTTTCCATGATTGGCCTATTTGGTTTATGTGTCAGTCCCTTGTAAAGTGCACTGCGAGTGCCAGGGCCTATAGACCAAATGCTGTTGGTGGGCTGCAGCACTGGATTGTGCCACCCACGCAAACAGCCCGTAAAGTGTAACTCGGGCCTGCCAACGCAGAGCCTGTGCGCAGCCTGGGGCTGCCATGTCGACTCTGGCAAGTGCACACACTTGCAAGTCCCTAAACCTTCCCTTTGCTACATGTTAGTCACCCCTAAGGTAGGCCCAAGGTACCCCTGTGGGCAGGGTGCGTTGTACGCGAAAGGTAGGACATGCCCTGGTGTGTGCGGCATGTCCTGATAGTGAATTACAGCCTAGTTCGTTTTTCACTATTGCAAGGCTACCTGTTCCCCCTAGGCCGGAACGGGCAGTGTTGATTATTACAGCTTATAATCCTATCTGACCCCGGGAACATGGTAGAAATTCGAGTTTAGTATGCCTGGACTCAGAATGATAAAATGCAGCTTTTAGTGAAGTTGGTTTTAACATTCTGTGTTTGAAAATACCACTTTTAGAAAGGGGTATTTTCTTGTCTAACCATCCAAGCCTGCCTCTGCGAGGTTGTGTATTCCTTGTCTGGAATGTGAGTGACAGGGGCTGGGGATGCCAGGAGACAGGGTGAGTCAGCACAGGGCTGAATAGCAGGATCTACATGTAGATGGGTGGGAGGGGTCGCACCTGGGCCCTGAATAGGACAGTGCCTTCCCTCCACAATGCTGGCTCCACCTCCTGTGGTGCGTCTGATGTCCCTGGCCTACTCACTGAAAGAAGGGACGGAGACTTGTCAACAAAGTGCTCCAGAACTGGTTTGGACTAGGCAAAGGCCTCTCTGCCTTCAGAGAACAAAGGAATTTGGGATATAAATATTGGGGCCCTGACCCCATGAATTTAGATCTCGCTGGAATCAAGGAACCTGCCAAGACGAAGAGCTGGAAGAGCTGCCAGGAGGAGTACTGCCCCTTTGCTGTGTTGTTGCTTTGTTGGGTTGGCCTGCAGCTGCTGCTTCTGCCTTGGGCAGTGAAAGGACTGAACTTTCTACAATCTTGTGCTGAGTATCTCCAAGGGCCTGGAACCGAGCTGGCCTCCTGTTAAGAAGTCTCAGGGACTACAAAGACTTCACAAGCCTCTGGGTACCGCTTCTGGAACGCTGTTTCAGTTGCCACAGAGGAAGGGAACTGCAACCGACTCCGTCAACCGAATCCATCCCTGGCCGGTGACCTGTTTGCACCGCAGACCGCATCGCCCCGCTTCGCATCGCAACCCTGGTCTCACCGTGGGCGACGTCCGACGCCGCCAACATCGAGCCGCTGCTTGCACCGTGACCTGTGGGCACCGCAGTTCGCATCGCATCGCTTCACTGAACCAACCGGACCCGACCGACGAGGTCGCTGCAACTGGCTCAAGAGTCGTGACCGCATCGCATTTGGGGCACCGCTCGCACGTCTGCGACGCACCGCTCCGACTCGCACCGCTGTCCGACGCCAGCTCCCGCACTCCGGCTTGGTCGCCTGCATCGCAACCTGTCAGCACCGCATCGAGCATCGCCTCACCCTGCATCGCACGCCTTGGACTCACCGACTCCGTCTGCACGACGCTCATCGAGCCGCTGCCTGCACCGCATCGAGGGACACCGCACCTTGCATCGCTCCGTCTTGCACCGCGACGAACACCTTCCGGCTCGTACACTCCGTACCAGCCACAACGAGAAAGGTACTGTGACCGAGTCTGTTCACGACTCTGCTGGCCCGTATCGACGCGGTCGGCTGGAACTGTTAGACTCTGTGGTTTTCAGCATCGCGGTAGGCTCAGACGGAGCTACCGACTCGTACGAACTTTGTTTTTGGACTATTCCTGCAAAGAAGAAGTTACCTTATCAAGTATTCGTTTTAAAGTATAGTATTGTGGATTTTCGTCGTAATTGGTCTTGTCTTGAGTATATAAAATATTGGTTATTTTTCTAAACTGGTGTGGTGTCCGTTTGTAGTGCTTACACTGTATTACTGTTGGTTATGTGCAAATGCTTTACACACTGCCTCTGAATTAAGCCTGACTGCTCGTGCCAAGCTACCACGAGGGTGAGCAGGGGTTACTTCACGAGTTTAACACCCTTACCCTGACTAGGAAGAAGGGTCCCTACTTGGACAAAGGTGCGAGCCCTTGCCAACTAGAGATCCCATTTCTAACAGTGTGGCTTTAGCCCGGTCCGGCCCTGAGGCCTTATCTGACCAAGACTCAGTAATGAATGCAAGTTTTATGTTGTGCTCCTCAATGAATAACGCACACTCAGTGCTATGTTTGACCAGAGATTTAGCGTTTAGCAGTAGGCAGCGCAGTGAATCGTCTTCAGGTATTTTTTTTTGTACTCCTTTCTTTAGTTTGGGCGGTTTGATAGGGTGAAATAAAATATGGGGAAGAGTTAGGTAATAGTTATGACATGTTACTACCGTTTCTTTTGGAGTTGCCCTAAGTGTTAGGCACGGACATACAGTGTTCTTACCTTTAGGGTACATAGCATGAAGGTCATCCCTTGAGTAGGCTAGTATTCCTAGCTTCTGAGAGCCAGGGGGACTGACCATGAGCCTGTTCCGAGCGCGGATGGGCGCAGACGGGCTTTCCCCTGGCACACCTTTGGCGCGCCAGCGGTGCGCCCGCTGCGCGGTCACGTCAGCGTGCCCATTAAATAGCGTGTGGGCTGAAAACAACTAGCCCGCTAACCAAGATGGTGGCCCTGCTCCTTTGCGAGGACCCGATTCCCCTGCTAGTCAGGCAAAGTCAGGCAAAGTGCAGCAAGAAAGTACAGGTAAGTAAAACAATGTCACTCTTTTTCAAAAGCTTAAAAACACTTAAAAGAGTTCAAGTAGGTCCCCTGGCGAGCTATAACACAGCTCAGCAAACAGGAAAGGCAGCGGATGGATGATTGAGTGGTTGAGTACAAGGACGGATGAAAGGAGAGTGAATGGAAGATGACTGCATGGATTGATGAATGAGTTCATTGAGTGTATGGAATAATTAATTAGTAAGTTCAAGTGTGAATGAATGGATAGATTAATATGGATGGATGCACAAATGAGTGGGATTTGCTGGAAATACATTACATTGCTTGTGGGTGTGACTACAGAGTGACATAGAATGTATTTTTTCCCTCGATCCATCATCTCTTGCTTAAAATGAATATCCTCAGCTTTACTCTGCTGTAAGAAACAAGTGCAAAAAAAAGACAGCCATGCCTATGTAGACGCATAAATCTCTTCAGCAGATATATGCCAATTACCTCGGCAAGCACAAAAATCTGCATGTTTTTGGAAAACTCTTAATGGGTGCCATTTATCACACCCGATAAGTAACATTGCTTATGGTAGTGTTTTTTATAGTGATAATTATTACATCTAATACATGGCCCCTCTAAACAAGGACCTAAAGGTGCTCTTTGGACGGAAATAAATAAAGTTTGTTCTTTGAAGACATTTTTTTTAGGGGGCATCAGGACCGCAAAATAAGAGAGGCAGTTCTTCCCTTTTCCTAAGCAGAGAACTCTTTCCAAATGCTCATGTATACCCAAGTTGAATTTCAAATATTTAGGCATACCAGACATATTAACCGAGAAGCAAAACAAATGATTTATATATAGGTCCTGAAAGAACCTTTTCATGTTAGGCACAATGTTCACAAGAAGCATAAGGAAGGCTTGCCTCAGTAGGATGGATAGGATATATTTTAGAGAAAACTGGAAATCTGCACTTGAAGGGTTTATTCCTAACTGTAAAGTCTAGAAAGAGAGACGTAAAATAACTCACAGCTTGCAAAGTACTTAGATCATAGTAAAGAGGTATGGAGTGTGTTTACCAAGTGCTACGAGATGCGTGCCTTGTGAATATTAACACCCGTACTAACAGTTGCTGCCTCGGCTAGGGGGACCAAAAGACCCAGCCTGCCACGCGGCTTCCTGCCGCCATGGCCGCCTTCACTGTTGCGCACCAGGAGGCGCTTGAAAAGTGGTGAAGGGCTCCCGCAGCGCTGGACGCCCGTACTAACAGTTGCTGCCTTGGCTGGGGGGACCACAAGACCCAGCCTGCCACGGGGCTTCCTGCCGCCACCGCCGCCATCACTGTTGCGCGCCAGGAGGCGCTTGAAAAGTGGTGCAGGGCTCCCGCAGCGTGAGACGCCCGTACTAACGGTTGCTGCCTCGGCTGGGGGGACCACAAGACCCGGCCTGCCACGCGGCTTCCTGCCACCACCGCCGCCGTCACTGTTGCGCGCCAGGAGGCGCTTGAAAAGTGGTGAAGGGCTCCCGCAGCGCGGGACACCCGTACTAACAGTTGCTGCCTCGACTGGGGGACCACAAGACCTGCCACGCGGCTTCCTGCCGCCACCGCCGCCGTCACTGTTGCGCGCCAGGAGGCGCCTGAAAAGTGGTGAAGGGCTCCCGCAGCGCGGGACGCCCGTACTAACAGTTGCTGCCTCGGCTGGGGGGACCACAAGACCCGGCCTGCCACGCGGCTTCCTGCTGCCGCCGTCACTGTTGCGCGCCAGAAGGCGCTTGAAAAGTGGAGAAGGGCTCCCGCAGCGCGGGAGGCGCGCGGGCGTGCCCGGGTGAAGCCCTTAATGGACTGCTTGCCTGTTAAAGTCTTAAATTGTGAGTGCTGGACATTGTCCCTCCACCCCCTTTTTTTCTTATTTTTTTTTGAGCTAGCATTTGGTGCGTCTCTTTTCTTAGCAAGTGCTTACCGTAAGATTCAATAATTGTTTTTAAAGTAAATTGTATTGAATTTTAACATTTATCCTACACTGTTGTTAAGAGGATGGGGAAAAGCAAGACCAACACTAGTGAGGGGGGCAGGAAGACAGCTGGGTCTCGTTTGAAAGTTACTAAAGCTAGCAAAACTAAAGTAGTCCGTAGATCTATAGCTAACGATTGCATCCTAGGTCGCATTGATGACCTACTGATAGAGTGCCATGGTATACTAGTTCCCGACTCTAACACACCCACTCAAGGAAATCTGCCTACCCCAGTCGAGATCCCTCCCCCAGCCTAAACCCCACAATTGTCAAACGAATTCCTTCGTTTTTTACCAAACGCACTACAAGGAGTTCAAAGAACAAGTCCCCTAGCCATAGCAACTTTATGCAATATATAGTTACTAACGATGATGTCAATGAAGGGAATTTTAACCCCTCCCCAGCACAGGTAGAGCCGAACCTAATAATAAGAGATAAAGTCAACTCTGTTAGCACTGCTGACCCTAGTAATACTGATATCCCCTTGGTTAATAGATTCCTACCACTACAGGATCTACCAGATAACTTCCTGGGAAGGGTATCAGAAGTAGAGATGGTATCCCCTTTGCCAAATTTAGTCGACACCCGGGAGGAACAAAATTCAACCAAGGGAGGGTTAGAGGGTGGTCTAGTAAAGTCCACTCTATCTGAGCTGGTTGCGATAACAACTATTAATGAGCTTAGGGCCGAAGTCATTACCCTTAAGTCACTCATTCTCGTGCTTACAGATCAAGTTAAAATCCTTCTGGATAGAGATTCATCAAAAACACGTACCCCATATCAGTTAGAGGTTACCTCAACGAACACTACCATACTTCAGAGAAGTACAGGTGCCTCCAAGCCCACGAACAACATAGTCCCTCTAATGTCCATCTCTACTTGTTTCCCTGCTAAACCCCCCATTTTGGAGACGCAAGCATTAGTGGGTAGAAATATGAGTAGAAATGAATCATCTGTAGTTGGAAACGAACGCTACCTAACTAACAGGCGTGAGCCGGCTCATGGTCCCACTAAGAGCATCTACATGATAAATGTGCCCAAAATCCAGTTGCATGCCAAATACGAAGATAACAACTCCTTAATAAACAAATCGATTCACTGGATCCGGAAGGTTAGGGGGTATAGATCAGTCATTAGAGATGACATTCTATGGGCAAAAAGGATAACCCACCGCTTCTCGGATTCCATCGAATTGCACTTGAGGGATGAAAACTTGGTACACAATCATATAGCTCTTGAGGCAAGGATATGTTCGCCCTCTTCCACTAGAATCCAGTTGAAATACAATCCCACTGGTACACTGCAGCTCCACGCCAGTAATAGGCATGGCACCTTGTTGGATCCAGACTCAACTTTAGCCAATATTAACTGACTAGCATCCTCAGCACCATCAAGCTATTCGACTTCCCATCTTCCAGACTCAACTGCTCATTTAGCCCCCAACGACAAGTCTCAGGAAGACCTATCGCTAGTCGATGCACAACAGTCTCCTAGTTCCGAGGCTTTTGTCTCTACACAGCCTATGGACAGTAATCTCTGGGCAAGCTCTAGCCAGCAAGTTGCAGTTATAAGCTCACTGATGAGATGTGCAATAGATGAACATCACCCTGCTAGCCTTGACCCAGGAGGTTTAACCACCAAACTACGTATACTATCTTGGAAAGTGGCTGGTTTAAGACCCAAGGTAGCACTCCCTCACTGGTTACAATATATTGAACTCTTCGAAATCTGTCAACAACAGACCAGGACAGCTGGTTGGAGGGCTTCTGATATGGATCAGAATTGATTTACAATGTTCCATGAAAGAAATTAAGACCAATAATCCCGATATTCTTGCGGTACACCTCAAGGGCAGGAATGGCAAGTCTGTGGCCTTATTCAACATTTATGCTCGTGGCACCAAAGCGGGTTGCAACTCTCCAACACTTCAAGCGCTGGAAGATTGCCTCGAGAAAAGAGAGTCTCCTTCTCCCCTAATAATAACTGGAGATTTTAATGTTACCTTCGAACCACTTGATTCTGAAGACCTAACCAGCACTGACTGGATAGATGAGCTGTGGTCCGTTCCTTCGCTTGACCTACCACCAATCAAAAAATGGACGCGACCAGTTCTGCAGCTCCAAGCAATACCTCTTGAGTATGGGTTAAGGGCAGCAAATGGACGCACCAAGTCTGATAGGTTAGGGGCAAATACGTTCAACAGAACTGTGAACATGAGTCGCATTGATTATTTATTGATTGATGTAAGATTATGGCCTGGTGTGTTGGACATGTCAGTTGGGGCGACCACCGATAGCGACCACAATCCGCTTGAGCTTGCCATGTCATCACTTTGGACAAGACATTGTAGCCCACCCGGCAGCATACTATCAACTAAGATGATCTGCCCCCACAAACGATAATAGGAGAATGAAATGGGCACGTGTAGCAATAGATACTTCCAAATGTGATGCAATAAAGCAATTATTACTTGCCAGTACTGGAAATTTCCATAATTTGTGTGAGCAATAGGAGGAGCTCCTAAAGGTAACAGACAGACATACATCTCTCTTCGAGCAGGTATCCTCCTTATTCATATAACCGAGTCGGATTCAACATAAAAGGCTGTTTACCCGCCCACAATCTTCTTGGTTTAGTAAAGATTGCAAGAAACTACGGGCAGCCCTGCTGCTGCGGTTAGAACAAATAATGTCTCAGAAATAAGAGAGGCCAGGAAGACCTACAAGTCAGCCCAGGCAAAAGCGAGAAGAGACTGGGCTGAAAATCATTGGGTACAAATCCGTGATGCTTGCCAGAGGAAAGACTCTCAACAATTCTGGTTGTTGGTTACGAGGGGAGAGGCCGACAGACCAAGGCCGCCTACTAGTAACATTTCTGTAGCCGCCTGAGTTGACCATTTTTCCGCTGTTTACACTGGGCCAGCGGAGCCGGCCATTGAAGGCCCTTCTTATGAATACTCTGGCACTCGGTCCAGCGAGCTGTTTTCAATAACTGAAATCACCCAAAGCGTAACATTCACAGCTAGGAACAAAGCCTCCATTGGATGGAGGAAAATAACATCTTATCCTCGTTCCAAGCTGGGTTTAGGAGGAAAGTCAGCACCATCGACCAAGTTTTTAGATTTGCCTTAGTGGCCTGGAAAACAGTGAACATCGAGCAAGCCATTTTTTACTTTACTTGTATTGATCTAAAGTCGGCCTTCGACCTCATCCCAAGATCCAAACTATGGCAGGTACTGCAGGAACTGGGGTTACCATTGGAGCTTCTAACGCTGGTTGTTTGGTTGCATGAAGATACTTATGCAAGCGTTCGTTGGGGGAATCAAGGGCAACTGACGGAACTAATTAAAGTTGTCAGGGGGGTTTGTCAAGGATGTGTCTTGGCTCCCACCCTGTTCTCCCTTTTTATAAACGGGGTGGTGAAGCATCTGGAGGAAGTCCCAGCTGATGCCCCCACACTGGGGGGTGGAAAAGTAACAACTTTACTATTTGCGGATGACACATTAGTAGTCTCTACGACCCCTAGTGGTCTTCAACTCCTTCTTGACCGCTTTGTGGCCTTCTGTAATCAGAGAGGTCTGGAGGTTAATACCTCAAAAACTAAGCTCCTGACAATGAACCCCCACAAATCGTTTAAAGGTAAACTGATGTTGGGAGGGACTCCTTTGGAGAAAGTGTCCACTTTTGATTATCTGGGGGTGACTCTCCCGGAGTCAATGGCATGGGAGCACCACATTATCAAAAGGAATCTACAGCAGAAGA
Source organism: Calotriton arnoldi (assembly GCA_963921515.1). NCBI lineage: Eukaryota > Metazoa > Chordata > Amphibia > Caudata > Salamandridae > Calotriton > Calotriton arnoldi. The sequence continues at coordinate 3,498,530 of CAWUFW010000096.1, read as the reverse complement.
AATTCTCTGGGGCACTGATTAAAGAGCACAGGGCATCTCAATCCAAGCCAATAGCAGCCCCACTCCAGATATATGATTAGAAGGTAGTAACATCCGCCTTGTATGGGGCTGAAATCTGGGGTTTTGAAAATCTTGAGGGCCTTCTACACACAGAAAACAAGTTCCTAAGATCCCTATGCTCTCTTCCCCAGAGTACTCTGCTTATTCTTCTGAGATTGGATATGGGTAGATCCACTATAGTGGATAAAGCAAGGCTTCGCCCCCTTCTCTATTGGTTACGACTTAAACAAACACCTGAGCTTAGTCATTATGCTATATCCTTTGATGATCTTTATAAACTAGATCGCTTTAAAAAAACATAGGTTGGTTTACCAAAGTCAAGGCACTGCTCTCTGCTATAGGCCTGGGTACCTTGTGGGATTTCTCTGATCCTAGCCTCTTACCTAGCAGAGATGTTGTAAAATCCCATTATTGGAACTGGGTGGCACAGACAACTGCTTCCCAACCCTCTGCTGGCCGTCTATCCTTAGAGTTTATGGAGTTTAAGTGGCTAGGTGTATATGAACAGTATATGGAGATAATTTTGGCCCCACAGGATAGGAAGCACTACATACAACTTAGATTCGGTTGCCTCCCTGTGAATTCTTTAACAGTGGCTTGGCAACAAACTTCAGAGGCTGTACAGCATTGTCCTGGTTGCCCCGGGACACTTGAGATGATTAAACACATCCTCTTCGCGTGTCCGTTATACATTATTCTGAGATTTAAATGGCTAGCACCTGTATGTAGGCTGATGGGAACTCGGTGTCATCAAGAAGCATTTTGTATTTTAAAAACAGATTCCAGACCATTAATAGTTTGCACAGTGGCAAAATTTCTATGGAAAATGTGGATCATCAGGCGCTATGCATTAAAGAAGAGATAAAGTATGCCCCCTAGATCTATTTGTCACCATTTTTAACATTATTTTAACATTTTTTTATCTGTTATAGCTTCAATCTTAATTGATTTTAGTTGTCTAGCTAATTAGAGCAAACTGATGATCAATTTAAATCCAGTATTATGAATGAATTATGCTTATACTTGCTGCATTGTATTTTTGCACTATTTTGCACTCGCACTTTCTCCGAAATCCTATGTGGGTTTTAATTTAACATTACTAGAATGTTTATTCTTGGTTTTATTTCTTTCAAATCAGTGTTTTAAATATTTACATCACGATGTTGGTCTTAACATGATACACAAATTTTTGATCATGATTGTACTATGGCTACATTGGTATCAATTGAACCTTTGTAATGTCTTGTTACTTACCGGTAATCTTCATTACCCCGATTAGGGTCCTCCTCGTCTCAGTCCTAACATAGTGAGGCAACCCTGCCTCCCGACAGCCAATCAGAACGCTTATAATATTTTCAAAGGATATATAAGCCCCTCCCAACCACCGCCATGCCTGTTATCAACAAGTCCTGACACAAACACAGCGGGAGGGAGGGAGGGAACAGGACTGGGACGAGGAAGACCCTAATCGGGGTAATGAAGATTACCGGTAAGTAACAAGACATTACCTCCTCATGGGTCCTCCTCGTCCCAGTCCTAACATAGTGAGGAACTCACAAGCAGAGACCCAAGAAGAAAAAACGCAGAACACCAGGGATCCTTGTAAAAGTACAAAACTTAATCAAACAAAGGATTAAAAAACAGGAGCGTGCAAAAGGCCAACAGCAAAACGGGCCACAGAGTCAAGGAAAACAGCAAAGCGATAATGCCGAACAAATGTGTGAAGGGACAGCCAAGTGGCCGCTCCACAAAACACCTGGACAGAGACCCCCGCCTCCTCAGCCCAGGAAGCAGACACAGAACGTGTCGAACGTCCCAGCACCAGAGACGGAGGAGGCAGACCCACAGACCGCCAAACGCACATAGCGAGTGAAGGTGGAAGGAGAAACCAACCATCCCTGAGCCACACCCCCACATGAGAAAAACAGGGCAGGTGAAAGACGAAACCCCAAGGTGTGGAGGAAGAAAAAAATGAAGGGTGCGAACAACCAAGGATGAAGGAACAAAGGAATCCCCAACCCCAGGCAAAATAGGAAGGAATCACCTCCAGCAGCAAATGGAACCCGGAGGAAGCTCAGGGAAAAAAACCTGTCCCAGCCGCAAAACAACCCCATCCAGAGAAACTGCAAATAAGGGAAGGAGAGAAGCAAAGCACCCACCTCACCCAACCGCCACGCGGAGGAGACGGACAACAAAAAAGCCACAGTTGCGGACAACCACAACAAACAGACTCCAAAAAAGGCACAAAAGGGTGCAACTGCAGACCCCGCAAAACAGTAGGCAAACCCAAGGAGGCACAATCACAGGAGAGATCAGATGCGGAAGCCGAAAACAACACAGAATCCGACTCACCCAAGGAGCAACAACCTCCAAAGAGGCTCCGAGACCCCGACAAGCCTGAACCATAGCCCAACGAGCAGACAAGGCGGAAGGGGAAAGGTCCATCAAAAACCCATCTTGGAGAAAGACAAGAAGAGAAGCCGGACCACCAACCATGGATCCAGACCAAAAGAAGAGCACCAAGAGACAAAAGAGCCTCAACGCGCACCACAGTCCTTAAGTGTTGAAGGCCGACGCGACAACGGAATGCCACAGGCCACCACAGAAGAACAGCCCAAAGACGCCAACGACAGCCGCTCAAGAGCCAGGCCGACAGATGCAGGCGACAAAGATAGGGAAAAGATAGGTGCGGACACAGAAGCGGAGCCGGAGTCAAGGGAAGCCGGCCAAACCCGCCCCCCTCCAGCATCAGTAGGAGCAGAAACCAAAGGCAGCAAGGTCAAAAAGGAGCAACCAACAGCACAGACACCTTCACCCCCCGAATCCTCTGCAGCACCCCCGGTAAGAGGGAAATACGAGGGAAGGCACACAGAAAGCCCGAAGGCCAAGGAAACGAGAGAGCAACCCCCAAGCCTGAAGGCAGACCACCTCGGAACAAAACCGGAGGAGAAGAGCGTCGTGAAGGGAAGCAAAAAGACCGATCCAGAGAGTCCCGATCCGAAGACAGAGGTCCCGGAACAGAGAAACAGACAGACGGCACAAAAAAGAGGATGGGAGGAAGCGGCCCAAGCCGTCCTTACGAAATTCAGAAGCATCTGAACGGAAACAGCACTCAATGCCAACATATGAGATTTCACCCAGACACAAATCACGGAAGGCAGCAGGTACAGAGACGTTCACCTGGACCCCCCAAGAAGGCGCAAGTAACAACAAGCCACCTGATTGTCCGGACGAACCAACAGACTTGTCAGCCACCAAGGAGCCCAATGCGGCCCCCCAACCACAAGGACAGGCGTCCGAGATCAACAAGAGGAGAGAAGGAAGCAAAAAACGCACCCCAGCACCAGGGTGGGAGAGCAAAGCCACCACACCAAAGTAGGAACCAGAACAGGGGAGAGAGGAACCAGAGCCATGCAACCTGTATGGGAAGGGTCCCAATGAGCCAACAGAAGAATCACCAAGGACCTGAGGCGCAGGCGAGCTCAAGGAACCACAGCCATGGAGGCAGCCACCAACCTCCGGACCTGCAACCAACCCCGAGCAGGGGCAGATGGGCGACCCAGCAGGACCCGCAGAAGAGTGAAAAGGGCAGAGAACCGAGCCGGAGGGAGAAAACAGCCCCCTACAAAGCGTCGAACTGGCCTCCGAGAAACTGAAGTCCCAGAACAGGAACCAGATGAGAAAAGGCCAGATCCAACATGAACCCCAGATCCTGGAACAAGGCCATCAACGCCACCACCGCCAGAAGAGCCACAAGGAGGGTGGAAGCAGAAACCAGACAAAAGCAACATAGGGAAACACAGGGAACCCCAGACTCAGCATAACCCCCACAGCAGGAGCCAACACCGCGGAAAAACCCGGGGAGCAGTAGAGAGGCCGAAAGGCAACACCTGAAACTGGTAATGGAACCCATCCACCGCAAACCGCAGGAACCGCTGACCCGCCGGATAGACGGAAATGTGAAAACAGGCGACTTCCAAACCCAGGGAAGCCAAAAACTCGCCTACCAGGATGAGGGGAACGATGAACAGCAAGGGGATCATCCAAAAATGACCCAGTCGCACCAAACTGTACAAAGCCCGGGAATTCAGAAACCGAGCTGAAGGAACCATCAGACGCCGGGACCAGGAACAGAGAAAAATAGAACCCCAGGCCCGCTCCGTCACCAGAACCATCACAACAGTGCCCCAGGACAAAAACAGGTCGACGCCAGAGAAGATGGCAGAACGCATCACGGGGCCAATGGACAACGGGGAACCTCAAAAACAGTCCAAAAGGGGGACGGCCACAGAACGGAATCCGGTAACCAAGATCAATGACTGACAAGACCCACCAGGCCGAAATCAGACCGGACCAACGATCCAGGAACAACCGAGCCGAGTCCCCAAAATTGCAACATCGCCAACAATGTAGATAGGGAACTCACAACCAGTGAAACACCAGGAGTTGAACACATAACCCTTTGAGGAAGAGACCGCACCCGGAACCACCAGGCCACAGTGACTCCTCCTGGGCATAACAATATCTGACCAACACCCAGGGGCATCAGCAAGCGCTGCAGAGGCCGGGAAACAAATGGAACGCAGCCCCCCAACCACGGGCTCGACCACGAAAGGGCCGAGAAGAAGACAGAGAATCCGGAAACTCCAGAAGAAGGAAAAAAGACAAGCCCCTCCGCACAGACTGCCTTTGGAGTAAGCCAAAAAGCCTGAGAACCACAAAAGGCAGGTAACGGACCAAGGCGTCTGTGCAGCATCAAGGCACCAAAGCGCTGTCCAGAAAGACCTCCTACCAGCCACCGCCGCCCCAACAGCCGAGGAGAGGACCCTCAGGGCAACAAAACACAGCAGACAGAAACTGAGCCAAGACCTCCATCTGTGCCAAGATAGGAGTGAGATCCCCCCGATCCGGAAGACAGACAAACTGGTACCCAAACCCCTAGAATGGACCTGCGAAGCAGAAGCTGAGGAAGTGCAAGCACGAACCCCAAAACGAGAAGCAGCAGAAGAACGCATGAAAGCAGACTCCTCCAAAGACAAAGATGAGGAAAAAGACATGGAGGTCAAAATAGACAGACCCCAGGAACCAGAGGAAAATGAGTATCAAACACCGACAGGTGATACCGCTTCCCCAGAAAACGAGGAATCCCCCTCATGTCTACCTCAAGCCATGCGACAGCCAGAACCTCCTAGACGACATAATGGAAATGCAGGTCATGCACAACCGAGGAACAATACAGGGAGTCACCCCTCCGCAGACAATGAAGCAGGCGTAAAGCCGAGAACCTCACAAAATAAACCAACATGACCGAAAAAAAAAAAAAAAAAACCTTTCACTGGACATACCCCCCAGCAGGGAAAATGACCACGTACTCCGACCCTCCGGAGAGGAGGAAGCAGAAGGCTCAAGCAGCGCAGCCGGCATGGGAAGGCATTACAGCAGAATGAACCAAATCCCGCAGGCTAGACCCGGAAATCTGCAACAGGTCAACCACCTGCAGCTCCCGAAACATGATGATGCATAAACAAAGATCCTGCAGGCACTGGAGCGGAAACCTCAACACCCCTGGCCACATGCAGCAGTATCAGGAAGTCACAGCACACACCAGGAAGTGCCCAGCAACACCCCTAAAAAACTGTCCCCAAACATCCAAGTCATAGCAACACGAGACCTGGGGAAGAAAAAGGGACAGCCCTGCAGTCTCCCCCACAGCCACAGAACAAACATTATGGCCGCGGGAGCCGGGTGCCGCTAGAAGACCCCAGCACCGGAACGACCCGAGGCCAGAACGCAAGAGAAAGCTCCCCGCCCAAGCCCAGGACATGCGCGGGGAGCGCGTTCTGGCCAAGGAGCAGGAACGCAGCTGTCGTGTTGCTGTATATGAGGAGACCAGACACGGGCAGGTACAAGCACAACCTTCTATATTGGCATCTAAGCTTTTACTGCTCGCGCCTCCTCGGCGCTCCGCCCTTCCGCTACCCCCTTCCCTCAGCCTCTCATCCCGCCTGGTCCTAGCGCCGCGAGCCGGAACCAGGCATGACAATATCACAGTGGCCTACCGGAACACCGGTGCGGCCGCACGCAACAAAAGAAGTAAAACAAACACTTCAACAGTAAAGAAAAGAAAAAACTCACGGAACCGCAAACCCAGCCCTTCAAACTCGGGAACCGGCAAGCAGGAAACATGGAGCACACCAGCGTTCCGACCGACGTCGGACAGCAAAAAAAACAGGCATGGCGGTGGGTGGGAGGGGCTTATATATCCTTTAAAAATATTATAAGCGTTCTGATTGGCTGTCGGGAGGCAGGATTGCCTCACCATGTTAGGACTGGGACGAGGAGGACCCATGAGGGGGAAATGGTTGCACTTGCACTTTTATGGTCGTAACGACCGAATAAAGTATTTGAATGAGAATGAGAATATTAAGACAACGGGCCTGATTAGAGTTGTGTGGTAACAGAAAAGCCTCTAGTTTTTGAAGGAAGTGCTAATTTTTTGGGTGAATTAATCCATCTGCGAAATTCCCTCCGCAATATTACACCAGCATATTTTCCTTCCGGTTGGACACTTTCCTCACAAACTCGGGAAGCCCTTGCTGCGACTCCTCTAAATCGTGCCCAGGAACACGCAAAATGGATTTGTTTAACTGGGTCTATCGTTATCCAGATAGGAAGAGGTTACTCACGTGGTGGCCCTGCAAAGAGAGAAACCATCAAGGACACAGGTACATTACTGATGAAGGATTGATATTGACATAAAAACGAAACCGTACCACAGATGTATGATATACAGCAGGTATCTTCAACGTGAGCAGCAATTAACGTCTGGTCCTCGCGACAGTTTTGAATTGGCTCCGTTACCTCACATTTCTTTGGGTCACATTCTGTAATTAAGAGTAAGGTGCAACAACAGGGAACAGATGCTATATTAGTGTGCGCGTCTGCAGGTGTTAAATTAACAGGACACACATAGTTGTCATTTTAACATCACATCAAAATTTGGAAGTTTATAAAAGTACATGCTCACACGTTGCTCAAAAATATGTCTTTCATTTAAAAGGTTTAGACAAGTTTCTAAGGGCCTTGTTACGAGTTGTCGAGAATTGAAACTACTATCTCTACAGCAAATTACGGCCATTAGAAGCCTCCCTCTCCCCCGAAATGGCGAATCACTGTTCGGAGTGGATTTACCGGAAGCTTTACCGGACGTTTATGACCATTGATTAAAAAAAAACCACAAAAAAAACCCCGCATTTTCCACTTGCTATGAGCAGGCCGAAAATATCTATGGGACAGCTCGTGTGGGGTGGGAATGATGATAGTGTGGGGGATGGGGCAGGGGTGAAGTGCACACTGATTCATGTCCAGAGGGAGCATTAGCTGCTCTCATGAACTGCTGCAGGAGGTGGCCGCAGCCCCTGCCCTGCAGCGAGTCTTACAGGTCCAGTGTTTCCGGTCGAAATTACTGAGTCGGATTTATGGGACAAGACAAATCCAAGCCTGGACATACTTGTAATGAGGGTAACCTAACTCGTAATGAGGCCCTAATTATGTAAAGAGAGCATGGTCAACATTGTTTGTCCAAATTTATGTCTTCTTGCTGTTCTGTTGAAAATAAAGACATTCCCTAATGTTACAATCTTGTACAAAATATCTATGACACATGAAACCATAATATATACATTTCATGACTGTAGTGAGATGTATGAAAAACCCTTGGATAACATGAAGAAATGCTTTGGAAGTCCAGATGTATAATTTGTTTGGATATGTACGTTTTATTTTTCACGTTTACTTTTTGGCCTCAAAGTCTGGTGGGTAAGTAAGTATATGTAAATGGGTTTTGGAACAGTGGCGGCTCCTCTGCTAAGGTGGAGGTGCGTCGCCCCACTGCTATTGCAGCAGTGAAAAAAAGAAAAAGAAAATGATAACAACAAGACGTTATTATCATTTTTTTTCCTTTCGGGAGTCGGGGCGGGGCAGGCTCCCTGACGCCAGAGCAGGGGAGGAGGGGTTTGCACTCCCCTAAGTGCACATGAGAGTTTGGCCGGCCCTCTAGGGCCAGCCAAACCGTCATGCGCACTTGCCATGTTCTCCATTGGGCTGTGTTGCACAGCCCCGTGGAGAACATGCCCAGCCTTGCCAGGCACTGCCTGAGCATCCAAACAGGAGTATGAGACATAACACTTCACCCTCTTCATTTATGCTAGGTGCAAAAATATTTGAAACCTTAAATCCAGGCTAGAGACTTGCCTTTGAATAGCTGCTTTAGAAGAATGTGAAAATGGTAAGGGTTCTCCTATTTCTCTCATATGAATAACATTACATTTATCTACTTCCCTGCTTGAACGCTCACTATCCCCTCCCACATTACCAGCATATCATTATACTCCCGATTCCTCTTCTTCCCTCTCTGCTCACTCACAGGTTTTATCATGGGTGGATCGGCTGTTTTACCAATGCAGCTCCTGCTCAGCTTGCTCAACAGCTATGGTCCCAAGGTTCAGCATTATATTTGGGTGTGCCACAGCTTCTGCATGATACCCTTGTGTTCCAGTCTCAGCCCCAAAGATTGTGTCTGCCACATAGGAACCACTGTAGAAACTACAAATGGGGCTGTCTACCACTCTATTTTATCAGTGTCCCTTATCTACATCAGATGTCTCAATAAAAGTAAAACACTGTGTGAGAAATTGGGTTGTTGGTTGACTGGGGTGTGGGTCCTGGTCAAGCAGCAACCACAATCCTTGTCAGGGTGAGGCACAAGCCAACCTTAAAATAACCTGTGCTCAACCCTTCGGTAGGTTGGTACAGAGCAGTCAGGCTTAACTTAGAGTCATGGTGTGAAGTATTTGTGCAACATTTCAACAGTAATAAACTTAAAACACTACTCAAAAAGGATGCTACACCAAGTTAGACAAATAGAACTCTCTTTAATAAATAAAACAAGACCAAAATGACAAAAATCCAATCAGTAGAACCAAAGATATGCAATTTTAACGTTTTTTGCAAAAATAGCACCCAAAAGCACAAAGCACTAACTGTGGATATCCGGGCTAAAGCCACAGGCTGACTGCAATAGTACGTGGCCTGGCTATAGGGACTCAGTTATGCCCAGTGAATAAAGTACCTTAAATCCTGGTTTGTGGAGTGTTGTGAGAATCTGCGTTGAAGATGCAAAGATAAGAGTTTTTTACTACCAGGATATGCAAAACTTAAAAGTGCATGCCCTACTTTTTAAATGCATTGCACCCTTTCCTCTGGATTGCCCAGGGCCTAACCTAACGGTGACTTGTATGTATTAAAAAGGAAGGTTTGGGCCTGGCACAGGGTTTACTTTTCCAGGTCGAAATGGCAGTTTAAAAACAGCATGCAAAGGCTGCAATGGCAGGCCTGAGACATGTTTTAAAGGGCTACTTAAGTGGGTGGCACAATCAGTGCTGCAGGCCCACTAGTAGCATTTCATTTACAGGCCCTGGGTACATGTAGTACTACTTTAGTAAGGCTTGCAAGTAAATTGAATATGCCAATTGGGTATAAGCCAATCTAACATGTTTTAAGCAGAGAGCACAAGCACTTTAGCACTGGTTAGCAGAGTCCTAAGGCCAGCAAAAACGAGGTCAGCAAAAACAGGTCTGAAGGCAATAGGTTAGTGGGGAAAACCATGCCAAGAATGCCAGGTCTTACACACAGAAACACCGCAAAGGAGGGAAAATATCCCTAGACCCAACCCTTCTTCTTCTGTAGATGCTAGTGGCTCAGAGCCCAGAAGAGGTATGGCTCCAATGCACATTCAAAGGCACCACAGAAAATAAAGGTGAAGAGAGAAGGATGTGTGAAGAGTTCAAAATAGGGGAGTCTTGACTGCATAAAAGGAGAAGAAAACTGATCCTTCGTTATCTGTTGTCATGTTGCTTTGAAGAAACCTGGGTGCTATGAGAAATGATAAAGAAAATGCCTTCAGAAATCCAGCTGAAAAATAGCAGGAGCCAACAAAACCCTCAAACGACTAGACTATGGTGGGCTGAGTTTTAGACTCTCTTGGAACCTTTTTCTGGAGTTTGACACATAAAAATTCTGGTTGAACATTGTAGGAAATGTCCTCTTTCTATGCCATGCCTTTGCTCTTTGGACTCCTATTTTGGAGCTTTGCTGTGGTCCGTGGTCTGTCACTTGACCTGCTGCAGTCAGCTGTGAAAGTTATTTTTAAGCTCCAGGTTTGAGGGTTTTAGAGGACTAGTCTGAACATGGGCATCCTATCCAATACTGCCCAGACCACAGAAGATATCTTCAGTGCCTTTTGTCCCTCTGAACATTTAGAGGTCCATGAAAAGAAGGGACCTTGGTTTCACAAAAAGACAGTCTGACCTTGCATAGCTCTTGTAAGAAACATCCTTTGATGGGGCTCCACTGCTCCCCTGGAGCACTTCAAGCTTCAAAGTTTCAAAATCTGAAGGTAAAATAGCTTGACCGAGTAAAAAAACAATGTTAGGTTAGGCGCATGCACTTGAAGGCCAGTCTTACATTGCCACTTGATCCTACTTTGAGCATTTTAAACCAGATGATTAATATTCATTGAAAGCTCCAGCAACCTGTTTAGATGAAACTTGTAAGCTGGTCCTTCTTAACAGTATTTGCAGTTGTTCTATGCCTGAAAGTGAATACTTATTTTGGGATAAACCCACTACTTCAACTCAAAAATGCGCACTCCGAGGCCATCCATTGGGGTCCCTAGGACACTGTCTAATCTTTGAAGGGCACTTTTGTTTTCATTGTTTCATTTTCTATTGATTATTAATGCAATGAGTTTTCCAAGGTTTTCATTGGTACTGTCTTCCCTTTACATATCACAAAATGAAAGAGACAAGGGACTGAGCCTCCTCTGACTCCCTCTCTACAATACTAATCTCACCCAACAGAGAAGGACTAAGAAAGGTAAAATAAGTTCCCCGACATTGGAGAGCAAAGAGGTGCTGTACTACATACAACCGCCAACGTGCGTCTCATATATCGCACCTCAACAGAGACAACAAATCTAAAAGAGGAAAGACAACAAATGTCTTAATACTGCCCTCACACACTTTGCAGTGTCATGCTTCATCATAGGGCCGCATCATACATCCAGGTGCAGACCAACACCCTGGATGGAGCGCAAGAATTTTTTGAAGAAGAATAGTGGTGAGGGTAGAATATGAAAGGAACAGACAAACCACATAAGGGGACACACAACTTAAAGGAAAGACTATTCCCTTCTCAAAGGGACCAAATAACACAGATACAAATACCATTAAAACTACCTAGAGGACAACCCACGACTTTTGTTCCTGTTGACCCCTGGTAGGATTAAAACATAAGCTCTGGGATATCCAGGGGAGGTAAAAGCCCCTATACCCCTACTGCAAGTACCAACATGTTTCTGCCAATATTTCCCGCGCCCAACGGGGTCGCTCTGGCTTTCGTCAGGGTGTTGGTCCCTATTTTCTTGGTCTTATTCAGGTGTTTACCTTCTTGTCGGACACATTGATCCAAATCTCTAGGGATTACCGAGAGGGATTCAATTTACGAGTTCATTAGTAATTCTCTGAACCCGGGACCTTGGTGGGAACGTGCTCTTGTCGTCACACTTACTCCAAAGAGACACCATCAGTCTTTTCCTCACGCCGGTCCTCTGCCGTTTGTCTGTTCCTTTCATATTCTACCCTCACCACTATTCTTCTTCAAAAAATTCTTGCGCTCCATCCAGGGTGTTGGTCTGCACCTGGATGTATGATGCGGCCCTATGATGAAGCATGACACTGCAAAGTGTGTGAGGGCAGTATTAAGACATTTGTTGTCTTTCCTCTTTTAGATTTGTTGTCACTGTCTTCCCTTTCCCATAGCTTTGTAGGACTGTTAAACTATTTATACGTGGATTTGTGAAAGTTGACCTTGTGAAGGCCAATGCCTACTTAACTTTGAGTGGGAATAGTCCAGACTTGGGACACAGTCTTTGCCAGGCTAGAGAAAATAAGTGTACTAGGCTTGTCCATTCCCACTATCTCCAACCTTTTATTAAAGCAACCCTTACATTGTTTATCTCCATAAAAAGAAGTAATAACCAGTTTTAATCATTCCTATCAAAATGTATCAATTTCTAGACTCCCCCGTAGGGTGACGTCCCCCAAGTAAGAGCCTAGGTCAGTTCTCATACAGATTGCTGATGTCATAAGTCTCTAAAATGACAAAGGTGGTCTTGTGCCATTATACTGGTGAGAACAGTACACTTTTTGAAAGTTGCAGAATTGCTATGTGTCTGGAATAAAGTACCAGCATGCGGATGCAAGAGATGTACAAGTGTATGACTTTCCTGAAGTCCATACCAGCTGTAACATAGATGCACCTGTAGTGAAGTCCAACTTCTGAGAGATGGACCCAAATTTGATTTAGGATATCTTGCCTCACGGTGCGATGTGAGCTGAGAGAACTGGTCTGGGGTGTGTCTGTTGACATTTTTAGAGTCCTTCTCACTGGGCTAATACCATTCTATAACTCTTTTTGGACCATATAGATTTATAACTCATTTATGAGCTGGATAGGTAATCAGTTTAAATGCATTGTAGTTTTTTAATTGTCTATACAGACATTTGAAGTGCTAAATTTTATTACATTGGTGTTTACTAGCTCTCTTGCACTTATACAAATCTACATTGTTTTGTATAGTATCATTAGGTAAGGCTGTCATTGAGACCCATTATCATTAAAACCTGGATTCTAAATCAGGTTATTCAGTGTTATGATATAACAATGGGAAAAAAGTTGTTTCCCACTCTTGTTACATCATTGTGGGAAAACCCTTATTTCCACTGTGTTCCTCCATCTCCCTGAGTCTGTGAAAACCTAAGCAAGGTGACAGAACAGTGGAACTCCAGAGACCCAAGATAGGAAGGGTAACACTGTTGATGTGCTTTCTGCACCAACTGCCACATTCCCTCTCAGCGCAGGGGTTTTCTGGATAACACAGACAAACATGCTAGGTATACAAGCAGCCCTCAGAAAACAGATGTTAGTATAGCACTAGCTCTCTGCTCTTAATGTGAGAGTGGAGAATTTGGTTTTGGGCAGTGAGGGTTGAGATATGCAGTGAGGGTGGAAGGGTTGGGTGGCAGGAGGCCAGGACGTTTGTTCAATTGGGGTAGGGGGAGAGTATATACAGAGGATGGTGGGGCTAAAAGTAAATAATGGGGATGGTTTTAACCTTAGGGTTCTGAGTTACATTCTAAACAACTACAGCATTACTCTTATTGTATATCTGATGTCACTCTCCATGCCTCTGTAGCAGGAGTGAACTCAATTTTTTTCCACTAGCATTAGTTACCACAATTGTCTCTCTACAAGGAATGAATGTTCCTAAATACAGTGCAGCAGCCAGCTCCTCTTTTAAGAACTGAAACTTATCTCTACATACATCATCCGATGCAAGGATAGTACCTTTCTTTTTTTTTTTAATATATCTTTATTGGCATTTATAACAAACCATACAGAGTCGGCATGTAACATGTCGTAGCCATCTACAGAGGAGTAACTTATCATAGACAGAAGAACAATGATCTGAGTACACTCCAGATATGCATTACTTTCGACCTACACAAATAATGTGGCTACCGCCATGCATGCTACCTCGTCAGATTCCAACCCCAAGGGTGTCTACCTTGGATCATGCCTCCACACTCTAGAAACCCTCCAGCGTTTACTAAACCCTCTTCCTAACTCCCCCCCACCCTCAACTAAACCCCCCCCACCCGCCATGTCTGATGTACGTCCCCAGCTTTCATATATGTCCATTTCGCTCACTGCCCAGTCCGCACCCATACAACTTCTGGTGTGATGTTAAGGACCGGTCAGCACTGGCTCCTGACCACCATCCGGATCAGCCCCTGCCTGTGCACTCCCCCCAGCCTCCTCGTGGGCATCGTTGTCACCCCCATCGTTAGTCAACTCTCCCATCATTATCCTCCAAGCCTGTACGTCATCCTCTACCTTTCCTTCCCGCCTGGTCTGCTGCATCCGGATCACCTCTGCTGTCGCCCATTCCTTGACGTCTCGTACCCATTGTGCCGCTTTGGGCGGGCGGTGGCATAGCCACGAGATTGCGATCCGTCGCTTCGCAAGCACCAGTCCTAGGAGGACAAACTTCCTACTAAGATTTTTATTCTTGGGTCGGGGTAACAACCCGAGCAGTACCACCCGGATCTCTCCTGCTATCTCCCACCCCGTCACTTCCCTCAGCGCGGTTAGGACCTCCGTCCAATATCCCTGAAGCTCCTGGCAAGCCCAGACCATGTGGATAAACGTCGCTTCCGCCTCCCCACAGCAAGGACACTGCCCTGATCGCTCCGGGTAAAGCTTGTGTAGCAACTTAGGCGTCAGATACGTCTGGTGCACATAATTGTATTGAATAAGTTTGAACCTTGCATTCGCACTCACTAGTTTAACCCCCTTGTGAATTTTGGCCGAATCCTTTACAGTAATAGAGTCGCCGGTCAATGCCTACCATCTCGCCTGAATGGGCAGTACCCCTTCCGCCCTGTCATCTCTTATCGCCCGGTAGAGATGTGAGATTAATCTGCGCCCTTTAGCCATCGTTAGCAGGGTTTGTAACACTGAGGAGACGGGAGGTTCATCCGGGAACATAGGCCATAGCTCCCTCGCCACCTGCATTATCTTCCCGTATTGAAGGAACTGACCCGGACCTAGCTCAAAAGCTTCCACAGCCAGCTCGCGCTTGAGGTACTGCTGGTTATTGTAGAGATCGCCCATGGTCAGGCATCCCCCCTCCCGCCACTTCCGGATGGACATAGAAGCGGAGATCTGTTGGAAGGGTCGAACAACCCATAAGGGCATGTCCGGGGCATATGGTGCCCTCTTCAGCACTCTCCGGACTACAAATTCCCACATCTCCGCCACATGCCGGACGATGTATGGACATGCCGCGGGTGCCCGTGCTCCCATCAATAGCAATTCGGGCAGCTCCCTGTCCCCCAAGGTCCCCGCCAGCAGAGCCTTCTCCCAGTTATCATCCCCATCCATCCAGTGAACCGCGTGCTGTAATTGTGAAGCCGCATAATAGAACTCAAGACACAGGACCTCAAGACCTCCGCCTTGCCACGTCCGTTGCATAGTAGCCAGACTGACCCGCTTACGCTTGGGTCCCCAAAGTAAATCCGTCAGAAGCCTGTCCAATGTAATAAAAAAGTGTCGGGGGAACCTAAAGAAAGAATGCTGTATTACGTATAGGCATCTAGGCAAGATCACCATTTTAATCAAAGCTATCCTCCCCATAAGGGACAGAGGCAGCTCCCGCCACAAACAGACAGACCCCAGTATTCCATCCACTACCCTTCCGATGTTAATAGCCAAATATTGGTCAGCAGTTTCCACCAATCTGACCCCCAAATAGCGGGGTGCGGTTCCCACCCACGGAAACCCCACCTCCGGCAATTCCTCATCCGGGCGCAAGGCCAATCTCCCCACCGGAACCAATTTGGACTTCCCCGGGTTAATCCGCAGGCCCGACATGCGACCAAACCTCTCCAGGATGGACAGCAAAATTGGTATTGCAGAAGTCGGGTCCCGGACATACACTAAAGTGTCGTCCGCATACATGGACACCACATGATTAGTCTCGCCCACTGAAATCCCGTAAGTGGCCATCTCTGATCGTAAACCCGCCGCTAAGGGCTCCATTGCCATAGCAAAAAGTAGAGGCGACAATAGGCATCCCTGTCTGGTGCCTCGATGTAATCGAAAGGCCCGAGGCACCAGCCTTCCTACTCTAATCCTGGCACTTGGTTCCACATACAACAGCCTCACCCATTGAAAGAACTGTACCCCTACCCCCATTGCCCGCAGGACTTCCCAGAGATATACCCACCCGACGGAGTCGAACGCCTGTTCGATGTCTAGTAGAGCCAGGGCACAGTCCCCTTGCTGCAGCGTGGGTGAGTGCCAGACATGGGCTAATCTCCGCAAGTTAAGGGCCGTGCCACATTTGGGAATAAAGCCCGCTTGGTCGGGGTGAATAAGCCGTTGCATACACAGTTGCAGGAGGGCCGCCATAATCCCACTGAGGACCTTGATGTCAATATTGAGCAGGGATATGGGCCTGTATGACCCTGGGAGCTGGGCGTCCCTATCCGCCTTAGGAAGCATAACCACCAGAGCTTCATTCATGGAAGGTGGGAGTGCCCGATTTTGAAATGCCTCATTGTACACCTTGAGAAGGCGCTTAGCTAAAATATGTGCATATTTCTTATAGAATTCGGCCGGTAGGCCATCATTCCCCGGGCTCTTGGCTGATCTCAGGGTCTTAATTCCCCCCAAAATTTCTTCCTTCGAGATCGGTACTTCCAATGCTCGACTGGCCTCATCATCTAGGCGAGGGAGGTTCAGAATAGCGAGGAACCTCTCAATCTCCTCCAATACCGGAGTGGCACGCCCGCATATACTCCGGCCAGATGATCCACCAAAGTAACCAAAATTACCAGTTGGCTGAAGACCGCGCGACCGTCTGCGGTCCTCATCTGTACAATAGGAGATGGCGGCATCTCATTACGGATCAACCTGGCTAGCAATGCTCCTGAGCGGTCCCCTTCCACGTGGAGGCGCTGTCGGTATGCAGTGTAGTGGAACTTTTCAAGGCGGCAAAGCGCAGCTAACAATTCCTTCCGTGCCTCGCGCCATTCATTCAGACGACCAGGCGCTGTATGCAGCACCACCTCAAGGTCAGCCAGCCTCCTCTCTGTGACCTGGATATCCCTCTGAAGTTGTTTCCGAACACCATAGGTTGTGTTAAGGCAAAACCCATGCACCACCACTTTCATCGCTTCCCATTCCACACCCCTTGACGATGCCAAGCCCCAGTTTATCTCGAAATAATTAGAGAGTTCCTCCTCCAGCTGCCCGGCGAAGGGCGGTTCCGTGAGAGCCTCTGTTGGGAGACGCCACATGGGGATTGCTGCCCCATGCCTGCTTGAGCTAAGAGTCATGAGCAATTGGGAGTGGTCCGAGATATGTCTTGGGAGATATACTATCTCCTCCACTCTGGGCAGCAAAGTCTGCGATACAAGGAACTGGTCCAACCGACTAAACGTATTAGACGCGGGGTGTGACAGGAGAACACCCTGGAGTCCGGGTGTCTAACCCGCCATGCGTCTATAAGTCCCAACTCCCTCATCACGTCCAGCAACGCTCCAGTCATACCTGGCTTGGTGTGTGCCCGTGGGGGTTCCCGATCTCGGGTCCCATCCAGGACACAGTTCACATCCCCAAAAAAGACAACGTCCGCTCCCAGGTAGGGAGTCGCTGCCGTCAGCACATCATAAAATAAGGTAGGGGCGTCCAAATTAGGAGCATACACACTTATGAGACACAGCTCCTGACCGTCCAACCTCCCATGCAGTATCACGTATCGTCCTTCAGGGTCCAGTACATGATGAAGGTGTTGAAAGGGAGTCCCCGGGGCCACCCAAATTAACGCCCCCGTGCAAATCCTGAGAATGAAGTGGCATACAGTTGCCCCCGCCATCTGCGCCTGATGTATGGTAGCGCATCCCCCCAAATGTGCGTCTCCTGCAGTCCTGCAATAGCAATTTTGTACCGTCGCAAATAAGAGTGTACCCTTCTACGTTTTTCCAATGACGCGATCCCTCGTATATTCCATGTAAGGAATTTCGTCAAGGAAGGAGCCATGAGCCCAAGCAGCTGGCGTTCCCTTTCCGTTCCCATCCTGCCATTCCAGTAACAGACTGAGCAATTAGTAGTAAATCACAACCCAGACATGGACCCCCTGAACTTCCCAAATAACCATGAATAACAATAATAATGAGTTGCACTCCCAACGCCCCCCCCACCCACTGGGCAGTGTGATAAGACTATCCCTACCGCCATCATAGCGAGTGAACAGCACCACCCTCCCCCTATACCGCCCCCTCCGGATCAGTCAATGTATCAATCAAACATTGCGTCATTACCCTCAATACAGTATTTAGAGCATGGCCAACTGGGTCATGCACTAAACAGGACTATCCACATAAATGCTATACAAGTGGCAGGCTCCCGAACCGGATGCGAGGACTAGGCCTCCAGCTCCCGGAGTAGGACCAAGCCACTAGGGAGGGCATGTCCCATCCCACCCACGGCATACATGCAAAGCTTAGTCTTCACCCAAAATCAAAATCATAAAGTGCAAAAGTAAGAGAAGAGAAAGGATACAGCAACAGGCAATAACAAAACGATTACAGAATTTCACTTATCTGAATGTCCAAAGCCCCCGGCCATCACTCCCATCCCAACTGCAGGATTCAGTCGATGTTAGTGTCCAGAATGACCCCAGAGGAGGCAAAGTCAGAGTCTGGTGACCCCTCCACTACCTGCAAGGTCCCATCCTCACAGATTCGAACTCTCCCAGAGTCACTAGTGTCCCTCGCTCGCGTTCCTCCGGACCCTCTGCGCTGTTGACTTGTCCGATCTGTAGAGACCGCAGGAGGGCCAGATTGCATCTGCGGCCGCCTCCGGGGCCCCCGGTCTCCCACGGTATCCATCCAGTGCGAAGCCTCCCTCGCCGAGCCGAAGAACACCGCCTTGCCCTTATGTTCAACTCGGAGCTTGGCTGGATAGAGAAGGCTGTACTTCATCCCAGCCTCCCTCATGCGCCTTTTCACCGCCAAGAAGGTGCGCCGCTGGTCCTGCACCCGTTGCGTATAATCCGGGAAAATTGCGATGTGGTGCCCCTCATAATGTAGGTTCGTCTGGGATCGGGTAGACTGCAGGAGCATATCTCGATCCCGTTAGTTGAAAAATTGGGCTATGATGGCCCGCAGCGGCGCCCCCGGACGGAACCAGCGCCCTGTGGGCCCTCTCGATGTTAAAAAACTTGGACGGTTTGCCCGGGTCCAGGACTTTTGTTATCCAATCTTCCAGGAACAGCTCCGCAGAGGGCCCCTCTGCCCGCTCTGGAAATCCCACAAATCTCAAGTTGTTCCTCCGCGAGCGTCCCTCCTGGTCCTCGGCACGCTCGTCCAGTTTGATCGTCTTCCTCTGGAGTTCCATGATCGTGTCTCGCAGGGCTTTAACTTCTGTCTGGAGGACATCTACATCTTGTTCTGTCGTGGTGACCCTGTCAGACCTTACGCAGGTCACATCTGAGGAGATGAACATCGATCGCCACGGCACCGATCCTGGTCACCATCTCGTCCATCGCCGTCCGAACAGCCATCAGAATATCACTCAGTGAGGGATCTCGGGGCTCCCCCCCCGGAGCCGCCCCCGCATCATCTTCCTCTCGCATTTCCTGGTGTGCAGGGCCATGGGGGAGAGGCTGTGCGTAATTCGAAATCTTGTTGGCTTGCGCCTTGGCGCCTTTATCCTTCACCATGATTCGAAGCGCTGGTCCGCCCCCTCTGGCTGGTCCATCCCAGCACGTCCCGGGGTCAGCACCCACGGTCTCTCCCTCTTAACAGCTCATGAAACGCCCACCGTTCAGGGCCACCACCAGCCCCCACAGGAGTAGAACAGGAGTAGAACACATTCAGTGCAGCCAGGGCACCAGGCACTTCCAAGTCCCCTCCGAGGGCCGTAGGAAACCACAAGCCGATCAGGACCAGGCGCAGAGCGGATAAGCACAGTCCGATTACAACTCACCAGCAATTATCATCCAGGTCCCAAGTATTCCGTCGTTGCCCCTCCACCACCGCCGGCCTCAACCAACCGTCCGGGCAGGCAGGCAAGTAACACCCACGGACTTTCCAGGCACAAAAATAATGACTCGGCAGTCTCTCCAGGGCGATCTTCCGGTATCAGGAGAAGGTCCCCAGTCTCTTGAACCCCTCCAAGCTATGCAGCCCGTGACCTCCGCAGCCACTCCTGTGTCAGTTATCTGCCCTCCGATGAGCAGGCTCCAGCCCCACACACAAAGGTGCCATGCAATTATGTCCTCCGGGGCAGGCTCGCCCAGTCTCTTCAGTTAATGCACCAGCAGGCCTCCTCTTCCCAGAAATGCACCTGTAGGTGTGGAACGTCACGTGCGTCTCCCGCCAGGATATAGGGACCTGGTCATCCACCGTTCGGGGCAGCACTTCCGGTCCTAGAGCCCCCCCGTGGCTGTATGGGCCCAAGTTCTACAGAGCAGCTTCCACAAACTGCGCTCCCCGACCGCTCTGCGTGCCCACGCAGCAAACAAATCTCCGCCGTGTATTGCACCGATCCGGGCTCCACGTCCTCCAGCCGCCGAGCCCCCTAGCTACCACTGGAGGCCCCACGGTGACGCGCGTAGGCCTGGAGCCTGGCGCCGCTCCGTCTCACCTTTCTCCCTTGTAATATCCCGGGATCTCCAGCACAGGGCCACCGCCGACTCCGCAGCGTACCTCCATCCGGCACAGGCACCCGGCTAAGGAGGTCACCCGGTCCAGGCCACAGCTTCTCCGCGGACTAGTGCAGCCCCAGCCAAAACGGCGGCCGCTTCTCAAGGCCGCCCCAACCTTCCGGCGCCCTCTACGCCCGTGCTACGGCCCCTCGAGCGGAGAGTCCGGGGCAGGGGATGCCACCGACCGGAAGGATCTTATGGGTGAAGTCGGTGCCGGCTCAGGACCACAGGATTTTGAAGGATTTCGCCGCTGTAGGACGGAGCCTCCCCGAGACGCGTACTACTCGGCCATCGGCTTAGCCACGCCCCCCAGGATAGTACCTTTCTTATACGATTTTCTAAAAGCAACTGTTTTGGATGAGATTTTGGAGATGAACCAACTGTAGACTTCCACTGTACCCAAGAAGGGCAGAACTTCCTCCTTGCTCTGAGCAGTCTTTAACCCACAGATGGTATCTGCTAACTCCTTCCTAGGTCTTGTGCCTTTTATAGGAAATGGTGTGCCCCAAGTAAGTAATGTCTTCCTCTACAAACTTGCCTTATTACCCTTCAAAGTCTTACCCCCACCACTAAAATGTTTCAAAACCAGGTTCACCCTATAATTGGCCTCATCCCATGTTTTATCATAAATGATGATGTTGTCCTAAAAACATCTTAGACCCACAAGATCACCTAACAGATTCTGCATCACCTTCTCAAAAACTGATACTGCTGAGACGAGCACAAACGGCATTCTGAAAGCTTTAAAACATCGTATAGGGTTGATAAACACAATTATCTTATGAGGTGATACGGGGTTTGATCTTGTAGTAAATAGACAGCAGGTGTAGTGTGGTAAAAAAACCTGGCATCCGACACAACAACAGCATTTCCATAAGATTAGGAAGAGGGAACCTCTCTACCGCAACCTCTCTGTTAAGCCCTCAGAGGTGCACACACAATCTGATGTCCCCACTTGCCGGGCACGCTGCCACAACAGGGGGCAATCCATTCTGCTTCTTCTAACGGCACAATGATATCTTCATCACATAATCATGTCAATTCACGTTTCACATCCTCCAGTACATTCAATGACAACCCCCTGACTTTGACCACACCCGGCATGGCTCTCTTTCTTAGTCTGATTTTATGAAAGAAATTCTTCAGACACTCTAGTTTGGACCAAAAGATTTGGATAAAGAGTTAATCTTCACAGCAAGCAACTACTTGACATACACACACTTGGGGATTTGAGCTGAATTCAAAGAAGACTCCCAAGGCTTTCAAATGTGGCCAACTAAGAATGTTATCCCGATTGATGGACACAGAAACCTTCCTGTCAGTATACTACCCTTCAAACAATGAGGGCATGCCAATAGCCGATCATTCTTATTAAGCTGCCTCTGTACTCTTCTAATTAATGTTTATTTTCTTTAGACACACTCTCCCTTAAGAAAAAACATTTGAAAAACTTTTAAATAAATGATACCCAAGCTGTAATGTATTCCTCCAGAGTTTTGCTTTCTTTTTGCACTTTTCTGCCAAAATGAAATCTTTGAAGGATGGTGCTAATCCTCAGAAGGTAAACTTGATCTAGTTTTTGGATTACTATGTCAGATTCATTTAAACTTTGACTCTTCTTTGTGCTGTGATCCAGAAGATATTTTAACACCACCTGCGCTACATCACCCAGGCAGTGTGTTAAAAGGTCTAGCTTCCTTTCTGCAGTTTTTGAGTTAAATAAACTTTTTTTTAACTTTTCCCTATGCTTTACCGCAAGGAGACTCCACAGTTAGAGTGGAGACCTCCCTATGGTAATGTATTCGAAAAATTAAAAAAGTTTATTAAACTTTATAATAAATTAGTAAAAAATATTTTTGTGTTAAATATTGAGAATAATATACATGCATTTGAGATAATTATTTTTAATGTAGAATAGACTAAAAAATGCTGCAGCTTGATGCACTTAATTTTGAATTAAAACTAGAACTAATTTAAATATATTGGTTTAATTAAAAAATATTTTTCTGGAGCTTGAATTGAAAAATAAATTCCTACATGAAGTAAAAAAATATATACTATGCATTAATAATTATAAAAAGTGATGTTTAGGATTGATTTAAGGTAATTTAATTGTATTTTAATTAAAATAAATTTACAAATTGAAAAAAGGTTTCAAAATATTTTAGAATTAAATAATAAATATTTTTTTAGATAATTTTTTAACATTAAGTTATATTTATTTATATTTTTAACTATTTTAAATAATTCAATTTAATTTAACATTATTTCCTATTGGTTTTATTTTAAGTCCCTACCTCCATTTTTCCAATGTTATGTCATGTTATGTTTTTATGGAATGCTCAATAACCTGGGGTATCATGGTGCTAATGCAGGAGCAACATATTTAGGCCTAAGGCTGAGTTTATGGAGCCTATTCAAAGAGCCTTTCTTCAGCATCTTGCGGAATTCGAGAAATTAAGAGGCAGCTCTTATGTGAAGCAGCAGGTCATTCCAGGCTTTAGGAGCGATGTAGGAGAAGGGCAACCCACCGGCACAGATTCTGCGCATGAGTGAAGTGTGTGAGAGTAAGTGTCCAGCTGAGAGGAGGTGTCTGGTGGGTTTGAGGAAAGTGGTTTGATTGTTGAGGTAAGCTGGGCTCGAGTTGTGTAAAGGCCTGAATGTGTGTGTCAGGAAAGAGCTTGGTTGTGTCGGTGCAGCCAATGGAGTTGGCTGAGGTGTGAGGTGATGTACATGAGTCGTGAAAGGTTGGGAGGGTGTTGCAGTATCATTGAAGTACAATTGGTTGGCCATGTGTGGTGCTGGATTTACTACGGTTCCTTTTTTTAGCAGTAGAAATTTACACTTGTAAATTAAGCTCCACCATGTTTTTCGGCGGTGGAGACATGTAAGTGTACACTTTGAGTAACTTTACACTCAGATTTTGTGAATAGCCAAATGTAGTAAAGTTACTCAAATGTTAATGACTCACAAATGCAAGTTACCTTTGTGAATAGACTCATAAAGGGCTGCAGCTAAAACCACACCTAGTGGATTTGCCAATGCTTGTTTAAAGAGAAACACAAATGCCCTCTCTTTGCTTTCGCATAATTACATGGAACTTTGGTAAAGTTGTGCAAATTATGTGAAATGCAAATCCATCATTTAGTGTTATATTTAAGAGCAAAATACATCCTGACTTCAATTTTTCATACAAAAAAATGGCACATAAGACAAAATTGGCATGAAGAACAGCCACTTGCGTTCTGGTTGTTCGCATTGTTCCAGCGCTCCCGCGCTATAATTTTCCTGAAAATGTTGGTGTTATTATATAAAATGTTGTAATGATGCAATTCGGGGATTTCACGTAACACGCATAGTACTTTCCTGAAGCTACACAAACTATGCCACATAATTCAAATTTTGCCCGGGCCAAGTCCTCAGCCTATTATTACATTTGTAATATAACTATTACTATTGCTCGCCTGCTGCCCTTCAGGTCTGATGTTCACATTAGGTGCTTGATTCACAAAGGTATACTTACACATTTGTGCAGGTTTACTATTTTTGGGGGGGAATCGCAAACGAGTTTAATTTTATTAATAGTAATTTTACGGTTGAGGACTCCACAATTGGGGTGGAGAACTACCCACATAAAAAGATAGCACAGGCCTATCTTTTTACGTGCTGCGTCTACACACGAGTGCGGCGTCTCCACAGTCGTAAAATTACTATTACTAAAATTCAACTCGTAGTTTGTGAATACCTAAAAAATATAAACTTATACAAAAGTGTAAGTTTACTTTTATGAACAAGGACCAATAATTTTATCCATTTTACAATTAGAAAGGTAGTCCATTCACATGTTTTCTCGTTTCTAAAGATTCAACATTACTGTGAGTACTGTAAACGTAGTAATTTGACAACGAACACTTGCTACGGCACATTTACTTCGATTAATAGTAGTAAACGTACGTCATGGCTGGGCACAAATAGGCACGGTGGCCAAAGTCTGGTTGTCAGGCCAGTGACAAATAAACTCTGCTTACCGCTGCTTTTATATCTCCTCTATAAACACAAACGAAATTTAATTTGACTATCCAGACATAGACAGTAAAATAAATATCATTAGATGAATTCTATTACCTACCACATGTGTAATTGGGACAACAAGAATCTTCCTGGTAATAAGTGACAAGCTTTTCTAAACTCTTGCATTCAGGAACAAGGCTTTCGCACATCGTTCGATTACATACTAGAAAGAGAATGCAAATGTTAAACTAGTAAACGGTCAAGTGCGACATGCAGAATTAGAAACAAACATGTTAGAACACACAGTTTAAATGTTCTTATTGAAGGGTCAAGTATTACATTTTAAAAATAGACATTGTTCATAATAGTTGAAAAAGAAATTAGAAGCTCATTGAAAATATATTATTTTAAACCAGTAGTCCTATAAAAATATTTTTTTACTCCTGTAAAAGTATGTATATTATGCAAAAATGTGCCGATCTCACAACACAACCGGACACAAGCTATAGCGTCAGTTTTCTAACCATTTTAAAGCCCCAGGGGGCAGATTTATCACGCAGGGTGACACAGGGGCAACGCAATCCTTAAGTCAGATTGACTAAGCCACGCAAGGCCGCCTTGGTTGGCCCTCTTGGCTTGGGAAATCTGGAGTACCACAAGGCAGCGCAGATCGCTGCCTTGTGTTACTCTGCCCTGGGAAGGCGTTCCATGGGTGGAGTGTGGGTGTTCCCAAGCATCCACCCATGTATTTTAGTGCATTGCCAGATTTACCAAGACAGGTAAACCTAGGAATGTGGCAAAATGCTACGCCTTCCCAGGGGAGGTGCAACAAGGAGATTTATCTGTATTTCCTCTCATTGTTTCCGCTTTAGAAGTGTGCTGCACTCTTAGAAAGAGGAAAAAGCCTCAGAGGATTGTTTTTGTGCAGGAAAGTGTGCCTTCCTGCAGAAAAACAATGGCGCAAGGGTGCTTGGTTTGGCGCAAGTAGAGAGCAGGAATGTGTCATATTTTGATAGATATAGCACATTCCTCCCCTCTCCCTTTCACACAGCGAAGCAATGCGGCGCACCCTGGCGTAAGGATTGACAGATGCGTCACGCATCTATTGGCGTAAAGGTAACGCATTGCTGGAGTCATGTCGCAAGCACAACGCAACTCCAGCAATGCTCAGGAATGCCTATTCCTATTATGCTGCGTCACTGGTTTTGACGCAGTGGCGTCGTAGAAGTGACGCAGTGAAATCTTGTAGATTTCACTGCGTCACTTTTACGAGGCTTTCCTGTGTGGGAACACCCACCCTGCATACATTATACTTGATGCAGGTATAATGTGACGCAGAGCTTTACAACGTGACTAGATGCGTCATGTTGTAAATGTATCACAACGTGGCGCATTGTTTACGACGCCGCTGCACAAAAGTGACGCAACGGCGGCATAAAAGTGTCACTACGGGCTTGTAAATCTACCCCTAAGTTGGGCCCATGTTCCAAACTTTAGGCTGGACAGATAGCGTGATCTGGGAATGGTTTTTCTACGAAGAGCTTCATTGTCTAACAGCTGGCAAAAGCACATTAGCTAATCAATTTGAGGTCTCTGAACACCAAAGAATTGCATGTCCGGTGCCCCAACATAAGGGGTTCTAGTTGAAATGATGGCAATCCTTTCTTTTTCAAAGCATAGTGTAAGACACTCATTTGATGATCAATGGAAAGAGGAACCAGGAACATACACCAGCACCAACGGTGGATAGTCTGAACAGTAAATGAATTAAAGGTCTGTCACCGTCATAGCAGCAGCGTGATAGGTAAAACCTAGGCGTGAAACTGGTTTGGGGGGCGGGATTAGTCTAAGAGTTAAATTACCCACTAGGGAACCTAGACACATTCTGTGAACCTAGCTATAATCCCAACTTGAGGCTTCACTAAACAAATTGTGTGACTCTGGGCGAACCACTGAACCTCCCTGTCCCTGACATAATAAATGTGTGTAATCAATCACTGTAATGTAAAGACCAACCACAGAGTGTGCTTTTTAGCGATGCCCGATCCTCGACGCATCCTAATCTCTGTAATCTGGACTGAACAATATGCACAAACAAAGCACATCGTTGAGACAGCACCACTACAATAAAATGTTCTCTGTATGTAATAACACTCTGCTGCTCTTGACACTCAGATCCAAGTTGCATCAAATACCTCAATGAGCACATTTGAAAACCGTCTTTTCCCTCAGAGTGATTTGATATCAGTTGTTTAAATGCATCCCAATATGCTAATAAAAGCATGCGTTCTCTAGTTGCTTATTGTCATATTCTATAAGATTATAAAAATTCAGATTTTCATGTGTTTCCACTGCACCAATTTTGGTAGCTGTTGTGACATCACATATTTCTAATTTTCATATCTATTTTTGAACGTTACATCATGAAATGTAATAACACAAAAAACCCAAGATGCTTTGAAAAATGCAACCTATTATACAGAAGTGTATTTTTTGTTTACAACACCATGTTTGAACAGGTCAATGCAACAATAAATTTAAAACGTCCAAAGAAAACTACTTCAGGTCAAAGTTTTGTTTAAATCCACCTATGAACTTGAAAAGTAAAACAATTAACAAAACGAAGAGGCTGATTTAGAGTTCGATGGACTGGGTACTCAAGCACAAATGTGGCAGAGTACATTATCAATCAAGTCCTCAGTCTTCCCACCCTATTACGAATTGGGAGGACCCTTATCCTTCAGACTGTATTGCTCCTGCTGGCTTCACCATTGGAAAGCTTATTCCAGCAGGACCATGGAGTAGGGCCCATCAGAGAAAGGCCATCAGACCACCGCCTTATTAACAGTGCATGGCCTGATGGGCTTTTGCAACTGTTACCACCAGGAAAAAACCTTTGGGGTTTGTTTTTGAAAAAAAAATGTTTGCTGCATGGCTGCCTCAAAGATAGCAGCCGCACACCAAGGGGGTCATTTATGAGAGCCGTGCGTCACTTTTGCACCATGTAAAGTGGTACTGTGTGATGCAGTGCTCAGAAATAGACCTATGAAGCCACGCAAAGCTTCATAAATCTTGAGTAAGACGGCGCAGCACAAATCGCTCTGTCGCCTTACTCTGTGCTCGGGAGGCGTTCCATGGGTGTTGCGGTGGGTGTTTCCATGCAACACCTATGGATTTCGATGCTGCCCCAGACTTACAAAATCATGTAAACCTGGGGAAGAGCCAAATACTTACACCTCCCGATGTGAGGTGTAACGAGGAGAAATATCTTGATTTCTCATCATTTGTTTCTCTTTGTATGTGTGCTGCATTCTGCAGCACACATAGAAAGGGGAAAACGCCTCTTAGGATTGTTTCTGTGCAGGAAGGTGCCCCTTCCTGCACAAAAACAATCCTGCATGCAATGGAGGCACCCTTGCACCATGGTGCAAGGGTGCCTGCCTTGGCGCTAGGATTCCAAAACGGCAGCAGCTTAGGGAGAAAGGACAGGTATTGCATTAACACAGTGCATTCCTATCCTTTCATTTTGGAGAAGGGCAGCGCAGCAAGGTGACCTGTTGCACTGCCCTACGCCAAAATCCTGTAAATGAGGGCCCAAAGTACCTGCAATTCCTTCAGAGGAATGGCTGTAATGCCGGTTCCTCTGGAGGCACCGCTGGGCTAGCAGTGATCTCTAAATATGGCAGGTGGTAGTTGACTAGGATGGCAGAGTTATAAATCTGCGCCTCCCTGGCGAATGGGCAGACCATGTGCCGACCACTAAATCTAGCCCTAAGGCATGACACTGGATACTGGACGTTGGGTCCATGAAACAGGAGCTCTTAGGGGCTTATTTACAAGCCCCTTGCACCGCCGGTGCGTCACCTTTAATATGGGAAAAAGTGACGTACCGGCAGCGCAAGGGGATTGAAAATAAGCCCCATAATAGTGTGTAAAAGGTGCAGAAGAGGAATGGTACCTACCGCAGACCTTCTGAGGGCAGCACGTTTCGTTGTCGTGAACAATGATGGACATCTCCCCATAACGCTGGCAGTCTACCTCTTGCATGTCCGCGCAGGAGTATTCCACAGGAATGACAGTGTCAGTGTCCACGCATTTCTGCATGCAGCATCCACCGTGGGATGTCCCCCAGATGTCTCCCACAGCTCGCGGGTTTCCAAAATTGTCAGTGCAAGCTGAAAGATTGAAAGACGACGTGACTATGAACTAATGTACGATCATCAAAGGTTATCAGTACATATACAGCGAAAGACAGCAGCACGTGTGCCCTCGTGTTCAACAAAATAGTGGATTTTGAACTATTTGCTCTTTTTAGGAAAGAATACTAGCAGGTTCAAGAATAATCAGAGCTTGCCAATGTCTGACAAGTGGCAATGTGTGTGGGAAATTAAGGACAGGGGCAAAAAATGGAGTCGTAGGTTCATTTAGGCACGGCGGAAATAGGCCTGTGATCAGTTTAGTATGTGACACAAAGGTCGGAATTTGTGCGCACAGTCCGCATAATCATCTTATTTGCAGAGCAATAATAATTTTTTTTTATTTACAGTCTGAAAAGAAACTAACAAGTTAATGTTTTACTGGAGAAGGGATAACCATAAAAAATGTGGAGTTCGAGCACCGTCTTGAGGGACCAAAGTGGTATTGCATGCAATTTAGAAAACAATTTTGGAGTTAGATGCCATTCTGGAGCAACTGAGGGGCCTGTTTACGAACTTGTCACGCAGTGCAGCGCAGCTCAGCGCAGCAAGTCACCTTGCTGCACTGTGACTGCACTGCGTGACAGGGAAAGGGCAGGAATGCGCCGAATTTAAGGGAATATGGCGCATACCTTCCTCTTGGCAGCCTCGCTCCAACACAGGCACCCTTACACTCCTGTATTTAGCCTTGCCAAGTAAGGGGCATATTTATTAAGATCATGCAGTGCAGTGCGCTGTGCTGGGTAATAGGGAAAGGGCAGGAATGCTCCACACTTAACAATATATGGCACATTCCTGTCATTTCCCAGCGCTGACGCACAATGTGCTGCCTAGCGCCAGCGCAGACACCCTTGCACCAATGCCTGCATTGTAAGCAGGATTGAATTTGCGCAGGAAGGGGTGCCTTCCTGCACAAAAACAATCCTGTGAGGCATTCTTCTCTTTCTATGTGTGCTGCAAAGCAGCACACATAGAGGATGTAATGAGGAGAAATACAGATATTTCTTCTCGTTACGCCTCACCTTGGGAGGCGTAGCCTTTTGACGCATTCCCAGGTCTACCACTTATAGTAACTCTGGGAATGCTCCAGAATCCATGGGTGAATGCGTGGGAACACCCACGCTGCACACATGGAACGCCTCTCTGGTGCAGACGACACTCAACTCATCCTCTCCCTATCCAACGAACCCAACACCGCCAGACACAACTTTCGAGAAGGCATGGAAGCCGTCGCCAAATGGATGAAAAACAGCTGCCTACAACTAAACACCAACAAAACAGAAGTACTTATCATGGGCCCAAACTCCGATGCCTGGAGCGACACCTGGTGGCCCCCTGTCCTCGGAAACCCGCCAACCCCCACGGACCACGCAAGCAACCTGGGAATCATCCTGGACTCCGAGCTCAAAATGGACCGCCAGATCAACTCCACCTTGTCTTCCTGCTTCCACACCCTCCGCCTCCTTCGTAAGACCTTCAAATGGATTCCCCTCGAACACAGAAAGACCGTCACTCACGCCCTGGTCACCAGCAGACTCGACTACGGCAACGCACTCTACGCCGGAATAAACAAAAACCTCACCCGCAAGCTACAGAACATCCAGAACGCCGCCGCAACTGGTCCTCAACCTGCCAAAACACTGCCACATCTCGCAGCACCTGCGCACACTCCACTGGCTCCCCGTGGAGGCTAGAATCACCTTCAAGATACTCACCCACGCACACAACGCCCTCCACGACACCGGACCAGCATACCTGAACAGCTGACTCAAATTCCACGCACCCCAAAGGACCCTACGATCAGCCCAGCTCTCCTACGCCGTGGTCACCCGCACCAGAAAGTCCAGATCGGGAGGCCGCTCCTTCTCCTTACTCGCGGCCAAAGCCTGGAACGACCTTCCGCTCCACCTCAGACAGACAACATCGCTCCCCATCTTCGCAAGAAACCTCAAAACCTGGCTCTTCGACAGACCCCCCTCCTTGATGGACTGGAACCTGCACCCCCCCTATCCCTAGCGCCTTGAGACCCTTACGGGTGAGTAGTCGCGCTTAACAAACGCCTGATTGATTGATTGATTGATTGAGAGTAACACAACAAAGCGATTTGCTCTGTAATGCTCTGGATTTATCAAGCCACTCAGGGCCACGCAAGGTGGCCTTGCATGGCTTGATAAATCCTACTTTGGTTTTGCATCGCCCTTGTGTAATCTTGCGTGGCGCATGGGTGACGCTAAACCTACATAAATATGCCTGTAAGTATGGTTCCTTTGGGGTGTGTCACTATCTATTGTTCTTCTACATCCCTTATGTCGTAGGTGTTTTTGATACGTTCTACCAGGCCATTGCACTAGCGAACTATTATTATGAAGCAACTTAAAAGATCGATGGAGTAGGGCTCCGAATCGGATTCGGCTTAACCGGATCCCATTCGGAGCCCTATCCCCCGACCGATTCGTACGCGCGTCCGGGCGAGCGAGTACGATGCGAAATTGCCGACCGACTCGTCCGGGCGTCCCGACCGCTCCGACCGACTCGTTCCCGGGTCCAACCGCACCGACCGACTCGCTCGGACTCGACTCGCACCACGCAATGGAGACGTTCCCCGGCCGGGTAAGTACGATGCGCGCCGCGAGCAGTCCGACCGAGCCGCGCACTCCGGCTCGAAAGAGCAGTCGGAGCCGTACTTTGGGGGTCCGTGTCGGACCCCCCTGTACGCGTACCCGCGCGAGTCGCACATAGGGGGGACCCATGGGTCCCCCTACCTGTGCGTGTACGGCGCGAGTCGCTTCGCCGCGTACACGCTGTAGGGGGCGCCCTTGTCCACCTCGCACCCATTGAGTCAATGGGAGCCTGCGTACGCGTTGTACGACAGGCTCCCATTGACTTCAATGGGAGTCCGACCGACTCGAGTCCGATGGCATACGTGCGCATCGTACTCGTTCGGTCGGGCTGCACGGGTCCGATTCGGTCGGAAATCTCTCCGGGTCCGGCTCGGTCGGAGAGATTTCCGGCCCGAATCGGAATTGGCCCCTAACTTTTACACTTTTTTAATGTGAAGTGGAAATTCGCATGTGTTTCTTTAAAATAATGCTACCTTAATTTTACATTATTCTTGTTACTTCAGTATTTTACTCTCAATCTCTAAATGGAGTACCTCTTAGTTTATCAATTCACTTTATAATTCTGGTGCCGGTGGGCCAGACAAGCAAGGCTGCGGCCGAATGTCAAGCTCTTGCACGGCCAAAGACAATGTGAAATGGCTTGTCAAATAAAAGCCGAGCTGGCATCGCAGATATTACCCCTTTTCCACCAGAATGCAGTTTATTAAACAAAAAAACTCATAATCATGGGATATGTGAACACATGCATAAAATAAAAAAGGGTACTTCCTCTTCAGCTTGAACCTTTGTGAATGTCTGAGTGCTCAAACTGTCTGCAGCCGAGCTCTGTATTTCTATGTGTTTCATTGAACAGTTGTATAGCCAGAAAGCTCCTGAAACGGTTAAGTCAAAGGAAGTAACGTACAGATAGTGTCCTGCCTTCTCTTAATTTATTTGTGCACTTTTTTTTTTATTAGAAAGACGTTAACAACCACATTGATTTACCATGTGATAGGTGCATTAATTTAAAATAGTGTGCTATTCAGTTCCTGATAGAACGGAACAAAAAGCACTGTCCTTTAGTATTAAATGGTTCAGATAAGACAATATTAATCCAGTGGCTAAACTGCATGATGTGTAAACATGAGACCTTAGTTGAAATCCCGACTTTCCCATTTGAACAAATAGTGTGATCATATGCCAATCACTTTACTTTACTGTGTCTCATTTTCTTGTATTGTTTTATTTGATAGCACCTTCAAGTACATTTCAGGATGGGTTATAGACTATGATGTGTATCCATTTATAAGCACAATATGAACGGTATGGAAGGGGCATATGACAACTGATATCTCTTGGTTCACCCATGACATCACCATTAGGGCAGGTGGGGGCCTATGAATGTGTTCAAGTTCATGTGTAGAAACCTTCACTTTTAATAAATGTCACTTAATTCCGTGACATAATCTAGTGTACTAAACTGAAACACTTCCTAATGTTAAATAAACACACATTTTACATTTTAAAGTCTTTATCATGATTTACACGAGGTTTGCTGTGTAATTTATATGAATTCATGGCTCGGCCCATGCTTTGGCTCTTTGGTTAGCATAGCTTCATGGGGGGGTGTTTGGGGTGTTACATCCCCATAATAAATGCATTTTCTGCCTAACAGTTGGGTACAGGTGCTTTGAGTCGGGTATGGTGAGGTGTCTGTCGGATTTCACCAGAAATCTTTACCGGATTTCACCAGAAATCTTCACACACAAACTGACAAAAATGCACACACACATTCTCCCTCTCTGTTTTGAAAGACTTCAGAAATGTTGGCTAATTTGCAAAATATTGCTTTCTTTCACTTGTTGCCCCTACCAATCTGTATTTGTCTCCCTTCCCACTGCCCATTTAGCCCCATTCATGCACCCTGCTTGTAGCATAATGCATTTTAACATTATACGCCAGCGTGATTGTCGGAAAATCTGAACACCCCCCACCCCAGGGACAAGCTACGCCCTTGTTGGTTAGAGCCAGATCCGTGGATTAGCAGTGCCTCAACACTCTCTATTCATTTTCATCAATTTGCAGGCTTGTCCACCTCTAAATTTCACTTTGATTGCACCATCCTTTACTCCACTGCCTCAAATCTAATGCTGCCTCTTTTGATCTTTTGCCAGTCCTCATAAATGCAGACTCACTTAAGATATCTACAGAAATGTACCATTTTCTGGGTGGCCTCCTTGGATTTGTCACCTTTTATTGACTATATTTTTGCTGGTTGAACCACTCTTCCCTGTGACACTGCCATTCAGTGCTCAGTGAGTGTTCCTGCTCTGCACCTACAACTATCCTTTTAAATTCTTCATATGCACTTAGTTTTTTTCCTTTCCATGAAGCCATGGTAAGTTGATGGAGGAAGTGCACCAGTGGTGAGGAAGTTAAATGTCATATATAGGCTTCAGTGTGTATTTACCCCACCCACATACTTGTCTTACATGTATGACTCCAGAAAACACCATTGTGCTTACTGGGTTGCAACTTTGAATCCAATTCAATGACACATGGCAAGGAAAATCATTTGCCCTTTAAGAAACCTACTTTTATATATCAGTTAAATCACTCACAAGTGTACCTTTTAAACCCACAGGGCTAGGTGCTTCATATATAAAAGTGGGATTTACCAAATATTTGGGAAATGTATATTGCTCCACTGAGCATTTGCCTGCCTTTGAGTAGCTAAAACTGCATTTTCCATTAGCAGGCTTTGAATAAAAGCCCATTTTTGTAACTTTGCCCACAAACATCCAAACAAGAAATTTCATTCCAAGTTATTTTTCATGTTATGAAACAATTAATTCAATGGTGAAAGTAGACTTTTGATGTGAGTAGCAAAAAAGCACATTTTAAAAATTATACCTTGTGCTGGGTGAGAGTAAACTGGATTAAAACCAGTTTGCCTGGTTAGGCCACTCCAGAGGCTGCAATACAATATCCAGAAGAGGCATTAACTGCTGAACTGCTTGAGGACAACGAAATGCTGAAGTGGTGTCAATAATAGTTAGTTAGCATGGATATGTTATCTCGAAGCAGACCAGTAATGGATTGCAGCTCGAACGGCTTCCACAATAGCTCTTCCTTAGATCTCAGATGGTGGACTCAGGAACTGAAATTCTTAACTTTCACAGCTCCCCAAACCTTTCTGTCTGCACTCTCAGCAGGATTAAAACTGGCTCAAGTACAGGGAGGGGTAGAATACATAATTACCCTATATAGTTACCTAGAAAGAAGGACCAGGCTATTCCAAAGAAAGAAAGCTAGAACCTTCTTGGATGAGGGGCTCTTCTATGGTTTGCAGAAAGTTAGGAAAGAAAGTGCTGAAAACAGAGTAGGTTTGTCCTGGTAAATGTGTCTGGATTGAGAAGTGAATTCTAAAATGACTAGCAAGTGCACAGAATAAGCCTAGCACCTCCTCAAAACATTTCTGAACCTCAAAGAACTATCTGGAAGAAAGAATATTTGAGTGACTGTCCCGGAGAAACTGAAATTGCTATCCAAGGGTCAATTGGTAGGCCTCCTGTTGCTCTCACAAGGATATTGAAGGCAGAAAGGCCACTCACCTCTCAAGAAGGCCCAGCTCACCAGTTGAGAAAGGACCAGCAAGAGCTGTGGCTGGAGAGAGACCTGATTCATAGTTGGTTGCCCTGAAGACATGAGGCTTTAAGAAATACTAATACAATTTAAAGTTGATGGTAATTTGCGAAAACTTTGAAAAATGCACTGAAGTGCATTTTTCAAAGTTCCATGTTACACACACACATGCCCTTGGGGCATGTGTGTGCGCGCAACATGTGGTTACATGGCAATTTCAGGGGTGCATCAGGGTGTCCTTTTGGCACCCTTGCACCCTTGAAATTGCATGCGCAATTTGCGAGTACCTATTTGGTACTCGCAAATTGCGCATGTAACTCCCATTCATTCCTATGGGCCTCTAGGCCTATAGGAATGAATGGAAGTTATTCCTTAATTGCGAATCACAATTTGCAATTCGCAATTAAGGAATATGCAGGAATCGCAATTTTTAGCAATTCCTACATGCATAAGGAATTACGATTCTCTAAATAGCGATTTCTAAAAATCGCTATTAAGGAATCGCAATTCCTTATGTTGATGCATATGCCCCATTGTGTTTTAATTAACTTTGTTAAGGTTCAAAAATATTGGGATATGATATACTCCTGCCCCCTTTTTTCAACTAAAATCATTGGTCACACATCTTTTAAGAGAATATGGGGTCAGCTGATGTGCCTTGTTAACCTATGACCAGTGGTGTGACCATATTGAGAAAGGCAGAAGTCTGATTTTAAGGTCTGATTTCATCATCAGACCCAAATTCAATGCATGTGATAATTTGTGATGGAGCTGTGGGATTTCGAGAAATGAAACACATTTCAGGTGATAGATCATTGGTTGGATGTGGTTGAGACCTTCGTCTGCATTCATCTCATTGCTCTTCTCTATTTTACATCATTCCAGCCATGCACAAGGACAGGCAGGCGCCTCAGCTATGCATGGGTCATGCACCAGTACTATTGCAGAAGTTAGAGAGGCAGTACACAGCTTTCCCAAGTCATCAAAGATAATTCTGCTCACCTTCTTTGTTTTGGCATCATTCTCCTTTCTCATGGTTCACTCTGCACTCTTACAGATCTCTGTACTCTTTCATGAGCATTTTTCCACCACTCACAGCTCTCCCTTTCCTATTCTTCCTTTGTTTGTTGCTTTGACACCATTCTATTTGTCCTGTCATAATTCTTTCTTCAATTCTTTCTTCTTCCTCTATTATTTTGCTCTTGTGGCTCACTCATTCTTTTCTTATAGTTCTCATTCTCTTTTGAATGGTGATGCCTCTCGCCCTCCCTTCACTCTTTACTCCCTCTTATAATTCAAATGCCTCTCTACCTCTTGAAGCTCTCTACACTTTTATTTTACACCGTCTCCTTTGATTTTCATTTGCCTGTAATGGCCTTGACTCCATTTTATGTTTCTAGCTTCTTCTTTATCACACTTAACTCAATACGTTCTCCTGTCTTTTTCAAGGCTCACAGCGCAACCCTGTGGCATGTTTCTATTCTCACCCACTGGTCTCTTTCTTGGGGCTTTCTACCTTCTTTAATTTCATATTGCCTCTTTCACCAAGCTCTCGCCTCTTTAATGGTTCGGTTTTCTATAGACCTCTGACACCCATCATTGTCTCTGAAGACTCACTGTATCATTATACTCTTCTGTGCCACTTTTGCATGTGACTATGGGCCACATGCATCAAACTGTGCATTTGCGATTCCTAAATTGCGATTTTTAAGAAATCGCAATTTAGGAATTGCAAATGCTTATGCGTGTAGGAATCGCAAAAATTGCTTCCCATTCATTCCTATGGGCCTAGAGGCCCATAGGAATCAATAGGAATTGCATGCGCAATTTGCGAGTACCAAATAGGTACTCGCAAATTGCGCATGCAATTTCAAGGGTGCAAGGATGCCAAAAGGACACCCTGATGCACCCCTGAAATTGCAATTTCAACACATGTTGCACACACACATGCCCCAAGGACATGTATGTGTGCAACACAGAACTTTGAAAAATGCACTTTTGTGCATTTTTCAAAGTTCTCCCAAATCACCATCAACTTTGAATTGATGGTAATTTGTGTTTCTTAATTGCGAAATCGCAATTTTTTTTGCGTTGTTGCATTGCATTTAAGTAATCGCAATTTTAGCGATGACTTAAATAGCGGTTTTTGCATTTGGGATGATGCATCCCAAATGCAAAAATTGCGGTCGCAAAGGGGCAGATTCGCAGAATCTGCTCCTTTGCGACCGCAATTTACAATGATGCATGTGGCCCTATGTCTCTTGGCATTGTAGCTTGTTGTCTCAAAGCTTTGTGCCTTTCACTGCACTCGAAACTTTGCCTCTTGTATGATTATTGGACTCCAGTTTGCTAATGTTTGCCATTGTTCTCCATTTCATGGGACTCTCCCCACCAAGCGGTGGCACAAATGCTCTGTGATTGGCTACCGAATATGCAGATCTAACTGGCACTGAAAGGCATAATGGAATGAATTTATAGCATTACATCTATGGTGGAAAAAGATGCACTGGAGAACAGATGCTGACACCAGAGCTGCAAAGCACATTGGTCCTGGAGTCAATAGAGAAGCGCTTGGATAAATAATACAGGCCATTTACGAAATATGTACATATTTACTAAATGGTTTTATAGAGCATTGCACATTGCCTTTCGTTCGTTTCAGAGCTTAATGGATGCGGATCCTTTTCTAGAGTTCTGAGAAGAAACAACCAAAAGGACAGAACTACTGATGTAGCACATAAACTGCGTGAGTTACAAAAATATAGGGCCTCATTTACAAGGCCATTGCGCTGCCAGGGCGTCACTTTTTTTGACGCACCGGTGGCGCACTGTGCCTGCCCATATTTGCAAGCCCACTTAAAGTCACCCTGTGTGACTTTTCATAGCCTTGTAAATATGGGCCACTTTCACGCATTACTGTGCGTGAAAGGGGTGTTTCATGGGTGTTGCTGAGGCTGTTTCCACGCAACATCCATGGAACCTAACACATTCTCAGATTTAAAAAGTCTTGTAAAGCTGGGAATGCGTCAGAATTCTACGCCTCCCCAAGCGAGGCTTAGGAGTGGCGCAACAAGGAGAAATTCTTGTATTTCTCCTCAATTATTCCTCTTTTTAGGCGTGCTGCAGAACGCAGCACGCCTAGAAAGAGGAAAATGCCATCAATTATTGTTTTTGTGCAGGAAGGTGTCTCTTCCTGTACAAAAACAATCACCCCCGCAAAGCAGGCACCCTTGCAACATGACGCATGGCAGCCAATTGTGCACCAGCGCAGGGGAAAGCATATGGATGTGTGGTATTGTTGTTAATACGACACATCCCTGTGCTATTAAAATGATGCAGCTCGGAGCAGCACAATGGCTTGCGGCGTCACACCATTTTTTTGTAAATGAGGCCCATAGATTTGCAAAGCACAAAGGACGAGCACCTGACTACTGAACGATGTAAGAAACTTCTGCATATCACCCAAGACTCCAGCTTAATTGCACTTGCAGATTCGCTTGTTATGATTAGCCTACTAGAAATTTAAAAACTCGCAATTTTTGGATGTAGAAGGAAAATAAATAAAACTATATTGGGTACAGTTAGAATACAGCATGCAGGGTCACCATAACAAAATATTGAAACCATAATGTCTCAAGATATAGAACAGAGTCGTGTCAACCTGCCCACATGTAGTAAGGTACTTTGGGTTAGAAATTGGAGATTTAAAATTGGCAGGCTCTAGTGATACTATTCAGGTACAAACTTAAAAGGTATATTTTATTGTAGTTATTTTTTTTTTATGAAATGTAGATTAGGAAGATTAATTTAGAGCTGAATAAAAGAAATCAACCATGCACTTACACAGCTTTCTGGGATTCATTCCAGGACTGCAGGTCAGGCCTTAGCCTTCAGGAGGCTTTGCTTGTGTCTCGCTAGTGAGAGTATTAGTGTATCCGTTGACTGCTGGTCACCTACTAGTGGAAGCTCAAGGTTTTAGGTGTGGGTTCCTGTCCTCTTTACTGTAGCTACAATTTCTTTTAGAACAATAATGTTTTCAGACCTCTCCTGTGCCTAAAGTGATGCTGGTACCCTTTTTGATCAATGCTCTCTGGAGTTTACTTCTGAAGCACTTTTTGTTGAATGATGCTGCTGTGATTCCATTGCCCCTTACAAATCTCTGGGCTTTACACCAGGCCTGGGCAGAGCTTGCAGAGTTTCACTACGCGGCATTTCACAGAGTTACTAAAAACACCACCAAATTCTGCGGAGTTCTGCGAGCGGGCGGAGTTACCGGCTCCTGTGTTTGTGCCTGCACTCAACCCTGGCTCCTGAGGTGTGTGCTCTGTCAGAGCTGAAGCTCATGCTGCAACTGAGAAGTTGGCTGAGGCTCTGATTTCTCATGGATAGTGTCTGATGCTGCAGTTCCTTTGACACCGAGGAGTGAAGCTGTGTCCCTTCTCACTGCATGTGTAACAGGGAGAGTCTGTGGGAGGTGGCAACAGAGAACACACTACTCCCTGCATACTCCACTGCCCTCTTCGTAATGCATCCCCGCTCTCTTCTCCTGTACCAGGAACGGGCCCCCGAGGCTTTTGCAGCCTCACATGCTTGTCAGGGGATAAGCAGTGGGTTCGAAATGGGAGGCTTGCTGTGTGAGAGTATCTTAACATGAAGGGAACACACTTAGGGCCATATTATCAAGAAAGGCGCAAACATTATCGCCACTTTAGCGGCAGGAAACTGCCGCTAAAGCGGTGATAAGGGGCTTGATAATATGCCCTAGAGAATTCCAATAGAAGCCCAGGTTTGATGTCCTTGACACCAGAAACTGGGCTTCTATTGGAATTCTCTAGGGCATATTATCAAGCCCCTCATCGCCGCTTTAGCTGCAGTTTCCTGCCGCTAAAGCGGCGATAATGTTTGCGCCTTTCTTGATAATATGGCCCTTAATCTCTTGGACGCTTCCAGCAAGGTAGTAACATTCTTTCACAAAGGGCCCCACCCGCTCCCTCTGCTCTCATTTCCCTAGGCAGACTCCTTTTATTTTGTCTTCTTTATTTTAGGGCGTGGAGCTGCGCAGTCGTGTTCATCCCCTTTGTAATCACTCTCTAGGGCAAGGCACCAGCGAAGGCTCCGTGCAGGTGCAATGTATCAGCTAGTAATTATTCCCCTTCCTTAAGCGCGGCACACTGCTCATTTTAGTAATCTCTCTATACTCATGCATCTGATGTATGGTTCGATATACCCCTCAGCCGTTCTTCCAGATCTCTTACCTTCTTGACCGGTTACCGGCTAACGCTCTACCATGTGCCAGAGAGTGCTGTGTCAGCTCCTGATGCGCTGCGTACTCTTGCTCCCCACTACCTCTCAGGGCCAGCGTTTGTCCCACAGGCAGAGCCCCGGCTGCCCAGGGAGCTGGGAGCTTTCCCACTACCCCTGTCCTCATGAGAACTGAGCAGCCAGTGAGGTGTGGGACTCGTGCAGGTGCTGCCCAGTGTGTGCCTTGGGCCTGGGTGAAGCCTGTGGAACCCGCAGGGAACCCCCTTGTGGAGAGGGGCTGGAGTGTGAAAGGCCCAAGCTTCATGGAGCCGTCGGTATCTACATCTGCACTTCCACTGAACCCGTCTGTTGCAGTGAAGTACGAAGGTAGCATAACCTGTACCACTTAAAGGCAGAGAATTGACGGGTGCAGCTCACTGCAGGACCCCCGGTCATCCACATACAGAAGGGGCCGTGTAATACATACAGGTAAGAAACAAAACCATGATCACCAAGAATCTTGGAAAATGCAGAAGCACAGCTGAAAAGGTTCTTGCGCATGCTGAGGCCGGTGAGGTGTTCGGCAGTATTTACTTACTCTTCCCTGAGCCCAGTAACAGTTCTGTTTTCCCGCCATACAGTCATGCCAGCACATGATGCGCACTTGACGAAGGTACAGTCCATGTGGCGCAGCAGAAGATCTAGCGCGGTTGAGGTCAGCCGGCGCAGTGCTGAATTTACATACTTTTTTGGCCTAATATGTATATCCATATACGTAGCGCTGTATTTGCAAGGAAGGAACAGACACCAGACTTGTATGGGAGGGGAGACTAAAAGAACTTTAAGTGGTCCCTCTTTCTCCAATTCCTGCACTTTTGTGGCAAATGCAGGTGACAAGCAGAACGAACAGTATGAAAATCAGGTGATAAATTCTCTGTTAGCCACATGACTAACCCTAATCTCACTTTGTAAATGGGAGGCTGTGGTGTATGGTA
Organism: Calotriton arnoldi; assembly: GCA_963921515.1. Lineage (NCBI taxonomy): Eukaryota > Metazoa > Chordata > Amphibia > Caudata > Salamandridae > Calotriton > Calotriton arnoldi. Next base: position 3,457,384 of record CAWUFW010000096.1, on the reverse strand, counting down.
AATGATGACACGAAGCTTCATAAGGTAAGTGAGAGGTTTATTGTAATTACCTCAGCCAACAGCGATGGCACAGCAACTGCCAACACTGGAATTCTCTCATTTCACAGAACCCACTGTCAGAGTTCTAACACTGACCTCATCGGAGATGCGGTTCTATGCCACACTTCTCCCTCTCATACAACGAAATTGCAGAATAACACATGGTGAGGTTCTATGCCACAGAGGCACTGGTTGAATGTTGAGACCTGACACAGAGCAGCACTGTTAGGGCCATAATTACCAAGGGTGGGTGCCAGTAAACTTTGCTATGAGGCGGTTAGCAGAGTTTTTGCCAAACTCCGTGCTCCAAGCGGAGCGCGGAGTGGGAAAAGCTCATGGAACTCTGCCAGCAGAGCAGAGTATACCACTCACCCCTACTTTACACCCATTGAGTTGTGCCCATCAATTTGAAGATAACCCTCTGTTCCACTGACAGCCAGAGCACGAATTACACCGTGTGAGTTCAGTGATTAGACCTTATAATGCAAAGGACACATTTCTATGTGTGGCTTTTGCACTAGCAAAAGATGTTTCATCTGGTTTGTAGGAGGCCAGTCTACATAACTCTGCATTAACCCCAGCAGGAAAATACTGAGGCCCATACAAAGTTCACCTTGTGTGATTCCTGAGCATGTGTGGCTGATGGACTGCATTCTTGATTTCCACATTCATTTGTGGACTAAAGACGATACCTGGGTTACAGATACCACAATATTTCCAACTCCTATTTCAGGTGTGGGGAGTTGCCCAGTGGTACTGCCCATTGGAAAGGTACTTAACATGGACACAACTTGCCAAAGAATAGCATTTCTTTCTTTGATCTGTGGAGACACCGGTTACTTCTTCTCATTAATTCCTTGATATGGCAGAGAAAGGCAGAATCTCAGGGTGATATGATATCCCACCCAGAATAATTTGTGGAGCCCCGCATTAATCCAGAAGGATATTTTGTAAATGTCAACATCGTTAGCCAATGGTCAGAAGCTTTAGTTGAGGATCCAGTTGTGACACAAGCTAATAATATTACCTCTGCATATCGAGGATGCATGCCTGAAATGACAAGGGCTCCACCGCTTTCATTAATTTTCGTTTTTATTTACAGTCTTTTCCTGTTTTCCTCTTGAACTAGTGTGAAAGTTAGACGTGAAAGTCCTCGAACCAAGATGAGGAAAACAAAGATCATTATAGACATTTTGAAAAAACAACACATGCTGAAGAACACCTACTAAATAATAAGCAAGGGTGAGGTGGAAGAAAATCTGGGCCAAATTTATCAAACTTTCACGCAGCGCAGCTGAGCAAGCCACTTTGCTGTGCTGCTCTGCGTGAAAGGGAAAGGGCAAGAGTGCCCTGTAGTTAACATTATAGAGCACATTCCTGCCCTTTCCGTGTGCTGGTGCCCTTTTGCCTGCCTAGCGCCAACCCAGGCACCCTTGAACCGTGGTGCACTGGTGTCTGCATTGTAGGCAGGATTGCTTTTGTGCAGGAAAGGGCCCTTTCCTGCACAAAAGCAATGCTCAGAGTCATTTTCCTCTTTCTAAGTGTGCAGCACAAATGCAGCGCACTTAGAAAAGGAAACAACGAGGAGAAATAAAGATATTTATCCTCGTTGCGCCTCCCCTGGGAAGGCATATAATTTTGACACATTCCCAGGTTTACCAGTGTTGGTAAATTTGGAAATGCACCAAAATACATGGGTGAATTCATGGGAACATCCATGCTCCACCCATGTAACACCTCCCTGGAGCAGAGTAACGCAAGGCAGAGATTTGCGCTGCTTTGCGTCACTCCAGATTTATCAAGCCATAAAGGGCCATGCAAGGTGGCCTTGCGTGGCTTAATGAATCTCACTTAAGTTTTGTGTCACCCTTGCCCCCCTTTGCGCTTCACTAGAGTGACTCAAAACCCTTGATAAATATCCCCTTTAGTTTCATTTTCTTCCACAAAGTAAGGGTTTCCCAGTAAAAGAGACCTCAGTTTGAAGTAGCCAATGTTTAAGTATTTTAACCAATATTTTGTATTTGGAAAGTGATACTAGCAATGTCTATATGTAGTTTCTTCAGTTACCAAAAGAGGTTCTTCAGTCTCCTGGCCCTTTGCATTCTCTTTCATGAATCATGGTCTCACTGAATGGTAAATGGTATGCTAGATATCATCTGCTATTAAGGGTGCACTGAAATAATTAACAATCATTTGACCTACCTCAATATAAAATACAAAGTCAGTCAATATTTACATTGACGCAGAAATTAGTCTATATTTGTTAATACCAGAAGTCAAAATTATTTTACTTGAATACTGTACAGAGTAGCTGGAACAATAGATCAACACATACCACACTTTTCCTCTGGAATGCAGTGCATAGAGTAAGGGCGATGAAGAACATTTCCTTCTCCACAGATGCAGCCTTCAGTCAACACTGAACATGGTTCTGCGTCTTGCAAACCAAATCCATTATTCTGACAAGTTCTTGGAACATCACAGCTTGACAAACAAGAATGATAGACATAATGTTCAGGGCAGAGAAAAGCTGTTTGAAAAGAAACAACAATATGGAAATTATTAATGTGCGCTTCAATAAACCATACCAACTTGAAAGGTCCTGAATGTTATTCCATGCAGTTACTGAGTACCACGAAAAACAAGGGACAAGAACGAAGCCGATATTAGGCATATTTGAGAAGCGGGCATTAATGAGGCATCGGGCAAAGATTTTCAGGATTTTATGACTCGGTCGGCTGGTGTTTATTCTGTCCAGTACTATAATGTAAATCAGTGTGGCGCTGTACATTAAAAGTCCACAAAAAGCCCCAACTTGCAGGGCAAAAACTGTCAACGCTTGGAAGATATTCTTTCCATATTTTACGAGTTTAGACAGGTTTGTCATGCTGATGACAGGGAGGATTTTTTTTATCACTGTTCTTTTCCCAAAAGTTAGTCAAACCGCAGATGCAGGAGTTTCAAAGATAAAAAGGCCAACAGTCTGGAAGCAACCCCTTGATTTAGTCAACTGACTGTATCTTGGGTGCAGAAAGCAGTGCCTCCACTGCAAAACAGTATTGGGGCCTGCTCGACAACAACAAAGAAGCTCCACAGGGTTTATTTTTCTACTTAAATATACATAGCAAGTATGCCAGGACAAAACATTGATTTGGAGTAATTTCCCTCAACTAGACCCCAATTAAAAAAAATGAATAGATGGTATCACATAATATAGTTATAAATAACACACACATATTCAGGTCTAACTAAAAAAGAAAAAGATTACCAGGCATAATTTAGGAGATTATTGATTTCATGTTTTGTAATACAGTAACAAGTGGCACAGCAAAGTGCAACCATAAATATAACCTAGTTTGTGCAGCAACTAATTGTACCACCATGTTCATCACATTTTAGACATTTGATCTTTGACAACCATACTTCCCTCTAGAACGACACCTAGTGACCCACTGAACTCAGACCCACACCCACACCATAAGATCACACCCACATGCTCGGCATCATCCTGGACCGCAAACTCACCATGAAACGACAGATCAACACAGTCTCCTTGGCCTGTTTCCACACTCTCCACATGCTCTCAAGAATCTTCAAATGGCTCCCTACAAGCACCAGAAAAACAGTAATGCAAGCCCTTTTCACCAGATATCTGGACTATGGCAATGCACTGCATGCAGCAACCACCATCAAACTCATGAGAAGGCTCCAGACATCCCATCCAGAAAAAATGGCAAATAAAAATATTGACACACGCCTACAAAGCCGTCCATGACCACGGACCAGCATACATGAACCACCGACTGAACTTCCACCATCCATCCAGAAACCTCCCCTCCTCCTCCCTCGCCCTGGCACAGACACCACGCATCCGCTGTAACCAAAGCGGAGGGCGTTCCTTCCCCCACCTCGCCGCCAAATGCTGGAATGCCCTCCCCCTCCACCTCTGAACATCACCCTCGCTAATGGACTGTAGGAAGAAACTCAAGACCTGGCTCTTCGACTAAGCCCAGCAACCCAGCGCCTGGATACCCTGACAAGTGATAAGCCATGCTCTACAAAATACTGATTTAGTCTAGAAACGCATCAAAGAACACACAACGGACAACGGTGTCAGCTAAATATACAATCTGTCATCACTGTGCTGAAGTGACACGCCCCTCTAAGACATGAACTCTCAACTCCTTTGAAGTATCACTGACATAACATCGACACTCAAAATATCGACCTACAAAATTATCGACACATAAATATCGATAACATAAATATCGATACTCTATACTTATTTAAAAAAATACTCAAATATCGACATAAAATTATCGGCAAACATTAACATCTATATCATTAATATTGATCCAAAAAATATCGTCATAACTAATATCGAAAACATTAAATAAACATAAAAAATGACACAAATACCGATAAAAATATAGATCACACTATCGCCCCCAAAAAATATCGACACCTTAAAAATATTTTTAATAACACAATATATCACATAAATAATATAAACAATATCACACACACACACAGCATATTAAATAAATACATTTAACATTAAATACATTATAATTCAATAAAATAACTAACTTATTTAAACTCACCACATTTATTATACTTACAAACACTATGGGGCCGATTCCGATCTCGGCCGGTAGTGCTCCGAATCGGATTCGGATTCACCGGATCCGATTCGGAGCCCTGTTTCCCGACCGAATCGGACGCGGGTCCGGCCGAGCGAGTACGATGCAAGCACCCGCGAAATCGCCGACCGACTCGAACGCGGCTTCAACACGCTCCGACCGACTCGCAGGGACACGACTCGCACCGCGCTATGGAGACGTTTCCCGGCCGGGTAAGTACGATGCGCGCCGCGAGCAGTCCGATCGACTCGCGCCGTCCGGCTCGACAAAGCTGTCAGAGCCGGACTTTGGGGGTCCGCGTCGGACCCCCCTGTACGCGTAGGCGCGCGAGTCGCACACAGGGGGGACCCATGGGTCCCCCCTACCTGTGCATGTATGCCACGATGCGCATGGACGCGTACACACTGTAGGGGGCGCCCTTGTCCGCCTCGCACCCATTGAGTCAATGGGAGCCCGCGTACGCGTTGTACGACCGGCTCCCATTGACTTCAATGGGAGTCCGACCGAATCGAGTCCGATTGCATGCGAACGCATCGTACTCGTTCGGTCGGACTGCTAGGGTCCGATTCGGTCGGAATTCTCTCCGGGTCCGGCTCGGTCGGAGAGAATTCCGGCCCGAATCGGAATCGGCCCCTATATATAAAATAAATATTTTTTTAATATAGATGCCATGCAAAATAAAATACAAATAATATAATATTACACTTTTAAATAAAGTAAGAATAAAAAAAAGTTCAACTGAACATTAATTATCGTTTTCCATATAAGGAAAAACTGCCAAATTAATTGAAAACATTAGTAACAACCAATGAAAAATACCTACAACTAAAATAATCCAATAAGATTGAAAGCACAATTAAACAAACACTATATAAACGAAAGAAAATTTAACATTATTTTATGCTCCAACAACAAAACCAAGAATAAGAAAATCTCTGCCGGATTGCTTCTGCAACACTGGATTTCATCATTGAAAGCTCTGAATACAACTTAAAAAAGTAAGTAAAATATCTATTTAATGTTACAACTGCATAAAATATTTGTAAAGCACTTTTTATAATAACTAAATAATTAATGTATATTTATTTTTAATTATATCTCCTCTACAGAAACTTCAACACATACTCAACTACCTTCAAACATCATCCAAAATCCACTTTGACAAGAAAGTATAAATCTCAATTAAACTATTAAAGCAAGTAAAATTCCCAACCCAAATCGCCCACTAACCACACAAACCCCAAAATGAAATAAATGCTGTTAAACACATTTATTAATATTCACATTTTTCTTCTGGAGGAATCAAAAGAAACACTAAAGGCAATCACCAACAGAAACACCTCAGCGTCAAAAAAAGTTCAACATATTCAAACATGTAAGTATAATGTTGTATATAAAAACCTGTATTAAAATTAAAACAATTACAATACATTTAATATTTTTATATACATTTCTCATAGCATTTGAAACATCAGAATGACTGAAGGTGCCAAATTCATAACTTCCCAGAAAGGAAATTTTTTATTATGTTATATGGCATATGTCTACTCCCAGGAGAAACAGACAGGTGACAAATTTAATTGGAAATGCAGCAAATATTATTCAAATGCATATTATGGGAGGGCTACAACAAAATAAACTACTGTATTAAATGTTAAGGAACATAACCACCCCCCTAACATAGCTAAAATAGAAGTGAGAGACACTTTAGACACTCTGAAAGAAGCTAGCACTAGCTCTCAAAAACCTACTACTGAAATATTAAAAAATGTACTCACCAGAGTTCCAGAACATGTAACTGGCCAATTACCCTCTGTCTCAACATTGAAAAGGCTAATAGCTAGAACAAAAAAAGCAACTGCTACCAACCCACTTACCCTCAAAACTTTCAGTGAAATACAAATACCACCTGAACTCACTGTAAGTCATAATGAAGAGCAATTTCTACTTTATGACAATAAATCTAACGACAAAAGAATTATTATATATGCAACTCCCACAAACTTACTTAAACTACAGAATTGTGAGACCTGGATGATGGGGAGAGGAGTTGGCCTAACGGCTAGGGCGGTCGACCTCGAATCTGGGGAACTGGGTTCGAGTCTCTGCAATGACGCTGAACATCCTGTGATTCTGGGCAAATTACTTAATCTCTCCGTGCCTAACAAAAAAATGAATGTGTCCTCATGTAACGCAACTGGTGCTATGTAAAGCGCTCTGATACCCGATACCTTCGGGTCAAGTTCGCGCTATATAAAACTCCGTAAAATAAAAAATAAAATAAACATTTTAAATATGTCTTAAACCATTTTACCAATTATATACAATCCATGGACTATATTACAGTACCAACATCCCCTTTATATATGCACTGTTACCAAACAAACAAACCACTACCTTCTTTCTTAACAAACGTAAAGTAAGAAACTAATAACTATTATCCACCAAAAAATGATCATAGACTTTGAACAGTCAATGATACAAGCCATCCTGAAAACTACCCTCACACAGCAATACAAGGCTGCTATTACCACTTTAATCAATGCATTTGGAGACAACTTAAAAATCTACGCTCAGTGTAGAATATGCAACTAATAGCAATTTTGCATATGAAATTAAAAAACTAATTGCACTAGCATACGTCCCAATAACTGATGTAGCAGAACACTACAATATCTTAGTAGAAAGCCCCTACTATCAAACAAATGAACATAAACTAAGTCCCCTACTCGACTATTTCGAAGACACCTGGGTAGGAAGGCTACACAGATCTGGACACAGGAGACAGCCCGAATACCACATTCCATGGTGGAATGTATATAACAGTACCCTAAACAAAGAAGCAAAAACTAATAACGCTGTGGAAGGATGGCATAATGCTTTCCAAGCCACAACAGGCAGAACCACACCAACCCTACATAAATTATTACATCATTCCAAAAAGAACAAAGCTACCAACAACTAAGACTTGAACAGTCTGTAACACAGCTAGGTCCTAAAATAACTAAACAGACTAAAACAATGTTCGAGCACTTACAATACAAAGTAGGGGGCACATGCATCATTTTAAATAGTCAGCAAAGGGGCAGATTCACAGAATCTGCCCCTTTGCGATCGGTATTTTTGCATTTGGGATGCATCAACCCAAATGCAAATTAGCAATTTAAGTAATCGCAAAATTGCGATTACTTAAATTGCGAATGCATTTAGGGAATCGAAAATTGCGATTCCCTAAATGCAATGCATGATGCAATTTTAAATTGTGATTTCGCAATTAGGGATCGCAAATTACCATCAATATAAAGTTGATGGTAATTTGCGAAAACTTTGAAAAATGCACTAAAGTGCATTTTTCAAAGTTCCATGTTACACACACACATGCCCTTGGGGCATGTGTGTGCGCAACATGTGGTCACATGGCAATTTCAGGGTGCATCAGGGTGTCCTTTGGCACCCTTGCACCTTGAAATTGCATGTTCAATTTGCGAGTACCTATTTGGTACTCGCAAATTGCGCATGCAATTCCCATTCATTCCTATAGGCCTCTAGGCCCATAGAAATGAATGGGAAGCTAGTCCATAATTGCGAATCGCAATTTGCAATTCGCAATTAAGGAATATGTAGGAATCGCATTTTTTATAGCGATTCCTACATGCATAAGGAATTGCGATTCCTAAATAGCGATTTAAAAAAAATCGCTATTAAGGAATCACAATTCCTTATGTTGATCATGTGCCCCTTAGACTGTACACAAACACTAAAGGGCTAGAATATCTAGAAACGATAGCTAAATCCCTACTTTAGAACAGTACTACAAAAACATAGGAAAATCGTAATTGTCCACTAAATTCTTAAATAATCATTTCTTTGCGAACATGTAAAATATAAATATATGTCAATTAATTTTAACTTATTTTTACAAATTATTTGACATAATAAATATATTTTATATATTTACAAACGTCAATAAAAATGACAAATATTACACTTCCCTCCCATTAAATCACTAGGCATCACGCTAGACCCGAAACTGGACATGACCAAACACATTAAGAACTCTGCTAAGAGCGCCTTCCTCAACCTGAAGCTATTGAACAAAATAAAACCTTTCATCCCGCCCAAAGATCTCAAACAAGCCACCCAATCATTGGTGCTGTCAAGATTAGACTATGGAAATGCAGTCCTCTCGGGAATAGCTAAATCACATCTTGCTCCTCTTAAAACAACTCTCAACGCGGCTGCCAGAATGGTCACTGGAATCAAGAAATTTGATCACATCTCACCTGCACTCAGAGAACTCAAGTGGCTCCCAGTAGAAATGCGGGCGAACTTCAGAACAGCCTGCCTCACACACAAAGCCCTTCACACCGTCAAACCCGAATATCTGGCTGCCAAACTCCAAAAAGCAGGGCAGACCAGGAACCTCAGAAGCTCTAACACCCTACTACTCATCCCGCTGAAATCACGAAAACAAAAAACCGCAACCAGGTCCTTCGCCGGAAACGCACCCAAAATCTGGAACTCTATTCCCCCTCACATCAGAACTATTCCCTAATTTGCTAAATTCAAAAGTCAGCTCAAAATCCTGTTCCTCGACCGATTCCTATCGAACCTATAGGAGCAGTGGGAGTGCTGAAGTAGACACCTCACTCCTCTCCGAAGCTGCGTCAGCAAGACCCCAAACTAGAACTCTTCGTCATTGTCATTGATTAGTATTTTTACTACAGGTTTTTCCGCAACATTGTATTATGTTATGTTCTGCTCTGTAACTGATGTAAAGCGCTCCGATACCCTCCGGTCAGGTCAGCGCTATATAAAACTTCCCAAATAAAAAATAAAATAAAAAAATTGTAAATAATTTAAAATGACTTACATTTTTGTTGCTGAAGAATTGAATACAAACTGCCATAAATAAATCCAAACATGTAAAAATCCCCAAACTTACTTAAAAGTCCCCAAAATAAAATGGAAAAATACAACTGTAAAAAATATAATCCAGCGACAACAGATCCGTAGACTCCAATCAATTAAAAACCCGAAAAATGTAATTAAAAAAAGAAACCCTCCAGGAAAACCCGAAAAATAAAGGAACTGTAAAATAATTATTAGTTTACTAGAAACTAATACACAGTTCCTTTAAAAAAAAAAAAAAGCATGCTTCTCCCAACGGCAACTTCCTAACGACAAAAACCTGTAAAAAAAACAACACAATCCCTCCCACACAAATACACAATAAAATCATTAAAAAACACACATAAACACACTAACAACACCAAACTCTAAACATATTTATACATATAATACGTACCCTAACACCTACCTATCAACGAACTAACCGCATTTCGCAAACGCGAAACTACAAATTAAACCGCACCAAAAACACAAAATACAAACTATACATACACTATACACTACCTAACTACCCTCACCCTACACCTAAATTAAGCCTAAAAGTAATTCAATTAAACTTACCTTAACCGATGCGACGCAGCTTCCAACCGCGAGCTTCTTCCCTCAGAAATGACCTAAAACAACACAGATAGCCTACAAAATACAACTTAGGGCCCGATTCCGATCTCGCTAGGAAAGCCCTCCGTAGGACTCAGATCCGGAGGGTTTTTCAAGCGAGACGTGCTCCTAGAGTCCGACCGAACGAGTACGATGCAGCCGTATGCTGACGGACTCGGTTCGCTCGGACTCCCATTAAACTCTATGGGAGCCTGTGTACAGACGCGTACACAGGCTCCCATGGCAGAAAAGGGGTAGGTGGGGAAAAGCGTACACCCTGTGGCGGGGACCCCAAGGTGCCCGCCACACTGTGTATGCTTGGATCTGGGGGACCCATGGGCACCCCCCTGTGATAGATTCGGAGGTCTCCGGGTGAAGGGGGGCCTGGAACGGCCCCCCGAAGTACTCTTCCCACAGCCGTTTCGTCTCGCTGAGACCGAGGCAAAGCGGCTGTCCGAATCGTGCATCGTACTCACTCGGTCGGTAATCGGCTCCATTGCGCGGCATGATTCGCCTACAAACGAGACGTACGGAGCGGTTCGGGTCGGGAAACGATTCGGTCGGCGCTTACGTGAAATTCTCATCGTACTTGGTCGCTCGGACTTGTGTACGATTCGGTCGTAAACAAGGGCTACGAATCGGATCCGGTAAAGCCAAATCCGATTCGGAGGCCTTCCGAGCGAGATCGGAATCAGGCCCTTAGTTTAGAAAATGGCTACCTAAATGAAATAATAAAAAATACTTTTTTACATTAAAGTCAATGTATATTAGAAATGCAATACAAAAAAAGTTTAAAAAAGAATACTTAATGTTACTAATGTACTAAATGTTTTTTCTTTACTGTTTAAAAATGTTAAAGTATAATACTAAATATTAGAAAATAAATAATATTTATTATTATACATTAAAAAGATACATGTTAACTTACCAATGTGATTTAAAAACATTATGCTTGCTAAAAATGTGAAAAAATGTGTAAATGTTAAAAATATTTTCCTTTTTAAAAATGTTTTCTTACCTTAATAATTTTATTGGTATTTACACCTTAAATAATATTATACAAAATATATTATTTATTTAAAAATATGCAAACAATATAAAAAAAGTTATACAATGAGAAAATTGTAAAAACATGTATTTTATTAAAAATGTACACTGTATGTAATTATGTAATGCATATTTACAATGTAAATAAATATTCTATAACTGTTACCAAAAACTATGTTATAAAAAAATGTATAAAAACCAGTGGACAACTACATCTTTTATTTGTACAAAAATGTACATATTTACAAAGTTCTACATTATAAAAAAGTTAAAATTGTTCATGCTGACTATACTTAAAAATTATATGTTTATGTTTAAATATGTACTAAATATGAAATGTAAGCAAAAAAAAGTATTATTATTTCTCTTTATGACAATACATATTAAAAAATGTTTAATAAAACAAAATACATATTTATTTGCTTGACTCTTTGAATGAAAATAAAAACTTTAATAAAATATAAATATTGTGTTGTATCTAATTCCTATATTAATTGTTGTTTTCTGTATTTACATAAAAATTATTATCTTAAATTATATATCACACATATATTTTTTTAATACACATACAAAACATACTATTGCCACTTAAACATAGATTTTCATCATTAACCTTACTACAAAATAAAGAACTAATATTTTACTATTCCCACTCTACACTATATCAACTCAGGGATACTGCAAGACACTAAACATATATAATTTACTATTCCCACTCCAAACTGTATTAACTCAGGGAAGGCGCTAGACACTAAACATAGATAATATAATTTTCCCACTCCAAACTAGAAAAAGTCAGGGAAGGAGCTGAACACTATTTATATATAACTTACTATTCCCACTCCAAACTGTATTAACTCAGGGAAGGTGCTGGACACTAAACATATATAATTTACAATTCCCACTCCAAACTGTATTAACTCAGGGGGTGCTGGACAGTAAACATATATAATTTACTATTCCCTCTCCAAACTTGAAAAAGTCAGGGAAGGCGTTGGATAGTAAACATATATTATTTACTAATCCCACTCCAAAGTAGAAAAAGTCAGGGAAGGTGCTGAAAACTAAACATATATAATTTACTATTCCCACTCCAAACTGTATTAACTCAGGGAAGGCACTGGACACTAAACATATATATTTTACTATTTCCACTCCAAACTTGATTAAGGGCCCAATTACGATGGCGTACGGAAAAGCCCTCTGACCGCCATGGCATCGAGAAAAATCCCCCCGCATGACCCGCAGCATTTCCGTCGGTCAAATTACGATGCAATGTACGCAAAATCAGACCGCGGCGGACGGATGTCACAAAAGACAGTCCACCACGGTCTGAAAAGCTGCAAATCCGACCGCGGCGGATGGGGAAAGCTGTGCAACGGCTTGAAAAGGCCGCTCATGCCGCGGCATGACCGCACGGCCAAGTACGATGAGACTGCGGAGCTGGCGGACCAAGCACTGCGTCCGACCGCCGCGCATGCACATAGGCCAAATGAATGGCGGACGGAACCAACTTCACAACAACGCCTGAAGTGTGCCTGTACTCCCTGCCACCCTCAATCACAACACACACGCCACAATGATACACCCCAACTTGCTCCTGGTAAGGAAAGCCATGCGCAGTATGGAAGAGACATCTGGAGGCCATCACTCATGTGGACACACCCACATACCACAGTATAAAACCAACCCCTTCCTGGACCAGCATCCTTTGCACACCACAAGCCGAGACAGAGAGACAGGACACCATTGACTCACACTGCACAACATCACACCCACCTATCTCCACACAACACCACTCTCACCCACACACCTCACACACTACACATATCTCCACCACTACCTTGCACCCTGCACCCCTCATTCATTTGCACCATGCCCCCCAAGAAAATGCCCAAATTCACCGACTCAGAGTTGAAAGTGATGGCAGACAAGATAATCAGGGAAGAACCACATTTGTTTGGGCACCTGGTCCAATACACCCCACTTGCGCGCAAGAATCAGATGTGGGCACGGATCCACAGCAAAGTCAATGCCATAGGGACCACCCTACGCACTGTGCGTGACATCAGGAAGCGGTGGGTCGACCTCAAGGGCCGGGTCAAGCATCGGGCCCAGAGGAATCACGCGGCGGCCCAGAGAACTGGTGGCGGCTCTCCCATCCCACCACTAACCTTCACTGAATGGGAGGAGAAGGTGCCTGCCATAATGCATCCAGAGAGTCTCACATGAATCGAGGGGTGACTGGAGGCTGGTAAGTACCAACAAAATGATCACATCACACCACAATGCACCGTTGTGCACAACAAGTGAGCTCCAATCGCCCGCCCACATCAAACTCCTGTGGAATGCACGCTTACAATATGAATTGATCACAAGGACAGCATTTCCTTAATCAGCTCAACCTCACAGGTAGGTGGTCAGCTCATGCACCCTGGCCTCCCTCCCACACAGCATGGCTCACCCTCCCCACCCCACAGCCATGTGGCAGCTAACTCCGTCGACAGTGCCTCCCAACAGGTAGCAAGCCATCTCACTGGGGAGGGGGATGTTGAGCCCTGACAGCAAGACCACAACTCCCACAAGGCCCTCTGTCTCCCCTCACAAACAGCATGGAGCCAAATGACCCCCACATCCCGCACTTGGTAGCCAACTCTGGAAACCCCCATAACTTTTTAGGCCGTGCACATACAGCTAATACCATCGAGAGGCCACATGATTCACAGTGTCACTGATGAAGTCACATGCAACTGCAAAGCAGAATACAAGAACGCGACCACAAAAAGCCAATGTGCAAGTCCCATTGCCTCAAAGCAGAAAGACTCGGGTCAACACAACACATGCATGGAAACTCTGTCAAACCTCACAAACCACAGGAGGTAAGCACAAAAAGCACAACACAAAGCATAACGTGGTGGCATAGTAGTCAGATACACATAGAAGAGACACAAATGTCCAAGCATTAACTGAATTGGATGAGCAACAAGTTAGTACCAGAGGACATGTCCTCGGAAATACAACTTCGGTACAAATGAAATTGGCCCTTTAGCCATGTCATATCGCTAACGAGCAATGTAGGTACCCAGGGCTTTAAGTGGGATTAAAAAACTGGGGGGTCTCTCAAAGGGGCCTGGCCAATGCAATTAAGGGCGTAGCCTAAAAACCTCTGACATAAATCTGGGCTTAGCATATTGGGCTACCCCACTAGCATTTTTCTGTCATTGCCATTGCACCCAGATATATGATACAACAAGTAACATGATACCTACTACAACTCCGGACTACTGGCCTTGTCAATGTTTGTCAGTTGCATAAGATAAAGAAGCAGCAACTATGGCTTGCATCTAACATTGGAAAATCTTACACTCAAAGCCCTGATGACACCACAACGATGTTGCTGCACATGAGTCTCCAAAGGAGTGAATTCCAGAGACAAAATGAATCCTTAAAGGATTTCACCTCCCCACAACGCTCACCTGGCATGACGTCATGCCGTAACTACTCCACCAGTGAGAAGTGAGGAGTGTGACCATGCGCACATCGATGTGCCTGCTGTCAATGCATTCCAGCTAAAAGAACGGACCGCCTGTGGCAGGGCACAAAACAGAGCACAAAGAGACCCGTACCGAGGCCCCCTTAAATAAATGACGGTGCCCTGCACCGGTGAGACCCGGCCCACTTAAAGCCCTGTATGTACCTCAACATCATGTATGACTGATGACATACTGACATGAATGCCTAGTAATGCCAAGGTAAAAGTCATGTCATCTCAAATTAATTGTGCCAAACATGAACATCAAAGTTGTGCTGTGTGCCGAACATGCTGACAATATAACCTCACTCCAATAGGTGACTCACTAGCAACAGCGGGCGACCGTGCCATGGACGAGCCCAGCCAGCCCCCCCTCGGAAGGTGAACCCTCGGATGCAGTGTCCCTGGTCTGTTCAGGTGAGGAGGACCTACATGGCCCCTCCGGCGTGCCCAGGGCATGCCATGATCTGGCCCTCACTGACACCCTCACCACCACCACAACAGCTGCACCGCCAATGCAGACCCTTGCAGCAACGACCTGTGTGTCAGCCACTTCCACCATCACCACCGCTGCCTCCAACACTGTCCCTTTGCCAGCAGTTGCGAATAACACCAGGCACACCGGGGATGCTGGGGACGGTGTGCGGCGGCTGCGCCAGGCAACGCCACATGTCCGTGGTTTCAGGGCAGGTGGGAGGACAACTGGGGGACAGTGACAGGAGGACAATGAGACAGAGGCCCTGGACACCGTGCTAACTCTCCTTGGTGCATACCAGCAGAACCAGAGACAGATGGGCCAGGGCCTTGAAGTACTGCGGGAACAGCGCCTGCTGCAGAGATCCATGGACACTCGCTTGGGACAAATTGCTGAGTACATGGGCCAGATTGTGGGTGTCCTGAGGGACATGCATGCAGCACAAATAGCTGGCCACCCCCCCTGTCCAGCCAGATGTTAGTCACACCACCGCAGCAGCGGCCACAGGGAGGGGTGAGTCACACCACAGCGAATCCTCAGACACCTCTGAGCATGCAGCAGGTTCCCCCCTGGCAAACGGCTGAGGGTGCGTCCCAAAAAGACCTCGGGACGATCACGTGGCACAGCACCGTGCCGTACCAGTTCTCGGACCAACCGTTGATGTCACCACTGTAACACCGAACATTGACCTTGTTGTAAATCAGAACCCACATTGCCACAAGGATGGGAGTGTTCTGTTTTACTTTTGGACTCTACCATTGTGTGTCCTACACTAACGATCCGTGTACCATCACTTTCAAATTCACCTCTCACCTGTCACACATTGGCCAAGGAACACAACTCACAACAGTATGCCTTGGTGTCAGGAGCATTTTCATTACAGTAAGCATCATGTTAACTCACATTGCAATGTATCCGAATATGTAAAAGCGAAAATCCAATGAGAGAGCGGAGGAAGCTTGTAAGACACAAGGAAATAACAGTGCATTGACATATTATGGAATAACCGCAAAAGCACACCACTAGGCAACACTGTACAGTATGCCTTCCAGAGAACACCGGCCAACACCATCAACATGGACAGTAGGGGGACTGGAGCACACGACTACACCTCCCAACACAGTTCACCCCTTAGCACCCTGGTCAATGCAGTTCAGCTGAAATGCTTACTCGTGTCAACGTTGTCGTGTGTCACCAAGGTTGGTGCAGATCAGTGCTGTGATTCCCTAGACACATGTGTGTCGCGTTATCATCCTACATCAGTAGAGGTAAGATACATTGTGATCGGTGTCTGTTGAGGAAGCTGCCACAATCTACTCGGGTCTCTGTTCCTCTCCCTGCCCAACTCAGGTGAAACACCTCAGTCCCATGACAAGTAAGCATCATGACTGAACTGCATCTACCAGAATGCTAAGGGATGAACTGAGCTGGGAGGTGAAGCAGTGTGCTCCCGTACCCCATAATAACATCAACATGGACATGACAGAAATTGTCACAGATCACATAGCGCAGACCAATGAAATCCTTAGCAGTGTGCCCACAGGAGCCAGTGTCACACCACATCCTGTCATGTGGACGATGGTGACATTGTCGCATTCACACACTCAAGTACTGTTGTACAGGGATTTTCATAAGACATGTGCGATCTATGCATGTTTCACCACATGAATACCAGTCCCTGACAACATACCCACGCCAAATCTATTTTCCAAACGTACTTAGCTGTTCCTGCATGAGCACAACAGCTGCGTGCACAGGCCAGGCATCACGTATATGGGAACAGTTGCACAACGTGTCCTTTTTGTGGCAATGTTCTGCTAACTCCCCCATAAGTGATTGTGGATAGTCATTTGTGGCCTCACATTCCCACAGGGAAAGCATACTTCAATGAGTGTGCAGGCACAATGGGCCTCTGTTTAGAAAAGTAGTCGCTCCCACACCAACCCGGAGACCTTCGAATTTCAGGTGTCTTGACCATCCCGCGCGATTCAGTCACTGCTGAACAAGGCTCCCCCACTATTTTCGCGGTGAACTAACACACAAATTATTGATAGCGTTTGATACTGAAGGCCGTTGCACACTTTTTATCAGACTTGTGGGCTCTGGCCTTGTCCCTTCCTTCCATGCTTTTCTGGCAGTACCACCGGGTGTCATTCCTCCAATTTGCACACTGCATTTAGCTGTTTCAGATCATTACTTTGGCTGTACAGCTGAGCGCTGGTTCTGACATTGCTCTCACGCCATGTCTGACCTTCCTGTGGTCGAGGCCGAGCCCGGTCAGTTGCAACTGTACCGTGACCGCATGCAGCTTCTCTTTGGATGTGTCCCATTGGCTGTGCTGGGCATCAGTTATAGGCTAACGTTCCGCTATGCCTATTTTACCTGCGTGCAACCTGTCTTTTCCTGCAGAAGATGTCTGTTTGAGTGGGCCATGGATGTCTGCCTTTCAAACACATACCTTGCTGACCTGGATCATGAGCTGTGGGTGACTCCTTTGTTGGTCCACGTGCAAGACTGCTTCGGTGAGACACGTTTATGGGATGCCTTTCTATGTGTCAGGCAGGCTGACAGCTGCGCCTGTGCGTTTGAGCAATGGCTCCTGTGCAATGCCTACATCAAAACTCTCCCAGGTTGCGATGGGATGCTCCTTTCAACCTTGTGGTGCAAGGAGCACATCTGTTCCTTCATACTGCTGGATTGGATGGCGGTCCTCTTCGCTGAGATGAATTGGATCGTCTTTTGGAACTGATTGTCTTCGAAGCTGCCTGTGCCTTCTTGGATTCGTAACTACTTTACAGCAACAGGAACTGTTGGTGACTAATTCAATTATCATTTCCCTTTCTTCATGCCTCCTGACAAGAATTGTCATCCAGCTCTCTGACTTTGGCCCTGTCTGCATTGGCTTGGACTATGCTGAGCTCTGCGCTCTGTTTCGCTTGGTACCACAGAACTGAGCAAGTGGAGGCTGTCATCTGACCATCGTGGACATTGTCTTCTGGCATGGGCCCGGCTTCCATTATGCAGCTGTAGCGCATGAAGATTACATGGCGTTGTTGTTATGCAGGTACCCAGGGCTCGAGTCGGGGGTACACGCAGGTACACGGCGTCCCCCCCTCTTTGCACTGGGTGGATGCCGTCCCTCCTGCCAGGACGTTGGTCCCCACAGGAATATGCTTAACTTGTCCCGGTGTACTTTCCAGATCCCGGGAAACATTTAGCAGCACCTGACTGCTTTCCACTCCCATCAGCAACGTGCAGGCAACGAGTGAGCCTTTTTTCACCTCCAGCCGGGCCGAAGTAAAGGGGCCATCCGGCCTCCTTTTGTTTGTACATGCTGACTGGGGGCCACCTTGAACCTTACATGTGAATGTAGATGCCACAGAGGGAAACATAGGCACACAGCTTGCCTTCTCTTCACAGGTACTTAAGGGAGGCATGCTTTTGCCTTTGTTCTGTCCCTGTATATCAATGCAGACACTGTAAGACTGTCAGATGGGTTAGTCTGTCCCAGGATTTGCACAAATCATGTTAGTCGCACTATTTTCATTCTTTCATAGCGCTACGTCGTGACGTTGTGAGGTCATTTGCATTTTGTCTTACTTGGTCAGTCCCCCCACTTCTTTTTTTAGGACTTGTGCCCTGCAAGTACCTTAGTACATGTCTGTCACATGAGAGGTGTCCGCAGAGCTTGTTCTCTGCGTGGTCCTGGAGTACTGTCTGAACATTCTGTCTGTCTGTGGTCGGAGAACATTGTCCCTTGTCATTCTGTTCTGTTCAGGCCATAGAACCCCGACTCAACAAAGTCTCACAGCTGCAAGAGGACACAGATCCCCTTTAGATAACATGGAAATGCGGGCTAGATGCCCACACTTGGAGGGTGATCCATCCAGTGATGTGAGCGACACAGCAAATGTGGTGTACATTTCACCATATACAGGCTGGGTAATGGGTTCTGCTGACAAAGCCCATAGACCAGGGACATCCCATACAACTCCTTCCTGCAAGGGGTGGGGGATATGCTTGTGGTTCTACGTCCAGAGGGATTATTGATGCGACATCTTGCTTCATGTTAAATGGATATGTCACTGTGGTTACTGGTTAGGTACTCATGCATTTTCAACCTGTTGTGGCACGTATGTTGCATGCTTTGACACTGTAGTAAAAACTTCACATTTGAAAACGTTTCTTGTCTTCAACTTGTCTGCTTGTGTACAGGCGCTTGAATGCCTCAGAGTGAATAGGAGAGCAAGTGAGGCAGTATGGCAATGGTGTCCTGTGCGTAGGGGTGCTTCGGGGTGCTCAGTCCCTGCATGCACAAGTTCTCAAATCCTGTGCATAGTCCATTATGTGTACGAAATCTCAGGAATATTTGTCAAAGTCTGTGAGACAAGGCACACAGTCATAGTCGCTCATTGTTGGATCACACTCAATGGAAATAGTTGATGATAGGATGTTGACGCTGGTCTAGGCCTTCTTCCTCACCACTGTCGTCGTCACTGGGCATGTGTGGGTTGTGAGCGGGGGTGATGTTGCTGGTCCACCAGATGTAGCAGTCATGTGCCAACCCCGGATATTCTGCACACACGTGTGAGATGATCTGCTCCGCCTGTCATGCCACTTGCACGTTGATGGAGTGGTAGTGTTTGTGGTTCCTATAGATGGGTTCACTTGCCTGTGGTGGTACGAGGCCAATGTGTGTACCATCAATGGCTCCCATCAACATTTGGGATGCCTCCCAGGCAGGGCGGGCTCCAGGAATCTTTATTTGTGTGGTCCAACGAGGCATTCGGGTGGGCCACTGCGTCCCCGATTTGTCACTTATGTCTCTCGCCAGGCCTGCTTCAGGGCCCTCCTTTATCTCTCCTCAGTTTTACAAGGTCCAGGGAGACGAATTTTTTCCTTCAAAATTTTCTTTCTAGATGTTATCACTCTCAAGAGGTGTGTTTTTCCATAAAAGGTCCTCCTGATGGGAGGAGGAGGTTTCCTGAGGTGGGAGTATCAGGCAAGTGACACTTCTCATGCTCTCACTCATGCCCTCCTCCTCGGATTCCCTCTCTGCCACTCTCGTCCAGCGCCCCTCATCTCTCCATAGCCACTCGATCATGTGCATTTCATTTGTTGTATGGCGCTACTGATATCAGTGTAGGGTGTGACAGTACTTTACATCACGCACACATTGTACAGAGACAATCAATCATGCAAGTATGTAAGTGTATCAGTCTACAGGGAATGTCACGAAAGCCAATGAGGATTACAAGGTGTGGTAATCACATGTCATCCATGCTGGTGGGCAGGATTTTTTAGGGTGTTTGGTCTGGAGAAGCACTGACTCAGGACGTGTGTGGGAACATTTACAGTCAATGGCAGCTAGGCACACTGCACGCCACAACAGTACGTGTGTTGGGGGTGCTAGGGATTACACGTATGTCTGATTTGCATACAATGGACACCTCTGATTGTCTGCCTACATCACTGACCCTTCAAAAGACGACCCCTGGCCAAGAGACGCCAGTCAGATGTCAAGGGATATCCAAGCAGGGTTCACAGGTTGGAAGTTTCATTACACAACATTGGTACAGTGCGAGCGACCTATGTCCTTTTTGACTCCTTCCCTTCTTTTAAGTCCATTTGGCCACGAGGCATGACTATGTATGTAATTTCCCTCTCCTTTCCTTGGACATTCCATGTGTGTGAAGACTTGGCTTACGGGTCACACTCTCTCATCCCTTCGCAGTGTAGTGACCAGCTGGTCCCTGTTCTAGTTGTTCTGATGTACCAGCCACTCCCAGAGGGCTGGCTTACTCCCCACTCCACAGCCACCCAGCACAGGCGTCACTGGACATGTGACCCTGCCAACAAATGGGTCTGGACGCACGTGCCCCTGGGCCAGTTCTCCTATACATGTACAGTGTCTGTGTGGTTACTTTTTATGCATGGGGGCCTCGTGCCCCACAACATTACACATGGGGTGCACCAATCACTTTAGGCAAAAGAGTTGTGATGTGTGATGTAATTCGCAGGTCACCAATGCAAATGCAGTATGTGTTCGCATGCGCGCTAGCTGGCATCCGCAGCGCTGACAGGCATTGGCCCCAACTGAATGACGCAGGACTGCGGTCGCAGCTTCCGTGCCGCCGCGGTGTGACAACCACTATGCGAATGAGCCATCATCCAATGGGAGCCTTCGGCGGCGTACATGTTTTGATATTGTGGTGTGCGCGCTCTGCAACTGCGGGGCTCGGTATTGGCCCCAATTGCCTTCTGGGGCACCGAGGGTCACTCATGGGGATTGGGTGGGCCTCGCCCTTTGCATTTGGCAGGTTGCCACATTCATCGTGGTGCCGCCACGCTTGCTGGGAGTTGTAGTTGTTCAGGGGTTGCATGCGTGGAGATGTTTGGTACGTACCATTGCTGTTGAGCGCGGCAGCGTCTTGTCTTCCGGAGGTGCAGCAGGTAGTGCAGCGGGAAGGCCTGTGGCGCAGGATCCATGGCGGCTCAGGTGGTTTAGATGGGTTCTGTATCGGCTCTTCCTCTCCGTTGTTGTGTTTCCGCCATCCGCAACGTGGTGGTTTTTACTCCGCGGTGGGAATGGCTGTTTGCAACATCATAATCGGGTTGGCGGACGGAACGTATTTCCGCATGCCGGTCCTGCTCTATTGGCTCAGTCCCCACTCTTGCGTGCGCAAAAAAGGTGCGGAGCCTGACAGACCGCGGCGGACGGTTCATGGCCTCTCTTGGACCATTGTAATTTAGTGGTCGCAATGACCGCACCTGGAGCGGGTAAATTGACGTTTTACGCCACCGCCACCAGCACGGATGGGCTTTCGTCCGTCATCTTAATGGGCCCCTAAGTCAGGAAAAGCGTTAGATATTAAACATGAATAATTTACTATTCCCACTCCAAACTAGAAAAAGTGAGGGAAGGTGCTGGACACTAAACATATATAATTTACTATTCCCACTCAAAACTGTATCAACTCAGGGTGTGTGCTGGACACTAAACATATATAATTTACTATTCCAACTCCAAACTACATTAAGTCAGGGAAGGTGCTGCACACTAAACATATATAATTTACTATTCCCACTCCAAACTGTATCAACTCAGGTTGGGTGCTGGACACTAAACATATATAATTTACTATTCCCACTCCAAACTGTATCCACTCAGGGTGGGTGCTGGACACTAAACATATATAATTTACTATTCCAACTCCAAACTACATTAAGTCAGGGATGGTGCTGCACACTAAACATATATAATTTACTATTCCCACTCCAAACTGTATCCACTCAGGGTGGGTGCTGGACACTAAACATATATAATTTACTTTTCCTATTCCAAACTACATTAACTTAGGAAAGGCGCTAGACACTAAACATATATAATGTACTATTCCAACTCCAAACTACATTAACTCAGGAAAGGTGCTGGACACTAAACATATATAAAGTGCTTTTCCCACTCCAAACTTGAAAAGTCAGGGAAGGTGCTAGACACTAAACATATATAATTTACTATTCCCACTCAAAACTGTATCAACTCAGGGTGGGTGCTGGACACTAAACATATATAATTTACTATTCCAACTCCAAACTACATTAAGTCAGGGAAGGTGCTGCACACTAAACATATATAATTTACTATTCCCACTCCAAACTGTATCAACTCAGGTTGGGTGCTGGACACTAAACATATTTTATTTACTATTCCCACTCCAAACTGTATCCACTCAGGGTGGGTGCTGGACCCTAAACATATATAATTTACTTTTCCTACTCCAAACTACATTAACTTAGGAAAGGCGCTAGACACTAAACATATATAATGTACTATTCCAACTCCAAACTACATTAACTCAGGAAAGGTGCTGGACACTAAACATATATAAAGTGCTATTCCCACTCCAAACTTGAAAAAGTCAGGGAAGGTGCTGGACACTAAACATATATAATTTACTATTCCCACTCCAAACTACATTAAGGGGGTCATTATGATGGCGGACGGACCGCCACCGCCAGCCGTGCGGTGGCGATCCGTCCGCCATCAAACGTGGATTGACCGCCCACCAGATTAGGATGGCGGGCTGATCCACACGGTGACCGTGGCGGACGCAAAGACCGTCCGCCACAGGCAATAGGACCGATTGCCTGGCGGAGCGGTCTGCATGCATAAAATGGTGGCAGTGCCTAGCAGGCACCGTCCACCATATTATGATGCAGGCTGTGATCCAGCCTTTCCATGACGGCAAAACCATCATGAAAAGGCTGGCAGAGGTTCTTTTCGGGGGACCGTTGCGGGCCCCAAATGTGTTGGGGGGGGTGTATGTGCACTGGGGGGTACCCATGTACCCCCCTACATTTCAGTGCACTAAGTGGCAGGCACCGTATGGTGCCTGCCACCTAGTGCACTGAAATGCACAACATGCTCTTTTAACATCACGGCGGGTGCTGCTGTCAGCAGCACCAGCCGCAATGTTAAAATGCAAGATGCGACCGCCATAGTGGCGGTCGCATCCAAATTTGGTGTGCGGAACCGCCGCATGTATTGCGGACGGTCCCGGTCACCACCACGATGGCGGACGGACTCCAGTCCGTCTGCCATCGTAATCGGCCCCTAAGTCAAGGAAGGCGTTGGACACTAAACATATATAATTTACTATTCCCACTCCAAACTACATTAACTCAGGGAAGGTGCTGGACACTAAACATATATAATGTACAATCCCCACTCCAAACTACATTAACTCAGGGAAGGTGCTGGACACTAAACATATATAATGTACAATCCCCACTCCAAACTTGAAAAAGTCAGGGAAGGTGCTGGACACTGAACATTTATAATTTACTATTCTCACCCCAAACTATATTAACTCAGGGAAGGTGCTGGACACTAAACTTATTTAATTTACTATTCCCACTCCAAACTAGAAAAACTCAGGGAAGGTGCTGGACACTAAACATATATAATTTACTATTCCAACTCCAAACTACATTAAGTCAGGGAAGGTGCTGCACACTAAACATATATAATTTACTATTCCCACTCCAAACTGTATCAACTCAGGTTGGGTGCTGGACACTAAACATATTTTATTTACTATTCCCACTCCAAACTGTATCCACTCAGGGTGGGTGCTGGACCCTAAACATATATAATTTACTTTTCCTACTCCAAACTACATTAACTTAGGAAAGGCGCTAGACACTAAACATATATAATGTACTATTCCAACTCCAAACTACATTAACTCAGGAAAGGTGCTGGACACTAAACATATATAAAGTGCTATTCCCACTCCAAACTTGAAAAAGTCAGGGAAGGTGCTGGACACTAAACATATATAATTTACTATTCCCACTCCAAACTACATTAAGGGGGTCATTATGATGGCGGACGGACCGCCACCGCCAGCCGTGCGGTGGCGATCCGTCCGCCATCAAACGTGGATTGACCGCCCACCAGATTAGGATGGCGGGCTGATCCACACGGTGACCGTGGCGGACGCAAAGACCGTCCGCCACAGGCAATAGGACCGATTGCCTGGCGGAGCGGTCTGCATGCATAAAATGGTGGCAGTGCCTAGCAGGCACCGTCCACCATATTATGATGCAGGCTGTGATCCAGCCTTTCCATGACGGCAAAACCATCATGAAAAGGCTGGCAGAGGTTCTTTTCGGGGGACCGTTGCGGGCCCCAAATGTGTTGGGGGGAGGTGTATGTGCACTGGGGGGTACCCATGTACCCCCCTACATTTCAGTGCACTAAGTGGCAGGCACCGTATGGTGCCTGCCACCTAGTGCACTGAAATGCACAACATGCTCTTTTAACATCACGGCGGGTGCTGCTGTCAGCAGCACCAGCCGCAATGTTAGAATGCAAGATGCGACCGCCATAGTGGCGGTCGCATCCAAGTTCGGTGTGCGGAACCGCCGCATGTGTTGCGGACGGTCCCGGTCACCACCACGATGGCGGACGGACTCCAGTCCGTCTGCCATCGTAATCGGCCCCTAAGTCAAGGAAGGCGTTGGACACTAAACATATATAATTTACTATTCCCACTCCAAACTACATTAACTCAGGGAAGGTGCTGGACACTAAACATATATAATGTACAATCCCCACTCCAAACTACATTAACTCAGGGAAGGTGCTGGACACTAAACATATATAATGTACAATCCCCACTCCAAACTTGAAAAAGTCAGGGAAGGTGCTGGACACTGAACATTTATAATTTACTATTCTCACCCCAAACTATATTAACTCAGGGAAGGTGCTGGACACTAAACTTATTTAATTTACTATTCCCACTCCAAACTAGAAAAAGTCAGGGAAGGTGCTGGACACTAAACATATAGGGGCTTATTTACACGCCCCTTGCGCCACTCGTACGTCACTTTTCCCATGTTGGCGCAAGGGGCTTGTAAATAAGCCCCATATAATTTACTATTCCCACTCCAAACTACATTAACTCAGGGCAGGTGCTAGACAGTAAACATATATAATTTGCTATTCCCACTCCAAACTACATTAACTCAGGGAAGGTGCTGGACACTAAACATATATAATTTACTATTCCCACTCCAAACTACATTAACTCAGGGAAGATGCTGGACACTAAACATATATAATTTTCTATTCGCAGCCCAAACTATTTTAACTCAAGAAAAGTATACAAAAATATTATTTTTAAATGTAATATTACCAAAAAAATACATAAAAACATATAAATTAATACACATTATACATATATTTACATATTCCCATTTATAAAAACGTATCCAAATATATGTGAATTTTGTAATTAATTTTATATCATAATCAAAAATATTATTATTTTATGGTTTGTAAATTTATTTTAAAAATGTCCAATTGTTTTTTTTATTTAAACATAATTTAACAAAATTATTTACAAATTTCACAAAATATCACAAGTTTTCAATTTTTTTTCAAAATTTTATTTTTTTCAAAGATATTAAAACTTAATTTTAAAACTTTAAAATTATTTTAAAAATTCCCCATAATCACCTATAACCCCAACATCACACTCCTAAAATCCAAAATTTATATTTTTTATTCAAAGATTTTTATGTTTTAAACTTCAATTTTTTTTTATATTAAGACACTCTCCACCCTTGTCCCCTATAACCACAGCATGCCACTCCAAAAAAAAAATTATATTTTTAAATATATTTTTTTGAAATTTTAAAATTATTATTTTTTTTTTAAAACACTCTCCACCCTTATCCCCTATAAACCCAACATCCCGCTCCTAAAACACAATTTGAAATTTCATTGATTTTAATAAAAAAAATTAATTGTAAAACTTTTTTTAAAACTCTCCCCACCCTTATCCCCTATAAACCCAACATCCCGCTCCTAAAACATTTTTTATATAAAATATGTACAATTAATTAAAAATTATTAATACATTTAAAATTATATACTGTATTAAAAAATTCACAACATTTACAAAATTGATATTTTTTAATAACAATATTTTTAAATTCAATATTTTTAACAACAATATTTTCTACAACACAACAAATCGATATTCTTGACATCGATATTATATACAACGATATTTTTGAGTTTCAACATTTTAAACTCGATATTATTGCACAACGATAGTTAAAACTCGATATTATGTCTACTTACCTCCTTTGAAGAGGAATAGGCCCAGCACACAGTACACCATCCAATTCTCTTGACTTGTTTTTTTATTTAGCGAAGTTCCTCAGCTCGGAATGCTAAATGGCTTGTAAGTGAGTATGGGAATGGTACCCATCCTGGCAAAGCTGTGTACTAGGTAAGTTAAGTTTAGTTCCACACTGTAGGATATTTCCCATACTGATATGAAATTGGACTTGACAATCAAACTGTACTTTTAGCTAGGTAGGCTTTGCTGAAGACGAGTAACTTTGCTGTCAGAAATGAATAATCCATGATCTGCCCTCCCTAAGCTTCTGGTCTCAATTTTATTAAGGCAGGAGAGCTTACAAAATATGCGCATTGATCTCTATATAGTTCTTTTGCAGCTGTCAGCCAATGAGACGTTGCGGAACAGCCCTAAATGAGCTGTAGGTTTACCTGACAGCTCCCTGTTAGCTTTCTGACAACATAGATGAGTGCAGAAGCGGGTCAGTCATGCATGGTGTGCTTAGAGGGAGTTCTACTCTGGGACATTTGGTCAGCTGAAGTCCGAAAATTTGGAAAATATACCAGCACGTTACTGAATTCATTTGGCAATGTAATCTAAAAAAATGCAATGGTTTATAAGCAATAGCTGTGAGTTAAGACATGTCAATATTTAACTCCCACGTATCAGTTGCACCCCTTGTCAAGCAATGCAAATTCATAAGGCGATCAGGAATCACTGGCAACTTTGAAATTAAGCCTGTATGTAATAATGGTGGCGGCATGGACTCCACTGAAAGTATGGATAGTCCTTCTGTGTGCACCTCCACAGCTTAGAAGATCACCTTTGCAGCTTCCATTGTCACCAAGCTCCCAAGATGCAATTTATCAGAGCAGGCAGACAAAGCATAAAGTGGTGAATGAAAATTCATGAGTGTATTCGAAATGGATGTTCAAAGTAGATCTTGTAGCATCAAATTTTAAGGCACTTGCAAAACACAAAACAGTTGTTCAACCATGTTGTCAGTTTTGCGTATCTATGCAGTAATTTCCCCCAAAATTGCAGCACAAGGGGCCTTTTCACAAAGGTAAACATACCCATGAGTAAATATACAAATGCCAGTTTACTCTTACACTTTTGAGAAACTAGATGAATTTAGGCTAGAAACCTTTTAAAAGTGTAAAGTTACTCAAAAGTGTAGACCTGCATGTACCCATCACATGAAACAGGGGGTGGAGTCAGTAAAAATGTTGTATATGGCCATACATTTACTACCAGTAGCGACTTTACAACTATATTTGACGTTCCACACAATTGGTAAAGGATAGGGGAAAAGTTTTAAAGTTTATAAAAATTTTAGAAAATAGTTAAAATATTTTTATGTTAATACATTTTATATATTTATTTTAAAAGTAGCACAAATTCAAACAAATGCTACAGCACTAAAATCAGATTTTAAAGATTTTTTTTTAAAAGTATAGAAAGTAAAATATTAATATTTATTTATTAAGTATTAAAAGTTGCTCAAACCTAATATAGACTTAATTTTAATTAATTACATTATTTTCTTTTCAAAAATAATGTTTCAATTATTTTTTATTTAAAAAGTAAAGAAAATATTCTAACTACCCAATACTATGTATTTATAAAATATCCTTATTTTGTAATATGAATATAAATATAAATAGATTTTTAAAAAAGTTTAATTACATTTACATATTTTACATTTCCTATGGGTTTCTTTTTTATGTCGTACTTCCATTATTTATCTATGGGAGGGTGTGGCTGCACCAGTGGTTGGCCATTTATGGTGCTGGGCTTACTCCAGTTCTGAGCTAGAGTACTTTTACTACTGTTTTCTGTCCTTTTTGGTTGTAGTAACTATAGAAGAGCAGTTTGTGAATAGGAATGGACTCACCTTTTTGTGGGTGTGTGCATGCCTCTCCCTAAACTCCTCACTAGCCCTACCTTAATTCCTCCTTGGTCCTTCTTTAACCCTTTCCCTTTTGTAGTAAGCATTCCCCATTTTCCAGCCATATTTGCTACTATAACGCCCACCCATGTGTGAACAGATCTCTGCAGTCTAGGTGGAGATCTCCGCACATAAGAGACAGGAGAGGAGAAGGCATAGACCTCCACACGTAGGTTAGTGAATGGCATTTTATAGTGCGTCAGTAGTACTATTCTAGTACAACAAACGTACTACAAATGCAGTTTGTGAATAGGCCATAATGTAATTTTTCACCAAACAAACTCCTCCAACTCATCTATTTCTATACTTATTTGATCCCAAAGATGAGCGTTGGACATTTGTTAAATGATTTGAGATGCTCTTTTTATTTTGCATGGAAGGTTCACGTAGCCATTTCCATTAATGCATTTTTTGTGTTGGCCACCCATGGCCGTTTGGCTTGTATTTTTTGATTTGTGGCCTCAGCCAGTATCACATCTTTTGGTGGTGTAACTGAGTTTGCTAAAAGCCCTTCCTACAGCGTAAAACGTCAAAGACACTGACCTCCTAAACTACTCCGAGTTGCTTGGCAGTTGCCATGAGAAAACTCACTCTAAGTAGACAGTATTGGTCCATTTTGTCTCCATATCACGCTTGTTGCTTGGTCTTAAATCACATGCTAATAGTCTTATCTTCAAACTGGAGACAATCAACTCTGTCCTACCTGCCTCCATTTCTTATGCACACATTACAGTTTTCAATGAGTAATGCAAATGTGAATTGTAAGCACACCACAAATGCATCTTTTACAAGTTTGAATTGACATGAGACAGTTACACTCATGTAAATCGTGTTTTTTGTTGTCCTATGCCCCAGTTTTACAGATATGAATTCTGAGCTCCGATGTGTTACATAGATGCAGTTGCCGGCACAGTAAGCAAACAAAATATCAAATAAGTATGGCTTTCTCTTAAAATAAAGCTCATTGGAGAGAGTGGTATGTGCTGTCCTCAACCCTTTAGTCCACTCAGTTGTTTATTTTACATTTAAACTGAAACCTTACAATGCGATCTGAGTCCCAATGCCATCTACTTGCTAACATGGATTCTGAGCTTTTCTTATCCCCTCTAGGTTTCCACCCACATCCCATCATTTTTAATAGCTGGTTAGGTAGGTTTTGGCCTACCCATGATTCAAAGTCTAATTGGAGCTGACCATATAAGCGGTGGGCAATGACCATAAGATAATACAGCATAAATCTGTTATCCTGCCGCATGGACACGTGCAGGAACATCCAGCTCTGTGGTTTGAGGCCACACATGGCTAATCCAGATTTTTCGCATGCGGCTATTTGTTTACCAGAAACGTCAAGAGCAATAGAAAGCTGACAGCGATAGATTCTTTGGTTTCATGGGTATGACAGAACCAGAAAACAATCCACACACGGGTCCTTTCAAGCTGTCCCATCTGGCAGTGCCAGAGAGCTAGACAGCCCGACAGATCAGTACAGCAGAGAATGCAGAACCTTTGTAGGGCAGCAATGTCATTCACTGCAAGTAAACCATTCCATAGTATTCAACTCATCTGGTTCATTTGCGATGTGGGCAGCACTGGAGGCTTAAAACAGAAGATTTCAGTCATTTAATACAGTTCTTACATTTCATGTGGTTCTCTCTGGCAAAATGGGGCCCAGGGAGAACCACTCAAACTACCCAACCTACCCTTGCACTGGGCATTTTACAGGTTTTCCTATATTTTCTTTTAGGGAGCAGTGGCAACTCCTCCGCTAAGTCAGAGGGGCGTCGCACCACTGCTTTCAGCAATGGAAGTAAAGGAAAAATAAATTGATAATAACTCGTTGTTATTATCATTTTATTTGCTCTTGCTATGGCGTCTTTGCGGGGTGGGTCGGAGCTGCTCTGCTCTCAGAGCAGAGGGGAGGAATGGTGGGCACACTGTAAGTGTACAATGACTATTTGGCCAGCCCGCTCGGCCAAACAGACATGCGTACTTTGCATGTTCTCCACCCAGGCTGCATTACAGCCTGGGTGGAGAACATGCCCAGGCTCTCATTCCCTGGCTGAGCGCCGACCCATGGCACTCAGACCAATCACAACGCTGCGTTGTGATTGGTCAGGGTAGCTTACATGTGCTTCCTGTTCCTGCCTGGGAGAGACGCAGCAAGAAGACAGAGGAGAGACGCAGCGACAACAGAGGAAAGACACGGTGAGGAGGTAAGTTTGTTTTTAGTCTTTTTTTACACCCATCTCCGCCCCCGCCCCGCCATCCCCGATCCGTGCCGGCCACCACCAATAGGGAGAGCTTTGCTCTAGCGGCATGCACAAAAAGCTGGAAAGTGACTGATAGTAACTTTACACTTATAATTTCAGTCATAGGAATCTCAACCTCATTTGAGAGAGTGGAGATTCGTAAGTGTAACTCTTTACTATTAAATGGACAATATCAAAACATTGGCGATGAGTACAATACAATACACATGCATACTTGTGAATCAGGCCCAATAAGTCTAATAGTAATACAGGTTTTAGTTTTTAGAACATGTATATCATTTCTATAGCCAGCAGATGGTGGTGTTGTACAGTGAATATTCTAACATGAGTTACAGAAGTAACTATCAGTATGTTCCAATTAATGGTTTTGCAAAAGCGAAAAAAAGTTTTCTAACAGCCTTGAAAAAATATTAGAAATAGATGTAACCTTAGGGAGAGTTCAATAACAGAAGCACAGGATCCATGTCAGCAATACGATTGTGTGGGGCCCACAGTATATTGTCAGGTTTAAGTTTACATTCAAAACAAAGAGGGTGGACTATAGAAGACTATTTGAAACTTGGTTGCTTTTTAGATAGAGCAAACCTAATTCACAGTTATATTACCCATGGAAAGCTGTAATCTATGAGTAAGTAATGTA
Organism: Calotriton arnoldi; assembly: GCA_963921515.1. Classification (NCBI taxonomy): domain Eukaryota; kingdom Metazoa; phylum Chordata; class Amphibia; order Caudata; family Salamandridae; genus Calotriton; species Calotriton arnoldi. The sequence continues at coordinate 3,425,616 of CAWUFW010000096.1, read as the reverse complement.
CCCAGCCGAGGCTAAGATGATTGACTTCAGTTTGGGGAAAAGACTATATGATCTGGTGTATTAAAATCAAACAGTTCCAACATGGAGACAAATATGGACCAATTTTTGTTACTGAAAATGAGTTGCCAATTGGCATATGGCAAGCAACTCTGGGTCCTTTAGCATGCCTATAGCTCAGGCGCGGCAGGTACAGGTAAGAGCGGTGGAGTGGCGGGGCGATGGGGCGGGGGTCAGTCGACAGACAACGGGATAGGAAAATAAAATACATTAAACCACTTACCTTGTGCTCGCCGCATTACCGACTCGCGAGGGCAAGGTAAGTGGTTTTATTTATTTATTTTATTTTTCCTATCCCGTTGTCTGTCGACTTCCCCGCCCCGCCGTCCCACTGCCCCACGGCTTCTACCTTTACCGTCTGTGCCTGCTATAGCTGCGTTGTTTGATGCATTTAGCAAACCCAGGGGCATATTTACAAGCCCCTACTGCCACATCAATTTTTTTGACGCTCCAGTGGCGTAGCACCATTTTCAATATTTACAAGGTGGCGCTAAGCTACTTAGCGTTGCTTAACACCACCTTGTAAATATGCCCCTTTCCATCGCAGGTCTCTGTGGCAAAGGGGGATGCAAAGGGTGTTGCTGTGGGCGTTCCACCGAAACACCCATTGCTTTTTGACGCTACGCCAGATGTACAAGGAGGTGTAAATCTGTGGCAGCGCCAAAAACTAACGCCATGGAAGAACAGGCGTTAGAATGGCGAACAAGGAGAAATGCTTTTATTTCTCCTTGTTTTTGCTTCTTATATGTGTGCTGCATTCTGCACCACACATAGAGAGAGCAAAACGCCATGAATGATTGTTTATGTGCAGGAAGGTGTCCCTTCCTGCATATAAACAATCATTAAATATGGACGATTTGCTACTTCTATGTGTGCTGCAGAATGCAGCATACATTGAAGTAACAAATCACCATTATGAATTGTTTATGTGCAGGAAGGGACATTTTCCTGCAAATGAACAATTATTCCCTGCAACGCAGACGCAAGGGTGCCTGCATTGACGCTAGGCAGCTAATTTTAGCGCTAGGGAAAACACAGGGGTGCGCCGTATTGTAGTAAATACGGCACATCCCTGCGTTTTGAAAATGTTGGAGCGCGGCACTGCCAAATTTGGCGCAGCTCCCCGCTCTGACATTACACCACAAAATTATGTGATGCTGACCAAGCACACAAATCAAACACCACATGCTAGCCATATGCAGTCATTCAAACGGTTATGAGGAATTCTCTGGTCAAATGAAAGAGCTTCTCACATCACTCAATTGACGGTCCGTGCTCATATTTAGGGTAAAATGCACACGGAAATCGATCAGCCAGATTAATTTGTTGGGCGAGATAAACCTGATGTTTCCTAATTTCGGGGAAAAGTATTGTTATACGTGCTCAAAAATTGACATTATGGTTGAACAACTGACTCTTGATTTGCAAATAATTTTGCCTTCAAGTTTGATGGTACAGTATGTTTTTTGACATTCTTTTTCAACATCCTCATGAATTTTCACTTATCACTATGTAGTTCACCCATTGCTTTCATGAATTGTGGGTTTCTGGCTTTTTCATGATACAAGCAGTGGGTGATGCTCACTTGTGAACGTGTATCTTTTTGCCACAAACAAACCTCTAAATTTAGGCATAAATTTGACAAACCCTCGACAGCACGTGCATTTGTCACCATACTCTCTTTTCATCATGTGCATCGCAACTGCTTCACTCAGCTAGTGGCGTGACAAGAACGTCGTGGGTCGTAATGCAGGCAAGACATTTGGGATCGTCATTCCCTAGTTTGGAACTAAAAAAGCATTACCGTTTTGTGTGAGGTGGGCTCCCCAGACCTCTGAGAACTGATGCCACTGCACCTGCTACTCTATTGATAGCCACGCCCCTGGCATCAACCCTGCAGGCGTTCTTGCTTTCAGGTTGAGACTGACCACAGGTAGTACCTTTACTCCTACCCACTCCTGAACCCTAAAATACCCTTACCCCTTAATTTCTACCAGCCCCTCAACCCTAAAGAACCCTGACCCTCTTTATCTCCGCCCATCCCTGAACCTTAATAAAACCTTGCCTCCCTTTAACTTTACCTCTCCCTGAACTCTAAAAAACCCTTACCTCCCTTTACCGCTACGCGCTCCTGAACCCTAAAGAAACCCTACCAACTTTACCGCTACCCACCTCTGAGCCCTAAAAGACCCCTACCCCCTTACTCTATCCATCCCTGATCTTTAAGGAACCCTTACCCCATTTTCATTACCCCTTCCCTGAACCCTAAAAAATCTTTTCCTCCCTTTACCTCAACCCATCACTGAATCCTAAAAAAACCCTTACGTCCCTTTATCTCTACCCGTCCCTGAACCCTAAAAACACTTACTCCACTTTACCTCTACCCATCCCTGAACCCTAAAAACCCTTAACTCCCTTTCCGTCTACCCGCCCCTAAAACCTATTACCTTACCTTCCTTTACATCTACTCCCATTACACTTACCCATCCCTGAACTCTTACCCATCCCTTAACCCTTACATTTTTTAAATGACATAATATTTATGTCATTAAAAATACTTACCTGTGTGACAAAGTACCACTGAGTAAAGTACCAGAAAGGGTACTGCTTGGTACTTACCTGAGGGGTAACGTCCTGTGGGGTAAAGACTGCTGGTTAAAAACTGCATACAATCTGCTATATCTTAGTACCAGGCACACGTTATATTTAAAATATTGAGTAAAAATTCAAAGTGAGAGAAACACAATTTTCCCGTTGAGGGGCTCCAGGTTACCAGTCATCTTGGAAGGAGCAACCATGTTTGTCTGCATTTTGTCCTGTATTTTTCTCACTGTAATGTTTCCCTGGAGCCATCAGGCTTGGTCGCTGAAAAGTTGATACTTTGAGGGTTGTTCTCGTTCAACTTTCCGGATTATTTAGACAATGGAATTATTTATTTTGACCCTAGGATGGCAAAGTATTTGTTTGAATTCTGGAATGATCGATGTGCAATACATGCTTCTATATTCCAAATTTCCAAAGCATATTTGTTTGTATTATCAGTATTTTGAAGCAATCTCGGTATTTTCAATGTTTAAGTAAACCATGGTAAACCATTTAAATAGATTTCTTTCTTAAATGTTTAGTAAACTACTTACGACAAAAGTCAGCATTCCTCCATTCAATGCAGATATTGAATTTGTGACACATGGATGCATAGGTGGACAAAGCAATACAGGGACTCCGTAGGTACTCTGCGTCCTGAACCCACAGTTCGCAAAAGAATTCTGGCGGAACCTACATAAAAGAAGAGAATCACATGGCTACATAACGGAATAAGTTTGACACAAAATGTTTAATTCATTTTAATTTTGTTTTTAGGTAAAAACACCAACATTTTTGCGATCCTCTTTCACAATGTATCCAATATTTTCTAAAACGAGTAACTATTTGAGTAAAGTGAATTGTCATTAAATCTATGGGTGTAATTTTTATTCGAGTGAGCATTCTGCCATGAATTGGTGGAGCTCCCACCCCACCAAACACGTGGGCCCTCATTTATGGGGTTTTGGCACAGGGCAGCGCAGCAAGTTACCTGCTGCGCTGCCCTGCGTCAAAGTGCGAGCGCAGGAATGCACTTGATTCCTCCAATACGGTGCATTCCTGTCCTTTCCCCCTGCGCTGGCGCCATTTCAGCATCCTCGCGTCAATGCAGTCACCCTTGCACCTGTGTGTTGCAAACAGTGACTCTCTGGTGGCGCAAGGAGCTCATAAATATGCCCGTGGTTTCCACACCTTGGGAAACCACTGGGATTCCAATGGTGGAGCCTCACCAGGCTCTGCCATCAGAAAATCTTGATCCAATGGCCCTTCCGCTCCTGGGCTGGAAGGTCACAGTGGCTAGCCCTCCCAATTTAAGGCCTGTCATCTGCCACTGGATTTACCTTCTGGGTCTGCCAAGACAGGCGTGGCAGATCTGGTTTGGGGAAAACTATAATGCCTCCATGTGCAGGGAGAAAGCTTCCTGTAGGTTAAGCCATTTATTTTATTTTATTATGCAAACAAGCGTCCACTTTGGGAATTTGTCTAAAACAAAAAGAATACAGAGGAATGAAACAAGTGTCACTTACTCAGCATTGAGCCCTACCAACAGCGCATCCCTGCACCACTGTATGCACTCTGGACAGAGAAATCTCCACCATGTAGGCAGAGATCTGCAGATATAGCAGGCAAGGGATTTTATTGACTGGTGGGCTTGCGATACACACAGTCTAAATGGGCAGATATAGGGAAACAGGGTAACACAAAATCAAGAGGAACCTTGGTAGATGACCACATAGTTTTCTGTCATTACATATTGCAACACTTTAAAATACATTAGATGCCATACATTGTTGTTTATGACAGTTTCATCGAAAGTACACAGCTACTGAAACCACAAAGATGGGTATGGGTCACACTTTTTTGTATTCAGTCCATAAGGGAACCAAATGTACAATAAAGTGCTAGTGTACTGTGGACAACACAGTGCTCATTGCAGAGAAGTGCAAATGAGAGAAGGCCCTTTTTGTCATAAAAGCTGGCTGGTCCTCCTTTATGCAGACGATCCTGTTCTCATGGCAAGAACAGCCAGGGGTCTCCAACTCCTGCTGAACTCTTTTGTTCATTTTATGGAGAATGTGGACCTGACGGTTAATCATACCAAACCGTTTGTCATGCAGGTGGGATCCCGTAAAGCCAAGCAGTCCACCTTTAAGTTAGGAACCTTGTCAATACCTAAGACTAACGTCTTCTCCTATCTGGGAGTAGTGTTTGATGATACCTTAAGTTGGGGCCCCTTGCTTACTCGTAAGAGAGGGGACCTAGTCAAAGCGACTGCAGCTGTTTTTAACTTTGCTTCCAGAGTGGGGGGGGACCAATAGTGGCCCTTTTAAAGATTTATAGGGCGAAATGCATTTCAAAGGCCAGCTATGTGAGCGAGATATGGGGTCATATTGGGGTAGAAGCCCTGCAAATCACTGAAAATTCCTTCCTGCGACGGGTCCTTTCAGTACCGCAAAGCACCCCATCCTACGTTGTGTATGAAGAGCTAGGGATGCCTTTTCTTTCAGACAAATTGGCTTTCCGTCCACTAGCATTGTGGTTAAAGATTTGGGCCAAGCAAGAAAACGTACTCAGCAAAGACATCTTAAAGGATTGTCTTACTCTTGACCACGTCACGCGCATCCGATGGCTCCAGTATATAAAAGTAGGCCTCTCTAGGCTAGGCAGGGCAGAACTGTTTGATAACCCCGAGCTTATATGCAAGAGGGACTTTTCCTGGGCTAAAGAGTGTTTTTTAAGTAGGAGCTGCTGTGAAAGAGAGGAAACAGAGCTGTGTAAGCCCAGCGTGCATAGGTACATTGCGCTAAAAACTGTACCAACCACTGAACCATATCTTTTAGGGCTTAAAAACATTCATGATCACTTTTTATTGAAGATATTTCTGCTTGATCTTTTCCACTATCTCCTGGCACAACCACGTGGCACTCATAGAGATCAGTGCCTCATGCCCTGTGGCTGCGACGGTCAGTCTCCACAGGACATGTTGCACTTTTTAATGTTTTGTTGTTGTTATGCGGCTCCCAGAAAGTTATTTATTATTCCTATTCTTAAAAAGGCTTGTTTTAGGAGGGTGAGACTAGCTCTTATCTTTTTACAACTCCTCTCTAATGACACCGTTTTGTACACGCTTAACTTTTTACGGGTTGCTGTTAGACTGAGGTCAAGTTGTGATTAATCATGGCATTGGGATTCATGAATCTCTACCTTGCAATTAGACTACTCTGGTTGTATTGTATCGTGATTTTGTAATCTGGTGAAGTTTTTATTGATGTTTGTATGACTTTTATGGTTTTATTTGTTAAACTGAATAAAGGTTTTGATTATGATGACTCCAAGGTTTGAAGACAAGTGCCACATGAGTTTCAAGAAGCAGGCAACCAATAGTGACTGAACATGGGTATTGTATGTCTAAAGATCCAGAAGAGGTTGTTATGGCTAATGTGCTGAAACCATCCAAAGAATGGATGCAACTTACCCAAGTGACATTACTAGGGCCCTCTGACAAATTGTAAGTTTTTTGCTTTTTACACACATTGTTTCACAGAGCATGTAGTAATTTACCACTAGAATAATGCCAGCTTATTTCTTGAAATTTATCACTCTCAGACACTAACTCTGAGATCCTTTTCATGTATGACTTTGTCCTGATGATGACCCAAAGACAGTTACCAGTAGATCAAAATGTCAACTTAATTCAAGTGGCATAACAACTACATTTGGATCTTGCATCTGTGACTCTCTGCCCCCCTGTTAATGTTTATGAGTACTGGTGTAAATGTCTGTGTGCCCAAGTGTTAATGTGGTGTCTCCTTGCCTCAGAATTTGTGTCTCCCTGTACAGTGTCCAAGTTATTTTCTCTCAGTCAGTGTCAGTAAATCTCTCTCCTTGTCTCCCTGTGTCTACATTGCTGTATCCCCCATACCTGTGTCTGTCCATGTTTATGTCTGTGTCTGTGTCTCCCCTTGCTCTTGTTTTTCCATGCCTGTGCCCTTCTGTGCCCGTACTCCTGGTATTGGTGCCTGTTTCTCTCCATGTCACGGCCTCCCTGGGTTCATGTCTTCCTGTGACCACGTGCATTAAGGTCTTTATAAAACCCTTTGGCGAAAGCACAATATGAATATCAGCTTATCAAATCTCCTGTTTTGACAGGCTTAAAGTGATCGGCACATTGATTAACAATCATGTACCCTTTAGTCCATAAAAAGCAGCAGGATCCGTGCATATACAATATTGTCAATGCAGAATCCCATTTCACTCTCATCAATAAAGGACCATACTGATCCATGCTACCGTCATTGAGGAAAGAAACAGTTTGCAGTTCAGAAAATATGTATTTTCAGTGCAGAGCTTACTATTTCATTACAAAACTAGTCTTAGACTGTAGTCAGGGCAGTTTATTTAAACCACCATCTGACCTGCCTTTGTGGAACAGAGCAACCTCTGCACACGCTGGCCATGCCCTGCCCACCCAGCTCCCCACTCCATCCTCACTATTACAGTGACTGGGTAAAGAAGGGTGAGACGCAAAGCTAAATTCAGTCAAAGAGCGTACGATGAAAGCACCTACATAAAGTGTAACTAAAAAGAGGCTCATGCACATATCTGACCATATTCCAAAGAAAACGAGAATGAAATGGTAACTAGTAAAGGAAGGTGCAAGGGGGTCTTACTTGAGTGAAGAAGAACGTCTTTAATAACCAATTTACCATCAGGAGACAAAGCGACATCCATCCATCACCTCATCATTCTGTCTGTCTATCCCTCTGTGCCTTTTTCTATTTAATATGTGCTTTATGTGCTTTAAAATTGCATCTGTGTATGTCAATATGTGTTTTATTTGCATGCATGTTCTCTACATGTGTACATAACCATTTGTATATATGGGTAGATAGATATATGTTGGTCTGTGTGCCAGTGTATCTATTGGCATGCATGCACAAGTGTCTGTATGTTGTCTGATGATGTGTAGCCTGTGTCGCTTAGTGCCTGCGTGTCTCTGGTCTGCAAGCATATTTATCGGAACGTGGTCCCACCCCCACCCTCACACCTAAAGACCATACCCGCAACCTCGGCATCATCTTGGACAGCGAACTCTTCATGAAAAGTCAGTTCAATGCCGTCTCCTCAGCCAGCTTTCACATTCTCTGCATGTTCCACAAAGTCTTCAAATGTCTCCCCATCAGCACCAGAAAAACAGTGACGCAGGCCCTCATCACCAGCTGGCTGGACTACAGCAACCCACTCTATGCAGGTACCTCCACCGAACTCATGAAAAGACTCCAGATGATCTAGAAAGCTGCAGCCAGACTGATTCTCAACCTGCCCAAGAGGACCTACATCACCCAGCACCTGAAAGACCTCCAATGGCTCCCCATCTAGAAAAAATGCCAATTCAAGCTTCTGACCCACGCCTACAAAGCCCTCCATGACCAAGGACTCGCCTACATGAACTACTGCCTGAATTTCCACCGACCTCCCAGGAACCTCCGCTCTTCTCGCCCTCACACAGATACCATACATCTGCGGCTGCCGCTCTGGAGGACGCTCCTCCTACCTCACCGCCATGTCCTGGAACACCCTTCCCCTCCACCTCCGTACTTCACCCTCGCTGACCCACTTCAGGAAGGGACTCAAGACCTGACTCTCCGACTGACACCTGCAGCACAGCGCCTGGATACCCTCTCGGGTGATAAGATGTGCTATATAAGTACTGCTTGATTGATCGCTTGATAGATATATCCATTGGTCTCGGTACCTAGGTAAGTGTAGGTCTGTTGGTCTTCGTCCATAAGAACCTGTGGGTCTGTTGCTGTTTATGATTGGATAGCTATGGGCATGCTGGCTTGACTTACCAGGTTGCTGTCGGTCAGTTTTCTTTCTTCATTGGTTCCTGTATATTTTCATGTATACATGATGTGTGATATATCTGTGAACACGTTCATGTATGTTGTGCATCTGACCATGTATGCATGCTTGTGTTGTGCATGTGTGAATGTGTTCATGGATGTTGTGTATTTTCGTGTGAACATTTTGTACACAACTTTCTGGTTTTACCAATGCTTTTTTGTTGGAATTATTTATAGCAAATCTAATTTTTCTTTTACCCACACCTGCCATTTTTTCAACATTCTTCAGCAAAGAGGCGGTTTCTTGAAGAATCACAGTGGTGAGAAATTGTACTTCGTCAATAACCCGTAAACTGTTTGTTCAGGTCAAAAGGCTAAACATTTAGGGGCATATTTACAACAAAGTGGCGGAGCGCAGCGTTAGCCTCCTTGGCTTAACGCCGCGCTCCACCACTTCAGAAACGCAGGGCTGCACCATATCTACAACAATATGGTGCCTCCCTGCGTTTCCCCCCGGCGCTGACACTAAACTTAGCAGTCCAGCGTCAATGTAGACACCCTTGCACCATAGTGCTAGGGTGTCTGCGTTGAGGGGAAGTTTATTTGGGGTATATTTACAAGGGAAGTTGCAGAGTGAGGCGTTGGCCTTCCTGGCTTAACGCCTCACTCTGCCACTTCAGAAACACAGGGCTGCACCATATTTACAAGACTATGGTGCAGCCCTGCGTTTCCCCCTGCGCTGGCGCTACACTTAGAGCCTAGCGCCAACGCAGGCGCCCTTGCAATATAGTGCAAGGGTGCCTGTGTTGAGGGGAAGATTGTTTATGTGCAGGAAGGTCCCCCTTCCTGCACACAAACAATCTTTAAATGCTGTTTTGTAACTTCTATGTGTGCTGCTTAAGGCACTTGGCACCCGCTATAAATCCAGAATTGTAAAAGGATATCCCTTCTGTTCTGTTGGCGCACTGCTCACATAGTGTAATTTAGCCAGTGTCAGGATGCTTTTAAGTTTGTAAAGGTACATACATAAGAGTGGCAGCCGCTGAAGGCGGGGTTGGCCAGCATGATCAAACACTCCGAGCAGTCTTCGACTGAGCAGTTGACATCCCGGTGCCTCTGCTTTCCCACATATTTTAATGTGTAGGGCAGGAGCCAGCTGTCCAGAAAGGTTATGGGGTCATCCACCGGACTCAGAACATTTCCATTAGGCAGCACTAGGTCGTTTGTTAAATTCCCATCACAGAGACCTGCGTTCAATCAAATAAAAACACGATATTGTAATGTAAAACAGGAGCAATAATTCATAATTATTTCTTAAATGGCGTGAGTCAATTTGTGTAGTTTTATTTCATGTCGCATCATTTGTGTACTTCTATTACACTAATGACCAATCGTATGCTTTAATTGTGATTAGTAAAAAGACTTGGAACTGTAAAAGCAAAATAAGGTGAGGTAAACAAAATCTAAAAGTTAAAAAAACAAATCCAAAATCACAGATGCAACGTAACTTATGATGCATATCAAAGGTGGGAAGATGCATGATCCTATAAACTGAAAAGTCATATATGATGCTTGGAAAACGATACAACAGAGGACTGTCAAATTTCACAAACACATACATCATGTGTTAAATCTCTACTGTAATGTGAAGCATAAAAACATACACCATGGCAATCATTAAGTGTGCAGAGTGTAATATGCTTTTTCCTACTATTTCTAAATGTGGGAAGGGATTTATGCTATGCTGTTTTGTCATGAGCAGTAGCTAGAAACAAATCGTAAATAGAGAACAAAGAGTGAAATCCAAGCAGTGTGATAGCAGTCGTGGCCGGTTCAGGTGAGCGTGGTGGGGCGTAGACAGATGGGGGAATAGGGAAAATAAATAAATAAACCGTTGTCTGTCGACTTCCCCCCACCCACCGCACTTACCTGCACCAGCCGCAACTGTGTGATAGATAGAATGACAATACCCCCCACACAGACACTCCTACAGGTACTCAGACAACCAATCAATCACCCACACAGTCACTCACATACCCACTCTCCAACCCATACAGACACTTAGACACCAACTGACAGACTGACACAGACATTCGCATAACCTAGTCACTCACCCATACATTCACTGAGACACCTAATTACTCACTTATACAGTCAGTCACGCACCCACTGAATTATCTATACAAGCACTTATTCACCCACTGATTCACCAATACACCTTGGTATATATATTTAACACTCATAAACTTTTTTAAAACACTCACTGGATGATGTCATCAGTGATATCATCAGTGATGTCACTGACCATGTCATGAGTGATGTAATATGTGAGGTCATGAGCAGTGCATTGCGGAGGCGCGAGTTATAGTTAGCTCAGCTAACTATAACTTCTGAATTTCTCATTAGTTAGGCTGACATTTCTTTATGAGTGAAATGTCAGCATAACTATAACGTCCCTGTAACCTTTGGTTTTTTCAGTGAATTTCTAAGTTTTTTTTAAATTATATTCCCTAGCTATAATGTCCCTCTAACCTTTGATTTTTTTAAGTGACTTTCTAAGGTTTTTTAAATGCTAAATCCTAACTATAATGTCTCTGTAATCTTTGTTTTTTTCCAGTGAATTTCTATGGTTTTTAAAGTAGTAGTCAAGTTTGCAGAGTGGTGGAGAAAGGGGGTGGGGCCTCCGACCAGCTCTCAGGAATTCCGCTGTATAGAACTTACAGGATGTACCAGGAGGGTTTCTTGGCCCCCAAGGTCCCTCAGGAGTAAAGTGGACTTTATCCCCCAACCAGTAGTGTGCCAGGAGCCGCGTTTGCAGACTGCTGGAGAAGGGGGCATGGCTTCCGAGCACCTCTTAGCAATCTCGCTGTGTGGGACTTACTGGAGGTAACAGGAGGGGTAGTTGGCCCCCAAGGATGTCCTTGGGGGACAACTACCCCTCCTGTTACCTCCAGTAGGTCCTACACAGCAGGATTGCTGAGAAGTTGTCAGAAGCCATGCCCCCTTTCTCCACCACTCTACAAACACACCTCCCGGCACCCTACTAGTTGGTGGAAGAAGTCCCCTTGACTCCAGACGGACCTTGAGGGCCAAAAAGTCCTCCTGTTACCTCCAGTAAGTCCCTCACAGTGGGTATGCTGAGAGGTTTTCAGTGGCCACGCCCCTTTTCTCCACCACTCTGCAAACGCGCCCCCTGGCCAACTAGCCCTCCAATTACCTCCAGTAAGACCCACATAGCTGCATTACTGAGAGGTCGTCAGAGGCCACGTCCCCTTTCTCCACAACTCTGCAAATGCAGCTCCTGGCGCACTACTGCTTTGGGGATGAAGTCCACTTTAGTCCTGAGACCCTCAGGAGGCAAGGGGACCTCTTCCCCCCACCAGCAGTGTGCCTAGAGGCACATTTGCAGGGTGGTGGAGAAAGGGGGCATGACCTCCGACCACCTCTCAGCAATCCCACTGTGTGGGGCTTACTGGAGGTAACAGGAGGTTTTCTTGGCCTCTAAGGACCCTCAGCTTCCAAGGGGACTTCATCCCCCATCCAGTAGTTCTCCAGGAGCCACGTTTGCAGAGTGCTGGAGAAAGGGGGCATGGCCTCCGAACACCTCTTAGCTATCCCGTTGTGTGGGACTTTCTGGAGCCCGAACCGCTCAACAGAATTGCACCAAATTTGGCAGAAAGGCAGATTTGGTTATGCAAATTGTGCTTGTTGTTATTTTGTGTAGATCCGTTAAGCAGGTGGTGACAAATTTAAGAGAATCAAGATAGTGATATCTGTGGCTACAACGACTTCATGAAAAATAACAAGCTCATGCAGGGAAATTCAGGGCTCTGATTGGCTGCCAACACTTCACCCAGGAAGTGTTGGCAGCCATCTTGGGAGACGGCCTCAGCTGAGTCCCTCAAATAAATTTACAAAAAGAAAAGGGGGTAGGGTAGGAATACCCTGACCCCCAAGCCTTTGTCTGTAATTTGCCCAGGGACGTGGTGGTATCAGGGGAGCAATTTATGCTGTGGTACCCACGCTGCACCCCCCGCACCCTGGGGAATCTTGACTCCCCGGGGCAAATGCTGATAAAGCTATGCGGGGACCACATGCCCCCCGCAACCCTAGCAACTGCCACCCCCAAGGGCATTTCAAAATATGCCTGCACCCCGGATACCACCACCTCCCTGGGCAAATGATAGTAAAAATAATGTGGGGGGCCTGCGCAGCCCCCCCAAAGCCCTGAGGACCACCACCTTCCCAGAGCATTTACAAATATATATCTGAGAGGGCTCAGGGACTGCCACGTCCCCAGAGCTAAACATATAATATGAATGTGGGGGGCCTGCTTGGCCTCCCGCAGCCTTGGAGACTGCCACACATGGACCACCACTTCTCTGGGCTGAAATAAATTAATGTAGGGCATCTGTCGCAGCCTCCTGGCCCTGGGGACCACCACCTCTCCGGTGCTAAGTTTTACAATGGAAGGGGCCGCACAGACCCTCTCCTGGAGCCATTTATGGCCCTGGGGACCGTTACCCCCCAGGGCAGGCTCATGCTACGTCCGAGGTGCCCACCCTCGGAAGAAGGCTGTTTGCTATTGCTTGGTGGGAGCTGACAGCTCCCACCTGGCAAAAGCAAACATAACTCAGCTTTCTGCAAACTGGAGCTGTCAAATAGTCCTGCCTTGCAGAACGCAGGGTTTTCCTCTGTTTCCCTGCATGCAAATATGTGTGCAGGGAATCAGATGAAAACATTGCTCCGACAGATAGGGAAGCGGCCTTTCAGCACCCCCCTGTCTGTCAGAGTAATGCCGGCTCCCGCAGAGAGGCGGGGAGCTGGCTGGGAAAATGGACAGATACAACGACTTCATGAAAAATAACAAGCTCATGCAGGGAAATGCAGGGCTCTGATTGGCTGCCAACACTTCACCCAGGAAGTGTTGGCAGCCATCTTGGGAGACGGCCTCAGCTGAGTCCCTCAAATAAATTTACAAAAAGAAAAGGGGGTAGGGTAGGAATACCCTGACCCCCAAGCCTTTGTCTGTAATTTGCCCAGGGACGTGGTGGTATCAGGGGAGCAATTTATGCTGTGGTACCCACGCTGCACCCCCCGTACCCTGGGGAATCTTGACTCCCCGGGGCAAATGCTGATAAAGCTATGCGGGGCCCACATGCCCCCCGCAACCCTAGCAACTGCCACCCCCAAGGGCATTTCAAAATATGCCTGCACCCCGGATACCACCACCTCCCTGGGCAAATAATAGTAAAAATAATGTGGGGGGCCTGCGCAGCCCCCCCAAAGCCCTGAGGACCACCACCTTCCCAGAGCATTTACAAATATATATCTGAGAGGGCTCAGGGACTGCCACGTCCCCAGAGCTAAACATATAATATGAATGTGGGGGGCCTGCTTGGCCTCCCGCAGCCTCGGAGACTGCCACACATGGACCACCACTTCTCTGGGCTGAAATAAATTAATGTAGGGCATCTGTCGCAGCCTCCTGGCCCTGGGGACCACCACCTCTCCGGTGCTAAGCTTTACAATGGAAGGGGCCGCACAGACCCTCTCCTGGAGCCATTTATGGCCCTGGGGACCGTTACCCCCCAGGGCAGGCTCATGCTACGTCCGAGGTGCCCACCCTCGGAAGAAGGCTGTTTGCTATTGCTTGGTGGGAGCTGACAGCTCCCACCTGGCAAAAGCAAACATAACTCAGCTTTCTGCAAACTGGAGCTGTCAAACAGTCCTGGCTTGCAGAACGCAGGGTTTTCCTCTGTTTCCCTGCATGCAAATATGTGTGCAGGGAATCAGATGAAAACATTGCTCCGACAGATAGGGAAGCGGCCTTTCAGCACCCCCCTGTCTGTCAGAGCAATGCCGGCTCCCGCAGAGAGGCGGGGAGCTGGCTGGGAAAATGGGGGCCTTGAGGCTCTCCCAAGGTCCCAATTGCACACTGGGTTCCCTGGGGACACCCAGGTGACATGGCCAGGCCTCGGGGTTGGGTTCCCCGGGGACAAAATCGTCTTGGGAAGGCGGGTGGCACAGCCCCCCTCTCCTTATGAAAATAAAAAGGCTGGGCCCAGGGACAAGGGGCCCCTAGGGCCGAAATTGGCCCATGGAGGGGGGCTGCGTGGCTCCCACTCCCCATAACATATAAAATATAGGAGCAGAAAGAAGCAAAATAAAGCCAACAATGAGCAGGAAGAGACAAAATAGAGATCAGAAATTAGCAGAAAGAGACAAAATAATGGTAAGAATCCAGCAGAAAATGGCAAAATAATGGTAAGAATCAAGCAGAAAGAGGCAAAATAGAGATAAGAAAGTAGCAGAAAGAGGCAAAATAGAGATTAGAAACGAGCAGAAATAGGCAAAATAAAGGCCAGCAGAGAGCAGAAAGAGGCAAAATAAAGGCCCGCAGCGAGGCAAAAGAGGCAAAATAAAGGTGAGAAACGAGCAGAAAGAGGGAGAATAAAGGTCAGAAACGAGCAGAAAGAGGCAGAATAAAGGTAAAAAATGAGCAGGAAGAGGCAAAATAAAGGTGAGAAACAAGCAGAAAGAGGCAGGATAAAGGTGAGAAACTAACAGGAAGAGGCAAAATAGAGATCAGAAACGAGCAGCAAAAAGGCAAGTAAAGGTCAGCAGTGAGCTGAAAGAGACAAAATAAAGGCCAGCAGCTAGCAGAAAGAGGTAAAATAGAGATCAGAAATGAGCAGAAACAGGCAAAATCGGCCCAAGGAGGGGGCAGCGCAGCCCCCATCCCATAATAAAGATAAAAACTAAAAAAGACCAGGACCTGAGGGATGGGGTCCCGGGGCCAAAATCGGCCAAAGGAGGGGGGCCAAGGTCAGCAATGAGCAGAAAGAGGCAAAATAAAGGTGAGAAACAAGCAGAAAGAGGCAGGATAAAGGTGAGAAACGACCAGAAAGAGGGATAATAAAGGTCAGAAATGAGCAAAAAGAGGAGGAATAAAGGTCAACAATGAGCAGAAAGAAGCAAAATAAAGGTGAGAAACAACCAGAAAGAAGTAAAATAGAGATCAGAAATGAGCAGAAAGAGGCAAATAAAGGTCAGAAATTAGCAGAATGAATCAAAATAAAGGTCTTAACAAGCAGAAAGAGGCAAAGTAGAGATCATAAATGACCAGAAAGAGCCAAAATAAAGGCCAACAGCGAGCAGAACGAGGCAAAATAGAGGTCAGCAATGAGCAGAAAGAGGCAGAATAAAAGTCAGAAATCAGTAGAAAGAGGCAGAATAAAGGTCAGAAACGAGCAGAAAGAGGCAGAATAAAAAGGTCAGAAGTGAGCAGAAAAAAGGTAGAGAATGAGCAGAAAATGAGTAGAACCCACTCATGCACCCACTCACAGAACAACTCAGACACTCTCACAGTCACTCACATGCCCATTCACTCATGCACCCACTCACAGACGAACTCAGACACGTACACCCACTCACAGACACAGTCAAACACACAAGCACCTACTTACAGAATCACTCATACTCTCTCTCACCAATTCTCAGATCTACTCAGAGACTCACACACCAACTCACAGACCCTCTCAGAGATCACACACCCACTCACAGACCCACCCAGACACTCATATACCCACTTACAGCCCCACTCATACCCTCTCACACCCACTTACAAACCTACTTAGACACTCATACACCCACTGAGACACTCATGCACTCACTCACACACTCAGTGTCAAAGATTAGTGGTCACAGTTAGGTAAAAAATGAAAGAAAAACCTTAAAAATTCAATTAAAAAACCAAAGATTACAAGGACATTAGTGTTAGGAAATAGAATTTAAAAAACTGTAAAAATTCACTGAAAAAACCAAAAGTTACAAGGATGTTATAGTCAGAAAATAGAATAAAAAAAACCTTAGAAATTCACTAAAATACCCCAAAAGTTACAGGGACATTCACAGCAAAAATAAAAAAAACAAGCGCGGGCTACCGTGCTTGTTTTGGAAATAGTCCTTGGTGGGCCAGGTCCCTGGGGCATGTACATATAAGTATGAAGATTAAAGGAGGGCGGGCGCACAGGCCCCCCCTCCTTGGGCATTTTTATGCCCTGGGGACCACCACCTTCCTGGGTGTATGTTTGTCGTTGGGAGGGCCGTGCAGACCCCGGGCCCTGGGACAGCCACCTTCCCGGGGCTAACTACCAAGAAATTAGGGGGGCCTCATGGACCCCCGTGCCCCAGGGACCATCACCTTCCCCAGGCTAAATTGATCGTAATGGTGGGGCCTTGTGGACTCCCCCGGCCTTGGGGCCACCACCTCCCCAGGGCCTAATTAACATTGAGACCTCGTCGGAGGCTTGGCCTCTTTTTTCAACAACTCTGCAAAGGGGCCTCCTGGTGCACTACTGGCTGGGGATGAAGTTCCCTTGGCTGCTGTGGGTCGTTGGGGCCAAGAACCCCTATTGTTGCCACAAGTAAGTCCCCCACAGCCAGATTGCTGAGACGTGGTCAGAGGCCCTGCCCCCTTTCTCAACGACTCTGCACAGGGGCCCTCTGGCGCACCCCTGGTTGGGGGATGAAGTCCCCTTGGCTGCTGAAGGTTGTTGGGGGCCAAGAACCTATATTGTTGCCACAAGTAAGTCCCCCACAGCCAGATTGCTGAGACTTCATCGGAGGCCCCGTCCCCTTTCTCAACCACTCTGCAAAGGGCACCGGCCTCCTGGCGCACTACATGTTGCAGCAGTGGTGGCTTGAGCTCTATCGCACTCACCTATGTCACAAAAAAATCCCGCTCCATTGCGGAGTGCGGAGTTTATCGGTCACTTCACATTCTTTGCAGAAAGTGGAGTTGCCGGATTTCACAAACTTCGAGACTGGAGCAAAATTGTATGCCCAGTCCTAGTTGATATTCAAAGACCCACTCAAAGACTCACGCAGCCACTCAGACACCGACTATCCTACCAATACAGCCACTCACACACCCACTCTCAAAGGTTACAGCTTACAGTTAGGATTTTTTTTTTTTTAAATGTCGAAATTTACTGAAAAAAGCAAAGGTTACAGGTTTAAGACAAATGTTTAACAAAATACAATACTTATTCCAAACAATAAGCATTAAGAAAGTCGCAATTGATGTACTGTTTCTTATTACCTCTTTCCTATACTTACCGCATAGGCCAATGCCTGTGGGTTTGCTGGTGAGATTGGACTCAATTATCATTATCCCAGTGCTATGAAACCACTGTATTTTGACATTTGTGGGCGTGTCTATTACATACATGTTCCCAGTGTCAACAATTTTGTAGCCATATTGTCGAACTGTTGGCCAAGCAAACCGTGAATTGACAGTGATCTGAAAGAAATGTTAAACGACACACATTAAATTTGTTGCCCTTGGCCATTAAACACGACCTATTCAGCTACCACACAGCACAATACACTAACCAGACCTTGATCAGATGCAAATTAATATGTAATGGCCTGATGTAGAGTTTAACTCTGAGAGGTAGAACAATAAAATTGCAATCGTCAGTAACATGCATCTAGTTTCCTGCTTTGCTGAGCAGCCAGCTGAGCCTGGGATTGTATGGTTCTCCAAGGCGTGCTTGAGGCATGCAGTTGCACTCAAAGGGCACTCATGAAAGTTCAAGGATTATGAAGACTGCAGCAGAAAGAGAAAGTAAGCAGGGGTTTAAGTTATTTTTCTACATTCCACAGGTTCTACTTCATGCCCTTCCATTAAACCCTCAGCAATACATGAAAAGTTGTTGATGGGCAAGGGGTCAGACAAGGCATCAACACTATCTTATCACAAGAGAACAAACAGTTTAAGATGTCACTTCTGCTACTCCTGGAGTGTTGGTCAATTGACATATATGTGGTCAAGGCCCTTTATTCCGTAGTTGCAATATGTAACATTTGCAATATGTAACAGCCCTACACTGGAACGAAGTCTAGGACTGACCACGGAACCAAACTTGCTGATTCTTAAATGAATGCCTTGAGGAGAGTAAAAAATGTAGATCATATTCTGGGAGATCTACAATTTACATTTTCCTTGGATTTATGATAGCCTGGTACATGCCATGTAATGGGATTAGATGCCAGCCTAAGCAGGGAATACATCATTTGTTTGAGGAACACCATCAGAACTTCCAGATCTACGTAACAATCCTCAGGGAATGTCCTTGCACCTGATTTGTCTTTGTGCACCTCAAATCACAGAAGAAGCTGCATGGAAAAGGGAAAACCATACACTGAAAACAGTCAGTAAAATATTTAAATTAATCTTTGTAAACCACTGGAATTGCCTGAGGCAATATTGCATCACTTTTAAGCTCATGTGTGCCATTGAGGAGTGGAGCCCAAATTAAGCAAATCAGTCTGATTGAAACTTTCAGGACATGCTGTATCTGAATGGGACAACCTACAACCCCACATTTTAATCAGCGTTGCTGAATCATGCCAGTGAGGTGTTTATTCTCTCTCGATACCCTGAAAGGCAACATGTCAAAACACACCTCCATAGTCTACCTAGGTGGGATAGATTAATATTTTTCTTCAATGTGCACAAACCTAGACTAAGGGCACAACCATACTCCGAGAACCTTCCATGATTCACTGATCCTCGTTGATTCTTCAGTGGGTTTTGCACCGTGTTAGCCAAGCAAAGGCGTCATTGGTAAACCTTTGCCTCTCTTTAGCAGTCTGTGACATCTGCACCATGCATTATCTATCTCTCCTTTCCACTGCTCCTACCACACTGAAGACACTGAAGACCACTGCCTTGACTTTATGATTGTCAGGATTGTTAAACTAAAACATCTTCAGAAAGTGCATCTCCATTGGGCAGTTTAATTTCTATGACTAACCAAAGGGATGTGATAGTATACTGACTGGCAAGACTGTCCTAGTCCTCTTCAGTTCATGATGGCACATGTAGTCAGAAACAGTGTTTACTCAACTTAAAGTGGTCGCTTGCATGCTCAAGTGCAGCAGAGCACTTCGTAACCCTTGACACGTCCTGGTGGGGGCATGTCGTCCGCTGTATTAGTCATAGTCGAGTTTCAGCACAGCTCCTGGGTTCTAGTCCTGGGCTCCAAAAACAAAATCAACAGCTCGCCTGATGAGCAGAGCCTGCTGCAATCATTCAATGGCGTGGGGTTGCACACTGGTTGTCAAAACTGTATCAGACCTCCCCAATGGATGATGGTGCATGTAGTCACAGTCATTAGTCATTGACTACAAGTGGTCACTTGTGTGTTCAAGTGTAACACAGTACTTGGTAACCCTTGATAAGTGTTTCTACTTTTGCATTTATCTCAAGGATAAGTCTTGGTGGGGGGTATGTCTTGCTACCGTATTATTTGTGGATGAATGCCTGCAAGGCTCCAAAATGGTGAATCCCTGTGATAATTTACTATGAAATACCTCTTTCAGAAATTCACCAACAGTTTTCAGTGACATTCAAGAATCTCATAATAGAATCATGCAGTTCTACACTTTACAAGATCCTCTTTCTATGAGGTTTCCACCACAATAGCAAACAGTACACTTTTTGGTCATCAGACAATGCTGTTCCTCAAAAGTTTTCCAAAACGTGCACTCATAACCCAAGTTTTTCTCCCCAGACCATCCATAAACCAAATTTGTTCTAATGGAAAAGCTGTCGAGGCACTCTAAGATAGTCCATGGTTTTACAGACTGCCCCTAGCATTGGCAAAAGTGCTGTATGCGCAGCTAAACTAGTCCTGCAACCACTTTCTTGCAGTCCAAAATCAATAAAAAAGGATTGTGTGAATTTCTTGAAATCGCTGTGTTTTCCACCCTGATTACAATTTTGTTTGCTAAATTGCATTCATGATAACCTAACCTGACAATTATAAGGCTCTTGTGCATCATCCCATTGGCACCAGTCAAGTGGTTCATAACTTTTCTTTTAATGGACAGCGGCTTGTCAGGTGATGGTCTTCCTGTACAATTCATCACAGTCACCTGGGGTGTCCTCCAAACTTTTGGATGATCTTTTGTCTCTTTAACATTTACAAGTTCCCTCGCAGGAGGTTACTAAGAGCCTGAGCTTCCACTCCTATTGTAACAATTCCAACATTGATCTGTGCATTCCAATTCTAAGTTTTGCCAAATAGGTGATTGCTTCAATTTCTTAACCCATTTCAGGAAAAGAAATGGTTGTGGTTTACCTAATCTCCCAAATGGGAAAGCATGCAGCGACAATGGGTTTGCAGTTTTCCAAAGATTTTTTCAGAACAACGAACAGGACATTTAGGGATGTTTTTAACCCCTTCTTGTGCTAAGCCTTTTTTTGGCTATTTGGGGTAGTTCGCGCTTAGGCCCCTGTAACCATTTGACCACATGAGGTATCCACGCCAAATTTGCGTCCTTTTTTTTCCAACATCATGGGGATTCTAAAGGTACCCAGGGTTTGTGGATTCCCCTGGAGGGGACCCAGAAATTAGCCAAAATACAGCTAAATTTTGTTTTTTGGGGGGAAAATGGGAAAAAAGGGCTACAGATGAAAGCGTCTGTTTTTTTCCCTGCAAATGGTATAAAAAAAGGGGTTGTGGTGCTGAAATCACCATCTTCCCAGCTTTCAGGGACAAGCAGACTTTTGTCAGAAAACCAAATTTTTTACACAGTTTTGGCATTTTTCTGGGACATAGCCTATTTTTGCTATTTTTTGTGCTTTCAACCTCTTTCCAGTTAATGGTAGAAATGGGTATGAAAGCAATAATGGATCCTGGAAAGCTATACATTTTAGAAATGTAGACAACATTCTGAATTCAGCAAGGGGTCATTTGTGTAGATCCTTGAAGGTTTCTTTATAGAAACTAACCGTTGAATATGGGAAAAATTGAAAATTAGTTGAAAAAAACAGCCATTTGTGTCAACGTTTTCACCTGTAACTTCTTCTAATTATGACAGCTGTTTGAAAGCAATATACCGTTACATCCGCTAGACCTTTCTGGTTGTGGGGATATATAGGACTTGTAGGTTCACCAAGAACCCGACGAACCCAGAGCCAATAACTGAGCAGCATCTTGCAATGGTTTTTTATTTATGTACCAGGTATATAGCAATTCATTTGGGAAAATATATACATGGAAAAATCGGTATGAAAGACACCTATGTATTTCTGAAATTGGAACAAAATATAGAGTTTAGAAACAGTAGATATTTGCACATTTCCCAAATTGTGAGTACCCATACTAGCATGAGAATTATAGGTCATTTTTCAAAATGACTTCTTTTTTACACATTGTCTTTCATTTGGAAGGCAGAAATGCATCGAAAGTCAATAGGTAATAACAGTTGCTCTACAATTCTGTGTTTCCCTAAGTCTCCCGATAAAAATGGTACCTCACTTGTGTGGGTAGGCCTAGTGCCCGCGACAGGAAACGGCTCAAAACGCAACGTGGACACACTTTATTTTTACACTGAAAACTGACCCTTTTTTTGTAGAGTGCCTAGCTGTAGATTTTGAACCCTAGCTCTGCCGGCACCTAGGGAAACCTAGCAAACCTATCCATTTTTGAAAACTAGACACCCAGGGGAATCCAGGATGGGGTGACTTGACTGGCTCTCACCAGGTTCTATTACCCAGAATCCCTTGCAAACCTAAAACTTTGTAAAAAAACCCCCACATTTTCCTCACATTTCTGTGGTGGAAAGTTCTGGAATCTGCGTGGATCCACAAAATTCCCCCCACCGCCCGTTTCCCAAAGTCTTCCGAGAAAAATGGTACCTCACTTGTGTGGGTAGGCCTAGTGCCCACCACAGGAAACGGCCCAAAACGCAACGTGGCCACACCACATTTTCACAGGGAAAACTGACCCTTTTTTTGCAAAGTGCCTAGCTCTAGATTTTGAACCCTAACTCTGCCAGCAACTAAGGAAACCTAGCAAACCTATACATTTTTGAAAACTAGACACCCAGGGGAACCCAGGATGGGGTGACTTGACTGGCTCTCACCAGGTTCTGTTACCCAGAATCCCTTGCAAGCCTCAACATTTGTTTAAAAAAACACATTTTCCTCACATTTCTATGGTGGAAAGTTCTGGAATCTGTGTGGATCCACAAAATTCCACTTGGATTTATTCCAAACCAAAATATAGAAAACCAATATGCATTTTTTAATTTAGGCAGTTGATTTTCTCTCTACAAATTGATTAATCAAAGTAATTCTACTAGTGGACATGGAGAAATATTTGACCTTGTGGAAGGGACACAGTTATTTCGGGTTTGGAGAAGATGGACCTGCCTTCCAATTCACCAAGTTAATAATCTCTGCGAATCCCAGTGTCCAGAATACTGTTCTGAATTTGGAACCAGTTTCCTAACCGCATTCAGTGCACATATGCTCCACTCTTCATCAGTATGAGGCTTGCTTTAAGGAACTCTTTCCTGTGGATATGCAAGAGTTCTGGGCTCAGATAGAGGTGCAGCCCATAGAGAGCAATGAACCAAGAGGGTTAGATTATGAAGATGCACTCTTGAAAATCCCTGAGTTTGGATCTGACAAGTCCTGTAAGCACAGAGGAGTCCTGCGGGCCTGGAAGAACTACACATTGAGCTGTGGGTTTCCAGGAATTTCAGAGAGGAAGGCATGTGTTTTTGTAAGTTAAGCCCAAAACCATTTTCCCAAGATAGATGATCTCTGTGAAATTCACAGACAATCCTGCCTGAAGACTTTCGCTGATTTCAAAAACTTTCTATAACTATTACATAAGATCTTCAATAGAGGAGCAGTTTTAATAGAAAGCAGTTAACTGGTTGTTCCCTAGATATTCTGACCTGTGTGAAATATCCCTGAGGCTGATTGCTTCCCCTTCAAAATGTCAATGCAATGTATGCCTCTGGTGAATGTTTCTGATGTTGCTTCAGATGACCGTTTCTGATTTTATCCCCTATTTTTTTATATTATGTCCTTTAGAACATTTAGGGGTGGATTTGCTATGATTTTGCGTTGAGGTTGCGTCACGTTTGTGGCGCAGCCCCGAAGCAAATATAATTTTTCGCATTTGCCAAGCCATGCAAAGGGGCTTTGCATAGCGCTGCCTTGCATTACCTTGTGTTGTTAGGCATTCTATGGGTGGAGCATGGTCGCTACCATGCATCCTCCCATGGATTTTGACACATTCCCAGAGTTAGTAAAGCTAGTGAACCTGGGACTGTGTCAAAATGCTACAATTTCCCAAGTGAGGCTTATCGAGGAGAAACATCTTTATTTATCCACCTTATTTTGTCTTCGCAAGCCGCCAGCAAACAGTCTGGTTTCCTCCTTTCTCAGCCCTCATCCCTCCGCTGAATGTAGGGGTTCCACAGGGCTCTGTTTTAAGTCCTACCCTGTATAATATATACATGGCCCCCCTCGCTCCACTAGCTGAACACCATGGGGCAAAAATTATATCGTACGCCGATGACACTCAGTTGCTATTTACCTGTGAGAAGGATGAGGCGCTCAACGGTAATGAAGTCAATGTTTGCCTAACCAAGGTGTTTGCCTGGTTCAGGCAAAATCATCTACTTTGCAACTCCGACAAGTCGGAAATCATTTTCTTTGGATATACTCCAGAAGACGAATGGCATCAATGGTGGCCACAAAATTTATCCCCTCCCGAAAGCCCAGTTTCCATCGCAAAAAATGTAGGAGTGAAATTTGACTCTGACATGACCATGAAGTCCCAGGTCCAATTGGCAGCTGGCACCTGTTTTGGGTTATTAAAAATGATGAGGAATTTCCTCCCCCTGCTTCCTATCCCTCATAGAAAAACTGTGGTCCAAGCACTCATCACGTCAAGACTGGACTACGTAAATGTGTTGTATCTGGGCCTTCCAGACTACTTATTGAACCGCCTCCAGGTAGTTCAAAATGCTGCAGCAAGGGCCGTGCTTATGGTCGGACCCAGGTCACACATGTCTTCCCATCTTAGATCCCTGCACTGGCTTCCCGTGAAAAAAAGGGTCAGTTTTAAAGCCCTGGTGCTGACTTTTAAGGCCCTAAATAACATTGGGGCCCCGTACCTCAGGAAAAAAATCCAGCCTTATAAACCGTCCAGAACCCTGCGGTCATCAACCCAGCAACTGACAATTGTGCCAAAGTTTTGTCGTTCTCGCAAAGGAGGGCGCTCCTTTCAGGTAGCAGCCGCGAAATTATGGAACAGCCTCCCACTTTCCCTTAGACAAGAACGTGGCCTCCTCAGTTCTAGGCGAAGCTTAAAAACCTGGCTCTTCCAACAGTAGACTAGCCGTTTTTTGGCTGCTAGGTCTTTCGTATGCAATGTCCAGGGGTCAAGATAGCGCCGGGACACTCCCTGGAGTAGCCGCGCGCTCAACAAATACCCTATAACATAACATAACATAACATGTGTGGTGCTTTCTGCAGCACACACAGAAAGAGAGATACACCTCTAAGGATTGTTTTAGAGTAACTCTTTAATCTAAGGTTGGGTGCACTGAAGAAATTTAAGGGGAACTGGAGTAATATATGTGGTGAAGCAGATTCTTGCTTATAGATTTAATTTTCTACTCCCCCCATACAGGTTGTCCTCGATAAATGATAAGGTTTTTGTATTTCCTTGTAACATTTCTGTACTGTGATAGTGATGAACTAAGATGTAATCTAAGAAAATGTTTTTATTGTAATGGATTTTTCCAAACCTCCTTATCAATAAAAAGAAATATTTTTAAAAAGTATTATTTTTTTTGCTTTTCTGCGCAAAAACAATCCTGCCTGTAACGCAAATGCAAAAAGAACAATTGATGGACAGAATGCAGAACAATGTCGTACATTCACCCCAGTACAGAGATCTGGGCCTAAATCCATCGTTGTTTTGCTCACCATGCCATTCCAGTTTGGACCCAGCCATATGCAAATCAGTCTTGACCCTGCGCCCAATGGGAACAGTCCAGCCCGAACTGCCAGGCCAGGTCCTCCCTGGACTGGAAACAAGCATCCTAGGACTGGTTTCGGGCTTTCAGCCCTCATCAGCCAGGATAGCTTGACTCCAGTGGCATGGAGAGCACGGGACCCACGTCTGGGCATACCCGTCCCACTCGGGGTGACAAATGCAAAAGAACAATTGATGGACAGAATGCAGAACAATGTCGTACATTCACCCCAGTACAGAGATCTGGGCCTAAATCCATCGTTGTTTTGCTCACCATGCCATTTCAGTTTGGACCCAGCCATATGCAAATCAGTCTTGACCCTGCGCCCAATGGGAACAGTCCAGCCCGAACTGCCAGGCCAGGTCCTCCCTGGACTGGAAACAAGCATCCTAGGACCGGATTCAAGATAGCCTGGCTGATGAGGGTTTTGAACCCGAAACCGGTCCCAGGATGCTTGTTTCCGGTCCAGGGAAGACATGGCTTGGCAGTTCGGGATGGACTGTTCCCATGAGGCACAGGGTCAGATTGATTTGCATATGGCCATGTCTGAACTGGGGTGGTGGAGTGAGCTAAAGAATGATGATGGATTAAACCCAGATCAGTTGACTGGGGGTGAGTGTTTGATTTGCTCTAACGCTCCGTCCATCATCCCCTTTGGTATCGCTTTGTTCGCCCTAAGTTGGCAGGGTATGCCCAGACGTGGGTCCCTTGCTCACTTTGCCACTGGATTCAAGATAGCCTGGCTGATGAGGGTTTTGAACCCGAAACCGGTCCCAGGATGCTTGTTTCCGGTCCAGGGAAGACATGGCTTGGCAGTTCGGGCTGGACTGTTTCCATTAGGCACAGGGTCAGATTGATTTGCATATGGCCATGTCTGAACTGGGGTGGTGGAGTGAGCTAAAGAATGATGATGGATTAAACCCAGATCAGTTGACTGGGGGTGAGTGTTTGATTTGCTCTAACGCTCCGTCCATCATCCCCTTTGGTATCGCTTTGTTCGCCCTAAGTTGGCAGGGTATGCCCAGACGTGGGTCCCTTGCTCACTTTGCCACTGGATTCAAGATAGCCTGGCTGATGAGGGTTTTGAACCCGAAACCGGTCCCAGGATGCTTGTTTACGGTCCAGGGAAGACATGGCTTGGCAGTTCGAGCTGGACTGTTCCCATGAGGCACAGGGTCAGATTGATTTGCATAGGGCCATGTCTGAACTGGGGTGGTGGAGTGAGCTAAAGAATGATGATGGATTAAGCCCAGATCAGTTGACTGGGGGTGAGTGTTTGATTTGCTCTAACGCTCCGTCCATCATCCCCTTTGGTATCGCTCTGCCTGTAACGCAGGCACTCTTGCACCATGGTGAAAGGTTGCCTGCATTGGTGCTAGGCAGCATCAAATGCGCCAGCAAAGGGAGAGAGCTGAAAGGCACCATATCTTAGTAGATATGGCGCTTTTATGCCCTCTCGCATTCATGCAACGGAGCACTGCAACTTGCCTTGCTGTACTGTGTTGCAGGAATTCTAAGTAAATCTGCCCCCAATTCCATTGTTCCTATTCTTCCAAGTGTTTAGGTATTCAGCTTACCAAAGTATGGTGCTTAAAAAACCTTGTTTCGAATCTTTAACTCCTTTATTTCTTAAATATATTGTTACTGGATTGGGCATTTACAAATACCACCTGAAATAACGTGGGATTTGAGGATTTTCATGTGATTGCGCTGCATCTGTGTCTTAGCTACCTGAAGCACTGTAAGGAGCACTTAGGGGCATAGTCCACCATGCTTATTTCTGAGAAGATGGCAACATTTTTTTTTTCATGTTTAAAGGCTTTATTGTGGAAAAAAACAGGGTATATAAGCTTCAGTATATGTCAATAAAAACACATAAATCTGGACATAACTATTAATCCTTAGACTAGACTTAATGCAATATAACAAATAACTCAGAAATATGTACAGAGTCTAAAACATAAACCAAATGATTATAAAAGCATACAAGCCTGGCATCAGTTACAAAATAAAGACTTTAAAAGCAATTTGGCTGTGAAGAGGGAAAGGAGTGGGAAAAAGGGAAGGGATACAAGAAAAAAACTGGATACACTTAACAATTAAAATGTTACTATATTACAACAATGACAACTAATTTTGATAAACATTGGGGGACCAATTTGCAAAGAGTTCATGCAAATCAGTGCAGCAATTGGCAAAGAGTTCATGCAAATCAGTGCAGCAAATTAAGTTGCCGCGCTGTGTTGCATAAAGTGCTGCGAGCCCAACTGTGTCAGATCTTCTAATAAGTGGTGCAGTCAGCTCTCTTCCTGCACTGCCACGCTTTCAGCAGCCATTTTCTAGTGCAGGCACCTTTGTGGCATATTGCAAGGGTGTCTGCGTAGTGGCCAGCAAACATTATGTGCAGTAAAGTGTTCATTCCCGTACCAAAACTATGCTTTAAGGTATTTTCCTCTTTGTGTGTGTACTGTAGAATGCAGCACACATGCAAAGAGGAAAACACAAGGAGAAATTATAACATTTCTCATTGTTTCACCTACTTCAGTGAGGGACTGGATTTTTGCGCCATTTTCTGTCTACAATTCTTTGTAGATAGGGATTTGCGTAAAAACCCAACAGTTGGTTGCATGGGAATGTCCATGCACCACCCATGGAATGCCCCTTTGAAGCAAAGTAACACAAGGAAGCCCATTGCCCTGCATTGCGTAACTTTGGGTTAAAATCCAACACAAATCATGATCTGCATTGGATTGTAAATCCCACCAGTGGACTTTGCTTCAGGCTGTGATTAAAAAAGTAACACAAACCTAGCACAAAGTCTTTGAAAATCTTGGTCAAGATTTCCAGGAAGCAGTGGATCATGGAGTGGCACTCCTCAAGTTAAACAGAGTGCGCCCAACTAATGGTGAAAGATTTTCAGTCATGTGAGTTACAACCACTGCCACAAATAATGCTAATGAAATTGAGAAAACAGAGTAGCTCCTCTCTAGGGTCAGGAAATGTGGTCAGTGACACGATTTATTCTCTCTGTAGTACCACTTTCTGCTTGTCTCATCTTTTCATAATTTAGTAAGTTCGCTGGCCGCTAGTGACGTTACCTAACCCTGGTTTCCCTACTGACAAATACATTCTACATATGAGGGGATCTTCCACTTTACCTAGTTGTTTTACGTAACCTCTGACAAACAATAAAGTGCGTTGCTACATGAAAACATCTCGTGCGAATGAGTAGCACATGGATATACATGGTCTTACATTCCACAACCTAAGTAGTGCTTCGTCATTCAAACCTTGTCATGACAATTAGGTCCTGTTAATTATGTCCTTCTCAGACAGCATAAGGAAGAAGGCACAAACGTTCTTTTGGCGTAGACATTGTGCTGCTTAAAATCTAATTAATGTCTTTCTTTATTAAAATACTTGGATAGTCTGTGAGTGGAGAGCATATTAACCTTCTAGATAGGCCGAGCAAGGCTGTTTTTTGCCATAAATTATACCTCTCTAGAGAACAATTTACTTCCTAACGGTGTACCTCTGTTGTCATTGGCCAACTACCCCATTCTGTAGAGCGTATCTTTTAAGCGAAAGCAATGTATGTGGATGGAATCATTTGCTTTTAGACACAACATGGAAGCTACCTGGCAGTGCAGTGTTCTTTTTAATGTACTTTGATAGGGCATTGCATGTTGTCCATCTTTCTGACTCCAACACTCTAAAAATAATCCTCTTTTCATCCTTCCAATGTTGACTACTAATTTTATCTGTGTCCTCCGATCTCCCTCATTAATCAATAGAGGTTCCACAGATCCATAAAAAGCAGAAGAGGATACTTGCTTCTCACATATATTTGTGTATCAGTCTGGCAAGAAGAAAAGTACAAAAGGTGCTGTTCAGTGCTTGATTTGAGCTGATGGTTGCAAGTGGGCCCAACAGCACTCATTTTTGAGGACCAGCACTTATTTTTCATCCAAACATTGAGAGCAAGAGAGGGTAAAGAAGGGAAGCAAGGAAAACTAAATCTGGTAGTGGATTAAAGATGCATAAAGTAGATTCAAGAGTACGCATTTGGAGTGCCGACATTACATATCACCGGCCATGGGCCTCTGAGCAGAGCTTTGGGCACCGATACTCCTTCTCATACAAATTCTAAGCATGTGTGCTGTTATACACCATCAGCAATCGTCTCCCTTAGATCGAAAAAAGACAGGAAGTGCTTCTGTCAATGGCAGTATCTGCAGAGTGGCAGATGCAAGGCAACAAAAATTGTAAGAAGAGGAGAAGAAAAAATGGACGTCCGCATTTTGATGGTTAACAACAAATACAGAGTAGCAAAAATGTGATGAACAGAAATGTCTGAATTACTCTTAAACACTTTATTCCATTGTGTTATTTTGTCTTTGCCATTACTGAAGAAGAACGGTGTTAGACCTGTCAGCCTTAGAGTGGTCTTCCCCCAAACCTTTTGCCTTTCTCCTCCATTTTGCTGATCTAGTTTTTGCTGGTCTTAGGACTCTGCACACTTCACCACTGCTAACTAGTGCCAAAGTGCATGTGATCACTCTTAAAACATGGTGACATTGGCTTATTCCCAACTGGCACAATTTAATTCACTTGTACATCCACAGTAAAGTGGCACTATATGTGCCTGGGGCCTGTAAATTAAATGCCATTAGTGGGCTTGCAGCACTGATTGTTCCACCCACTTAAGTAGCCCTTCAAACATGTCTCAGGCCTGCCATTGCAGCCTGTGTGTGCAGTTGTAACTGCCATGCCATACTGGCAAAATAGACCTTTTGCCAGGCCCAAATCTTCTCTTTTTATACATGCAAGTCACCCCTAGTATAGGCCTTGGACAGCCCAGAGGGCAGGGTGCAGTGTATATAAAAGGTAGGACATATCCTTTTGAATTTTAAATGTCTTGATAGTGGAAAACTCTTCTATTTGTTTTTTCCTACTGCTAGGCCTAACTTCCCCATACACTAGCATTAGGGTTACCTTATTATATTTATTAAGTTGTAACTTCCAAATGGGAAGAGGTAACCAGTTCATGTCTGGTGTCTTTGGAATTGTAATGAAAACTCCTAAGTTATGGTGAAGTCAGATTTTGAATTGCAATTTTGAAAATGCTACTTTTAGAAAGTTGATATTTTCCTGCCTTAGCCAATTCGTGCCTGTAGCTTGTACCTGTCAAGACTGGGTGTAGCTGACAGTTGGGATTTGTGTATTCTTCTTAGACTGCCATGCACAATAGAGAGCTTAGGTGTGCCTGAATGGGCCATCACTGACAGGATGGGAGGGAGGAGCTGGACACAGTCCTACTTACACCTGAATAGGCTGTGTCCTGCCTCAACACAAAGGGCTGCATATACCCTGTAGTTAGACTTGAGCCAGGACACAGAAGGTAGGATGCCTGGAGACCTCAAAGGGAAACTTCTATAAGCTTCTCCCCCACTTCAAAGGCACAACTGGGTATAAATACTGAACCTCAGACACCGCCACTTCAGCACACTTCTGTACCTGTGGATACTCTGCCAGGAAAAAGAACTGCTATGCTGCTGAAACAGGTACTCTGGTAGCTGGGTCCCTGTAGCCAGCCTACACTCTATCACAGTCGGCTTGAACTTTTGACTTTATCCCAATCCGGCGAGACCTGATATACACAGCTGGCATTTTACACCTTTCAGTCCTATTTTTACTAAAATACTTAAAACTGAATATCTCCGGTTGTATTGTTTGGATTTTTGTCATTTTGGTCTTGTTTTATTTTTTTTAACTCTGTTGTGGGCTCCTTTTTGCAGTGTGTTTTCACTGTGTTACTGTTTGAAGTGTTGTACAAATACATTACACATTGCCTCTGTGTTAGGCCTGACTGCTTTGTGCCAAGCTACCCGAGGGTTGGGCACAGATTAATTTAGGGTTTGCTTGTGACTTTCCCCTGAGAATTGTGGTTGATGCTTGAGAAGGATTTCACCCCACTCAACCAGTAACCCAATTTCTTGCACAAGGTATTTGTAAATTAAAAAGAACACTGTCCAAAAGCTAAATAAAAAATTGCCAAAACCCTACTAGCCCACATCATCTCTGAATGGAACCATAAGCAAACTCAGACATGTGTTGGCCTGGTTGGGCCTCATTATTGAGGTGCAGCCTGTCCACTTACAGCAGAACAAGCTGTGGATCGTTCTGTAAGCATGTCACTCAGAGTGAGGTAGATCATTAGAAAAAAACAAGGGATACAAAGAAATGTTTAACTTAACCTTAAAGACAGGGTATATTACTCTATGTATCATTATATTCCATGGTTGTCCAAATTCTTTGTGTCATTACAGAAAGGGCAAAAGCATTAGCAAATACGCCTTTGCTACACTTTGAACCCAGACTTTCAGGCCCTGCCCATAGAATTTGTTTTAGTTGTTTTTCCTCCTCGCTAGACTTCATCAGTTAGGTGCAACTTGTGTCCCTATTGCACAGTGGATTGGGTATGAACATCTAGACATTTTTCAACAACTTAGTAAGGCTCACTGTTAGAATTCTATCATCCTTCCCATCAGCGCTGCAACTTGTGGACCCTACAAGAACGTGTTGCTTTCTCAGTTGTTAGATTCATATCTGTAGCATGCTTACACGACTGGACTGGCTGTAGTGGGCGCCGGTTTTTGACCCATGGGGCCGGTTTTGCTTGTTTTACAACAGTGCTGCAATACGGGCCCCCTGTAACAAAAGCGGCAGTGATGCAGGACACTAGCATTCCCCCTTCCCTCCGCCGTGGGTTGAGCGTAATTGCCAGGGCTGGTTTCTGTTCCCAGTCCAGCCTTGCATGCTTATGTGTTTTTCTGCTCACTCAGGTTTATGGTTTCTATCCAAATCCATTCTAACACCACTTCCAGGGTTTGCCCTGATCATCTGCTGCACTTTGGCCTTTTCTTGTACTTACGAGCTGATGGAGAGATTTTGATCCACTTCACATGGGCTTGGTTGAGCTCAAATGCTGTGTGTTAGATTCAGCTTCACACCAGTGTGGACCTGTGTCAGAATGGTTTATTTATATTTTGTGCCTTTCACCTGCAGTCTTTGTTGCATCAGCTGTAATGACCGAGGCATTTTGCCTCATGCTTCACTTTCTTTGTTGTGGACACAGCTCCTGTTTATCTTTCTTTTTTCCTGAAGCCCCTCCATACCTTTTTCTCTGCCTTTGTTTCTCTCATTTTTAATCTCAATGCAGGTGCAGTCTCTCTATGATTCTGAAGATGATTCATCACCAGGGCACATTTGATGTTTTGGTAGTGTGAATCACTAGAAGTGCAAATGAGGACAGTCTCGAGCTTGGAAAATGAACAACCAGTACCTCTTTCCCCCTCTAGGAAAAGCATAACTACAACTTGTGTTGGCGGCTGCATTCAAAATCAATTTTAAGGTATAAACATTTCACTTGTAGAATGGGGTTGTTTTATCAGATGCCCTGTGTTCACAACGAGTGCCCTAATGAATGAAATGTGTTTATGTTATAATATTTTACGTTGTATACCTAATGCGTTTGTAAAGGTGCTTGCTGGTGATCCCAGAACTCAAGAGCTAATGCATGGAAGATCATCACATATGCTCTGTTTTGCACCGTTTCGCCGCCCCATTCTTTCATACACCTCCTTTCACTTATGTTTGTGTGTAAAATGTCCCTGGATTCCACAGGCAGATTACGACGAAGACTCCAGCATGACAATTTTATCATAAACTCATTTATCTCAATGAGATAACGCTTTTGATTGACCTATTGTTGTTGTCCTGAATTTTGCCCAATTATGAAAAGATGTGACATCCCAATGTCCCTGTAAAAGATGCCTTCCTGTAACGGTATACCCTGCCAAAAAGTAATTACCTCCTCATTCTCTTCCTTGTCCCTGTCCTTATATAGTGAGGTTTTACCTCATGCATCCCCTTCAGGCACAATCTCCCAAACTGTTTTCTCTTTTTATTAAACCAAACCTAAGCTCCTCCCATAAATTCCTCTTTATTCTATCGCACTTCCTGTTTTATCCTTTGTGTCGCCCGTTCTAATCTCTGAGCTTTAAGGACTTGCTATGGTGCTCCTTAATTTTTCTTTTTTCTTTATTTATTTTTAAAGGGGATTTTGTCTATTCCCGCTGATCCAACGCAGGGCTTGGATAGTGGAAGGATGGGCTTTGTGACAGCAGAGCGTATGCGCAGCCGCACTGCCATATGTGCCGATACTCTCCCTGCTGAGTGGGAGACCCCACCGAATTGGGCTGGCATGTCTCTGAGCCGCGGTTGCGGTCCACGAATTGATCTCGCTGACCCCATTTGTTCGATTTTCTCTAGCGCATGCAATAGAGGCTGTGTGGAGGTGATGGGGTGCTTCTCCCTGGGGCGCATGGAGTCCCCCCATCGTTCTCCTCCTGATTTGGTTTCTTCTGCTTTTACAGAATCTTCCCCTTCTTTGTTTTCTTCCTTGGCTACTCCAGATTATTATTATTAATTATTACTCCAGATTATGATGAGGAGGATCTGGGGTTCCGTGACAGTTCTTCAGCTCCAAAGAGAAAGTATATTCATAAAGGGGAGATGAAATCCATCCGTGCTTATTTATCTTCAAACTTGCAATTACCAACGGATTCTGGACAGCCTTCCTCCAGTGGGGATTGGTTTTGTCAGTTTCAAAGTACCTAAGCTTCCAGTTAGCCCTGCTATTCAGAGTCTTTTACAAAGAGAATGAAGACATCCTGATAGGATTACAGTTCCTAGATTTCTGGGTGGGCTTTATCCATTTGCTTTGGGAGATATGGAGCTTTCCCAGAGTCTTTCTATTGACCATTCGTTGGGTAATTTGGTGGGTCATAATGCCTTTTTGAACGAGGATGTTGTGATTTCAGACGCTGTGGACTGAAAAGCTGAAGGTGCTTTAAAAAGGGCATATGCTGGACTGAGTCTTTCAATGAGTTCAGAGATTTGTTCCATATACACTCCCCAATCACTGGTCAAGGACTGGCAGTCTCTCTCATCTGCTATTCAGGAGGGGGAAGTTTTTTTTCGCAATTTCTAGCATGTATGGAAGTTCAAGCAATATTTCATTCTAATATTGATTGTGTTTGATAGTTTTAGAGCTTCTGCCATAGCATCAGCAGGGGCTGAGGTTCCTAGGCATCATTTACATCAGAGAGAATGGAGGGTGCATTCTTCTCAAACGATTTACTTTCTCTGTATACCCTTTTTAGGAAATAAACTACTCGGGAAAAAGTTAGAGGAGTGGCTGTGAAAATCCTTTAAAAACTGAAAACATATGCAGCCTTTAAAATTCAGACAATGAGCCTTTGACTCTTTGACAAAACAAAGAGGGTCCTTGGCAAATACAAGGATAAGATGCCTATTTTTTTAATATGTCAAGATTTCATCCTAAGTTTCAGAATTCCATTTCCCGTTTTACCCTCCTGGTTCTAAGGGCAATCCCTCAGTGTTTCTGACTATGCCGGGTGTCCTGTTGGGGGTTGCATTTTCATTTTTCAGGTCTATTAGAACCCCAGAGTGTCCATCAAATGGGTTCTGCAGGTGATCTTGGGGGGATACAGCATTTCTTTTTCTCCTGCTCTGCAGCTTCCTTGTTTCCTGTCCACGCCTCTTGAAGAGAACAGTCAGTCAGTCAAAAATACTTTTATTGATTCGTTAAAAATCATAAAAGGATGGCAAACCATCATAAAAAGCTATACTTTAAATGAGCATTTTTTTAAAAACATAAAAGAAAAAAGGCCTTAGGGTCGTGACCACAATTAAAAAACTAACAGATATTACAATACATATAGAAATGGCAGCCAGCGAATTATTTATTGGCTGCTTGGCATGAATCAGTTTTTTCCAGTTCCTTTGCTGCTATTTTCCAGAATTTTATGGCGCTACAAGACAGGGGAATCGAAAACCCTCCAAGACACCTGATGACTGCGGCTCTACATGTTCTTATCTGTTCATTCCTTAAATTCTCCCGAAGAATGGATTTGCGGGTTTTCAGTAAAAAAGGGCAAGTACATAGTAGGTGTAGTAGTGACTTCTCCCCTTGACCACAGAGGCGACATTCCGTAGATGGCCATGTATGTTTCCATGTTGGGGTCAAATCCTTTGAGGGGAATAATCCCATTCGTAGCAACATCAGGTAGTGCTTTTTATGGTGGGAGAAATGTTCGATCAGACACTGTTGCGGCTTCAGCCTCTGGTAGTCCTGTATCACCGCCCAGGCGTGATGTTTTTTTGCAAAGATCATTTTATCTGTTGTTAAAGAGATCCGCTTGATTGCAGTATTCACTACGCTTTTGAATCCAACATACGTTACTGGTGTTAACCAGGCCTCCTCTAGCTGTAATGCCGACAAAGATTCCTTCAGGATTGTCGTGATTGAATTAGCTAGTCTTGCTTGGTTTTCAATCTCAACCCAACAGCGGTGGGCTAGAGTGTTGTCTTCTGCCTCCCTCATCCTCCAATAATACTTTACTAAGGCACCTTGTCTGGCCATGATCTGTTTTTTTAGTCCGAATTCTAAACGAATTTGTTCCTGTGAAGTGTGTAGCAGTATTAAAAACAGTCTTTTGAAAAATGTAGATTGTGCTGTATTTAATATTGTAGCATCTTTAGTATTCAGGAGTTCTGAGCCATACGAGATGGAAGGTAGAAATTTTGCGGCGATCACTTTTAGCAGATGACCGGTAGAGCAACCTATGAGTTTTTTCCTCAGGATTTTAAAGGCAAATAACAGTTGTTTAGCTTTCGTGCGTCCTTGTTCCACGTGTTGCTTAAAATTGAGCTTGCAATCTAGCAGGAAGCCTAGATATTTATAGGAAGCAACCTGGGCCAGCGATTGTTCGCCCAATTTCCAGGAAAAGGTGTGCCTTTTCAATAATTTATTATGTTTTGAAAAACACATTACTTTTGTCTTTTGATGATTAATCGTGAGTTGGTTCAAGGTGGTGTAGGCTCCTAATCCAGTGATCAATTTCTGCAGGCCGACCGGAGTTTGTGCTAGCAACACAATGTCATCTGCATATTGGAGGCACGGTGTCGGTATTTTGCCCAATTTTGGGGGGTCAGCTGGGATTGACTGGAGGCACTTATCGAGATCAGAGGTGTAAATGTTAAACAAACAAGGCGCTAAAACGCATCCTTGTTTTAGCCCGTTTAGTGTTGGAATCTTACCGGTTACACTAGACCCATCTCCTTTCTTGATTTGGACCCACGTATGAGAGTACAGATTGATAATAGCGTCCAGGAGTCTAGGCGGGACCCCCCAGGCTTGCATTTTTGCCCATAGAGTGGCTCTTGGAACTTTATCGAAAGCCGCTTTGAGGTCACAAAGCAGGCGTACAGAGGCCTTGATTTTGCAAAAGCTTGGTTGGCTAGAAGGGTAACCGCAGAGATGTTCGTAAGGGTGCCCATCCCAGCCCGGAAACCAGTTTGCATATATGGTATTAGGTTTATTCGACTGACCCAAGCCTCTAACTCTACCAGGAGATTAGATGCGTAAAGAGAAGTGAAAAGAACAGCACAAAGACGGAAGCCTTGCTAGACAGTGTTTTTGACATTATTCAGAAAGAGAGCAATCACTCAGTTCCCAATGGCTCAACAGGGGCTGGGGTGGTACTCTTGAATTTTCCTGCTGCTGAAGAATTCAGGAGAACGCAGGATGATCATAGACTTGAAAGACCTGAAGAGATTCATTGCAACGGTACATTTCAAAATGTGTTCCCTTCAGCAAATCATTCCACTCATTTCTCAGAGGGATTATCTGACCAAAATCAATTTTCAGTATGCTTTTTTGCATGTCTCCATTGCTTCTGCGAGTCAACAGTTTCTCAGATTCTGTGTAGTTTTGTGTCCTTCCTCTTAGGATAAAAACGACTCCAAAAGTGTTTACAAAGTTCTGGCTCCAGTGATGGCTTTTATTTCACAACAGGGGGATATAACTGTATCCTTAATTTGATGATCCTCTGATTCAGTCCCATTGATATGTCATTTCGATATAACAGACAACGGACGTTTGCAGAGACCTTTAGTCAGCAGAAACAAGTCAGTCTCAGTTCCTTCACAGGATTTGGAGTACATTGGAGCCATTTTCAGGACAGGTGTGGGGAAGGTATTCCTTCTGGTAGCATGGAGAATAAAGTTACATTCTCATGTGGATCTCATCCTGTGACAACAGTGGGCCCCGGTATGGGAATGGCTTTGAGTGCAAGGAGGCATGGTAAGTATATTCTGGTTTCTGTTCTCTCATATCAAACTACATTACTCTAGTATAATTATGCTAGGCACCAACGGTATTCTTCATACCCTGGGCTCACTTTCACGTGGGTTAGGTGATCCTTCATATCCTTCAACATTGGTCCCCAGTTTCAGAGGACTACAAGAGGCTTATTCCAGTCACTTCTGTGGTCAGAGCTCATCTTACTGGTTGATGGAGTCTCCTGAGTTAGACCAGGGAAGCTGTCTTCTCAGGGACTTTGGTCTGCCCAGGTGGCAAATCACTCATCAAACTGGAGACAGGTGAATGCAGTGCAGGAAGCTCTTTGGATTTTTCTTCCACAGTTGAAGGGTTCAGCTTTGGTGATCAGATTGGACAATTTAATTATAAAAGCTTATATCAACCGACAATTTGGTTGAAAGAGTCAGTCCCTGAACAAGTTAGCTTTACAGATAATGTCCTGGTCAGAGAGGAATCTCCTTTCTATGAGAGCAGTACACATTCAGGGGAGTTTGAATATCCAGGCAGACAGACTGAGTCAAGTACTTTCCAGTTCACTGGTCTTTACTCTAAATCCCCTAGTTTTTCAGGAGCTATGCATCAAATTGGAGGTTTCTCTCATAGACCTGTTTACAGAGTTCTCAAAAGTACAGGTTTCTCAGTTCTTTTCCTGTGCAGGGAACAATCAGTCTCTGGGAGTAGATGTCCTTCTCCAGCCTTGGCTAAGGGCCTGTGCTCTTTGCCTCCATTTC
Organism: Calotriton arnoldi; assembly: GCA_963921515.1. Taxonomy (NCBI): domain Eukaryota; kingdom Metazoa; phylum Chordata; class Amphibia; order Caudata; family Salamandridae; genus Calotriton; species Calotriton arnoldi. The sequence goes on along the minus strand of CAWUFW010000096.1, from coordinate 3,387,286 downwards.
CCCTCATCTGGAAAGTCCTGCTCAGAGTCAAGAAAAAGAAATTGGATATCATGCTGATGGTTCCTTTTTGGTCAAGGAGAACGTGGTTTCCCTTTCTTTGCTCCATGGCACTAGACAAGGAATGGATTCTCCCCTTGTTCACTATTCTAATTATTCATCCAGTTCTGATGGTAACGCCCCTGGGCCATCTTCGGCTATCGGCCTGTAGGTTGAAAGGACGGTCTGTTAAAGAAGGATCGTTCTTTGTCCGCCTCCCTTTCTATTCAGACCTCTAGGAGAGAGTCAACTAGGAAGTCTTACAATCACCACTGGTGTTCATTTAATAATGAGTTTATGGTGAAAGTATTCTCCTCCTTTGAATGTCCTCCAGAAGTAATACTAGAATTTCTTCAGGAGGGTTTCAAAAAAAGAAATTGGTTTCCACATTGAGACTTCAATGGTCTGCCATCAGAGCTTTAAGATCCCCCTGGGGTAATCTGGAATCTACTGATTCCTTGGTTGGTAGACTTTTTGGGGACTTTTCGCTGATTAGGTCAAAAGTGAAGATGTTTTTTCCTCCATAGGATTTACCTTTGGTCCACTTTTTCGTTCAGAGTCCCCCCTTTCAACTATTGGAAGAATCCTCATACACATTTTTGGCGGCTGGTGGCTCTAACTTCAGCCAGGAGACTAGGAGAGGCGAGTTCTCTCCAGTGCCACTATCCTTATTTGAAGATGTTTGAGAAAAGGGTGATTTTGTCTTTGGGTCCGGATTTTCTTCCTATGGTTAACCCTGTATTTTATAGAAATCAAGACACACTACTGCCTTTCCTCTTGGATGCGATTTCCTCTGACACTCCCATGGCTTCTTTGGATGTAGTAAGTGCTCCTACTATCTATTTGAGGAGGATTTCTGTTTTTCGGTCTATTAGCATGACCAAAATTAATGAACAAGGAATCTTGTTTGTTAATTTTGGTCATGCTAATAGAGGTAGTAAGCCTTTGACATCCACTCTGGCCAGATGGATCAAGACTGTTATTTCTTTGGCTTACAAACATGCTTGTTCCGAGTTTCCTAAGAACCTACAGTCTCATTCAACAAGAGACATGGTGGCGTCTTTGGCTGAATGGGCTGGGTTTCAGTTGCAGCCATTTGTGCAGCAGCAACCTGGGCTTCTCCATCCACTTTTATCTCTCATTACAGGATTAATAATGCTCAGGGCTCTAAGTCTTGTTTTGGTTCCGGTGTCCTTTCTAAGTCTGCTTTCCGGATCTCTTTATAAGTGGGTTTATGTGTGCTATAGCTTGAATTTGGGCATTTGTGGGGGTGTTATTTGTTTGCAATAAAATCGGTTTCACTCCTGAATGTAAGCAATGGGACGGAGAAGAGGATGAAGAGGTAATGCTCAGATACTTACCAGTAATCTTCATTACTCCGATTCTCTCTTCCTCGTCCCAGTTCTTACAAACCACCCTTCCTCCCTAAATCCGGGCCTTCTTATATCGGGTGATCATAAAAGTTGCTTGGGCATGGCTCAGGAAGTGCAATAGGATAGGGTGGAATTTATGGGAGGAACTTGGGTTGGTTTAATAAAAAGGGAACACAGCTTGAGAGATTTTGCCTGAATGGGATGCATGAGGTAAAACCTCACTATGTAAATCCTGGGATGAGGAAGAGAGAATCGGAGTAATGAAGATTACTGGTAAGTAATCCGAGCAACTGGTCACATTCCACAACACTTACTATCCTCCATTGCTGTTACCACCTCAGCTGCATAGCACTTAATGGATTTACCAACCAACTGCATTAATAAATAGCAGGAAAATATAGCAGATTTCTCATAGGCATATCCAATTCATTTAACTAATCAAGAATAAAAAATAAGCAATTAGTAGTGTGTAACATTTTGGTCCACACAATTTTCTAAGATATTGCTATATTTTAATACAACCATTTTGGAGTGTATGAGCAACAATGGATTGTTAATTTCTGGTATTGTGCAAACATTATTTAACTTACTCTTCTCTGCAGACGATCAATAATTATCTGATTGGATGAATGCGTTAAATTCAGAAGTGCCAAGCATAGTGTTGCTGAATTCACATTGCCCTGTGGAGACAATAAACAGAACGCTTAAATGCATTAAATTATTGTGACAACTTTCTACACATGATTCACGGTGTTCTGTATTTTGCCAGCTCCTATGCAACTTTCTGCACAGAAAGACTGAACGCTGTATTAGTCCTGTCTAAAACCAGGTTTTCAATACATTAATTCCACAAGTTGAATATAAATAACAAGCTACTGCAAAGCATTCATATTCAAAATCCCACAGGCCTCTCCGACACATGGCTTTAAAAAATAGTTACTTTTTCCTGCAATGCTTAAAGCAGATTTAACCAACTTCGGCAAATGAAATATGTGCCTGTGTGTGTGCACGCGTGCATGTGTGTGTGTGTGTGTGTGTGTGTGTGCATGCGTGCATGTGTGTGCACGGGTGCATGCATGTGTGTGCGTGTGTCTGAACATACTTGATGATCCTCATATTTACCGTTTACCACTTTCGAATCAAAAACTTAAAATGATACAAACGCACACATTACTTTAGTGGCAATTATTTGGATTTTCGGCATGAAAAAATACATATAAAAGTAAGCATAATGGGTACAATGTACCACTGTTCCCAGCATGTAATATGCAAATTATGTACAGGCACTTGCAACTCACCAATGACAGTTTTATTCGGCTGAACACTTGTATAGTCTAAGCACTATATTCACACACATAATATTAAATATGGGGTATCTGGTTTAATGTATGTTTATAAAACCCATGAATAATCGCACCAGCGAACCATTAAAAAAAGGGAGCTGCGAGTGCTAAAATTTTAAACTATAATACACCACTGACACTTGGCTTTGGTGGAGCCTCCGGGGAAACTTATTGCCCAGAGGTTGAGAGCTTGAAAGATGTTGAGAACAGCAGGTTTGTCACGCTCATCTTGCTGCTCACTATGGCCCTTGCGTGGCTTGGAAAGCCAAGATGGCAGATGCCTGATACCTTGGCTCCATGCCAGTTCCCAATAATCTGTCACTCATTGGCTCTGCTGGGGGCCATCTGAGCCTGCCAACGACTCCTACTGTGGGGGCAGGGCCGGACTGGCCATAGCGGGCACCGGGCGTTTCCCCGGTAGGCCGCTAGGGTTGGGACCGGTTTTGGACCCCTGGGGGGCCGTTTTTGTTACCGGGGGTCGGCAATATCGGCCCACGGTAACAAAATCGGCCGAAACCGGCCCTCGCAAACTGCTCGGCTGCACTCCCCCTCACCCCAGGGGGGGCCGGCTGAGCAGTTTGCCAGGGCCGGTTTCTGTTCCCAGTCCGGCCCTGTGTGGGGGAGACCAGGAAGAGACTCCCCCTGGCTCTATACACCAAGCAGAGCTGCGTGACAGAACATCGCGGTGCCAGGAGGCCTTCCACCGTGGGCTGAGCCGCCGCTAACCTCACCCTCAAGCCTACTTACAGCTCCAGACTCTGCTGTCTGCTGAGTTGTGAGGCCACAATTATTAATTAATTAATTGGTAATTAATTATGTTAATTGTGTCATTTGTTTAGGAGCGGGTGGAGGGGTTTTTAGGGGTAAAGGGTGGGAAGTAATTAATTTTTAATTAATTAATTATTATTTGTTAATTAGTGCTAATAATTAATTACAATTTAAGTATGGCAATTGTGTAATTAATTTTAGATGTAAGTTGTGGGTTTTATAGTGGTAAAGGGTGGGAAGTAATTTATTTTTAATTAATTAATAAGTAGTTGTTAATTGATATTAATTTATTCATTTAAAATTAATTATGGAAATTGCGTAATGATTTTTAGGTGTGTGTTGTGGGGTTTATTGTGGTAGAGGGTGCAAAGTAATTTATGTTTAATTAATAATTAGTTGATCATTAATATTAATTCATTAATTGATCATTAATTCGGGTAATTGTTTATTTTTTTTGTGTGGGTTTTGGTTTTATAGGGGTAATGTTTGAGGAGTAAATTAATTTTTATCTGTTTTAATTTGTTTTTTAATTAATAATATTTCTTTAATTGATAATTAATTATGGTAACTATGGAGGTACATTTTTTAAACAAATTTAGATGTGTGCTGTGAATTGTGTGGTGTTATAGGGTAGGAAATAAAAAGGATTAAATTTATGTAATAATTAATGTTTTGTTTATAAATAATTTCTAATTAAAAATAGTTATTTGTTTGTAAATTATTTTTACATTTATTTAATATAATATTTCTAGGTATTTGTTATATCTATTTAACATTATAATATGTTTCTATCTTTTTAAATTTTTTATATTTTAATATTTTATTTTTTTGTTTTTTAAAATATTTTGTGCTGTTGTTGATATTTTGTTTTGTTTTTAATTTTGAATTGACTCCAGTGGGAATATTAATTTTTACCCCTCTGCTATCCAACACTTTCCCTATTGTTGCACTAACTGGAGTGGGAATAGTATTTTTTACCTCTCCGCTATCCAACACTTTCCCTATTGTTGCACTAACTGGAGTGGCAATAGTATTTTTAACCCCTCTGCTATCCAACACTTTCCTTATTGTTGCACTAACTAGAGACTAGAGTGGGAATAGTATTTTTTACCTCTCTGCTATCCAACACTTTCCCTATTGTTGCACTAACTGGAGTGGGAATAGTATTTTTACCCCTCCGCTATCCAACACTTTCCCTATTGTTGCACTAACTGGAGTGGGAATAGTATTTTTTACCCCTTCGCTATCCAACACTTTCCCTATTGTTGCACTCACTGGAGTGGGAATAGTACTTTTTACCCCTCCGCTATCCAACATTTTCTCTACTGTTGCACCCACTGGAGTGGGAATAGTCATTTTTAGTCCTCCGCTATCCAACACTTTCCCAACTGTTGCACTAACTGGAGAGGGAATAGTAATTTTTACCCATCCGCTATCCAACTCTTTCTCTTCTGTTGCACTCACTGGAGTGGGAATAGTAATTTTTACCCCTCCGCTATCCAACACTTTACCTACTGTTACACTCACTGGAGTGGAAAATGTAAGTTTAAAGACTTTTAAATAGTTTAATGTTTTAATTTATAATATAGTGTTTTTTTATTTGATTTTATGTTATTGGTGTATGTATATATATATATATTTATTTGTAAATGTTTATATATTTATAAAATTATAAAATAAATTAAAATTAATAGTTTAATTGTTTTAAAGTAAATATATATATGTATTACATTTTATATACATATGTTTAAATTTTTTAATTACATTTATTTGTTATATTTGTTAAAATATATATTAAATATAATTATTTTTTTTAAGTTAATTTTATTATTTAATATATGTTATATTTTTTATATATATTAAAATCGATATTTTGTACAACTATTTTTTTACATCGATACTTTTTTTCTTGATATTTTTGTACTTACCATTATAAATATAGGATGTCGATATTTTTATTTTATTTTTAAAAAAAATCTTTTTTTTGATTTTTGACAAATGAAACATTCGAATAAAGAAAAGCATTCATACACAATGTGGGCTGAATAGTGGGCAGTAAAATGTGATGCAAAGCAGAAGATGTAGTATTAGCTTCACTGAGAGACAACACATGGTTGAAGGCCAACATTATATACATACATATATATGGGTTCACTTCTAGTACAGGTACATCTGTCAACATTAGGTTACATATCACAATCCTCAAGGTCCGGTCCCTGACCTGCCCTGGGATAGTCCCATCCCTCCCTCTTCCGTGTCCAGGTCTAAGCCGTAATACTCTATCCACGGCGTCCAAATTTTGCGGAATTTCCGGGGGCATCCTCTTGCCTTGTAGGTCACCTTCTCTGCAACCATGTAGAGATCCATACCTGACCTCTATTCCGTGAGCGTAGGAAGTCGTTGAGCCCCCCAACATTTAGCTATGTCTCTCTTGGCTACCACTAGCCCTAAGTTGGCCAACATGAGCTTATGTCGCGGCAAATCAACATCTGTGGGGATGCCTAATATGAGGAACTTTGCGTCTAACCCAAGTTGAGCTCCAAGTATATCGTTCAGTTCATTCACTATCTTGCGCCAATAGATTTGAATCCGTCTGCATTTCCAGAGGATGTGTATGTATGTACCACGGTCTGTGTGGCATCTAAGGCAATCTGGGTTATCTGCCCTCCCCATAGAGTGCAAGCGTGCCCTGTCAAAATAGGTTCTGTGTAGGATCTTGTATTGTATGAGCCGTAGTCTCAATCTAATCGCCACTTCACGCGGGTGCATGAGGGCTGCTTCCCAGTCAATATCATCTAGGGGGCCGGTGGTAAGTTCCCATTTGGTCGAAGTGGACCAAGTTTGTCGGGCATATTATTGATTTGTGTTTTGTATGTTAATGATATGGCTTGGGCCAGAATCTCCTCTTGTAGAAGCCTACCTTCTAACAGGGCATACTCCGGCAGTGTCCCTGTGTCCAACCCCTCAGCGTGCCAGGCGTGTTTGAGTCTGAGGTAGGTATAAGCTTGGGAGTCACGAAGTTGATATGTAGCCTGAAGCGAGGCAAACAGGGCTAAGGAGCCCTTCTCCACTAAGTCTCCTACCTTGGAAATCCCTATTAGGTCCCACTGCTTAAAACCCCTCAGTTTTCTAATCTCGGGCAATCTAGTACCCTCCCACGAAGGGGTTTCCCTCGTTGGCTTCCCATCCCATTTCATTTGCTTTTCAGCACTCTTCCAGGCTGCCAGCACTCGCTGGGTAGCCGGCAGGAGACGTGCACCACCTGCTCCTCCATATATGCAGTTCCGGAATTGCAGTCTTTCCAACCTATAGGTAGGATGGTCTCGCGGCGCATGGTTCCATTCGTTGATTACTATAAGGTGGGCCGCTCTATCATAGGCTCGAATATCCGGTAAAGCCAACCCCCCATTGTACGGACTGCGCTGCAACGTTTGCAGCGCTATCCGTGGATGGGCTCCATCCCACAGAAGTAGATGTAGTTCACTGTTAAAGGTGGTGAAAACAGTTTCCGGGAGTTTGTAGTAGGTATTTTGTAAGATGTAGAGGAGCTGGGGGAGCGTTATCATCTTATACATAGCGGCCCTCCCCATAATGGTCCCAGTGAGTTTCCTCCACCTCTTCACATCCACCTGAAAGTTCGAAAGAACTCGTCTGATATTATGTTCCATTCTGGCTACTGGGTCGGTGGTAATATAAAGTCCCAAGTAGGTGAACCCCTCCGTAGACAGCTGTAAACAGCTCGGGTAGGTTTGGGGCTCCACCACCACGCTCAGCGGATATAGGGTGGATTTATTCCAGTTAATCTTATAACCGGCGTGACTGCCATACTCTTAAAAAATCTGCAGTATTTGGGGGAGTGTCTTGACCAAGTGTGTGACATAGAGCAAAATATCATCTGCATATAAGGATATGCGTTCCTCCTCCAAGATTTGGGACTCCTCCACGAAGCCACCTAGTCCTTGGCGGGTTCTAACCACACAAGCCAAAGGTTCCAAAATGAGAGCAAACAATAGCAGAGATAGGGGGCATCCCTGTCTAGTGCCTCGTTGGATCGGCCAACTCGCAGAAACAGCTCCATTGACTCGGACTTTCGCCTCGGGGGCGTTGTATAACAGTGCCAACCAGTCACGGAATACTGGTCCAAAGCCCAACTTCTCCTCATAAAGGGCCAATGAATCGTATCAAACGCCTTCTCGGAGTCAAGCGAAAGGAGCAGGTGAGGGCTATCACGACTCTGTACCGTGTCCATCCAGTTAGCTAGACGGCGTAAGTTAAAACGTGTGGCTCGCTTCGGCATAAAACCTGACTGGTCTCTATGTATCAGGGGGGTGATAACTGTCAGGAGACGCATGGCAAGTATCGTAGCCAGAATCTTCGTCTCAATATTGAGCAGGGATATGGGGCGATAAGACCCACAATCGTCCGGGGGTTTCCCTGTCTTACGGATGACCACCACGGTGGCCATACGGAGATCGTGTGGCAGAATCCCTTGGTCCTTGGACGTCTTAAACAGCTTAGGCAAGTGTGGTGCTAGCAGTGTGTTATTTAGTTTAAAAAATTCACCCGGGAGACTATTAGGACCCGGGGTTTTACCCGCTTTTTGGCGGCTAATGGCCTCGGTTACTTCCTCTAACGTAAAATCCCCTTCTAGGCCGTCTCTCTCTTCCTGTGAAAGTGAGGGTAGCTCAATTGCATTTAAATACCGGTGAATTTGCGCCTCCTCCATCTGAGGTTTGGCTGCGTATAAGTCAGTATAGTATCTTGCAAAGGACCCTGCTATAGCTTCGGGTGTGGTATGTGTGGTTTGGCGTTCTTTAATGGACATTACCCATCTCGTTTATAGTTCCTTCCTTCCCAGCCACGCGAGCAATTTCCCCGCCCTATCCCCTGTTTCGTAGAGCCGATGTTGTGTTGCCAATTGTTGGGCTCTCACCTTGTTGGTCGCCAGCGCCAGGTAATCTCTTTTGGTTATTTCGATTTGGCGAAGGGTATGGTCAGTCAATGTGGTGGGGTCGCGTCCCTCTAAACTTAATAATGTGCGTTCTAATTCCTCGATCTCCTGGGTTTCTCGTTTCTTTTTGTGGGCAATTATATTTTGGGCTCTATCACGGAGAACCATCTTAAACGCCTCCCACAAGGTGACTGCCGATTGTACCAAGCCTTCATTTTCTCTGAAATAGAGTTCGGAGTCCACCCTAAGCTCCTTAGCAACTCTCTTGTCCTGCAGTGCCCATGGGTTCAGTCTCCACTGCGCTATTTGGTGACCACCCCTTCCACCCACCGTCATTAGGAGGGGCGAGTGATCGGAGATGCCCCTGGCTAAGTAGTCTATGTTTTCCACCCGTCGGACCTCTCCCGCCAGGGCGAGGACGTAGTCCAGCCTTGATAATACCCTGTGGGCTCCCGAGAAATATGAATACGCTCGTAGATTTGGATGGTGCCTTCGCCATAGGTCAGTCAGTCCCAGGGTCTCTTGGAAGCGAGCCAACATTGTGGGCCCATGAGACCCAGGTCGCATTTGGGTACGGTCGAGAGAGGGATCACTTACATCGTTAAAATCTCCCCCTACTATATGTATGGCAGGGCCGGATTGCAGTAGGAGCTCTGCTAATCTATCCAGTGTACGCTGCTGAAGTCGTGGGGGCACATATACACTAATAAGTAAAAATATCTTGCGCTTCCAAATGCCCTGTACTGCAACGTATGTCCCATCTGTATCCACCCATTGTTGGTTGACATGAAAGGGAGGAGACTTTTTAATGAGGATCACCACCCCTCTTGAGCCCTTGGTGAAGCCTGCATGTGCCAGAGTAGTATATTGTCCCCTTCCCAGGAAAGAACAGCTCGAACCCATCAGGTGTGTTTCTTGTAGAAATATGATGTTGGGTTTAAGCCTCTTGTCACCAAACCCCTTTTAACTTTATTACCTAATCCGTTGACATTCCATGGCAGTACTTGTATATTTGTCTTCTGCCATTGTGAAACAGCTCTCGATTCAGCACCTGTCCGGTGCTCCACCAGAGGCCTGCCCATCGTGCCCCCCCTCTCTTCAGCCCCAGTATGTAGTCGAACAAACCGAACTAAACAGTCCCCCTCCCCATAAAGCAGTCTCAACTCAGAACGTGGAACAGTATCCAAAGTACCCCACACTCTTCAGGTACCCACACCACCCCCCAATTCGTCAACATGACAACTCAGTCACAGGTAATCCACTAAGAGGTCTGTAGCCCTCCCTTCCCCCCCAATAATTTAACTACACAATAGTAACACAATAACACACAATATACTTCCCTGGCACGGGCCTAAGTCCTGCAATGCCCACTAAGCCGTAGGGTAGTCTTACTGTCTTTTGGCGGCCACCTGACCCTGTATCTCAGACCTCTTCGCCATTGCTGGGTAATTGTTGCTGCTGTGCACCGGCGTCAGGCAAGGTCAGCTCCGGCGCTTTCAGCCGTTGAATGCTTTCAAGTAACGGGTGCTCACTGTCTGCGTCCACTGAATCTTCCCTCTCCGACAGTTCTGTATGACCAGTGTCATCTGATCTGATCAGGGTCCGTGATGGGCGCTCCCGCACCACCTCATCTTCAGACTCCGACAGGTGTTCCTTAGTGTCTCTGGACCTCAACGTCCTTCCCGGTGTGCCCCCAGCTGAGCTCCAGACTCTCAACACTCACCTCCGACGTTTTTCTTTGGGTCGTTCTTGGCTGGAGCCCATCCGCTTTTCCGTAAGTTGGCTCGAAGCACTGGGTGTTTCACGTCGCAGCTGTGGCCGCTCCTCAATCCAAGACCATGCTTCATCCGGAGTTTGACAAAACAACGTGGAGCCTTGGAAAATGACCTTTAGCTTAGCTGCGAACAGTAACATATATTGAAGTCCAAGCGCCCTTAGTTTCACCTTGACCGGGTCAAAAGTTCGTCTCTGCTTCTGCACATCACGTGAGTAATCTGGGAAAACCATCACTCGAGTGTTCTCGTATTGGACCTCTCCCTTCTTCCGTAGCTCGCGCAGTATCAAATCTCTGTCCTGGAAGTTCAGAAAGCGAGCTATCAAAGGTCGAGGAGGGGCCCCCGGCGGTGGGGGAATATTAGGCATCCTATGTGCCCGTTCAATGACAAAACAGGTCGAGAAGGGTGCATTTGGCAGAGTGTCCTTCAAAAAGGTCAGAAGAAATTGTCCCAGATCTGTCCGCTCCGCTTTTTATGGAAAACCAATAAATCTCAGGTTGTTCCTTTGGGCCCTATTTTCGGCGTCGTCCACCCTCCAGACCACCTCCTTCATGGAAGCCAAAAGTCCCTTCACATCATTCCGTGTGGTGTGAGAGGCGTCTTCAAGTTCTGAGATGCGGTGTTCCGCCTCGGTCACTCATTCAGAGACTTTGCGGAGGTCATGGCGAAGCAGCGTCACCTCCGAGCGGATCTCCGCCATCTTCCCCTCCAAGCTTTCCCTAGATGCATGTATGGCTTGGAGTATTGTTGCTTTATCTGGAGGAGGAGCAGATCCCCCCTCTGCGCCCGTCGCCGCGGGGAGCACCTTAGTATAGCGGTCCAGTTTCCCCTGTCGGGATGATTTAGGTTCTTTATCTTTCGCCATCATGGGTGACCTGGCGGTCATGTATGCCTCAGCCTGCCCTCTCACTGCCTCCCCCTCATCGCGTCGCCAGCGACTCCACCACTCCTCGCTCCCCAGGCGACTCGGCGCTCCTGGGACAGTCACAGCCGCACTGGGCAGGTCGTGGAAATCGGTGCAGGGATCCAGGGGCGCACTCACACTAAGGGAGGTCCAAGGAGGGAATCACTCCTCATAGCGCTGGCTGAGCCTTCAGTAGGCATCAACTGTTCGATAGCGCTGGGCAAAGTGGAGAGGAGGCAGTGAAGCGCTCCCGGCCAAGTGGGCCACCTGGCGTACTTCTTCCAGTGGGCACCGTGCGTGGGAGTTTAATTGCGCAGATCCCAGGTTCCAAGCCACCCAGCACTAGCGCACCCCCATGAGCAGGACCAGTTACAAGGATTGGTGGATCGTGGGGTGCTCGTGCAGTCAGTAGTAGGAGGTGGGTGAAGCACAGCCGAGTGCCGGGGCCCAGAGCGCGCCTCAGAACAAAGAGGCACGACCCTCAGTAGTGGTTGCGTCCCACTGAATCCCTCCTATGTGGTGGAAGTCCGCGGAAGGGTGGGTCAGATGGAGGAGAGGCAGAGTACCTGTGTTCAGACCGGGCTCCACTCCACGATGTCGCCCTGTCCCCAGCTCCAATATGAGGTGTCACCGCAGGCAGGAGCAGGGAGGGCCGCCACACCTCCAGCAGCGTGAGTACCAGGGCAGGAGGCCGGGGCACCCCCGCAGAAGCCGGCACCACAAATAAAAAGGCAGCGACCTCCGGTGGTGCACCGCCCCACACGGCGGGCCTAGGAGTCGTAGTTCAATAGCCTTCACTCTGTTCGCCCCGAGAGACGGTACATGCCCCAGTACTGAGTGGCAAAGAGGCAGGGAGGGGGGCGCCCTCAGATGTTGCAGCGCCACACCGTCCGCTCATCGGCGAGACTCACCATCAGGCCAAGCACGGGGCACAGTCCACACCAGGGACATGGAAGGGCGATCACCATAAATAATATCCGCGTAGTGGGATTTGCTGAGGGGGCAGAGGGCCCCAACATAGTCTCCTTCCTAGAAACCTGGATTAAAAGCTTCATGCCAAAAGACAAACTCTCTCCTTTTTTCTCCATTGTACATGTGCATAGAATCCCTATGCGGAAACTGCCACCAGGGTCCGCACCTCGACCGCTGATTGCTCGGAACCTACACTACAGAGACCGGGATGTGGCATTGAAGGAGGCTCACAAAATGTCACCGCTACGCATCGATAATGCCCATGTGTTGCTTTTTCTGGACTATACCATTGATGTCCAGCACCAACAAGCATTTTATAGAGCAGTAAAATGCAGGCTATGAGAGTTGAACCTTACCTACTCCCACCTATTCCCAGCCCAGCGCCGAATGGTCCATGACAATAGCCAACAGCTCACATTTTTTTAATGACCTTGAAGCTGCCTGGGATTGTATAGACCAATTCCACAATTCCGCTCTGGCACCCCAGCCAGCGCCCACCTCCTGGCCCAGATGGCGTCACAAACTGTACTGTTCCTCGAGGCATCCTGGGAAATGTGGCATCGTCAGCCTGAGCCCCTCTGTCTCACAAAAGAAGGAAGATCTCCAGTTGGCCCTTGAGACCACATCCTCCTTCTGCAGCCTTAGTCCGTTGCCCACACTAACACAACATGACTCAGCCAGCTACACTGACTCTTCCATCTTGCACACTCCAGTACTGAGATCACTGACTCCTCCGAATATTACTCCAAAACTCCAAAAACTACTCAAGCATTGATATGATCCTGATGACGTGACGTCCCATGCTGCTAATACTGGTCTTCACTCCCATGCAGTAGCTCTTCCGATCACCTCTGCAGAGATTGCAGAAGCGCTTCTAATAAAACCCTGTCTTCCTAGACCTCGAAAAGGCCTTCAACTCACTGAATTGGAAATCCTTGTTTTATTTTCTCAAATGCTACGAGTTGGATGAGCAGACACTACGAATGATGCGACTCATATGACGCGCCCCAGGTATGAGTCTGAAAGGGAAGACTGATATCATCCTCATTTCCTCTCTACCAAGGCACTAAACAGGGATGTCGTCCTCCATCCATATTCACTCACTGCCGAGGCACTAAACAGGGATGTCCTCCATCCTCCCTCCTTTTTGCCATCGAGATAGAACCCATATCCTTCAGACTCCATGAGGGAAGGGCAGTGTAGGGAATCTCACTCAGCATTTGCACCTACTCAGTCTCTCTCTCACCTAACCCCGGAGAGAATTACAAATACTTTCCTGGTGCAAACGTGACTTGACTCTGCTGCCTAACACAAGACCCTGACCTATGTCACATGTTTTGGGCATGTGCCTTGCTTGCTCATTACTGGTTGGCGATCTTCTCCCACCTCACGCAACTAACCGATTTAATGCCTCTATACACTTGGAAGGTCTGTGCCTTGGGAATCTTCCCACACCCTGCAGGATGTTGAGTCGAGGTATGCTTCCTAGACCTTACCATACTTCTAGCATGGAGCACCGTAGAACCACGCTGGTGGAATGCTGAACCACTGAGCCCGGTGGGTGGAGACCCTCGACCCTGGCCTGGCCCGGCACAGAGAGTGCTTCGCTTCGCAGGGAGGAGGCTGGGGGACTTTGGCAATATCCTATCTCAATGGAGTGGCACACCCTTTTACAGCGATTTTGGACAAGGGATCAACCACCCTGGTCTCATCCCAGACCTTGCTCCCACCCACCTATACTCTACAATAGGCGTTTAGGATCCCTGCTGGTGCTCCTCCTGCAACCTTCAAACTTCGGCCTGGCCGACCAATGGCCCCTACCTTAACTGCCCTGCACATACTAAGATGCATCTTCGACAACTCTTCAAGGCCCGCCATGTTTTTGCACTCATGACAGTCGCCTAGCCTTGCCAGCCTACCTCCACCTAATTCTTCTTCATTCTCCTCATTGACTAAACCTTCATCGATTTGCCCACCAAATCCAGGCCTCCCTCTACCCCTGCACTTCCACTCCAACCTCCCCTTTTAGGACAAACCTATGATCCTGCTCCGCTTATCACTCTCCATTACCCTTCATAATGGTATGTGCTTGCATTCTCATTATTGTTGTCATTGCCCCGTACAAAAGCAATAAAGAACATAAAAAAATTCTTGCTGCTAACTATTTATATGTAATTAAGGGCCAAACAAGGAAATCTGAAAGTCATTTGTATGAGATGATAGGCTAGCTGGAAAATCTCCAAGGAGTGTGTTAAGAAATCTTGAAATGATGTGTAAGTCTACTCTGAAAGGGTGGGACGGAGCTGAGTGGGTGTATGAGTACTATTGCCTGCTTCATTGCTTATTCTAATTTCTCTATGGATGATAATGTATATCTGTAATGCTCTCTGCCATGTATGGTTTCCATTTGACCACCATTCTCTGGCTCTATGAGCACACATTGCTTCAACCTGTGCAGGTCACAAGGTAAGGTCAGATGGCTGCAGCATGAAAATGGAGGTCAAGAATTGCAACAGTGTGTACCATTCCTGCTCCCATACAACAAAGATATTTGCCCACAGCTGCATGTCCCAGCATTCCCATGCTGCAGTGTGCCTCAGAGGAACTCTCATTAAACGCTGCTACAGAACCTGCACTTACATTCAGATTTTTATTCCATAACACTTGCAAGCTTCTTCTGCAAATTCTGCAGATCGTCAAATATGGACTGTTCCTAGTCTCACCCACCTGGAGTAGAAACCCAAAAACTACAATAAATTAGGACTTGGGAGAAATTTTAATTATGCTGATGAAATTTACAAAATTATTTTTTTTGTGTTATGCGAAATTCGTGAGAATTCTCAAAATTTTGCATTACAGGATCTCTCATAGTCTTTTTTTACCCAAAGGCGCATTTTGCATGAGAAGCATTCACAAGGTACAAGGGGAGACTGGTTGGGTCGAAAATGTCTCCCTGAGTGCATTTTCTACGGAAACCAGTCTCCGACCTGTATCTCTAGAAACTTTTGAACAGGAGATGCACTTTTGGGTAAAAGAAATGACCCAAGATACTGGCAAAGCACATTTTACTACAAAAGTATAATTTCATGAAAATTTAATAGAAATTCATGAAATTTCACAAGAACAAATGATGCAATTTCACCGAGCCCTACTGCCAACACAGCATGCTATTTTTCCCTGTGGAGGAGCAGGTGGGTAAAATAGGGTTCAGGGTAGGTTTCTGTCTGTCCAGGGGAGCATTGCCTGCTGCGCCGTGCTGCTTCAGGTGTCGGGCAGCATCCAGGCAGTGCTGCAGTAGCCAACTGGGGTCTAGTGACTCCGGGCCTAGAATTATTGGGGTCTGGAGTTTCTGAACCTGATACCTTTAGGTCTGTAGAGACTTTGGGGCATATGTACGAGGAAGTGGTGGAGTGAGGCGTTAGCCGTCATGGCTTATCGCCTCACTCCGCCACTTCAGAAACGCAAAGTTGCACCATATTTACAAGGATATGGTGCAGCCTTGCATTTTCCCCCTGCACTGGTGCTACACTTAGCAGTGTAGCGCCAACGCAGGCACCCTTGCACCATAGTGCAAGGGTGTCTGCGTGCAGGGGAGGATTGTTTATGTGTAGTAAGGTGTCCCTTCCTGCACATAAACAATCCTGAAATGCCATTTTGTCACTTCTATGTGTGCTGCTTAATGCAGCACACATGGATGTCACAAAATGTCTTTTTTTTTTTAAAGGATTGTTTATGTGCAGCAAGGGTCACCTTCCTACACATAAACAATACAAGGCTTTTTGCATTTTTCCATGTGTGCTGCACAAGGCAGCACACATGGAAAAAGCAAAAACGAGGAGAAATAAAGCATTTCTCTTCGTTTGGCCAAGTTAAGACCAGGTTTTCCTTCGTCTTAATTTTGGCACTGCCTCCTATTTAGGCTGCCCTTCTAAATAGGGGGCAGCGTCAACATCACTGGGTGTTGCGGTGGATCGCCCAGCACAACACCCACTGCCCACCCTTTTCACGCTAATCATTGCTTGAAAGGGGGCCTTATTTACAAGGCAGGGTTAAGCCACATAACGCTGCCTTGTAAATAAGGCAAGGCCCCTAACGCCATGGGAACGTCACCAAAAGTGACGTGCCCGTGGCGATAGGGGCGTGTACATATGCCCATTTAATTGTCGGCACCATAATTCCTCCCGTCAATATCACTCCGAGTGAAATTGTGTAACTTATTATGCGGGCCCCTGATGTAATAGCAGCAGAAGTATCAGATCACTGAAGAATGACTCAAGATCAGACAGAGCCCATCTTACTGAACTAATAATTATTCAAATAACCCAACTCCTTTGAAAAATTAAAAACTGAAACTCTTACCATATTAGCATTCAGGCAGTCAAGCACCTGGATCGTTATTGTTTCATTTTCATTTTGATTAATAATGTAAGACGCCTCCTTGAATAAACCCATGTGATTACCATCAAATGTAACAAAACTAAGATCAGAGAAAATGGAACATCGACCTGAAAAGAAAAAATATAGTACAATGTTCTCACAACCATACCGAAATGCGCAGTATTTAAAACATGCAGGAAAACATACCCTGCCTAAATGTTGACTTTCAAGATATTGCATTGCTGTACAATGTACTAAACTAAAATAAAGAAAAGTCATTTAACTATAGAAATAATATTGGCCTGAATAAACTTTGAACATACAAAACGTGTGATTCAGAAAGGTAGTATTTCAGCTGGATAATTCCCTCATCTTAAGGTTAGGCAAAACATTTGTTGAATATACTGGTAGCTCCATGACAATATAGTTGTCATAATAGTTTTAGAGCTCAACTCTTTGCAGGTTTTTCCTAAAATGTGATTTGTTACGGGTAAACATACACCCACACCAATCCCAGCCAGTATCCCTGCACCTAAACCCTCCATTAAAAGATTTTGACCCCAGAATGGCAAATAATCATGTGGACAACAAAATACCGGTTCCTTTTCTGCATAGTTAAATACCAGCTGCATAGAGAAGGTGGTGTATTTGAGCAGGGGCCTGAGGGTGGGTTTAGGAGTGCTGGGTGGGTGTTAGGGGCTTTGCATAATTCCCCTTGGTAATGAAGTGGGTTCGGTGGGGCCGAGCTGTGCTCAAACCACAGCCCCTGCCCTGTCCCTGTTTTGCCTGCACTTTGAATGGGTGCATAGCCAGCAAACATTTCTACTCTTCTCACTCATTAGTGTGGGAGAATCGAGCAACTCAAAGTGTGGTGGGACATAATCCTCTAGGGGACACGCTCCTCCTGTCTTGAAATGGATGTCGATGTGAGGCGATTGTATTCTTCTAGTTACATGAAAGAAAACTGTGTCTTTGCCGAGGTTTCTTAGGACAGACGAAGCCTCTTTGAACTAGAGACTATGAATTTGATACTGAAAACATATTTGGCCTCATTTATCAAAACTGTCACATCGCTGCGGCAACACAGTGATGCGAAAGTTTTCACTGTGCCCTCCTTGCGACATAATCAATGTGCTGTGTTTAATCTAAGGCGCTCCATGTAGCAAAGAAAGACAGATACGTCAGGAATCCTACTTAATCTGTCTGTGGAAAAGTCATGCATTGCTGGAGTTGTGTCGCAAACATGACACAACTCCAGCAATGCATGGGGTAGGTCTGTGCCTATGGCACTGCGTCACCCTTTCGCCTGCCATGCGGCAGGCATAAGGTTTTGACACAGTGGCGTCCTAGAAGTGTCGAAGTGAAATCTTATAGATTTCACTGCGACACTTCTATGAGTTAACACCCACACTGCATACATTATACCTGACGCAGGTATAATGTGGGGCAGGGCTTTACAAGGTGACACATCTGCCTAGATGCGTCACCTTGTAAAAATGGCGCATCGTGGCGCATTGTTTACGCCGCCGCTGCTTCATGAAAAGTGACGCAACGGCGGCGCAAAAGTGTTGCAAGGCCTTCATAAATAAGGCCCATTGTATCTAGCTTCCTCTAAGTTTTTGTTTTTAAACCGCAGCACTTAAACTGTAAAACGTTGGATAATACCCTAGACATGCATAAGTATGCTGTAATGATAGAAAACAAGAAATCAACTCAGATTCTCAAGAATAGCGCAAAGCGCTGATGGAGCAGGGTTTGCGTCATGTAAACCTGCTCGGACCAACACCCCATGATAACATTTATTAATCGTGTGTTTTGTACTAAATGCAATAATACACACAAACACGGGGAGATGCTTTGCGCACGTGTGCATTGCAATTAAGACTAATGCATGAAATGCTTAGGCCGCATATCGCTTTTACATATTAAAACCGACAAAGTGGAATAATGCTATTGCAAATAATAATGCTTTGCACATTAATGCTCATATGAATTAACATGGGATTAGTGAAATGGTGGGAGGGAAACAGTGTAATTTCCATTTTTGTGTTATTAATATTCTTTATATTTCTCTTTCATCGTAGTTTTTAAAATGGGCCTATGGTGAACAAATAGATACACGTGTTAAATTAGCCTGAATAAATGAAAAGGCCGCGAAAGGTTGACCTGTAAATGAACTGTGGTGGGTGTCAGCGGCGGATGAAGGAAACCTTCAAGAGTGAAAGAAAGACGTGCAATATTTCAGGACGTTGAGATGCCTGGGAAAGCTCAAATTGATGAACATTTTATGTCTAGCCGATACATTGTTTGAAATAAAGTTGCTAATACAGGGACAAGCCATTCATCGGAGAATGTGACGTGATGAGGGATAGAGAATCGATTCATAAGCAGTGAAGTAAATCGTGAGAACGAGTTTAAAACAAAGGAGAGCATGTAAAGTCGAATGAAGTAATGGAGGTGTGGTGTAACATCCCACAAATTGACCAATGAAATAATGAGATTTCCCCGAATGTTGCAGATTAGTGGGATGGTCAGGTTGAATTAGGGTATAATTGGGATGCTCTTAGGGGGTGTGGTTAAGGCAGCTTTCCGTAGGTCCAGAGAGGCAGAGGGTGATCGTCGCTGTCCGTCGGTTAGAGGCCTACCCGTGTCCTGATCCTATCCTTTCCCGGTTTCCTTTATCGGGTTTCCTTTCACTATCCTCGTGGCCAGGGGGTGGTGGTTTCCCTGATCTTTAATCGATTGGTATGTATCAATAGGGAAATTTGCAATGTCTGCAAATGTTTTCCTTTCATGACTCTTATGTCTCTTCATCTATCCACTCCATAATATTCACTGTGATTCAGATGTTTGTGATATTGTCTGCATATTTTATATTTCTCCTATACTGTGTATTTTCTTTCCCTGTAACTTTGTACCTGAGATTTTTCTTATAATTATTGAAGATAAACAGATTAACGATATTTTTTGAGTTTGTGATTATTTCCTCATGACAACTGTTAAGATTTTGGTTAATTAGTCATGTCAATAATTTACACTACTCAATCAATATGATTCATCGCCCAAGAGGAAAGTGGTTGACGATATAGGTTAAAGGGCTATAATAGAGAAGAAACGATTAGATAATCTGTTTTTCCCTTTAAATGAGTAAAGACAAAATCAACGACACACAAACCGCATTTCAGCGTCATTCTCGTAGGGTCTGTTAAATGTTTGAGAAATTGTGTATTGTATGTTTGGGGCCCGTTGTCTGCTGTGTCATTCAGAGACCCCCGGTTTGGCGCTGGATCAGTTTTTGGTAGCAGTATGATGGTTTATTATTGATTAGTTGATTATTGATTATTGCTTTGATTATATGTGTTCTAACTCAAGAAGTTAACATCGTGTTTTTATGTCATCTTGAATATACGGGCGAGAAGGTTGCCCGGGGTAAAGTCATAGCCTGAAGTAGGCTGGGAATTAGTGTGGATAGACGTATCCCACTACGGAAGTACTTTGTCTGTAAGTCATAACACTGAACAGTGAAAGGCTGTAGGTGTTGCATTAGGGAATATTCGTATGGGAGTAGATTTGAAGTGCTATAGCGAAGGGTCCACCTGTGAAACGTTGGCCTTATCCCCAGAGAAGTACCAAGACTCCTTTTCATACCAAAAAGTCCTCTTGAGAAACTTTGGCCTTATCCCTGGAGAAGTAACAGGTCCGCCCGGAGCTTGATTGAAGGGTGAGATAGCGTTGGGTCGTTATTCTTGCTCGTAGAGAAAATTATTTTGGGAAAAGTGAAAACTATCTCTTTATTTAGAAAACGGACAAGGTAGCATTGTTTTTTATGTCGTTATTAACAAGATTTCTTTGAGAAAAAAGCTTAAGAAAAATTTGCCAAGTCATTTTGTAAAGGGAGGGTCAGTAGAAGGAGTAATACTGACGTCAGAAAACGCAGCGCTGGCATTGGTCAGGCAGCGGGAGCTTCTAAAGCTGTGATTGGAGGAGCTATTGTAAGCTGCATCTCTATTGGTTGAGACATTGCTGACGTAACAGTGCTCAGATTGGTCGGTTGGTGTGAGTCGCGCTGGTATTGGATGACAGTTGCCTAATAGAGACTACAGAAGTACGGAGAGTTTGTTGGGATTTTTGAGTCACATTTTGAAGGGACAGTTGAGAAAAAAATGAAGTTTATTAATAAAATCAGGAATTTCTTCAAAAAGGACAGACCGATAGTGACAAGGGAGGGAATTCTTATTCCGCCTCCAGGAACCCCCGCATCCTATATGATGCTAGAATGTGGATATAATACATGCACTTGGTTGGAGAATTGGGTGAAGTATACTGAGAGCGATGGTGTTCTGGCTTTTCCGGAATATGGATCATTTAATATGAGAATTTTACAAAATTTAAGAGATCAGATGAATGTGTTGGAGCCTAGACCTAGACCGACTCAGTATGAGGCACTTGAGGAATGGGAATATGAGGCTTTTGAGCGAGTGAAATACAGGGGTGGAAGAAAATACAGAAATATCATGACCAGATTTCCCTTTGAGAGTAGGCAAGAGAGAGTGAAAAGATGGAGAAGAGCTGTAGTGACGGAAGGATTGTATCCTATCTTGGTTAATGAGGAGTCAATAGGAGGCAAAAGTAAGGAGAAAAAGAATAATATTGAAATGCAAAGAGGGAGTTGTAACATGAATGATTCAGATGATGAGTTATTAGAGGATGTTATAACAAAAAGACCTCCACCATATCAGAAAAGTCCAAGAGAAGTAGTTCCAAATGCCCCGATAATGGGATCTCCACTGATTCCGAAAGTTCCCCAAATTCCAGTGATTACGAGAGTAGTACCGGATAGAGAGACAGAGTTACGAAACCAAGCAAGAGAAGAATTAATTCAGAAAGTTAAACAGTTAAATCTGAATGCGGAAGCATTATCAGAACCCGTAACAATAGGTCCTATAGTTCCGTTGTATGGGAACAAACAGAGTATATCAGGAGTACATGCTTTGACAGTTCCGACAAGTAGTATGAGGAGTGAGACAATGACTACACCTAGTCCAGTTGAACGAATGGCAGAAAATGTTACCTTAATGGATCTTCCCGTAGGAGAAGTAGTACATGAAACTCCAAGAAGAAATGTTCAAATAGATCCTAAGAGAATAGCACAGAGTGGTGATTCCGCATCTGAGAGTTCAGTAGGTCCCACACCAGAAGAGCTGAATGAGTGGATTAAGGGAATGGAAAAATGAAAACCCCTACCACAAAGTATAGATGTGTGTAGATTGAAGGTGGATTTGGAGGAAATGATAATTGGTACAATCAGTCCAGATAGATTAGGTATTTATAGAGATGAGGAATTATTGTTTGTGTGTAAGAATATTACATGGAAAGCAAGGAATTTGCATGAGAAGATAGCAGAAGCTGCTGTTGATTACGGAATAGATATTGAGAGATCGAAGGTATTGCAGAAAACATACAGGATGGATTTCACTGACAGGGATTTGGAAAGTTTGAATGTGTCTGGTAAAAGGTTAAAGATAAAGGAATTGATGCTGATTCTAAGGAAGTGGGGAGATGTTGATCGTTGGAAAGGTAGATGGTCGAAAAGAAAAAATGAATTAAACCCTACAGAAGGTACCTCGATGTATCCATTAAAAACAAGTGGACAGGTTGAAATGGTATGTCCAATGAGGGAAGTTCCAGGTGGTGGATATGTTCCCTGGAGTAGACAGGACATTTTGTCCTTTACGAATGATTTCCCCAGATTGAGAGAAAAACCCGTGGAATGGTATAAACAGGTGGAAAGGTTTGTGAAGGTTTCAAAGGTATTGCTGAAGGACTTAGACGGTCTATTCGAGATTGTAGTTCCGGCTGATTTGTGGACAGAGTGTAAGATAACTGTTGATTGGCCTAAAGAAGAATATCCAAGAGACCCTAAAACTGGTGCACCTTCAGATGAGGTGATGAAAAAGTAAAATCAGGTGATTACTTTCTTGAAAGGGAAAATTTCCCTGAAGGAAACTGATTGGGTAAAAATAGACAGGACAACACAGGAGCCAAAAGAGTCAGTGCATGCATACAATGAGCGGCTGTTACAGGTGTTTAAGCAGTATAGCGGATTTGAGAATATAGGTGACAAGGATATGGGACATTTTGTGTATCGTTTTGTGTTTGGACTGAAACCAGAGATTAGTAATATGATTCAACAGCATTTGATTTGCTGGCAAAGCAAAACGATCGATGAGATTTTGAGATATGCAAAGTACTGCAGCGACGACATTGATTCAAGACACAAAAAGCTTAAGGAGAAAAGGATGTGGGCACAAGTTAAGGTAGCAGAGCAACAGGAAGGAAATAGTGTCAAGCAGACGAATAATCAGACTCAAAATGTTCAGGTACCAGGTGTTGGAAAGGGTAAAGGAAGATTTGTTAAAGATGATTTGAAAAGAAAATTTCCTTGTCATGCGTGCGGTAAGCTTGGACATTGGAAGAACGAGTGTAGAAGCACTGTAAAAATTAATGGGGCAAACCAAAATTTAAATTCACAGGTGCAGAATGAAGTGGTTGTGACCCAACAACAACAACAACAGCCGCAGCCGATAGTTACACCACAGTTACAGGTGCCCCAAGCTCCTATGCAGAATAATGTAGGTGCTCAGGTACAGAGATACAGTGTGAATACTGGATTTACTCCTATGGAACCACATGGTAAGAACCCAAATGTGCAGATGATTCCACAATATTGGTTGCAGTGTAATGGGAGTGATTCGGAGAGTAGCCAATGACGGTGCCTGAGGGGGGAGGAAGATTGCGTGCTTGGCGCAACTCTGGAGGTAGATCAGTCAGGTCCATTTGTTGATGGGAAGGTGGAAGGTAACAACATTACATTCTTAGTGGACACTGGTGCTACCCATTCTACTGTGAGAGCAGCAGAAATTCCAACCTACCCCTCTCGGGAGAAACTATCCAAGTTGTGGGAGTGTCAAATAAGCAGATTAAAACTCCAGTTACAGAACCAATTGAGGTTCACATTGGGAGGTTTAAAGACATGCATCGATTTGTGGTTTGTGATTCGAGCCCAGTAAATCTATTGGGACGAGATCTCCTATGCAAAATGAATTGTACCATCTTTTGTACACCTGATGGTATTGCATTTCAGACACCTGATGAGGATGTCGAATTTAAGATGATGCTAGCAAAACAAGGGACTGAAGTGGATGAACTATATTCACTTTTAACAAAACGGAATTTGCCTGATAAGCTGAGAGAGACAGTAAGATCAGATGTATGGGATTTTGCAGGAAAGGAAATAGGGTTAATGAAAAATGTGGATCCTATTCAGGTTACAGTGAAACCTGGTGCTCATTACCCAAACACTCCTCCATATAAAATGATTCCTGAGACAATGGCAGGAGTTGCTCCTGTGATCGATCAAATGATCGAACAAGGCATTCTAAAAGAAATACTGAGCAGTCCTTGCAACTCACCTATTATGGGAATTAAAAAGCCAAGTGGAAAATACAGAATAGTGCAAGATTTGAGAAAAATCAACAAGATAGTGGTACCTTGTTGTCCAATCGTGCCAAACCCAGCAGTGATCCTTTACCAGATTCCATGTAATGCCAAATGGTACACAGTAATTGATTTGTGCCAAGCATTTTTCTCAATCCCTCTACACCCAGACAGTCCGTTTTTATTTTCATTCCGGTTTGGAAACTGTGTCTTGGCATGGTGCCGAGTTCCTCAAGGGTACACAGAAAGCCCCTCGATTTTCAACCAAATTCTGAAAAAAGGACTAGAAACATTGATAATGCCAGAAGATTCGGTTTTGGTTCAATACATTGATGACCTACTGTTGGCATCTAAAACTCGGAAAGCGTGTGTGACAGATACCATTGCCTTATTGAACCATCTGGCAGAAGGGGGACATAAAGTGTCACCTGCGAAATTGCAGTTCTGTAAAGAAGAAGTACAATACCTAGGACACAGGATTGAGAAAGGAGTTAGAAAAGTGACACCAGAAAGAATTGAGGCAATTCAACAGATGAAACCTCCAAGAACCCAGAAAGAAGTGCGAATGTTTTTGGGAATGGTTGGTTACTGCAGACAATGGATAAATGGATTTTCAGTGATTGCAAAACCTTTACAGAGGTTGACGCATAAAGATGTGATTGATCCGATGGATTTGGATGATGAGAGTATGGAAGCTTTTGTAAATCTGCTAGACAGTTTGTGTCAAGCACCAGCATTGGGAATGCCTGATTATACAAAAGAATTTGCATTGTTCTGTTGTTAGCGAGATGGATGTGCGTTAGCAGTGTTGACTCAAAGACACGGATTGACTAGACGTCCAGTGGCATATTTTTCTGCTACGTTAGATTCTGTGGCTGCAGCGTTACCAGGATGTTTGAAAGCAGTTGCTGCTACATGTGTGAGTTTGGAACAAAGTGAAGCAATTGTGATGGGTTATCCTGTCAAAGTGTATGTTCCACATTCTGTTGAGATTCTTTTAACCAAAACACGAACTCAGCACATGACTCCCAGTCGGCTGACTAGGTACGAGAGAGTGATTTGGGGTGCTAAAAATGTGACTGTTGTGAGGTGTACCACCTTAAACCCAACAACACTACTACCAAATCCTTATGAGGAGGAGGTAACAGAGGAAGCAGGTCATGATTGTTTGGATGTGACAGAGTTCTGTACAAAACCTAGGGCAGACATCCAAGATGTGCCTTTAGAAGAATCTGATAATGTTCTGTTTGTTGATGGATCATGTTTGAGGAATAAAAGAGGAGAGTTGAGCGCTGCTTATGCAGTATGCACGGTAACTGGAACTGTGGAAGCATCCTGCCTATTTCGGGTAAAATCAGCACAAATTGCAGAATTATATGCTCTGATTAGAGCCTGTAAAGTTTCCCGCAATTTGAGGGTAACCATATTTACGGACATTCAATATGGATTCGGGGTGGTGCATGATTTCGGCCAATTGTGGATGCAAAGGGGATTCATGAATTCATCAGGTTCCCCTATTAAAAATGGGAAACTTGTGAAAGATTTATTGGATGCCCTGCAATTGTCAAAACAAATTGCAGTGGTAAAATGCTCTGCGCATAAATCAGGAAATGATTATGTGACCAGTGGCAACAGATACGCAGATCAGTTAGCGCGTTTCTGTGCGGAAAATTCAGCTGCACTTAACAGGAAAACAGAAAGAAAAATCACCGATTGACATTTAATGTTTACATCAATAAACAATTGGGATGAGATTAAGCAGTTACAGGAAGAAGCTAGTGAAGAGGAAAAAAAGCTTTGGAGAAAAGCAGGATGTACAAAAACACCAGAGGATGAAATTTGGGTATATGTAGATGACAGACCAGTTATGCCCGATTGCATGCTTTCTCATATGGCAAGAGTCTACCATGGGATCACTCATGTTGGAAGGGATGCCATGATCTGACTTTTTAAGCAGACCTGGTTTAATCCCAAGTTCAGGTACATTGCAGAGAGTTTGTGCCAAAGGTGCGTTGTTTGCCAGCAGCAGAATCCAGGGAGAAGGACAGTTGTGGGTACAGGAACTATCGGAAAGGCTGCAGGACCATTTACACGTTTGCAACTTGATTTTATTGAGTTGCCTCCATGTAATGGTTTGAAATATGTACTTGTCGTTGTGTGTCTCTTTTCTCGTTGGGTAGAGGCTTATCCTACAAGGAGGAATGACAGCCTTACTGTGGCAAAATTGCTTTTGAGAGAATTAATACCAAGGTACGGATTTCCAGTCACTTTAGAAACAGATAGGGGAACACATTTTAATAATGAAATAATTCGAATAATTTGCGCAGCATTGCAAATTGAACAAAGGCTGCACTGTGCTTACCGACCAGAGGCTTCTGTAATTGTGGAGCAAATCAATGGCACTATAAAATCTAGATTAGGAAAGGTTTGTGCATCCACAACACTGAAATGGCCTGATGCTTTGCCCTTGGTCTTAATGAGTATCAGAAGCATTCCTGACAGGAGAACTGGATTGAGTCCACACGAGATTCTCATGGGAAGAGTCATGAGACAAGCAATTGTACCAGCAAACAAACTGATGAGCATTTCTGATGATCTGATTCTTGAATATTGCAAAGGACTGGCTGATTTGGTGTGTTCTGTGCTTATCAGGTTGGAGCAGATGCAAATGAAATACAGCTGAATCCAGTGCATGATCTAAGTCCAAGAGAGTGGGTTCTTGTCAAGAAACACGTGAGGAAGTCGTGTTTAGAACCCAGGTGGCATGGACCATACCAGATCATATTGATAACAACAACTGCAGTAAAGTGTGGTGGCCTACCAAATTGGATACATGCCAGCCATACCAGAAGAGTCCCAAGTCCACTTGAAAGAGCTGCTGAACAGCAACTGGAAAAGGAAAAAGAGAGACCAGAAGCCGGAGGTTGTGAGCCTGAACAATCCAGAGAGGCAAATGTCACTGAGCCTGTGGATAATGAACAACCAAGTACCAGCCGAGTAGAGTGGGCACCAGATACTGGGACTGAAAAGACTGCTGTTGGAGAGAGTGAGGAAGAAGCTTCCGAAAATCAAGAAGAAAGCCAACATACAGAGGGATGGATTAAGAGTGATATCCAAAAAGAAGAAGTGGTTGCTGAAAGCCTAGAACAAGGCCAACAAGAAAAAGAGTTGATTAAAGAAGACAATCAACTGACAGAAAAAGTTATCGAAAACCAAGAACAAAGTCAACAGAGAGAAGAAGTAAACGAGGGTACTAGTCAACCGGAAATAGAAAGAGACTTTGAAAGTGAAAAGGAAGAACAGCCAAGAAAGAGGTATTGCAAAAGAACTGTAGAACCAGAAAATCAGGGTGAGGAAGAAGTTCAAACAAAAAGATTGAGGTATAATGATAACTGGCAAAGTGGAGCAAAAAGACTGAGATATATCCTTGAAAGAAGAGGGCCAGAGCAAATAAATGAAATTTTAAGTCAGTCAGATCAAGAGGATTCTCAAAAGAAAATAGTACGCAGAACAACCAGACCAAGAGTTGCAAGTCGAAGGTATACCAGACCTGAGTGGATTTACGTTATCTTTTTTTGATGAACAAATTTTTATTGTTTTCTCGACAAACAATGCCAGCCAATCATTAATATACAACGAGAAGAAAAGGTCACAGTCAACAGCTCGACTCTTCCTCAGCTCGGAGCCGGTAAGGTACAAAATAAAATGCAATTGAACATTCCCTGCATGGCTATTCCAACTCCCCCAACCACCTTCCCCACGCCCTACGATACTTTTTAGGACAACCGCGTGCCTCATACATGAGTTTCTCTTGTGTGGCACAGCAGTCAACCCCTCTCCGCCATTTCCCAATGCACGGGGGATTAGGGCATTTCCAAGATGCAGCAATGTCCCTCTTAGCCACCACCATCGCCGTAGTGAGAAACAGCTTTTCATTTCTGGACCCATCCAGCCCATCTGTAATACCCAGGACTGCGTGTCGTGGGTCGTGAGGGACTTCCCACCAGTATTTCCATGGGTTCTTCCTCAATGTCACCCCAGAACCGTGTCAAACGGGGACATGCCCATACCATGTGAAAGAAATCAGCCGGTTCATGGGTGCACCTGGTGCAGGCGGGGGTCGGGCAAAAACCAGCCCGGTGAAGGCGTGTCGGGGTCAGGTAGGCTGCATGCAAATAGTATAGCTGGACCATACGGAGCCGGGCTGAAGCGGTGACTGTCCTGGGGGCCATAAGAGCATCGCGCCAGCCTTCCTCCTCTAATGGGCCCACCCACTCCTCCCATTGGTTTCGGAGTCGATCTAGCGTGGTCGGGGTGTTATTGACCAGTGTCCGGTAGATGCGGGAGATACCACCCCCTCCCCAGGTCCCCCAGCATAATCTGCGACTCTGGCGGGCTGTGTTCAGGGATCCGCGTGTCCTAAGTAGGTGTACGTGGAGGGCATGGCGCAGCTGTAGATATTTATAAAATTGTGTCTGATGCAGGGAGTACCGGGTGCGGAGGTCCTGGAAGGAGCGCATGTGCCGCTTGCCCACACATCACCCACCTGTGAGATCCCTATAAGGTCCCAGGATCTAAAGCCCTGTAGCCCACTAACCTCTCTGAGCCAGGTGCCTTGCCAGAGGGGCGTGCACTGGGTCAGCTTTTGTGTCCACTTAGTGTTTCGCAGCGCTGCCCGCCGGGCCAACAGCGCGGAGCGCGTCACCCCCGGTAGTCGGGACGGAATGGGTTCCCCATATAACATAGATTGGATTTTGGTCAGGCCTAACTCGCCCAGCTCAAGCCTGTAGGCCGGGTCAGACCAACTCCCGTTAAACCAGTCGTGTATGGAAAGCAAGCGCGTGGCCAGATAATACAGGTATAAATGGGTCATCCCCAGACCCCCATCAAACGAAGGAATCCTACATAGGCTCAGGGCCAAGCGAACCCTCCCCCAGAGGAACTTAGAGGCCATGCTGTCCAACTCCCGGAACCAGGCCCTCGGAAAGCAGAAGGGGGTGTTTTGAAGAACATAGAGGAACCTGGGGAGAATCATAATTTTAAACAGGGCGACTCTCCCTATGGGGTTCAGAGGTAATGCTTGCCATTTCTGGAGATCTGCCTTGACTCTCTTCACCAGAGGAGTAACGTTGAGGGCCCAGCCTAGCTCAGGGAGC
The DNA here is from genome assembly GCA_963921515.1 of Calotriton arnoldi. Lineage (NCBI taxonomy): Eukaryota > Metazoa > Chordata > Amphibia > Caudata > Salamandridae > Calotriton > Calotriton arnoldi. The sequence continues at coordinate 3,358,134 of CAWUFW010000096.1, read as the reverse complement.
AGAGTCACCCATATCTCCAAGTATTTGAACGACTGGCGTCGGAGCGGTATGTTGGACTGCCAGTCGTCGCATTCTTGAGACAGGTGGAGAGGGACCAGGACCGACTTGTCGGGATTCAGCCGGAGGCCCGCTCAAAGGAGTGTAGAATCTGGAGGCATTGAGGGCCGGATCGAGTGGGGTCTGCTAGATAAATAAGGACGTCGTCCGCATAGAGAGCGATCTTATCAGCCTCTACATTGGGCCATTCCCATCCCCGCACACGCCCCTCGGACCGTATCAGGGCCGCCAAGGCGAAGAGCAGGGGGGAAAGGGGACATCCCTGCCTTGTTCCCCTGTGGACAGAGAAGGGCTCCGACAAGACCCCATTGACTCGGGTGGGCATACAGGACCGCGAACCAGACCCCGAAAGTGGGGACCAAAACCCATCTCAGCGAGGACAGCATCTAAAAACCCCCAGTCCACCGAATCAAAGGCTTTCTCAAAGTCCACAAGGAGGACCGCCAAATAGGGGGTGAGCAAGTGGCGGTGAGCCAGGGCCAGATGCAACCTTCGGAGACAATGCCGGGTACCACGCGAGGGCATGAACCCGCACTGGTCCGGGTGGACCAACACGGATAGGTAGGGTTTTAGCCGCTGGGCAAGAATCGTGGCGAGAAGTTTCATCTCCGTGTTGATAAGGGAGATGGGACGGTAGTCGGCACACCGTGGGGAGAGTGGCTGAGATTTGGGAAGAACCACGATGGTGGCCATGTCTGTCTCGGGTGGGAAGGAACCCTTTTCGGTCGCCTCCTCAAACAGGTTAGTGAGGTGCGGAACGAGGGTCTCACGGTATAGAGCATAGTATTCCTGGGGGAGGCCATCCGGACCCAGGATCTTGCCCGAGGAGGTAAGGGTTATTGCTTCACCAATCTCTTCGTGGGTGATAGGGCGGTCCAGGTCTGCCTGGACAGTGGGGTCCAGGCGGGGAAGACGAGCGCCCCCGGCCCCCAGCAAGCCCGAGAGCGAAAGTGTCGGGGTTTTAGCCGTATAGAGTTGGTGGTAGTAGGAGGCGAAGGCGTGAGCCATCTCCAGTGGGGATCGGTGCACCGATCCGTCCAGGTCTACTATTTCGGGGATAATGCGGTTCGCCCTGGGATAGGTAGCCAATCTATGGAGAATTGAGCCGCTCTTGTCTCCCCAGCCATATACTCTGGCCACCGATGATTGCCAGAGGAGTTTAGCTGCCTCTAAGGAAAGCTGCCTAATCTCAGCGCGGAGGTGAGCGAGAAGTCTCTCTTTGGAAGCATCAGCAACCACAGAGGAGGACTGTTCGAGGCGCAATGCTTGCGCCTCTCGGGCGGTGATCAGCTGCACCCCGGATCGTGGCCTTGCTTGCTTCCCAGAGGGTGCCTGGAGAGGACACTGACCCCTCATTGGCCAGGAAATACTGCTTGAGCTCTTTCCCCACTACCTTCCGGAACTCCTTATCCTGGAGGAACCACGCGTTCATCCTCCACGTCAGACGCACTGAGGAGGGGGGGCCCCCGTGCTAAGTAGGACCGGAGAGTGATCAGAAATACCCCTAGGACCAGTTCGTTAATTGTTTCGCCTGCGCGAGTCTACTGTGGGATGGAGGGCCCGTCGTGTCCAGATCTGGGGAGGAAACCGCGTTAAAATCACCCCCGATGAAAGTGGAACCCAGGGGCAGGGAGGTCAATAGCTCGGTGGATTTTTCCAGTGTCGCCGTGAGCATCGATGGGGGTGAGTATATAGATATTAAGTTAAGGGGGTTGCCATTCAACGAACCACAAAGGGCCACCGAAGTGCCTTGGGAGTCGTGGATGACCCGTGTAAGCACAAAGGGAAGGGAATGCTTCAGCAGGACAGCCACCCCGCGGGAGCCCCGGGTGAAGCCCGAATGCCATACCCTGTCATACCCATAGCGTGCCAGGAAGGGGTAGTGATTACCCAGCAAGTGTGTCTCCTGAAGTAGGAGAACCTCTACCCCTAGGCGTTGTGCGTATCGCAGTACAGCCATGCGCTTGAGGCGGTCCAGGAGGCCGTTAACGTTCCAAGACAGAACGTGAAGGGAAGCCCCTGGGATGGGCGGGTCAGTCATGGTGGTAGGTGGTGGTAGTGGCGGAACAGAGCCTTACAGAGAGTCGTGGCCGCGAGAGGGATCACATGAGTGTGTGACAGGGTGCCTGTGTGAGGCCTTATGTATCCCATGAGGAAATGAGACTGAGTGCCGTGTGATTGCTGGTGCAACAAAACAATAAAAAACAACAACAAACACTGAAAAAGAACTATCCCAACCCCCCCGTCCCTCCCCCACCCTATACTTCGAGAACAGAAGCATCTGTCGGCCCCCCAAATAGAACCAAAACCAAACTAAAACGCTTGGGTTGAGTTGCGTAGAGGACCCCTCCATGTGGGAGGATATGCAGTGTCTCGGCAGAAAGACTTAAGATCAGAGCAAAAAGTCTGCCAGAGCCCCGGGTTCCCATGAGGCCGGAGCGTGCCCTTGGAGTGTTCACTTTATCAGCAGCCATCCACAGGATTGTTAGAGGGCCGGGCTGCGGGAGAGATCGGTGTCTGCCCTCGGGGAGTCGTGTTGGGCTGACAGTGGGGGAGCCACGCGCGGGCCGCCAGACGAATGGTGTCTTAGGCGGGGAGGGGAGTCCGAAGGGCTTGAAGAGTCTCAGAGTCTTTGGGCAGCCAGGCTCGAGGATCTTTGGGACGCTAACTGAGACCGGCGCCTCCTGCGGGATTGTGTATGTCGCCTGCGCTGGCGCCCAGGCGATCGAGGTTGCGTGGACTGGGCGTCCGTTGGCCTGGGGGACAGGTTACGTTGTTGTTTGAGGGGCCGGTCTTCCGTTAGCCAGGTCCAGGCCGCTTGAGGAGAGTCAAAGAAATGCGTATTGTTCTGAAAGACGACCCGCAGGCGCGCTGGGAACTGAAGCTGGTATTGAAGGCCCAGGGTTCGCAGTTTCTTCTTGACTTCTATGTATGAGCGGAGTTGGTCTTGTACTTCCTTGGTGTAATCCGGGAACACCATGATAGTGTGATTTTGGAATTTGAAGGGACCCTGAGAGCGTGCCTCGCGCAGGATGGCATCCCTGTCTTTGAAATTAAGAATTTTCAGGATGATAGGGCGAGGTGCGGCCCCGACTGGTGGTTTCGGCGCGAGGGACCGGTGCGCCCTCTCCACCATGAACCAAGCGGAGAGGGAGTCTTTAGGCATCCATGAAGTGAACCAAGCCTCCACAAAGGCGGTTGCCTGGGTCTTTTCGGCTCCTTCAGGGAACCCCACCATTAGGAGGTTGTTGCGGCGTGCGCGGTTTTCAGCGTCCTCCGCATGTCGGTGGAGCTCCCTGGTGTGTGATCGTAGGTTGGCCACCTGCTCTTTTAGTTGATGGATATCGTCCTCCGCTGTTGAAATTCGGGATTCGGCTTCTGTTATTCGGGCCGTAGCATTGCGGAGGTCTTCCCGGAGGAGGGACACATCCACCTTGACCTCTCCGATCTTCCCCTCCACTGACGCATGCGAGGCGCTGATTGCCTGCAGGATGGCTGCTAAGTCTTTGCCCGGGATGGGGGGAGCCCCATCGGCCTGCCCAGGTGGCTCGTGCTCCGAAGTGGTGAACCGGTCCATCTTTGTTTGTGTGGGGGCGGCTGCGGACTTAGAGGCCCTGTCTCTTCCCATGGTCGGATGACCAGTCAAGGGTCCGCGTGGGCTGCAGGGGCCGGACAAAGGAGAGCGGGCCACGAGCACACGCCTCGGCTGTGATTGCACGGCTCTTCAGGATCCAGCGCCACGGGACCAGGATGGACGCCGCTGTTCAGGAGATCAATGGAGGGGTGGGCCGCAGCCTCTCCGATCCCATATGCCGGCAGAGCCCTGCGGTGCGGTTGGAGATGAATGGAGTGATGAACGAGGCCGCAGGCACCCCCCGCAGTGAACCCCCGTTGGGTGAGGCCCAGTGAGGAAGGAGTTGGGGAGCCCCAGAAGGGCAACAGCCAACCAGCACACCGCTGCCCAAAGTGGAAGCCGAAGGAGGAAGAAGGGGCACCACCCTCCACGGGAGGCAGGCTGGATGTGCCGGAAGTAGGCCCTCCCGGGCCCAGGTGATAGTGCTAGGCCCAGGGATGCCCCGGCCCCTCGCGACGGTGTGTTATCCAGCTCTTCGTATATCCAGCCCGAAGGTCGGTGAGAGCCAGGTCAGGGGGGGGCAGAAGGCCCGCAGGAGTCCGTTAGGGGGGGAACCCCGCCGCCCAAAATGTACAGCCGGTAGGCCTCTCCAGCGCCCCACCAGGCAAATCCCAGGGGCAGAACCAAGGAGCAGGGACAGCAGATCGAGCGTGTCTCGGGACACCACAACGCCGCAGAGGACAAGGATGGTGGGGGGCCCGGAAAGTGTGGCACCGACCTTCCTTCCCGCTGCCCAATACGGCAGCCGAACCCCCGGCTCGCCCCCCACTCACCGGATAGTTTCTTCTTTCCGGGCTCCGGGCCGGTCGCCGCCGGTGAAGTGAAGCGGCGTCTCCCCGGCACATCTCACGCGGTTCAGGGGTGGAGGCCCTCAAAGCGTCCCCTCTCACGGGCCGGCCGTCTCTTCATGGGTCAGGACAGGAGTGAAGATGGAGAGTAGGCCCTCCAGGCGCACCGGCCTCCCAGGCGCGGTCACCGAAGGCCGCCGCCGGCTGCAAGGCCCCCGGGACATCCAACAAGAGGGAGCGATGAGGACAAGGCCCGGGCGGTGGCGAGGGCCGGTAGGACTTGGCCCGGGGGGGGAGCGCCCGCTGCCCGAATTGCGCAGCCGGTGGGCCTCCCCACCACCACCCCAGAAGACAAGCCCCGGGGGCAGATCCGAGGGTCCCAGGGGGGCCCCAGCACCGGGAAAGACCGAGAAGATGGTGGGGGGCCGGGAGGCCAAACGCCAACCTCCCGCACCGCTGGCCGATACGGCAGCCGATCCCTGACCACCTCCTCCTCACCGGTAATCTCTCCTGCTGGAATTCCGGGACGGTCTTTGGAGCCGAGGTGAGGCGATTCCGCTCCCGGCCACCCCGTCCTCGATTCCGGCGTGAAGCTGCCCAATGCGTTGCCGTTTACACTGCGGTCGCCTCCTCAGGCCACACAGGCGGGGATGAGCTCCGGAGGCTCAACAGCCGTGGGCGCCGGGCGCCGCCATTTTGTGCTCGCCGAGTGCGAAGAGGTCTCCGCACCGGAGCGGGCAACCAGAGGCCCAAGCAGGTCCCAGAGGCCAAAGCATCCGCTGCAGAGAAGGACAGGAGCTGGGGCTCCGATCGGCCCTCCCAGGGCCAGAGCGCCGGGATCACCGACGGGGCGCGATGGAGGCCGCCATCTTGCGACTCCGGGGCCTCGGCAATTCGGGGGCCCAGCCGGGTGCCCAGAGCTCCGATTCGGCAGGTAGACGGTTCCGGGCAGAGCTCCGCATTCAGGGAACCGCAGCAGGCAGGTGTGGGTTGCGGATGGGTGCCGCTGACTGCAGGATGCGAGGCGGATGACGGAGGGGTCCCGGAGCACTCTTAGAGTGCGACCGCCATCTTGACGCCTCAGGCCACGCCCTCCGGATTTACGTTATCTTAAAGGAAATTGAAAGCTCTGATCAAACAGAAGGAGAAGTTACAGATGATACAGAACGAACTGATGAGAGCAAATTGAAACCACCTTAAAAGAGACTGTAAGAAAAATTAAGGTGCAACATAATCCAGTCAAATTCAGTTAATACGTCAAGAAGATTTGAAAAAGACTCGAGAAAGACCTTATTAAAAAAAAAAAAAGGCAGAGAAAAATATCTAAGTGTGTGGTTGTACAAAAGAAGATGAATTTTAGATTTTATTTTTTTTTAGAATTAGGTTTATAAGAAAGTTAATAGTAAGTTAGATTTTTAATTTAAAAAATTTACGTCCGAAACCTAGTTTAAAACGTAAATGTATTAGAGCTTGCTTATTTGGTGTCTAATTAACTATGTCAGTGTGGTTAATACTAACAATTGTTGTTCCTGTCTTGATGGTGACTAATGACAAAAATCAGACTATTAATGCAATAAGTATGAAAGTGGAAGTTATTACTAAAAGTCCAACTAATATAGTCCATAATGATGGAAGTATTTATCATCAAGCTAGATCAATTACTGATTTCTCATTAAACGTTTTTACTAAATTATTGTATGAATATATTTATACAATGAATGTGAATGACTGTTATGTTAGATTCACTCATGAAGGTTGCGGGCAGGATTGTTTTAGACCGGTTGCAATTATGGGCGGAAGAAAATAGTATTTTGAGTGATGTACAGTACGGTTTTAGATCAGGTCTAGGTATTAACGAGCAGGTTCTTAATCTTAATATTTTAATTGGAAAGTACACGCAGGCAAAAAGGGGAAATTGTATTTGGCATTTGTTGACCTCACAGCTGCATTTGATTGTGTAATTCATAATAAGCTGTGGGGCATTCTTAGAGATTTAAAGGTTGATCCTATTTTAATACAGTTTTTAAGAGAGCTATACTCTGGCGCTACAGCAAAAGTCCGGTACGGACTTAAGGGAGAGTGTACTGTGCCGTTTAAAGTTGAGAAGGGAGTGAGGCAAGGCTGCGTTTTGGCACCACTGCTGTTCACTTTGTATACAAATGCTTTGGAACAGGAGTTGGTGGCAAATGCTGGGGATCCGCCATATGTAAATAAACGCCCGATAGTCTCCCTCCTCTATGCCGACGATGCCGTACTTATGGCACGTACCCAGATTGGTCTTCAGAAGGCTCTTACATTTTATACAAGTTTTATGGACAACCTTGGATTAAAAATGAATGTAAAGAAAAGTTTTATTATGACTTGTGGGCGAGGGAAACATAAGGACCGCAGTTTTCAAGCTGGGGGAAGCAGGGTGGAATCTATTAACTCCTTTTGTTACCTGGGTGTTCTTTTTGATCGCACAGGGGCTTGGGCACTAGCGATAAAGACTAGGAGCCTTCTGTTTATGAAGTCTACCGCGGCCTTAATTAAATTTACAAAAAATTGGGGAAAAGGCCACCAGAAATTCTTTTAAAAATCTATCAAGCTAAATGCGTGAGCATAGCAACTTTTGGGGCAGGTATTTGGGGCTTTTATGATTGCACATCGATCCAATATGTGGAAAACGCCTTTTTAAGATTTATTTTGGCAGTCCCGGCCAGTGCTCCAGTTTTTAATTGCCATAGCGAATTAGGAGTAACATATATCTCTGACCTTATTAAGGCGCAACCGGTGCTGCTCTGGCACAGAATCTGGACCTCTGCTAGCACTGGTTTAAATAGGGAAATAATAACTGATGTAATGAAACTAGATAACGCCAGCAAGATTCCCTGGTTGAAGTATGTAAGTAATTTTATGCAGGACATTGGGCGTCCAGAGTATTTTTCCCTACCCGAAAATATGAATTGTATTAATCGGAAGGATTTTAAAAAAAATTGTATGACCCATCTGGAAGAAAATAGGTTAACTTTGGAAATGAATAAACCTACGGTGGTTGAACATCAACTAATTATTACAATATATAATATTCAACCATATTTGACCTGTACATTGGGGGGATACGACAGGTATATACTAACGCGTTTTAGATTTGGGACTTTCCACCGTTTGATTAGCCATCCAGATATTAACAATTGGTCAAGGGAACTCTGTTGATGTCCTTGTGATAATATTTCATCACAAACGACTATTCACGCTATCCTATTCTGCAAATTCTATAAGGATGAAAGGCGAAGATGGGTATTACCGTTATTAAAACAGGGGGATGGAGACAATGTCGCCCTGCTTTTTTGTATTTACAGATGTTGGGAAATTATTATTGTATAGGATCTATGGTCGGTTTTCTGAAAAGTGTACATAGAGCTAGAAAATCTCTAAATATTTGAATGCCAGATGTAAAATTTATGATAGAAACATAGTTATGTGATGATGTATAGTATAATACATTTTAATCCCTGGACGTTAAAAAATAGTTACTGTTAAATGAATTGTTTTTTAATGAAATTTTATTTAGCAAATGTGTCTTAAATGAAATTTTTATGATGTGTGATGATATGTTTTTATTGCCTGCTTTTATGATTTTAATGTTTAAAATCGAATAAAGCTCGTTTTGATTGATTGATTGACTGTTATGTTTGCATGCAATTACCATCGTCTGTCTCGGAGGGTGTAACATATCACCACCTTCCTCTAACATATGGTGTTTCGTGTAGTGTACTAACTAGTCTATTCTATGTAACAGGAAAATTATAATTTTATTATTCTAACCTAGATGTGTTTTTTTCCAAACTTCCTATTAGAAAGAATTTAAATAAAGTATCTAGTACCTTAGAAGCTGAATATATGGGAGAGTTCTTTCATACTACACAAACTTTGGATTTAATATATGCCCACAAAAATAATCTCACCTGTAGTTTACAAATAGAAGAAAAGGATTTCATTAATATGGTAGAAAATAGAAGACAAGAATTCCATAAAAAGGCTGCTGGCCAGAAAACTAATATACCACCTTGGGCTTTTAGAGAAGGAAATTATGAAAAAGGCGAGACTTATGCTGCAATGCCTCTGGATTGGAATCACAAGGGGAAGCTTTGCTTGCTAAGACTAAAGACCAACTATAACAACTATTATTTAGGTACTAGTAAATGTGAACATAATTTCTTAATAACAGGAGGATGGGGATTAAAGGGAGGAACGGACCCTGTTTTCCCAGGAGTATATTATGTGTGTGGGAGGAATGCTTATTATAGACTGCCTGCTCACTGGTAAGGTAGTTGTTACTTTGGGATTGTATTTCCTAAAGTATACCACAAAGATAAAAATAATAAAATTAATGAGATGAAACATGGACTAATACGTAGTAAGAGAGCAAGTTTTTCAGAAATAGTGGGTGATATATTTGATGCGATAATACCTTCAGTTGGAGTGGTTCTTAATTCACACAAAATTCGAAAATTATCCACAGTGGTTGATCGATTATCAACTGATACTGCTGGAGGGTTCTTATTGATTGATACAGAAATGGTTGCAATTAGATCAATGGTTATGCAAAATTGACTTGCCCTTGATATATTATTGGCAAAAGAGGGTGGAGTCTGTGGAATGCTAAAGGTGCAACATTGCTGCACTTATATTCCTGACAAAAGCAACGGTATTGAAGGGTATATTAAAAATATTACGAATTTACATAGAGATTTAACACAACTAAAGGTTGATGGTGTCTGGGAGAAAATTAATAAGAGTTTTTCAAAAATAGGTAAATGGTTCACTGATTTTGGTAAAAGTTTATTAGAAGGAGTAATAATACCAATAGTATCAATAGTAATCATGCTAATAATAATGACTTACAAATGTTGCAAGAAAAGAAGAGAAAGGATAAATATGCTAGGTGTAGATAACAAATGTAAAGGTAGAAAAAGGAAAATAGAAGAAATAGAGTTAGAAAATATGAAAGACAAATATTATGAAACAATGAAAGATTTAGGTGAAAAGAAGAAACTTAGAAGTGAAAGAAGTACGAGTTTCTGAGGAAACAAGAAATGGCAATGGGTGATGGATATTTTATGATGGCATAAAAAGCCATCAAAGGGGGGAATTGATGGAGCAGGGTTTGCGTCATGTAAACCTGCTCGGATCAACACCACATGATAACATTTATTAATTATGTGTTTTGTACTACATGCAATAATACACACAAACACTGGGAGATGCTTTGCACACGCGTGCATTGCAATTAAGACTAATGCATGAAATGCTTAGGCCGCATATCGCTTTTGCATATTAAAACCGACAAAGTGGAATAATGCTATTGCAAATAATAATGCTTTGCACATTAATGCTCATATGAATTAACATGGGATTAGTGAAATGGTGGGAGGGAAATAGTGTAATTTCCATTTTTGTGTTATTAATATTCTTTACATTTCTCTTTCATCGTAGTTTTTAAAATGGGCCTATGGTGAACAAATAGATACGCGTGTTAAATTAGCCTGAATAAATGAAAAGGCCGCAAAAGGTTGACCTGTACATGAACTGTGGTGGGTGTCAGCGGCGGATGAAGGAAACCTTCAAGAGTGAAAGAAAGACGTGCAATATTTCAGGACGTTGAGATGCCTGGGAAAGCTCAAATTGATGAACATTTTATGTCTAGCCGATACATTGTTTGAAATAAAGTTGCTAATACAGGGACAAGCCATTCATCGGAGAATGTGACGTGATGAGGGATAGAGAATCGATTCATAAGCAGTGAAGCAAATCGTGAGGACGAGTTTAAAACAAAGGAGAGCATGTAAAGCCGAATGAAGTAATGGAGGTGTGGTGTAACACCCCACAAATTAACCAATGAAATGTTGAGATTTCCCCGAATGTTGCAGATTAGTAGGATGGTCAGGTTGAATTAGGGTATAATTGGGATGCTCTTAGGGGGTGTGGTTAAGGCACCTTTCCGTAGGTCCAGAGAGGCAGATGGTGATCGTCGCTGTCCGTCGGTTAGAGGCCTACCCGTTTCCTGATCCTATCCTTTCCCGGTTTCCTTTATCGGGTTTCCTTTCACTATCCTCGTGGCCAGGGGGTGGTGGTTTCCCTGATCTTTAATCGATTGGTATGTATCAATAGGGAAATTCGCAATGTCTGCAAATGTTTTTCTTTCATGACTCTTATGTCTCTTCATCTATCCACTCCATAATATTCACTGTGATTCAGATGTTTGTGATCTTGTCTGCATATTTTATGATATTTCTCCTATAATGTGTATTTTCTTTTCCTGTAACTTTGTACCTGAGATTTTTCTTATAATTATTGAAGATAAACAGATTAACAATATTTTTTGAGTTTGTGATTATTTCCTCATGACAACTGTTAAGATTTTGGTTAAATAGTCATGTCAATAATTTACACTACTCAATCAATATGATTCATCGCCCAAGAGGAAAGTGGTTGACGATATAGGTTAAAGGGCTATAATAGAGAAGAAACGATTAGATAATCTGTTTTTCCCTTTAAATGAGTAAAGACAAAATCAACGACACACAAACCGCATTTCAGCGTCATTCTCGTAGGGTTTGTTAAATGTTTGAGAAATTGTGTATTGTATGTTTGGGGCCCGTTGTCTGCTGTGTCATTCAGAGACCCCCGGTTTGGCGCTGGATCAGCGGTGTTTGATTAATCCAGATCCAGGTAACCTCCAGGTGAACTAGGGTCATAGAAATATAGGTACATTTCTCTCTTGCGAATAATTTGCCCTGCAAAACATTTTCAGCACTAATTTTGAAGGGAGTCTCTGTGACGCCCTAAATTGCGTCTGACAATTCTTTCCAAAATGACAGGTAAGTGGTGAATATATGTACAATATGCCTTTCACAAACCAGGTATTTTCCCCTTTGATGGACATTTGGCAATAAATGTTGGGGAGCATAATGCATCCAAAAAATTGTTTTATGATACCTGCTATATCCTGTGTCTCCTAGTTCCTTGCTGCTCAGCCTGTGTGAGTGTGATGTAATAGAATGTTCATGAGTGCATGGTTTGGATTAGTGGTCAGTTGGAATGAGTGGGGCTAAGCAGCAGGATGCTGTTCCCGGTGGGGTCTTTACCATCTTACTTATAACTGAATAAACTACATAATCTACACTGCTGGCTCCTGGACTAATTACCTACAAGGACCCTACTTCATTTACAACGACAATTTTGAAAGAACTACGCGTACAGAGACAAGAAATTAATCAATAAACTAAAAAGAAGATTTCCAGAGTCTGAAAAGAAGCTCTAAAATAAGCCTGATCAACGCTTTGGATGCCCACCGGTGTCTTCTACAACAGACAGCCTACACATTGGATGTTTTGGGCATTGGACATTAGGTGGCTTGTAATCTACCAGTCTACAGACAGCTTACAGAATTGAAGATTTGATGCTGGTCTTGTGTGGCTTAAAGACAACCAGCCTACAGTCAGCCTACACATTGGACGTTTTGGGCGTTGAACCATGGATGTTTGAAATCTACCTGACAACAGCCAGCATACATAAGTCATGATTTGATGTACTACCTGATGCTTGAAACCTGCCAACCTACACACAGCCTTTTGAAACCAACTTGCAGCATCATATTGAGAAGTTGTCAACGTTTAATTTTGGATGGCCGGATGTCATACAAGCCAGCAGTCATCAATAATCCTAAGAACCGGCACATTCAATGAACCAGCAACGCTGCATGTATTTGGTACATCATTTCAAGTCTAAGCTGTGAGTAATCTGCAATGTTTCCAGTGATGTAACTGTGATGGGGAGCCAGTAACATAGGCAGCGTACAACTCTTGCAGCACATTATTAATTTCTATTAAACTGTGTAGTGGCAGCGTATGTTTTAGAAGCTGGACGAGGAATCTATGTGCCAAGAGAAATATTAACTTCAGCACTACATGTCAGCGGTTGTTGAATAGTGCTTCATCTACTCGTGTCGGGCCCCAGGGAGTGTTAGCCTGTACCAAGTTAAATACGTCATTATGTGCTCAAAGCATATTGTGGATGTTTGTATTTAAAAATTATGCCCTCGTGCAAGCACCGTTGTGACTAGTAACGATCAAGTTATTGCGTGTGGAGCTGCTCGTACCTGTGATGCTCCAAGGTTGGAGTCCACGTGTTAGTTGTGACAGCTGCGGGCTCAGGAGGGCACGAGCTGTGGCATTACTGAGCGTGGGGAGTTTCCATGTCAACCACCTCCGTGAGTAGAAGTTCATGGTTGCAGTTATCTTCATAAGACTTCGGTGACATCATTGGAAGCGGTTCAGGCAGCTGCGCTGAACTGACGCAGCACGTATCTCCAGCCGCTGCGATTGGCTGTGCATTGCTTTCTCACGCCAGTTGCCTAGCAACGTAAGAAACTGTGAACAGACGCGCATACTGCCAGTCGTGCGAATTGAATACGGATTCGTGAGCAGGTGCAACACGCTGGCAATCAAGTGTACTGAGAACGTGAATCCCCGACGTGGTCATCTACACGCAGGTGCAGCAGGTGTCTGGTAATGTTTGGCGGAGTGTTTCGTGTCGACGGTGACTACTTTTATTGTTTTAATTTGTTGTGTTGGCAAGCTGTTTATGAGCCTCGGTGACTCTTCACATACAGTTGTTGTATGGGTAGTGTGTTCGGGTGAACACCGAACTGTTACACAGTATTGGTAGCATCTGTCATATTCATACTAATTATCTGTACAACTCCTTGTTGTAGCTTATACATTTTGTCTTGAAGCTAATGTTGAATTTACTTTTTGCCATACTTATTTGGCTGTGGTTTGCGTGTGTCTTTTAAAGTTTGGGGTGCGTGTTGTGTTGGCGTTGATCTGTGTAGTTTCCCACGTGTGGGAGTCTGTAGGGCCAGGTCTGATATGTGACTTATGCTTTAATTTGCTGTGTGTGCAGTATTCTGTATTGTGAAGTGGTGTGCTGGTCCTTTGTGTGACCGTGTTGGGTACTTTACTTGAGTCTGTGGTGAGTTTGAGTTTTATTCTGTGCAGCGCGTACAGTGGTGGGGTGTGGAGGTTGCATCCTGCCTGGAACATGTGTGTTCCTTTGCTCAGTTTGACATGGTGCGCTGTAGTGGTTCTGCAGCGCGTACAGTGGTGGGTGTGGAGATTGCATCCTGCCTGGAACAAGTGTGTTCCTTTGCTTAATTTGACGTGGTGTGCTGTAGTGGTTCTGCAGCGTGTACAGTGGTGGGGTGTGGAGGTTGCATCCTGCCTGGAACAAGTGTGTTCCTTTGCTTAGTTTGACGTGGTGCGCTGTAGTGGTTACGCAGCGCGTACAGTGGTGGGGTGTGGAGGTTGCATCCTGCCTGGAACATGTGTGTTCCTTTGCTTAGTTTGACGTGGTGACCTGTAGTGGTTCCGCAGCGCGTACAGTGGTGGGGTATGTGGTCGCATTCTGCCTGGAACATGTGTGTTCCTTTGCATAGCATGAAGTGGTGTGGGTTGGTGGTGTTTGCAATGAACTTCCTTTACAATTCTTGGAATGTAATGATTCATGTAATGTGACGTACTTGTTTGCAATGATCTTCCTTATCAATTCTAGGAATGTAATGATTCATGTATGTGATAATCTTATGTTCTCTTTCTTTACAAATCTAGCAATGCTGTGATTCATGCTATATTATCTTATGTGACCTAATTTTATTTTAATATCTTAAGGATGAAATGTGATCTTTCCTCGTGATTTAGGATTGGTTGCTTACGTGTACAGCAAGTGTGAATATGTATTTTCTTTCACTTTGCTTCCTGTTGTTTATATTGTTTTCTGAAGGAAGGAGATGTGTTATATCCTGTGTCTCCTAGATCCTTGCTGCTCAGCCTGTGTGAGTGTGATGTAATAGAATGTTCATCAGTGCATGGTTTGGATGAGTGGTCAGTCAGAATTAGTGGGGCTGAGCAGCAGGATGCTGTTCCCGGTGGGGCCTTTACCATCTTACTAGTAACTGAATAAACTACATAATCTACATTGCTGGCTACTGGACTAATTACCTACAAGGACCCTACTTCATTTACAAAAATACCACGTTAGTCAAAGAAGTTTCGATATATGTTCTGTTGAAGTTTAGAGATTGTAGCTGTTTCAGGACTGTTCTAGTAACTGCAGTTCATTCAGGTAATTTAATGCCAATGAGATTTGCATTTATATCTTTGAGTACTATATGCAATAGTGCATAGTATGTTGTGCCTTATATTTTTCTTATAATACCCTGCAGCAGCTTATGGTACATTATTTTCTGGCAATAAATTACTTTATTTTCCTACATAATGAAGATGCATTACATTATATTAGAGAGTGTCGAGTGATTATTTCAATAAATTTTCACACAACCAGCCCTGCCAACAGATAGAACAAAGCCCTTGACCAACATTCCATAACTTAAAAATATATGTCCATATATTCAAATATTTAAATTTGCAACTCTTCATAAGGGATCATCAGATTGTGATTGCTTTTACTGAGAGTTCCAGATAGGAACCCCAGCTGTTGACCATTTTGAATTTCATAGAGCATTGGATAACTGAAAGTGCTAAATCTATTGCATTCTCTTAACGCTTATGTTCTTCAGTTCTCATACTTTTGGACATGCTCTTTTGACACAGGGCAATATACTATTCTTCTCTGTTTTCTAGCCTCCTTATGTATCATGGGTTTAGCACACAACGGTTTAGCTCTCTTCACCACATCTGTGAAAGTGTAAGCCACCAGAACTTCTACTGCAGTATCTTTGCAACTACTGAACATGCGCTCACACCAACACTTCAGTACATCCAAAACATTCATCAAATGATTTGTAGTCAGTAAACTGAACTATTGCAAAAGAATTCCTGTGGGCCTTCCTAAGTACTCCCTCACACTACTAGACAAGTTTATTAATTTGCGACCCGGATGCCATACAATTTAAACAGGCATACCCCCACTAAGTAAGCTGACTAACTTCCAGCAACATGTACACATACAAGCTATGGACACTTGTATTTAAAGCAGCATATGGTCTGGTGTCTGGTGTCGGACATCTTCTCTTGATACACACCTACCCAGGCATTTAGAGACACATAGCTCACGCCTCAAAGATTTGGTCATTCTACCTTCTAGGCCCCGTGTACTGGAACTTCCTACCATCAGATATTCACACGAGACCCCATGTGCAAGAGTGCAAAACGTCATGGAAAGGACATATATCGCAACTCGAAAGACAAGAGTGTCAAAATCAGTCAAAATATTTTATTTTGGGCAGAAGCCCATAAAACATTAGCTTTAAAAACATATATTTAAAAACAATGTGCATAGTTATAAAAACAGAAATTGTTATGTACCAAGCGAATACACATTGCAGATTATCTAACATTGGTACCATATTGAACCTAGATATCAAAAAGTGGTTCACTAGCAATTATCTTAAAAGACTGTAATAGACAAAGCAACAAATGCAGATAAAAAAGGAAAATGTTATACATACAATGGTTAAAAATAGTAAAATCCGGGGGCGTGGCTAGCCAACACCCAGGATGGCCGCACGGGGATAGAGCTCCGGTCGGCCGCCGACTAATTCCCCCTTCACATCCGTTACATTCATCCGTATGCCCGTAATTTCCGTGACTACAGAGGCGCCTCGATTCACAGACCGACCCGATCCGCCGCAGAGACAAATCGGACCCCGATTACCGACGCTGGAGCCATTTGAAGTGGTTGGCCGCGGGATGGACGCAGACCCGGCCGTGGCGTTGCACGGCCTTTCCTGCTGCCGGCGGGTGCGTTGGAAGACACTCGGCCTTGGGAGGCGCTTAATGAGAACGGACCTCGCGGCCGGTAGCTGCCGCCGCTGAATAGCACCTTCCAGGCTCGGGAACTTGTGTGGACCTCCGCAGACTGCCTGTGAGTGCTAACGGCCCGGGGCACCTCGATAATTGCGCCCGGGACAAATACGACGTACCGGAGTCCACGGCACTTCCTGACAGGCTCTTCGGCGAACTGGGGGCAGGGACCCTTACCGATGTGCACCACGTCAGGCCTGTGGAACAGTGTTGGGGGCCGTTTAAGACATTTTTCTCCCCACTTCTTCCCCCCCCCCCCCTCCGTCTGGTGGCTTGGCTCTGCTGGGAGCTGGGGGCTCTTTTGATGGAAACGAGGGTGGCCGCCTCCCTGCCCCTCTTGCGCGCCGGAGCTGTGGCACCATCCACCCCTTGAGGACGACCTTCAGTGCCCGGGCTGCGCCTGCCTGAGTTTCAGCCGCCGCCATTTTGGGCCACGCACGACTTTTGGCCGAAGGGGCACGGGCCTCACTGATCAGTCCTAGCCTGTCCACTGCCTTGTTCGCCCGACGCTCCTCTGACCCGACATCTCCCGATCAAGGGGGAGGAAAGAGACATAATGGCCACAGCAAGGGGCCCCAAGCCATCCACTCTGCATAGACTGTCGAAGTTTGCCCACTCCAAGCCTGAAGAAACTGAGGGGCAGCAGGAAGATGCAGAGGCAAAGCAACAATCTGATGATGGGGCCCGACATTGGTGGACATAATGGAAGCTGTCCAGGGGGTCCATACGGCACTGGAACATAAAATCGACACGTCTCTATTGATGTCAACCTGATCCGCGCTGATCTGAAGAACATGGGGGAACGAGTCAAGGCGAACGAAGGCTCCATCGCCACGCTTACGACCTCCACGACGCGGCTGGATTCGGTGGTCAAGCAACTGCAGGCCCAGACAATTGATCTTGAAGCCCGACTGGAAGATTACGAAGGGCGCGCAAGAAGAAACAATGTGCGTATTCTTGGGGTTCCCGACCGGGCGGAGGGGCAGGCCACCGACCTGTTCGTTGAGGACCTGATCCAAAATCACCTGCGACCTCGGTCTCTCTCCAACTACTTCTCCGTTGAACGCACCCACAGAGTGCCTGGAGGCCCTCCGAAGCTAGGCGCTCCACCTCGCCCCATTCTGGTGCGGATCTTCAATTTTCGTGACCGAGATATCATTCTCCAGGCCGCGAGAAGTGGACCCCCCCTGAAATTCGAGAATTCAACTATCACCTTTTTCCCGGATTTTACCTATAAAGTGCAGTAGAGGCGCCGCTCATTTCTGGAAGTAAAGCGTGCTCTCAGGGGACACAATCTAAAATATGCCATGCTCTTCCCTGCAAAGTTACGTGTGCAATCAAATGGCAAGTCGCTCTTCTTCCAGTCCCCGGAGGAGGCCTGGGACTGGTTGGAGGGGTGGCGTTCCTCCACAGACCGGGACGGCCCTTCCCGGGATCACCCCCACGAATCCAACCGTCCTCGTTGAAAGATTGGCTGAGCTCATGCGGTGCAGGTATTGGCAGACTTAACACGAACTGGGGGTTCATGCCTTGTGTTTGGTGACTTGCTACGATATTGACTGTGATCCCCTGGTCACACTCCTTGGTTGTGGTGGGCGAGAAACATTTGCTAACCTCCTATTGGTCCACATATACGTATTTTCCCATATATGAACGTTCCAAGACACTTGTTAATGTTTAATTGAGGCCTGTTTTTTTGAGGGGAGGGGGATGGGGGGACATATCGCCCGGAGCGATTGGGGTTCTAGACTTACGATTTGGGGCTACAAGATTCCTTAGGCTCCATTCTGGGCAACTATGCTGCTTCTTTTGGGGGGAAGAGGGTCGAATCTTGGGTTAGATTGGTTGTGTAGCGTTCCCCTCGAATTGGTTTTTGTTATGGGTATCCAAGCGCTCTGCAAATTGGGGAGGTGGGCAGTTCTGAGTCCACGTTGCCGGGAGGCAGGGTGGGGGGGGCTCCAGGGTGTTTTATTGAGGTTTTTTTTAATTTTTGTTTCATTTTTTGAGCAATCTGTCTGTGACAATCATGCACATTTGTAACGTGGTTATTGGCACGCATACCGACTTTAAGTGTAGACTTCTGTTATGTATCCCAGTGTGCACTACTATTTCCTGGGCCTGGTGGGAGATGGGGCTCCTGTTCTCCGATCCTAATGTCTCTGCCGCCCTGGGCCAACTCAAAATAATCACCTGGAATGTGAACGGTTTAGGCGACCGGATTAAAAGGGGGCTAGTCTTGCAATATCTGAAACGCCACTCCCCTGACCTCGTACTTCTTCAAGAAACACATATTCCTGGCACTACATACAACGCATTGAACCGCTGGGGCTACAAACTACTTGCACACGCGGGTTACACTAGGGGATCCAGAGGGGTAGGCATCCTTCTCGCTCCTCCCTTCCCTTTCAGGTCAAAACAATTACACGCGATCCCGCTGGGCGGTTTGTCATGGTATCCGGAGGTTGGGAAGGCCGCTCTCTCAACGTGACTTCATTATACATACATCCCAAACTCCACTCCTCCACCCTGACCGCTCTAGGCCCTCATATGCTGAACTTACCAGAGGGGGACATTATACTAGGGGGAGACTGTAACGCCACCCTGGCTGGGGACTTGGATCGTTTACCGCCCGACAAACTGAACCACAGGGGAAACTCTTGTCAGACTTTTTAATGGCCCTAGGACTGGTTGACGCGTGGCGCACACATCACCCCTCAGATTGGCAGTACACCTTCCTTTCCGGGGTCCATGGGAGCATGTCACGTATTGATTATCTCTTGTGCCAAGCTTCACAGCTTTCTATGTTTAGTGACATAACCTTTTTGCCTAGGAGCATATCCGACCACTCTCCGATCCTGGCTCATTACGGTGGTGTCCTCTCCCGCTCTCGTCGGGAGATGGCCCTCAACCCATGGTATCTCCGAGTCCCGGATATACGAGACAAGCTGATAAAGGCCACGTCGGATTATTTTGCAGAAAATTAGGGCTCCGTCAACTCGGATGTAACGTTATGGGAGGCATATAAGACGGTGATTCGGGGGTGTGGGGTGGCAGCAGTGGCAGGCCATCAAAAAGAGAAACGTCAGCGACTAGAAGATATAGAACTAGAGGTGGCCGATCTCGAACGCGACCTAATCGCGTCCGCCACCCGTACACTTCCCACAGGCTTGCAGTGAAGCAGAGGGAATATCACGATATAGCCAGAGAGGCGGCCCAGGCGCACTACCGCTCTACTCAATACCGGGTATATGAAATAGGAGACAAGGCCAGTAAACTGTTGGCGTGGTTGGATAGGCGTGAAGTGGCCAGTAGGTGGGTGGCTGAAATTGCGGCCCCTTGCAGAGAACGGCGAAGCGACCGAGATGGAATTGCAGAGACTTTCGCTCACCATTTTGAGCGCCTCTATGTCCCTACATCCACTTCCACACAGGAAGAAGCCACCGACCTGCTTTCTACCCTCCCCCTGCCAAGGTTAGATCCTCAGGATGTTGCAGACCTTGACACTCCACTTGATCCTGAGGAGGTATCTAAGGCGATTGGGGCATTGCGCTCTGGGATGGGCATGGGTCCTAGTGGCCTTCCAATCGAACTCTATAAGGCGGTCTCATCGGTTCTGGCTCCATACCTGATACGTATGTACGATGAAAGCGCAGACCATGGGAGTTTGCCCGAGACACAGCGTTTGGCTAACATTGCGGTCATCCACAAAGAAGGGAAACCCCGAGACCAGTGCGGTTCATATCGACCAATTTCCCTCCTCGACCCAGAGGTCAAAATCCTAGCTAAACTTCTGGCCCTTCGCCTATCGCCCCATCTCCACAAACTAATACACCCGGACCAATCCGGCTTTATGCCGACAAAAAACACGGCGCTCAACCTCCGTCGCCTCTTCGGAGTATTGGGCAGAGCCTCCACCATACAAGAAGACGCGGTGATCGTGTCCTTAGACGCTAAAATGGCGTTCGACATGATGGAATGGCCTTTCTTATTTGCCTCTCTGGAAAGATACGGCTTTGGTCCACGTTTTATGTCCTGGGTGCGTTTATTATATGCCAAACCTTTGGCCCGCGTTTCGGTAAATGGTGGCAGATCGGCGATTTTTGAGCTGGGGAAGGGCACGAGGCAGGGTTGCCCCCTGTCACCGCTGCTATTCGCTCTAGCACTTGAGCCCCTGGCGGTGTGGATCAGGGGTGACCCTTCTATTCGTGGCCTGAATTGGGCCCCGGATTGGTCGGACAGAATATCCCTCTATGCTGATGATATTCTTTTATATTTGGCCAAACCACGATCTTCGCTCCATGCGGAGCTCCATATTCTCACTCTTTTTCGGAAATACTCGGGCTACACCATCAACTGGGACAAGTCATTGATCTATGTCCTCAGTGGAGACCCCCCACGACTTCCTCCAGGTTGCACAGCTAGCATAGTCACGGATGGCTTCCGCTACCTGGGTATCTATGCCACGAGAGACACAGATGTCTTTCATAGGAAAAACCTCCTCCCTCCCCTGCATCGCCTCCGGGCTGACGTACAACATTGGAGGGCCCTGCCCCTTACCTTGCTTGGTAGAGCTGCCCTGTTCAAAATGATGGCACTTCCCCGTTTTCTATACGCCCTACAGAACACACCCTACCCTGTCTCACCACAATATTTTCAAACAATTGATTCCGAGGTCCGTTCACTGTTATGGAATGGCGGCACGCCCGAATCGCCCCTGACAAAACTCTTGCGCAGCTGGTACGATGGTGGTATTGCTCTTCCTGCAATCAAAATATATTACTGGGCCTCGCAATTGGTGGTCCTCAATCACTGGGCCCACCGTCCCATTACGGACCCAGCGTATAGAATGGATAGGTTCAATATGGCGGCGGGCAATTATATGAGGGTGTTATATGGAGGGCCTAAGCAACTACCATTATTTACGCCCACCTTCACCACAGTCCCAATCTGGCACGCGGCCACTGCCGCGCTAGGCTGGAAGGGTAAAATCTCGCGAGTTACTCCATTGCTGGAGTCCTGTCAATTGGGTATGCTGTCGAGTCTGCCTGGGTTTGATAAGTGGGACTTGATTGGTCTTTCCGCAGTGGGGGACATGTGGGCGAAGGGTGCAGTGGTTCCATTCGACGAATTGCGGGTAAAATACCAGTTGCATGAGGGGGAAACATTCCGTTACCTGCAAGCACATAGTGCATTAACTAAAGCCATCCCCAAGGGTTCCGATCTACCCGTCTCTTCACCTCTGGAAGACAGGCTCCTTGACGACTACCTCCCAGTTAACGCTATTTCCCTAACTTACCGTAAAATACTTAATAATTTACCGGAACCACTCGATAAACTTCGCATGAAATGGGCGGACGACATAGGGGAAATACCGGACGAGGATTGGAGGGAGGCCTTGGCATCTCCTAGGGAGGTGGCAATCCGATCCCGCTTTAAGCTTATACAACTCAAAATACTTCACAGGGCTTATTATACCTCCACAGCACTCGTTAAAATGGGTTTGACAACCTCCCCACTCTGCCCCCGGGATTGTGGCTCCTTGGGTACCTTCCTATATCAGTGGTGGGGCTGTCCAGTTCTCCAACACTATTGGAACAAGATTTTATCCACCATGTCCCGAATGTGTCAGAAACCAATAGAACCCACCCCTAGACTCTGTATCTTAAACATTTGGGATGCAACCGACCTCAACCGCACCGAACAATTATGGGTCTCCCTGGGCTGTATTATTGCAAAACGTAACATTGCCAGAACATGGAAGGTGGAGTCGTACCTCGACGCACAGATTGGGCTGAGGACATGGACTGGTGCATGCTGGCTGAGAGGGTGATATACGAGAGCAGAGGCTGCCCAGGCAAATGGACTAAAATATGGGGCCCATGGAACGAGCACAGAGGATTTTTATGTACTCCCTTTGCGGATAACGCCCCATATAATGTGGACAAGGAGTCACTTTAAGGATTTGATGTCATTGTGTGCCTATATTATCAATTGTATTGTTTATTTTAATTTCATTAGTCGTACATGTTATATGTCTATTTTACGTGATGTGCTAATCCTGATGATTGCTCCTTTTCAGGTTGTTGCTTTTGTTGTATGGTTATTTTGCGTTTCCTTAATAAAAAAATAAAAAAATAGTAAAATCCAATTAAGCAATATAAGCCAGGAAAGATCATCAGAAATCCATTTTCAGATTTTTTGTTGATAAGATAGCAGGTCATCCTGGGGTGCTAATATTTTTTCACATGCAATGGAAATGGGCTACTAAGGAGCCATCAACCACTATTAAATTAGGACCCCTGAGGATTTTCTTATACGCCTCACTGCTAAGAGATAGCTTCCAAGACTTAAAGCCATCGAGATACTGCAGTCCGACCTTAATATTCTATGAGCCTTGCCATATTTTCAGGTGCCTAGTGTGATACAAAGCAGTTTTATCCAAGCTCTCCTTGGTTTGGCATTGGTCGGGCAAAAAAAAAGTGGATGTTCTGTGTCTTCAATAGTTTTAGGGCAAAATAGGCGATTCTGTGATTTCATACCAGAAGAATCCCACTTGTATGTAAATTTGTTTACTAACAACGTACCAAGTCTAAATTTAATTAATAAGGTATGTGCAAAGGGAGGCACAAAGACGCCCATAAATGGCTCAAGTGCAGGGACGCATTTGAAGGACAAAAAATTGTCCGCCATTCCGCCTAATTTTGCATTGTGATGATTTGAATCAATCGTGTGCATCCAGTATTTTCCATTAACGATTGCCTTTGAATTAGAGTAGATTTGTGAAGGGGAGGAGCAGTACATGCCCAGGCCTATGAGATTCAGATGGAATTTTACATAATTAACCTATGTGACAGAAATACTATTGGCCAACCCTACAACTTCCTCAACAGAGGACCTGTAAATAGCCGACTCCAGGATAGACCATAGTCTAACCCAGAAAAGTAACGGTCTCAACCTTGCGGAGTCACCTGTTCTTTCCAGGCCAGTGTCAAAAACATGGGGACTGAGGGGGTACTTCTTGGAAGACTGAATAAGGATTTAATAAAACTGTTTCCTTCAACAATCAATCCATTAAGATTATCTATTCCCCATACCTCTGCACCATATAAGGCTGCTGACTGCACCATGGCTCTATAAATCTCTGTGGCAGGGGACACTGATCCGGAAGTGGTGATTTTGAATCATTTGTAACTGAAGTTGCACCATGGAGCATAGTAAGTTCTGATTTTAAAATTTGAGCCTTCCATTTAGTGGTTTAATCAAACCTTACACCCAGGTAATCGAATTGGTCTACCTGCTGGAGCTTTGCCCCACACTTATAAAACTCCCTATTGAAGGGTTTGTGAGGATTTAATGTTATAATCTTTAACAAAGCTATCCAGTAGGTTCTGCAAACCCCTCTGGGTATGGGATATTAACACAGTTTCATTCGCAAACAGAAATGTGTGTATGGAAATCCACCCCAGCCTGGGACTATCGTGTACACATTTTAATAAATGAGCCACCAAGTGATTAATATAGAGCGAGAGCAGGGTGGAGAAAGAACAAATCCCTGTCACACCCCACGCACAATGGGTATTCGATCTGTTTGTTCTCTCCTCTTCCCTCACCTTACTGTGCAACAGTCTTATCATGCAATCTGATCACGATGTTCAGTAAGTGTGAATCAACGACCAGTTTACACAATGCAAGTCACAGATGGCATCTTGGAACCAGGTCGAATGCGGCCCTTAAGTCGACAAAGCATATATAGATGGTCTTTTGATAGGGCCACATACTTTCAAGACAAGAGTGATCACTAGCTCATTCTGCTGTAAATATAAACGTTTCATTCCATACAGATAAATTAAGTCGGTAAATGTAAATCTTTAGAAATATGTTTGTCTTCACAATAAATCTGCATTTTAAAATGAATTCACACCGCTCCTGTTCTTTAATAAGCTATGCTTTACCACCTCAACATCACCGTCCAATGTTCCGTCATCTTTTCTTTGTAAACATTTCTGATTGAAATATTTGTGTTGCTAAATGAATAAATGTAGAAAATGAATAAATACATTCTAATTACTATCACTTCATAAATCCATTTATTTCATGTTTACTGTAAGCTATTGAAGAATTAGTTAAAGTTTTTGAAGCATAAAAACTACTTACATGTGCATTCCCATTTTGGGCAGCATTTATCTCCGTTAATTTGTACGGCAAATCCTAGCACTCCACAGCTGGTCTGAGTTGCATTATAGGGACAATTCTGTGATTTATTAACTTGGATCAGTTGACCATCAACACAAATGTGCTTAATGCACTCATTCTCTGTCACAGGCTGGAAAATGGATATTTATGCCATTAGGTCCTTAGGTAAATAAATCAGTATACTCAAACTATTAAATGGCTTAATATGTACAAGACTTGGGCAAAAATACAGTGCATTATCAAAACTGTTGATGTGTGGAAATGTGATGTCACGCTTACTTAATCCTAGCATTTTCTGCCTATGTACCCCCCACTTCATTTCATAGATTTCATATATTCATTTCTTTTGAGTTCACATTTATTAATGCACGTTGTATTTAGTATTGCTTGCATTTACATACATTATAACATTTACAATGTTATAGTTTGATAGTTCTGCAATAATCATGCATAATTTCACGTGATTTATAATGCCGTATATATTTAAGCGAAGGTGCAACAAGATTAAAATGCTAATCCTTGCACTTGACATAATTTGATATGACACTTGCCCTTTTTAAAAAATGAGAAAGTGTATTAAAGGTGGGTGTTTCCACTCGGCCCCATCATTGCTCCACTGCCCATTTCTCTGTTTTCCTCCCCCTTTCTGCCCACTTCACTCAAAGTTTACCTCCTGCTCCTGGGCTTGCTACCCATCATGCTCTCCGTTTCCATCACCATGATTGTCCTATTTCTGGTTTCCTGCTTCTTCTCGCTCCTGTCTTTGTCTTTCTAGGCCTCTCTACTGTGCTCCGCATCACTGTGTCCAACAATCTCCCCTACATATCACTACCAATCTCTGTGTTCTTTTAATCCTCAAACAGTTCTGTTCTGCCTCTGTACCCCACTATCTTCACATTACCATCTGGACTAATTCTGTGTCCCAAGAAGTGGGCCTAAAGGCATCTGAGCTATGTGTGCCAAATTGCCCTCCACAAGGAGACTGCATTACTAGGCTATTTATGGATGACCTTTTTCCTAACCAAGCACCACCAAGCAACACACAACATATACATACACATACAACAAGCATTTGCAATGCAATAGGTCTCGCATTTGTGAGAGTTTAAGCTATTGACATTGTAAATGACAATGCTTTTTATTGATCTGTTTTGATAATTAACCCATAAATAAAAGTCATTGTCATTCACAATGCCAATAGCTCAAAGTCTTGTAAATGCGAGACCTATTTCATTTCAAAGAAGCAGCCGCCATTGTCCTGGGCTGCTTGGAAAGTGAAAGCGCGTATGGCTCGCTGAATGTTGCAGGAAAGCATGTCATACCTGCAGTAGGAGAAACTCATTATTGAAAATAGTGCTTACAGGCTAAATAAGACATACCGTGTAACTACAGAAGTAAAAGGGCCAGTCCTCATGGGAGGTTATAAATGAAGACAAGGCGGTACTAAGGAGGGACTAACAAGCCTATTAGCGAATCAGAAGCCAGCATTTACAAAGCGCTGCCCAGGCTCGACCTGGGCAGCAGCCACCAATGGCAATGTCATAGGTTTTTTTTGTCCTGTTGCCTTTTCCCTCCCAGTTCTGCCTGTTCCTTACTTGTTAGGATGCGACCACTACTATCCATGTCATAGCACTTTAAAAAAAAAAGAAACATTTTAGGCATGCTGAATAGCACCCCGTTGCTCTACAACATGTCCAGCATAGGTGAGACCTATTGGCTTTGCTAATGCTTGCTTTGAAAGTGCGCCAACTTTGACTTTACCGAGCCTAGTGAAGTGTAAGAAAATGCACAGTTGTAAGCTTTCCCACTTTGTAACATCACACTTTGTAACATCACACTTTGTAACCTCACACTCCATTGAACTCCTTTTGGCGACCCTCTAGTGGGGATTCCTCTGACCAGCCTCTCCAGGACTAATAGAGACATTCCCCTAGAACATTAGCTCCCACAGGCCCCCGGACCCCATCTCCCGAGACAAAATGTGGCTGCCCGCCGCCCCCAAAGGGGGCCCCCCTAAAAGGGCGGCCCTTTAGTGCCATTACGGCACAAGCCTACCCCTCGCTCTAGCAGCAGAGGGCTTCCGCCTGGAGCCTGCTGTTCAGGGGGTGTGGGCGTCACTTCCGGTATGCCCAGGGGGAGAGGGAGGGTATGTATACCCCTCTGACCCTCCCAGCGGCCTCTTTGCCGCCAGCCTCGCCGTCTCTGCACGCGGTCTTTCGCCCCGCTGGACACGCTGTCCAGCTCCGCCGGTATTGTCATCGTCGGGTCAAACTTGGTTGCGGTGAGTGCGGGCCAGGAGGGGCCATTGTCTGGTTTAATCATCCTGCTTCTATTTTCTGCCGATTTGGGTCGCTGGGGTTCCGACCTCCTGGGCTTGTGGCACCCTGGTCTTGTAAAGGCGTCCGCATTGCAAAGGTTTACCAGGCTGGAAGCCTGCGGTTGTCTGGGTGCTCCGGTACCGGCGTGTTTTGTGAAAGGGGGCGGTGTGTTGGCAGCGCGGGCTGTGCCGCGTTCGACACGCGGAATTGGGCCCAGGCTCTCCCGGGGGCTATGGTCGCCGACGGTGGTACTGTCCGAGGGACCTGGGTTCGCCGAGAGATTGTGGCCTGGCGGCCACAGTTGCGTACTTAAATGCTCGGTCCAGCCTTTGTTAAGAGTGATGGTTTGTGGGGGCGACAAATGAGTAGCATGGCGGTGGCACGCTGGGGACAGGGGCCCCACCACTGGGTCAGGGTTCGTGCTGGTGTGAGTGCAGGGCGCGGTGGGCCCCGCTGCTCGTAGCGCTAGTTGGTGGGGGCAAGGGCTGTCTCGCTGTGCCCGGCATCCAAAATGGGAGGTGTCGTGGCATCATTCAAACTACGTTACACTACTAGATCAGGCGACCTTGAAGGCAGGGAACCGGGATTGAGTGTGCTGGGAGGCTCAAACATTCGGTGATTCTGGGCAAATCAAGCTAATTACAATCACATGTCCCGTGCATTGCTTTTACAAGAAGCAGGGAAGGCAGAGACCGCGGAGCACTTTGCAGGGCTGCCGGGAATAAAGCAGACCTAACTTGGATGTTTTGCCTGTGCAGGGACGTCGGTGTAAACAGCAAGTTGTAGGACTAAATCCCAAACGGACGAGTTAGACTTTCATCATTGTGAGGTAGATACAAAGAGTATCGTGTAGCCGCCTGAGGGCAATAGGGGCTATAAACCAACAGGCCGGAAGCTTCCGGAAAGCTAAAACCTGTAGAAACAGCACACAGCTCACAAAAGTAAAACCTACTGAGCTGGCAAGTGTATTTTCCTAGTTTCATGTGGACCGATTTTCTTTTGCTCTTTGGCAAGGAATTGTAAAGTGGGATTGATTTGTGGCATGGAAGGACATTGAGGTCACGGAGTGCATTTCAGCTGAGGTATTTCTGCTAATAG
This sequence comes from Calotriton arnoldi, assembly GCA_963921515.1. Taxonomy (NCBI): domain Eukaryota; kingdom Metazoa; phylum Chordata; class Amphibia; order Caudata; family Salamandridae; genus Calotriton; species Calotriton arnoldi. The sequence goes on along the minus strand of CAWUFW010000096.1, from coordinate 3,330,179 downwards.
CTTCAAAGGCTCTTTCGTAATTAAAACTTCTATCGCTGCGGCTGTAATAAGAAACCTGATTAGGAGTGCCCGGGTGAAGTAGCCAGGATGCCGTTCTCTGTGTTTCTAATTGAGGGATTTCGAGTTGCGGGGTAGACGGCGCTGACTCTGGGCCCTAGGGGGCATATGTTTAGCCCCGGGCGGTGCCCTGATGGCTCATGCCTTTGGTTAATCTGCACGTTTACCTCATGGGTGGGGGCAGACACCGGGGCCGGAAGGTACGTTACAGCTTGCACAAACAGCTGGGAGCTGGTAGGGACAGGATATGCTTGTGGTGTAGCTTGCAGCTCGGTCGGGGGCCCAGGCACCAACTGGTATTTTAAGGAAAGGAGGTGGGCCAGGCTCGGTTGAGGAGCGGGCGGAACTCCTCTCGTCACCGATTGTTACGGTTGAGCAATATCGGTACATTGTTCAGATTTCTGGTTTGAATTTTGGGGGTTGTGGGATTCATTCCTTATTTAATGTTTTGTTCACGTCCCTTGTTTCATGGCCAAATGGGTTCTCTTCTTCAGTGAGGTCAAGAAAGCAGTTGTTGCGGTTGGTGGCGGGTCTTCCCTGCTGCTCCCCTCCCCCCCCCATTTGCCTTTCTTGGTCTTGGACCCCCGGGGTGAAGGGAGGGAGCAGACTGTGCGCGGCGCGACTTTTGGGGCCTGGACCGCACCAGGTCCTGTGAGCCCTTGCCCCCGTCACGTGAATACCCTTCTTGCACACCTGTTCATGAATAGCAGAAATCCGGTGACGCCAGGGGTTGCGGTGCCCGCTAGTGCCACCATCCCCCACTGCTTGCATTGCACCAGCCCAGGAGTGGCGCACTTGGTTGATTCCGGCGATGCCTGAGGCTTTTCGCCGCTACCGTCTACAGTAACCGATGCAAGGCACAGCAGTATTCCAGCATGAAAGAACGGTTAAGTAAGATTATCCTTTGCACCGGATAATAGCAACATGAGTTGAGAGTTAACTTGGTTGGTGCACCCATAAATCTTATTTTGTAAAGCGCTCAGGAGCTGCAGGCGCGGGCTTTGAAGCGCTAACAACTGAAACAATATAATATTTGCACAATTGAGGAGAGGCGCTCTCTGCGTCGCCCGGTCTCTCAGGGCTGTGCACCGTTTGTATCAGGTTTTCATTGGCGGGGCTTTTAAATCCGACGAGCCCATATGTAGATGGCGTGTGTGCGTATTTGGATAGTGGTGCATTCGGGTGCATGGGGTGGTGCTGTGGTGGGGCCAAGATTCCCTCGGGGTGTTCACGAGGGGACTAGAGGTGGTGCTGAACGCTTGGGCGGGGAGGCAGCAATATTCTCGCCAGAAGCACCGCCGTGGCCGTCCTCCCAGGGCGGGACCCATGGTCCATGGGACGCGTAGTGGGCACGCAGTTTAAATGGCGGTGCCCTCATGGTCTTGGGGGACGGTGAGTGCTCACCATGCAAATCAAGGGTGCACCGGGCGCCCGCGGTGACAGCTGCCTGAGGCCTGGGTGTCCTGCAAGGGAATAGTGCATCCCTGCTACACTTTCCATTAAGGATGCAGTGTTTCTGCAGGGCGCGGTGGTGATCCCTTGTCACAGCGGGTAGCGCTGCTAGTTCCCCTGATTGGAGCTTGATGCCCACGCTCCGGCGTGTTCAGACGCGTCCGGTGCTGGTGCGGCTTCACCAGCTGCTCGCAAAGTTGTCCTTGTGCAGCTCTCTTCCTAGTAGACTGGTCACGACTAATTGTTTGTTGTAAGGAACATAAATAAGCGCCTTACAAAATGAAACACCATTTAGGAGAGCGGACGCAGGAGGGGGTTCGTGGGCGCCAGTGAAGAGAGTTAAGTGCCTGGTGGGTGGGGCAGCTACTGTAATGGAAAAGGGGGTGAGATCATTCACCACTGCTGGATCCACCTCTCAGGCGGTTTAGTGGCACTGTCTGGGCCGGTATATGTGGCAAGGATGTGTTAAGGAGGGGATTCATGTCCCACAGGGGTGTACAGGCGCCGTTTTCCCCGGTGGCAGAAGCAGGGGGTAGCAGACTCCCCAGAGCGGTGGCGGCAGTTCAAATTTGTTGGTAAGGGGGAAGGTTACACTAGGTCAAGCATTAATACATGCTTGGCCGTGTGGTGCACTTTGCCTTTTAAGTTGATTACAGGAGCCATTCCTTTTGCGGGATGGTGCACATGCGGCAGGGTTAGTGGAGCATGAGCTGTAGCGCAGAGGCACATTGTAGGTGCGCGTGCGGTGCACTTTGCCTTTTAAGTTGAGTACAGGAGCCATTCCTTTTGCGGGATGGTGCACATGCGGCAGGGTTAGTGAAGCATGAGCGGTAGCGCAGAGGCGCATTGAGCAAATACTGCGCTGGGTGGCCAACAAGGTTGCAATCAACAAGCATTTCATCCTTCTGAGGTCGATAAAATGAGTACCATGGAGCTGAGTAACAATAAACATGTTATGCAGCGCCAAGATACCATGGGGTGAACGTGTTACCAAGTACAGTCAGAAGCGGATATTGTTAATGAATCTGGTGAATACAGTGGGCTCACTCAGCAGGGTAGTAAGCGAGAGCCCAGCACAATTTCCATGGGGCTGAAGGGTGGCACAGGCAGCAAAGTTGACAGCCAAATCGACAACGTTTCATTAGTGCCGCAAGTGCAGTGGCATTGGGGCCCCAGTAGAGTAACTAGCCCACTGCATCCTGATTATGTACGGTGCAACCCAAATTGATGGGAAAGGGGGTATTTTACTTGTGCATTAGCGAACATGTAGCCAGGTATACATCGCGGGGCTCTGCTCACACTATAGTGGCCAAGATCACACAGAGCATAGGATGAGAGAGTGCGGTGCCAGTCAGGGCTATTTATGAAATTATGCCAGATGTTGCCATTAACATCAGACTTTGATCAGTGATAATATCATGGTTCATCTTGGTCCCAATATAGACAATAGTCACGGACAGGCCCTTAAACCACTTTATACTGCCAGGGTGCCACAAAGTGGGAAGACCACTTGGGGGCAGGGTCCCCCACTTTGGTGTACATGAATGAATAATGCCTTCATTCACTAATACCGATAATGGGCATTGCTCCATCCTTCTCAGCAAAGTAGACCAAAGCGGTTTGATATGTCCTTTGACTTTGAGCGGGTCAGTCAATGCTTTTCTTTCAAAGAACTATGCACGCCAATTTTAATGCAGTAGTTTGGATGGCGCATAGGTCTCAAATCCATCAATATTTCTTTGACGATCTGGTGACTCGCATTTAGGGGATGTCCATGGTTCTTTGCGTGGCTAAGTAATGTTTCCAGTACACAAAGACACCCGTTGCTTAGGGCCTCACGCTCCTATTGCTTCAACCTTGGTTTGGTCATACCATATTGGGGGCCAGTCACTTACACGTATAAACCATCGGTTGGCTACGTTAGAAAGACTTTTTCACACCTGAGATTATCTGGAGCCCCTATAGCTGAGCAACTACGGGGTTGTGCTAACTGAGCTGTAGGACGGTGGCCCGATTGACCTAGTGAGTTATGTAATCCATGTGATGTCATGATGAGGTTTGGTAGCACAGGGTAATGGGGGCAGAGGGTACCACGTCTCTCTTGGGTGGACGATACGAAGGGTAATTAAAATGAACTGGTATAGAGTCTCTTCTGTAGTGTGCCACGGTGGGAGTGCGGTTGCCACATTAAATTTACACTGCCTCTGGGATAAGCCAAAGTCTCTGCCTAGCCACCTATGGTCATCCAATGCAAGGGGCATCTGTTAGATTAGAGCCCTACTCAGAGGTACCGCCTTAAGTACTTGGAGGTTTGTTGGCACCGCCTTTCAATGGAAGCCATTGCTAGCGGGCTGCTCCGAGTTGAGCATTTCCAGGCGTAAGTAACAGTATCAGCGGCCAGTTCAAACGTGCATCTTTCACTAATTTACTCTGATAACTGGGAGAGGAAGTAAGGCGGGCTGTTTAACTCTTTACCTGCAGTGGTACATCTTGTCAGGAGTGATTGTCAAAGGGATTGTACGTCGTCCAGGTAAGGTTAGCACCCATCCACACCAAGCCGATTGTTTAAGGTCACCCGGGGCCGCATTTACACAGCCCAGTAGTAGGCCCTGGTGGTCGCCAGTGCCATGAATTACTAAATTGAACTGAACAGGAGGCGTCTGTGGGTTACACCAGCAGAAGTTTGGGGAGAGCTAGACTCCACCCATGGTCAAGGTGTAGGTTTAGGTAGTTGGAGTGGCACTCTTAGTTGACCAGGGGTTCCATGCTCACGAGGGCATCGCCGCGTGCGGCCAGAGCACGGGCATTGGGTGTTTCCCAGGGGGCAGCAGGTGGAGGCAAGGCTCTTTCCAAATCTGGCACCAGAACACAGGGTAGTCAGGGCCAACTTGTCTGTTGGGTGAATTGTGTAGGCACAATACATGTGTGTCTCTGGCCTTACAGCTGTGTGGAGCCTGGCTCATTTAGAGGTACGCCCAGGTGAAATTGGGTATTTAAGGTTTGCGTTGGCAGGCATAAAGAATCCAGGGTCGGAGATGGACAGTAGGTACTGTGCATCTGTGATCCGACGGCAGTTAGGCCAGCGGGGTGCGCTGCGTAAGTTGTAATTGCACAAAAGGGTAAGGTGTCTCCACTAGTGGGCACAAGACATATATTCTTTCAAACCAGCTTTGATACCATTAAGGTGTTCACCAGGGTTTAGCAATCAAAGGGGTTTGTGCAATCGTCTGGTCAATGGGGGAAGTAAGTGCACCCCAGAACCAAGGGTAGGTGACATGTTCCTGCAGTTGAGCTCAAAGGCCTGCCCAGTTAGCTATGGTAGCCTCGCTGGGTGGTGACGCTGTCAGCCAACATAGTGTGCTGCCGTCCCAAGAAATGGGGAAACAAGGTGTCAAGCACAAAAGGCTACTATGTAAAAGAACATTTGGCACGTCCAGTGATCAACAATGATTAAAATTCAACGGAGCAGGTAATTTTTCCCCTATGGGGTTGCCCAAGGGTGGGCATTGTGAACGCCCCTGTCCCCCTTTCCGGGAATATTCTAGGATGGGGGTTAGGTAGGGCTTAGTCAATCCTTAATGTTAGGCACCATATCGCTCTGTGCGCACTGTATTAAATCAGACCGATTCTCTTAGCTGGTATGCCAGAGGGTTTCACCAGAGGGTGCTGAGCTGGCGGAATTCCCATAAGGAATAAGGGATGCATGGCATGGGCAGGTGGGCACCCTTGCTCATTGTCACATACTGCTAGTTATGAACATTCCTGTGCGTCATGATTTAGAAAGCAAAGGGACTGCAAAGGTTAAGCATAATCCTCCTCGCCCGAATAGCCAAAGCAGGCAGGCGGGGGTGGGAGCGGTTACCTAACAAGGGGGCTGCTGTCCCATAGATGGGGGACACAGGGGTTTCAGGCACACACGGTGCTAGAAGGACGGCAGCTAGGTGGGATCAGCAAATAGATGGGGCAATGTGAGCCTTGGTGTTGGAAATCGTCCCGTCCAGAGTTGGCATGGGGCTAGGTCATGTGAGGCAGAGGAACTTTCCCGCAGGAGGGTGAATAGTTCTTGGCAAAGGTTCACAGGCCAGAATAGTCTTTGGTTTCTTCAGACACTAGCTGATCCAGGCGAACGTCAAGAGCTATTGTGATATAGATGGGGTTCATCTATCACCAGTAGGGAGTGATCTCTTCCCTTAGATTTGCAGGAGGCTTGGAAATGAGCGGTCGCATGTTGAAATGCGCTGTTTGGTGAGTTCAGCAACTACATGGGTCAATGTGAAGCTCTGATGGGCGGAGATGATCCTCTGCAGAGGTGGCACGGAGCTAAGTCTGACGAGGCCGTTGAACATCCCTGTAAGAGGGAACTGCTCATGGCGTAAGCTCGCAGACCAGAGGGGTCTGGGTTTCATCGGAAACGAGCTGATTCAGGCTAAGGTGAAAGGCTACTTTGCTAGTAAGGTTGCAGGTAATAGGAGGTGCAATGGTGGGGGGCCCTGGCTGCGACGGTGGCCGCCTCCAGGGCTGTGGCGGAGTTACAGGGCGATCTGGACCTCTGCGGCAGACGGGTACAGTAAGGGTACCTCTGCGCGGCACAATAGGGGTGCCAGAGCCAAAGACCAGGATCCTCATGGCAGGGTCCTGGAGAACCGCGACGGCGCCCCGTTAGTCCTTCGGGCGGTTGGGGGCCTGACCAACCGGGGGTTTGCCCTGATACGCTCCGCCCTGAAAGGGGCGTGAGTAGGATGGTAACAAGGGACACGTGATCCAGTGGTGGATCAACAAAGGTGTAGCGCTGATCGGGCATACATCCCACAGTGCTGGCTCATCAGGCGGGCAGGGGCAGCATAGGTTGGACGGCTGCCTGCCCATGGATCGCCCGTAAGATAACCCACCTTATTGCATACTCTTGTATGGAATAAACCTCCGACAAGTTTTTCCCATAAACAAAGTGTCTTGTGGTTTATTTATGCACGTTCGCCTATGGGAAGGTGGGGGATGTTGCCGGTATTGGGACTATGTGGCTGCCCGCCGCCCCAAAGGGGGCCCCTAAAAGGGCGGCCCTTTAGTGCCATTACGGCACAAGCCTACCCCTCGCTCTAGCAGCAGAGGGCTTCCGCCTGGAGCCCGCTGTTCAGGGGTGTGGGCGTCACTTCCGGTACGCCCAGGGGGGGGAGGGAGGGTATGTATACCCCTCTGACCCTCCCAGTGGCCTCTTTGCCGCCAGCCTCGCTGTCTCCCTCCCGTCCTCTTACCCTTCGGCTGGGCTGGTGGGCAAAGTGTAATGAATGTTTTAATGTTTGCTTTTGTGTTGCAGGCGGAGTTACAGGGCGATCTGGAAGCAGTATGGTACAGTAAGGGTACCTCTGCGGCAGACGGGTACAGTAAGGGTACCTCTGCGCGGCACAATAGGGGTGCCAGAGCCAAAGACCAGGATCCTCATGGCAGGGTCCTGGAGAACCGCGACGGCGCCCCGTTAGTCCTTCGGGCGGTTGGGGGCATGACCAACCAGGGGTTTGCCCTGATACGCTCCGCCCTGAAAGGGGCGTGAGTAGGTTGGTAACAAGGGACACGTGATCCAGTGGTGGATCAACAAAGGTGTAGCGCTGATCGGGCATACATTCCACAGTGCTGGCTCATCAGGCGGGCAGGGGCAGCATAGGTTGGACGGCTGCCTGCCCATGGATCGCCCGTAAGATAACCCACCTTATTGCATACTCTTGTATGGAATAAACCTGCGACAAGTTTTTCCCATAAACAAAGTGTCTTGTGGTTTATTTATGCACGTTCGCCTATGGGAAGGTGGGGGGATGTTGCCGGTATTGGGACTATGAGCCAGACACAAGCACGCATTTCATCAAATGATATAAATGCCATGATTATGTCTCACTCACTCGCCTCGGCGGAGGACGGAGTCTGAGAGACTTCAGAAGCTAATGCGGTGTGACATCTTCAGAGCGCTCTCGAGTTCGGCCAATCACAGGTGTCACAACCTCCAGTGAACTCTCCATGCAGGAGTAATGGGCTGGAGTAAAACAGCCCACAGAGCTCAGAGGAGAGCACTGCATCCAGGAAGCAGCTGCTTCTGGGCGCCAGCCACAGACCGCCAGCCACAGACCGCCTGACCGCAGGAAATAAACAATGTCAACAAGAAAGGGAAGGCTGGAGCAATGCAGCAAAAACACAGCCAACACCACCTCAAGCAAAAACCAGAGCCCAGCAACCACACGGGAAGCTACGCAGCAATGAGCACTGCTGGAAACAAGCTGGGCAAAGACAAGATCTGCACTGCAGTAGGATAGACAATCAATCTCAGGAAACAAACACATCAGGATGCCGCAGCAACACACAGACGGTTCTCCGGACAAGTGTTTCCTCAACTAAGGACCTCCAAAGATAACCAGGAGGGACTTATGTGAGGAAAACAGGCCAGAAAGGACAATCCACCCCTGAAACCCAGTATGGGGGTAATAGAGTGACCATGCACTGATGCCTTCTTGGGTTTTACCACCCTCTGTCTGACTCTGAGCCACAGGGGCTGGAGCTCAACAAACAAGCACAGGAACAATCACTGCAACATAATAGACAGCCTCAGAAAAAAAAATGATTTGCAACATTATATATTAGAGGCAATCACACATGTTAAACAACAATAGGCAAACGAGCCGAGAAAGCAGGAAGAGGCCTGTCTCAAGCAGTCAAACCAAGGCCAGCAAGCAAGCACAGGAGCAGGCACTGCAGTATTACACACAGCTCTAAACCTGTTCAACCAGCAAACATAGAAAGATACATGCAATATATATTGTTTTGAATGTCGCCATCTGAGGAAAACGTAGGGGGAAGGCTTCCTAAGTCTGACAGTTAATAAGATCACAAAGAGAGAAAATGTTCTGTATGTGAATTTAGGCATTACTGCGTCACGGTCCTTCTCCCTGCTTTGATCCTGTACCGGAGCATCTCCGGAGCACCCTCTCACAGGCAGTTTTGCCCCCCATACACAGCAGCAGGAGCAGTAAACACACAGAGACTTTCAATGTAGAGCGAGGGGCAGCACTTGCCAGTGAGCTTCTTGTCAGAAGGCCAATGCCAGAATCCGGTAAAGTAAAATAGGAAAAGGTGATTAGTAAAATTACAGCGCATGCGTGCAGGATGAAAAAAAAGGAAATAACATGGACAAGGGCGGCCATCTTGGAGTGGGCTAGAATAAAACAGCAAAATAGGCTGAAATCATATTTTAAGACATGACAATGCAGACAGTAAACAGTGCTGCGCTCAAAGCGCGCAAGCAAGAAAATTTTCTTACATGTGGTAAAAGATGGGTGTCTCCTTGTTGTACCAGTTCCTGCAACTGAAAGCATAGCAGTACTGCACCATCTTCACACTGAGCACTAAGGCTGCTGCACCATTTTAAACTAGCATTGAAAATGCAATAGGTCTCGCCTTTGATTAAGTTAAAGCCATTTGCTAATGGTATTGTATAGCAAAGCAAATGGCTTTAACTTAATGAAAGGCGAGACCTATTGCATTTTTAATGCTTGTTTCCGGACTGCAGTGACAGCAGGCACATCATGTGCGCGTGCTCACACTGCTCACTTGAGGAGAAGTTATGGCATGATCTCATGCCAGGTGAGCGTTGTAGGGTCCTGTGCAAGCACCCCACTGACAGCACACCACCCTGTGCAAGTCCCTCACTGATATTACTCCACCCCGGGCAAGCCCTTCCCTGATAGCACACCACACCACCCCCTACAAGCCCCTCACTAACAGCATACCACCCACTGCAGGCCCCTCTCTGACTGCGCACCACCCCGTTCAACCGTTCCAATGACAGCACATCAGTATGATCAAGCCCCTCACTGTACACTGACAGCACGTCACCCCCCTGCAAGCGCCTCACTGACAACTCACAACCTTGCGCAAGCACCCTCGCTCACAGCACACCACCCCGTGCAAGCTCCTCGCTATGTGAACTAGATTTGCATTTGTAATGCCGTGATGCGCCCGAACTGGGTCCACTTTCTTGCAGACGCATCAAACCAACTCCAGGCACAAATCAGTGATTCGCCCCAGATCGCACAATGTGGTTATGTGAGCATTTATTTAGCTTCCGATTGAGTGGCAAGTAACCTGTTTAACTGTGTTGTCACTGATCTTCTGCACAATGTTCCCCAAAACAACCATTATTAATGGCTGTCAGGAAGCTTATCGGGTTGACTTTAATAAGGGATGATATGTCACCCGAAATTTATTTTAACAACCCTGGCAGGTTGAATAACTGAACTTGCTCTGAAAGATTCAAATCTTTTCAAGCAGATTACATAAAAAAAAATCGCCTATAGACTCTTGGCAGTGGCACTAAACCCACCAAGCTATCCCAGCACCACAAGCTCCACGTAAGTTCTAAACTTCACTTTTTTGCATTAGATACCTATTTCGCTGGTTTTACTACCTTTTTTCCATCTCTTCGTTGATGTAGCTGTAAACTGAGTTTATGAGCTGCAGGATAATGCATAGCTCAGCAGCAATCACTTAACTCAGAGCTATCTTGCCAGCTGTGTTCACAAGCCCCTGTGTGCAGCGCCTCCAGACTGCAGACTTAGGGGTTATTTACAGATGTATTTTGCAGGCGCTCGTGTCGTAAAGCTACAAAAATCAGTTTTAATTCACTTACCATTGAAATGGTGCACCGCTAGAGGGCAATGTTGCAAAAAGCCACGTGATCAACCGTGCAACCCATAGTAAATCTAGGCACTAGCCTTTGATGCATGTGTGATCCTGCCCCTCCTTCATAACATTATCATTCACATTTATGCGCACAGAAAGCAAATCAATCAATCGTGTTGTTTTCAGGCACATTTATGCAGCTTGCCAGCAGGCTTTAAATGCTGCAGTAACATATTGTTGCATTAAATAATTGTAGGTTAAAGAAAGAAATGTAGTTGTACGTGCCATAAATTGAATGTAATAACATGTGAATTCTAAACAACACAAAGATTTTTTAAAGGAGGCAGAGCCCCAAAACAGTTTAAAGGCATATACCTTAGAAGCACAGTACAAAAAAGGTGCACCACTAGAGGGAAACGTTTTATTTTTTGTGCAGTTTTTATATAGTGCGAACTTGACCCAAAGGTGTTGAAGCCCTTTTACATGAGCACCAGAAACGTTACACCAGGACACATTCATTTTTGGTAGGCACCGAGAGATTAAGTGATTTGCCCAGAATCACAGGATGTTCAGCCAGCGCCGAGACTCGAACCTAGGGGTCGATTACGATGTCGGGCGGATCGCCACAGCCCGCATGGCGGTGGCGATCCGCCCGCCATAATCGCCCGTCCGCCAACACTCCCCCGCCATATTACCATGGCGGAGGGGAGCCCGGCAGACGGTAAGACCGTCCGCATGTCTTCCGCCCGGCCGAACAGTCGACCGGGCGGAAAAGGGTTTAATATGGTGGCGGTGTCTGCAAGACACCGCCATCCATATTATGATGCCGGCGGAGATGAGCCTTTCCATGGTGGCGTCGCCGCCATGGAAAGGCTCGCGGTCTTTGCTGTTGGGGGCCCGTTGCGGGCCCCCAGGGTGTTGGGGGGTGGGGGTTGCACATGGGGGGTACCTATGGTACTCACTGCATCTGCATGCACAAGGTGGCAGGCACCGCACAGTGCCTGTCACGTTGTGCATGCAGATGCAAACATGCATTTCCAGCACCGTGGCGGGCGGTGCTGTGAGCACCGCCCGCCACAATGCTGGAAATGGGGATGCCACGGCCACCGTGGCGGTGGCATCCTAATCACATGTGCGGGACCGCCGCACACATAGCGGGCGGTCCCATTTACCGGGGCGATGGCGGGCGGACAAAGTCCGCCCGCCATCATAATCGGCCCCCTAGTTCTCCAGTTCCAAAGTCGGGAGCTATGGCTGGACAACCCTTAGTAAATCTAGGTGATAGCCTTTGATGCATGTGTGATCCTGCTCCTCCAACTGTTGAAACGGTTACATTTTCTCCTATTTATAATTTTAAGACAGGCCCGTAGGTTCACCCAAACACTTGACAAATGCGGATGGATAATCACAGGACCCCTTAACTTGCCCTTCTAACTCACACTGCTTGTTATAAAGGATGATCAACCCAAGAGGAAAAACTATCTAAATTGCCAATCAGGAAAAAAAAATCCTGAGTAAGATGGTGACAAGATAAAATAGAAGACAATAAAAGAGCGGCCTAGGGGAACAAAACTAGAAGTGTTTTATGAGCACAATCTAGTCATAAACCAATACATTTATTAAGAGCATTTTAAAATAGAAAAACACTTGCAAAGAGCCTAAATACCCTGAAAATAACAGTAAAAGAGGGAGTAGAAGCAAGGAGCACAAGCATTCTTGAATCAGTGCTTTCTGAAAAAATATTGTGCAAAGTGCCAAAATCAGGAGAGATACGATGTGCAAGAAAGATATGAACAGGGCAGTAGCTGAAGTTAGATACCAGGTTTTTTTTTTGTATTCAACTATTGTGTAATGTGTGACGATTCAAGGGAAGGTAATTTCATATCCCTGGCTCTAGGAAACTAAACAAACACCCACCGGAGAGTCATGTCTTGAACTTGTACATTGTTAACAAGCATCAGTTGACGGGGAGAGGGTTTGGGAATTAATAATAATAATAATTCTTCTGGATGTCAGATTTCTCTCGCCTGTAGAATTCTAGATAAGCAAATCAGAGGGCCCTGAACTCAATTATTTGTTTTACCGGGAGTCACGCGGAGATTTCCAAGCTTCAGAAACATGATGTGTTGGAACATTCTTCAGTTTAGTATAATACTTGTTACAGGATATAAGGAGTCAAAGACCATAACTTGGGGTCCTACAAATTTAAGCTGATCAGAGAAAGAGAGACCGCATGAATAAGACACACTGAACCCTGCAGTGGTTAGCCTCTGCCAAGCAGCGCGCTGCCACGCACCCCCAGGCAGCGAGCTATACACCCACATCAGTCAGGGCCCTGCTGCCTGCGTAGGCCATCGGGTGCTGTAAAGCCTGGAGGCAGAACTAGCAGCCCTTATCTCCTTCACAAAACTCACCTCTGCATAGGGTTCTGTAGTGTGTAAGGCAGCAGGCCATACCCAGGGGCCAGTCACGGATACCCTCCGGCTTCTGGTGGGGCTAGAAGGGGTGCAGTTGGCAGACCGTGAGTCTGGCTCACAAGAAGCTTCCAGAAGTCCCCTGCAGATCTTAGACTCCCCTGTTTTGTTTGGGCCCTGGAAGCTGCAGGTCACTCATGCTTGCTAGGTATCGTGGGCTCTCACAGACAGCGGGGCCCCCGCTCGCATGAAGGGAGAGTTAACAGCTGGCTTTGCCAGCCATGATGGCAAGCAAGCTGTACATGGGACCCTACAGAGGGCTCTCATCCAAGGGAGAGCACGGGGATTTGATAGGTTATTCACAGCTAGCCTTAAGTGCTCATTGTACAGGAATGTTTGAGGGTGAGCTGTAGGCAGACAAATATCAGCTGAGGCCGATTCACATAATCTGGATTATTTCACAATAAAGCTCTCCCCTCTCTGCCTGCCTCAGCGGAGTGTTTGCAACAGCGAAAATAACGAGTTTTGTGCCAAATGTCAGAGTCCCGTCCCTCATAGGTGGCCCCGGCAGTTCAGCGAGTTGCTGCAGTTTAAATTCCTGTAAACACTCATAGCTCGAGACGGCCCCTTCCTTGGAGCACCTTAAGCTCCCGTGTAACGCAAAAGCATTTTAACGAGGCTCAGCCCAGATGAAGCGCAGTAAAATGGGGTTTTACTGTATCCAGAGGCCGTCTTCCTGTTCTTTCCACCGTCGAAGACAAGCGAGGCTTGCGTAAGTCACTCCGTCGCCACAGGCCAGAGACAACACGCATCAGCAAAGCAACTCTAGCGTGGAGCATTCCTCGTTGTTAATATGCGGCAAAAGCACCTTTCACCAGTTACTCTGCCAGAGGCAACTCTGTTTCTGGACAAACCAGCTCGCGCTCTCCTCCCCCGCCGTTCCCCTCCTCTCTCTAATCGCACGCGCCTGTAAAACGAGCTCCACGTCACAGGAATGTGCGGAAGAAAGCAAGAAAAAAAACAAGTAGGGGGTAGGGAGGGGGGGGGGGGTGCGGCCGAGAGCAGGCAGCGTTTCCCTTGCGGGAGCGAGCGCAATAATTGCTAACATATGGCGCCGCTCGCTTCCTGCAAGGGAATGCTAAACGTGCACGCGTTGCATTGAAAGCAATGCAACGCGTGCACGTTTTTGCCTGCAAAGCTGAATCGATTTCAAGAGGTCTCTTTCCTAAGCAGCGCATGCGCGCTGCGTAGGCGAGACCTAAAAAGGACGAACAATACCAAAATATACGTTTTTTTGTTTAAGCATACAGTTTGCTTATTACTAAATTGAGTTAAGGGAAACAAAACAAACCCACCACCCGTAAAAAGAAGCCCAAACAAAGTCATATCCTACCAAACAAAAGCCCAACTGCCGATCGACATGAACAATTGCAAAAATGTAAAAAAATACAACCAATGGAGCAGGAGGCACTGCGTGGGACGTAGCACTGACCCAACTGTAGCATTAGGAGAAGGTGGGAGGGAGAAATTCTATAGTTAAAGCTAAACAGCTATGCCACCAAAGCTGAACACAGGCAAACAGTAACAGATCAGGAAACCAAGAAAAAAAATAGTACCCAAAGAACAAATGAAGAACCATTGCGTAATGAGCCAGTACTTAGTCCCTGCTGCAGGGAGGAACAGAAGAGAAAAAGAAGGGACAAAGAGGCAGGGCTGGCCACTAGCAAGCAAGGATTCATAAAGGGCACTGAAACAAACAAATCAAGAGCAGGGGGATGGTTTTAAGCCACAAGAGAAATTACAATAGGTCTCGAATGCTTGACCTAAAACGGGGCCTTGGGTTAGACCTATAAAGCAGTTGGTGTGCTTTGGCGAGCCCCCATCTGGCATTGGCTTGTTGGCTAGCCATTATGCTTTGGGACCAGCCCACAGCATATTCCTAATATTTACATTTTGTTTCAAAGAATTCTTAGAGTAGTGACTTTGGTCATGCCTATGTCTGTGAACACCCTACTGACTCAAAGTGTGGGTCATCAACAAAGACAATTGTTTGAAAGGCCTCCTCAGAAAGCCACAGGGCAAACTTTCTCCCCACTGTCCCTTGTGACTTCCATAATCATTTATTCAACTGCCACCTTAGGGTCAGGCCCTTAAAACTCCATGCAGCCCACCCAGCAAAGAAGGTTCTATGCACATTATTATTTTAATAAAGCTTCAAGGAGCATTAAACAATTAAAAGAGAATGCTTGGAAGGTTATGTGTAATTTCCTGAGGCTTGACGCAAATATAGGTGCCTGAACCTATTATGGTTGCTACAAGTGACAAAGCCTGTCTTTTCCAGTGGCATCGCGCAAGTGCCTGGCATCAGCCATAAATTCTAATTTTGACCACATAGTCATATCAACATCTAAGGCAACGCTAAGTGCATTTTTGCCCTTCTATGGTGACTAGCATATTTTACAATATTTTCTTGATCAGTTTTTAACGGTTCTGTGTGGTTTTTTTTAGACTGCTCTGGCCCCCTTGCTGGTTGCTCCAATTTGTGCGATGCTGCCATTTGCTCAATCATCATGTATTTACCGGAGCTATGATAATGTCAGTAGGGCCAGGCCCTCAGTGGCATTTATTAATTCATATGCTTGTCCTCTTCCTTATAGGACTGTAACTTGATTGGCTATTCACCTCCCAATCTAAGGCAGCTTCTCCTCATGTCTGCTTGCAGTACTGTATTGCATGCCATGAAGCTTGGGCTTGTAATCATGTGTGCTGAGAGGCAGTACCAGATCTGTGTAAACTGAAACAAGCTCCAATCTGATCAATGGACTGACTTAAGTTCTGCTGCCAGCCCCATAGTAAGGCTGCTGTGAGCTCCATCCGAGAATGTACCAATTATCAGCAGCTGGAAGCGCAAACTGAGAGCGGCTACAGATATAGGTAAGAGGGCAGACTATTTAACTCAGATGAGAACGCATCATAATGGGTGCGTCTGCACAGTGACTCCTCCCCATCAGAGAGGGCAGCAGTTCTCCAGCCACACAGCGCCTCTTGATTTAATACTGATGCACACAAGGCAGCCAACATAAGGATAGGAAACAAGCATTTGCAATGCAATAGGTCTCGCATTTGGGAGACTTTCAGCTATTGTTTTTGTAAATATAAAAGCGGGCGCCATGCTGCACTAAAAGCGTGGCGCCCATGTTTTAAATACCCCCTGGCCCTCTTAGGTGCAATAAAAAAAACTTAAATATAAACATAGATGGACAGATAGACACACACAAACGTGCAAGCACGGATACAAGGAAACACGCACACACAGACATGCACACATTTGGAAACAAAGACACCTGCAGCACATCTGCACAAGCATTCATACACACACACATACAAACAGACACACACGCGCACATGGACATGCACATAAGCAAGCATGCACATACATATACAGCATTGCCAAGAGAAGATGCATTTACACAAGCATGCACATATACAAGCACACATAGGCACTTCCACATACCTATGCATATGTGCACACTGAGACAACATGCATGAGCAAATATACAAACACACACTCTTGTGTCTGTGTCACCCCTGTGAGTGATTCCAATTAAATATTTTACACGTTTGAAAAATGCAAGCATTTGAAGTGCTCTGACGGGGCAGAGGGCGGGTGGAAGCAGCCTCGATGTGGGAGTGGTGTGGGAGGCAGGGGCAAGCCAGGACGGGGGAGGGGGGAGACGGCTTGCTAGAACATGCACACTCATGGAGCACAATAACAAGGACGTTGCCTGACTCCCACAGTTGGGGGCCCCTATGTTAATGCCTACAATGCAGAAGAGAATATAATGTGTGCTCTATCTAGCCTGTAAATCAGACATTATTCGAAGAGGACAGAACCGCCAGCCAAAAGAAGTCACTTTTGCACAATTGCGCCGCGTCTCAGCAGGCAACCTTTGAAATCCAGGAGTGAGAAGGGATTACAAACCGCAAAACCGATGTATTAAAAGAATAAAAAAAGGCAATACAAGTAACAAACAGGTGTCCTGTATCCGATGATTTTATTGACAGGAGCGGGTTGTGCAGCGGTCCCCATCTCACAGTTATGCCCTGGCAGCTTTCTCCCATTAAAATGGATTAATCACCGAACGAAGAAAGATGTCCAACTTCTAAAACTCACCGCTGGGCTGGACGGGTTCGTATTCCACATCACTTCATGGTGGATTATGCTCTTTAATGGCTTTGTAGTGGTTTCGAAAACCGGGATGTGCGAGGGACCTCAGATTTGAAAGCCTTATGTTTAAACTCTGTGTTGAATGTACAAATATAGTATGTTTGGTGCTAGAGTCGGTCGTTGTGAATTGCTAGAGCAGAATAATTCAGGCATCTGCCTCCCCGCCCCCAGAAAGGAGCGTGCTGCTGTAACAATGCACGTGGGCTCATTCTTGCATGTAAATACGTAACCCAGCCAGCTGTTCAGTATAGTCTAGCATATTGTTACAGGGACCTTCAACAATTTTATGGAGATGGAGTTATGCGCAAGCATTGGCAAAGTAGCAAGTCAAGCGGGCGCCAGCTGAAATATTAAGCATGGCGCCCGTGTTGTTGTAATGTAATGCTGAAAGATTGTGGCTGCCCGCCGCCCCCAAAGGGGGCCCCCCTAAAAGGGCGGCCCTTTAGTGCCATTGCGGCACAAGCCTACCCCTCGCTCTAGCAGCAGAGGGCTTCTGCCTGGAGCCCGCTGTTCATGGGGTGTGGGCGTCACTTCCGGTACGCCCGGGGGGGGGAGGGAGGGTATGTATACCCCTCTGACCCTCCCAGCGGCCTCTTTGCCGCCAGCCTCGCCGTCTGGACACGTTGTCCGGGCTCGCCGGGGTCATTGTCGTGCCGTGTTTGTCGTCGGGGTTGTTGTGGTGAGTTAAGGTTGATGTGTATTGGCTCCTGCCTCTCTCGGCGTGTCTCTGGCTGTTGTGGTGTGAGGCTGTACTTTGTTGGCCGTGGTGGTGTGGCGCGAGGGATCCCGGTGGCGTCGGTGTGCCCGGGAGCCAGTCGGGCGGTGTGTGTGGCTTGTTTCCCGAGACTGGAGAATGCATACTGTGAAATTGACGGTGGTGTTCCGGGAACCACTTGGATTCAGAGCTTGGGGGCAGTGTGCTGTCGAGCCTTTGGGTCCCGCGCCGGCCAGTGGCGTTTGCTCCGATCGTTGCCTCGCTGTGGTTCAGGCATGTGACAAGGCAGTGGCCGATTGGTCTGGGCGGGTGTCCGGGAGGCGGGGGCTGGATGGGGGCCCTGTCTGATTGTCACCGATGCTGATGCGGGCTCATGGACGTGTGTGGGCGATGCAGCGGCATGACGAGGCTTTGCCTCCTCGTCTTTTCCCACGGCCGGAGCGCGCCGAGTGCGGGGTGTGCCTGTCCACAGCTCAGTGGGTGGTGGTCGTGCTGCAGAGATCTATGGCTGCTCTGGAGGTCACGGGTTCAAGGCCCAGAAGGGGAGTCAAATTCGCCAGCCTCGCCGTCCAGACTCGCCGGGTCGCCGACATTGCGGGCGTCGAAGTAGGCGGTGAGTGCAGGGCAGGAGGGGCCTTTGTCTGGGCCGACCAGCCTCCTGGTTGAGGCTGCCTGGGTTCCCTGGTCCATTTGAGTGCGGGGACTGCGGCCACCGGAGTGCCGCCTGTTTCCCGTTTTGCGGGCAAGAGATTGAGCTGTTTGTTGTAGGCCCGCGGACTGGCGGGCCCCTCGAGCTTGCTGGAAGCCTGGGGGGGTCTGCCGAGCGGACGGTCAGCTGGTGCCCCGGGAGGGGCAGAGGTTATGCGGCCGATGGGACGAGGATTGTACTGAGGGTGCCCACAGTGCTTTGTGGACACGCTAACCTCTCGGCATCGCAGTGCACCATTGCAGCTGTAGGCAGCGTTGGTGAGTCCGCGGCCCTTTGGGACGATTTCTTAAACCTCCTAGTGGTCTTCGGTCGTGTCTCCTTTCGCTGGGCCGAAGTTGTGGAAATTCGCGGTGTATGGCCTGTACCCACTCCCGTCGTCTTTCCTAGCGCTGAGATTCACGCGCCTGAGGGAGCTGAAAGTGAGGGTGAGTCGGATGTCCCCCTCCCTCCCAAGCCTCTTCGGGTAGGCGCTGCACAGCCATTGCTGGACTTGCGATGCCTAAGGGGAGGGGGGGAATTGAACCCGTCAGCGGGTTATGAGAGAATATTGGCCGTCTGCGCGCCGGGACATCGCGCTGTTTGTCATGCCTTTGGTCGGGCACGGGAGCTTGTGGTGATTGGTCTCTCTCCCTTCCCCCCCCCGTCGCCAACCGGTCATGCTTGGGGTTTGCATGTACGGGAGAGGGCTAGGTTCGCTTCGTGTGGACAGCGTGTGGACCCCCGTCCGTCCGTCCGGCGCAGCATGTGTTGTGGTCGTGGGGGGGAGGGGGGTCGCAAATGTGAGCTCCCGGCTTAGTCATGTCCCAGGTATGGGGGATTGTTGGACCCAGCCGCTGGTGAGGTTAAGGACGGAGTAGAGCTCGGCCTTGAGCAATTCCCCGGGCACATCAGAAAATACCCGTACTCTTGGTATAAGGTCAACGCAGAACAGATGCATGAGCGGAAGTGAGGCGGAGCCCGGGGGTCCTTGATTAGACAGTGATGTTTCCTTCAGTGTGCCAGCGGCCAAGTGTGGGCTGACTCTCCTGCCGGATTACGTTCGTGCGGGGTGACTATCTCTGGGGCTTAGCTCGGGGAGCGGTTTCAGTTTCAAAGTGGCCTCAGCGCCTCCGAGGCTCTTGGAGATGCGCGTGCTGGGTCTAGCCCGTCTCGCAGTGGGTGGCTGGCCTCGTGGCCCCGTCAGCATTGTTGTTGGTGTGGGGCAGGGTCACTGCTTTTCTCGGGGTCCATGACAGGGTAATGCATGGCAATGCATGCAAGGCAATGATTTCCGGCCCTGGCTTGACTCCAAATGGCCTGGCGGCGAAAATGGCGGCCGCCTCCCACGGGATGTGCAATTGTGGGTGGTTTCATGCAGCGCTTGGTGGTGAGGGTCGAAGCATTGTAATCGGCAGCGCCCGCTCCAATAATTTAAAATATAAGGAAACAATGTTTGCGCTCACACATAACGAGCCATCTGGCACTGGGGTTACAATGGGGCGATAACAACAACAAGGTTGCAGGTTCGATCCCCTGTCGGGTCGGTAATTGACGGTGACAGTCACATATTACCGGCATGTCAGGTCTTTCCAAGGCTGTCTCGGTGCTTTTGCAGCGCTTGGTGTTAATGTCTTATGATAAATACTTTGAAATGTTTTCATAGAAAGCACAAAGCCCTCCCGCATGTCAGCTATTTACGCCTTTAGGCCGCGAGAAGGTAATGCTACTGTTTCCGAGCCATTATTACCGACTAAGGAGTATCACATGTTCTACAGGGACGCAAGTCCCTCGCAAGCACGGCTCCTACGTCATTCGTGCTGGGGGGGGGGACTCTGGCCTGCGCTTAAAGTTTAAGTAGTTATGGATGTTTGTACACGTGTCCCTACTGGTAGTCAAAGCAATTTCGTTGTTTTGTTCGATGTATAAAGGGATAATGCCTGTTCTCGAATGTCTCGTAGGCTGTCTATTTGGCTTGAATTTGTGTTTTATTTCACGCAGGAGGTAGCGCAAGTGGTTACAGTGTGGCGCTAAGAGTGGTAGAAATAATTTTAATAATTATCACAAGTGGTTTGCAGGGGCATTAGTGGACCCACGAGGAAGGCCTTGGCAACGTAGCTGCGTGCACTCCCATTGCTAACAATTCTTCATAATTTACAGAGTCGACTTTGACTCACTGACAGGGGTAGTCACCTATCCTCAGAGGGGTGTTTTAGCACCAGGTGGCACTGTCCCAGGGTTGTTTTACGTCGGTCGAAGGTGTGCGACCGCTGAGCATGCTGGAGCCTACCGTGATCATAGTGGGGCAAACCGCAGCAGGAAAGTACGGAGTCAGGTGGGATCTGATGGGCCCCAAAGTGCAGCTGCACTATTTAGAGGAATTACGGCAGAGGTAGTGTGGACTTGTGCAATAGCCGAAGAAGTAACTAAGGACACCCAATTTCCCCGGTGTTCCTCTGCTATTTGTTTAATTGTCTGGGTACTTGCGGGGCTCAGGGTGGCGCAGAACAGGCAACGTCATATGATGTATGTCGGTGGGGCGTGTGCCGTGCCGGATTATGTGGGCGCAGCGTCCTTGCTAGGCGGAACAGCCCCAGTTCCAGCGTTCTGTTCATAGCCAGTTTGTTGTCACAGGACTATATCACTGTTTGCAGCCTACATTATTCACAGGGTGCACTCAAGGTTCATGTAGGGGCCGTCGTTAAGGCGGGGTCCCTACAGTGGGGCCTTGGTGAGCGACCTGCGCAGTGGATTGGTTGGTTGTGGTGCCTTGGAGTTGGATGCTCGGTACAAACCTCGGCTTGTCCCGTTGGCACCTGGGGGGGCGTGCGCTGTGAGCAATCAGTTCCGTTTTATTGCATTGCGTGTAGACTTCGCTGCTTGGCCATCGAGGTCCTTGTGCCACCAAGGGTTATGGAACATGTGTACACCGCGCAAGGCGCCGCCAAGCCTGGAAATTACTGATACCGATGTGTCTTTCTCATCTTCATTGTTTGATTTTGCTCGCAAGAAAGTGTCAGTCATAGTCCTTTAAATGTCACTCATTGTTGCACTGAAATGAGGGAAATGTCACATATAGCAATCTGAAACCTTGGCAGCCATGGATGGGGGCGGCTAGCTCTTGGGTTGCTATGCAACTGAGCTATAATGGTGGCTTTTTATCTGATGCAGGTAGAAGCATTGACTAAGCCAATAGATGGGCTTGTTGTAGGTGTAGTGTTCCTTGTGTAGTAAATATATGTGCACTCTTTGGGTGACCGGGGTTCATATTATATGTGAACAACATTATAGTTGATTAAATTAAACACAGGAACAGGTTGTGTACAAGGTCATTTATTTCGAGGTCCTCTTAATTATGATAAGGGAGAAAGAAACTCCATTACAACATTCCTAGAGAAGGCCTAGTTGTTTGCAGTCCATTCGCAACCGCCCCACAGGGTGAATGTTTTAGGCCACAAGGTTGTGGAGGGCTCTTGTGTGGGAGCCTGGTGAAGAGCTATGGTCAGACTAGGATGTCTCATGCTTTCGCCGCACTGTTGAGTCCTGATTAGAGAGGTGGATCTGGAGCCCCTATAGCTGAGAAATTCGGAGGAGAGCTGGACAGACCACTGCCTCCAGGGGGGTGGCTGCCCACGGTAGCAACAGGTGGCTAGGGCATGGGCGCATGTAGCACATTTGTTAATGGTGCAGGAGATTTATTGTTTTACTCTAGAAAAATGGGATCTCATGACCAGGTGCTGTCTTTTGTGGCCGTCGGTTACCAGCCCAAGGGTGGGAAAGTTCAAGTTTACATTTACTCTGTGCTATGTTATGCTAAGTACAGTTCCTACCAACAACTACGGGGTGTGCTAACTGCGCTGTAGGACGGTGGCCCGATTGACCTAGTGAGTTATGTAATCCCTGTGATGTCATGATGAGGTTTGGTAGCACAGGGTAATGGGGGCAGATGGTACTAAGTCTCTTGGGTGGACGATACGAAGGGTAATTAAAATAACCTGGTATGGAGTCTCTGCTGTAGTGTGCCACTGTGGGAGTGCGGTTGGCACATTAAATTTACACTGCCTCTGGGATAAGCCAAAGTCGCTGCCTAGCCACTTAGGGGGTGGGCAGGAGTCAGCCTAAGTGTGCACCCCCTTCTCCTGACTAGAGTGGTGGGTTTGGCCAGGCTTAGGCGCATACCCTAGCCAGCCAGTAACTCCATTTCAACATGAGTAGAGAATGCCTAGGAGTTGTTTGCAGTCCATTCGCAACCGCCCCACAGGGCGAATGTTTTTAGGCCACAAGGTTGTGGATGGCTCTTGTGTGGGAGCCTGGTGAAGAGCTAAGGTCAGGCTAGGAGGTCTCGTGCTTTCAACGCACTGTTGAGTCCCAGTCACAAGCGGATTGTATCAGGGTGAGCTGGCTGTGGGTCAGGAAGCGCCAAGGCATCAGTAGCAATGAGCGGCTTACAGCAAGAGGCGGTATCCGATGCACAGGGCATTTGTTAGTTTAGAGCCCCACTCGGAGGTACCGCCTTAAGTGCTTGGAGGTCTGTTGGCACCGCCTTTCATGGCGGGCTGCTCTGAGCAGAGCATTTGCAGGCGTAAATAACAGTTCCCGCTACCAGTTCAAATGTGCATCTTTCACTAAGTTACTCAGATAACTGGGACAGGAAGTAAGGTGGGCTGGATCACTCTTGCTTCTACCTGCATTGGCACATCTTGTCAGGAGTGATTGGCAAAGGGATTGCACTTCAGCCAGGTATTGTTAGCACCCATCCACATCAAGCCGAGTGTTTAAGGTCACCCTGGGCCGGATTTACACTGCCCAGTATTAGGCCCTTGTGGGTCAGGGCTAGGAATTACTAAATTGAACGAAACGGGAGGCTTGCCCGCGGGTTATACCAGCAAAAGTTTGGGGAGAGCTAGACTCCGCCCATGGTCAAGGGGTAGGTTTAAGTAGTTGGGGTGGCACTCTTAATTGACCAGGGGTCCAATGCGACACTAGGGCATCGCCGCGTTGCGGCCAGAGCACGGGCATGGTGTGGTTCCCAGGGGGCAGCAAGTGTAGGCAAGGCGCTTTCCAAACCTGGCACCAGAACACAAGGTAGTCAGGGCCAACTTGCCTGTTGGGTGACTTGTGCAGGCACCTGGGTAGTTGTCACTCCAAGAAGAGGTGAGTTGTCTCCAATAGTGGGCACAACAGATATGTGTGTCTCTGGCCTCACAGCGGTGTGGAGCCTGTTTCATTTTGAGGTACGCACAGGCGAAAATTGTGTACTTAAGGTTCGCATGACCAATGTGGGTGGTATCTCCTAGCCTACCCACTGAAGGTGTACTGCAGCTAAACAGGGAACTGGGAATCTGGTTTCCGTTACTTTGGCAGGTTGTAAAGCAGCCAGGGTCAGCAATGGACAGTAGGTACTGTGCATCTGTGATCCGACGACAGTTATGCAAGCGGGATGCACTGCGTAAGTTGTAATTGCACGAAAGGGTGAGGTGTCTCCAATAGTGGGCACAAGACAGGTATTGTTTCAAACCAGCTTTGATACCATTAAGGTGTTCACCAGGGTTTAGCATTCAAAGGGGTTTGTGCAACCGTCTGGTCAACGGGGGAAGTAAGTGCTCCCAGAACCTAGGGTAGGTGACAAGTTCCTGCAGTAAGCGATGCCCGCCTGGTTAGCTATCGTAGCCTCGCTGGGTGGTGACGCTGCCAGCCAACATAGTGTGCTGCCGTCCAAAGAAATGGGGAAACAAGGTGTCAAGCACAAAAGGCTACTATGTAAAAGAACATTTGGCACGTCCAGTGATCAACAATGATTAAAATTTAGCGGAGCAGGTAATTTTCCACCTATGGGGTTGCCCAAGGGTGGGCAGTGGGAACGCCCCTGTCCCCCTGGTCGGGAATATGCTAGGATGGGGGTTAGGTAGGACTTGGACAATCCTTATTGTTAGGCACCCGATCGCTCAGTGCGCACTGTTATGAATCAGACAGATCCTCTTAGCTGGTATGCCTAGGGGGTTTCACCATAGAGGGAGCTGAGCTGGTGGAATTCCCATAAGGAATAAGGGATGCATGGCATGGGCAGGTGGGCCCCCCTTGCTCATTGTCACATACTGCTAGTTATGACATTCCTGTGCGTCATGATTTAGAAAGCAAAGGGTCTGCAAAGGTTAAGCATAATCCTCCTCGCCCGAATAGCCAAAGCAGGCAGGCAGGAGTGGGAGCGGTTACATAACAAGGGGGCTGCTGTCTCATAGATGGGGGACACAGGGGTTCAGGCACACACAGTGCTAGAAGGACGGCAGCCAGGTGGGATCAGCAAATAGATGGGGCAATGTGAGCCTTGGTGTTGGAAATCGTCCCGTCCACAGTTGGCACGGGGCTAGGTCATGTGAGGCAGAGGAACTTTCCCGCAGGAGGGTGAATAGTTCTTGGCACAGGTTCACAGGACAGAAGAGTCTTTGGTTTCCTCAGATACTAGCTGACCCAGGCGAAAGTCAAGGGCTATTGTGATAGAGATGGGGTTCATCTATCACCAGTAGGGAGGGATCTCTTCCCTTAGATTTGCAGGAGGCCTGGAAATGAGCGGTCGCATGTTGAAATCATTGTGAAGCTCTGATGGGCGGAGATGATCCCCCGCTAAGGTGGCATGGAGCTAAGTCAGGGGAGGCCGGTGAACATCCCTGTAAGAGGGAACTGTTCATGGCATAAGCTCGCAGACCAGTGGGGTCTGAGTTTCATCAGACACGAGCTCCTCCAGGCAAACGTTAAAGGTACTTTGAGGAGGACTGGGTCCACTTGTCCCCGGTGGGGATGGACCTGTTTCTCCTGGATTTAAAGGAATGTTTGGAAAGGGCAGGTTGCAGGTAATAGGAGGTGCAGTGGTGGGGGGCCCTGGCTGCGACGGTGGCCGCCTCCAGGGCTGTGGCGGAGTTACAGGGCGATCTGGAAGCAGTCTGGTACAGTAAGGGTACCTTTGCGGCAGACGGGTACAGTAAGGGTACCTCTGCGCGGCACAATAGGGGTGCCAGAGCCAGGATCCTCATGGCAGGGTCCTGGAGAACCGCGACGGCGCCCCGTTAGTCCTTCGGGCGGTTGGGGGCCTGACCAACCGGGGGTTTGCCCTGATACGCTCCGCCCTGAAAGGGGCGTGAGTAGGATGGTAACAAGGGACACGTGATCCAGTGGTGGATCAACAAAGGTGTAGCGCTGATCGGGCATACATCCCACAGTGCTGGCTCATTAGGCGGGCAGGGGCAGCATAGGTTGGACGGCTGCCTGCCCATGGATCGCCCGTAAGATAACCCACCTTACTGCATACTCTTGTATGGAATAAACCTGCGACAAGTTTTTCTCATAAACAATGTGTCTTGTGGTTTATTTATGCACGTTCACCTATGGGAAGGTGGGGGGATGTTGCCGGTATTGGGGCTATAGCTCACACCCTGGGGCAGGACGGCAAGGAGGAGCAAGCTGCCGGGCTGCCTAAAAAAAGAACGGAAGGGGCGCGGCCGCTAAAGTTAAAGCGTGCCCTGCTTGTAAAAATGAAATAAATAAATAATAGAGATTAAAAGGAGCGAGTTTTAAACAAGAAGTTCAAAGGGCACCCACTCTGCCAGGTTTAGTACATAACTGTTCAGTACTTATGCCATATGTTGGGATGAATAAAAAAGCGCAGCGTACATAAAGCATGTGTGGCGTTGAGGCAGGGAAACACACAAAGAAGAAAAGTAGTCCCCAAATGAAAACATAAACACGTAAAGCGTAATGATGTAGTACTTGGTCGGTGCTGTATGGAGAAAAGCGGAAATGAGTAGGAGGGACAAAGACGGTGAATTGCCCATTGGAAAGCAAGTATTTTTAAAGGACAGTAACTGAGACAAATAAAAAGCAATCTGCAAGGAATGGGTGGAGTTCAACTCCTAAAGCATACACAACAGGTCGCTAAGCGACAGCGCAAGCGCTGTACGCTCGACCTAAAAAAGGAATCATGAAGTTGTGAATAAGTTTACCGGATTAATTCATGTCATTAGCAACAACATCCTTTGGTCCTGGAGCTTTAGTAACTTATTATATTTTGGCAGACATAGTGTAGCTTTATTTTATCGTAGTCAAGAGGACTAACAACCTAGAAAAATTAGTTGTAAAAGGTAACCCCTGCGCTAGAACACAGTGTCCCTCATGACATGGAGTGATCCTGTACCCTTCTTGGTGCAACAGGTGAATCCGTCAGTGCTGAGCCCGAGAAATGACATGCTCCAGAAGGGGTTAAGCAGAGCCTAGAGTTGTTTGTGAATCCTACCGTGCTGGATTAAAAAGGCAATGGATATGTGGAAAGCACTGCAGCTTCTTTAAATCCACTGGTCTGATCCAACAAACAGGCAACTGGGTTTGACAGTGTTTGCAGAAATGCATGTTTTACCAGCGCAGGCAGAGACAGGTTCATGTATAACCAGACAACTCAATGTGTCCTATTTTAGTTGTGAGATTTTCCCTTTGTCTTCTGGTACTTACAGTTCGTCATGTGTAATGGGAGAAGCAGGGCAAAATAGGAGTATGTAAACTACACTTGCTTGATACGGAGTAGTTTAAGATCTCTCTATACAGAACAAGCCAAGTAAAAATGAAAGAAACCCAAAATCTTTCTTTACATAACAGATGAATCGTTTATATCAACCAAATCTAGGGATGGATATACTATAACTGGTGTTAGAATATAACTGAAAGCCTCATAACTGACTGTTGCCACTGGTCTCATGTACTAAATCCACATGGCCCATTGCAAAGCAGGATTTGTTTGGATATGAGGTCCTGCCTGTAGTGTCTTGCGAATTAGAAATGATGGAACCCTTTTGGTTCCTGATACACAGCATAGAACTGTGATGTAAGTGTTAGGGCGGAATACAATGAAGCCTGGATTAGAATGTTGAGTTCGCAGTTACACGCAGATGAATAAAGATGTGTAATGCTAAGCTCCATGTGTGGCGTAGTCATTGGCGGGTACCTCGGCTGGGGAAGATGCTACAATGGGCAACAAGTTAGGGGATAACTAACCTGAAGATCAACAGTGCTCTCCGTGAGCGTTTGCTGTGGTTCATGCACACTGCTTGTGCATGCCACGTGCGTTGCAGTCGAAGTACGGAACCGACGCTTACTGCATGTGGAGTAAAAGCACAACTCCAGCTGCTGTAGAGTAGTAGAATTCAATGAAAGCATTGCAAAGAAATCTACATATCGGTTACCGAGAACCTGATGGTCAAACCATATGTAAAGGTACCGCGCTTCTAAGCAATATACAGTTACATGTAATACGGAGCTGTTCATATCTGAAGAGGCACGCCATCAATGCTGCTTGGTTCACGGCTCAGAACACCTCCAGAGGTCTCCAGAAAAGTTGAGGGCTCCCATGGAGACCAAGAGGGAGGTCACAGGTCCATCAACTGGCCAAATTGATCCAAAGGCCAGAACGGCGCAGGGCCTTAGAGATGGTATGCATGAAGCAGATCCTAGCAGACAGCAGACTGTGGCAGAGAGGGCTCAACCCTCAATGTCAACCACGCCCAGAAATTGCCACAATGCTGCCGCTTACCTGAAACAACCACCACGGTTCAATACTGTAAAAAAACTGAATATTGGCGATAGATGGACTGCTTGGATAGAGACATTTGATAATTTTGTTGATGCACTTGAAGCGACTGAAAACAAAAAGATGATCAAGTATCTCAAAAATCTTCCTGGTTATGGTGTAAAAGAAGTCATAAAGAAAATGCCACAAACTGACAAAGAAGTCACATATTAGATTAAAGAACCATTGAATCTCAAGTTTAATCCAATGACCAAAGTTGATTATGAATGATACAACTTCAACCAAGAACACCAGAAAGTTGGTAAAACCAATGATGAATTTGTGGAGAGACCAGACACACTCATCAGACATTGTAAGTTCAATGAATAATGAATTTAATGATGAAGCTATGCGTCTGAGAGTTATTGACAGATGCCTGTCAGATTCATTCAGAAGACGAATGCTGAGAGAAACTCTTAGGGGTTGATTGCAATGTCCGTCGGAAGGGCTCCGAATTGGATTTGGGTTTGCCGAATCTGATACGGAGCCCTTGTTTCCGACCGAATCGTTCCCAGTTCCGAACGACCAAGTACGATGCCTGGAAACCGTTAGGGCTGACCGAATTGGTTCAGAAAGGCATTCGGACAGACCGAACCATTCTGGAGCCGATTTGTACAGCTCTATGGACTTGGTTTCCGAGCGAGTACGATGACCTATTCGGACAGCCTTTCCGATTCGGTTTGCCCGGAACGAAATGACTGCTGGAATCGGTCTTTAGGGGCCCATAGCAGGCCCCCCTTCACCTGGGGACCTCTGAATTGGGCCCGTGGGGGTACCCATGGGTACCCCCTTCCCAACCGTGCACATTGTGGCAGGCACCATGGGGTGCCCGCCACAGGGTACAAGGTTTTCCCCAACCACCCTTTTCTTCAATGGGAGCCTGTATTCACACTCGGAACACAGGCTCCCATTGAAGTCAATGGGAGTCCAACCGAATCGTATCCGGATGCATGCGGATGCATCGTACTCGGTCGTTCGGACTCCCCCGATCCGAGTCATACGGAAAGCATTGCGGAACCGATTCGGTCGGTATGCTTTCCGAATGAGATCAGAATCGGGCCTTAAGTCTGGAATGACTGTTAATGGCTGCCAGAACTGAAAAGTGTGTTGATAGATAAGCTGCTGACATGGAGACTGGAGGCGCCCAGAATGAATCCGTCATGAGTGTGAAAAGTAAGTCAAAACAAAAGACTGAAGGACACAAAGATATGCCTACACATAAAAAGAAGTTGTGTTTTAAATGTGTATTTTCGTTTCCACACAAAGGTAAATGTCACACTATTGGAAAGATGTGTAAAGGCTGTGGGAAGGAGAACCATTTTGTGACAGTTTGCAAAGCAAAGGAAACTGTAAGTGTGTCACAGCGTGAAGACAAAATGCCACCAGAATGTTCCAGAAACAACATACGACGAACACCCACAAGGTCAAGCGGCAACATCAGTTAAGACAAATCGACACTGAACAAAGTCGATCATTGTCTAACTCATTGTCAAATAGTTCTTCCATATCAGTATTAAGTGAAAGTGAAGAAAATCATTGTACCATGTTGATGTTTACCTCAGAAAAGCATGTGCATGTTGGTTTAGCCACTTGTGAAGAAAAATGTCAGTCAAAGAAAGAACAACATACCAAAGCACCAAAGTCATTCAAACATCATCCTAAGATTACATTGAAAGTAAATACCTTTCATTATCAACAGTGGTGCATCGATAAACATTATGCCTGAGGAGAAATAAAATTAATTATCTCCATTGCAGCAACTTACACCATCGAAAACCAAAGTGTATACATGGGCTGCATCCACACCCTAAAAAAGTCAAGGTTCATTTGTAGCGCAAATGAAACACAAGGAAACGAAGGTACAAACACCCATCCATGTGCTTTAAGGCACAACATCTAGTGCCTGTCTACTCAGTTTTAGCACAGCTGCTGATATCGGACCGATTTCTGTGAATTACAACATGAATGCTCAGCATGAAACAGCAATCAGTTCCTTTCGTTATTTCATGGTTTTGTAAAGCCCAAGAATACAAAAGCAAAGGTGCATATTAATGAGGACGTCCGCTCTGTTGCTCAGAGACATAGGCGAGTTGCTTTTCATTTGCAAGAAGCTGTTGAAAAACAACTTAAATTGTTACTTAAACATGATATTATTGAGCGTTCTACTGGTCTAGCTCCATGGGTTTCTCCCATTGTCATAGTGCCTAAAAAGGACAGTGAAGGAGCTGCACGCATATGCATTGACATGCGTCAGGCAAACAAGGCAATTAAAGGAGAACGACATCCAGGTCCACACATTGTTGACACGATAACACAACCAAATGAAGCAAAGGTCTTCTCTCGCCTTGATCTAAATAAAGGTTATTATTAGTTAGATCTCATAGAAGATTGCAGATACATTACAACCTTTTCTACACATGTTGGACTGTTTCGATACAAAAGACTAAGTTCTTGTGTGTCATCTGCTGCAGAATTGTTTCAAGATGGCATTCAACGTATCATACAGCCTGTCATGAATGCATTTAATTACAGCTATGACATATTGGTTTTTGGAGCTACACAAAAAGAACATTATAAAGCTCTCTCACAAGTATGTCATTTACTTGCCAAAGCAGTATGAATCCCATAACACAAAGTTAAAATTCTTAGGCCATATCTTTTCCGACAGGGGTATGACACCAGAGCCTGCTAAAGTACAAGCACTGTCAAATGCGTATCCCCATAAGATGTTTCTATGGAGCGTTCATTTCTTGGCATGGCGAGTTACTGTTCCAGATACATGCAAGGCTTTGCCACTGTAAGTGCTCAGTTGAGAGACTTGACAATAAAGAATGTTTAATTTCATTGGTCACATGAATGTGAGAAAAGGTTTAAGAAAATCAAACAAGCCACTGAGAATGCTACTGAAATGGCATACTTCAATCCAAAGCTTTGTACAGAGGTTGTTGTTGATGCTAGCCCAGTCGGGTTAGGCGATATCCTTGCACAGCACAGTGGACAGCCTAATGCTCAAAGGTATATTGTGGCATATGCAAGTAGAAGTGTGTTCCAAACAGAACGTGCCTACTCACAAACAAAAAAGAAAGTTTAGCTGTGGTATGGGCTTTTGAACATTTCAATGTGTTCCTATATGGAAAACCATTTACACTGGTAACTGATCATCAAGTTTTTCTGACTATATTTGGCAATCCAAAGGCCAAAATGCCTCCTCACATTGAACGATGGGGACTTCAGTTCCAAGAGTATAACTATGCTATTGCGCATCATCCAAGGAAGAATCAGAACCCTGCTGACTACTTTTCCAGAGCACCTATACAAGGTCACGTACTCCATCCAAGACGGCTGAGGCCTATAGTAGCTTCATTGTAAAATCAAACACATTAGCCCAGATTATTACTGCCATGAGCCATGATAGTGGCATGTTAAATTTGAAGGATATCATTACACATCAGTCATGGAACGAACACACTTGACTGCTCACTAGTGATGGTGAATATCAAAAATATAAAAATGTCAAGGATGAGTTGTCCATAACTCAGGAAGGAGGTATACTATGAGGATCGAGAATTCTGATTCCTGAGAGTCTGTGACAGAAAATATTTGCAGGGGCACATGAAGGGCATTGTGGAATCGTTGCCACAAAACAAGCTCTCCGAGACTGAGTCTGGTTTCCTTATCTTGATGACAGGTTTGAAAGGGAATTAAAGGCCTGTCATCTATGCAATTGCCTTTCTAAAAAAAAAAACTATTAACCACACCTTGAACATGCCAGAACTCTCAAAGCATGCATGGGAGAGTATAGCCATTGACTTTTTTGGTCCACTCGACAATGGGCATCACCCACTGGAGATTATGGCTGAATACTCATGATTTACATTAATTGAAGATCTTTCATTTTCTTCTCAAGAGCGAGTCACTGAAAGACTAGATGGCATGTTTGAGACCTGGGGTGACCAAGCCATAGTGAAGTGAAGTAAAGCACCCTGGGAAGTATGTAACCCAAGACTCTCCTCATTTCAAACATTTAACTAATCGTTCATCAGATCAAACTGTTGAAGGAGAGACTGGGTCTGAAACATCAGTGACTGCTGTTGCCTCAACACCGTTGACGCAGATCCTGGATAGTGGTGGTACAGTGCCCAGTTTCCCAGAACAACATAAGGTCGGGCAATTAAAGTACCAAAAATATTGATTGAATTGATGAATCCTGTTTATATATGTCTATCTTGTAAAAATTGTCATTATTTATTTAACAGAGGGGAGATGTAGTGTCTTGCGAATTAGAAATGATGACACCCTTTTGTCTCCTGATAAATGTCATAGAACTGAGACATAAGTGTCAGAGCAGAATGCAATGAAGACTAGCTTAGAATGTTAAGTTTACAGTTACCTGCAGATGTATAAAGACATGCAATACTAAGCTCTGTGTGTGGCATAGTCATTGGCAGGTATCGAGGCTGGGGACGGACGATACACCACCCACAGGACTTCCTAGATCAGGAAATCAGTGGCGTTTGGAAGAAACCCTAACAACACCTACACGAGGTACAAGCAGAAGTGAAGCAGGCTGTGTTGGGTGTAGATGGGGCTGCTGCTGGGAACAGCTGAGGTGGCATTGAGTATAATTATTGAGGGATGGCATGGGACACAGTAGGAAGTGCAACTCAAGACTCTGCCTAGGAGTGAGGCCTAAAACAGGGGACTGCAGTGTAGCAGCAGCAGCCCACTGAGTATACCAGTTTTCTTGTACACTTATTCGTTCATAAAGTAATGCTAAGTTTCACTCATGAGGCATGTTAATGTCATAGGGGAACGCAAAGTATGAATTGTCGCAAAAATACATACTGAAAACCTGGCAGCTAGGGAAATAAGTGTTCACTTAATTGTCTTACATTCTGCTGAGAATAAACAACTGTGAAGCATCAGTGAAGCCAAAGGTGGCAATAAGTGATCAAGGCTTAGTTTAAAAATAAATTAAGAACGGGAGTGATGAGGGGTGCATGATGTGAGTGCATGAGTGAGGTTCAATGGTGACCTGGTGTGGGTGGATGTAAAGTAAGGGCATGTATGTGTGTTGATGGGATTGACTGTAGGTCTTGGGCGAGCTGCTGTAAGTGGGAGCTTGATGACACACTTTGAGTAGGTGAGTGCGTGGCTGATTTGATGTAAGCGAGGGTCTTCGGTGAGCTGGTGTGAGTCTGAGCATGTTGAGAAAAGGAGACAAGGAGTAAATATATGAGTGTGGGTTATGGATAAGTAATTGTGTGTGAGACGCTTAGTTGAGCTCGTGTGGGTGAATACTTGGTGATACAGGGAATGCATTCATGTGTTATAACGAAAGAGTACAGATATCTGGTGTGAGAAAGTCATTTTTTTGCCCTGATCATGCCCATTTTTTGCTTGGTACTGGTGGTAACTGACTCTGACTGGGCCCTGGGCTCTGCTTACAAGGCCCAGGGTCAGAGCTCTAATTAGAAGGATATGCAAATTAGATGTATTTATAATTGGTACTGACAGACTAGCTGCAAGTCCCTAGTATTTAATAGGGCATGTAGGTTTAGAAGTGTGCACTACTGTGGTGCCTGCTGTCATTTTAAAGGCAGCACTGCCTTTCAGGCAGCCTTTACCTTAAATGTATATGCAAATTCGACTCTGGATTTTAAGGTACTTACAAAGTCTCAGACTACCTTATTATTACATATTAGTCACCCTAAGGTCTCCCCTAGGGGCCACAGGGATAGGGTGCCTTGTAACTGTAAGCAGGGACATTATAAAAGATGTTTTATAAGCCCTGGTGAGGGACAAACTGACAATTTTGTTTTTCCCCAATGTAGTGAATGGCTCCATAGGCTAACATTGTGATATTTTATTTAAGTATAAATATTGATAGGAGCCACGTAAAAAATATACTTCAAGGTACAAAATTAATAGTTAAGATAAATCTAAAAACTTGCCACTGTTAAATTTATAATAACTATGCCAGAAAAGAAGTTATTAAACTTTCTTTTCTGTGAGCCAAAATACAGCCTTTCAGCTGCTCTCTCCTGATTGGCCAGCCTCTGCCCAGGCTAGCCAGGCTACTCAAATGAGGTGTGAAAATCCCCACTAGAGAGACAATGGGTTTCCTGTGGGCAGAGAAGTACAAGCTGAAAAGCAGATGACAGGAAGGGGGTGAGGGTAGACAAACTGGCCGTCAAAGGAAGAATGACACTTTAGGACAGCATAGGCTGACCCCCACATCCTGCCACCACAGCCACACAGGAGCCCCTGAAATTAGATTAGGGAGAGGTTTGGAAGGGGGGTGTTAGTGAAATGTAGCCACATCAGTGGTTTGGCTTAGCCAGATCTAACCCCAAAGGAGAAGAATTCTCCATGTTGGATTTTGAGAGAATGGTACTTTCTGGGACGAGAATATGCCACACTTTGGAGGAAGTGGTCATACAACTCAGTGGCACCCTGCATCCCATTGGTCAGGTGTGCCCCCCTGCTTGACGCCCAAAAACTGTGAATAAATATGGAACAGCTGCATAGCTCCTCAGATCTGCTGCCTGAAACTACAAGGAGAAGGACTGCCCTGCTGGAATCTGGATCTGCACCCAAAGGACTGCACTCTGAAGGACTGCACCTGCTGGACAATCTGGTACTACAGCTCTAAGGTCTTGTTTCAAGAAGGATTAAGGAGCGGACTCCCTGTAAGCTACCGGTAAACAAAGCCCACCTGCATTATCTCCACCAAGAGACCCCCTCCTGGAGTGCGTCCAGTGGACTTTTTAGGATTTGGCCAGATGCATTGTTGGAATTGTAGTCCAGACATCCCAAGGACACTCTAGGAGATTCCAGACCCTTTGATTTGTGTTTTCGACACTTTGAACCCTTAAGAGGAACTTCAGGAAGAAGTTCCAGAAGTTTGGAGCTACATTAGGTGACCGACTAATCGTCGAGAGGCGGGCTATCTTCAACCACGACCTGGCCTGGATTTCTGGTTTGTCCAGCTGAAAGCTCTGGAGCTACAGACTTCCAGATTTGACCGGGGCCTCGTGGTGATGCAATCCGATGACGTTGCATGAAAATTGGCCTGCTGGAGGGGACCGCTCGACGTTGAGAGAAAAATCTTGCAGAAAAGTTTCTAAATCTGAAGGTAAAATTTCGACCGAGACCTCCCACTTCGTGAATCGAACTAGGGCTCCTTCTCGGTCGGACTCAAACTTTGACTCTTTCCAGTCAAGCATGAACAGATGTCCCAAAGGGTCACTATATGTTTTTAAGCACTAGAAAGTGCTGATTCTTTAAAAATTAATATCTCCAGTTCCCTACATTGGATTTTTGCCATTTTGGTTACTATTTATTCATAAAGATATAATATATTTTCATAAATTGGAATTGGATTTTAATTGTTTGTTGTGTCTTACTTTTTTGTAATGTTTTGGTGTTTTTAAATGCTTTACACACCCGTCTCCTAAGTTACACTTGCCTGCTCGTTGCCAGCTACCAAGGGTTGAGCAAGGGAATAATTTATTGAGACCTTTACGAACCCTTTCATTGTTTTTTTAGTCCTTATATCATCTCCAGCATATTGGAATAAGCACCATTACGGTATCTGGGGTCCACGTGCTTCAAAATTTGGATTTTCTTCTTTAAGCATGTTAGGTGGGCTACCTCGAATCTATCTTACTGCCATTGCCCGATTGCTTTAAGAAGATGTCATTATTGGACGAATAAATTTGCTTAGAAGCTCAGCATATTTAAAAAGTCGCCACCCTCCTTTCGCTCGCCTTGCCATCTATCTATCTTCTCAAAAAAGGCCACAGAATTTCTCCACGCTTTCAAGGACGGTGGAGAGGCTTGAGTCCATAATTTGCATATTTCTCTTCTCGCAATTAAGATTAAAAAGAATGTTAAATTTCTTTGCTTTCTGTTTAATTAATAAGCCCCCCACATCCTGTTGCCTTATCCCAAACATGATTAAGATCGTGCTTACCTCTATGGTAGTGCCCACTTAGAGGGAGACCCTTTCATTGTGTTTGTGGCCTTATTACTAGTAGTAAGTCACTACTTATCACTACTAATGATCCATTTTCCAACATCCAGCAGCATTGAACCTGTGAAAACGCCATATGCTTAGAGTTACCAGTGGCAATATGGTTGCTTAATGGTGTTTGTAATAAAAGGAAATCCTTCCTGCACAAAAGCAATCCAAAGAGAAAGTAGCGAGGAGAAATAAACATATTTCTCCTTGTTTCTCCACTCAGTGGTAGGCATACTGATTTCCCACAATTCTAGCTTTACAAACCTTAATAAATCTGGAATTGTGCGAAACTGAAGGATGGATGGATGGGAACGCCCATGCTCCACCCATGGAATGCCTACCACTAGGAAATGTAATGCAATGCAGTACGCGCTGGTGCGTTGCATTACATTTCTTTACTAAGCAATGTTAGGAAGTGCAAATGCCCTATTACTTACTTGTAATCTTCATTACTCCTGGTCCTGTTGTCCTCGGTCCATTTATTACTAATGGAGATATATCTATCTCGCAGACAGAAAAAAGAACAAAAGGAATGCTGGAACCCATACCTCACCCTTTCCCATTGGGAGAACTTAAGCAGTACTTACCCAGAGTTCCTTCTGAACTACCAAGCCTCACATTTGAAGGTTGGCCATCTGGGAGGGAGGGAGGCGCATAATTAACGGGACAAGGACAACAGAACCAAGAGTAATGAAGATTACTTGTAAGAGATAGGGCATTACCCCCAGATACTTCCTGTCCTCGTCCCATTCATTACTAATGGAGAATTCCCAAACCGGGAACCCGGCATTCATAGAAAACAAAAACACAAAAGGATACAACACCAAACAGCAGCACCCAAAGGTGATGTGTCAACACAAGCCCAAAACACAACGCAGGAGCACACAGCAAGCAACCCCTAAACTAAATAATCCAAGGAATCAGTCCCCAACCCCTGCAGGTGAAAAAGGCAAACACAGGAAGAAGAGGAGGCCAAAACAGCCACCCGGCAATGGGCCGGAAGGACACCCAACTAAAGCAGCTGAGAAGCAGTCATGTCCCAAACAAGGCACCCACCACCCCTAACAGAGGAGGAGCCCCAGACATAAAAAAAGCCAGCCAAACCGATTGAGTGATCTACCAACCAACGGACACAGAAGAAGACCTCACCTCCTCCCCCAAGAGGCAGCATCAAAAGAAACCACCAAGAACCATGTCAGCTGAAGGAAGACAGTTGAACCAAAAGAAAACAGCAAGATCCACTCCACATCCAACAAGGACCCCGGAACTGCCCCAGCAGCAGCCACCAAAGTAGGCTGAAACCCATCCGGGGACAAGGAATGGAGAATAAAGCGAGAAACCAAATGCACAAATGTGACAAAACAACCAAAGGATTCCCGAGTCATCAGAAAACTCAAATCGTCAAGTCACCAGGCCGACAGGAGCGATTAAAAAACCAAGTACAACGGGACAAACCACCCCACCCCCCCAGCACCACTAACACAAAGAGTGTAAACCAGAGCCCCCAACACCAGAGGCCATTGCTAGGAAAGGAAACAGAGGCAACACCAAGAGGCAAGCAGGATAAAGCCTCACAGCAACCTTGCCCCCACAGCCAGGGAGCCCCATGGGGATCCAAAAGTCATGACGACAGACCCCATGGCCCTCAAACGGACAATGCCAATTGGTCACAAATCTGTCACACAGAACAGCAAGACAGCTGGCCTGGAACACTTCAGGGGAAACCACTAAAGAAACACCAGCCAATGCCGAAACAACATCAACAACACCCAAAGGACAGTAGAGGGACCAATAGACAGAAGAAGGGCCACTGCTAAATGCCGAGGAATCACTGTGCACCGCAACCCCCTGCCCTCAAATTAGAGATGAAATCTTGGGCAGAAACGAGGGAATGACAGTAGAGGAGAGGGGAGTCAAAACAACCATGGCACCTGGACCACTATGAGCACGAGACCCAGAGACCTAGAGCAACGGGGCCAACCAGGACCACCAGCATCAGCAGCACCTAGCACCCCTGGCGGGAAGCAAAAGAGGCCCAGGAAGGGACCCCACAGTCGACACTCCAGAGGAAATATCACCCCAGAGAGCAAAAGAAAAGTCTGGGAAGGGAGGATTCCCTGACATAGAACATCAACGATCACGAGAAAAACGCAGATGCTCCTTCTCTCCATTGGAACGGTTTACATGCAAAAATGGGCCGCAAAAGGAGATCCCAAGAAAAGATGAGCCTGCCTCGCCCACCAGCTCAGATCTGAGATGACAGCTGGAAAAACTGGAATCAGGAGACCAAGAATGCCGAAGTATGGACCCCAACCAAGGCAGCACCCAAAGTACAACACGACAGCCATACCAAAAGGACAGCAGAGAACGAAGAGTCTAGCAGCCCGAGGAGCAGCATCCGAGCTCAGAACGCAGGATGCTGAAACCATCAAGAGCAGCGGCAAAGATAAGCAAAACCACCAGAAAACGGTCCTGTGAACTGCAACTGCTAGCCTACCGAAAGTAGAGGCAGCCTACAGATCCCAAAACCGGGACCAGTCAAAAATGCAGCTCGAGGGCCGAACACCCCACGAGGCACGAAACAATCGGAACAGGCATGGGGAAAAAACACAGAACCAAGGCAGACCAAGGCAAGAGCAGGGCTGAGCCGCAAATACATGGGAGCAAGGGGAACAATTGACAAACCAGGATTTCCCGGGAGATCCTGCCCACAAACAAAATGAAGCAAGGACGACATCCCTGCCGGTAACCCTGGGACCAGACGCCAAACGGCAGACTCCAGGGATAAGATTCATCAAGTGTCCAATGGAGACAACCCTGACACACAGGCAACCATCAACAGGCACGATTCCCAGCACACCGCTGACCAACCAACTGCAGCTAGAGCGAGGTCAGGGGAAAAAGTCCATCCTGGCCAACCCATGATGGACACAATAATCCATCAATAGATGAGCTGTCCCCGCCACCAGGAGGGCAGATGAAAAAGCCAAAGGCCTCACCCCTGAAGCAGCAAAGGGATGGATAAAGTCCGGAAGGACATCAGCCCCAGCGACAGTGGAGCGGCCAGGCCATGAAAATGATGAGAATGGCACCAGGAAGGACACCAGCATACTGTGGCATACACAGAAAGAAGAAAGAATCATGGAAAACCCCAAGAAGGCAACCCGCTGCCACATCACCAGGAACCCAAATGTCCCCAGCCTTAACTGAAAGGAGCAACCCGGGACAGGCAGGAGACGAACCCACCCCAAAAGACCAGCACCATAACCAATGGAAACCCACCAAATGAGGGAACATGGAGGCAAAACAAGCTGATCTGCCCAGAGGCCATAAACCAGGGATACAGGTGCCCCAAACACCTGCCCCCCCAACCACTCTCCATTCCCAAGAACAAAGAGAAGCACACGCCCAGAAAATTTGCCAAGCAACAATACAAACAAGACCAGACACAGGACCATCCGTCTCTGCCCCAAAAAGGCGGGACGAGGACCAAAGTGCAACTAGGAAATGAAGGCAGAAAAGGGCAGCACAGAAGACCCTGAGACATCACCAACGTCAATAGCAGAATAAGCACCCAGAGGGAACATACCACAGAAAATCGGCACGGGAGCCAGGGTCCAATACCCACCTGACTTAGTCCCCGACAAGTGGAGGAAGGGAAGGCAGAAACAACCTAATGGCACCCCCCCAATGACCACTACTACCCAGGCAGCATTAGCAAACCAAGTCAGGCAGAAACCCCCAAGAACTCAAAGGCAAAGGAATAAAATCATCCTTGGAAGAGGTGCCAGGGGATACCCGGCAAGCCCGCCAGATACCCCACAACAGTGACACCTAAACACAAGCTGTAGAACATAGGGAAACCCGTGGAAATCGCTGCCCTTGGGAGACAAGGGAAACAACAGTACTGGCTGTGCCCCAAGCCCACACAACGAGATGATGGACAGAGTTCTGAAACCTTTCAACCACTCACCCCCAGTCACAGATCCGGGTTTAATCCATTGTTCTTTTGCTCACTATGCCACCCTAGTTTGGACCCAGCCATACGCAAATCAGTCTTGACCCTGCTCCTCATGGGAACAGTCCAGCCCGAACTGAAAGGCCAGGTCCTACCTGGACCGGAAACAAGCATTTTGGGAACGGTTTTGGGGTTTCACCCCTCATCAGCCAGCCTACCTTGAATCCAGTGGCATAGTGAGCAAGGGACCCACATCTAGGCATACCCTTGGCCACTTAGGGCGGACATAGCAAACACAACAAGATGATGGACGGATTGCTGAAACTTTTCAACCACTCACCCCCAGTCAAGCCCCCCACCCAGACCGTGCCCCAAACCAAACCATGCAGATGCCACATCAGTGACACCAACCAGAGCCCCTCAGCAATCAGGAAGACGTGTCACCCCACCGGCCGACACCCTGCCCTGCTGGAATGCTGGCCAGGGAATACTCTGTAACATGCAGCCCTCATAACACACCGGTAACATACACCTACATGTTGGCGGCAGGGAAAAAAGACCACTGAGACACATAGACCAGATCCCAAATTTCAGGGCGAGCGTTTGAGACCTTAACCAGTAGGCCTAAAGAGACTCCCCAATATGGCCACCGTAATAAGGAGGAACCACCAGTACCGTACTGCAATGTGTATGGTGCCCCAGGGGTACACATAGAGCATAGCCAGTGAAAGGGACCATACCAAACCAGAGAAAAGGCAGCAAAACAAACCGCTATGTGGCAATCACCCCAGTAGTTGCGGGCATCCACCTCCAATCTGGAAGACACCGACAACAGGATACACATGCGCGCACTCAGCTCCCCACGCGTCTGTGCCCACCATGTCCCACATGGAAACCAGGCCACCCAGAAAGAGCTCACCACCTCCTGCTCCCTGGGCCCTGCTCTGCTCGCAGGCCTGGACGGGCTTCTCCGTGTCAGCCCAGCAGCCAGGGAGACGGGCACCATTGAGCCTTGGCCTCAAAACAAATCCGCCTTCCCACCAACACGTCCCCTTGCCAGCCAGGGAGACGTGCAGATCATCCGCTGTCACCACCGCCCTGCTGTGATGATTGTCTACAGCATTCATAGAAGCCTCTCCAGCCCTCAGGAGCAGCCCTCGTATTCCTCGTCCCAGTCTGTTGCCAGACAGAAAACAAAACTGAAGGAATACTGGGTAAGTGAGGTGTGGTAGGGGTTCCAATATTCCTTTTGCTCTTTTTACTGTCTCTGTGGGATAGATATATCTCCATTAGTAATTAATTCGATGAGAACAGGAGGGAACTAGGAAAAATTAGGCCTCGCATGGCTTTGTGAATCCCAAATAAGCATTTGCACTGCCGTGCGTCGCATTGGGCGACGCAAAGGCTTATTAAATCTGAGCCAAAATTCTTTATAAGATCAGTAATCATTAAAATAATTGAGTAAGTAAATGAATACTCTCTAGGTCTATTGACCCCCGTTCACCTCCTCTTTCTTCCCAGTCCCAGAAATGCAGAAGTGGTATCAAATCTCGGAAGTTTTCTTTGCCACATCTGTTACTTAAAAGCAGTTGCCGTCAGTGCAGGTGGGATCGGTGGGGCGGGCATGGTGTGGGGCATAGGGGGGTGAGTCGACAGACTACGATGAGGGAAAATAAAATTTAAAAAAAGAAAATGACTTACCTTGCACTCGCCGCTCTCCATGGTGCAGATGGAAATCTCCACCTACGCTATGGAGAACTGCTTTTGGGGGAGTTAT
Source organism: Calotriton arnoldi (assembly GCA_963921515.1). Classification (NCBI taxonomy): domain Eukaryota; kingdom Metazoa; phylum Chordata; class Amphibia; order Caudata; family Salamandridae; genus Calotriton; species Calotriton arnoldi. The sequence continues at coordinate 3,288,602 of CAWUFW010000096.1, read as the reverse complement.
ATAAAATACACATTCTAAGGGCCTTATTATGAGTATGGCGGTCATACGACCGATGTACTCGCTGTGGTGGTCCCGCCCGCTGTATTACAAGTTTGGCAGTTGGACTGCCACAGGATCGCTGCGTCCACTGGGGATCCAGGATCCCGTGGTGGTGGCGCAGCAGTCAGGAGCAGGAATATGCCAGCGGTGCCGCTGCGGCACTGCTGAGCATATTCTGAGTTTCCCATCTACCGGCCTTTTCATGCCAGTGAGCCCGCCATGGAAAGGGTGGTAGAGAGGCAACTAAGGGGTCCTTAATAGGGCCCCCATGCTGGTCCTGGGTCTTAGGGTGCATTCAGGGGGGGTACATGTTGTGTCCCACCTGGAACTGCACCCCTGTTGCTGCACTGTGTGGCATGCATGCCAAACTATGCAGGAACGTGCTGAAGGTTAGTTCACGGTGGCAGTCTGCATGTTAGGCTCTCCTATGAGCGTAGCAGCCTACCACCGTGAGACCTCCGCAGCATCACTCGACTGCCATTGATTAAACCTTTAATCTGGTGGGGGTGCACCACGACTTTGGTGGTTCTCCTGCGGACGGCGCATTGGCGGCACCCCAGGAGGACTGCCAAACTCATAATGATGCCCTAAGTTACTAGTAGTATCTGTATACTTGTATTTCGATTCATTAGTATCCCCACCACCTCGTGAAATGGGACAGGGATTTGTACTCCTACTACTAAACATAAATTACTGTCCAACTTTCCTGAAGCGCTGAGATGTCCACCTGTGGATTTACCTTTCTGAATTTGGCCTCATGTATATGCAAGCAAGACCTCTTCATTCCAACAACTAACTCCTTCTGATACTCCTCTGGTGTGCACATATGTATGTTCAGCGAAACTGAGCTAGGAGGCAACTGAATGCTGTGCACAGAAGAGGGGTTAGGTACCTTCAAGATCTTGCTAAAAACATGTGGGGGCAGACCAGATATACTTTGAAGATGAGTTTTCAACTGCTCTTGCAAGTGTTTAGACGGCTTCGGAAATACAAAAAGATGCATGTTCTGTTTTGACATTTAAATTATGGTGTTCTGAAATCAGGGCTAAACATCCACCTCTAATTCAGGTAAGAAATGTAATCCTTCCGTTCTTCCCAATAGGGCACCAGAAGTGAGCTGCCTCTAGCACTTCAGCTAACCACACTACAGCCATGATGCCTAAACTTACGTGTGTGTTTGTGTGTTTATGTGTCTATGTGTGTGTTGGTGTGTGTGTTTTACAAACAGAACTAACATTGCATAACACACCAGTAACCCTTAACTTGTCACAGGCTGGAGCTATTGATACAATTTTGAAATCTGTGCATTTTAATCACTATGCATGTATATGTGATTCTGATACAACACAGATGGCTGATAGATGATCTTTTCCCAAAAAATCACATCAGAAAATACCAAATATTTAATAACAATTTTCCGTAAAAGATAAAAGTTTCACTGGCATTCTAGTGAAAATAAGTCAGAATTCGGCATCACAAAGACACAGTCAACCACAATCCAGTTTCCAGATTTAGTAAGTAGGAAAGTTAATGCGAGCGGCAGTGGAATTTAGGGTGTACCAGATGGATGTGTAAAGTATCTTGCACATTTCAAAGCCAATTCTTCTACATTAAGTTGATAAAATGCCCTTTTGACTTTGAGCCAGACTTTGGCAGCCGGGTGGATATGGCAGTGCAGTTGAACATGTGAAGCATAATTTTTTATATTCTTCAGAGTAAAAGATAAGGATGCTTTTCAGAGATTAAAAATTCTGATTTAGTCCGAATAGGAGGGCAAAAGCATAGACAATGGATAAGAAAATATTACTGACCTTTTCAAACACTGTCACATTCTGAGCTGTGACAACGATAAGAAATACATTTAAAATGTAACAAGTAAACAAACAGCACGTTAGCTCAATTTTACGATTTCAGTCCAAAATGCAACGTTATTGCAATTTTACTCACCACACAACTCTGCAGAGTTGCGGTTTCTCTAGTTGGAACCAAAACTGAGACTGCAGCACCTTCCGGTGTTAGCTCAGCTGTTGCCTCACTTAAAAGTTCTGTAGTACCCGCAATGTCAGGCTTGGTAGACAAGGGCAGAGAGGAAGGCGCTCCTACTTTGGTATCAGCCGTGAACTTTGACAAAGTTGAAGGCACAGGAGATAAAGTTACAGACCGGGTTTCTGCTAGAGGTGGCAGACCAGTAACAGGTGCTGATGTTCTTATCGACATGCCTTCAGTTCCAGAGAAATATGGGGTGGAAAAACTTGGGGCGCCATGTTTGGTTGACATTATGCTTGGTTTGGTAGAATAGGGTGAGGTAAAGGTCTCCTCTATTTTTAAAACATATAGGCTAACATTTGCAAATTCTGTCGTTGAAAGAACTTTCTCTATTTTCTGTGAAACTGGACCTTCTCGATGTGTTGTCTTCGAAGAGAGAGCTCCTGTTGTATCTGATGGCGGTGTGAATTTTTCGGGTGTAGGTGACAATTTCAAAGATGTGAAGTACATGCTTGTTGTCTTTTTAGCTGGAGTCCTCACTGTCTGAATGGATGTAGGAGTGGATCCTAATGTACTGATTGCAGTTGACAACTTCTGTAAAGGTAATGTATGAGTGGTACCAGGTGTTTGAGCAGTAGTTGTTCCTGGGATATGAACTTTTGTTGAAAGAGGTGCCAGTCCTGTGGTAACAAAAACCTTTTCAGTCACATCTGTGCTCGCTGTAGTGTCTGCTCCTACAGGGAGCAAATGGACACTGGTGGGTTGTAATCCTATTTGTATAGTTATCTCCGACGTTCCCGAAGTAAGTAATGATGGAGTGGTTTTCTTTAAAGCAGGTGAGGTTAGAACTGGTTCTTGTACTTTTGAAACCAATGACTGGTGTGTGGAGGACAAAATCCTGTCTGTAACATGTGCTGTAGAAAGGGAAGATGTTGTCTCTTGTTTCATAGCACTTGTAATTAACAAGGCTTTAGTTTGCGCTGCAACTGAAGGGCTTGTGCTGGCACTAAAGGTCAAGTCAGATGGTTCGCCTTTTGGAACAGTAGTTGTTTCCAAAGGTGGAACTTTACTTAAAGCCTGTGTTGCTTCAGTTGTTGTGGCTATTATTGGAGATTCTAAAGTAGAAAGATCAGAAACATTACCTATTATTGAGATAGTGGTTTCTCTCAAACTAGGGTGTTCTGGAGTTGGTGGAGTAGCAGAACGAGTGGGTACATATACTGTTGTTGGCAAAGTGGTAGTTACATTTTGATACGAGTGACTAAATTCACTTGTAGCGTGAGTTCTTCTCAAAGCATCTGTTAAATAATATGAGGTGGGAGTGGTGTAGGCTGTTGTTTGGTATGCTGCAGTACTTATTTTGCTTGGGGTTACAGTTGCTGTTGAACTAAGTGTTACCACTTTAGGTGAGAACGTTTTATCAGTAGTTAGTGTTGTTTGTTGGACAGTCTGTTCTGCTAAAGAAACCTGAATTGGAGTCATAGCCGATGTAACTCTGACAAAGGTATAATCAACAGTGGAAGATGATTCCTGTAGTGTAGGAGGAGTTGGTTTGATTATTCCAGTCAAGTTTTTAAATTCTTGCTTTGCAACTGTATAACTAACTGCTGCTGTAGTGTCTATGTGTTTCCTGGTGGTCAACGCTGTTGGTATTTCCTGTGTAGTTAGCACTTTAGAGGATGTTGGTATGGGTGAAGTAGTTGTAGATTTTAGCACTACTGACTCAGTGGTGGAAGACTTTGTAGGATGAAAAGGAACAGAAATGGCCAGAGTTGATGACTTTTCTTGTGATGATTCTGTGATAGTTTCTAATGGTCTAATCAGCTCACTTTGGGGTTCTGGTGTGGTTTCACTAACTTCTGAGACAGTTATAGATGAGAAAGCTGTAGTTACCGCTTGTAATGTTTTCTGTTCCACTGTACCATGTAGGGTAGTTGTTCTCAATAAATGCAAAGCTGTTTCTTTGGGGAACGAAGATGTTACCAAATGAAATGGTGACTGTACTGCTATGGAAGTTTTAACTGATGTTCCAGATGTGTCAAGCACCAGTGTTGTAGCTGCAGTTGGTGCCACAAGTGTTGTATGCAAAAACTGGGGAACAAAAGCTGTGGTTACAAGAGTTTGCGGAATTTTTGGTGTAGACGTAAACCTAGTGAAATCTGGGTATGTACTGTATGATGATGTAATCATTTTTGTGGCAGGTTTCTGTGAAGTTTCAGGTTTAACAGGAGACAAGGTCAATGGCAAAATTGTGATTTTAGTAATATTCAGAACCTTTTCATCATGGGAGCTAGTGGTGAGCAATGGTTGCAAAGGTCCTTCTGTCTTTGTTAAAAAGGTAATAACAGACGTGGGAATAGATATGGCTCCTGTAGGCAAAGCAGTCGTTGCCTGTGTGGTGACTATGCTTTTTTGCGTTGATTTGGGGAATTCAATTGAAGTATGTAGGACAGGTGATATTGTTGAAGTAATATTGCTGTGTTTTTCTGATACCTCTAGAGGAACTTCTGCTTTAGATGTTGATAATGGCAGTAGTGTAGCAATTGGTGCGACTGTGACACCTTTTGATGACACTAACAGCTCAGTGTATGAAGATGTTGCTTTTGTCACATTCGTAGCTGGGAGAGGTTCAGCAACTGATGATGTTTCTGATGGTTCTTCTTTCCCTTCTGATACACGTGAAGCGGCAGTCGTTAAGGCTCCTTTTTCTATTTTCTCTGAAGAAACATCATGTGTTTTCTCTGTTGAAACTGCACTTGTAAACAGAGCAAATGGAGAAATGGTGGTCTCCAAGGAGGAGTGAGAGGAAGGACCCATACTTGTTGTGGCAGAAGCAATGACTTCTTTCTTGGATGTTACACCTGGACCAGTTATATTGATGGATGGACTTTTGATTATTTCAGTTTGCAGAGCTGCCTCCGTGGAATCATCCTTGGTATGAGAAATCAATGACTTACTGGTCACTGTGTGGTCCCTTGGTATAGTGTGCTTTGCTGTTGAAGTTGTCTCTAATAATGTTAAAGTTTTTGTCGTATATGGAACACTAGCAAGGGACATTTCGCTTTTTGTTGAAACCGCCACTGCTTTTGTCGTTTCTGAGGGAGATTGTTGTTCAGTGCTTTGTGGAGCAAACACTTCAGTAGCCAGTGGAGAAAGCAGTGCTATGCTGGCGTTAGTTACACTTGCAGATGTTATTGTTTCGCCTTCAACAATCTCGCTTCGATTTGTGGGTTCCCTGTAAGAATCAGTTCCCATTGACAAAGGAACACTTTTCTGTGTAGTTGACTCCTTTGTTGAAGCTTTACTTTCAGTTTGTTTTCCAGTAAATATTAAGGATGTTTTGGCTGTACTCGATAGAGCTGAGCTTTGTTCTGGTGACACAAACCCTGTTGTTATAGTAGTTAGCAATTCTGTTAGAGGAATTTGCTGCAGGGTTGTTGTAAAGAGTGGTGCTTGTATTGTTGAAATAGTTTCCTCTACTTTAGTTGTGATTAGTGTTTCTGTCACTGGAGCTACCTCCTGAGTTACAGTTGTAGCCACTGCGGGCGTCACTTGAATTAAATCGCTTGTTGAAGCTGTTCTCAGCAGTTCTGTTGTTGAGGTTATATCCTCTGTTTTTAATGGTGGTGTTAAAGTTGTAACTAGTTTTGTCGTCCCTTTTGCTGTGACTAATGGTACAGCTGCTGTGCTGATTCCAAGCGTAGTATGAATAAAAGTAGTGGGTGTTGTCTGGTGTTTGGTGAGGGTGGCTTGAGTCATTAAGTGTGCTGTCTCAGTAGTCACAGGTTGTACTACAATCGTTGTTTTTGCGGTGGTAAGGTTTGTTATGAGGACGGTGGTAGGAAATGGAGATCCTGGCAACGGTATCTGTGTTACAGAAGGGCTGCTTATCAAAATCTTTTGTGAACTGGGAAGAGGTGCAGTGCTAGATGCTGAAGCTGGAGCAGGCGTTGACAAGTTTTTATGTGACACAGGTTCCACTGTCACTGTGGTAGTCAATACTTTGGATTCAACCTTAGACACTGCACTTGGACTTGGCATAGCCATAACTGAGGCATAGGAAGAGGTAGATGTGGTGCTTGAAACTGTTGATGTTGGCACAGTGGATGATGATGGTGTGGTGGATACTGCCGGCTCAATACCTAAAAAAACAGAGAAGACAATTCTGAAATAAAAGGTAATTTTTCGAATACACATTAAAAAAAAATGCAAGACCACAGTATCACGAAAATACATTGAAACTCATTTTGAAAGCATAGCTTTAACATGCATGTACAATAATGTCAGTGAGTTTGACAGTTGAGAAATGCACCTGCCCAGCTCCCGCGACTAGCCCAGGGTGACTGAATACTATTATCTGGCGAGGGGCAGGAAAGGTGGCACATGCCAAGTTTCTAACTGTAATCAAATGAAACTTTACAAAGGTTAGCAAGGAGATGATCAAATGGGTCACTAGACCCTCATGTGAACACTCAGGAAGGGCTTGGAGGTAAATGTAGTTCATTGAGTATAGAAAGCCTTTCCATAAGATGTCTGGAGAAGGATAGATTTCTGAAAGAAAATAAAAGCATGGATATTTCCGCAGGTAGGCTGCACTCCTGTCATTCGGATGCTCTTCTTTGTGACTGGATGTCTATGCATTTTTATGACTCTTTGATGTGCCTTTGAAACACCAAATAAATTAAAATAAGGTTTATTACCTGTCATGTAGAAGCAGAAACATCCCACAGTCTATTGAGTTACATACAATATTATAAAGGAAAAAAAAACTAAATGCAGAAAAAGACTTAGAACTTACAGTCTTCAAAATATACACATCTTCCAGTCACCTCATCCAGTACCATGTTGAGCCGACAGAAAGGAATACATCCTTCAACCCTATAACAGATTATACATATAACATTAAAAAATGATGTGGTAAATACTATAACTATAACTAATACTAATAGTAATGCTGCGACTAGAAATAATAACAATAATTATGTCAATGATAATAAACAGCCATTATCTCATCGCCATCAATCGCTTTACCTTTACCCTACGTATACATATAAAATCTGTCAAATGTAAGATACATTATACAACACAAAAAAGGGTGTTGGGAGCTATAAATCGACCACAAAAAGCCTTACAACTACTTGGCATTATATAAGAACTTTCTGAATAAAAGGGAGCACATTAGCACTCTAAACAAGGCTAGCATAGCATGTTTAATTTTTTTTTTTAATCAAATGCATCATCACCAATGTATATTTTTATCAATGTTCATTCAATATGTGAAACGTGGGCAGGCACATTACATTCCTAAATGTTTAGAAATTCACATCATGATGTATGGACGATAAATAGTTGGCAAAATCCACAATCTTCTAGTCTGTTGGCTAGAGGGACATTCGGTAAAAAAAATTAAAAATAACCTACAAAAATCTGCCTCAGAAACTGGCTTCTCTGCATTGCAAAATGGGTTGAGGGAGACAGAGTTGGTGATTCTGGCAGGTTTAACATTGGTACATATTCTCATTGGTTGATAGAGTGGCCAATCAGCTCGCTTTTATTTCAGCAATCTGCCTGGCCACACTTTCAACCAATCAGATTAGTGACCGGTGTTAGTTCCATTTCGAATAACTTCTGATAGCTAATAAGAATATTGCTGGAAGAGGTGTCCTCACTCACCCGCAGTGCAGTAAGAGTGCAAGTGCCAATAGAGTATTGAAGGATACTGTCTGCTGTTTGTATGTTTTTGAGACCGTGATACGAGGAAGTAGATTCTCTACAAACAAAAATGGTTAGCTTTGCTATTTGGTTCGATTTTCTGAGGAAAATAAAATTCGACTACCCCTCATTCCCTAAACTCACAACCTGATTGCATGATAATTCTGTTCGGGCAAATAGTTATGCACATTTATCATCTAGCAACAGGAGTCCTTTGTCTATTGTGATGCCTGGATTCTCAAGGTCACTTGTGAAAATTGCCAACAATAACAGGGTAAATGAGATTCGGTCGGCTTATGGAACTTTAATACCTTTCCAATGACAGCATATATTAGTAATGAGGCAGTTACTTGTTGATTCAGAGGTTAGGCAAGTGGTTGTACTATTCACCTTAAAGGCATCCATATTCATGCCATACGTCTTTGTGGTACATATAGTAGAGAGCCTTGTCGTAAATAAATAACCCTACTCTCATGTTGTTTTCCGGGGGCTTGACTTGGTAAAAGCGTACTGGGAAAGAAGGAGAAGCCACATAGGGCTCTTTAGGAGTAATAGGAAGAGGCAACCAGAGATTGAAAAAGGGTGTAGAGGGTTACAAGTCATGTTTCTTTGCTAGGAATAATATCTGATGTGGGTTATTTTACTCTGTCTGTAGCCATAATAGGCTAGTGTGAAGTTCTTTGCATATGAGATAAGGCAGTGTCTTTAAAGTGCAAGTAGGCCAGCCCCCATCCTGCCTTGGATGGCCCATCCTGCTAACACCAAGGCTCTCTCTTGTGTGGCTGTCTGGGAGGAGTACACAAAGGCAAACTGTCAAATACATCTATCATGTGACCCAGGAAAGAGTCTGCAAGCACCAAATGGCTGGGACAAGAAAAAGCCAACTTTCTAAAAGTGGCATTTTCAAAATTGTGACTTCAAATCTGACTTTACAATTAAAGAAGGTTTTACATTACAATTCCTCAGACACCAAACAGGGTTTCCTACCTGCTCCCAAATAAAAGTTATCAAGTATTACCTGTACTAAGGTAGGCCTTGTAGTACTGAAAAACTAATTTAAGAGTGTTTCACTACCAGGACATGTAAAACTTAAAAATACATGCCCAACGTCTTAAATACAATGCACCTTGCCCTATGGGCTCTTAAGGGGCCTACCTTAGGGGTGACTTATATGTAATGTAAAGGAAGGTTTAGGCCTGGTAAAAGGTTTATTTGCCATGACAGTTTAAAACTGCATGCACAGACTGCAATTGCAGGCCTGAGACATATTTGAAGGCCTACTTACGTTCATGGCACGAGTGCTGCAGGCAACAGTAGCTTTTAATTTTCTAGGCCCTGGTTACAGGCGGTAACACTTTATTAGGTACTCACAAGTAAATTAAATGTGCCAAATGGGTGTATGCCAATTTTACCATGTTTAAAGGAGAGAGCACAAGCACCGGTCAGCATTGGTAAAGTGCACAGATTCCTAAAGCCAATGAAAATGAGAGCAGCAAAAACGGGAGGATGAAGGCAAAAGATTTAGGGGAAGACCACGCTAAGGCTGACAGGTCTAACAGTTGTCATTGCTCTTATGATTTTGAATTGCTTTGAATATGTTGAGTAATACATTAATTTGTTGGCTATTGTATTGCAAGTAATCCTAATGATTTGAGTTTGCAACTTTGTAAATCTTTTAATAAACCTTTATTGTTTAGAACTTAAATTTCTATCTTCCTTTTCTGCCAAATGTGCTACACATTATAGAAATGTATAAAATTTGATTTCAGCCTCAGTCGGATCTAAAGATTCATAGTAGGGACTCATTGAACTAGAATTTGCAACTGTTTTTGCATGGGGCAAAGTGCCTTAACACCACAGATTTGTATTTCAAAACATCTGAAGTCTTACCTTGTCCTACCTTGTCCTTGGGAACCTTTGAGTATGCAAACCGAAGGTTTACATGAATTACATCACATTTTGCCATGAATAGGCCTATTAAACTATAATAAGTTCCTTTAAATTAATTTTCAGGCTTAACTTATGGGTAAAGCTTAAATATCTATTCAGCACACAAACAGTAATAAAGTTAAAACAGAACACAAGAAAAATTCCACACCAATTTAGAAAAATTGTGTAAATTTGAATACAATGATATCAGAATAATTAAAATCCAATCAGTAGAACTGGAGATAGGCAATTTTAAATTTTTAGGTAGATATAGCTCCTAAAGGCAGAAAATTGAGGTTATCTGGTCACGCTGGAGCAGGACAAAGTCACAAGTTCAGCCTCACCGTGATGGAGGGCAGACTGACTACAGGACCTAGTTTGGCCCGCTGGGAGTTGTACCTTATGTCCTTGGTAGAGGTCTGCATGGCATTGCTTTGCAAAGCTTCACGTCACTTGGCATTGGTTCAGAAGAAGCTTTTACCTGTGCGGCAAGGCTTTGTGGGGCTTTTCATCACTTGGCATTGTTTCCGATGAAGCTTTCAGCTGTGGAGCAAGAATTTGCAGGGCATTACGTCGCTCGTTGTTGGTTCCGATGAAGCTTTCAGGTGTGCGGCGAGGCATTACATTGCTCAGCTTCAGTTCCGATGAAGCTTTCAGCAATACAGCAAGGCTTTCTGGGGCTTTGTGTCAATTCGCGCTTGATTTGACGAAACCTTCAGTTAGGCAAGGAGGGGTCCTCTTTGATTGATTTGTTGTTTGCTTTGTTCGCCCTAAGTTGGCAGGGTATGCCCAGACGTGGGTCCCTTGCTCACTTTGCCACTGGATTCAAGCTAGCCTGGCTGATGAGGGCTGTTAGCCCGAAACCGGTCCCAGGATGCTTGTTTCCGGTCCAGTGAAGACATGGCTTGGCAGTTCGGGCTGGACTGTTCCCATGAGGCACAGGGTCAAGACTGATTTGCATATAGCTGTGTCTGAACTGGGGTGGCGAAGTGAGCTAAAGAATGATGATGGATTCAACCCAGATCTGTGACTGGGGGTGAGTGCCTGAAAAGTTTCAGCGCTCCGTCCATCATCTCCTTGTGTTTGCTTTGTTCGCCCTAAGTTGGCAGGGTATGCCCAGACGTGGGTCCCTTGCTCACTTTGCCACTGGATTCAAGCTAGCCTGGCTGATGAGGGCTGTTAGCCCGAAACCAGTCCCAGGATGCTTGTTTCCTGTCCAGTGAAGACATGGCTTGGCAGTTCCCATGAGGCACAGGGTCAAGACTGATTTGCATATAGCTGTGTCTGAACTGGGGTGGCGAAGTGAGCTAAAGAATGATGATGGATTCAACCCAGATCTGTGACTGGGGGTGAGTGCCTGAAAAGTTTCAGCGCTCCGTCCATCATCTCCTTGTGTTTGCCCTGGGTCCTCTTTGATGCCAGCCAAGGGTCCAGGACCTGGGGAGGCCCCTCTTTGGGATCAGGAACTAACTTCAGCAGAGTCCAGCAGGGCTCAGGTAGGTCCAGTTACAGGTACAGGCAGGTCCAGTGAAGCACATTGGCTGGGCAGTTGCAGGGAGGCCACCAACTTGTTGTATCCCTGTAGCTCAAACAGGAGGTCAGTCAACTGAGCCTTGGAGTCAACCAGGTAGCCTGGAATGAAAGGAGCAGGTCCAGTCTTCCTTCTAAGAGAGCAGGACAGTCCTCAAGCAGCATGGCAGTCCTCTGGGGAGTTAGACAGCCCTTCTTCAGTGATGTCCACAGGTGCAGGAATGTACTTATGAGTGGCTCAGCAGGTCCAATATTTATACCTGGTGCCAGCCTTTAAAGTGGGGGGTTTTCTATAGTACCCCACATCTGATTCTGGAAAGTTCTTCAGTTCCCCTGTCAAGTCTCCAAGACGTCTGGGGTGACAAAGAACTAGTGTCAGGTTCCTTTGTGTGCTATGGAGGCAAGCCCTTTTGAGTGTAAGTGGCGCAAGGCTCAGCTCCGCCCCCAGCCATCCTGGCAGGATGGCCAATTCTAACCACACCTAATCCCAATTGTGTTACTGTCTGGAAAGAATACACAAAGCCCCACGGCAGAGCCATTTACAGTCATGTGACCCAGGATACTGGCAGAAGGCACAAATGGTTAGGACTAGACAATGCAAACTTTCTAAAAGTGGCATCTTCAGAATTCTGATGTAAAATCTGACTTTACCCCTAAAAAGGATTTTAACTTTGGCAATTCAAGAGTAAATGCCATATTTCTATCTGTTACCAATCAAAATGTATCACTTATTAAATGTAATAAGATAACCCAGTGTTAATCAATGGAGAGATTGGCCTTGCAGTAGTGAAACTGTAGGAGTTTTTCACTACCAAGACATGTAAAACCTAAGCACACATGTCCTACTTTTTGAATATAATGCACCCTGCCCTATTAACCTTTCATGGCTACCTTAGGGGTGACTTATAAGTATTAAAAAAGGAAAGTACAGGCCTGACAAAAGTTTATTAAGCCGGGTCAAAATGGTAGTTTAAAACTTCACTAAATGCTGCAGTGGCAGATCTGAGATGTTTTAAAAGGCACCTTTAGTGGGTGGCACAATTAGTGTTGCAGGCCCGCTAGCAGCATTTAATTTACAGGCCCTTTTTACATGTAGTACAGTTTACTAAGGACCAACAAGTAAATTCAGTTTTACCAGGTATATGCTAATTGTACCATGTTTTAGGGCGAGAGCACAAGCAATTTACAGCTTTGGAAGGTATAAAATAAACTAATTCGGGAGGGCTGCCCCGCCTATTTAATCCTGACCGGGGCATGGATGTGCAGCATAACGAAGGTAGTTTGTAGGGGTGGGTGGAATGCTTCATTCCTACCCACGTAATTGGTGGCATTTGGCGACTCCATGTTACTTTTGTAACACGGACATCCGGCCAAATTCTGCCAATTGCCATGTGGCAGATTTTTTCCCATGAGTCTCCATAAATGCGAGCAAGATTTGGCATTCCCTAGCGCCATTGTCTAACGAGGGCGGTTGCGAGCGGTCACGGTCAGAGGGCTGCTTCTCAAATAGATTTGCTGCATCTTGAGTAGATTGAGACAGCTGTGGGCTCTTGCTCACCACCCGGTGGCGATCAATCTGATTTTTCAGCACTGCTCGATCTACTGGTGCTAAATTGCAGTGCAAGTAGCACAAAATGCATATTTCTGCTCATTGGCAGAACTCCACAGAATCTCATGGAGTTTTTATGTAACTCTGTGGAATTCTGCAGAGTGAAACTCCACGAGTTCCACCCAACTCTAATCGTTTGTTGCACAAATCGCTTTTTGCACACTTGCACTTTTGACTGAATCATTATGTTTTAACTGCTGATGAATTGACAAATTGTATTTGATTTGTTATCTTTTAATCTGTTAGTGATTCTTTTTAACTGAGTTGCTGCTTACCACTCGCTATTGGTGAAGGCTCAGGGGCAATTTTACTCTTAGTTGCATACATCTAGACTGCCATTTTGGGAGGCAGTCTAGTTGTTTTGCTTGGCTGTCCTGCCTATTCAATCCTTGCCTGGTCGGGACCAGGGGCCAGATATTATGCTGGAAATCACTCTTACTTGTCCAGTGAACTCAGAGCACTATACTCGGTGAGTTATTCTATTTGCCATCCTACATTAACAAAACTAAAAATCCTTCGTCTCTTGGCTGCTGGTCATTCTCACCTACTCACCGGTGGCGACTCCTCTGCTAAGGCAGAGGAGCGTAGCCCCACTGCTTTCAGCAGTGTAAATAAAGGAAAAATAAAACGATAATAACTCGTTGATATTATCTTTTTATTTTTTCCTGCTGAGGCAACTTTGCGAGGTGGGGCGAGGCTGCTCTGCTCTCAGAGCAGGAGGAGGAGTTGTAGGCACTCTGTAAATGCGCTTGAATGTTTGGCCAGCTATCTCGGGCCAGCCAAACAGTCATGCGCACTTTGCATGTTCTCCACCCAGGCTGCATTACAGCCTTGGTGGAGAACATGCCCAGGCTCCCAGTCCCTGGCTGTGTGCCAAACCATGGCACTCAGACCAATCACAATGCTGCATTGCAGCATTGCGATTGGCTTAGGGGAGCCCTGGTGCTTCCTGTTCCGTCCGGGAGAGACGACGGAGGAGGGATGTGGCGAGCAAATAAGTTTATTTATTTTTCTCTACCCCGTACCCTCCACCCACCCTCTTCCCTCTGCCCCACCACCACCGACCAGTGCCAACTGGCACTGCTACTCACCTCAGGAGCAGTAATTCAAGAACAGTAAGTTCACACGCAACGTGTCCTTCAATTCTGTGAGTCATTCTAATACTCTATCTGTGACTTAACTTAACCCATGCCCACTGGTCAAACATAACTTGGAGATTTTTGACTTGTTGAATACAGAAAATCCAGATATTATTTTTCTTAGCGAAGCTTGGTTAACAGAAGTATCCCCTCCTGATATTTTAGCAGCTTTGTCAGATAGGTATTATATTCTCCAAGCAACTAGGCACTCAGGCAAGACAGGTGGTGGAGCTACAGATTATTCTTACAAAAATTATATTCAATCTCCCTTCACTGCCACAGCATTACTGAAACTGATCTCTTAGCTATTACACTAGAGTTTGCTAAACTGTCATTGGTTTGTATCTTGAAGTACCGCTCTCCTAATCGTATGCTGAACTTCCCCCAGCAATTTCAGAGGCAATTTCTTCCTTTTTAATACATCATGCAAAGAGTCTTATTTTAGGGGATTTTAATTATTGGGAAACTGATGACAATAGGTGTAAAAAATCCAGAGACTTCAAGGAGCTTTTATCCAGCTTATATCTTGCACAACACCTGTCCTCTCATATGATTATTAAATGACATATCCCAGATCAAGTTTGGACAACAAATCTCCTAATCACTAGTTTATGTGTACTTCCCTGTCTCTGGTCTGATCATTTTTTGAATACATTTAATGTGGTTGGCCTACAACAACAAGATATAAAACCAAGAAGCAATAACTATGTTCATAATTGGTCGCGTATAAATAAGAACAGTTTTCGTGAAATCCTCATGGACTCTGCACCTAGTTTCTGCCTAGATGTTCAGTGCATGGAGAAAGAAGTCTCTTCCTAGCTATTACCCGCCAGTAATAAACCTGCTCCCTTACGTAAAGCCAAAAATATGAAACATACAGTATCCTCACTGTGGTTTTCTAAGGAACTGAAACTCGCTAAAATGAAACTCCGCCAGAAATGGCGCAGGGACTACACCCCTGACAATAACATTTAAAGGACTATGGAGTTTTACTTTTGTACTTTAAGACTCTCTTCTTTATGAATAAGATCCTGCACTCTGACAATAAATCCAAGGGCATTTTTTCAAATGTGAGTTCATTATCTAGCCCAGGCAGATTGTCTCTGCCAATAGCCCGTACTCAGGAGTTCTGTAACATGTTAAATACATATTTTATCATAAAAATTCAAATAATTCAAAACAGCATTGCACCAGGCTTCAAGGAGCCTCAGATATCCTCTTCTGACATGAACCCTCCTGTACTCTCTCATTTCCCTGCTCTTAGTGAAGAACGGTTATTGAGCTAATCACTAAAGTAAAGTCTGGCTCAACTAATAATCCTTGCCCCACTAAGGTTCCTAAATGTTTTATTGGTGAAATAGTTGGCCCCCTTTCTGTCTCTTATAAATTCTTCTATGGCTCAAGGAATTATACCTACCCATTTAAAGAGGCAGTAGTAATTCCCCTACAAATAAACACAAGCTGAAGATCCATTACTCTTGAAAAACTATCTCCTTGTTTCCTTTTCCTGCGAAATTAGTAGAAGTGTAAGTGGCTCAGATTTTATGTTCTCATTTGGAGAACTCTCAGTTTCGTCCTGTTCACAGTACTGAATCAGTAATTCAGAAGATGATATCCGTAAAAACGACGACAAACGCTTGGCCTCGGAATTAGTCCTACTTGGCCTAGAAGCAGCCTTCGAATCGGTCGACCATAAATTATTGGTGTACCATGTGAAAGCTTCTGGGCTTCAAGGCTCAGCCTTGGATTGGATAAAATCCTTCTTGGTGAACAGAACACAGTTGGTTATCTTTTAAGGCTCCAGCAATTCAACTGGACTGTGAGGTCCCACAGGGCACTTCTTTATCACCGCATTTATTTAATATTTATATCAAACTTCTTACTTAAGCTCTGAACAAGATGAACTGCAAAATATGTAACTATTCAGATGATTCCCAGCTTCTGTTTAGATTTGATGGCTCCCTTGAATCCCAAAGAAACTTCCAAACTGTTATGTGGTTTATTTGGTATTGGATGGGCAGCAATTTCCTAAAGCTTAATGCAGATAAAACTGACATTGTTATTTTAAACAATAAAATTAACTCTTGGAACCCTTGGCCCTCTGAAATGGGGGAACCTCCTGTTCCACAAATATTGACTAAAAGCTTAGGTTTTATTATTGACAATGAGCTTACCTTGAAAACTCAGATAGGCTCAGTGATTTCAATCTGTTTCGTGATTCTGAGGAAAATAAAAATGATTTCTAGGTACCTTACTCATGAGGCCTTAATTCTGGTGGTCATGGCACTTATTACTTCTCGCCTCAACAATGCCAACTCTTTGTATATCTGCCTTCCGAAAAAGCTGTTATGCAGATTGTCCAAAGTCAGGCAGCCAGACTTATCTTTAAGGTACCCAGAACCTGCCACATCACTCCTCTATTGAAAGATCTTCACTGCCTTCCACTGGAGCAAAGATCACCTTCATATTCTCCTCATATTATCTTTTACAGCATTCTGGGAGGAGGGTCCCCACTTTTTAAGACCAAAATTATGAAATTTCTACCAACTAGGAATTTACAATCATCCTCCTCCAATCTACTTATCACCCCCAAATTCAAGAGGCAAAGTGCGCCATACAAGACCATATAATATGGAATTCCCTGCCGCAACCTTTCCGCCATCAGATGAATTACTTGTAATATAGGAAAGAGTTACAGACTTGGCTGTTCAGGCAGGCCTATTAGTCTCCTTCTTTCTTTATGTGTACATTGTTAGATTTGGACCATCTGTTGTACTTAGCGCTAGGAAACTGTTGGGTGAATGTGCGCTCCTATTAGTGCATTATAACATAATATAACATAACTAGGTCTCCCAGTTTTATGGTTTTTAACATTTCTCTCTGAATTTATCCATATTTATTTTTGGCCCATCTTATTGGTATTTATCCATATTTATTTTTTGTTTTGAGAATGAATGGAGTGATAAAATGGCATAGTTCCACATTTATTTAACTGCTAAACATGCTCTCATACTTTGATGCCTGTCACCTTTTAGCAAATTAAGCAGCCAAATATAGCAAAATACTACACCCACAGGTAAATATCAGCACTATACCATAATTATATGTTAACATATGCCTATATTTAGGAAAATCTAAACATGTTTTTTAACTCCCCATGCTGCTCAGCTGCTGCCCTGGAATTCACAAAAGACAACATGGAGAGTCATTAACAAGAGGTACTATTTTCAGTATTTATCAGCTTTTGAAAATAAATACAGATGCGAAAAATATAGTTTTCTGTCTGTACTTATCTGTAAAAATCAGTAAAAACGGAAAACTGGAAGCCTTAAACATAATATAACTGGGAGCAGGGAAAAATTGCAGAGTCCTAATGCCAACTAAAATGGTTCAGCAACAGAAGGTAAAGAATCTAGGGGAGACCCTGCAAAAAGGGCCAAGTTCAACACAACCTTTCTCTGCCAGTGCCTACTCTGTACAGGTGGTTGCAAGTGGTTGGTACAGGCACTCACTTTTGGGAACTGCGACCTATTTTCATCATCAGACTGAACCCACAACAAGGAGAATGGCAGAAATGGAGAAGAAAGGAGGGAGAGAAAGATAGAAAAAAGTGACAAAGGGTGAAAACAGAGATGAAAAAGAACCCACCATTGTATAATAAAGAGTGGATTAGAAAAGAGAACAGGAAAATAGAAATAGGCCTGAGGTGGATTTTAAACTAGGCAGCCTTGATATTCATTAAACCCGGCTTTTGACAAAATGTGTGGCAGGGTCCTACAAAATTGGGTCTCTAAACGACTAGAATTCCATGTGAGTCAAGATGCCAACTAAGGCTTTTCTTCTGGGGAGGTCACACACCATACAGGCACTGCTTTGAAATATCATGATCATCAATTACAGTATTGGGTGACTGTTATCGTCTTAGCTTGCATGTAGGTTCCATTACACTACTGCTATCATATTGCTGGTACCTGCAGCTATATTTGCGGTTGTTTAGTGCCATCACTGAGGGGTCAAAATCTGATGGAGCAGATTGATTTACTGAGACAGATGGATTTCTTACATTAAGGTATTAATACCAATAATACATTTCTTTGTTTCTAAATAAATGAAAACTGTAGTACAAGCAAATAGATCACATGAAGTCACTGCATAAGGTTTACAGCTTGCTATTTTCTTTTACTGATAATTCTCTAAGCCAGCTTTTTTTAAGTTCCATGCTGTCATCCAAATGATACCTGCTATCACATTCCCTTTTCATAGAAAGTTAACAATAACAAAACAAAGTTTGAAATACTTACTTTGGTACAGCCTGGCAAGTCTTCCCTAAAGGGTCTCTGCATGTTTTGAAGCAAGCTGTTGCACAGGCTTCGTACCGCCACTCACAAGTAGAGTAAGATGAATACTTAAACTTTGCATCTAGGAGAAGACAGAACATATATACATAGGATGAATGTTTTGCAAAGGCATTCTTGCTATGTAAAAATATATATGTTAACAGATAATCAACATTATCCTGCTATGTTTCTTGAAGTACATGTCCAGCCTTCTAATTATAAAGCACCCTTCCCTATGGGCTTCCCAGGGCCTACCTTATGGGTGACTTATATATGTAATAAAGGGTTTAAGACTTGCCAAGGGGAATTAAATGGCAAGTCGACATGGCAGTTTAAAACGACATTCAGGCTGCAGTGGCAGGCCTGGGACATATTTTAAGGTGCTACTTAAGTGGTGCTAGTCCACTGGTAGAATTTAATTCATATGCCCTGGGTATATGGTATAACAATCTACAAGGGATGGGTATATGGTCTGCCACTCTACAAGGGACTTATAAGTAAATTAAATTAGGTATATTCCAATCAAACCATGCTTAGGGAGTGGAGCGCAAGGACTTTAGCATTGCTTAGCAGTGGTAAAGTGCACAAAGTCCTAAGGAGATCAAACATTAATTTAAATATACCTTGGAGGTAAGTAGGCAAACAGTTTAGGGGAAGACCACCATAAGGGTGACAAGTTTAACAGTGATAAAGTCCCTTTCTGAAGTGGGACTAAACTTTTTAAAACGTTTTGTCTTCCAGACTTTCACAAGAACCAATCCACTTGGTGTATCCGACCTGGGTTCAATCATGTCAGACTGAAATTGCACGTTGGTTATGGTCTACTGCAACCATTAACTTACATTGGGCACTTTATTTTTCTAGACACTTTTTCATTTTAATTCTTTAAAAATTCATATCTCCAGTTCCACAGTTTTTATCCTATTTTACTCATAACATGCTACTCTTTATTTTAACATTTCTTCTACTGTTTATGCACTGTCTAGGTAGTTTGAAAGTTGTTTTAAACTTGACTACTATGTGTCATGTTACCAGGGATTGAGCACAGGTCTATTTTTTTCCATTTGCATACTTCTAGTAGGTGGTATCCTTATCCTTTGAGGTGGAAACTTGCACACCCCAAATATTAATCCACTTTCCTACAGGAGATCCCCCCCTTAATTTGGGCCCAGACCCTATGAGTAAACCTCATGGACTCCCTATTTACAATGCTACTGGGGAACACTATGCTCTGAGGGAACATTATATTGCCTGCTGTTTATGAACTGTTATGCATCGCGAGGAGCTAGGTCTGCTTAGTAAGGGTCACATACGTCTCAAAATCCTTGAGGGATTCTCTAGATTGTATTACTATTTTAATTTCCAACAGAATAAAAACCATGATGTTCACGCAATTATTTCAGGATGAGTACTTCTCCCATAATTGGTAGACAATGATCCAATTTACCATAATACAAACCCTAAACATTCATTTAGAAATTTACAATATATTTTTATGTAGAGCATCCTACCACAATTTGGTCATCTCTAAAGATTAGTAGCTAGATACAGACTTCAGAAGGATGGAAGGCTGGACTAGCCTTGCCAGGGTTCAACGTGTAACCTGTCTGAAATGGGATAAAACTAATCAAATGATCTCCTCTTCTTACGAAAAATAATAGGAGTCTTATAAACGTGGCAGTTCCAGCATTTGCCTTTGTGCTTCTTTTATTTTGTGTTTAAATATGACTAGGAAGAGAATGTGTTCACAAGTTTAATGCAGAAATGTGGTCAGCATGCGGTATCTTTGGTTTCCATGTCAATGTGTTCAATAGCATACTTTTTACACATCCAAGGAAACTTCATCATCATTAATGTTTCAGAAGACAGCTAATACAAATGTAAAGCAAGCCATCATTTCAATAGACTGGGTAAATAGCAACAAGCGCACCTTGGAGGATTTTCAGGAAATAACATTCTGATATACATAGATTCTTGTTTTAATCAATCAAAGCAAATTGAATGATCATATTTTCATTTCTATATTCAGTATTTTAGCTTCAGATAAGATGCTAATAATTGCACAATATTCTCATTAATATCAATCTCTCTCGCACTTTAATAATGTGCTTGTGGAGTGGCCGTCCTCCTTTACTGTTGATTTCATGTGAGGACTTTGATGCTACTGCATATATGAATGTCAGTAATCCTCAACAAAAAAACTGGTCCTATTGATATGTTGGCACTGAATGCTAAAAAGAAGAGAGCCTCATTCTCTCAGCAGTGTGGCTTAGGCTAAGTTGACCTCACCTCTTTGGAAACTCCAATTAAAATTTGCATTTCTGGTGTAAATACTATGCCAATCATTGCATAGGATGAACACTTGTTTCACTCTATATAATACCTCCACTTTGCCCATCTAAAAAAATCATAATTTAGATCTAAAATGTTCATTCTGCACAGGACATGCACAAACTTCTTTGCACAACCTGCAAAGCCTAGGTGCGCCGTACCATACTTGACAAACAACTTTCCACACCATTGTTTCTGAGTGTCAAAAATTATCTCTTGCACTTAACTGTAACATACATCTAAAATAATTAGGTTTTGCACTGGGCCCTTTCTGCAGGGTCATCACCAGGCTTTTTGCCTTCACCCTCCTGTTTTCTGAACCCATTTGTGTTGGTTTTTAGGACTCTGCGCACTTTATCTTTGCTAAACAGTGCTTTTGATCTCTCCTTAAATCATGGTAGAATTGGCTTATACCCAATTGGCATATTTGATTTACTTGTAAGTCCCTAGTAAAGTGGCACTAACTGTGCCTATGGCTATGATGCTAGGGGGCTTGCAGCATTGATTGTGCCACTCACTAAAGCAGCACTTTAAACATGCCTCAGGCCTACCCTTGCATTCTCTGTGTGCAGTTGTAAACTGCTATGCCGACCTGGCACAGTAAACCTTTTGCAAGGCCCAAATCTTCCTTGCTAATACATGTAGGTCACCCCTAGGGTAGGTCATGGACAGCCCAGAGGGCAGGGTGCAATGTACTATTGGAACATGTACTTTTTAGTTTTGCATGTCCCGGTGGTGAAAAACTCTTACATTTGTTTTATACCACTTCAAGGCCTACCTCTCTCATAGAATAACATTGGAGTTACCTTATTCCATTTAATACGCTGTGATTTTCAAACGGTAGAAGGTAACAAGTTCATTTTCGGTGTCTTTGGAATTGTAATGAAAAATCCTAACATAAGTCGGATTTTAATTACAATTTTGCAAATGCACTTTTAGAAAGTTTTTTTTTTTGCCTTAGCAATTTAGTGCCTTCAGCCTGTCTCTGGGTCACATGACTGGGTGTAGTTGACAGTTGGGCCTAATGTATTCCTCCTAGACATCCCCAGACAACAGAGAGCTTAGGTGTACCTGAATGGGACATTACTGGCAGGAAGGTAGGACGAAGCAGGGCACAGCCCTACTTGGACTTGAATAGGCTGTGCCTTGCCTCCACACAAAGGACTGCATAACTTCTGTAGTTAGTCTGGAGCCAGGGTAGGGAAGGCAGGATGCCTGGGAACATCAAAGGGAATTTCTAAAACCTCCCCCCACCTTCCAGAGGAAGGGCACCAGGTATAAAGATTGGAAATCAGACACCACCTCTTCAGTACACTTCTGGACATGTGGATAATCTGCCAGGAAGAAGGACTGCTGTGCTGCTGAAAAGACTGACATTTTGCTGGACTTCTGCTCTGAAGGACTGTAGCCCTGTTGTGCTGACCTGCTGATGGCTGTCCTCTTGCCTGGGTGAGAAGGACTGGACCTGCATTTGTTGAAATCAGGACCACCAGAGTGACTCCAAGGACTAGTTGACTGGTCTCCTGACTTGAGCCTCAGGGACAGAAAGCTTCATCAACCTGGACCCCAGTCCTGGACTTTTGGTAGTGGGCCTAAACTGCTCTGCCAACCTCTGCAGATCTAGCAGAACCAACACATCTCCTCCTCATGGCGCAACCCAGAGCAGAACAGACACATCACCGCTGCTGTATGGATTGGACCCGTCGCAAAGACTCACATTGCCTCCACTGCCCGCATCCTCTTCGGAACCACCGCCTCGTGACGCATCCTCAGCAGAGGTCCTCCCATCCCTCGTCAACAGCAGCCTCAAGGATGATGACAGATTCATCATCGCAGCCTTGCAGCTCCTCGGAACCCAGGCATCACCCTGACTGCACAACGCATTCTCAACTTAGGACTGAGCATCACAAGCCCTTGTCGATGGGATCATTGACGACGATTCAGGACCTTGCATCGCAGCTTTGCTGCACCTTGGAACTGATGCATAGATTCGGTTGCACGACGCATCTTTGACGCAGATCCTCACAATGCTATGCAAACCAGGATTTGAGGTTCTTTGTTCAGCTGGCCTAAGGGGGTCCCTGTAGTCAGCAGCGCTCCATCACTGTTGGCCTGAACTTGTGACTTTGTCCCACTCTGGCACGACCAGATATCCACAGTTGGAGCTTTGTTGTTTTTGAGGCTATTTTCACATAACTCTTTAAAATTGTATATGTCCCGTACTACTGATTGGATTATTGTCGTTTTGGTCTTGTTTTATTTATTAACAATAACTTTATTTTCATCACTTGGGAGTGGGATCCTTTTTGTGTTGTGTTTTCAGTTTATTACTGTTTGAAGTGCTGCACAAATACTTTACACATTGCCTCCGAGTTAAGCCTAACTGCTTGGAGCAAAGTTACCAGAGGCTTGAGCACAGGTTAATTTAGGGTTGGCTTGTGCCTCACCCTGACAAGGATTGTGGTTGCTGCTTGACCAGGGCTCACACCCCAGTCAAACAACAACCCAATTCCGTCCACCAGACAGTAGACTCAGCTTGACCTAAAACATTTTATAGATTTCTCTTGTTTCACCTAACTTTAATCCAGTGTTGAAAGCACATCAAATAATAATGAAGGTACACTACTAGCATGCAAGGCAACTTATCCAAGTATGATCTCAAACAAATAGTTCTTTTAGTATTGGTTGCACGCTACATTTTCCTAATAGAAAAATAGCATAAGGCAGTAAATTAACTTTATCTTTGAGACTGTGGTCGCTCTTTATACTGAATGTATAAACCTGTTGACTCTGCTCTGCTCCCACTGTGACTTTGTTTTGAGTCCTATCTTGGGTTTTACCTGTAGGCCAGCATTACAAATTGCATGTCCTGTATCACACTCATGAATCACCATGCTATTAGTTTCAAGTAATCATCATATTCTCCACTCAGATAAACACAACACAAGCAACTAGGGGCTTGATTTTGAGTTCGACAGACAGGTTACACCTGTCACAAATGTGACGGATATCCCGTCCGCTGCAAGCGCATTATATCCTGAGGCACTTGCGATAGAGTGGGCAGCGATAGAGTGGGCAGGCTATCTGTGACGTTTGTGACAGAGTTTCCCATCCACTGAAATCTAAATCAGGCCCTGTGGTGCTTTAGTGTTACTCACATTGTGGAGTTCTGGCAGGGCATTTAAAATTCTACTTATGTCAAAGGCCAGCTCTCATTTAACGATTCTTCTAAAGAAAGGAGGATGATTTTCTGAAATCCATTTGTGGTCTCCAGAGCATTGGACCTCCATCGTGACAAGCCTGATAGAGAGCCTGGGGGAACTCTTAAATATGAGTTGCCGCTTATCCTACCAGTACACAGGTCTTATCAGGGTTAGCTGCAACAAAACGGTGGTTAACCGACCTCCGCTCCTATGCTGGTCAACTTCTGACTATACGCTCTCCCTCCATATCCCATCTTCAACCGAATATCTTTCACCTCAGCACCAGCTCCAACATTCCAATGATGACATCATACGATTTAGCTCCAGTTTACTCTGGAACTTTATGTACTACACACGCAAACATCTGTTATACAGACCAATAAAGAAAGATACATTCTCAGAAATCTTTAACCTAACAGTGAATTCTGCTGAAACTAAAATCGAGCTAGTGAAACAGCCTCACCTCTGCTAGGATAGTTCCTCTTCTGCGAGTACTAGAATTATTATCCTCCTTGGTGGTACATTTAGATCACATGTATTTTTTGCTACTTGATGAAAAAAACATGCGACTATTTGAATTTCAAATGAGAAACGTACCTACAAGTTTAAACAGGGTGGAGAGTCTGTAAGCATCAGAATGACGGTATTTCGCAAGGTATACTGAGGAGGCCGAAATGCGCACAAAATATCCTGGCTTGTAAAAGGACTCAAAAGATTTATATCTGGCAATCCAGGTGTTTTTGTGGATAATAAATGTGGATCGGTTTTGAAAGTCTTCACTCTTTTGCCATTTAGAAACTGCAAGTTTACTGTCCAGTCCTACATGCAGAAAGAAATTCGGTCGATCCGCCATTTCAAGTGATACCAGTGTTAAGTCTGGAAAAAACAGGTAAACAAACAGAAATGAAGGATCACTTAAAATGCAAGAAAAATACAAGGACAATACACAATACTTGTATGGTGCTTGCCATTTTACACAAGGAAATATCTTCAACAAAGGATTGTAACTTAAAAAATGTGGTTCTATTTAGAGTCAAATGAAACAAAATATTTGAAAAATTCCTGTTACAGAAGGAGGGCTATGCTTATTGGCGTTTCAATCTTTAATTTCATGGCATATTTTGCATTTTGTATTAGCACTGTTGCTTATCACGTAGAAATTAAGAGGTCGTTATCTCACAATTAAAGGGTGAGTACTGTAGACACCACACATGGTTATCATCATTCACAAACATAATTTGTAGCTGTTTGTTTTGGGTGAAGGATATACAAATAAGGGCCAGTGTATACCTACTCTTTGATATTTCCTTTTATAAAAACTATTCTAATAGTCAAAGTTAACAAGTAACTTTTTGCTAAAAACTAACCTCCACTAGATTTACATAAACCATGATTTGTATTGTTTGGAAGGCCAGGGTGTGTGTAATGTGAACATACTTATAACACTCGGCAGGTGACATTAATGACTACGTGGAGGGTGTGTATATGTGTGTATATGTGTGTGTGGTGTGCGTCCCGTACGTATTCCTGGTAGGAATTATGGTGGGCAGCTTATGTAACTTTACTTTCTCTCCTTCCCAGTTTTCTTCATTGCTCTGCTATGCTTTTAAAATATTAAAGTTTCTTAAAGTGTTTCACCAAAGAAGTAGAAGGGCTGGTCAAGAACAGATCCTCTAAGTCTACTGGCAATGATCTTCGGAAGTGGAGGAGCTCCAGAACACATTGTAGATTTGCCTAGTTAGTTAGTAACAGGGAGTGCAGTATGCTGCACCTAGTGGTTGTGATCTATATTAATTAAATTGGTGAACAGGTTAAAACAATGAGGGTTGAGGAAACATGCCTGTGGAGCGCAGTGGATGTGGACTTTTGTGAAAGCTTTCAGTAAAGGCCGAATTGTAATCAATTTAATTGATTAACGGTGGGTAAGTAGAGGGTGAGTTACAGATACACCTCCCTGACTTTCGGAAGAGAAGTAGGGGGAGCTTTTGGGCAATTGTTGAACTGGGTGGAGGAAGCAGGCATGCAACATGCATTCCTAGCCCGTGCTGCTGCAGCTTACGGGACACTCACAGTTTTTTAGCTGATTTGAGCTGGGCCGCCCTACAGATGGGGCCTCAATGACATCTAAGTACACATAAAGTATGGAACTGTGATCCTGAGTGCAATGGGGGTGAAGTCAGAGACGTAGCCAAAAGAAAACAAAATATTCTGCAACTGTTTTGTTGCCCTTTCATCTTCAGGTAAATGCATATAAAATACAATTTGCACGCGTTAAATGAAAAATAAAAGCAAGTTAGAGGGATGGTCAGGAAATGCATTCTCTTATGTTACAACAGCTCAATTTGTTAATGTGATCACTGCAGATATCTGTGTGATGAAACCAGTCACATAACTGAATCCTAGTAGGATTTTATTGGCTAAAAACTCCAGCAGGATAAATCACTGTGGAAAAAGCCTCCATTGTAGCCTAGACCCCTTATATGACCCATTCTATGACATCGGCACAAGTCTCAAACAAGCCCCAGGGCTAGCATTACGTACTCACCTTTGCCAACCAACATTCTTCACTGCTTCCTTCACCCCTCTTACCCTTCCCTCCAACCGGGCCTTACAATAATACACTTTTACCACAGCCCTCTGCACGCTTTTACCACCTGCAAAGAGCAGGTGCTAAAGGTGTGTGGTAACCCCCATAGAAAATGGGCTACCATGCGGAATACCACCTATTATTTCCTGTTCTGCTAGGTAATTCCCCATTCCATGGGGTTTAACTCATAATTGCACGGTACTAGTGGGTTGTTACTGCGCAGTACTGGTAATTACTGGTGTGGAGTTTACACCCTGCTAGTTTTGCGTACCTTGCAATTGGGGCCATGGTGGGCTAGTTGAAGTTTCTGGGGATAAATCAACAGGAATATAAGGCGCAGTTATCACTTTCCACCACATCTACAAGACCTTCTTTTATTGCATGCCACTTGAAAGCTTGTGTTGTTAATGCCACCATCATTTCTAGATTGAAGTATGCCAATGCATTCTAGTCTGATCTTCTGTAGTCAGCTATTTACAAGATTCAAGGTTTTCAGAGTATGGCAGCATGACTTATCATGAAATACAGAGTATTATATATGTTCTCTGAGGCTCGTCTTAAGCTCTGCTGGTTGCAAATTTCTATCAGGATCCATTATAAGGCACTCCACTTTGACCACATAGCCTATTATGAAACAGGACCCATGGTGCTATGTGTTTGCTTTCAAATGTAATCAATCACTTATTGTAGATCTTCCCACTGACTATCAGTCCCCAAGTTTAGAAGGTGTTGGCTCGGCCAGGTAGTAGAAAAGGATGTTCCTTCTCATTTGCTGCTTCTTTATTTGGAATGTACTCTACTTAGCCTGCAAAAAATTGAGAACCATTCTGTGTTTACGAAGGCTCTTCAAATCCATCTTGTTTATTGATTATCTCATATTCTTTCTGGTGGTGTAAGTCAGTTCAGCATTAGGGAATTCGTTGCACTTTATCAGTAACAACTCAACTCATATCTTGCATGTATAGGTTTTCAGTGGGAGCCCTCAAGCACTAAACACAGATCTAGTAGCAATTTTAGAAGCAAGCAAACAGAAATGCTGGTGATGGAGCATTGTCACCTGAGGGAAAGCTCAAGTGTGTGGCACCTGACCTATGGGTAGACTGAGCTATAGCTCAGCTATGTGATGCCTAAACTTATAATTTATGTCTCACCAGAGGCATACCTCTGCGGTCTAAAGCAAATGCACACCTCTATGATCTGCTTCACAGACTCTATAGTAACACAGGTGAGAAATCTGCTTTAACCTAGGCCTTGTGTGGGCTTTCTCTGGGATGGTGTCTATGAAGAGGAAGTACACCAGCACTGTGCTTGTGTAAGCATTGCATAACAGTGTCCTGCCTCATAAAACTAGTGCAGTTTAGCAGCAAAATGCTTGTGAAACCCTATTATGCTGTCAAACTAAGCCTGGGTCTGTCAAAAGCAGTATAACTTAGATATTCTGTAGCACGGTAATACGTGCAAAGCATTGCACAGTGAAAACTTTAGTGTGTTCACTACTTGTTCCATTGTTACAATGACAAACTGGTAACCATGTGGTCTGCCTAGTGTCTCTCTTGTGCCCCATTCAAAGTTTTTTTTTAACTTCTTTTTATTGGCATTTTTGAAAATTGCAAACACCATAGTATTACGTGGGTTGACTGATTGTTACTGAGCTAGAAGCATATACAATCATGTCCCGTTTGAGAC
Source organism: Calotriton arnoldi (assembly GCA_963921515.1). Lineage (NCBI taxonomy): Eukaryota > Metazoa > Chordata > Amphibia > Caudata > Salamandridae > Calotriton > Calotriton arnoldi. The sequence goes on along the minus strand of CAWUFW010000096.1, from coordinate 3,260,514 downwards.
AAGTTCCCTTTGCTTCTTCCCAAGAGTCTCAGTGACTCAACACCAATGGTCAGCCTAATTCCTCCAAGAAGTGTTGGGATGTATGCGAGAAGTCCTTCTTTGCTGATTGTTTTCCTCCAATGCTGCCCATATTTCATTCCATTTCTTGGGGCAGCTCCTGTCGTCATATATCGTCTAGGGGTGGGAGGTGAACTCCGCTCTGCCTGCAGAGTTTTCTGAGTTTTTCTCACTCCCTGCTCCGCTCAGAGCACAGACTTTGGCAGAAACTCTGCAACCTCGGCGTAAGAGAATTTACCAGTGTCCACCCGTGTTCAGGACTCTGCAGAAGGATGAGTTTGCCTCTGTCCACTAGCCACTGGCTCTGGTTGAGTCTCCGCTTCCATGTAGGAGTGGACTCTGACCCCCGCAGAAAGGCAACAGGTGAACTTAGATCCCTTTCCTGTCCGATTACCGTCACCGGCTGGATTTTCAGCTGCTTCCCATTTGTTTGGAAACACTTAGCAGTTAGCACCCTCTGCTGCCTGGCAGCCCTTCTGCAAAAGAGTGGCGCTAGGAGCATGCCCGTGCACCGGTCCTGCCCGGGCTGCTACTGCACTACCCACACCTGAGCATTGTCATCAAAACTCGAAGCGCTGCCAGAGGCCGATGAGTGCACAGTAACGTGACCGAGTCTGTGCGGGGCTATCCCAGGTGTCTCCCACATTCTTGCAGTTGTCCTGTTTATGGAGACTAGAATGGCAATCTCACTTCTCCCTTTGAGTCGCTGCGTTGAGGTCACATTCTGCTCCTCCTTGCTTCCTGCGCCCACCCGAGCTGAGCTCTGCTACCTTTCGGGCTCGGCACACACTGGCTGCACTGCGCCTCGCAGGATATGCCTTCACATTCAGATGTTACTGTAGTGAGAGGGGGCCCTGTGAGGCAAGAGGGGGCTCTCATTGAAGCACGTGATGCGCACAGCAGCACCAGCCGCGGAGGCTTTCTGAGCAAGAAATAATTTAAATAAACTTCATGCCCGGCCTCGGATATGTGGAGGCTCTAGCTGAACTTCTATGGTGAGTGTGAATGCGAGGGCTGTGGGGGAGGCAGGGGTTGCAGGGGTTCAAGTTGATTGTGCACTGCAGTTCTGAGAATAGTGTGCTTGGCTCTGATGATGATGTTCTTTGGCAACAACTGCATGGTGGAGCCGGGCTCTTTTTTTTAAAGCTAAATGCCAACTCCTTTCATCAGCCTTTGCAATTCTGCCAGCTTGCGGAACTCTGCGGAATTTGACAGAGTTTTCCAGTAACTCCGCCGAATTCCACGGAGTCTAAATTTGCGAACTCCGCCCGCCCTAATATCGTCTTTTCCGCCAACATGCAGCAGGCCATGTCATTGCTCCATTCCACAAGCATAAGGACCCCTTGTGCCCCCCATTTATGGGCAATATTTTCAGAACAATGCGTTGGAATGCAAACCCAAGCGACTACCAGTGGTTAGACCTATTGCAAGCATCATCCCAACACCTTTTGTGTGTTTCAAATTTTCAGTTTTGCCACCCCCAGGCCAAGTGTGATCCAAATTTTTGGGTGTGTCGTGGTTGACTTGTTGCCCATTATGTTGAGCAGGGCCTTTTTCAGTGAGTCATCTATGCGTATCCCCACTATTGATTGCTAGTATGCCGAATGATATGTGTTGGAAATTGGGTTACTGTGTGAGGGGGATGAAACCCTGCAGCAACCACAATTTCTGTCAATGTGAAGCCAAAAGCAAACCCCCAATTAACCAGTGCTGTACCCTCTGGCAGCCTGGCTCAAAGAAGTCAGGCTTAACTTAGAGGCAATGTGTGAAGTATTTATGCAGCACTTAAAACTGTATTGGAAAAATAGAGTTAAATGTAATAAATTATTTGAGACCAAAACAACAAAAATCTAATCAAAAGTACCAAAGAAATGCATTTTTGCAATTGAAAAGATTTAAGTGAAACCAAAGCTTTGAAGCACAACGTGCCAACTGTGGTTATCTGGTTCCGCCGTACTGGGACACAAGTTCAGGCCAATCGCGATGGAGCAAAGGCTGGATACAGTGACCAAGTTGGCCGCTGAACAAAGTACCTTAAATCCTGGTTGTTGAATGTTGCAAGATCCAACGTTGAGGATGTGTTGTGCAGCGGCAGTTCCGACGAAGCTTCAGGACTGCAATGAGGAGCTCTGCATTCTCTTTGAGGATCCCGTCAATGAGGGGCTTACGATACGGTGGCCTGTGTTGAGGACGCGTCAGGCAGAGGCGGTTCCGAGTAAACTGCGGGCTGCGATGTGAGGGCCGGCATTGGGGATGTGTTGTGCTGCAGTGTTTCCGAAGCAGAGATGCGGCATGCTGCATTGGATCTGCCCACAGAACCACAGCTGGGCTGGCAGAGCACCTTCAGGTGCACTTCCAAGGGTCCCGTACTAGGCTGGCACCACTTGGGGGATAGGACTCACAGCACACCGAGTTTAGGTGCTGGGTACAAGGTGATTAGAGCTTTTCTGTCCTTTGGCTCCAATAAAGAGCACACCACAAAGGCTCTGCTTGAGCACTCTCACAAAGGGTTTCTCCCTGGTCTTTTGTGACCCCAGACAAGCTGGGGCCAGGACAGACAGGAATGAGATGCCTGGCACCTCTGGGGGGGGTGGGGGGGATGAGGGGAGCTCTGGAAGCTTCCTCCACTTAAAGTAGGAACCAGGTATAAATGCTGGACCCTTAGACCCAACTCTTCAGTACACAACTGGACCTGTGGACCAGGAAGGACAGTTGTGCTGCTGGAGGACTGCCACTCTGCTGTACTGCTACTCTGAGGGACTGCTGCCCAGCTGTGCTGACCTGCTGCCCTCTAGCCTGGGTGTGAAGGACTGTACATGCATCTGTTGAACCCAGGACCCCAAAGTGACTCCAAGGGCTTATTGGCTGGCCTCCTGACTAGAGTATCAGGGACAGAAGGTTCCAATAACCTTGAATCCAGCACCTGGACTCTGCCATCTGTGAGTCCTACAAACCGAAGTGGCACCAACCCAGTCCTGAACCCCTGGAAGTGGGCCTGAAGATGCTCTGTCAGTCCATCTATGGTTTCAAGAGAACTGACACATCTCCTCTGCTGTGCGGTGCAACCCAAAACAGAACTGATGCATCACCTCTGCTGTGTGGATTTCCCTAACACAAGGATTTCGCATCACCCTCTGCAGCCTTCCAAGAACCACTGTTGTGAGCCGCATCCTCGATGCAGGCCTTCTTATCGTAAGCCCCTTGCTGACAGTGTCCTCGATGACGACGCAGGAATCTGCATCGCAAGCCCCGCATCTTCCTCTTAATCAGCTGGTGCACAAAGCATCTTGATGCAGGACTTTGCATCACAAGCCCTTCGTAAACGACATTCTCGAGGATGAAGCTGGATCTCACATCGCAGGTTCGCAGCTCCTAGGAATCACGGCTGTGTGACGCACCCTCCATGCGGGACTCCGCAATGCTCCGCAACCAGGATTTAAGGTACTCTTGTTTGGCGGGCCTAACAGGGTCCACGTAGCTGACCTGCCCCCCATCACAGTCGGCCTGAACTTATGACTTTGTCCCAGCCTAGCACTACAAAATATTCATAGTTCCGGCTTTGTGCTTTTTTTTGCTATTTTCTACTGATTGGGTTTTTGTCATTTTAGTTTTTATTCATTTATTAAAATCTACTCTATTTTTTTAATTTGCTGCAGTATTTTTCTTGTGCTGTGTTTTCACTTTCTTACTGTTTGAAGTGCTGCATATATGCTTTACTCATTGCCTATATGTTAAGCCTGACTGCTCTGTGTCCAGCTACCAGAGGGTTGAGCACAGGTTAATTGGGGTCTGCTTGTGCCTTCACTCCGACAAGGATTGTGGTCCCTGCTTGAGAAGGGCTTCACCCCCTCAACCAGTAATCCAATTTCTTACACGATCCAAGTTGGTGCGTGGGTGGATATGGCTCTTGCCAAGTGTCGGGCTCCCACAAAACTATTTGTGGAGGTGCACTGTGTTATGAGGTAGTCAATGCGTGAGAGGCTGTCGTGTGCTCTGGAATGATATGTGTATTGCTTCTCCTGGGGGTAATGCAGTCTCTAGATGTTTATCAAGCCCAATGCTTCAAGAATGCTGGCAACAGAATCCTCCTGTGTTTCCCTTTACCGAGTGGAAACTCATCTAGCTCCTCTGACACCACATCAGTAATGTCACCCCCTAGTATTAGAGTACCCACTTGGAACTGTGTCAGCAGTGCACCCATCTTGGGGAAAGGCAATCGTGTAGAGTTGTGGAGGAATGTATATCAAGAAGAGGTTGAACGTCAATCCATCCGATTGCCCCATTTGTGCAATGTACTTCCCAAGCGGGACTGACTATGTCCTGTCTGAGATGCTGGGTGTCGACTTGTGAATTAATATGCCCACTCCAGTGAGTCCGATGTATTGCCTGAATGCACTTTCATGGTGTACCCAAGTGGTTTCCCTTGAGGTGAGTTTCCTGGAACACTATTATATCTGGGGCATGTTGCTTAAGATATTGTAGAACCACTCCCTTCTTAAGTTTGCTTCCTAGGCCATTAACGTTCCAGGATATCACTATCACTTTTAGCCTTTTTGGTTTAGCATTTGGGTCTGGAAATGTCCTGTTGTGTTGCTCGACTACAATTCGGCCTGGTTTCTCGCGTGGAGGCCCGCTCACTCCTGGTTATGGGTTTGTTTTGCTCTTTGCAAGTCAATGGTGGTTGTATTGAGCAAATTACTTACCTTCGGTAATGCCTTATCTGGTAGAGACATGATCTAGCTGCAGATTTCTTACCTTAGAACTTCCAGCATCAGGCTAGATCCGGAAGATTTTTCTTAGTAGTACCCTTGTGCGCCGGTAGGTGACGTCGGTCGACTCCGCGTGACACCGTAGGCGGCGAGTTCATCGTCATGACGTCCGTGTCGTCTATATAGGTGCCACCTTGGCGCGCTGACGTTGGTTCTTTTCTTTCTGCACCAGTCAGCGCAGATCCATCAAAGACAGCTATCCCCTGTCATTTTTTAACAGACTTTTTTCTACTTTTTGTTGAGTTTTTTTGGGTGTTTAGGATATCCAAAAAGACCTTGGGCTGTCAGTTACGGACCCCCACCTCATGTGCCTTTGGTGCCTGGAGAGCGACCTGGAGAGCGACCACGACCTGAAGTCATGCTCTGGCGCCGAAAGCTTTGAGGGAGCGGTCCCTAAACAGAGATCTCGTCGAAGATCTTGTCCCCGCTTCCTGTCTCAGTCGTGAGGAAGGTCCGAGCACCACTCCGGGGGATCCAAGTCTTCATCCTCCCATTCAAAATCTTCAAAGTGGGCAGGTAAGAAGCAACATAAAAAACACAAGAAGTCGAAGCATGCTCACCCGACAAGACGGGAGAGTCTCGGCGTTTGATATTTGCAGTTTGCAGTGAGAAAGCTGCTGCTCGAGTAGAAAATCTACTCAAGCAGCAGCAAAGAAGCAGCGCCCTTCGGTGCACCGCGTGGTGTGGTGTGCGCTGATTTTGCAGCGTGGACCAAGCTCCCGGGTTAAAAATCAGTGTGAGCAGCGTGACACACCGATTTTTACACATTTGCAGAACTCCACAGAAACTTAGGGAGTCTTTCTGTAACTACGCGGACTTCCGTGGAGGGAAACTCTGTAAGCTCTGTCCACCCCTACTACTAACTTACTACAAAATTGTATCGATAAACCAATATACGGAGGTTTACACCTCCGTCTCTCCTATCTTTTATGTGCTGAGATCTGTGTGCTCACTGCCGAGAATCTGCACACAAAAGAATACATTTTAGAATTAAATGTGGTGGGACTGGGGAGCAGCTGAAAAATTGGGAATACTTCCAACTAAATGGAAGGGGTTATGGGAGGAGCAAGTAGGAGTTTAGGGAAGGTTAAAGAGGGGTTTAGGAAGGAACATGCACCCACCCACAAAAAAGTAAGCCCATTGCTATTCAGAAACTGCACTTCTGTAGGTATTACAGGCAAAAAGTTGTAAATGTACTCCAACCCAGAGCTGGGAAAAGTCTAGCACCACACATGGCCAAACACTGGTACTGCTACTCCCTCCCTTAATGGAGGTAGGGACTTAAAATAAATCCTCATAGGGACTAATGCTAAATTACATTTACTTATTTTAACTGTTTAAAATGTTATATTAATTAACTGAGTGTACTGTTAAAAATGTAATATAAATAAAATATAATTATTATTTTCTTTCAAGAAATATGCCCATTGCTACTATTATTATTATTATTTAAAACATGTTTAAAAAATGAATAAATTAAATAATTTAAATTCATTCTGTACATAAATTAAATTAAACTTTACAACACAATAATTAAATATAAATGTTATACTTTAGGTGAGATGTTTTTATAATCTTAAGAAAAGTAATATTATTTCCCGTAATAAATTCGAAATAAATAAATATTTGATTCAAAATTAAGTTTATGCTGTAGATATTTATAAAATGTGTTCTACATTTAAAATGAATTAGCATTAATAATTATCCTAAAAATATGTTTACTAATTGTTTTAAACGTTAAGACATTTTTTAACTTTTCCCAATATTTTTACATTCCCTTCAATGCGTAAAAGGTTACAAGTTGTAACTTTATACTCATAAATTAGGCTCCATCCCCTGAATTTAGGAGGTGGAGACATGTAAGTCTATGCTAAAAATATACTCATAAATTATGAAAAGCCTAAAGTAGGAAATATACTACAAGGTATGAGAGTGAACTGAGTAGATTTATTAATGTGTAAGTTCACATTTGTGAGGAGCCCCTATGAGTTTTAGCCTCAGAGTGGGGAATAACACACAGAACTGGAGATACCGGATCCTTTTCCACATAGTTTTCCTTGGTTCCAAGAAAAAAACTGCTGACATCTTTTGCCTGGTCAGAGCAGGTAGAAAGTGGCAGTGGGAGGACTGATGGGGATCTTGGGCGTGAGTATAGGTCAGGGCAGTGCTGAAGTAGACCAGGTTGGCATTGTCGGCTTAAGGCTGCAGGGGTCAGCTGGGGGCTGACCTATAGTACTTCCTACAGCCCCTGTGCCTGCAACAGTTCCACAAGGTGAGGATCTGAACCAAGTGAAACAATTTCCTGTGTCTTCAGGCCAGGGTTACCATGCCTGGAGATACTGGACTACTTGTGATAGTCGAAAGCCATATCCCTCCCAGCATTACCACGTCCGGTGGATACCACTACTTATAATCAAGGCCTTTTTACTGTCTTTAGTGGACGAAGTGTGTAAATGTCACATATAGCAACAGTAGCTGACATGACACTTTTGTTAGGCATGATCCAAGTGAAGGCAATTCCAGACCAGGGGTGGAGAGGAGTGTTAGTCCAAATGGTCTAGCTCCAGAAAGCTGAGTCAAAGTTTGCCTCTCTTGACAATATCCCTTTTTGTAGGCTGTTCTATAACACTCATGATTACACAAAGGAGGCTGGTATGAAGTGTGTCGGTGCATGGGAGAATCAACAGCTGGATTTGTGCCCCCCCTGCAATGGATAACAGATACTAACCATGACACTTAGGGACTAATTCAGAGTTTCGGTGGGGCGGGAGTAGGTGAGCTGCCACCTCCACGCTCCAACACCACTGAGACTCATCGCCGCCCCCCCAGATTACAACTTAAAAGAGGTCTGGAGGGCGGGCGCATGGTGTGGCGGTGCCTCATTCAGAGATGGCGGTGCCGCTGAAAAAGGCACCGCAATGGGAATGCTACACAAGGTTCCTGCACGGCATGGACTCGTGCAGGAACTGGTGTGCATGCACACAGTGGGGCATATGTTATGACCCCCTGTGAGCATCCACATGGTGTGAGGCACCTGTAGGGCCCCCTTTGTTTCCTCTCAACAATGGTGTTCATGGGGTAGGAACCTCCATGACACCGTTGGCAGAGAGGAAACTCGAAATATGCTTGGCAGGACTGCGGCGGTCCCGCCAAGTATATTGCTGCCTCTGCCCCACCATCAGGGAACAGCAGTTCCCTCATAGCGGCAGTGGCCATAGGGTGGTCCAAACGCCCAACTCGTAATAGGGCTGGACCGCCACGCCACCATGATTTTGCTCCATCGTCTGGAGGAGATAGGGATCGGCAACGAAGCCTTATTATGGTTCTCCTCCTTTTTGGCTGACCGGTCTTTCCAAGTGATAGCTCCACCTTTTGCTTCCCGTGTTCACCCACTGCGCCGTGGGGTTCCCCAGGGCTCGGCACTGAGCCCCACGCTTTTTAATGTATACATGTGCCCATTGGCACGGCTGGCTAAAGCGCGAGGAATCACCCTAGTGTCATACGCAGATGACACTCAACTGGTGATCACCCTGTCTAATAATCCCAGCCAGGACAGAGCGAAATTTAAAGAAAATATAGTGGCCATCGCAGAGTGGATGACAGCTAACTTCCTGCAGCTGAACTCTGCTAAATCTGAGATTCTTCTGATTGGCAAAGACTCCCATCTCTGGAACAATGATTGGTGGCCATCGGCCCTTGGAGCCCCTCCAGCCCCTAAACCTGCAGTGAAAACCTGGGTTTTATGATTGATAAGGATCTCAGCTTTGAGACGCATGCCAAATCAGTGGCCGGAAAATGTTTTGGGCTACTGCGTGGCCTTAAACCGATACTTGGTCTATTTGACGCCCAAACGCGTCAATTGATCAGGCAGGCCTCGATATTGGCCCGATTGGATTATTGCAACGTGCTCCTCCTGGGCTCTAATAAATCCGTACTGAACCGACTACAGCGGGTCCAGAACGCTGCAGCACGTGCCATCTTCGCCCTCCCCAAGCACAGCCATGCTTCCAACCTCCTCCACCGCCTGCACTGGCTGCCCCTTGAATATCGAGTGCGTTTAAGGCGCTCTGTACCATGCATAAGATTCTGACAGGCATCGGCCCAGATATTTTGAGCAACCTGTGCGCCCTCTATTCTCCATCGCGAGTGCTGCGCTCGGCAAACCAGATGCTCGCACGAATCCCACGTATACGAAGGTCCAGATCTGGTGGGCGCTCTTTCAGGCGACTGGCTCCCGCCTTATGGAATTCTCTTCCTCTACATATTCGCAGCAACTCTGATCACCAGGCCTTCAGACGGCTTGTGAAGACTTGGCTTTTCTCTCAACTCTAACTCCTCGTTGCTCCCTACTCCGTCTTGCTTCAGCGCTGGGACGCCTCATTGCCGAGGCAGCCATGCGCTTTACAAGTATTCTAATCTAATCTAATCTAATCTACTTTCTCCTTGTTTCCACAATTAAATGCTGAACGATACCAGGGATACTAGTTCATAGCTTACAGTTTATATTGCTGGGTATATTGTGGCATGACTCTCCTGCCTATTACTTTTATGTTGTTTTTTCTTTTACCATAGGAATGAATCGATATGTACGTTGAACCTAATGAGGGTTTTATATAATTTTGATTGTTTTTGTGTATGTCCTGTTTTTTTTTCTCTTTTTCTCTCCCCCCCCCTGGATTCAGAAATTGTGTACGGCTGTTGAGGCATTTTGCCTGGTATATGCATATAATGTATTATTGGCATATTCATTGACAACATTTCTTCTGCCTTCAAATTATCGTTCATTGTTTGTTTGCTGCCATGAATCACACCCCTGCAGCGGGGTCGTTTAGCTAACCTTCTAATGAGTCCATGATTCTTCTCAGAAGTTATGAAAATATGATTAATTGTCAGCACAGCATTGGTCATTTAGGCTCAAAACTAAATATATCCACCTAATTACTTTTAACTAGTTTTAAGTGTTTACAGTTTTAAATGGGAAACCAGCTAACAATTCTACACTTTTAAAACCAGTACCAAGTGAGGCTTCTATATCATTTGTCTTAATTCGAATTTCTTTGCGTCACAACAGTTCCTTCATTTCCTACTGTTTTGTGCCCTTAGAAGACAATGGAAATCTGCATATGCCATGCCAGTAAAAAGCAACATGTCTAGTGCAGTCTCATGTATGTTCTCCCAAGGTTCACAAACAAGACAATCGAACCTTGCTCAAGAGCATTAGAACGGTGTACATGAGAACCAGACTACACATTTTTAGGGGGCGATTAACAATGGTCGAGCTGAGGCCAAGACTTAAATCTGGTTTCTCATTTCCTAAATTGGTAGTTGTAGGCATAATCTCCTTTTTTCAGACTCGCTGCCTATAAGTATCAATGACATGGATATGTCCATCGATTCCATGGTGAAATACAGGTTTCTTCTAGAGTCTCTTTGTCCTAAGTCTTCCATCCGTGACACCCATGGCTGCACCTCTCAAACAAATAAGAGCTAGAGAGAGAGTGTGGAGCTAGAAAGATCTTTCTATGTGGCCCCTGAATGGAAAATGCAAGATGGGGAGATGAATATTTTCCATGGAATGATTTTTAAATTAAATGTAGAATATTGTACCATCAATATCTCTATGTGTTACCTTATGTAGGTACAACCTAACAAAACTTTCAGGGACAAATTAAGTTGAAAAAACAAACCAGACATGAAGAGTACTAAACCAGTACTAAACCAGGTGGTAAAATAATCATAATTATAATTGAAGATAACAGTTCTCTTTTATATATTTTTAGATGCACCGTATAATTAAGAGTGTGTGGATTACAAATTCACACTTTTAGCAAATTTATGATGTTTTAAAAAAAAAAGAAAGGCAGCTTACTGGTCCATTACAGAAGTGGAAAAGCGTTTGTGCAGCCACACGAGGCAGTCAGTGGACGGATGCTGCTTTGTGGCTGTCCTCCATCAGTGCCCCACTCCGGTATATTGCCTGTCCTACAGACTATCCTACATTAAGGGCAAGGGCCGCTTTTCCTCTTTCTCCCTCATTTGCGGAATCCCAGGTCTCCAGAACCTCTTTACCCGTGTTGCAACACCCCTCTGGTTCTTTCACCAAGGAAGTCCTGCTCTCCTGACATTCTGTTGAGAAAAAGCTAGTTGTGTGGGCCTGCATGTATGGAAAATTGGCACTTGCAAATAGTCTCAGTTTACCAGGCTTAGAGGGCAAAACTTTGCCTTCACCTGCACCTACTTATAAAACCACTAAGTATTTGCACAAACTAGCTATATTTGTTTACTGGAAGTACCACGCAGGCTGAATATATTTTTTCATTAATTTAGGGTAAAAGCTTACCGTGTGCCTTTAGTTTGTATAGCCCTGGCGTCAGCATAAAACTCACACCTTTTCCTTGAACAAAATCTTCTGCCTTTACTTGGAAAAAGTTGCTGCCAGGCAGGTTAGGTGCTATCACTAGTTGTCTGTCCATGTAGTTGACCAATTTATAAGGACCCTTTCCCAAAACTGTGGGGAAAAAGAAAGTTAGATAGCTTTAATATTTCATCTCCCACACTTCACATTTTAACAATTATCAAACCTATTTCGGCGATACTACAAAATAATGACGCATTAAGATAAAAAAATAAAAACATTACAAGGTAGAATTTGTAACCATTTTGAGCATCATTGCGAGAGTCATGAAATTTCAGACGGGGTGGCAAACCTTTTACCAGCCCCATATGAGTTCTGCTGGACCACCGCAGACTTGCCATGTTTCCACTGGACCTTTTGGCTTTTCAAAACAACCAGAAACTCTGGGGGACATTTGGTAATTCCCTTTTTTCAGTGGAACCTGGGATTTCAACTCACAACTCCAGCTAACTGGGCCCCCGCAATGTAGACTCCTGAGGTGCGCACACGGACTCACGCAATGAGGCCCTGGTTTGTGCAGCATACAACTAGAGTAGAATGACTGATGCAGTCCTTGTACGATTTCATATTGAATATACCTCCGATATTATTCTTTCTTTACTGAACTGTGCAAAACATAGAATATTAAAACATCTTAGGGCCTGATTTAGATCTTGGCAGACGAGATACTCTGTCCACTGTATTACAAGTGCCATAGCATATAATACACTTGTAATATGGCGGAAGGGATATCCGCACGCCCGGACTAGGAACTGTTCTGGGAGGTCAGCAGTGTGCTCCCACCCCTTCCTGTTTGAAAAGGCTCCCTTGAGCCATTGAGCTGACGAGCTAGTGGAGATGCACCTGTGCGCCTGTGAGAGGTACTGAGACCTGTAAGAATTGTGGCAGCCTGCTTAGCAACCCCAGAAGAAAATCGTTTTTGATCTCTACTGATGACGTATAAAATCCAGAAACACATGTGTCTAGAGATGACAGCACTAATCTGCACCAACTTTGATGGAACACTCCAGAAAAATACCAAGTAAGCATGCACTACAAACTGCATTTACCAGAATGCTAAGGGGCGAACTGTGCTGGGAGGTCAGCAGTGTGCTCCCACCCCTGCCTGTTTGAAAAGGCTCCCTTGAGCCATTGAGCTGATGAGCTAGTGGAGATGCACATGTGCGCATGTGAGAGGTACTCAGACCTGTAAGAATTGTGGCAGCCTGCTCAGCAACCCCAGAAGAAAATCGTTTTTGATCTCTACTGATGACGGATAAAATCCAGAAACACATGTGTCTAGAGATGACAGCACTAATCTGCACCAACTTTGGTGGAACACTCCAGAAAAATACCAAGTAAGCATGCACTACAAACTGCATTTACCAGAATGCTAAGGGGCGAACTGTGCTGGGAGGTCAGCAGTGTGCTCCCACCCCTTCCTGTTTGAAAAGGCTCCTTGAGCCATTGAGCTGACGAGCTAGTGGAGATGCACCTGTGCGCCTGTGAGAGGTACTGAGACCTGTAAGAATTGTGGCAGCCTGCTCAGCAACCCCAGAAGAAAATCGTTTTTGATCTCTACTGATGACTGATAAAATCCAGAAACACATGTGTCTAGAGATGACAGCACTAATCTGCACCAACTTTGGTGGAACACTCCAGAAAAATACCAAGTAAGCATGCACTACAAACTGCATTTACCAGAATGCTAAGGGGCGAACTGTGCTGGTAGGTCAGCAGTGTGCTCCCACCCCTTCCTGTTTGAAAAGGCTCCCTTGAGCCATTAAGCTGACGAGCTAGTGGAGATGCACCTGTGCGCCTGTGAGAGGTACTGAGACCTGTAAGAATTGTGGCAGCCTGCTCAGCAACCCCAGAAGAAAATCGTTTTTGATCTCTACTGATGACGGATAAAATCCAGAAACACAGGTGTCTAGAGATGACAGCACTAATCTGCACCAACTTTGGTGGAACACTCCAGAAAAATACCAAGTAAGCATGCACTACAAACTGCATTTACCAGAATGCTAAGGGGCGAACTGTGCTGGGAGGTCAGCAGTGTGCTCCCACCCCTTCCTGTTTGAAAAGGCTCCCTTGAGCCATTAAGCTGACGAGCTAGTGGAGATGCACCTGTGCGCCTGTGAGAGGTACTGAGACCTGTAAGAATTGTGGCAGCCTGCTCAGCAACCCCAGAAGAAAATCGTTTTTGATCTCTACTGATGACGGATAAAATCCAGAAACACATGTGTCTAGAGATGACAGCACTAATCTGCACCAACTTTGGTGGAACACTCCAGAAAAATACCAAGTAAGCATGCACTACAAACTGCATTTACCAGAATGCTAAGGGGCGAATTGTGCTGGGAGGTCAGCAGTGTGCTCCCACCCCTTCTTATTTATTTATTTACTGAACTCCGTTCCGCCGTTTGCCGGAGTTTACTACACCCCACCCTGCCCCTCCCACGCCCCACCGCCACGCAGCACTCCCTCGGCGAGCCGCCACTGATTGGTTGTAACGGAATACATTGCTTTTACCAGGTTTCAGTTTCAAGAAAACATCACATCATTTTTCACAGAACAAATTCATTAAATATTTAACAGTACTTAGGACCACATTACCTCAGAATCGTGTACTGACACGAAAAAACGATGAAAGATGTTATTACATCAGGCCTCCTCAAGTTTTAGGGCAATTAATTAAAAAATGAATAGAGGTCATTTCCTAAAAATCTCTCAGTAGTACAGAGAGGATTACCCTCTTGCAAAACTATTAAGAATTAAACAATGGTCCACGTTTTCAGAATTGCTAGATATTATGAGTCAAGATGAGCAGTGCCAATGGAGTTACGCTCTATAGCCTGCTAGCCAGGGACGGTGAATAGATAATCCGATAACTGGTCGAACATTTTGATACTCATTCGGGGATCTGAGTTATAGAAAATGACTAAACATAAGCATGCGTAATAGTGTAGTTTCTGACCCATTTAAATGTCATAACGAGCATCCATGTCATAGTAAATAATAGGAAAGAAAATGTTTCTGATTCCTCATTTAATAAATATACGACTTTTCTATTGCCATTCTAGACATGACTCCTAATGTTATCCAACACAAATGTAAACCACTGCCACTTGGTACCTGTTAGACTTGTCAGCCTTAGGGTGGTCTTCCCTCAAACCTTTGCCTATTTCCCTCATTTTTTGCTGAATTCGTTTTTGTTGGCCTTAGGTCTCTGTGACTTTACCACTGCTAATCAGTGCCACATTGCTTGTGCTTACTCCCCTAAACATGGTTAAATTGGTTTACACCTCATTGGCATATTTAATTTACTTATATGTCCCATTTAACCAGGGACTGTAAACTAAATGCTACTAGTGCCCCTGCAGCATGTATTGTGCCACCCATTTAAGTGAACCCTTCAAAGATGTTCCCGGCCTGCCATTGCAGTCTGAATGCAGTTTTAAACTGCCAATTCGACTTTGCAATATAATCCCCTTGCCAAGCATTAATTTTCCTTATATTGCATATGTCACCCCAAAGGAGAGCCCTAGGTAGTCCATAGAGTATGATGGATTGCAATTAAAAGGTTGAATATGTACTTTTAAGTTTTACATGTCCTGGTAGTCAAAAACTCTTAAATTTGTTTTTCATTACTGTGAGACCTATGTGTCCCATAGTATAACACTGGGTCCGTTATTATATTTAATAAGTGCTCATTTGTGATTGGGAACAGATAATCATTTTGTGTTTGGTATCTATGAAATTGTAATTACAAATTCTCTTTAATAGTAAAGTCAGATTTTAAATTACAATTCTGAAAATGCCACTTTTAGAAAGTGCACACAAAACTTATAAATTAAGACCAATAGAGTGTACTTTGGTATAATGTATGTTTATTTTTAGAGTGCAAACACCACATTTCTTTGTACTTTTAGACAGTTGGAATTTTCCTGCCCATAGCCATTTGATGCCTGCAGCCTTCCCCGGGTCACATGAATAGGTATAACTGACAGTTCGACTTTGTGAATTCCTTCAAGACATTCATAGAATAGAGGGATTAGGTATGCCTGAATAGGCCATCAGGCAGCAGGATGAGGGGGCGGAGCTGGGCATAGCCCCACTTATAACTGAATAGGCTTGTCACAAAGGGCTTGTCACCTGCACATTGTCTCTGCAGGAAGCTTGGAGCCAGGGCGGGAGGCAGGAAATTCCAGTTCTTTAAAGAGGAACCTCTAGAAACATCTCCCAACTTCATAGCAGGTACCAGGTTTAAAAATAGGGCCCTCAGACCCACTCTTAAGTTCACTTTTTGGGCATGCGGATGGACTCTCAGAGGATTGCCTGCTGCTGTGGCTTGCTGCGTACTCCACAAGACTGCTTTGCTGTACCTGGAAGGACTGTTTTGCTCCCTGGAGCTTGCCTTAAGAGGCCAGTCCTGCTGCTTGAGCCCTGCTTCTTCACCCGAACCCAGGACCACCAGAGTGACTCCAAGGGCCAGTTTGCTGGTCTTCTGTTCCAAACCACAAGACTATAACAGTCTCCCCATCTTGAACCCACACCTGGACCCAGCCTGAGTGAGTCCTGAACCCCCCAAGTGGTATTCCTCCACATCCTGGGCCCTTGGTTGTGGTGCTAAAGGTACCAAGATAGCTAAAATCCAAAACTTGGGACCTCAACATTTTTTGGCTACAAACTGGTCTAGGAACCAAAGGAAGATGGGGACCAATCTGCTATTCTATCTGACCAAGGTGCATCACCAGTGTGCCTGTCTTCCAGGCTTCTCCCACTACATTCTTCACTACAGCAGCAAATCCTGTTAAGCGGTCCTTCGCTAAAGGGATATCAGACCTCCTGAAACTGTTTTCGGCTACTGCCCCTTGCCTCATCCCGCTTGAGATTTTCAACTTCCCAAAAAAGTTACTAAGTCCGAATGTAGAAATCTTCACCACAACTTCATTCTGCGGCTTTCCGATGACAGCACTCTACCCTACGACACCGTGCGCAGCCTTGCCCCGCTGAACTTTCCCCTCTCAAAACATTTTCACCAGAATTTCTTCTAAGTCAGAAGGTCCAGGCCCAATTCACTTCTTTTATCAGACCCACGCTCCGTCATGATCAGCTATATTTTTTTACTTTGACCTGGTCTCGTGCGACTAGACGTCCGCGGTTGGCGCTTTGATCTTTAGGTGCTAGAGTTTACTAAAAACTTTTAAAAATCACAACTCCCATTCTACTAATTGGATTTTTGTCATTTTGATGTCAAATAATTTATTAACATTTACTCTAGATTTCTAAATTGGTATGAGATTTTTCTTGTGTTGGGTTTTCACTTTATTACTGTTTGTGTGCTGCATAAATACTTCACACATTGCCTCTGAGTTAAGCATGACTGCTTTTTGTGCCAAGTTACCCAGGGTAAAGCACAAGTTAAGTTAGTGACTTTTTGTGGGTCACCCTGCCAGGGATTGTGGCTGTTGCTTAACCAGGCTTCACACCTCAGTCAACCAACCACCCAATTTCTTACAGTACCAAACAAACCTCCTTACTTTTTCTCTGCCTTTCACTCTGTCCATCTCTTCTCATAGTCGTACAATGTGCAATATTAAAATTTCAGCTCATGTCAAAACATATATTTGCAACCCCTGAGCTTATATCATTACATGACATATCCCTCTGTATATACGTATTTATTTAGACTATAGATGTGTACCTACATATGTGTATTGCTTTGTATAAACGTGTATAATAATTATGTTTATAAATATATATATATATATATATTTGTTAGTTCTGCTTAACAAATGTACATATTACTTATGGTTATATTATTCTGTGTTTAACATGTAAATAGGTGACTGCATAAATAAGTAAATCTTTTATCATAACTATCTAGAATTGCTTTCTCTATTGAATTATAAAAAATATATATAAAAAATAAATGAACTTAAAGTACAGCAACACTTGAAAGTCTGAGTTTATTAAATACAACTTAACTCTGCATATATTACCTACCTTATACATATATACCTTCCATGTACCTATGTATCTTTATATTTGTTACTTTACTTCTAATTCAGCATCTTCAATGCACTTCCCTATATCTCACCCTATACCTCTCTCAATATATCCTCTAACTCTGCTCTTTGACTCATCTCAAACCTCTTTCTATTACTCTCTCCAATGCACCTCCCTATTTCTCACCCTATACCTCTCTCAATATATCCTCTACCTCCACTCTCTGACTCATCCTAAACCCCATTCTACTACCATGAGACACAAAATAACCCTTTCTAGACTCTTCCCACCTCTACCCCTTCTTGCAGCATCTCATATCTCTTTTATTGTTCAGATCTCCCAAACAAGCCTTTCTAAACTTTTCCCTCTGACTCTTCCCCTCCACCTCCCCAATACTTATCCCAAACCTCCTCCTACTGTTATGAGCTAAAAAAAAACAAAAAAAAAACTTTCTAGACCCTTCCCTCTTCTATCCCTCTGCTATCATTTTCAATCCAACTAACAGACTAACATGTCCACCGCTCAAATGAATTTCATATTGCCCTATACTAACTCCCCACTAATCCTGTTTGGGTTCCGGAGTAGCGTGCTACCCACCGAAAAGCACGTCGACACCTCATCAGGGGTAGCAGGGCTATATAAATGCAAACCCTTCCCTCTTCTATCACTCCACTATTCTTTTTCAATCCGAAATACAAACTCACATGTCCACCGCGCAAATTAATTTAATATCTCCCTATACTAATTCACCACTAATCCTTTTTTGGTTCCCGAGTAGCGTGCTACTTGCTGAAAGAGTACCTCGACGCCTCATCAGGGGTAGTAAGCGCTATATAAATGCAATTACATTAATGTGGAATCGAGATTAAGCGCTATATAAAAGCAATTACATTAATGTGGAATCGAGACATCTATACATGTTTTCACGATTATATTGCCCTTATAAGTTTCCTCTGTATTATGAGCGAAGATACAGCATAGGCAATGAAGACCTTCTCCGTCACCTTGAACTAAAATCTTGCCCGCCTACAGACAACATGGAATGACATTACATTCTTGTCTTAGATTAATAATTGCATTCAACGCAAACTCCACTATTGCTCATGCCAGGCTCTCCTGCCTATGTCCTGTCTTCCTGAAGATATTTTTTCGAAGTGAGGGCACCTTTCTTTTAGGTGCGCAGGTGTCATGACTCTGTTCAGTGGTTATTCTCTGGCTTTATAGAGCTGCCACACTTATGTAGTGGACGACGTAACAAGAGGTTTGTAAAATACTTTGTCACAATTATCCTAAGATCAAAAAACTAATTTTTTTAACGAAAGGAATTCCTTTACCTGGTCAAAAGACCCTTTTTTTTCACTTAAGCTACGCCGGAAAAGGAGCTACACCATATCAATCTGCTGTTGAGAAAAGGAGTCCCAAAACTGTTTGCTAAATCGTGACCTATCTGTAATCCACCAAACCCCAGCAAAATCATGAACATTTAATGCTCGGTTTAAATAAATCAGCATTCCCAGGATTCCAGGGTTGTAATATACATGGGACCTTCTCCATGTTGTTTCCTTTACAAACAGATAATCACAATATTCTTGCAAACATTTAATCAATTCAAGGAAGCGTCAACATAGTTTTTCAAACAGAGATGCCTCATGTTTGTGCAGACGTTCTGATAAGCATGGATATAATTCTGCATAAATAAGTAGCACCTTTGGGAGGGGTTGTGGCATTTCTAAGGAAGTGTGAGGTAAAAGGTGAATGAAATACAGGGTAACAAATGAGATACAACTAACAGTCACATCTTTGTGCTAGAAGTTGTGAGATGGTGTCTGCACATCAACAGAAAATAAACAATTGTCAAATGACTCACCTTTATTAAAGTATTCACAGTCATAGGCTGAAAGTGAAAAATATACATATATTAGTATGATGATGCCACCAACACTTTATCACAGTTGGAAAAACAGAAAACAATGTTCTTATTTTAGCAACTATAAAATTAAATCAAGCTGCATAATTTCAGCAAAGCCCCTCTCACGAATGAGCATTTATGACATTGGACGCTTTGCATTGAACTGTATACTCTATTGCCGTTTATATTTTATTCACACACTGTTGCAACGTTTTTCTTCTATGTCACCACGGCACCTGGGGGCACATGCATCAAGGTAAATACCGGTGCAAATCGGCCCCTTTGCGACCGGTATTTAGCCAATTGGGATGCATCAACTCAAAACCCATTTGCAATATAGGTAATCGCAAATTTTGCGATGACCTATTTGGGATGCATCAAGCCTTTCCTAAATGCGACTTCGCATTTAGGAAATGCTAATTACCATCAACTGCAAGTTGATGGTAATTTGCAAAAACTTTGACAAATGCACAAAAGTGCATTTTTCAAAGTGCAATGTGGTGCACACATATGCTCTTAGGGCATATGTGTGCGCCACATGTACACACATGACTTTTTTGGGGGTGCAGCAGGGTGGCCTTTAGGCCCCCTAGCACCCTTCAAATTGCATTCACAATTTGCGAGTACCTATTTGGTACTCGCAAATTGCGAATAACTTCCCATTCATTCCTATGGGCCTTGAGGCCCATAGGAATGAATGGGAAGGCATTCCTTAAGAGCGAGTCGCAATTTGCGAGTCGCTATTAGGGAATTTGTAGGAATCACAATTTTTTTGCGATTCCAACATGCATAAGGAATTGCGATTCCTAAAAGCGATTCCCTAAAAATCGCTATTTAGGAATCACAATTCCATACTTTGATGCATGTGGCCCCTGGTGTTTACTTAAGATTTGCACTGAACACTTGATTTTGTATTGAATGACTCTACGAAATATTATACAAATATTGACGATCAGATATTTACATGGCTTATGTAGTCTATTGTTTAATATGTTGCTTGGTATAACTAACAGGTATCTCTAAGTTGTGAACAGTATTTATGAATTAAACCTCATTGGAACATTGTTGCCATGATGTATGTATGACCTGGATTCACATGGGGGATACGGGTCTGCTTCAGTAACTATTTACTAGACTAGAAAGTGAGGCAGAAAGCGCATGAAAGAAACACCACAAGTAGCCATCTTGAGAAAGCACCCCTTCTCTTTCTACCCTTAAACTCAAAAAGAGACTTTTAAGAGATGGTACTAGCATTAAAGTGACACTGTGGATCATATTGGCCTGCTCACCATATTGCTCAAGAAATCAGAACAGTGATGATGGCAATGTGTGCCTACTGAGCCACCGGTGGCAATTGCATAAAAGTAAGATCTGTAACATGGCACGAAGGGATTGGAAAAACAAACTTGTTGAGTAATTTGAGGCACTTGTCGTGGCATTAAAGAAATACCTCTAGCCCCTCGACCTCCATGATAATGAAAAAAGTGTTATGTAAGGTGAGTGCCTATGCAGCATGCATGTCTTTTTACTGTATAAGTCGAAAAAGACAAATAAGCCCATCTTGAGTTTGGTTAAAGCAGGGCATTCATAAAAACGTGGCAGATGCACCGCTGGCCAAACTTATGGTTTCCATTGCCCATTTATAGGTGGATAAAGACGCCTTTCTGCCGGCAGAGCCTCAGCTGCCTTCAACAATCAAAAACCCTTAAACCGATGGGCTGTTAAGTATTAGGCTGCTAGTCACGGACTATGTTGCTCCATCTTATTTGGGGTGGGGTGAATGGCACTTTATTTCCATGTGCAGAAACGACAAGGCATGATGGCCTCGTGCAGTGAAATCAATCACTAGCCCTGACATGGAGGCCCACAATTCCCTGGGGATCAGGGCCATAGCTTTATATTTTTCAAAAACAAACAATTTGCTTTGGGAACTTGTCATAGAAAAAAAAATCTTTTTAGTTGGGCCAATAAACATGGCCCTACTCTGCAAACTGTGTTGCCTACATTGCTTTTCCCTGACCACCAGATGAATAAAAGGAAGCGATAACCCTATCAGGCAGACCGGGTTCTCAAAATATGGTGGGTGATATTGCAGCAGGGGAGCAGAAGCTAAGTTCTGGTGGGCTCCTCCCCAAGGTTTAATTGACCTATGCAAACATTTCACACTGCGATTACACCTCAGTCCAACCAACAGTGCAACTCAGCCTCAACCATGCACTACACTCTGCCAGGAAACATGCCATCTCTGAGAAAAAAGTTGGCATGAAAAAATGGCAACCACAATAACACTTAATCATTTTCAGGTTGTAATGATTTCGAATTGGATGTCAATGATTCTGGCTTTCTGAAACCTCCCTAATTAATTTAAAGCAACGTCAAGGCTGGATTCAGATGGTCTAGCTTGTTTAAATTGAGGACTTTATAGTGGCAGCTTCTTATTCTACTCTATAAAGTGTGTGAGTGTGTTCTGTCCAAGTAGCACACGATACAGTAATTCAGATTGCTGATGAGTACATGTCTTTTGAGTTTCAAGCTCTGTTTGGTGTTAGATTCAGTAATCGCATTACTCTGGGCAAGTTATCCAGTCTCTTTGCCCTATGTGGAATATAAATGCTAACAGTGTGTAATCTAAATGTGTGAAAAATAAAATATTTAGCACAGGCCTAACTCCCCATCACATCCTACTTTCTGTAATCTTCTGTCAATTGGCCCTTGAGAAATCTGGATTGGAAGATCCCAGGGCAGGTAGTTGGGACTGGGCCCTAATTTTAACAACTGAGGATTTTCACCTTTGGTGTCCTTGGATTTACAAATTGCCTGCCCCAAAACCGGGAGCCAAGTACCCATTCTTTAGCCCTTCACTCTCAGGTTAGTGAGAAAAAGCAGTCTAAAGTTTGCCCAGGAGAAGTGCTGTCAGACTAGAGACTCATAGAGACTTAGGGGCCGATTCCGATCTGGGTCGGAAAGCTCTCTGACCGATCCGGATCCGGATTGTTTTCCGACCGAGCCGGACCCCTGCAGTCCGACCGAGCGAGTACGATGCGGCCATATGTTGCCGGACTCGTTTCGGTCGGACTCCCATTGAAGTCAATGGGAGCCGGTCGTACGACGCGTACATGGGCTCCCATTGACTCAATGGGTACGTTGCGCACAAGGGGGCCCCCTGTAGTGGGTACGCGTTGGTGCCATCCGCACCGTACACGCATGTATAGGGGGGACCCATGGGTCCCCCCTGTGTCCGACTCGTATGGCTACGGGTGAAGGGGGGTCCGCTTCCGAGAGCTTTTTCGTGTCGGAGGCTCCGACTCGATCTGGCTGTCCGGATCGTGCATCGTACTGGCTCGGTCGTAAAACGTCTCCATTGCGCGGTACGAATCAAGTGTGAACGAGTCAGACGGAGCGGTTCGGACCCGGAAACGAGTCGGTCGGCGATTTCGCGTTCACTCGCATCGTACTTGGGCGTCCGGACCTCCGTACGACTCGGTCGGAAACAAAGCCTCCGTCTCGGATCCGGTAAAGCCGAATCCGATTCGGAGCCCTACCGACCGAGATCGGAATCGACCCCTTAGAATTCAGGAACGTAAAAGACAACACATGATTCCACACTGTCCAGTTTGCGCTTTTTCTAAAAAAAAACAACAAAAAACTTTATCACACTGAAAACGAAAAACTATGCAAAAAATTACAAATATGTACAGACTGGAAGGTCAAAATACTTCTGGGGCAACTTTCTAAAGAGTATCACGATGTATAAGAGCACATAGCAAAGAAAGGTCACACAGCTCAGTAAGGTCCCTAAGTGTACCACGCTACCGCTATGCTGTAAAACATCAAGCCCTAACTCCTAGAAACACAATACTGAGAATGCACCTAACACAACATGACAAGTACATTTATAAAAAGGCAGGCTAACTGGCTTTGTCAGGATCTCACCATAATATTCAAATGCAAAACTGAACAATTCCCTTAATATTTTTCAGATGATATTAGGAAATTACTCAATGTAACTTCCATTTGGACTTATCAATAACACATTTAAATGTTGAGTATTTCAGTATTGGTCTTATTTCTACATTTACACGGTTGCCCAGTAATCACTGAGACCCTTGTTACAAAAGTCGATGCAACTCTAACTTTTCATCAAAATCCTTACATATAGGAGTGCTTTCTTCAGGAAATACTTCGCATGGGGATAGTCTTCCTGTGATCCAGTAGACTTAGGGGTCAATCACGATGTCGTTCGGAAAGGCTACGAACGGCATTCGATCAGTTCAAATCCGATTCGAAAGCCTTGTTTCCGACCGACTCGGAAACATTTCCGAACGACCGATAAGGATGTCCGGAAACCGTTTTGACTGTCCGACTCGGTTCTGACCGTCATTCGGAGTAACCGAGTGGGTTGGAGCCGAATCGTAGCTGTCTACGGACCGCGTTTCGGAACGAGCGATTAGGATGTCCGATTCAGACAGCCTTTCCAAATCGGTTGTTCCGACACAGATCGGCTGTCGGAATCTGATTTTGGGGCCCGTAGCAAGCCCTCCTTTACCCGTGGCCTTCCGAATCGGGCCCGTGGGGGTACCCATGGGTCCCCCCTTTCCATGCATGGACATGTGGCAGGCACCATGGGGTGCCCGCCACAGGGTGCACGATTTTCCCCAACCACCCCTTTCTTCAATGGGAGCCTGTGTAGTCGGTCGGAACGCAGGCTCCCATTGAAGTCAATGGGAGTCCGACCGAACAGTGTTCGGACACATCGTAATCGGTCGGTCAGACTCCCCAAACCCGAGTCGGTCAGAAAGCATTCCGAAACGGATTCGGTAGGACTGCTTTCCGGACGACATCGTAATCGGCCCCTTAGGGTAAAAACATCAAAAGTAGCTAAACGCTTCTCTGAAGGTGCATCATTGGTCTTGGGGGCCCCAAAACGAGGATGAATTAATTTTTGGTGCCTCTGCTCCATTTTGGCCCACCACAAACATATGCCAGAGATTGCTTGCAACAATCAAATTGTTGAGCAGTATTAACCCATGGCTCTCAAGACAGACTGTACGGTGCACAGTCAAAATATCGACTTTTAAATATCGACCTACATTAATATCGAGTTTTAAATATCGTAGGGACAGAATATCGACATCAAGAATATCGGTGACCAGAATATCGACCTGAAGGTAAGAAATATCGTTTTTCTTAATATCGAAGTTGTTAATATCGATAGTAAAAATATCGATGTTAATAATATCGATGTTTATGTTAGTGTTATGTATTTTAGTATGTATTTTATATGTATGTGTTCCACATGTTTTGTTATGTTTTGTATTATTTTTTTTAATATATGTATTAATTGTTTAGAAGTTAGTACATTTTTTTAAAGTAAATTTTGCGTTATAGTACCGTAGCGGGTTGTGGGATTATAGGGGAATAGGGTGGGAAGTAATTTAATTATAGTAAATTAATTCATAATTTTTAGAAATTAATAATTATTTTTAATTACATTTTGCAGTTTAGTTCTGTAGCGGGTTGTGGGTTTATAGGGGAATAGGGTGGGAAGTAATTTAATTGTAATTAAGTAATTATTAATTTTAATTTATTGTTATTGATATTTAATTTATTGTTAATTAATTATTAATTAGTAATATTTTTTACTAATTGATTAATTGATAATTATATTAATTGTATAATTTTTTTAGTGGAGCGGGTTGTGGGTTTATAGGGGAATAGGGTGGGAAGTAAATTAATTATAATAAATTAAATAATAATTGTTATTTTTTGGTATTGATAATTAATTTATTGTTTATTAATTGGTAATTAATTTTTATTAATTAATTAATTGATAAATATATTAATTGTGTTAATTTAGTTTAGGAGTGGGTTGTGTGTTTATAGGGGAATAGGGTGGGAAGTAATTTATAATTAAGTAATTATTTATTAATATTTATTGGTATTGATAATTAATTTATTGTTAATTAATTATTAATTGGTAATACATTTTTATTAATTATTATTTATTGGTATTGATAATTATTTTATTGTTAATTAATTATTAATTGTCAATTAATTTTTATTAATTGATTAATTGATAATTATATTAATTGTGTTACATTTTATGTGGAGTGGGTTTTGTGTTTATTGGGGAATAGGGTGGGAAGAAATTTAATGTTATTAAAGTAATTATTAATTTTCATGTATCGGTATTTATAAATAATTTATTGTTAATTTATTAATAAATCATTATTTAATTAAAACAATTATTTAATTGATAAGTATGTTATTTTTAGCCCCTAAGCTATCCAACACTTTCCCTACTGTTGCATTCTCTGGAGTGGGAATAGTAATTTTTACCCCTACGCTATCCAACACTTTCCCTACTGTTGCACTCTCTGGAGTGGGAATAGTAATTTTTACCTCTACGCTATCCAACACTTTCCCTACTGTTGCACTCACTGGAGTGGGAATAGTAATTTTTACCCCAACGCTATCCAACACTTTCCCTACTGTTGCAATTACTGGAGTGGGAATAGTAATTTTAATCCTTTCGGTATCCACCACTTTCCCTACTGTTGCACTCTCTGGAGTGGGAATAGTAATTTTTAGCCCTACGCTATCCAACACTTTCCCTACTGTTGCACTCTCTGGAGTGGGAATAGCAATTTTTACTCCTACGCTATCCAACACTTTCCCTACTGTTGCACTCTCTGGAGTTGGAATAGTAATTTTTACCCCTACGCTATCCAATACTTTCCCTACTGTTGCACTCTTTGGAGTGGGAATAGTAATTTTTTTCCCTCCGCTATCCAATATTTTTCTGTATTGTTTTACTTAATGTTGTGTATAATTTATTTTACAAAAATTAAAAATATTTTAATTTTTTAATTTGTTAAATATATTTTTAAAATTTTTAATAATATTATTTTTCTATGTGTATGTCTGTATTTATAATTTATAAAATATTTTTAACAATTTATTAGTTATTAAAATAATTATTTATGAATATTATTAAGTAAGTATATATATTATATTTTATATGCATATGTTTAATTTATTTTAACATTATATGTATAAGTTTTTATTTTTAAACGTGTTTAAATAATTTTAACTATGTTTCTTTTAATTATATGTATTATTTACTTTATTTTCGATTATTTTTTTAACATTTAAAAAAAAAAACGATATTTTTTACGATATTTTTCACGTCGATATTTAATTTTCGATTTTTTTGTACTTACCATGATGGAGATAGGATGTCGATATTCTTGACTTCGATATTTTTGTCACGATATTTTGTACCTCGATATTTTTGAGGTCGATATTTTGTCAGTGATTCAGACTGTACCAAATGTTCTGTTATAGAATTTTTAACTTTTTAAAATGCTTTTTACATTTGTATTGATTTTATTGGGCAGGCAGTGAGCGTGATTTAATTTTAACATATTGTAATGGCTATTTAGGAATCCGAAATATCAAGTGTATTGGATTGTGTTTGGTTATGTGCAAAATTGTATGGGGCCGATTCCGATCTGGGTCGGAAAGCTCTCCGACCGAGCCGGATCCGGAGATATTTCCGACCGAGCCGGACTCCCCCAGTCCGACCGAGCGAGTATGATGCAGCCGTATGCTGCCCGACTCGATTCGGTCGGACTCCCATTGAAGTCAATGGGAGCCGGTCGTACAACGCGTACACGGGCTCCCATTGACTGAATGGGCACGTCGTGAACAGGGGGCCCCCTACAGTGGGTACGCGTCGGTGCGACTCGCACCGTACATGCATGTGTAGGGGGGACCCTTGGGTCCCCCCCTGTGTTCGACTTGTGCGGCTACGCATGCAGGGGGGTCCGACAGGGACCCCCCAAGTCCGGCTCCAGGCGCTTTTGCAAGCCGGACGCTCTGACTCGATCCGGCCGTCCGACGCGTGCATCGTACTCGCTCGGTCGGGAAACGTCTCCATTGCGTGCTGAAAGCCGTGTCCGTACGAGTCGGTCGGAGCGGTTCGGACCCGGGAACGAGTCGGTTGGCGATTTCGCGTGCGCTCGCATCGTACTTGCTCGCTGGGACGACTGTACGAATCGGTCGGAAAAAAGGCCTCCGAATCGGATCCGGTAAAGCCGAATCCGATTCGGAGCCCTACCGGCCGAGATCGGAATCGGCCCCTATGTGTTTTTATGTGGACCTCTTCGAAGTTCCGTATTATAATCAGCAATAAGCATGAAACTTGACTGTACCACCTGCCTGCACTCCCAAGTTCCACCAATTTCCTCCCACTTGCAGGGCCATTGTGTGTTTTGCAGGAGTCTGGTATACATACCCCTTTCCAGGACATCTCCAGGCAGATCTGGCACACAGAAGTGCCAGAGACCCTCTCCTCAAAGGGCCCAAGCAAGTATAACTTTTACTGTCTCCCAGAAGGAGTGAGGTGTCCACTTTCACACAAAGTGCAAATTCAGTGAAGAACTACAGTCTTACACTCACGTAAAAAAAGAAAGAGTAACTTTATTTTTGAATGCCCAATTAAAATATAAGACCTAGACAGGCCATAACCAATTTATTTAAAGCCCCACCTGTGACAGGCTACTCATGTGCAGATACCAGCCTCAGTCACACAAGAGTGTTCCTCATTCAGCCTACACACGCATGTGCACACGTGTTATCGTGTAGTGCAGTAACTCTTAATCCTACTGGGCAGCAACAAGAATTATTTTAAAACTATGTCATCTAAAGTAAAAAAAAATCTTGGGGAGGGGTAAAGTAGATTAGACCCCACATCCTTACACTTTTCTCACACTACACTATTTTGTCTGCAAAGCTACATGTTCAAGATGCTATGGCCATAAGAAAATGGTCTCCATTTAACACTATTCTGCTTCTTGCAGTGTGTGCTCCTTTATATTTAATCAGCAGAGTAAAATAAGTTCAAAACTAAAATACACAGAGCTTGCACTTTAGTTTGTCCAATGATCGCTCTTTAAAGGTTTTGGTTTGAATGTTTATACCCTGCAAGTAATTAGTAAATTGTTTACAGCAGCATACTGTGTGTAAATAAATCATATTATGAGTCCTAATGGATGGAGGTTGCATATGTTTAGCTTGAATTTGCACAACATTTGTGTATTTCATTTTCCAACCTTCACAGTATGTTGAATGATGTTTTGAAGAGGCTACACTGTTTGCTTAGGAGTGCCACATGAACTATATGAACTACTTTATTTATTTTAATTAGCGTTCTTTTTAGCACACCAGCAAGGCCATTTAGGCAAGTTACAAGTATCAAACATAAAGCAAGCCGAAGAAGGGAATAACAGTAGTCATCAATGAGTGGAATGAGGCATGGGGATGCTTGAAGAAAAGAGAAGTGAGGATAATGGTTGGTTGACTAGATAGATCTGGGTTGGAAGACCTTATCAGTCTAGGAAAAGATAATATAGGTGCTTTTTCAGCTGCTTCCTGAAGATGAAGGGGCATAGCTGGGTTCTGATATTACTTGGTAGTGAGATTGATTTTGTGGTTGCTACTACAGAGAACCTCAAACAATAGGGTGTTCTGGCTACACAGATTTCTTAAGCCTCTGAAAGTAGGCAGTAACAAATAGTTGTAGGAAGGACTGCGAACAGCGAACCAGTGAAGCTCTGCAAGAATAGGAGAAACATGTTTGGATTTTTTAAGAAAGGTAACTAGTAAGGCTGCAGAATGGAGAATGGCTTTCAATGTAGCTAGCTGGGATTGAGGGGTGTCAGCATGAATACAGTTCACAAAGTCAAGCCTGAAGATAAACAGAGCATGGACTGTAGCTATCAAGTATTTCTTTCTTGGGAATGAACTATCTCACTGTTTGAGTGAGTGGAGGAAGAAATTGGAAGTTTTAGCCGCATTGTTGAAATGTGGTAGAAAACATAGAGGGGCTATCCAAGGTGAAGGCAAGAGATTCCACTGTTGTCAAAAGTGTGGGCAAAAATCTAACAAATCACAAATGATGAAGGAAGTTGACATCCAAGTTACATCAAATTGAAGGAGAAAGAGGAGTAATTTGGTCCCATTTGTGTTAAAAAGAAGGATGTTTTAAGTTTTCAGCCCTCCAGTTTTGTAGAGTGATTAGACACTGCTGTAAAAGAGCAATGTTTTGATTTGTGCACCATCAGCATACTGGTAGGAGGACACACCCTGCTGAACTAAAATACAGTTTAGGGGTTCAATGTCACGACTGAAGAACTTAGACATGAGGATTGTATCCTCAGGGACACTGCAGTGCATATCTGTATCCTCAAATGTGTAGTTTTCCATTTTCAAAAGTTGACATTAGTTGGAGAGAAATGACAAGAACCAGCTAAAGACCAGGGGGCCGATTCCGATTCGGGCCGGAAAAAATACCGACTGACTCGGTACGGGAATTTAGTCCGACCGACTCGGACCGGCGCCGTACGACCCGGGTAGTACGATGAAATGCATGTGAAATCCGACCGACTCGGACGGAATACAAAACGACCGACCGTGCCGGACGTAAACAAGCCATCCGGCCGGGAAATCACGCAAAACGAACCGACCGACACGCACCCGTATTGAACCCGAACAAAACGTACCCGCGAACTCCGACCCGTGTAGTACGATGCTGTGCGTGCAAAACACAACCGAATCACCCGGAGCACAAGCCGTACGACCGACACGTATACAAAACCCAGCCGAAGCAACCCAATACTCCGCGACCGACTCGTACGCCGCATATGAAACCTAGCTGACACACAGCGGGAACGAGTCGGACAAGATCGCACCAGACAACTGCAGCGTCCTACTCGGACACAAGAACGACTCCTACATGCACCAAAAACACCAAGGAATTTTTTTTTTTTAAAAAGGGCCAAACAAGCAACCACAAAGCCAATAAATACAGGGAGGAAAAAAAATGGAACAAGGACACACCTCCAACTCCACCTACATAAAGGCCACAAATCCCTACCATGATTCTTTGCAAATTCCACTGACCCGCCAGCACAGAACACCATCACACAGCAACCACAGACACACTCACAGCTCATACATCACACAAGTCACACACCATTACCACACCTATAAATAGCACCCTCACACACACCCAGCTAAACCTACACTCACACCCCCCCACTTGCACACACACATCAATCACCACCACAACCCATCACCATGCCCCCAAAGAAGAATCATAAGTTCCTAGACAGTGAATTGGACGTTATGGTAGATGAGATCCTCAGGGTAGAGCCACAGTTGTTTGGTACATTGGTACAACAGACCCCCATGTCGCAGAAAACCAAGATGTGGGCGAGAATTGTCGACAGGGTGAACGCACAATCACCATGTTTGCGCACAAAGGAAGACATCCAGAACAGGTGGTATGATGTGCGCAGGAGTGTCCGGGACCTACTCAAAAAGGACTACCTCCTCAGCCAGCACACCGGCAGTGGCCCTCCTGCAAAACCAGTATACCTCAGGCCCTGGGAGGAGAAGGTGCGGGCCATCCTACCACCAGTGAGCGTATACGGACTAACAGACATCCCAGAGCCTGGTGAGTACACAACTAATATACACAATATGGTGTGACAACACACACACATCACAGTCAAGGGGATAGGCAAACCATGCACCCTTAGCAAATACACAGCAACCAAAAGATATTCATCCCAAGATGTGAATGCCAGTCAGACAAACACAATACCTGCCATCTCATAGTGATATGTAACTGTGTCATGACATGTACAAACCTAACAACAAATACAGCAAGGCAGTGGCACAAATAGAACCAACAAACACTCCCAGATATTTACCCACCACTAGAACACCACCTCACAGGGAAGCTCACTGAAAGGAAGGAATTCTGTGTATGCTGGTGAAGTCAGTGTAGCCAATAGCATGATGGGAGTGGTAGTCACAGATATTGGTCACACCCACAATTGGCCCATCAACACCACTCTGAACCATGCTCACATCACAGGGAGTGGAAAACAACTGACAAGATGGCTGACACTGGGTACTGCTGTGGGGAGCACAAGGCCCTGATGGGAACTGGGCACCAACAAACAACAGGATCACACTGTCAGCCATCTTGCCATTGCTGTCACACTCACACACAGTGAAGTCCACTCAAACGGAAGGAAGTATGGGCATGCTGGGAAGGGGGGTGTAGGCAATAGCATGATGGGAGTTGTAGGCACAGATATTGGTCAGCCTCACAATTGGCCCATCAACACCACTCTGAACCATGCTCACATCACAGGGAGTGGAAAACAACTGACAAGATGGCTGACACTGGGTACTGCTGGGGGAGCACAAGGCCCTGCTGGGAACTGGGCACCAACAAACAACAGGACCACACTGTCAGCCATCTTGCCATTGCTGTCACACTCACACACAGTGAAGTCCACTCAAAAGGAAGGAAGTATGGGCATGCTGGGAAGGGGGTGTAGGCAATAGCATGATGGGAGTTGTAGGCACAGATATTGGTCAACCTCACAATTGGCCCATCAACACCACTCTGAACCATGCTCACATCACAGGGAGTGGAAAACAACTGACAAGATGGCTGACACTGGGTACTGCTGGGGGAGCACAAGGCCCTGCTGGGAACTGTGCAACAACCAACAGCAGGACACCACTGACTGACATCCTGAAAGACAACTTGCACTCCCTGCAATGGAAGCACGTTCCATGGTGGGATATCTGGCTGGGTGGGAAGGAGGACTCACAGCACTGACCATAGTTACAAGCACCTCCCCTCACACACCCCCTCAACACTAACTCCACATAACCCACCTGGGAGAATGCAATGCCTCACATCCTAACTGAAGATCCCACAAAGAACCACCACCCTGGGTTATGCTGTGTGAAGCACAGGGACACTCTTGGGACTTGTAGCCAAACAACTGCCAGGACAACACTCCCAGCCATCCTGTCAGCACAGGCACCCCACCCCACAGGGAAGCAGAGTCAAAAGGAAGGAAGGAGGGGCATGCTGGGAAGGGGGGTGGAGGCAATAGCATGATGGGAGTGGTAGTCACAGATATTGGTCAGCCTCACAATTGGCCCATCAACACCACCCTGAACCATGCTCACATCACAGGGAGTGGAAAAGGACTCACAAGATGGCTGACACTGGGTACTGCTGGGGGAGCACAAGGCCCTGCTGGGAACTGTGCAACAACCAACAGCAGGACACCACTGACTGACATCCTGAAAGACAACTTGCACTCCCTGCAATGGAAGCACGCTTCATGGTGGGATAACTGGGCTGGGGGAGAAGGAGGCCCGGATGGCAAGCAAATACCACCAATGCTGGTCATGCACACACCTCAACATTCACATTGACATGCCACAGGTTGGCAGGACAATGTGCTACACCAATATCACTCTCTGACTGTCACAATTTAGGAGAATGCAATGTCCAGGCCCACATCCAGAGGTACAGTCACAACTGTCAGGTGTTTGAACAATTGATGCCAGTAGAAACATAACATACAATCTGTGTCTCTCCCCAAAACAGGTGATGATGGGGACACAGCAGCAGACGAGGAGGAGTCCCTGTCCCAGGCTCCGGTGAACACTGAGCTCACTGGTGTGGATCAGCCTCTGCACTCCTCGGATGGCAAAGAACCAGCTGGACCCTCCGGTGTGAGTCATCATGCAGCACCAGCAGGACCAACATCTGCACCCCTGCACCCACCCCTCCAACAACTGCCAACACACAGGCCACCCCTGCCAACACGGACAGACCAAGGAACACAGATGACAACAGCGCAGGGACCCAGACCCAAACTGGAGCTGGTGACAACGAGCCCAGGAACAACACCCAAGTGGGCCCACGGTCACCTGTGCGTGCCACCGCAGGTCCTGCACGTGTCGCCAGGGGTGGTGGGAGGGGTGGTAGACATAGGTCGCTCTTTGCAGAGGGGTCTGGACTGCATGATGACCCACAACTGGCATGCATCGCGGATTCGTACCAGACTAGCACCGGAGAGGTCAGCCAGGTAGTGGGGATCCTCAAGGACATACAACAGCAGCAGGCTGCCCATCATGCCCGCTTGGACTCCCACATGTCCCGTGTCGAGACACACATGTCACATGTCGAGACACACATGTCACATGTCGAGACACACATGTCTGGCATGGAGTCCAAGTGGGACACATTGGAACAACTGACAGCGGTGCATAGGGACATACTGACATGCCTCCGCCAGATCAGCACCAACATGGCCTCACCTCCCTGTGTGCCCACAACATCTGCTGCTGAAACAACTGCAAATGCCACATGGAGGGAGGAGGACTCTGGCAGAGAGTCCCCTGCACCGCCGCAGCCTGCACCTGAGGGTCCCCCGCCCAAGAAGAGGGGCCGTCCGAGGAGGCCAAACTGAGAGGCCGATGGCCATCTACATCCCCCAGGAAGCCAACACCTGTTCTGGAACTTTTCCTCTGTGTGCAAACTGCACGCCCTGTCGAAGCCAACCCAACTCTCCACATGACATGGGGAGCTATAGTTGGCCAAATTTATCAGATGACTGTGGACTTTACTCTGGATATTTCAGCTACCAAGACTTCCGAATCACATGGGAACTTTGGATTCCAATTTCTATGTACAGCACCCACCATCCTGTGCACCATCCTCACACCTGTATGTAAATAAACTCACAAATACACCATATCTGCCTCTGTTGTGATTCCAACGTGCTCTCTGTCATGGAGATGGTGATCAGAAAAATGACACTGTGCATGCTAACTGCTACAGCAAGTCCAACACCGTCATGTCAGTCATGGCGACGTGACACATATGAGGGAGACACACCACTAGGGCCACACAACACATACACACCAGGGCCATCAGACTCATCACCTATACTGATGTTACAACTAAATACAGTGGAATGCACAGACACGCCACCTATTCACAGTCTGTGTCAACTAGACTACAGGTGCAGTAAGCAAATGTCAGTCAGATGTGTGACTACAGACAACGCACATCCCAAAGTGAAGCACAGGTTTATTACACATTTGCAACATGTTGTTTCCACTACAAATGCTAGCTAATCCAACCTGGCTGTGGCCACAAAGTCAAAAAGTGCAGAAGATAGAAAGTCCAGGGGTGTGTGGCACATCACCTGTAGGGAAACGACTGGTTCCACCTTGGAAGTTGAATCATGGATTCGTGGGATCCAAGTTGATCAAAAAACTCTGGCAGCACCCTGTGAAGGACAGACATGACACACAGTCAAAACCACTGAAGAGCAGCACAGAACGGCAATACTCATGTCTAATACATGTCACGAGATAACTACACAAAACCAAGTTAGCATGTCAACACTGTTGGGCAGTACAGACCACCTGCAAGGACACATCGCTGCACGCATCCAGTCAAGTAGCACATGGCCACACTCAAACAGCACCAGAGCACCACACACACATATCATGCAAACTCAAATCATTGACATTACAACCCTCTGGAGACTCACATTCAGCTGAAGAAGTTGGTGATGAGCTGTGTGCGGACATCACCATCATCATCATCATCTTCACTGGCATCGTGACCCAGGCCAGGATCTTCCACAGGTGGCGGACGTTGGTCATCGTCATCCAGGATGAGAGGCAACTCCTTCCGCACTGCCAGGTTGTGTAGCATGCAGCAGACGATGACAATCTTGCACACCTTTGCTGGGGCATATGGGAGGGCCCCTCCTGTCTTGTCCAGGCAGCGGAAGCGGCTCTTCAGGAGACCAAAGGTCCGCTCAATCACCCTCCTCGTCCGACCATGTGCCTCATTGTAGCGCACCTGGGCTGGTGTCACAGGGTTCCTGAGGGGTGTCAGCAACCACGGCATGTTGGGGTATCCCGAGTCACCTACAGACAGACAATTGCACATTAGCCAATTTGAAAATGTGTGCGGAAAACAACATAGCAGAACACACACAATGGTACAAAGTCAGTACACACCAACAAGCCAGGCACACTGGTTTGGCATCTGTGACATCATCCTCGGGATGCGACTACTCCTCATCACGTAGGCATCGTGTGCCGAACCGGGGAAACGGGCACACACATGTGTGATGGTCATATCTGCAAGACATACCACCAGAGCATTGATCGAATGGTAATGTTTACGGTTCCGGTATGCCTGCTCATGTGCCTGTGGTGGTATCAAAGCCACATGTGTCGAATCAATGGAGGCAATGACATGTGGCATCCTCCCCAGGGCATAGAAGTCACTCTTGACGTCAGTGAGTCGTTGACGTGTTGGGAAATAGATGTACTGGTTCAGGTATCTCAACATTGCCCCCAAAACATCGCGTAGCACACGGCTGAACATAGTCTGTGACATCCCACCGGCAGTCGTCACAGTGTGTTGAAAGGTACCGGTGGCAATGAAGTGTAGGGCTGCCATCACCTTCACCTTGGGGGTCAGCGCTGTAGGATACGGACGGCCAGGCTGCAAATGTGGGTCCAAACGCACTGCCAAATCCTCAATCAGCTGCCTGGTGAAGCGGTACCGTCGGATGCTGTCACGTTCCACCATCGTTGCCAGGTCTGGGAATGGTCGATGGACAGCAGGAGCCCTGCAGTGCATAGGTGAAGAAAGCAAGATTGTCAGTCACCCCACCTATGTGCCGTTCACCATACTCAATTTCACATGATACATCATTAACAAACACAAGTACTTGATGTGTGTGTCGTTCTGTTTGGACATATATGGCACCTACATGGACATCATCTAACATCTCTGTTCAACAAGTGTTGACAACAGGTTCCAGGGTGTGCTATGGGAAACCATTAGGCTGTGTCACAGTACCCATTTACTGCTCTCACGTTCCACACACATACCACAGTGACATGTCTGGACAGATGCTCCACAGGCATCACAGCTCATTGACAGGTAGATTCCCAGGGACCCTGTCTTGCCACATGGACACTGGCATGACATGGCGTATCATGTACACGTCAGAAAAACAAACATGACACCCACAGGTAGTGGCCCCTGTAGCCTCTGCAGGACAGACATGGACGTCTGTGACACACACACACACAACATTAAAGTTCATGCACAAACCACGTGGATGTGGAGACTGTCTCCCATTGTGCACATGGAGTCAGAGACATGTGAAACACAACATGCACACAGACTGCGGAGGGACATCACTATTGTGGCAATGGGCCACCCTGTGACGTACATGCCTTCCCACATGTGAGCCTGGGGGTATGTGACATGTCATACACATACACAACCTGGAAATGTGACCATGACACATGCTCCAAAATGAAAAGTTGCACACCACAGTGGTCAGGTGCACAACACACAAAGGACCCTGTCCCCATGAACACGTGCACAGCCTGGGTGTGTCTGCCCCCAAGTGCCACCCCAAAAACCACATGTTCACCCACATACACAGATAAGGTTATGCTGCCACACATGCCTTAGATACAGTGTGGACTGGGTGTGGTATTGTAGGTGTGCCCCAGAGTCCCTGGAAAGTATATGTGGCTGGCATAGGTTCACCAGTGACCAGCATGGTGACATATGCGTGTGACCTGTCCAGGGACGCGTTGTAGAGCAATGGACTGATCGGTGTGCCCGGCCGGCCCGTTGCATATGATGTGTGCGGGTACGCGTTGAACAGCAATGGACCGATCGGTGTGCCCGGCCGGCCCATTGCATATGATGTGTGCGGGTACGCGTTGTATCCCGAAATACGCATTGTACAGCAGTGGACAGAACGGTGCGCACACATTGGCTGGGGCCTGGCATGGCAACGGACGCGTTTCGAAGCTCCAACGAGTCTGATGCAGTGAATTCAGTTGGCCAGCCACAACAATGTTGCAAAATCATGGGTGTCATGAAGTTGAAGATTTGAAGGATGCTGTGGGCGTGTATTAGTGCTGCTATTCCATGGATTGGTCAGATTCAGAAGATGCAAACGACTTGGACCTATCACTTTGGACACATGGGACAGTATCTGCCTCTGCAGCACACATATAATGCTGGCTGTTCCCCTGAGAGCTCACTTGCCTGCACTACATGCTCCAGGACGACATCTGCCACCAACACTGCTGCTGTTTATGCATCCTCTGGCTCCTGCAATGGCACGTACTGTGGAGAGAGCCCCAGCCTTCAGCCTTGAGGAGAACCAGGCCCTGCTGGACAGCCTCCTTCCACAGTACAGCAAGCTGTATGGGAAACCAGGGGAGCAGGTGAGTGTGCTGTCCACTGCCTCACTAATTGTGCATGTTGTCTGACTAGCAGGACTTTCAGTGTGCACACCACTGGCTAGCATGCCCACTGAGTAGTTGTCACACCCCAAAGTGTGTAGTTACATGCACTGAACTGGTACAGTGCAGTAACAGTGCATTCCAACTAGGTTTACTTCCCATGCAATGATACCATGTAGTGACTGCTGGCAAACTGTTCATAGCCATTGTTGGACTGCCTGTGTACATCATATGCCCCTGTGATTGAGACATGTATATCCAAGTGTGTGATGCACGTATATGTTGCATGTGTAGTAATGGCCTTTTCACTTTGTCATCCTCACAGGTTGATGCCCACCAGAAGCAGGAAATCTGGCTGACCATCGCCCGGAAAGTAAGATCCGTGGGGGTCTACAGGCGCAGGATCCGCAACTGCCAGAAGAGGTGGCAGGACCTTCGTGGCTGGACCCGGAGGATCGCAAGGGTCCAGCTGAAGCTGTCGCCTCCTCGCAGGAGGGGCGGACACCGGACCCTGACCCCCCACATGCTCCGGATCCTGGCGGTGGTCTTCCCTGACCTGGATAGGCAGCTGAAGGACAGACAGCAGCAAGGAGGGGGTGAGTCCATGACTGCACTGTGCACTTTGTCTGACATGCTATGTGCCCTCCTCTGGCCTGGTTAAACTTCCACAGTACATCAGTCATGTGGTCCAGGACCCATGTCCCTCATTTGTGACATGCCCACTTCTCCTCTGATACGCATATGTGTGGCCCTTATAGTCAGGAAATTGTGTCATTTGGGGACTGTGTCATTGCATTTTGCTTTGCTCAAGGTGGGGGACAGCATTTGTTCCCGTGACTATGTTGTGCAATTCATGGGTGTGTCAATTGCTTACACAATGCCTAAGTTCTGACATGTAATCTGGGTGTAACTTTGATATGTGGTCCGCTTGCTGCTCTGACTCACCACATGTCCCTGGGGAATTTGGCACACACCCATGCTGCTGGTGGGAACAATGTTTGGGCCTCAGGAGTATGTGTATCCAGTGTGTCACACATGCTTAGCCACCTGCCTACTGTCCAGGACTCATCCCTCTTACACGTGGAGCTGGACAGTCATGTCTACTCCAGGGCATGCAATACACTCTGTACTCCCACTCCCGTGTATCATCTGGCATGTTGTGATCAGTGAAATGTACCCTCAGGTGTCTGCCTCTGTCTCATTGTGCTGTGTCTTCGTTGTCAGGACTACTGGTATGTTTATCGGTTAGGGCTCAGCATGCCATCTGAGATGTGACCATGATAGACGATACTTCTGTGACTTATAGGTGTCTGATCACTTGACTGTGCACACAGGTGTTTGCGACCGTGACTTTCAGGCAGCTGTATTATCATTCACAGCACACTGTGAGGTGCTCATGTTCAGAGAGTTGTGTTTCATGTCCCCCATATGTCCAGTTGGTATGACGTGGACAAATAGTAGTACAGATGATGTGGTATTTGGGGGATGGACATGTGCACTTGTCAGTCACATAACTTGCATTCCCCATGCCTTCGGATTGTGACACAGTGCAGACTGTTGTTGGCTGGCTGCCATGGCCATGTGACTTGAGACAGTAATGTATGACTTTGCACGCATTCCTGTGTCATGGCATTAAACTTCCTGAGACTGATCCTGCAGGGGAGTGACATGTGCAACATGCACCCCATTGTGGCATTGACTATCCGGACATGGGTGCATCATGGTGTCTGGTGCTGGTATGCATCACATGCATTTCTATTTAGACTCTGGCCATCCCTTTATCCGGACACCTGCACTGACTCAGTGGCAAGAGATGTGATGTGTGCATGTTCACATACTTCACTGTGTTCCCTGCAATGTCCAACAACTGTGTAGGTGGTGCATGTGTCCACACTGGGTTCTTACCATCAGACAGGCACCAGACAGATGGGTGCAAGGGCAGGAGGGGTGTGAGTCCCATGGTTGACCATCAGACTGACAATTGGCTTCCCGAATCTGTGTGAGGACTTTAGGCAATGTTCAACTAAGGATTCCAGGGCTTGCTCTGTAATGTGCTGTACTTACTGTGGTGTGTGCGGTCAGTGTAGGTGACTGATGTTTGTCTGTTTCCCTAATTGTTTGCAGATACATCCACGGCCACAGGAGGGGACAGCTCCACGGACCAGGAGGAGCAGCGGAGCCAGACTGGGTCAGCATCGGACGAGTGGTCAGAGGGACCCAGTGGCACGGAGGGCGAGGGGAGCCACACCGAGGAGTCCTCAGCACCATCCACCTCAGCTGAGGACCACAGCAGCTCGGAGGATGACTCCCTTGTGGAGGCGGGTCTCAGCAGCCACCAAAGGCCAGCTAGTCTGTCTGGCCCTGCCACCACCACCACCACCACCACCGCCCTCCCATTGGCTCCCATTCCTGAGGTCCGTGGAGGCTCCCGTACTCGGGAGCGTGTCTCCTTCGTGCCAGGCACCGCACCCCTGCCCCTGTGTCCCCTGCTGCCCTGAGTGAGGAGTCTGTGTACCTCCTTCGGCAGCTCCATGTAGGGCAGACAGCAATGCTGAGTGTCCTCCATGCACACACCACTCTGTTGACACAGCTGGTGTCGTTCA
Source organism: Calotriton arnoldi (assembly GCA_963921515.1). Classification (NCBI taxonomy): domain Eukaryota; kingdom Metazoa; phylum Chordata; class Amphibia; order Caudata; family Salamandridae; genus Calotriton; species Calotriton arnoldi. The sequence goes on along the minus strand of CAWUFW010000096.1, from coordinate 3,220,572 downwards.
TGGAGGGCATCTCGACGGGTATGTCTGCCCTACAGAGGAGCAATAAGTCCATGGACTCCTCCCTGATGGCAGCAGTGTCCCTCCTCCAACAGTCCCTCACCCCTCCCACCTCTGCCCCATCCACACTTCCTGCCCCCTACCTGTCCAAAGCACATGCACACCTGCACAGTCACCCAAACACACAGACACGAGCAGCACAGACACACCCAAGAGAAAGGCAAGACGTGCACACACGCATCCTCAGGGGACTGATACCACAGACACAGGGGATGGGGAACACACACACACACAGGCAACCACAGTCACTCCGCAATCCTCAAGATCCTCTCCCTCCAAGACCCCTTCCCTTGCCTCACCTGCAACCCCACCTGATCAGCAGCTCTTCCTCTGTGACCTCGGCCTCTTCCCCTCCAATCCCGCTGATCCAGCATACCGGGGGAAGAGGAAGTCCACCAACACTGAGGGGAGTGCCCCTCGCCCCCGGACACCCTCCCCCAGGCGCAGGCAGAGTGAGCCCCCCACCCGCAAGTCCCCCCGGTCCCGGAAGAGCAAGACCCCGCCACCGCCCTGCAAGTCAACCACCCAGTCTCTCACCTCCATCCCCCAGGCCACCACTCCACAGGTTCCACTGCCACACCCTGCCCCAGGTTCCCCCACACACCGATACCGCATCCCCAAACTGCTTAGGCCCTCCCCCCCTGCCACTTGCTCTTCCACCCCAAAACCAGACGCTCTGCCTGTTTGTGCCACGGGTGTGGAGACCGTGTCTCCCCCTCTGTCCTGCCCAGCTCTTCTGCCCCCCTTCCACTACCTTGGAGTCATGCACTGCGGTGGAGTCCACAACCACCCCGTCTGACTCGGGCACTGCATTGGGGACCCAGTCCACTCCATCTGACCAGCCCACTGCAGTGGTTGCAGCACCAACACCATCTGACTTGAGCCATGCGGTGGTGCCAGCCCCCCTGAGTCAGACATGTCCACTGCAGTTGCCGGTGACACTCCTGCACCCACCTCCCCTTCACTGCCTCCTTCTGGCATCCCCTGATCCTGTCCCTGCGGTGCCTGGCCTGCCCCTCGTATGCCCCTCCAAGGGGGATGTCCCCTGTCCGTACCTGTGCAGGCAAGCAATTGTTGACAAGTTGTCACACATCACCCTGTTGGGACTGTATATTTGGACTGGCCATTGGCCTTAGTTTATTTTGGACTTTTGATTTGAGTTGCACACTTGCTGAATAAAGCCTCTTTTTGTTTACTTGTGGTTAATCTTTGGAGGTACATGATGTAGATGTGTAGAATCATGCATTTGCTATTGTAATAGTGTTCAGATCAGGTAAATGAAGTTTTGCTGTGATGGGCTCCATGTGGTCCATGGGATATGTGTCCTAATCTAGTCTGGATCTATAGCATCCTTTGCTGCAGTCTGAGGGTGTAATGTTCAGCATTTGACACAGGGATGTACGTTTAGCATTTGTAGATTACCATCTTTGTCCTACACTGATGCACATCTGGTGGGCTTACCACTGTCCAATGTTCCTAGTACCCTGACTGTGTGCCCGTCTCCAAAGGACATGCAGTTTAGCACATCAAATTTGGAGGACTCATCTGTGTACACAGTGCAAGTTGCTTGACACGTGTCTTGGGTGTATGCAGATGACTGACGCGACACTCCCGTGCCCAGGCTGATATGAGCAGAGCCTTCAGTGTGTTGTAGTTGTTGACTCACTGACCGAGTGTTCTGCTGACATGTTTGAGTCGTGCACAGACAAGGTTTGGCACAGCTGACCTTCCACAGGAGTGGAGTGCCCTCATGGCAGTGCGTGATTCCGTGATATAGGCTGTGCCCGTGTTGTGTGTTGTGTAGGCATGTCTGTGCGTGTTCCCTTCTCCTTTTCCTACACAGGCTGTGTCCCTACGGATGTTCCTGTTTGTGATGCTTGCTGAGTTGTTCTGTGTTCATCCAGCATCTTGGACCTGGTTTCTCCGGGATGTGGGTGCATGGCAAACTAATGTTCATGAGGTTGTCATCCCTAGTTGTCTTTGTTGTCAGGGCTGGGGATGTGGGCAAACGCAGATGGGACACAGTCAGGATTCCTCTTGGCACTTGTTGGTTACACGAGTAATGTGATTTTCTGTTTGTGTATGCTTTCAGTGATTGTGACACGTTGTGTGTGTGACTGCTGCCACTCCTCAGGGTCAGAGCTACAATGTTGGGAGTTGTCTATGTGTGTCCTTTGTGGGTCAGCTTGGCTTCTTCATTGGTGTGTGACTATGGCCAGGATCCCATTGTTTGGGGTGGATTTCAAGTCATGCCCATGTACGGCATACTGTGCAGTGTGTCAGACATTCACAAGTATTGTTGACTGGCCATGTGTGATGTGTTTCTGCACCTTATTTCCCCCACCACCCCTGGGATTGTCATGGGTGCATGTGCAATGTCAGCAGTCCATGTGAGCTTCACTGCTGCACATTGGTGGAGTTCAAGGTGTGTGGCGTTGAGTGTGTGCAAATGTGAGTTGTTGCACGGCTGGGGCACTACCTCCATATTTTCCTTGGCTGGCAGGCCATGCTGAGTGCTTTGTGCTTGTATAGGTGTGATGGTAGTTTGTTGCTCAGGACACATGGCTGTGGTTCACAGTGTGGATGACATCTACCTTGGTCATCACAGTGTGATTGTCATGCAGGCTAGTGTCACCACAATGTGGGGTCCCTGGGGGAGTGCTGTGGTGGTTCTGTCTCTTGCTGTGTTTGTTGCTGTTCCTACAAGCTTGTGTGACATGTGTAATTTGGGCTCCCTCTCATCTCACAATGCCTGTTTGCCCACATAGGGGAATCCAATCCATGAGTTACTTTTGTATGTGACTGTGTTGACATCTGTGTATTAGTGAATCTGGCCTCCTCATGTGTTGTGTGTTTGCCTGGGGACACTGGCACACAACCCCCTCACCTGTTGTGTATGATATGCAGTGTGAGTCTGCCTGTTTGTGTTTGTGCATTTGCACCACTGCATTGGCATATCTTTAGTTTGCCATTGGCTGTATGTTGTTTGTTGGCTTTCCCCTGCTGGCCCTGGGACTGCTAGGTCATCAGTCAGCACATTGATCATGGTTAGTATGTCCCATTGCTGCCATGGTATGGTATTTGTTCACCTGACATCTACAGTCTCCACAGGATATCTACATTTGTGTGTCCATTGCTGCAGATATGTGGGTCTGCATTATGATGCTCACTTCTGTCATTGTGTTATTTGTGAATGTAGACAATGTGGGCCCCCATGGCTGATGTTTGTGTGCACATGGCCAGAACGATGTGTCATTGGCACTGCACTGCTTGCCTCACACAATCTAGGTTGCTATGGGACACAAGCACTACAATGCCACTGTAGTGTTTGGTGTTGTGTGGCCAGGAATAATCCCTGCAGTTTTGTTTTTGCAGCTTTTACCAGGACTACACTTACCTTTTGGGCACTGTGGTGATGGGGCTTTGGGCCCCATTGCCACACTGTTCAAAATGTGCTTCAGCTATGGAGCACACACTTACCTTTTGGGCACTGTGGTGATGGGGCTTTGGGCCCCATTGCCACACTGTTCAAAATGTGCTTCAGCTATGGAGCACACACTTACCTTTTGGGCACTGTGGTGATGGGGCTTTGGGCCCCATTGCCACAGTGGTCATGGTCTGCTTGCATTGTGTAGGCCACACACACAATTATGTGTGACACATGTGTTAGGGGGTCACATTGTATGTTCAATGTCATGTTCAGTGTTGTATGCATTTGACACAGACCACACACGCTTGTCATGGTGTTGGGGGTGGGATGTAATTCACAGATAGTCCTTATGTGGGAGTATGCTGGTTGTGTCATGCATTACCCGTCCTATGAGTAGGGGTGGTTGTGGTGACAGGCATCCAGCCCCCCATGAGTGGGGATGGTAGTAGTGGTAGGCATCCAGCCCCCCATGAGTGGGGATGGTAGTAGTGGTAGGCATCCAGCCCCCCATGAGTGGGGATGGTAGTAGTGGTAGGCATCCAGCCCCCCATGAGTGGGGATGGTAGTAGTGGCAGGCATCCAGCCCCCCATGAGTGGGGATGGTAGTAGTGGCAGGCATCCAGCCCCCCATGAGTGGGGATGGTAGTAGTGGTAGGCATCCAGCCCCCCATGAGTGGGGATGGTAGTAGTGGTAGGCATCCAGCCCCCATGAGTGGGGATGGTAGTAGTGGTAGGCATCCAGCCCCCCATGAGTGGGGATGGTAGTAGTGGTAGGCATCCAGCCCCCATGAGTGGGGATGGTAGTAGTGACAGGCATCCAGCCCACCCTGAGTGGGGATGGTAGTAGTGGCAGGCATCCAGCCCCCCATGAGTGGGGATGGCAGTAGTGACAGGCATCCAGCCCCCCATGAGTGGGGATGGTAGTAGTGGTAGGCATCCAGCCCCCCATGAGTGGGGATGGTAGTAGTGGTAGGCATCCAGACCCCCATGAGTGGGGATGGTAGTAGTGACAGCCATCCAGCCCCCTATGGGTGGGGATGGCAGTAGTGACAGGCATCCAGCCCACCCTGAGTAGGGGTGGTGTTAGTGGTAGGCATCCAGTCCCCTATGGGTGGGGATGGCAGTAGTGACAGGCATCCAGCCCGCCCTGAGTGGGGATGGTAGTAGTGACAGCCATCCAGCCCCCTATGGGTGGGGATGGCAGTAGTGGCAGGCATCCAGCCCCCCATGAGTGGGGATGGCAGTAGTGACAGGCATCCAGCCCCCCATGAGTGGGGATGGTAGTAGTGGTAGGCATCCAGCCCCCATGAGTGGGGATGGTAGTAGTGGTAGGCATCCAGCCCCCATGAGTGGGGATGGTAGTAGTGACAGGCATGCAGCCCACCCTGAGTGGGGATGGTAGTAGTGGCAGGCATCCAGCCCCCCATGAGTGGGGATGGCAGTAGTGACAGGCATCCAGCCCCCCATGAGTGGGGATGGTAGTAGTGGTAGGCATCCAGCCCCCCATGAGTGGGGATGGTAGTAGTGGTAGGCATCCAGCCCCCCATGAGTGGGGATGGTAGAAGTGACAGGCATCCAGCCCACCCTGAGTGGGGATGGTAGTAGTGGTAGGCATCCAGCCCCCCATGAGTGGGGATGGTAGTAGTGGTAGGCTTCCAGACCCCCATGAGTGGGGATGGTAGTAGTGGTAGGCATCCAGACCCCCATGAGTGGGGATGGTAGTAGTGACAGCCATCCAGCCCCCCATGAGTGGGGATGGTAGTAGTGGTAGGCATCCAGACCCCCATGAGTGGGGATGGTAGTAGTGACAGCCATCCAGCCCCCTATGGGTGGGGATGGCAGTAGTGACAGGCATCCAGACCCCCATGAGTGGGGATGGTAGTAGTGGTAGGCATCCAGCCCCCCATGAGTGGGGATGGTAGTAGTGGTAGGCATCCAGACCCCCATGAGTGGGGATGGTAGTAGTGACAGCCATCCAGCCCCCTATGGGTGGGGATGGCAGTAGTGACAGGCATCCAGCCCACCCTGAGTAGGGGTGGTGTTAGTGGTAGGCATCCAGCCCCCTATGGGTGGGGATGGCAGTAGTGACAGGCATCCAGCCCACCCTGAGTGGGGATGGTAGTAGTGACAGCCATCCAGCCCCCTATGGATGGGGATGGCAGTAGTGGCAGGCATCCAGCCCCCCATGAGTGGGGATGGCAGTAGTGACAGGCATCCAGCCCACCCTGAGTGGGGATGGTAGTAGTGGTAGGCATCCAGACCACCCTGAGTGGGGGTGGTGTTAGTGGTAGGCATCCATCCCCCTATGGGTGGGGATGGTAGTAGTGGCAGGCATCCATCCCCCTATGGGTGTGTATGGCATTGGTGATGGCCATCCCGCCCCTATGGTTCTGCTGTTGCTAGTGTACGTCATTTGTGCATCCCTATGTGTGTGTGACATATTTCGGGTACGTGTCGTTTGTTTGTGTTGTGGGTGTTTGACTTACCGTCTGCGCCGTACGCGTCCGTACCGGTCCCGGTAATAGATGTAGAGTATTGGTAGGACCTGCGCGATGGGATTCATGGTTGGGTCTTCTCGTTCGGGTTTCTCGTGGCTTCGACTCGTACTCGTCGCTGGCTTGTTCGTCTCGTTGCCGTGGATCGTCTTGTGGCGCGAATCGGAGCTTATGTGCAGCTCTCCCGGATGCTCAAACGTGCCGGACGTAGCGACGAGTTCGGCGCGTATGGAAGATGCATCGTACTAGTCCGGCCTGAAGGTGCTGTGTATTTGGTTCCGTGCGACTCGATTCGGCGTTTACGGATCTGGCTCGGGCGGGGAACAGGAGCTGGAATGGGTAAGTACGGCTCGCTCGGAATCTGGGCTGTTATGCGCGTCGTACTTGTTCGTTCGGTAGAGTGTTCGAGACGGTCGGAAAACACGCGTTCGGCTGGTATTTTTTCCGGACGAATACTGTTAGGTGCGCTTCCGGCCGACATCGGAATCGACCCCCAGGTCTTTCATGCCCCTGTGGTTTCCCAGAGTGTAGCTTAGCCTTGTGTGGTGAAGCATATTTGAGGCCTCTTATACGTCTACCACATTTGAAAGGGGAGAAAGCGGGAATCCTCCCATTGAGTATATGATGAACTTTATCCATTAACTTTAGAGTTGCAGGCTCCGTGCTTTGATGTGGATGGAAGTAGAATTAAAAGCTATATAGTAAGTGTATGCAGACATTCTACTAGTTGGCAACGCATCATTCAATCATTTTTTCTAGCTAAGTAAAGGTAGACAGTGGACAATAGTTTGATAGGAGATCTGGATTGTGGAATTGTTTGTCTGAACATATATGAACCATGTTCACCTGCACTAGAGGGCCTATTACGATGGCGGTCGGAAAACCTCCCCGACCACCATGGTAATGGGAAAAGACCACCCGCAAGGCCTGCGACATAACCGCCGGTTGTATTACGATGTTCCTTGCTCGAAATCCGACCGCTGCGGTCAGATCGTGGGCTTTAACATTGCGGCGGTTGCTGATGCACGCAGCACCGCCGCGATGTCAATAGGAGCATGTCCTGCATTTCCCTACACTGCGTGGCAGGCACTGCACAGTGCCTGCCACCTGGTACAGGGAAATGTAGGGGGGGACCGTGGGTACCCCCCAGTGCACCCACCCCCCCCCAAAACATTGGGGGCCCGCAACGGGCCCCCAGAAGACAATCTCCGCATGCCTTTCCATGGCGGTCTGACCGCTGAGGAAAGGCTGGCTACCGTGGCATCATAATCCTGCCGGCGGAGCCTGCTCTGCACCGCAACCATTATCCCGGTCCTGCTCCGTCCGCCAGGCAGGAGTGCGGATGGCAACCGGCAGAAAAGCGGCGGTCGGAATTTCCCACCTCCGCGGTCACCACCGCCATCCTAATGTGACCGGCGGTTTTCTGGCTTGCGATCGGGGCAGATGTCCACTGCCGGTCCGGCGGGCACCACCGCCGGCCCGGCGGTGGACATCCGACCGCCATCGTAATAGACCCCTAAGTTCACATTTATGAACTGTGTTCACCTATATGAACTATGATCAGCTATGTATTATCCATGTGAAATAGGTAGAGTGCAATTATGTGCTCAAAGCAATTTCATGTTCAACCAGTTTTGAAAAATAAAAATAAATTAAAATGATTAATGAGGGATATATTATGTCCGTGCTATAATGTGCAGTAGTATTTTGGTAATATTGACAGTATCACACTAATACTAAACACCACTGGACAGTAGTACTTTAACATAGTGAAAAATTATGTCTAGGGCCGCTACTTGTTGGAAGGGGCAGCAACAGCTCCTGGGGCTCATGTTAAGTGTTCATCAATTCTAACTAATTTCTAATTCTTGCACTTTCATTTTTTGGGATGTTTACATATATTAACATCTATAAAGATATATGATAAAAGTATTGTGTGTTTAGTGAAGCCATTCTCATATGTTCAATAGGATGGCAAGAGGGAAGGACTAAATGGTAGAATAGAGCAGAATGGGAAGGATGGATGAAACACTGCATGGGGGTAGCCATATATTTCTATGAGAAATTGGTATCTAATCTTCAACTAGATCTGTCAACAAGAACAACCGTTAACCACAAAGCTCATAACCACTGATCTCGCCATTATCACTGACTATGGGCTAGTCTATGGGTTGGTATGTACATTTTCAAAAATACTTACGGCACACACGAGGAGACCTCCAGTCTATTGGAATTCCATGTTGACAACACTGATGTGCGTATGCTGACACACTGGTGCAGAAACACTCACAATCACCACCACGATTACATCCACAGGTGTCAGTCAGGCAATTTGAATAAAACCAGGTGACATCAACCTAAAAGCACAGGAACATTATTGTTGCAGGAAAAGACAAATGTTATCTTACTTCAAAGCATACAGTATTCTTTTCTGATTTGCCTTCATTTCGTACGTATTTTTAAGATTTTATATTTTTCATATTTAAACAATGTCTTTTATTTTGCCTTTTTCTTTTGCGCTTAAACAAAGTAACATTACACCTCTGTCTGCATCATGCGTACAGTTGAGCAAATTGCTATAATTTTGCAAGTGAGTTATACAAAGAGGTCAAAACTTCGTCCTTGAAAAGTGTGAATATCACATGAAATACTGATGATATTGTGTTTTTATCTTTATTCTTAGAAAGTATGCTAGAAGTCTTTCTAATAACCCTGGATGAAGGGCATCCCCTGGCTCTGATTCTCCTTGACCTCTCCACCTACTAAATCCTATTAGGTCCTCTTCAACCATACTTAATAAAGATTGATTCTGCAAAATCTTTTAAACAGCCTCTTGTGGCACAAACTAGGAGGATATGGTACCAGAAAACAGTTAATGTTGGTAGGATATTGTCTAGTAAATAGTGTGCCCTAAATATTGTTTACATAAGTATTGCCCTTTTGGAGTTAATGATACAAAATCCACACACAACAAGACAATATGTTTTGTACAACATTTAGGACACAATAATTATACCAGACAAAATTTAAGGCAATTATATTCTAACATACTTCCAGGAGTCCTCCTTCTAAACATCCTGTTGCAAATATACTAAATTAAAATAGCTCAACTTGTTAAATATCAGCTGGATTTTCAGATTTTTCGAGATTATACTCGGAACCTTAGGCAATATGGAAATATAGCGGGAAACCCGAGCAATATCAAATACTAATTAAATGGCATTTGTTACTGGTAGCAGAAGAAGCTTCTTCTGCCTCAACAACGACAAAATGGAGACCAGAGGTGAAAAACATACTGTATATATATATATATTCACTGAAAAAACCATAGGTTTCAGGGACGTTATAGTTAGTTGGACATTTCACTCGTACAAAACCATAGAAATTCCGCTGTTATAGTTATAGCAATGCACAGCTGATGACGTCACATATTACATCATTCATGACATGGTCAGTGACATCACTGATGACATCACTGATGACATCTCAGGGCTTTTTATAATTTCGGCGGGATTCACGACCCCAACGCGATTTCCGCCGAAATTAAAACAACGAAATGCTTTTTTTGGCCCTGGGGGTCCTTATGGGACCCCCTGAGCAGGCCTAGGGGGTCAGGGTGTTTCTACCCTGCCCCCTTTTCTTGTTTTTTAACCTTTTACTGTTTTCTTGTGACTCGGTTCTACCGAGTCACAAGATGGCTGCCAACACTTCCTGGTTTGGAGTGTTGGCAGCCAATCAGAGTGAAGCTCGTGCTCGGGAGGGTTCGCGAACCCTCCTCGGCCACAGATATCAAAACTTTTTCTTTTTCTAATTTCTCAGCAACTACTGAACGGATTTACACCATTTAACAAAAAGGCTCTTTCTGAACCAAGGGCTACCTTTTTGCCAAATTTGGTGTAATTCCGTTCAGCAGTTCGGGCTGTAGCTTTGTCTAAAGTTTTTTGTTTTTTTTTGTTTATTGGTTTTTTATTCAAATATAGCATACATTACAGTCTTAAGCTTATAATGACAGACATTAGAAAGAGTTACATATTCATCATTCTTGTCTCGTACAGGCAAAGGAGAGAAATGTAGGGAATAAGTCATTGATAATGCAATATCATGTTATAACAAAACAAGTCCTCATTAGTACAGTCTCATGACACATAGCACATTATAATTGGTCTTTGGGTAAATAAGCTGCGATGTAGTAAACATGACATCTATCTCGGAATTAACAGAGAAAAGGACAGCAGTGTGTACAAAAGGTTCATTCAGTAGTAGCACATTATTATCTCATGGCACTTTTCGACGCAGTAGTGCAGAGTTTGTTATGAAGGAGGGGAGGAAGAGAAGGGACAAGTCAAGAGACATTTCCTATATCAGTACACAATTTTTTTTGTTGTTTTTGTTTTTATGACAGAGTCAACATTAAAATCCAAACTCCGACAGTGTATCAGAAGAACTCCGCAGCTCTTGCCAGAAGATAGCTCTGGAGAAGGTCCCATATATCCTTGGGCCTAGAAGCGCGCGGGAGTGTTTCAGCATATGTAGTCAGCTGCTCCTGGCAGTATATTAAGTCATCAAGCCACTCCTTGAATTTTGGGGCTCGCTCCCTACCCCATCTGCAAGCTACTCTACGCTTAGCAAGTAACAGCGATATAGTAATGTATCGACGGTATAACTTGGGGACCTGTTCGGTATAACCCAAAAGAGCCATCAGGGGACTGCACTCCAGCGAGACAGATGTCATCCTCTCCAAGGCATCGAAGATCTGCACCCAGTATTCTTGTACCCGCGGACATTCCCAGGCTAAATGCAGGAAACCAGCCCCCGGGCTGTTACATCTCTCACAGCGATCTGTTTCTTTCAATTTGAACTGAAACATTTTGACAGGGGTGTAGTATAAGCGCTGCAGGAACTTATAGTGTGTAATACGTAATCTGCAGCTGGTGGAAATTTGTGCAGTTTGTAGACAACAATATTTCCATTGTTCGTCTGCTATTTCATACCCTAGATCTATGTTCCAATGTGTACGAGAGGCGTCAGGGGACTCTGACTGTTGTGTGCGTATATTGTGATAGAGTGTAGAGACTAAATGCCTCGGTACTGTGGCTCCCAGCATCTGGTGTAGAGGTGCTAGGCTTGTGGGTTCCTGAGGAAATTCCGGAACAATAGAGCGTATTCCCTGACGGAGACGGACATATAGGAAGATGTCGAGGGAGGAGGGTTGCATCTCGTGAAAAATGTGGTCAGAGGAGCGAAATGTACCATTATGAAAGAGATCTCCCCATTTGGTAATGTTGGCGCGCTCACATACTTTGAGAAATCACTTTTCTTGAAGTAGGGGCATCCGGGGGTGATAGGACAGGGGTAGCAATGGTGAGTACATCATGGGAGATTTAAGGAGAACTAGTATGCAATGCCATGCATCAACCGTGCCCGTGATTTTGGTGGGTGCTATGTCGCGCGTACGGATGGGTGCGTGCAGCATCCCGTCCAAGGGGATAGGGTCAGCTAGCCAGTGCTCCGCCGCCACCTGTGGCATGTACCTAGGGGGATTGATCCAATAATAGACATAATGAGCTTGTGCACATGTAAAGTATAATTAGAAGTCTGGGATATCGAATCCTCCCTGCGCGTAGGGTCTCGTGAGTATCGACCATTGTAATCGAGGCTGTTTACCACCCCAGAACAATCTTATCATTTCTGTGCGGAGTGTCTTGAAAAAATATCAGCCAGGATTATAAGGTATATTCATGAATAAATACAAGAGCTGCGGAAGCACCACCATTTTTATTAAGGAAGCTCGGCCTGCGAGCAAGAGAGGCAGGGAAATCCAACGGGTGACACTGCTTGTTATGTTATGTTATGTTATGTTAAAACAGATTTCTAGAGCGCACAGCTACTCAATAGAGTGTCCCGGCGCTTACGACAGAGAGGACCAAAATGCAGAAAGAAAGAGAGAAAAAAAAGAAAAGAAGAAACCGAAGAGGACGGAAAATAACTATATTGTTTGTTGAAACAACCAGGTTTTCAATTGTTTCCTGAAGGCGAGCAGGTTAGTAACTTGCCTAAGTGGAAGAGGCAGCTTATTCCAAAGTCCAGCCACTTGCACTTGAAAGGAGCGACCGCCTTTGCGGGCTCTAAGATATTTAGGAATGACCATGAGATGTTGATGGGCAGATCTAAGAGATCTGCCAGGTATATAGAAAGACACTCTTCTGGAAATATATTTTGCTCCTATACCGTGCAGGGCTTTAAAGGCTAGGACCAAAGCTTTGAAGCGGATTCTACTGCGCACCGGTAACCAGTGCAGATTCTTAAGGTGGCGAGAAATCCGATCTCTCGGTCCTAGACTCAAAACAGCCCTAGCTGCCACATTCTGCACTACCTGCAGTTTGTTAAGTAAGAACTCCGGGAGGCCCAAATAAAGGACATTAGCATAGTCCAACCTTGAAATAATAAGGGCTTGGATGACCATTTTTCTATGCTCGGTCTGTAATAGAAATAAAAACCTCCGGAGCATCTTCAGGAGACCAAAACAGGTTCCGACTACCGACTGAACCTGCGGTACCATAGAGAGGGCGTCATCCATTTTAACTCCCAAGTTCTTTACAGTCCTGACCGCGGCCTGGGGAGGAGACATGTCTTGTGAGACGGTCCATAGTTGTACCATAATTGAGGCGTATTAATTCGTCCCAGTCTCCAGAGATTCGGATCCCTAGATAACGCAGGTCAGTATCGCACCACTCCAGCGGGAAATCCAGGGGGAATCTAGTGACCGCGGGCGTTAAAGGGAATATTTGTGATTTCCCCCAGTTGACATAAACCCCGGAGAGTTTCCCAAAAATGATGAATTCCCGCAACAGAGGATTAATATTTTGCTGAGGGTCTCTTACATAAAGGGTAATATCATCCGCATAGAGGGAAATCAGGATTTGGCGTAAGTTACATCGGAGTGCCTTATCCTGCTGGTGCTGTCGCAGCTTGGACGCTAGGGGTTCGATCGCGAGGGCGAATAAAAGGGGGGATAATGGGCATCCTTGCCGGGTGCCTCTCGAGATGGGGAATGCAGATGATAAATGACCGTTTATTAACACTTTAGCCGTGGGGCATTGATAGAGTAATCGTATCCAGGACATGAAGAGGGGGGGAAAGCCCATGCGTTGTAGTACTCCAAGGAGGTAGTCTCATTCAACTGAATCAAACGCCTTGGTGGCATTTAAAAACACTGCAGCTAGTGGCAGTTCGGGAGCTACGTTCTGGAGAATGGAGAATAGGGTGCGGAGATTGTGTGTAATGGCACGCCCGGGGACGAAGCCCGATTGATCAGGGAGGACAAGTTTGTCCATTAAGAGGGCTAATCGGTTAGCAATGACTTTGGCCAATATTTTCGTGTCACAATTTATGAGCGATAGCGGTCTATATGAATCACATGAAACTGGGGATTTACCAGGCTTCAAAAGGGAAGTAATAAGCGCCTCCCTCATAGAAGGGGGAAGCGTGCCATTCTCCAGGGAGTCTTCATAAATCTCCTTCAAAATTGGGGCCATCAAGTCTATATAATTTTTATAAAATTCGGCAGGAAGGCCGTCCAGACCAGGTGCCTTTCCGGATTTCATCTGCATCATCGCCTCTCGGATTTAGTCGATCTCAAAAGGGGTGCATAAAAACTCCCGCTGTGAGTCACCTAACCATCCGAGCGCTACGTCACCTAGGAAGCTGTCAAGCTCAAAATTGTCTCTTCGTTGCGAGGTGTATAGCGTGGAGTAGTGTGTAGTAAATGTTGCAAGTATGTCAGCCGTATCTCGGTGCATCACCTCCCCAGGCCCCAAGACTTCCAGTATGTAGTTAGAGAAGCGTGGCCGCTTTATCACCTCAGCTAGTGCTTTCCCAAGTCGCTCACCCTCTCCATACCTGTGAGCCACCCAGTACTTCCCCCTGAATTTTATCTCACGCGCTGCGGTATCAGTATATTCCGATAGTTTCTCTCGGAGTTCATGTTGCGTTTGTCCTTCTCCCCCTGCATCAAGTTGTGTCTCTAGTGTTCTTAGGTCCTTCTCCAGTTTCCGTAATGTGCTCTGTATATCTCTAAGCACCCCAAAACTTTTGGAGATGCAGAACCCTCTGATCGTGACCTTAAAGGCCTCCCATAAAGTTTCCACACTGTCCACCGAGCCTTTATTTCTCGGAAAAAAATCTTGGATTTCCTCACCCAACTCACTATGGAAGGCCGCATCCAGTAATGCTGAAGCCTGTAGTCTCCAGCTACACCGTGGTACATCATAACCCGGTGGTGTAAGCATGAGTTTCACGGGAGAGTGGTCAGAAAAGGTCCTAGCTAGATGTGTGACATCTCGTATAGAGGGCCCTAGGCCACGTGAGAGTAGGCAATAATCTATCCGAGCCCAAGTTGCAGCCTGTGTTGTAAAGTGTGTACCCTCCCTTGCACCAGGGTGAAGATGGCGCCAGGCATCGATTAAGCCACCTTCCTCCAGTATCCCCTGTAGGACTGCCTGAGATTTATTATAGTGATGTGATGCGGTGTTGGACCTATCTACTGCCGGATTGAGGGCCACATTAAAGTCTCCCCCCCCCAGATTATATGGGTAGAGCCTATGCCCACAATTTTTCCCCAGAGGCCAGTAAAGAAGTCAGGAGTGTCGACATTGGGGCCATAGCAACATATCAAAGTAACCAAGTCCATGCCCAGTCGTCCCCATGCAATTGTGTACCTCCCATATTGATCTATGATCGTACCGGCTAGTGTAAAAGGTGTCCGCTTTTTAACGAGAATAGCAGTGCCTCTTGCATAGGAGGAGTAGGAGGAAAATATCCTATAATCTGCCCATTTACTGGCAAATGTGGTAGTCTGCTGCGGGTTAATGTGGGTTTCCTGGAGCATGACAATGTTTATCTGATGACGGTCTAAGTAAGCTAGTATCTGTCGGCATTTCCGCGGGTCACCCAGCCCTCGGACGTTCCAAGATATTATCCGTAGATGTTGTTTGGTTAACGAATCAGCCGTACTCCCCATTGGTGTGAAAATAATGACAGTGCATGTCTGTACTTTTTGCATAGAGAACAAGAAGATAATCACAATTTTGTCTGTTTTGCTGTAGCGTATACATAATTAAAGTCTTACCAACAAGCCCCCCATCCTCCCCCACCCACTGAAGCATCCCAATCATGCCAGACGTGTCTACCCCTCCCTATTCCCTAAAACAAAAGTCCAATATCAAACAGCACAATACTATGTGAGTTATTCAAAGTAAAGAAAACGAAAGGGGGATCTCCCGTAAGGGGGGAACTCCTGGGCGGCACACAGGTACCCCTCGCCCTCAAAGGGTAACGAGATGGAAACTTCAACCCCTACGAGGGTATGAGGGTGCCCGGTGAAATTTATCTCATTTTACCCATCATGCGGCTTAACTGGCTAAAGTATGCAGATATCTCAAGATAATGGGATCATGATGCAGTAGCGTCCGTGGCTTCACATCAGCATAACGTCTCTGGTCCCAGTAGTGTGTGTGCATCTCCTTCACGTTCGAACGATCATTTCATATTCGGTGACGACGATCTAGGCGAGGCATCCGAAGCGATTGCAGCAGCATTTTGGCGCTTGAGATGTTTCAAAAATTCTTCAACTTGTTGTGGTTTCGTGTAAAACATCTGTTTACCTTGATGGGTAACTCGAAGACGGGCTGGATACATTAGGGCATAGTCTATTTGGGCTTGTCGTAGCTTCTGTTTAACAGGAAGAAACTTACGCCTCTCCTCCTGCACCGCTGCTGTGAAATCAGGGTATATGGTGAATGGCACTCCCTCAAAATGTAGCTGTTTCTTTTCCCATGCCACTTTAAGGGCGACGTCACGGTCCCTGTAATTCAGGAGGCGTGTGATGATGGGTCGAGGCGTGCTTCCGGGTGGAGGTCTCGGGCCCAAAGAGCGGTGAGCCCGTTCTACTATGAAGTGAGGGGGGAGAGATTCCGCCCCCACTACTGCCAGTAGCAACTTTTCTATGTATTCTTCCATTTTGCCCGTATTTGTACTTTCTGGAATGTCTAGGACTCGAATGTTGTTCCGTCTGCTTCTCGCTTCAATATCTTCATTCTTTGCAGCAATTATTTTCAGTAGTTTGTCCATTTGCGACACGGAGTTTTGAATGTGAGAGGTGGCGTCTTCAGCATCAGAGATGCAGCGCTCTGTCTCCTTGGTGCGCTCTTCGTGGCCATCTATTTTATGGACAATAGCATCCATGCGTGTAGTCATGGCATCCATTTTGTCAGCGATGGCTGCGAGGCCTTGCCTGACCTCCAGTAGGATTGCTTTCATGTCCTCACTCTGGGAAGGAGGTGGTTCTTGCACTAACATTTCGGCGCCACCCTCTACCTCTGTCTGCTGCAGGCGGGCACTTTTTTTTAGCGTCGAAGGTGAGTTGTGGCTGTCTAGCGTCAGGTTTCCCCATTATTAGCGCTCGACAATCTTGTGTATAGTACTTGTCACTTGATGGGGGGTATTTGAGCGTCTGACACCGTTGAGCACACTATTTATTATCTTCCCCACTGTGAGGGTTACTGCAGAGACGCTTTACAGGCCGCAGTATGGCAATGTAACCGGTTAGGGAGTAGCCGTCAGACACCACGATGATGCTGCAGGTCTCTCCCACTTTCAATAATGCCCAGTTAAATTTGTGCGCGTCTACATGCTCTTCTTTCGGTGGATAAGCTCTCGTGCTGACGATAAAATTTTCCTTGTGCCACTGTGCAGATAGAATGTTCTAAGCGCCTTGCCCTGTAGTGTCTGTCACAGTTTGCTTGTCACCATGGCCTAACTGTGGTGAAATGTGCAGCAGGTTATTGGGATGCGCATTAGGATTCTGCAGGGCGCAGGTCTTAACAGAATTTAATATGTCTATCCCTTCTATAATATTAGCATCCGCAGCGTGTGAGCTGTGTCAAGCCTTGCAGGATATGAACAACGAGCTCCGCCGCTTATGGCCGCAGCCACCCGCGCGGCCTTATTTAAAATGGCGCTTCACCCCAGGAGACTATCTTGAAGGCCGCCACATGGGGATTTGACGGTCGTCACCCTCATCCGTAGTCGCCCTCTACGCAGAAATCGCTCCCCTTGTTCGGTAGGCACTGAAGTGGCAGGGCAGCACTCACCGCACCTCAGCTCCGGATGAAATCAGCGCGTAGGCCCAATAGCCACGTGGGGACCACAGTCCTTGCGTAGTGTTCTATGCCCAGTGCCAGCTCCGGGCAGCGCGGGACCTCTCGGCGGTGGAAGCAGCAACCGCCGATTTCAGCGCTGAACAGCAGCGGGTAGATGTCAATCCCGCGCCGCTAGCTCCAAATGCCTCGGGCACCGCAGATCAATGTTTATTTGGCAGTTATTGCCATCCGGGCAGGATTATTTGTAGGATATCGGCACCAGGCTGCGGGAGCCTCACTTCAGGATGGCCATTCCGCTCGTGCGCCATCTAGCGCCCCCAGCTTTGTCTAAAGTGTCCTATGGAAATTAACATGGGGAAAACGCATTTTGGGACCCCCCTTTTTTCTCGGCCCCCGCTTGACGAATCACCCCAAAACTTTCAAGACCGGAGCTGACTGGAGCGCCCCACTAGTTTTGAAAATTTCGCGAAGATTCGTCAACCGGCGCCAAAGTTATTGGGAAAAGAAAAAACGCTTTTCCTATGGAAACTAGGTCCTAACTATAACTACCTACTGGCGACCGCCAGTAGGTAATATACATATATATATATATATATATATATATATATATATATATATATATATATATATATATATATATATATATCCTCACCAATTGATCCCAAAACACAACGCGTGTATATATATATATATCGATTCACATGGCCCCAATGCGTGATGCACAAGTTACTAACTTGTGTAACGATATATCTGTAAGAGACAGTAGTTAGTGACAGATTCCTTACCTTGGAATATCCCCAGGCGTCAGGCTGGATCCGGAAAGTTTTTTGCGTAGCAGTACCCTTGCGCGTCGGTAGGCGTCGTCGTGCGGCTCCGCGTCCGTCGTCGGCGTCGTGATCGCCGGGATGACGTCGCGGGCAGTACTTAGACGCCGCCCCTGCGCGCTGACGTCAGTTCTGTACACGACTTTCCGTGCCAGGAACGCAGAGCCATGCAAGAAGCTGACATAGGTGTCTGAAAAATACTAGGGCCCTGAAAGGGATGTCCTTAACCCTAGAAATCAGTTCGCAGAACGGGGAGGATGGGTGGGCGGTAGGAATCTGTCACTAACTACTGTCTCTTACAGATATATTGTTACACAAGTTAGTAACTTGTGCATCTGAAAGAGACACGTTAGTGACAGATTCCTTACCTTAGAATAGATACCCCAGCAATACCAACCCCGGTGGTGGGTCTGCGAACAAAGATCAGACAAGGAAGTCCTGGAGGACAGAACGGCCAAAGAAGCCGTCCCTCCGGACCTGACTGTCAAGGCAGTAATGTTTTGTAAACGTGTGCAGCGAGGCCCACGTAGCTGCCTGACAGATAACCGGCAGCGGAACACCGCGGCCCAAGGCCGTGGTAGCAGCCGTTGCCCTGGTGGAATGGGCACGCAGCCCAACAGGAGGCTCCTTCTTAGCCAAAGAATAGCAGGTCTTGATGCACAAGGTAACCCAGCGGGAGATGGTTCGTTTGTGCACCGCCCGACCTTTTTTAGCACCCACGTAGCCAACAAAGAGCTAGTCATCCACCCGGAAGTGTTTCGTGCGGTCGATATAGAAGGAGAGTGCACGTTTTGGGTCCAGACGGTGGAGCCTCTCTTCCTCTCTGGAAGGATGCGGAGGCGGAAAGAAGGTAGGCAAAGTGATGGTCTGCCCAATGTGGAAGGCAGTAACCACCTTTGGCAAGAAGGACGGACGCGTCCGAAGAACAACCTTGTCTGGATGAACAGACAGAAAGGGAGGTTTGCAAGATAGAGCCTGGAGCTCACTCACCCGCCGAGCGGAGGTGATGGCCACCAGAAAGGCTGTCTTCAGAGTGAGAAGACGAAGAGGACAGTTATGTAGAGGCTCAAAGGGAGCGCACATTAAAAGGTAAGAACCAAGTTCAAGTCCCACTGAGGCATCACAAACGGAACAGGAGGGAAGAGGTGTGTAATGCCTTTTAAGAACCTGTTAACAACAGGGGACTTGAAAAGGGGGGGCTGATCAGGGAGCCTGAGGAAGGCCGAGATAGCACAAAGATAACCCTTGATGGTACCCAGGGCAGAACCCTGTTGGGCCTGAGAAAGAAGGAACAGAAGGACCTCAGAGAGAGGGGCAGAAAGGGGATTCACAGCCTTTGCTGTGCACCATGCCACAAATTTGTTCCACCTGCAGGCGTATACCACCTTAGTGGAGGGACGCCTGGCTGCCAGAATCACATCACAAACTTCGGGAGGCAAGTCGAAAGGAAGCAACTGCCGCCGCTCAATCTCCACGCAAGCAGGTGTAGACTGGACAGGTTCAGGTGGAGGACCGTCCCCTGCTGCTGCGACAGAAGATCCTCCCGAAGAGGCAGACGGATCGGGGGATCTACGCTCATACTGAGTAGCTCGGGATACCAAACCCTTCGAGCCCAGTCCGGAGCCACAAGAATGACTTGGGCCCGGTCGTGCCGAATCTTCTTCAACACTCTGGGTAGAAGTGGTATAGGCGGAAAGGCGTACAACAGACCGCAACTCCACTCGCGACGAAAAGCGTCGCCGAGCGAGTGCCGCCTTGGAAATTCCAACGCGCAGAACTGATGACATTGCGCGTTCTCTTCGGTGGCGAATAGATCTAACCAAGGCTCTCCCCATTGTAGAAAGAGTCCTTGCGCCACTTCCGAGTGAAGACGCCATTCGTGATCCATCATGCACCTGCGGCTGAGTTCGTCCGCCCTGGCGTTCAGGGAACCTGCCAGGTGTTGAACCATCAGGAACATGCCCTGATGTTCCAGCCATGTCCAGAGGCGCAGAGCCTCCTGACAGAGGGTCCACGACCCCACCCCGCCCTGTTTGTTGCAGTACCACATGGCGGTGGTGTTGTCTGTGAACACCTGCACTACCTTCCCTTTGACAGAGGGAAGGAATGCCTTGAGTGCAAGTCGGATCGCCCGGAGCTCCAGAAGGTTGATATGGAGCCGGGACTCCGCCGGAGACCAGAGGCCTCTGATCTCCTCCTCTCCCATGTGACCGCCCCATCCCAGAAGGGACGCGTCCGTCACAACTGTGTGCTCTGGCTGGGGAAGGGAGAGGGATCTGCCCATGACCCATTGCCGGTTCGAGAGCCACCACTGCAACTGTTTTGCAGTCCCCTCCGAGATCTGGACGTGATCGGACAGGTTGCCCTGGTGCTGCGCCCACTGGAACTTCAGGTCCCACTGCAGAGCCCGCATATGCCATCTGGCATGATTGACCAGCAGGATGCAGGAGGCCATGATGCCCAGCAGCCTCAGGGTCATCCGTACCGAAACCCAGGATAAAGGCCGAAAGATCGGAATCATAGCCTGAATATCCCGGACTCGCCGTTCGGGAGGATAGGCCCGAAACTGCGTCGTGTCCAGAACTGCTCCGATGAAAAGGAGCTGTGGAGAAGGAATCAGATGCGACTTCGGCACATTGATGGAGAACCCCAGCGAGTGCAGGAGTTCGGCCGTAGTCTGGAGGTGGGAGACGACTGCCTGGGACGAGCCCGCCTTCAGCAGCCAGTCGTCGAGGTAGGGGAAGACTGAAACCCCTGCCCGGCGCAGATGAGCTGCGACCACCGCCATCACTTTCGTGAACACCCGAGGGGCACTGGTAAGGCCAAAGGGGAGCACGGTGAACTGAAAATGCTCGAGGCCTACCGTGAACCGAAGGTAACGCCGGTGGGCCGGCAGGACGGGGATGTGGAAATAGGCGTCCTGCAAGTCCAACGCTACCAACCAGTCTCCAGGGTCGAGGGCAGTCAAGACCTGAGCTAGGGTGAGCATCTTGAACTTCTCCTTCCGGAGGAAGCGATTGACGTTCCGGAGGTCCAAGATAGGACGCATGTCCTCCTTGTCCTTTTTGGGCACCAGGAAGTAGTGGGAGTAGCAACCACGTCCTACTTCTTGACAGTTGCATCCCGGCCAAATTTAGCCCCAATAAAGAAAGAGGACAGTCCAATCCCTGGTTTAACGAATCTTTGACCAAAGCAAAAAAAAACTGCAAACAACTTGAACGGGCCTGGAGGCATGCTTATGATTCAGAAGCAAAAACCAAATATCGAGATTCAATTAAATCATATCATAAGTTGGTCCGGCGAGCTAGAGCAGATTATATTGCTGCTAAAATCTCGAACAGTAATAATCCGTCCAAAATGATTTTTTCCCTTCTTAAGACTATGAAATGCCCCATTTTAAAAGACTCACCTATTACTTCAAATTTGCAGTGTGATTAATTGGCTGAGTACTTTGTGAACAAGGTAAAGAATATCTATAATAGCTTCTCTACGGCCACCACCAGTACCAATATAGGGATTGGTCTGAGGATAGTGGCTGTATCTCACAAAATATACTGTGCTCCTTTCCTCCTCTTTCACTTATTGAGACCGAATCTCTTTTTTGAAAATAAAATCAGGCTCTCCAGCTGATCCTTTAAGACCAGCTCAAATTCTTCTATTTCAAAATCCTGTTCTTCCAGTGGCGAGTGAACTGATCAATCTATCTTTGTCATCCGCTTCTGTTCCCTCTTCTTGGAAGCATGCTAAGGTCATACCCCTTTTAAAGAAACCATCTTTGGAACCCTCGGAGCCAGGTAATTACCGTCCTATCTCTCAGCTGCCTTTCTTGGCTAAAATCACGGAATGCCATGTTAACTGCATTCTTACCGAGTTTGTAGAGCAAAATGATATCTTGGACTCTTCACAAAATGGCTTTCGATCCCGTCATAGTACTGAGTCTGCTCTGCTGGCAGTGATTGAAGAGATTCGCAGTAGCCTGGATGCTGGTAACTCTACGGCCTTGGTTCTTTTAGATCTAAGTGCCGCTTTTGATACCGTTTCCCATGAGTTACTGTTACTGCGGCTACAGGCGATTGGGGTCGGAGGTTTGGCTCTAGCCTGGTTTCGCTCTTTCCTGGAAGGTAGATCTTTCCAGGTTATGGTACCTCCCTACCATTCTCGGGAGCATGCTATTGGATTTGGGGTACCTCAGGGCTCGATATTGAGCCCTATGCTTTTTAATATCTACGTTCAACCCTTGGCTGTGGTAGCTAAAAGCAGAGGGTTGTCGTTGGTGTCTTATGCCGACGACACCCAATTGGTCATCACATTCTCTAAGGAGCGTCTTAATAATCTTGTTAAATTTAAAGATGATATGCAGGTGATATCGGACTGGATGGCAATAAATTGCCTACAGCTTAATGCAGGCAAGTCTGAGATACTGTTGCTTGGGAAAGATAGTGACATGTGGTCAGAACAATGGTGGCCTGACAAATTAAAACCTGCACCACTGCCTAAAGAGGCGGTCAAAAACCTAGGCTTTTGGATTGATAATGGCCTGTCCTTTGACACTCAATCTAAACTTGTTGCAGGGTCCTGTTTTGGACTCCTGAGTGGGCTAAAACCCCTATTGGGGTTTTTTGACCCTAAAATTCGTCAAACCATTCTCCAGGCCACAATCTTGTCTAGGTTAGACTATGGCAATTCTCTATATTTAGGTGCCAATAAATCCTGTGTTCAGCGCCTTCAAAGAATTCAGAACGCTGCAGCCCGCGCAGTGTTGGCCCTCCCAAAATCATGCTCAGTGTCCAAACTTCTACCTAAACTACATTGGTTACCTGTAGAAAAACGAATCCAGTTTAAGACACTGTGTGTTGCCCATAAAATTATGACTCAACAAGCACCTCCGGTCCTGGCAGCTTTACTTGTGCCGTATGTCCCGAGTCGCTCTTTACGCTCAGCTAACCAGGGACTCATTTGTACCCCCGAATCTTAAGAGCGCGAGCGGGTGGTCGATCTTTCAAAGTTTTGGCAGCTAAACTCTGGAACTCCCTCCCAGTTTCCATCAGAGGGCTCCAGAATCATCTGGCTTTCCGTAAAGCCGTAAAGACCTGGCTTTTCCCGGCTTAATTATTATTTTTTTTTTTTCTTTTCCTTGAGGGCTGGGCGTTATTTGTTTATTCTTTTTAAGCCACCTGTACTTTGGGTAGCGCTGGGACGCCCCGTTGCTGGGGCAGCTACGCGCTGTATAAATCTAAACTAAACTAAACTAAACTAAACTTCTGGGGTCGGAACATGCTCGATGGCCCTCTTGGCCAAGAGGTCCGTGACTTCCTTCTGCAGAAGTACCAAGTGATCCCCTGACATGCGGTGGAATTGAGGTGGCATGGCTGGGGGGTGGTCTCGAAGGGGAGGGAGTAGCCCCTTCGGACAATGTCCAAGACCCACCTGTCCGAGGTGATGGGACGCCAGTGGTGAAGGTGATGGCGGACCCTGCCCCTACTGGCGTGCTGTGCACCTGAAAGGAGGGACTAGGAGGGCTTGGAGGCCGCGGACGGGTTGGAGGTGGTGGCCTGACCCGCACGCTAGTTGCCCGAACCGCCACGGCGGTATCCACGTCCTCGTCACGCGAAGACGCCTGCTGCGTGGGCCGGTGGCTGGGCTGCTGACGTGACTGGGCGCCCCTTCCGTGGCCACGTTAGGGGCGAAAAGCAGAAGGTAGCGGAGGGCGTGTAGCAGAAAGGCCCAGGGACTTGGCAGTAGCCCGTGAGTCCTTAAAACGCTCCAACGCATGGTCTGCTTTGGAACCAAAAAGACCGACTCCATCAAAGGGCATGTCCATGAGAGTATTCTGGACATCCCCTGAAAAACCAGTGGTTCTCAGCCAGGCGTGGCGACCCAGCGCCACCGTCGTTGCAATAGATCTGCCCAGCGAGTCGGCGGTATCAAGGCCACAACGTATGGTGTATTTGGCCGCATCCCTTCCTTCCGCAATGGCGCGGGTAAGCAGTGTCTGGACCTCCTCAGAACACTGGGGCAAAACAGTCGCCACCGAATCCCACAAGGAGTGGGTATATCGGCCCAAAAGACAAGCGGTGTTGATGGACCGCAAGCCAGCACTGGAGGAAGAAAAACCCTTCTTCCCAAATTGATCCAGGCGTTTGGATTCCCTATCCGGAGGGGCGGTAGGGAAGGCGGTTTGGGAAGCGGAGGCTTGGACAACCAAGCTCTCAGGAGTGGGGTGGACAGAGAGAAACAAGGGGTCGCCCGGAGCTGGGCGATGGCGTCGGGACACGTTCCTATCCACAGGAGCCCCAGTGTTGGGCTTGGACCAGGCGCCCAAAAGAACGTCAGTTAGTGCATCGTTGAACGGCAGCACAGTCTCCAAGGAGGAGGCTGCCGGCTGAAGCACTTCTGTCAAGAGATTAGTCTTGACCGTCAACGTAGGGAGTCGGAGATGTAAGGCTCCAGCTGCCCTACGCAACACCGTTGCAAAATTGGCTCCCTCCTCCGTAGCCACGGGAGGAGACAGCATGCCAGTGTCAGGGGAAGTATCTAGACCACTGGCATCCCCTAGTTCCTCTGCCCAGTCCTCATCATACTGACACTGCTGTGCCAGAGGGTCCTCAGACCCCTCCCAGACCTCCTGGTCCTCCTCCGGTTCAAAATAAGGAGGAGGAGGGACATTTGGGACCCAAGGTCCCATCGGCGCCGGAACCGGCGTCGAGCGACGCCGGTCCGGCTCCATGTCCGGAGCCGGAGAGTACATGGGGACGACGCCGCCCGGAGCCCCGGGCGGCGTCAGGAACGGCACCGGAGACATCGACGCCGGCGGAGGCGTGGTCAGGTCGACCGGCGTCGATGGGGGTTGCGGTACCACCGGAGCCGGGATCGAGGCCGGGGCCGAAGCCGGAGCCGGAGCCGGGACCGAGGCTGGAGGCACGAGTGATGCCGGGACCGGAGTCGTCGGCGACGCCGGGGCAACCCCATCAGGGCCCGCAGGGCCCGAAGGCGCACCGGAGGGACCTGGAGGCCCGAAGAGGCGGGCCATGGCCGACAGGAATTCCTGTACTTGGGCCGGATCCGCCCCCGAACCCGGGAAGGACGGGTATTGCGGGGGCGACTCCACAAGCATGTCCGGGGCCGCGGGGGCGGGACGGTGCCGGGAGGGGCCTCAGCCGAGTCGCGAGATCGGCGAGGCGAAGTCCTAGAGCGATGATGCTTTTTGGACTTCTTGTGCTTAGACTTACCGGACGACGAAGACTTGGATCCCGACGACCGGTGAGGACTCCACGACCGACCCCTCGACCTCTCACGCGACCGGGGCTTGGTGTGGCGCGGAGCCGACTGCCGGGCCTCGAGGAGCTTTCGAGACCGCTCTCGCAAAGCTTTCGGGTTGAGGGCCCGGCAGTCGGAACACGACTTCGTGTCGTGGCCTCGGCCGAAGAGACACTCCAGATGCGGGTCTGTGATGGACATCATCCGAGCACAGGCGTCGTAACGTTTAAAGCCGGGCATCCCTACGACACCTTGGAGTCGATTCGAAAGAAACAGTGAAAAAATTCACCCAAAAAGTTAGTCAAAAAATGACTAGGGCACTGCTCTTCCCGGATCTGCACTTGCTGGCGCGGAAAAAGAAGAACTGACGTCAGCGCGCAGGGGCGGCGTCTAAGTACTGCCCGCGACGTCATCCCTGCGATCACGACGCCGACGACGGACGCGGAGCCGCACGACGCCGCCTACCGACGCGCAAGGGTACTGCTACGCAAAAAACTTTCCGGATCCAGCCTGACGCCTGGGGATATTCCAAGGTAAGGAATCTGTCACTAACGTGTCTCTTTCAGATCTTTAAATTAGAATTGCTATTTTACTTCCAATTAACACAGTACTTAATGGATCAATGTTCCAGCTGTTATTGATGCAAAAGGTCCCTTCTCATGGGACATAGAAATTTGATTAACAGAGTCGCGGGAAATATTAATTTTGGAAAACTGCTCTAAACTGAGCTTTTCAAACTAGCCTTTGACTCAGCTACACTTGTGTGATGTGTTAAATGAGCATGGCTTTCAGGACTATGCTGCAGAGATCAAACAGAATGTTGTTCTTTCCTCTACATCTTACCTCTCACAAGCAAGTGTGGCCCATGCCTTCCAGGAGCCATGTTGAGAAGACTTAAGTACCTATGTTTTCCCTCGTATTTCAATGATAAGGGTATTGTGGATTGACTGTAATGCCCAGTAGTTTATAAGACTAAACCGGAACGCAAGTCACCTGCAGCGTACGCACAGAACTCTTTATCAGGCGCTCAACTCACTGCAAAAGCGTTAACTATTTTTATTGTACTTTAAATGGAATACTTTTGAAATATTTTTAAATATGGAATATGAGTTTACAACAGTTTACACGTTTAGCACTTGTTTTGCAGGATGGCATCCACAGCTCTTATTAATGTCATAGGCTGAGAAGTAGAGTAGATAATAAACATCTTGAAAAACATTGTAAAAAGCTTACATTATAGGTGTGATTTTTAACAGCTTATTTACATGATCTAACCTCGATATAACCACTTCTGAGTATGACTCGAATGGGGTGACAGAATGAATTTCTATTTAGTGGGTGTTGTCTATTCCGTGTGTTGGGCAAATAAAAGTATTAAGAAAACTTTGAAATATATATATATATATATATATATATATATATATATATATATATATATATCCAATCCTCCGGTCACATTCAGCAACAGAACCGCACTCCAAGTAGCTGTTTCAAAGTTAAGTTTGTTCCAGATTGGCAGAAAAAATAATAAAAACCGCCAGACGTGTTTCGGCGGATAGCCTTTCTCACGACCCCTTGACACAGTGAGGACTATGTATATAACGTCATACACAAAGAAAATTGAAAAGGGATAATACAAGTTTTTGTTACTCCGCAGCCATCTTATAGTATGCTTTTTACCTTTTCGCATTCTATTTGCAACATTTCGACATTCCCATGTTGGTTACGAATAATATGATTATACACATATACACTATGTAACCTTTTTGTACAATGTGTATGAAATCAGTTAAAGTAAAATAACTTTAGAATTGGAAATAACATTCAAAGGAAATTTAAACATGAATGCAGAAAAGGCATAAGTAAAAACCTGTATCATTTTGCCCAATTGGGCTTGCATACTGAATGTCAAGCAATAAATACATAAACATTCGTCATCCTGCCCAATTGGGTAAAAAAGTGCTGTTGGACTGTGTACCTTAATAAGATATTCAACACTGATTGTTACCATAAAGTCTGTGTCAAAAAATGAATAGTTCAAAATAATGGTCTATTAGAAAGTGGTCTATTCCAAAACTAGTACTAGAAATTCAATCACGCCCAATTGGGCGACTAATAAACATGACATTTAACTGTTACAAACATCATGAATAGATAGAATTCGATATCGCAGACCCGAAACAGTATATATATAGTATACAGCACATCTTTTCTTTCTTTCTATTTTATTTTGCACTTTATCCATAGGGTTTCACGACACTTAATTATTATACATATGCACTTTATAAACTTTTTGCGGATAGTTGACAGATAGACTCCGCCTGTTTGGCAGTTTCAAAGCATTTAAGCATATATTAGGCGGATAAATTGCCCTTGTAGAGTCGAGGCAACTTCACATACTTCAGCATTACAGGGATCTGTATGCAGAAAATGTCAAATAGTGAAGATCATTGTAAATACATATACAGAAGAAACTTACTTATTTATAATGTATAATTCCAGAGTGATTTGGATACAATGTATATAGTATGTTGTCTATGTCCTTTCATGCAAATTGAGCACTAGCACTTTAAATAAGTTACTCACAGTTTGAGCCGTGTCATGTGATCAAGGCCGTGGGACGGCCGAAACGTGTCATGGCGGACTAGCTTGGTGTTAATAAAGAATATTATGCACTGATTTGGGACTACGCTCGTTTTACTTTGAGGAGACTTTAAGCAAGAACCAGCAATATATATATATATATATATATATATATATATATATATATATATATATATATATATATATATATATATATGGTAGAAACGAAGTTCCAATCGTGCTCTCGGATCTTAGCAAAATCCACCAGTAGCCCAAGAATCAATAAAAGGGGGTTTATTAACTCCATAAACCCGCTGTGACGCGTTTCACCCTCTAGGGGGGTGTGTGAACAAGCCCCTAGAGGGTGAAACGCGTCACGGCGGGTTTATGGAGTTAATAAACCCCCTTTGATTGATTCTTGGACTACTGGTGGTTTTTGCTAAGATCCGAGAGCGCGATTGGAAGTTCGTTCCTACCTTATATTGAAAACCGGCTTACTCCGCCGGCATCGCGTCACCCCTCAATGGGCTACGATCTCCGTAAGGAGTAGTTTCAGTGCGGATATATATATATTTATATATACATATATATATATATATATATATATATATATATTATCTACTGGCGGTCGCCAGTAGATAGTTATAGTTAGGACCTATTTTCCATAGGAAATCCGCAACATTCTATTTGAAATAACGTTGGCGCCGGTTGACGAATCTTCGCGAAAGTTTCCAACTTGTTGGGGCGCTCCGGTCCGCTCCTATCCTGAAAGTCTCGGGGTGATTCGTCAAGCGGGGGCCTAGAAAAAGGGGGTCCCAAAACGTGTTTTCCCCATTCATTTTTCCATAGGAACCTTTAGTCGCAGCTACAGCCCGAACTGCTGAACGGAATTACACCAAATTTGGCAAAGAGGTAGCCCTTGGTTCAGTGTCGTGCCTTTTGCTTAAATGGTGTAAATCCGTTCAGTAGTTCCTGAGAAAATCAAAAGTAAAATCACATATATATCTGGGCGGAGCCTAACCACACATGTCATCGTGAGATCTGATTGGCTGTCAGCACTTCATCCTGGAATTGCTGGCAGCCATCTTGGGACCAATATAAATGATAGTACCCCATTGAAATGCATTGTAGTGAATCAAAGATTTTGAGGGTTACCAAAAGGAGAACTATAAAGGGTGATAACAGACTTTAGTTACATTAGAATTCATTTGTTGATGGTACCATACTAATTTCAGGAATTGTGGTGTGTTCTAAGGTGATTTTACCCTGTGAAAAACCTTCTGCTGGGATATCATGAATCATGTTTGAGAGAAAACTATTTTCACATGCTTGTCCCATAGAGTTTTGGAAGGTGCTCCAAAAGCTAAAATGAGAGCATATTTTCTGTAAATTCACATTATCTTTCTCAGTCATGTGAGAATGAAGTCTGACATTCTCAGTAAAACATGTACATCCAAAAAGGGCAGAGACTGTCAGTTGATTCCTTTGTGTTCTACTGCAGCTTCCCAGGGTGTTCTAAAGAACAACTAGAGTGCTAACAGCCTTACTTATGACAAAAGTATGGCACACCTGAAGCCATCTTGATTGGAATAAACTGGTAACACTTAAAACATTTAATTTAAAAAGGAACAAAATGATGGGGTTCATTTTGTCATAGAAATTATGGTTAGTGCTGTAGAAAGAAAAATTAGGACATGTTTCAAGTGTGATCTCAAATACCTTCCTGTTATATTTCAACAGCAGCAGCCTGCCAGTTGATGCCTTTGTGTTCTACTGCAGCTTCCCAGAGTGTTCTAAAGAACAACTAGAGCGCTAACAGCCTTACTTATGACAAAAGTATGGCACACCTGAAGCCATCTTGATTGGAATAAACCGGTAACACTTAAAACATTTAATTTAAAAAGGAACAAAATGAGGGGGTTCTTTTTTAAATAGAAATTATGGTTAGTGCTGCAGAAAGAAAAATTAGGGCATGTTTTAAGTGAGATCTCAAATCCTCTTCTATTTCATTAGAAAATTCTGACATGCAGACTGAAACAATCACTTTCAATACCAGCAGCAGACTTCCAGTTAACTCCCTGGTGAGCAGTAGCTTTACTACAGTGATCTAATGAGCAACTAGAGTGCTAACATTCTGAATTTATGGCAAATGTGAGACACATCTGAATGCCTTCTTGATGGAATCAAAGTAAAAACTGAAAGCATTTCCTACTGAGGAGACTGCAGTAAATGAGGAAATTTCATAACAAAGAAGTCTTCCAAGATGGCCACCAGTGAAAAAAGAGCCCAAATGTAGCACAAATATTACCCAGATGTAGCCCACATATAGCCCAATGACAAAAGTGTGCAAAACACTTTTTATTTTTAGTTTTTTTGCAGTTTTATGTGGTGCAGACTGGTCAGGTATTGGAGCGTTGCATCTTAAAACATGACCCCACTACACTACAAAAACACCACTGCACTACCCTAAACCCTAAAACACTACCCCCAGCACGACCCCCTACACTACACAAGCACCACTGCACTATCCTAAACCCTAAAACACTACCCCCAGCATGACCCCCTACACTACACAAACACCACTGCACTACCCTAAACCCTAAAACACTACCCCCAGCACGACCCCCTACACTACCCAAACACCACTGCACTACCCTAAAACATGACCCCCTACATTACACAAACACCACTGCACTACCCTAAACCCTAAAACACTACCCCCAGCACGACCCCCTACACTACCCAAACACCACTGCACTACCCTAAACCCTAAAACACTATCCCCAGCACGACCCCTACACTACCCAAACACCACTGCACTAACCTAAACCCTAAAACACTACCCCCAGCACGACCCCCTACACTACCCAAACACCACTGCACTACCCTAAAACATGACCCCTACACTACACAAACACCACTGCACTACCCTAAACCCTAAAACACTACCCCCAGCATGACCCCCTACACTACACAAGCACCACTGCACTATCCTAAACGCCAAAAACACTAACCCCAGCACGACCCCCTACACTGCCCGAACACCACTGCACTGCCCTAAACCCTGAAACACCAGCCCCTGCACGACCACCTACACTGCCCGAACACCACTGCACTGCCCTAAACCCTGAAACACCACCCCTAGTACGACCCCCTACACTGCCCGAACACCACTGCACTGCCCTAAACCCTGAAACACCACCCCTTCACGACCGCCTACACTGCCCGAACACCACTGCACTGCCCTAAACCCTGAAACACCACCCCCAGCACGACCCCCTACACTGCCCGAACACCACTGCACTGCCCTAAACCCTGAAACACTACCCCCAGCAAGACCCCCTACACTGCCCGAACACCACTGCACTGCCCTAAACCCTGAAACATCACCCCCAGCAAGCCCCCTACACTGCCCGAACACCACTGCCCTAAACCCTGAAACACCACCCCCAGCACGACCCCTACACTGCTCGAACACCACTGCACTGCCCTAAACCCTGAAAAACCACCCCCAGCACGACCCCCTACACTGCCCGAACACCACTGCTCTGCCCAAAACCCTGAAACACCAGCCCCAGCACGACCCCCTACACTGCCCGAACACCACTGCACTGCCCTAAACCTTGAAACACCAGCCCCAGCACGACCCCTACACTGCCCGAACACCACTGCACTGCCCTAAACCCTGAAACACCAGCCCCAGCACGACCCCTACACTGCCCGAACACCACTGCACTGCCCTAAACCCTGAAACACCAGCCCCAGCACGACCCCCTACACTGCCCGAGCACCACTGCACTGCCCTAAACCCTGAAACACCAGCCCCAGCACGACCCCCTACACTGCCCGAACACCACTGCACTGCCCTAAACCCTGAAACACCAGCCCCAGCACGACCGCCTACACTGCCCGAACACCACTGCACTGCCCTAAACCCTGAAACACCAGCCCCAGCACGAACCCCTACACTGCCCGAACACCACTGCACTGCCCTAAACCGTGAAACACCAGCCTCAGCACGACCCCCTACACTGCCCGAACACCACTGCACTGCCCTAAACCCTGAAACACCACCCCCAGCATGACCCCCTACACTGCCCGAACACCACTGCACTGCCCTAAACCCTGAAACACCACCCCTGCACGACCCCCTACACTGCCCGAACACTACTGCACTGCCCTAAATCCTGAAACACCACCCCCAGCACGACCCCCTACACTGCACGAACACCACTGCACTGCCCTAAACCCTGAAACACTACCCCCAGCAAGACCCCCTACACTGCCCGAACACCACTGCACTGCCCTAAACCCTGAAAATCACCCCCAGCAAGACCCCCTACACTGCCCAAACACCACTGCCCTAAACCCTGAAACACCACCCCCAGCAAGACCCCCTACACTGCCCAAACACCACTGCACTGCCCTAAACCCTGAAACACCACCCCCAGCAAGACCCCCTACACTGCCTGAACACCACTGCACTGCCCTAAACCCTGAAACACCACCCCCAGCAAGACCCCCTACACTGCCCGAACACCACTGCTCTGCCCAAAACCCTGAAACACCAGCCCCAGCATGACCCCCTACACTGCCCGAACACCACTGCACTGCCCTAAACCCTGAAACACCAGCCCCAGCACGACCCCCTACACTGCCCGAACACCACTGCACTGCCCTAAACCCTGAAACACCACCCCAGCATGACCCCCTACACTGCCCGAACACCACTGCACTGCCCTAAACCCTGAAACACCAGCCCCAGCACAACCCCATACACTGCCCGAACACCACTGCACTGCCCTAAACCCTGAAACACCAGCCCCAGCACGACCGCCTACACTGCCCGAAAACCACTGCACTGCCCTAAACCCTGAAAAACCACCCCCAGCACGACCCCCTACACTGCCCGAACACCAATGCTCTGCCCAAAACCCTGAAACACGAGCCCCAGCACGACCCCCTACACTGCCCGAACACCACTGCACTGCCCTAAAACCTGAAACACCAGCCCCAGCACGACCCCTACACTGCCCGAACACCACTTCACTGCCCTAAACCTTGAAACACCAGCCCCAGCACGACCCCTACACTGCCCGAACACCACTGCACTGCCCTAAACCCTGAAACACCAGCCCCAGCACGACCCCTACACTGCCCGAGCACCACTGCACTGCCCTAAACCCTGAAACACCAGCCCCAGCACGACCCCCTACACTGCCCGAACACCACTGCACTGCCCTAAACCCTGAAACACCAGCCCCAGCACGACCGCCTACACTGCCCGAACACCACTGCACTGCCCTAAACCCTGAAACACCAGCCCCAGCACGAACCCCTACACTGCCCGAACACCACTGCACTGCCCTAAACCGTGAAACACCAGCCTCAGCACGACCCCCTACACTGCCCGAACACCACTGCACTGCCCTAAACCCTGAAACACCACCCCCAGCATGACCCCCTACACTGCCCGATCACCACTGCACTGCCCTAAACCCTGAAACACCACCCCCTGCACGACCCCTACACTGCCCGAACACTACTGCACTGCCCTAAACCCTGAAATACCACCCCCAGCACGACCCCCTACACTGCACGAACACCACTGCACTGCCCTAAACCCTGAAACACTACCCCCAGCAAGACCCCCTACACTGCCCGAACACCACTGCACTGCCCTAAACCCTGAAACATCACCCCCAGCAAGACCCCCTACACTGCCCAAACACCACTGCCCTAAACCCTGAAACACCACCCCCAGCAAGACCCCCTACACTGCCCAAACACCACTGCACTGCCCTAAACCCTGAAACACCACCCCCAGCAAGACCCCCTACACTGCCTGAACACCACTGCACTGCCCTAAACCCTGAAACACCACCCCCAGCAAGACCCCCTACACTGCCCGAACACCACTGCTCTGCCCAAAACCCTGAAACACCAGCCCCAGCATGACCCCCTACACTGCCCGAACACCACTGCACTGCCCTAAACCCTGAAACACCAGCCCCAGCACGACCCCCTACACTGCCCGAACACCACTGCACTAAACCCTGAAACACCACCCCAGCATTACCCCCTACACTGCCCGAACACCACTGCACTGCCCTAAACCCTGAAACACCAGCCCCAGCACAACCCCATACACTGCCCGAACACCACTGCACTGCCCTAAACCCTGAAACACCAGCCCCAGCACGACCGCCTACACTGCCCGAAACCACTGCACTGCCCTAAACCCTGAAACACCAGCCCCAGCACGACCCCCTACACTGCCCGAACACCACTGCAGTGCCCTAAACCCTGAAACACCAGCCCCAGCACGACCCCCTACACTGCCCGAACACCACTGCACTGCCCTAAACCCTGAAACACCAGCCCCAGCACGACCGCCTACACTGCCCGAACACCACTGCACTGCCCTAAACCCTGAAACACCAGCCCCAGCACGAACCCCTACACTGCCCGAACACCACTGCACTGCACTAAACCGTGAAACACCAGCCTCAGCACGACCCCCTACACTGCCCGAACACCACTGCACTGCCCTAAACCCTGAAACACCACCCCCAGCATGACCCCCTACACTGCCCGAACACCACTGCACTGCCCTAAACCCTGAAACACCACCCCCTGCACGACCCCCTACACTGCCCGAACACTACTGCACTGCCCTAAACCCTGAAACACCACCCCCAGCACGACCGCCTACACTGCACGAACACCACTGCACTGCCCTAAACCCTGAAACACTACCCCCAGCAAGACCCCCTACACTGCCCGAACACCACTGCACTGCCCTAAACCCTGAAACATCACCCCCAGCAAGACCCCTACACTGCCCAAACACCACTGCCCTAAACCCTGAAACACCACCCCCAGCAAGACCCCTACACTGCCCAAACACCACTGCACTGCCCTAAACCCTGAAACACCACCCCCAGCAAGACCCCCTACACTGCCTGAACACCACTGCACTGCCCTAAACCCTGAAACACCACCCCCAGCAAGACCCCTACACTGCCCGAACACCACTGCTCTGCCCAAAACCCTGAAACACCAGCCCCAGCATGACCCCCTACACTGCCCGAACACCACTGCACTGCCCTAAACCCTGAAACACCAGCCCCAGCACGACCCCCTACACTGCCCGAACACCACTGCACTGCCCTAAACCCTGAAACACCACCCCAGCATGACCCCTACACTGCCCGAACACCACTGCACTGCCCTAAACCCTGAAACACCAGCCCCAGCACAACCCCATACACTGCCCGAACACCACTGCACTGCCCTAAACCCTGAAACACCAGCCCCAGCACGACCGCCTACACTGCCCGAAAACCACTGCACTGCCCTAAACCCTGAAACACCAGCCCCAGCACGACCCCCTACACTGCCCGAACACCACTGCAGTGCCCTAAACCCTGAAACACCAGCCCCAGCACGACCCCCTACACTGCCCGAACACCACTGCACTGCCCTAAACCCTGAAACACCACCCCCAGCAAGACCCCTACACTGCCCGAACACCACTGCACTAACCCCTGAAACATCACCCCCAGTAAGACCACCTACACTGGCCGAACACCACTGCACTGCCCTAAACCCTGAAACACCACCCCCTGCACGACCCCCTACACTGCCCAAACACCACTGCACTGCCCTAAACCCTGAAACACCACCCCCAGCACGACCCCCTACACTGCCCGAACACCACTGCACTGCCCTAAACCCTGAAACACCACCCCCTGCACGACCCCCTACACTGCCGGAACACCACTGCACTGCCCTAAACCCTGAAACACCACCCCCAGCATGACCCCCTACACTGCCCGAACACCACTGCACTAAACCCTGAAACACCACCCCCAGCAAGACCACCTACACTGGCCGAACACCACTGCACTGCCCTAAACCCTGAAACACCACCCCCTGCACGACCCCCTACACTGCCCAAACACCACTGCACTGCCCTAAACCCTGAAACACCACCCCTCAGCACGACACCCTACACTGCCCGAACACCACTGCACTGCCCTAAACCCTGAAACACCACCCCCAGCACGACCCCCTACACTGCCCAAACACCACTGCACTGCCCTAAACCCTGAAACACCACCCCCTGCACGACCCCCTACACTGCCGGAGCACCACTGCACTGCACTAAACCCTGAAACACCACCCCCAGCAAGACCACCTACACTGGCCGAACACCACTGCACTTCCCTAAACCCTGAAACAACACCCCCAGCACGACCCCCTGCACTGCCCGAACACCACTGCACTGCCCTAAACCCTGAAACATCACCCCCAGCAAGACCCCCTACACTGCCTGAACACCACTGCCCTAAACCCTGAAACACCACCCCCAGCAAGACCCCCTACACTGCCCAAACACCACTGCACTGCCCTAAACCCTGAAACACCACCTCCAGCACCACCCCCTACACTGCCTGAACACCATTGCTCTGCCCTAAACCCTGAAACACTAGCCCCAGCACGACCCCGTACACTGCCGGAGCACCACTGCACTGCCCTAAACCCTGAAACACCACCCCCAGCACGACCCCCTACACTGCCCGAACACCACTGCACTGCCCTAAACCCTGAAACATCACCCCCAGCAAGACCCCCTACACTGCCCGAACACCACTGCACTGCCCTAGACCCTGAAACACCAGCCCCAGCATGACCCCCTACACTACCCGAACACCACTGCACTGCCCTTAACCCTGAAACACCAGCCCCAGCACCACCACCTACACTGCCCGAACACCACTGCACTGCCCTAAACCCTGAAACACCAGCCCCAGCACAACCCCCTACACTGCCCGAACACCACTGCACTGCCCTAAACCCTGAAACACCAGCCCCAGCATGACCCACTACACTGCCCGAACACCACTGTACTGCCCTAAACCGTGAAACACCAGCCCCAGCATGACCCCTACACTGCCCGAACACCACTGCACTGCCCTAAACCCTGGAACACCACCCCTGCACGACCCCCTACACTGCCCGAACACCACTGCACTGCCCTAAACCCTGAAACACCACCCCCTGCACCACCCCCTACACTGCCCGAACACCACTGCACTGCCCTAAACCCTGAAACACCACCCCCTGCACCGCCCCCTACACTGCCCGAACACCACTGCACTGCCCTAAACCCTGAAACACCACCCCCAGCACGACCCCTTTACTGCTCGAACACCACTGCACTGCCCCAAACCCTGAAACACCACCCCCAGCACAACACCCTACACTGCCCGAACACCACTGCCCTAAACCCTGAAACACCACCCCCTGCACGACCCCCTACACTGCCCGAACACCACTGTACTGCCCTAAACCCTGAAACACCACCCCCTGCACGACCCCTACACTGCCCGAACACCACTGCACTGCCCAAAACCCTGAAACACTACCCCCAGCACGACCCCTACACTACCGAACACCACTGCCTACCCTAAACCCTAAAATAATCCCCCAGCACGACCCCCTACACTACCCGAACACGACTGCACTGCCCTAAACCCTCAAACACTCCCCCAGCATGACCCCCTACACTACCCGAACACCACTGCACTGCCCTAAACCCTAAAACACTCCCCCAGCACGACCCCGTACACTACCCGAACACCACTGCACTGCCCTAAACCCTAAAACACTCCCCCAGCACGACCCCCTACACTACCCAAACACCACTGCACTGCCC
This sequence comes from Calotriton arnoldi, assembly GCA_963921515.1. Classification (NCBI taxonomy): domain Eukaryota; kingdom Metazoa; phylum Chordata; class Amphibia; order Caudata; family Salamandridae; genus Calotriton; species Calotriton arnoldi. The sequence goes on along the minus strand of CAWUFW010000096.1, from coordinate 3,183,043 downwards.
TAAACCCTAAAACACTACCCCCGCATGACCCCCTACACTACCCAAACACCAATGCACTACCCTAATCCCTAAAACACTACCCCCGCACGACCCCCTACACTACCCAAAGACCACTGCACTACCCTAAACCCTAAAACACTACCCCCGCACGACTCCCTACACTACCCAAAGAGCACTGCACTACCCTAAACCCTAAAACACGACCTCCTACACTACACAAACACCACTGCACTACCCTAAACCCTAAAACACTACCCCTACACTACACAAACACTACTGCACTACCCTAAACCCTAAAAACTACCCCCAGCACGAACCCCTACACTACCCAAACACCACTGCACTACCCTAAACCCTAAAACACTACCCCCAGCAGTACCCCCTACACTACCCAAACACCACTGCACTACCCTAAACCCTAAAACACTACCCCCAGCAGTACCCCCTACACTACCCAAACACCATTGCACTACCCTAAACCCTAAAACACTACCCCCAGCAGTACCCCCTACACTACCCAAACACCACTGCACTACCCTAAATCACTACCCCCAGCACGACCCCCTACACTACCCAAACACCACTGCACTACCCTAAACCCTAAAACACTACCCCCAGCACGACCCTCTACACTACCCAAACACCACTGCACTACCCTAAACCCTAAAACACTCCCCCAGCACGACTCCCTACACTACCCAAACACCACTGCACTACCCTAAACCCTAAATCTACCCCCAGCATGACCCCCTACACTACACAAACACCACTGCACTACCCTAAACCCTAAAAACACTACCCCCAGCACGACTCTCTTCACTACCTAAACACAACTGCACAATTTGTTACAGGCGTTGCAACGCAGGCCTGTGGTGCTTACTGGAAGTACCTGGTGGGCTAGTTGGGCCCCAAGGACCCTCAGGATTCAAGGTGACCTAATCCCCCAACTTAAAACGCTCCACGGGGCGCGTTTGCACAGTGGTGAAGGGAGGGGGCGGGGCCTCAGGTGACATGTGCGCAAACACGCCCTGTGGTGCGTTTTAAGTTGGGGAATTAATTCCCTTTGAATCCTGAGGGACCCTGGGGGCCAACTAGCCCACCAGGTACCTTCAGTAAGCACAACAGAGTTGCGTTGCAGAGAGGTGAAAAAGGTGCGTGGCTTCGGAACACCTCTCTGCAACTCAGCTCTGTGGTCCTAACTGTAGGTACCTGGGGGCTAGTTGGGCCCCAGGGACTCTCAGGATTCAAGGGGACTTAATCCCGCAACCTTAAAACGCGCCACGGGGCGCGTTTGCACACATGTCACCTCAGGCCCCCCTCCCTTCACCACTGTGCAAACGCGCCCTGTAGCGCGTTTTAAGAGGTAGTTTTAATCCCCTGCCCGATTATGTACTAGGGACTTGCAGAGGAGGTCATGCTAATCACAGGGTACCCCAACGCATAGTGTTCCCTAGTGTATGTAGGTGTTTTCACTGTATTCTAAGTGTCTTTTAGCATATCACTGGCTCTGGTTAGTCAGAGTCAGTTACCACCAGTACCCGTCTGAAAAAGTTGTGGGCACAGGATGATTTTGCAACAAGGCCTCTTTCTGCTCCTCTGTTGGTTCTTTCTGCACATGTCTTGCTTCTTCCTGCACTTTTCTTCGTCTTTGTGGACTTCTGTTGCTTCTTTCTGCATTTCTTTTGCTTCTTTCTGTGCGTTTTTTCTTCTTTCTTCACATGTCCTACCTCTGTAGGCATAGTTAGAAACTAGCATTTAAAAACCTTTGAAATTCACTTAAAAAATCATAGGTTTCAGGCACGTTATAGTAAGAAATTAGCATTTAAAAAACCTTTGAAATTCACTGAAAAAACCATAGGTTTCAGACACGTTATAGTTAGAAATTAGCATTTAAAAAACCTTTGAAATTCACTGAAAAAACCATAGGTTTTAGGGACAGTTATAGTTAGTTGGACATTTCACTCATACAAAACCATAGAAATTCCCCCGTTATAGTTAGTTCAGCTAACTATAACTCGCGCCCCCGCAATGCACTGCTGATGACGTCACATATTACATCACTCATGACATGGTCAGTGACATCACTGATGACATCACTGATGACATCTCAAATGACATCACTGATGACATCATCCATGTGATAATTTCATGCATCTTCTCACACCCTAATATAACTTTTGATACACCCACTCTAAATTACAGACTGCCATTCTCAAAACCATAGACACTCCAACACCAAAAACTACATACCCACTCACTGATTTTTAGGTTACACACACATCCACTCATTCACCCGTACAGTCACTCATACTTACAGTCACTCAGTACAGGATTATCATATGCACTCATACACCTATATAAACACTCACACACCGCCACTCATCCATAGAGGTACTCACACACCTAGTCAGTCATGCAAAAAATTAATCACACACCCATTTACTCACCTATACAGTTATACACACACCAGCTCACTTACTCATACAAATACTAGCACATTCTTACGCTCTTATACAATAACTGATACAAGCACACACGCATCCATACAGCCACTCTCACTATCACACACTCTCACTTATAGCCATTTAAATACTCTAACACACATATATACTGCCTTTTACATATGTAGTTACTCGCACATGTACCACTGAGATATACATTCACTCACTAACACACCCATACACACACTCACCCACCCAAGCAGTCCATCACAGATGCACTCTTGAAATCAAGCACCCAGTGAATCACCCACTCACACATCTATGTACAGAGTCACACACACCCCACCCACACAAACACTCAGGCAGCCATACAGATACTCAGAGAACCAATCAATAACCCATATAGACACTCATGTAGCTATTCGCAAATCCATGCATCCACTTACACACCAACAAACAGACGGATACAGACATTCACACAGTTTAGTCACTAACCCATGCATTCATCATCATCATCAATTAGTCTTTATTCGATAATTTACAATCATAAAAGACACAATACAAACATAAAAGTGTCATAAAATGTCATATAAACAGTAAGCAGTAACACCCTAAGAAATGCATCCTTAGGGACTAAAAATCAACTATATCGAATTCCTATCGTCATTGACTAAAATAATAAATATATTAATACATCCATAAAACCATTCCTACACAATTTGTCCAAGAGGCTGCCTACTACCATTTACATAGTCAAGTAGTATATGGAATTCCCAAACCAGCCTCCAAATTTTTCCTTCTCAGAGCCCAGAACCAACTAAGAAATTTCGCCATTGCGGTCACAATAACTGGGCTTGTATTCGATACCAAGATACGCAAAGCTGTCATACATGATCTGGTACCTAAGTTGGAACACACTGGCTTAAGCCACCTTCGACGGGGGCCATTATAGGCCGGGCACACAAATAATACATGGGTTATCGACTCCACCTGGGATGGACACGAAGGGCAGTTAGTATCAGGAGCCTTATTCCATTTTGCAGTAAAAGATCTTAAAGGGAGAGTGCCCACTCTGAATTGGTGATATAATTTCCTATCACCAGGTTTAGTAATCAGATTCCAGTAGGCTTCTGCTTCCATTGCAGGCTTGTGCTCCAGAAAGATACCTGTGAGCGAGCTACTGCTCACCCCTGACAATGTCTTTTTAGTAATCATAGCCCAGTATAGTTCTTTGTACTCATTTTTATTGGGAAATGGGTTCCCTACAGGATCTTCCCACAGATGACGAAGCCCCATGTCAAACAAATTACCCTTAATCTTCTGGAGCCATTTAATTTTAGAGGACAGATCGGCATTCCTAATATACATTAGTGCATTGGCATAAAACGTCAATTCAGGGGTAGTCCAAAGCCGCCTCCAATAAGCAAGAGGTCTAAATCCAGCAGCCTCATCAAAGGAGATACATCCCAAATCAAACATCAGGGGCTTAATGGGGGTTGATTGGGGGAGGGCAGTCAGTGTTCTCAAAAACTTATTTTGAGCAAGAACTAAAGATGATACATTTTCAAACCCCCAGAGTTCAGCACCATATATTAAGGAGGCTCTAATCTTCCCATTATAAATCGATAAAGCGGGCCCCACCGGTTTGGTATTTGAGAGTCGATGTTCTTTAAGTAGGGCTCCTACTAACTGGTTGTGCCTAAGGACTAAAACATCTAACTGGGGTGTCCAGTTCATCTTCCTGCCCAAGATCACTCCTAGATATGTGAATGTATCAGTTTGTTCCAGAGGTGCTTTATTCATTTCAACTCTCCCTTCAATGAGTTTGGGTTTATGCAGCACCATGAACTTGGTTTTGTCAACGTTTACTACAAGTTCATGGTCGTTGCAGAACTCTATAAATCTATCAAGGGCACGTTGCAGACCGCATTGGGTTTTAGATAAAATTAAAGTGTCGTCTGCAAACATTAAAAGCGGAACCCTTGAACCGGCAAGAGTTGGAGCATCTGTAGGAAAATTTGTATAATACGAGATAACCTTGTTAATAAACAAGGAAAATAGGGTAGGAGCAAGGACACACCCCTGCCGCACTCCCTTGTTAACTGGGAAACGATCTGTTAATTCGCCCTGCTGCCCCCACCTAACCTGAGCATAGTTTGCCTCATGCAGTTTGATGATAAAGCTTAAAATTTCTAGGGGCATCCCGGCTTCCTTTAGTGTATCCCACAGCTTATGGCGGGGGACTAAATCAAATGCTGATTTTAAGTCAACAAATGCTGCATATAGAGTTCCCCGCTAAAATCGCTGTGCTCCAATATGTCATCATAAATCTAAAAGCTTGGTCGATGGTACTGACATGGGGTCGAAAACCCGCTTGATAGGTAGATAATACATTCTGATCTAATATCCATTCATTTACTCTACCTAGCACAGGTCTGGCAACTATTTTCTGTAAGGTATCAATTAGGCTTATCGGCCTATAGTTGCCAGGTCTAGCACGGTCACCCTTTTTATATATGGGAATGATTTCGGCCCCGCGCCAAGTATCTGGAATCGGCGCGCCTCTGGCAATAGTATTTATGATGAGAAAAATATACTCGGTCCAGTTCTTCCTATCTTTTTTATAGATATCGGCCGGGATGCAATCCGGGCCGGGTGCCCTCCCTGCTGGAACCCCGTCCAAGACCCTTTCTATCTCCCCTTTGTCGAATATTAAAACAGCATCAGTATTGGCCACAGGGTAGTCAGTAACAATACTCGGCGAAGAAGCAAATTGGGCTTGGTAGTACTCCACCCAAAGTTCGGGAGGTACATTGTTCACTGGTGTGGGCCCTATCACACCACTACCCCATTTGACTAATTGCCAGAATTTCAACCAATTCTTCCTATTACTGGCATCTGTTAAACTCGCCCATCTATCCTCATCAAAATCCTTCTTCGCCTTTATTTGTACTTTTTTATAATTTACCCTTGCTAATTTGACCTCTTGGGGAACCCCTTTCTTAATTGCTTTTGATAGATGCTTAAATGCAACTCCGCAAGCCTCATTGTACCAGTTGGCCGTTTTTTTTATATAGTGCCTAAATGGTTTCTTATTTTTTGTGAACAGAGTCTTCAGTTTTCCAAATAGATCCTCATGAACCTTCATATAATCTAATGAGGAATTATCAGGAGAGTCTAATATGCCAAGCGTTAGTAAAGTTTCTTCCACCAATGCCTTAATCTGCCTCAGGGTACCCTCATCTTCTGAGACTACAGACCATTTCAGCCGTCGACAATCTTGTGACAAAGTTACTTCTCCTATTGCAGTTTTCGTGTCAGCCAGTGTGGAATCCAACCCAGTCCTAGCTAAAGTCAGTACTAATGGATCATGGTCACTCTCCGGTATATGGTGTACCTGCATATCCACCAATCTAGGCCAGAGCTCTAGACTAATAAAAATATAGTCTATTCTACTTCTTCTAGTCCCAGAAGAGAATGTATTAGAACCATCAATATCTGAGGGGGATCTCCCGTTAGCAGCCCTTAGCCCCCTCCCAAGGGATAGGCTTTTTAATTGTAACGCCGCCTCTGTCCACTTGGTGATCGGTGGCAATGATAAAGACGGGATCCCGCAACTCTGGTCTTCCTCCATACTAAGACTATAATCATCTATGCCTAGGGGCTCAAAAGTACAATTAAAATCACCTGCTATCACCAGGACATTTGAGCCAACTAAGTCATTAATAATTGTATCCAGGAGGGCAATAGTTGGTGACGCTTTCCCACCCGCAATCCCTCTCGCATACACATTAATTAAGATAAAGTCTAACTCACCCTTTACACGAATCTTAATAGCAAGGATGTCTGAGCTATCTACTGGTACTTCCACTATTTGGAACAATGTCTGTTGCTTAACCCATGTAATCAATCCCCCACTAGATCTCCCCTTACTATTTGCAACAGCCGCTTTACCAAAAGCTAGATATCCTGGGCGGTAGATCATGTCTACTGACCAAGTCTCTTGGAAGGCAATAATATCATACCCCTCTATGAAGCATGACCAATCAACGGACAGGGTTTTTGAAGGTAAACCGGCAATATTCCAAGATAGCAGGGAAATTAGGGAGGGAGTTGTATCAGCAGACTCCATCATACATGGTACGGACTGCGCACACACATGTCTCCTATCCTCTACTTTATAGATTCCCTTTATGGGGATTTGTATAGAGGTAGGAGAGCTATCCACCAGCTCAGCCCATCTCGGGGTTAGTGGATGTAGTCAATCGCATGTGGCTAGATCAGATAACGGGGCAAACCTATTGGTCAGAGGGACCTCTAATGGTCTGTGTACTATACCCAGAGGTGCCCAAAATTGCCTATCATTCCCATTGGAATTCAACACCCTTGAATAATATGGCCCAGATTTATAAAAAAACCCTAGTGGTAAAATAGTTACTTTATCCGTGTAACTTCCTGACATTCCTCCCAATTTATCCAAGAGAAATCTGGTTATATGGGCATTATTAACATTTACAACAACACAATCACCATTTCCTTCCTTCCTCGTGGGGCCAATCCACGGAGTACGTCTGGCCATAATCATGTGCTTATTGACACTCTCATCCCAAATCCCAACATCCTTAAGACGATTGTTGATCCAATGCAAAGATTTTAGCAACAGTTGATCAGAAGTTTCAGACTGCGCTTCCCGCAGTGGTGGAACGTTCATCAGGACGACCACTAGAGGGGCAGCTGCCGGAGGAAGGTGAAGGGCCGGAGGATTAGCATACATAGCATTCTGTCCCAAGCCTCTGGATCCCTGTCGGCGAATAGATTTGCCGGCTTGTCCGACTAAAGGGCAGTTTATACAGTTATTATCCTGCATTGAAGCGTTCACTACTTCCACTTCCACTCTATCAACATCCGGAGGACTCGGATCTGATTGTGCAAATTCACTAGACATGTTCCCTAGAACATCTTCATCCTTATGCAAGGGAACTGTTTTATTTTGTATTACTACAGCTACATTTGTCGGTGGCCCAGAAGCAGTTGGCTTGATTATCTGCTTACTGAGAGGCTTACGTTTAACTAAATCCTTGTCAGGAACCAAAAGCCCCATATTGCTGTTTATAATCACAGGAGTAGGCTTAGATTGAACAAGTAAGTCCTCAAGCACGGAAAAGCCTGACTTAGCCTGGGATTCAGCGTTAGTTAATCGATCCTCTATCCGGCTCAATCTATATGTAATAGGAGATAGTAAGGTTGATAACAAATTTTCCAGCCTTCTCCACATTTCCTCATTGGGATTCTGGCTAGGGCCAACCAAGGATGAGAAGTTGAAGTCCGGAAAGGCCGGAGTTTGTTTTACTGATGTACTACATTCGGCTACTAGATCGCAACCACCGGTATTGTTAATCCTTGGCACTTTCGCGAGTGACGCCCTTTGTGGTCCACCTCCCCTCTTCCTTTTAGCTACAGGATCTGGAATGGTTTTATTGGTTTTTACAATGGTTTTTTTTGTAGGTCTGGCCGAGGTTCGCAGAGGCATACTGACAACGGTGTTGATTGCGGCTACTGGCGATTGTTCAATACTCTCCGAAGGGAGACCTATTCGGGTGAGCGCAGAGCCGCTAGCTTCATTGGTAGTCATGTTCGAAGAGGAATTAACCGCCGGATGCACCGGAGAGAGAGCAGAAGCGATTAAACCCAGGGACGACCTTTTGGTTAATTGCGGGTCCAGGGATAATCTTCGCTCAGTAATCGCTCTTTCTCAAGCACAGATGCAGCCCTTAAAATAAATTGGTCCAACGTCCCCGCTAACCTGCCCCCATTGGGTGCACCCATCAACTTCCCATCTCGCTTAGTCATTGTAATATTTTGGGTCCGGACAATCAGCAGATGTTAATAGGAGCAACTGATATATTTTTCCGGACTAGCCTTGTGTCATATACGCTTTTAGAGGGGGGGCCCGGTCTCGTCCGGTCTCGGACGGGCTCAGACGGGCCCGCCCTTGACCCGGGCTTAGCCCGGCGCGCACCCGCGCGCGTCCCGCGAAGCGGGAGCGGCGAGGTGCTAAAGTAGGCTGCAGCAAGGAGGCACAGGTGCGGGACAAACCTCCGGGCTTCCTGGGGCTTGCAGTCCCTTCTCTGACTGTTCAGCGTCCTCCTCTCAAGGCGAAGTGGCAACTCTCTTTTGTGCCCAGGGGGGAGAACTACTTGCCAAGTCTCTGTGTCAGCGCGTCCCAGATGTGTGGCTGTGTGTTTGTCCCTGGCCAGGCTCCCCCGCAGGCACTATTTCTCCAAGTAGTGCAGAGGAGTTATGTCGCCGTGGGGGGGGGGGCAGTGAGTATTATCCCAGCCTGCCAGCTGGCTGTGAGTCTCAAGTTATTATCACTCCCCGCGCTTCACTGCAGTGAACCAAGGCTCCAGGGGAACACTCCTCGTGCTCCCAGCGCCGGTGGCGCCGTGTCTATGCTGCCAAGAGGATCGCGACGTGTCTTCTCATGGCCCCCGAAACGAGCCGCCTCCGAGTCCGCGTTGTTAACGGGCTCCGGCGGTCATATGAGACTCAGCAGGCGTCCGCGGGGGCCGCGTAGACTCACCAGATGTCGCCACTAGTCCAGGGTTCCGCCCGCTCTTGCCGCAGCTGCCGCACCACGCGTAACAATCGTCGCTGCGCCCGCAGATCCTCAGCCTTTGTCCGGCACCGGAGCCTCTCGAGATGACGCGGGTACCGGGGGGGCCTCCTGATGCAGAATACTCCTGGAGCCCGATGGATTTCCATTCCGGTCAATCGCTCTGAATTCCGATCCCGCTCAGATGTGTTTTAGTGAGGTATTGTTGCTTTCGGTGCTGCTTGCATCGAACCAGCGGTCCGTAGGAGCCATCTTGCTTCCCGGGTCACAAAATGTTCAGCAGTCGATTTGGGGCTCAGTTGTCGATTTTGCTGCACAGTTTTCGGATCCGCTGCTTCAGCAACTATTCCGATACCGGGATTGCCCATGCATTCAGTAAGATACATTTAATCACTCACTTGTAGAGTCAGTCACTCACGTACTAAATTATCCATTCAGACACTTATACACCCACTCATTCTTCAATACGCCTTTCCCTATATATATTAAACATATTTAAACTTTACAGAAACACACAGTCACTGGATGATGTCATCAGTGATGTCATCAGTGATGTCATTTGAGATGTCATCAGTGATGTCATCAGTGATGTCACTGACCATGTCATGAGTGATGTAATATGTGACGTCATCTGCAGTGCATTATGGAGCGCGAGTTATAGTTAGCTGAACTAACTATAACGGGGGAATTTCTATGGTTTTGTACGAGTGAAATGTCCAACTAACTATAACTGTCCCTAAAACCTATGGTTTTTTCAGTGAATATATATATTGTGATTGACACTGTGCCACCATTAAGAAGAGGAGGTAACCGTGAATCTCTATTGAGAAAATTAGAGACAAAATATATACTGGAATTAGATACTAAGGTGCCCAACGGGCTTAATTCCAGTGATGACCTCTATACATGTCTGTGAGCCAACATGTAGATTGTTGAGCAGCAATTTCTGTATCTCCATAAGTCAAACTCCTCCTCAGATTTTTTAGATCTTTTTACATTTTATATTTAATATTCTTCCCCCAACCGTAATTTTAATGATAATTCACATGGATTCACTATACATATTTTTATGCACATTTGCACATACATGGTTTTTATGTAGCACACGGTTTTCGTATAAGACATTATGATGTGGACACAGTCTATAGATTAAATTATTGGAAGTATGGTAAGGCCAAATATTTTTGTTATTGTTTATTACCGAGTAGTGATGCAATCGGGTAAGAGGCAGAAATGCATTAGTAAGAGATGGTGTCTTACCTGCAGGATTAGTCCAATTATCAGGATTTTACCCTAATAAATGTGGCCCACTTGGGCACAATGGACCTTGCGGGACATGGGCATTAGTACTTCTTGGCCCATGGTCTAGTCAATCATATTATGCACAAACATCATATGGCACTTTCACCTAGCCGAGGGCATTAACTATGATTGGTCTAGGTGAAATAGCCACGTTGCCTTTGAAAAAGTGTTTTTAAAGTGTGTATGATTTTTAATATGCATTTTTTTAAAAAACGTATCAAATTGCTGAGCTTTGCACATAAATTTTAACGATATAGGCCTTGCTGAGGGTTACATTGCATTTGCAACTAAAATCTTTTCCAAAAATCTGTTTTAAAGTGTATATGTTTTTTAATATGCATTTATTTAAAACTGTATTTATTTGCAGTATTTGCACATTAATATTAACAATATATGCTTTATTTAATGCTACATTGCACTTTGTAATCAAATGTTTCTTCTATGTCTATTATGAGCCCGTGGTCACATGGTTACTGCACTGTCACTTTAAAATGTATGATCACTCCTCATGGCGTCATGTGATCAAGGCCTTTCAGAGGCCGAAACGCGTCATGGCAGCAGTGCATGGTCAAGGAAAATAAATCTTTTTGCACTGAATTTGGGTCCGTACCGTCCTTTCAAAGAGTTTGGAGTTTGTGGCGGATTGCGTGTGCATATATATATATATATATATATATATATATACTGTGAAAATAATTAAATAATTCTACGTAGCAAATTCTGGAATTGCCTCATTGCCTTTCAGCAGTCTATACAAAGTGTGCATTGGCCAATTGGAATCCAAAATCAATCAATTCCTGCAGACACGTATGGAGCATTCACATACGCCTTACTATCAATAGGAAAATAGTGAGTCTCATCCTCGGTCCACCCTTTTCTTTTTAGAAGGGCCTCACTGAACATTCCAGGCACCAAGGCACTTGACAGGTAGTATAAGTGAAATTTGCAATGAATAATAATACATATTGAGAATTTTATAATTAATACTAATAAAGGATTTTTTTCTAGGGGAGTTCTAGTTGGATACGTTCACTACGCTGGCAAATAAAAAGAAGGGCCTCTTTGAGTTTCATATCACTCTTGACATAAAGTCATATGATGCCATGTCCCTCATTTGTTTTGACTCTAATCATTGTACTGCTGCCCCTTGCTACAAGTTGGGCACATTGTGGAAGTTTAGATAAGATATAGATTGCATGAGTGAAGGGCAGAGAGGTAGCAGTAGTGTAAGCTCTAGAGTAGTGTGATGTAGTGACTAGCTTGATTAGAAAGGTGAAAGAACCTAGATATATTCTGGTCTTAATATACAAAGTGAGTATCAAGAGATTGCTCCTTATCTGCCCACACGTCACCAATCACCTCTGCCTTGTTATTGTTTCAAATTCTGACAACTGTCTTTGAACCAACTGCCCACATACACCATACAAAAGAAAATGCTCCGCTGGATGTCTGTAAACACAAGATCATATGTGAAGTATTACGTCTTGTGCTTCAGCTTGTGGGTGCTGTCATGTCCGTATAGTCTCAGAATGCTGGATGAGTGTTTTTGGTTGTGCAGCAGAGCCTTTTCTGCAGTTCTGCATCTGCCTTTCTGCAGCCTGTACTTCACTTCCACCCACCGTTCTCAAATTCTGTTGATAGTATTGGCCAATGATTCGCATAACTGGCAAAAATATACCATTTGGGGGGAAATGTAATGCACAGGTGAGGATGTTCATCCTTAGACTATAATTTCCTCTGGATGTTAAGTCACTGACAACTTTCTTTCTCTGCCAAGGTAAGAGTGCAAAGACACCACTCTGCTTGTTCTTCATCTTCATCACACATAGGCTGCAATGCCCCTTGAGTGGATGGAACACTGTCTTTCTGACACACAGAATTCTTTATCTCATAAAGATCCACAAATAAGACCTCAAAACCAATGCCAAATAACCTTTCAGAGAGTTGTTTTATACTAACATTGGATTTTAGTAGCATGTGAGCTACTTAAGCCAGTGACCTAGAGTTGAGAGTCTTAAATTCCACTTCAACCAAATATCAGAGCTTTCGAATTGACCAGCTCCTAAAGAGCTAGCCAGTCTTTTTACATCTTTAAGGCAGCCTATTCTTGCCATGATCGATAATCACTTACTAGTGTCATTCTCACACTCCTAGAGTCATTCCAAAAAGTCTAAACAAGTAATAGCAAACTAACATTCTACTAGAATCTAGGCAACCCTTTTCAGGTTTTAAAATCCTAGTTAGCAAAAATGATTACATTAGTGGAAATTATATCATATATCACTGTGACTTTGATAATGTCACATAAAATTGCATTACTATGCCTTTTATTTGGATTTCTTTTCATGGCTAGTGATGACTTCTGAACACGATTCACAGCTTTGTCACAGAATGATTCCCAATAGGTTCTCCTAATTTGAGTCAAATTGAAAATTAGTACACTGTGGTAATAGTTACATTCCCTTATTATAAATCTATGTCAAGTGTCCAATTAGTTCAAGTGAAACAAATGAGGACCACTGCTCCCTGAATGCAGCACTGATTTATAAAATGAAAGCCCAAGAGTTGAAAACTGGTGTCTGAATAACGTAGAGCAATCTGCAAACCTGTTTATGTGTTAATCTGGAGAAAGCTCATTTTGTTAATGCTCCAGTAGAAAAAAAATTCATACACACTGAAAGTGATAGATTCAAATCCTGGTGGGTTAACACACCAATTCACCCTGCCACAGGTAAATCCACATAATAAGGACTTCCAACCAGAAATCCAACTCTTAAGGTGTAATGATCTACTTATTTGTACAGGTAAATCAAGGCTAAGGAAAGGAAAAAAGGGAGGTGGAGAGCTGGGAGGATGTGTGTTGGTCATTTGAAATTAAGGAAACACCAAAAAAGCAGTGATCGAAGTGGGTGGTATGTATTGTTAACTCTGTTCTTCTTCTATTTTTTTACCAAAAACACTTTCCATACTTTTTGTTAAAAAGAAGCTATTTCTGAATGGTTAATGACAACCTTGAGATGCCTCTGACTGAAAGGGAAGGGAGGAGGTCTCATGCACTGTGATTCCAAGGGAGAGGCAGACAGCAAAAATAGAAACAAGCTTACTCACCAGGATTCCAGCTATGGCGCCTGTTACCTGAAAGAATTTTAAATGTGTGCAATGGGTTAATCAGCAGATCTAAAGGTCACTTGTGAGCCAGTACATGGCTTTAATTGATGGAGTCATTTGATGCTTCCTTGTGACAAAGATTAAGGGCCTTATTACGACTTCGGAGGTCCTATAGCGGACGGTGCTGTAGGACTGCTAAAGCCGTGGCGCGGTGCTGCTGCCTGCCAGATTAGGACTTTAATCCTGGTCTGGTGGGCAGTCATGTGGTGGTCTGACAGCAGCGGTCTGTGAGGCTCATAGAACAGCCTCACAGGAAGACCGATGCTGCCAGAGTGCCCACTGCACCATCCTGCACGGTGTGGCATACATGCCACACTGTGCAGGAAATGGGGGTGCAAATACAGGTGGGCACTACATATGACCCCCCAGGCCCAAATCAGGCAATGGACCCTGTTAGGGCCCCCTTTGTTGCCATTCTGCCACCCTTTTCATGGCTGGTTCACAGCCATGAAAAGGGCTGTGAAATGTCACCTCAGAATATGCTCAGCGGTGCCGGCTTCGGCACCGCAAGCATATTCCTTCTGGTGAAAGACCGCCGGCCCAGCGGTATCCTTGATCCTGGCAGTGCCGGCAGTCTCTTGGCGGTCCGACCATCGCAGTTATAATACTGCGGGCTGTCCTGCACTGTGGCGGTGGTCGGATCACCACCACGGGTTTGGCGGTCCTATGGACCCCCTATACTCATATTAAGACCCTTATTCTTTTTGAGAGGTAATGTAGGGGTGTTATCAGCTGAGTTCTGGAGAGCAACATTTTAATGGAAATTTATAAATGAAGGTCTGCACTAGGTACAGCCTGACTGCATATTAATAAATTATTTATTTTGAAACAACTTGTTTTAGTTTAAACACTAATGGCCTGAATTAGAGTATGGTGGCAGCCCACTGTCCATCAGGGTGAAGGAGGTAATTATCTTTGGCACCTTGGCTGTACCAAAGCCCACCATATTTAGAGATCTCCCCCGACTCTGCAGAGATCTCTTTGCCATCAGAGGAGTTGCCACTTGGGAGGCCCCTTTGAAGGGACTAACAGTTTGCTGAGCAGCCAACATGTTTCAGGTGACAGCTCAGCAAATGTCTTTGTTTTTCAAACAAAACTTTCAAAGTGGGTGTTTAGTGATGAAGGTTTATTTGAACACAAGTAGTACACATAAAGAGCCCCAAGGACCCCACCAGTCCCCACCACGTTCTCCAGCTGTCTCCTGCTCAAACCCCTTTTGGAACATTGCTATGTCATAAAAGAACCTTGAGTATGTCACCAATATATCAAGATAAAAATACACTCCACAACAAACACAACCACACATTAACTATACAACATATTTCCTCCTTTTGTTTTCAACTATTACCCCCTATTTCACACCACAAAAAAAAAGATTTAAGAGCAAAAAACAACATCTATACCAACAATCTTTTAGGTAATCATTTTACATGTGAACTCCTTCTTAGCAATCTGTCATCACCACTGGATTGTAGGACCACCATAGAGCTTTCCTTAGCATTGTCCCAACTACTCTTCGTAGATACATAACAACATAACATAACAGGTGTATATCTGTACTCTTACTCACTTTGGCAGCGCGTGACACATTCCCCCACTGGCCACTAGAAACCTGAACAGAATTGCCACACACTCTTTTTACTTGAACAGGTTCTTTAAATTTAGATAACCCTTTCCTCAACAACAAAGGATCTTTAATATGAATCCAGTCTCCTGCTCTCACCATCACCATATTCCTAAGTTTTTTTCATTCTGGCAAACTCATCACCAACTCTTGGTCTTGACACTTCATCACTAGCTACTTTCGCTTTTCCAGAAACCTCTTTAACATTAACACCCACAACTCAGATGTCAGACACCCATCCAGGGAAAAGACTTGAACTCACACTTCTTCCCCATATCACTTCAAAGGGGATCTGTGCCGTAACTGAATGCGGAGTGGTGGGATATGACCATATGGTATCTCTAATTGCTTCCTCACAATTAATCTAAGACTTCAACACACTCTGAATGCTTTTTATTAGAACCTTATTGAACCTTTCAACCTTGCCATTAAATTGTGAACAATAAAGTGGTGTGCGTGAGTGTTTAATTCCATATTTCAGGAAAAATTCCTTCATGACTGTCAAAGTAAACTGTTATCAGACAACACTTCTGCTAGAGTGCATTCTCTCTAAAAATAATTCCTTAAAAAATGTGATCACACTGTCTGTAGTTGCCTCTACCACACCTTTCACCTCCACCCATCTTGACAAATTAACACAATGAAATATCACATATAAGCAGGCAAAACAAGAAAAAGCCCCCAAAAAATCAAAAGATACTTTCTTTCATACCTTATTAGGACTACAAGACACCCTGGGTTCTGGAACCGAAGTAACAAGATGTTTATCACTCAGACAACATTGAGAACATTCACAAACCACGTTGTCCACCTCACCATCCATTGACAGCCACCAATACATGGCTGCTATTCTCTTTTTAGTCTATGTCATGCCTAAATGTACTGCTTGTACAGTTTACACAATTCTATTCCTGTAACATCCAGAAGGAATTAACTTGTCTCCTCTAACTAAAATGCCAATTCCCAAAGACAACTCATTTGCAATCTTCCAGAAAGGTTTAAAATTCTATATAAAGCTCTTCCCTCTGTGCCACCCAATCAAAACATATTCTGTGACCTTCTGAAGGATTTTATCAGACGCTAAAGCCTTGTGCCAGTCACCCAGACTCGCAAACACCAACCCTTGACTTTTGCAATAATGCATTCTTCCACATCTTCTTATATACTTTGCTCAGAATTATTATCAATCAGTAATCTTGGCAAGCAATCAGCTTAACAATTCTTTCCTCCTGGTTTATAAATTACTTCAAAACTGAATTCTAAATGTTTTCCAGTCAGACATGCCAGCCTACCAGTGGATTTCTTGATTTTGATTCTTTGAAGAATGTTCACTACTGGTCTGTGATCCGTTTGCAAGCAAAAATGTCTACCCCACACATATTGCTTGAATTTTTCCACACCCCACGTACATGTTAACATTTCTTTTTCAATTACATAGTACCTAGATTCCACTTCAGATAATATTCTGGAAGCAAATCCTATTGTTGTTTCTCTGTCACCATCTCATTGAAAACGTTTAGCTCCCAGACCATATGCGCTAGCATCCATAGTAATTACCGTCTTACGCCCTTCCACATTGGTTGTAGTGCTGGGGCAGAAACAATTCTGTTTTTGATGAGTTCAAAATGTTGCTGACATTCAGTGGACCAAACAAACTCAGAATGTTTGTTTTGCAAATTTTGAAAACACTCTGTGCCTGATTATGCTACGGCGGTCCATTGGGCCACCATAGTTATAGTAGCAGTCCGTGGACCGTCAAACTGGTGGTCCACCCGCCGTATTACAACTAGGGCGGTCTGGCCACCACAGGACCGCTGCAGCCGCCGGGGATCCGTGATCCTGGAGCAATGGCGCAGCGGTCAGAGGAAGTAATATGCTGGCAGTGTCGCTGCAGCACTGCCAAGCATATTACGACTTTCCTCACTGCTCTCATTTACCTGGCAGTGATCCTGTCATGAAAAGGGTGGTGGTGAGGAAACTAACAGGGCCCTTACTGGGCCCCCTGCTACTCCTGGATAATGGGGTGCATGCAGGGGGGCACATGTTGTGCCCCCTGTGCAATTGTACCCCCAGTTCCTGCACACTATGGAATGCACAATATTGTGCATCCACATTGTGCAGGAACAGGCTGTGGTGGTCTCACGTCAGTGCATGTCTAAGGCACACCTATGTGCCTTAGATACACACTGCTGTAACATCACCGCAGCACCTACCACCCGCCCAGGATTATTCTCGTAATCTAGCGGGCGGTCTGACTGTGGGTTTGGCTTTTCACATCACATGATCAAGACTGCTGTACAGTCAAAATGAGCTATGAGAACTGTTGATTAAACTTCACCGTTGCAAGCTTGACTGAGTCCTGAATGTGCAGTTCAAACTCTTTTTGCTGTTGGATTTATTTACCGGCACGCTCCACCGGCAAGCGCACCACCTCCCACGGGTCAAAGGTCTCGGAGGGAACATCTTCGTTGTATATATTTTATATTTTTAAAGTTTACAAAAAAATTGTAAATTATAATATACATTTAAATTATTATGTTAATAATAGTTTTGAGTTATATATGTTTAAATAGACGTACAAATATAGATATATATGAGTTTTGTTTCTAAAATAAGTATAACATTTATATATATATTAATTACTTAAATATATTTAATTATAAGTATATTACTGTTAAATATTAATATATTTCCTGTTTATTTTTAATTATAGATATGTTAACTTATATTAATGTATAACAATATTTTTTTTAAATTATTTTTGTTATTTACATTATAAGTATAGGATAATTATATTTTTGTGTCTGATATTATTGACTCAATATTTATATACCATGGTATTTGTGGTTTCAATATTTAGTCACTGAACCCCAAATGACTTTCTGCAAAACTGGAATGTACTGGAATGTACCATCAGGAGTCACAAAAGTTGACGAGATTCTTTAGCAAACACCACCGGATGGTATGCCGCCTTTAAATCCAATTTTGTAAACCATTTGGCCTGCCCCATCACCTTTTGTAAAGGTCTTCGATTCGTGGAATAGGAAAATTCTCAACCCATATAGCCTCATTCACAGACTTCAAATCAATACATAAGTGCAGTTCACCAGATCTCTTTTAAACAAAACAACTGGCGACAGCCAAAGAGTAGCATCTACAAGTTCAGTGATACCATCCTGTTGCATTTGAGAAAGAATATAAGCCAAGTCACTTCTAACACTAAAAGGGATGATGCATAATTTGTGCTTAACAAGGAAATATCCCTCTTTCATTTTAATGACATGCACAAAATCTCAGATTTCTCCAGCCTTGTTTGAAAAAACCTTGGTGAACTCAGAAATCCAATGAACATATTCACTGGCAGTAGTACCCCCAACACTGTGGCTTTCTTATAAAACTACAGGATGTTTCCTCCCAGGTCTTATTACTATACCAAAACAGCCTGATGCCACCACCCAAGCACACTGATTCCCTTCTTAGGCTCCGATTACGATTGCAGTCGGTCAGACCACCGACCGCTATTGCGGCAGTCAGGAGCGCACCCGACAAGCAGGTGGCGGTCTGACCACCGCATTTCGATGCGACCACCAGGCTGGCGGTTACAAAGATGTCGGAACTGCGGTGTTGACATGCCAATGTAAATGGCCGCAGCACATGCCACCGCCTTGAAGCACCACCAGCAGGCCCTTGCACAGTGAGCCATGTACCATGCAGTGCATGGCACACGGTGCAGGCAGGTGAGTGGGGGCACTACATGTGCCCCCATGGCCTCTTCTCAGTGGCCAATGATACCAGGGGGCCCTGTTTGTGGTCCCCATATCACTTTCAGACAACCTTTTCATGGCAGTGTTCCCACCATGAAAAGGCTGTCGGAAAGGAATATCCAAATCCCCATGGTAGTGCCTGGTTCGGCACCACCGTCATTCAGGGCCGCAACTCTGACTGCCGCCCCATCCGAATCTGAGATCCTGGCAGAGGCAGTGGTATGGAATCTGACCTCTGTGGTCTGATCGCCAGCACCATAATGCGGCGGTCAGACCAAAGGGCTGTCGCTTGTCGTTGGCAGTCCGACCACCAACGTAAGCAGCCCCTTAGTCACATAAACCTTGCCTTTGATAAACTTGGTAGAAAAACCAATGTCTGCCCAAAAATATCCCACCAAATCTATTCTGCTCCCCTTAAAGGCTGTGGTAATCACATTGGGGGTAACAGCACCTGGTCACGCCACATCTCGGAATTAGTAATGTCAATAATGGTGATCATTACTCCAGAGTCCACCAAAAAGGAAATGGTCACTATAACATTTGGAACTGACATTATCCTCCGCACTGATATCAACCGCAAGTACTAATTCTTCAACCTTGTTTTCCAAACATTTTAAATCCTCCATTGTATCAAGACACTGCAAAGTACGAACACCTGTGTCTTTTGAAGACTGTGGCTTCTGAAAATTCCCTAGACGTTTACCCCCTCTACTCACTTTACCAAAGTGACCCACCTTGTTACATTTCCAACATTCTTGAAAAATAGCAAGGCAATTCTGACAACTGGAAACATGAAATGCAGAACTACATCTAAAGCATAAATGTTTGGTATTACCCACCCCTTTGGGTACCAGTGTACCCTCTGTTTGATGTTGATACTGATGATTGAAATGTTGTACCATGTTGGAGCCTTGCTTGACCACAGGTACCTGCTGAGTTCCACTATCAAAAAATTTGGAATCCACCCTAGAGGACTCTATGCTCTTAGCAATAACACCCGGTTCATCTGACGTGGGATTCTTACATGCCACTAGACGTTGCTGGATTTTCTTAGAATAACGTTTTACTACTAACTGATCCCTTATTAGGTGTGACGTAAAGTTCTCAAAATCACAATAAGAGGCCAGAACTTTCAATGCAGTAATAAACGAATCAACAGATTCAGAAGGAGCCTGCACTTTTGTAAAAAAAATTATGCCGCCGTACTACAATGTTGACTTTACCTTCAAAATGAGTTTTCAACTGTTTAAAAGCACTCTGGAATTTATCCAATTTTCTTCTTGACTAGGATTAAAATCAGGTAGATGATCACAAATATTCTGACCTTCAACACCTAAATAATATTACAACAGACTCCTTTTCCCATCTGGCCTAAATTTCTGACCGTAAATTGCACCCAAATAAGCATTAAATGATCAGATCCAAATACGCCATTTCAATAGGGGCTCCCCAGGTTCTTGCAAGAAGGGAGCTGGAGGGGTGACAGTTTACATAATAATGCACCTCTACACCCCAGACTCCAACACATGTTCTAATTGCACATATAAAAACAAAATGAATTGGCCCAAATAGCGTGTTAATTGCTGTCAGCACTGAAATCCAAGAGCATGCTAATCGCTGTGGCCAAACTGACACTTCTAAACAAAAAGTGTGCCAATCGCTGTCATACTATCCCAGACTGACACTCGCTAAATTAATAGTGAAGAAGAAAGCGTGCCTATTGCTGTTATGATATCCCAGATTGACACTTCTGCCTTGGAAGCGTGCCAATCGCTGTTAAACACAGATACAATGCTCCAATATCTGACAGTAGATGGCACTGTTGTATAGGAATCATAATGTCACATGTGCAGCCACTCCTGATATCTTCTCGAGTAGTTATGCTTGAAACCAAGACTGCAGAAAGAGAAACACAATAGCCAACTCACATGCTCTTGAGTCAGGTAAGTTCATCAAACAATTATTACTAATAATGAGACACGCTCTGCCTGAAAGATGCGCTCACATAGAAAGACACACCATAGCTGCCAAGGTTTCAGATTGCTTTGTGTGAAATTTTCGTAATTTCTGTGCAATTATGAGTGACATTTCAACGACTATGAGTGACACTTCCTCACGATCAAAATCAAACAATGAAGATGAGGGAAATATCTAAAATTAAACCCATTTGAGCAACTAGAAACTCTAAGATCTTAAAACTGGAAGGGCACTTAGGTGTGAATGCGCGAGGCGCTCTGATTCTAAGCACCTCGCACCACTGCCCCCCGCCCCCTTCCCCAGGACCTCCCTAGGTTCTGTGGCGCTCCCTCCACCCTATCATGACTCTCTCACGCACCAGGAGGACGCCCAGGCTGCAGACACACTTTAGAACGAATGTAGGATCATGTCATGTCATGTGTAAATGTGCGAGGACCTCTGCTTCTAAACGCACCTCTAGCCCTCCCTGGGTTTTGAGGTGCTCTGTCTGCCCGACGATGCCTCTCACACTTGTAAGAGGACGCCCAGGCTTCAGGCACAGAGAGCACGTGCAGCCTCGTGCTACAGGTGTGAATGTGCGAGGCGCTCTGCTTCTAAGCACCGCATGACACTGCCCCCGGACCTGTGGCCCTTGCCGAATCGAATCCCAGCTGTGTTAATCAACGTACAACGTGCCGAGGAGATCAAATGAGTATGAAACTATCACCTTTACAGTGACTTGAAACTGTGAAACTATAATGGCCCACATTCTTCAAATATATCATTACTTAGATACCGGGCCGCGCATTTCTCCTCATTTAACATATTACTTTTATCATCTATACAGCACTCTAAATTTAATATTTTAATAATATTTCACCAAATTGAAAATTTCTACGTAAAACAGTTAAGTGTGGACAATCATAGAATGATGTAGAGGAGATGGTCTGTAGAGAAGTGTCAGAGGTTGAGCCTCTCAACAAATTAAAGTACGGGTTACGTGAGCTGTTTCTCTAGTGCTTACAGACTAGCCCAAACAATCTAGGTGCTCGGCACGGACAGAACTTTGTCTAGGAGCACCTAATACTCACTGCATAATGTGCTCGCTGTCGTCAAGACCTAAGTTACTCTTGAGTTGCGCCCGGCAACAGCTCACAAGGGACTCGCCATCCTTGAAATGAATGTCAACTACCAACTAAGCTTCCTAGTACTAAGGCCAGACAACCTACATACCGGAGTATGTACGCTACGGACACAAACGACGGACAAAAGGTAAACTGCACATATCCCTAGACAACCGACTGATCGTCTAGCTACTAGAATGTGCCAGCAGTGGGCGTTACTGTGAGTGCAGGACAAAACAGGTTTAGAAACCTTCGATTTCGTTCTTTATTTACACAATTTTTTTCATAGCGCAATCATTGCCCGAATTAAAGCAGTTTACAACAAAACCAAGTTACAAATGGTACTGAAAATCGCTCCCAAAATTGTGGGATAAATCGAATAAATGAGTCCAATCTGCGGTAACAAGAAACGGAACAAGGGTAGGATAAATACATAACAGCATCGATTAACCAGGTTGAACAGCATTCCCACACTTCTTACAGGACGTGATGAACCCCAAGCCTGCAGGAGCAGCGCGCGCACATCATGTGCTGTCAGCCACGCCAGTGTGCTTTAGGTAGCGCTAACGGCTTGACAGCCAGGCGATATGCCTATAATGCGTGACAATGCATTTCAGTGCGGTGATGCGGACCACCACATTAGAATGCGTTAGTCTAATGCCTGATGCGTGCTACTTGGCAGGACTGACACACTCCAGCTGGGAGATACGCTCGAGCAGGGAGGGAGATGCGCTCAAAGAGAAACCCGCTTGAGGAGAAACGCGCTCAAGCAGATAGACGCGCTCCAGCTGGGAGACGCACTCGAGCACAGAGACGCACTCATGGAGGTAAGCACTCTCTGGGTCGTGTGGGTGAAACGAAAAATAGCTGGAGATAAGCATGTGCTCACAAATCATGCGCTCGAGCACCAGTCACAACTAAATGCCTCAAAGTGAAAGCGCTAATTGTCTCAAAGCGTTGCAGCGTGTAAAACAGTACAGTTGACCATGGGCTAATTCCCCCTGAATTCCGTGAACGGCTTGTCTAAATTAAACACCGCAAAGTTGAAGTCTCTTCCACCATCAGCACATGGTCTCCTAGGCTCTGGGAAAAGGTAGTCCACACAATCTTCTTGCCTCCATGCAAGGTTCTTCACAGCCACTCATCTCCAAATTGTAGTGATGAAGGCACAGATGTTGCAAACCATAAGAGGTTTGTTTAAACACAAGAAGTACACATAAAGAGCCCAGAAGACACCACCAGTCACCAACACCTTCTCTGGCTGTCTCCTGCTGAAACCTCTTTTATAATATTGCTATGTCATAAAGGAACCTTGAGTATGTCACCAATCTATCAAGATAAAGACACACTCAACATTAAAACCACCCACACATAAACCAACTATACATCAGGGAGTTTGTTTTTGAAAAATAAAAAAAACAATGAGCCTGACTTGCATGGAGTTTTTTCCAAGGGGTGGGTTAATTTTTTTTTCTGTTCGAGATTGCTAGGCTATCCCTAGCATTCCCAGGCACAGCCGACACAGGTAAGAGGAGTGGGGTGGGGCGGGGTGGGGGGAAGTTGACAGATGACGGGATAGGAAATATTTAATAAAAAAATAAATAAAACCACTTACCTTGTGCTCGCCGCATCAGCTATGCGGTGAGCGCAAGGTAAGTGGTTTTATTTTTTTAAATTTAATTTTACCTATTCTGTCGTCTGTTGACTTCACCCCGCCCCACCACCCTACCGCTCTTACCTGTGCCAGCCGCACCTGAGCATTCCTGAACTGTAAACAAACAGTGCTTCAGACCTTCCATTTAAAATAGGGAGGATGGTCTGATGCACTTACATTGATGGAACCAACTCCATAGAACCGTCAGTGTAGGGGTTCTAACGGAGGAGCCAGAGGGGGGCACCACAATCAGAAACATGACGGTCTACCACACTCAAAATAGAGCGTGTGAACTATCGATTTGGTGGACAGGGTACCCTGGCACATTTGTGGAGGAGTATAATGTCCGCCAAACTCTAAATCAGACCCCAAATCTCTCTGCACATTTTGCATCAGCCTATCTTATACTGTGTGATACAATTTTAAAATAATGAATTCACAATGCTTTCTGTTGCAGGCTGGGACCTCGAGCACTATAAATGCACGTCACTATTCCGCTCTGCACCAGCCAGGCTTCAGTTCTATTACTGTAAATGGAAGAACAAACGGCAGACCAAGGTCAAGCACATTCAGTCCATGAGTACTAGTAATTCGTACAGTGGTGCGATCTCTTCCCACACCCGCCGTCCTAAGGTGTGATGTAGGGGCCAATTTTAAACAGAAGATGGAAGGTGCACTCGTTTCAAAGTAAAGTCAATCTGCGGCAATAGTATATTCAAAAAGTCTTCTTTTATTCAATCAAGCTTTTTAAAAACTGGCGCACAGCCAACGCGTTTCGTTCCCATTTCTTTGCCAGGGGGAACTTCATCAGGGCTCTTATATCTCAAGGGTTCTAAGCGCATTGGGTATAAGATGGGCCTCAAAATCCAATATCATCAATGGCCTTTCATATGAAACTATCTTTAGTAACTTCTATGCGGCAAGACTTTTTGAATATACTATTGCCGCAGATTGACTTTACTTTGAAACGAGTGCACCTTCCATCTTCCATCTTCTGTTTAAATTCAGTTCTATTACTGTCTGGTTACAGACACAGACAATTGCAGTGATCTCATTAACCAAATGAGCTTTCACAACAAAAAAGTGTGCATATTCCACTAATTATTTCAACTTGCATTTATTTTCTATTAAAAGTATGTCCCTATATGTTTTATTCACCGGAAGGTGAAAGGCCAAAAACATTATTGCAGAATGTAGGAAATACCATCTTTTGCATGATGTTGTCACAGATTTTGAGCTATCTGTTTTGCTGGCTTTAGAACTCTGTGCACTTTACACCTGCTAACCAGAAGTAAAGTACCTTTGCTCCTCCTTTAAACATGGTTCAATTGGCATACTCCTAATTGGTGTACTGAACTTGCATATAAGACCCAGGTATATGGTACAAAGTGTACCCAGGGCCTGGAAGTAAAATGCGGCTAGTGGAGTGCAGCTCCTATTGTGCCATTCACTACAGTAGCAGTGCAAATATGGCTTCAAGCCTACCATTGTAACCTGACTTAAAATTGTAAAAACTGTAATTTGGTCCCTTTTGACAGGTTAAAACCATTAAGTCAACCCTATGTACACATTGTAGTCCACAAGGTAGATTGCATGGTATTTAAAAATAGAACACATAGAAATGTAAAGTTAACATGTCCTTACAGTGACTACCACCCAAATGTTATTCTCACTGTACAAAGGCTGGTTGGCCCCACCAGGCAGGGCTGCCCCCTCTCCCCAATGCTTTTTTCATTGGCACTAGAGCCCTTGGCGTATAAGATCCGACAGCTACATGTTAATGCTGCACTGGGATTTCGGCAGCATCCGCTTGCCATTTCACTGTATGCGGACGATATGATGCTATAAGTCCGGGAGCCGGCCACACATCTAGCACCCATACTACGTGAATACGTCCTATTTGAGAGACACTCAGGATTGGGCATAAATTGGGCAAAGTCCACGGTCTTCCCACTAACTCATTGCACAGAGGCAACTGTCTTTGAGTACCCACTTGCCTGGTCTACGGAGCCAGTAAAATATCTGGGGGTCTGGGTGCACAGAGACCCTGATATGGCGCTCAGTATGAATTACGGGCCCGTGATAACTAAAATTACCGAACAAGTTGCCTGATGGATGCGTCTCCCATTGTCCCTGGCAGATAGAATTGCGGTGGTGAAGGTGACTATTCTTCCCAAGCTCCTCTATTTGTTTGTAAACATTCCGATGACCTTGAATACGGCACTTTTTAAAACATTACAGTCCTGTTTGTTGGCCCTGGTGTGGGCTGGTAAGCAGCTGAGATGTGGATAGAGCACTCTGACAGTGCCGTTTGAACGGGGGGGGTTTGAGGCGCCCGATCTGCGTCTGTACTATCTGTGTGCACAGGCGCAATTCGCAGATTACTGGCATTTTCCTCAACGTTATCTGCCACACTTAGCTGTGGAGGAGGACACTGCCTTTCCAATCCCGCTTACCGCTATGGTCCTACACAATGGAGATGGAGGACCCAGGAAATAAATTGACATGGTCAGGAGCACTGTCAGGGCGTGGAGAGCTTTGGGTGCTTGTGCAGAGAGAGAGTATTTGTATGCGCCTGCCATGCCAATTGCTGCGCACCCGGGTATCTCAGCAGCGCAGGAACGCGGGGCAATGAGTGTCTTGCAAAATGCAGGAGTTACTAGGCTCAGAGACATGTATATAAATTGGCTGTTCCTGTCCCTGGATGATTTTCTGGCAGGGAAAGCATATAAGTCAATGCATGGGTTTACATATACTAGACTAAGCATGGCTGTGAGACCACTTCATCCTGAGTTCCCTCAAGAGCCACAGATGTTGAAAGCATTACAAGTAGTGTTGACTGTAGCGGAGAGCAAGGGGCTGATCACTAGACTATACTGCGCTTCCCAGCGGGAAAATGCTGTGTCTAGCTCCTCATCCCTTGAGAAGTGGAATAATGAACTGGTTGTCCCTATGGCCTGGGAGAATTGGGAGGTATGTTGTGCACTGACAGGGCGCTTAACGGCCAACTGCGACCTCCGAATAATACACTTTAAATACTTACATCAGCTGTATTACACCCCCGCACAACTGATGAGATATGGTTTACGGGAGGATGCTGGATGTGTCAGATGCGAGGCTGATGGGGCTAACTTTATGCACCCGACCTGGGGATGTGCTGCTATACATGACTTCTGCCAGCGTTTTGGCAGGTATTAACGGACATGACCCTGGAAACAGTTGAGTGCACACTGGAGCTTTGTTTGTTGGGGCTGATGAAAAAGATAAACGCCTCGTAATAGACGCATAGTTGCTATTTCTACTTTGTTTGCAAAACGTGCTTTCGCAATGCATCGGGGGTGGTAGAACTGTCCCAACTTTGGTAAAATGGATCAAAGACCTGGTGTATTGTAAAGAACAAATCGACATATATGCTGAGGAGCTGCCGGTGTCGTCCAGGCCTAAGGACTTTTGGTCACCATTGACTGAGTACCTGATGGAGCACCCTGACATGTCATAAATGTTTATGAGTAACTGGCATCTTTATGTTAGTATTGACCTGCAAGACCTGAAAGTGTAAATTAACTGCAATTGCGAAGGGACCATGTTACACTGCTCTGCATGTTCTGATGACTGTTTAAGGTTGAAATAAGGGGGGATGGGAAAAATACTTGTATCCTATGTTCTATCCTGTTTTGTTGCAGTGTGCGCACCTTGTGCATACTGTCCTATGTAATTTGGCAATGCAATAAAAAAATTAATTTAAAAAAAAGGCTGGCTGTCCCACAGAGAAACACTGGGAAGCAATATTTACTCTGCTATCTCAGGGTAGATACCAGCTAGAAAAAGTATTCTAAATAAAAAAAAAAACAATTCAATGGTGAAGTCAGATTTTTAATAAATATTAAGGAAAAGTAACTTTTGGAAAGTTACTTTTTCTGTGCCTAAAGGTCCTGAAAGATAATTTACATGAGCCCTTGAACTGTCACCCAGCTGGTGAATGGCCTTGAATGAGGTGTGAAAACTGTTCCTAGAGTAGAGACAACAGCCTGGGTGTGGGGAGTAGTTTTGTTCCTCTGGCAGAATGACCACTTGAGCTGTGCTCAGGAACATAATTTACTTCAAAGGAGTCTCCCCTGTCACAAGGAAATGTCAGATGACATCTGGACAGGCACCTTCTTATGTTCTCTCAGTCAGGTAGGCATCAAATCCAGTGGGGGACAGTTGCCCCCAGAACAGGTTTGGAGTGACCACAGAGGAGGGGCTGCCCATTACCCTTGCCACACCACTGAGTGGGCACAAAGGCTCTGTATAAAGAGACGAAGATTTAACCATTTTGAATTTTAGGAGCGAGGGGCACTGTCAAATTGTTTGCAGTAAGGCAGACGAGAACTGCTGTAGAAGTTTTTAATGTTACCCATGGAAGCCTTTACCCCATTGGTTAGAGAGGGCCCAGGAGTCACCACCACTCACAGCCTAGTGCCAGGCAAAACTGTACCATGCCCTGACACCCTCCTCAAAATGCTACTGGATCTGAGGAAGAACAGAAGAGGATTGGGGCTGCTGTCTGTAACCTCAGAGGAGCCCTGAAGGTCTGGATCTGCTCACTCTTCTACCCAGAACAAGGAAGTATACTCCAAGGGTCAGGAGCGTGACTTCGTATTCAAGCTTCTGGGACTCAACAAGCCATTATGTTCCGGGGATGACTGTTGTGTTCGACCTGCAGCTCTAACAATGCTGATCCTGCAGAAAGGGATTGCCAATCTAACTCCAGACCGAGTCATCCAGGTATGGGGTCTCAGGCTATCCAAAGAGATGGGCAGAGAGTGCACCCATTATGTTCTCAGAGTAGGGGTAGAGCTAGGTAGGGATATATAGAAATGTAACTGACAAGGTTGGACTGTTCAATCTTTTCACCATGTTCATAATGCTGGTAACCTTGCTTTGTTTCATCTGCCTAATAATAATCGCAGCTCATTCTTTCTATTCATGATTACGCTCATTTCAACAAATGTATTGAAATCTCTATTCGTATTTTTCTTGTGTTTTACCAAGGGCATGCATGAGTAAATAATGAAAGGGGTAAGATCTCTTTCCACAATTCCCTTGGGGGACAAAGCGTCATGTTCGAGGTTGCCAAAACCATCTGTTACCCTGGTTGTTTAGAGGTTCACCTGAGGCACTGTGAGAGCTAGCTTGGTATTGGGCTTACAGTTTCTGATGGTAAAGATGGGCTCAGTCCCTGCATTCTGAAGTCTTGTTGTCCTAATACGCAGTCCCACATTTTCTAGTGGGAACCATATAACAGTCAATCCTAAAGATTCCCAGCTGACCAGTTCTAACTGGACCTGACCTGCACCCTGCTGATGGCCTCTGCTGGAGTGAGCACCTGACCCCAAAGCGGTGCTGCTGTGGTCCTTGAACCCTTAGCCGTGTTTGGCTGACATCTCCTACCACTCCTGCAAACCTGGGACTTAAAAGCATTTTCAACATTAAGACCTCCAGAATACTGGGCAAAAATTGTTAAGATGATCCGTCCAAGGTATGTTGTGGCTGGGATGAAGAATCAAGTTTCTCTCACTTGGAGCTTCTCCGCAGCTGCAAATCCGATTCAGTGGAACCTAGTGGAGATGGTATCTGGCTTTGTTGAGCCCTCTTTGGATACAGCTCACACCCTTGCCTTGCTGGAGGATGTTGCGCTCCAAAAAAGGAGACTAAGTGCCAACGTAAGAATCTTGACTGGACGTAGCCAACAGAAGTATCCGACTGGCCAGAACTTCCCTGGGTCTTAAATTTGAATTTCTCCTGCTCTGAACTTTTCGTGTCAAAACCAACGGCTTCATTGAGACCACGTCCAATAGATATCAGACCTCTTGGAGCCCTCTTGGGCTACAGCCTGTTCCCTTGACTCTCCGAAGATTTTTGACTTCCATTTTTGAGACTCAGCCCCAAGGTGAGATCTTCGGCCGGGTCATTCCCGCTTCCTTTTCTGCTACCCGTGCTCCATCCTGGTTGGCCTCAAATCATGCTTGGATCCATGTCTACTGCAACCAACCGACCTGCATTGGCACTTAGTGCATTTTGCTGCTATTTTTACCTACAACTTTACATTTTCACATCTTTGGTTGTCCTTATTGGATTTTAATATTTTTGTGTCATTTTAGTTATTAAAAGTTACTCTATTTCTTCCAAATTCGGTTCAGGATTTTAAATGTTTTGACTATATTGCTGTTTTGGTATAGCATAAATACTTTACACATTGCTCTAAGTGAAGAATATCTCCTCTGTGCCATAGCTTTGAGGGGGCTGAGCTGCGGTTAATTTAGTGACTTTAATGGTTCATCCTGAAAAGGGTTGTGATTATTCCTTGAGATGGGAAGTTACCCACCCCAGTTCTTAATCCAATGTCTTACATTGAATATTTTGCTCTTTTTAGCCCTGTGTCTGGTCTCACCTCCCACCATAGATCTCAGGATCGTAGTGAACATACTTTTTTAAGCACTTCAACTGCTGAAACAAACTTATAATAATATAGTTTCAAAACCTTTTTATGGCGTTTCAACCTGTGGAACAATCAGGAGCTGGGGCGTTGGTCCACCTGCTGCAAGCGCAGCAGGCAAACACTGATAAATAAAATGGCATGTCAATTCCATTTTATTTATTTGCCACCGCACCAGCTCGCGCTGTGTACAGCGTGAGGATGGGGGCAGGGCTGAATCCTGCAATTGCAGGATGACAGCACTGGTTTACAGTGCGCTTGACAGATTGGCCGGCCGTCTTGAGATGGTGAGCTCGAGATGTGCACTGTAGACTCAGCAATCCGATGGCTGTGAAACAGCCTGGGGATTGCAGGCACAGGCCCCCAGCCTCAAAATGAGTGCTGGGTAAGCGTGCTCCCACCAATTCTGGAGCTGCTTTCACAGTACGCGAGCAGCTCCAGTATCATAGTTGCCAAGGTTTCAGAATGCTATGTGTGACATTTTCATAATTTCAGTGTAATTATGAGTGACATTTCAACGACTATGAGTGACACTTTCTCGCGATCAAAATCTAGCAATGAGGACAAGGGAAACATATAAGATATCAGAAATTACACCCATATGAGCAATGAAAAACTCTAAGGAGATCTTAAAACTGCGGCAAAGGCCCAGGAATGGAAAGGCACTAACCGGAGACTCCTCCTTGCAGTCCAGCTGCACAGACTATTGACACCAACTCAATTTACTAATCTGAAAGTAATCTAAGCTTTATGGGCAAAACAATATTTCATAAAGTAAACAGCTTCAGTTATGGTCCACTGCAGAACTCATTCCAAGAACTTAATTAACGTTTCTTGCACACTCACATTTTGTTAATACTCCACAGCCTTGCAGCGGACTAACTCATGGGAGCTGGAGGTCACATGGACTCTGAAAATGCACCTGAATTCTAAATATATTTGTAGCTAAAGTGAACGATTAAAGGATCAGGGGTCCCACCGTTTAAAACAGATTTGCATGTAGAAACTAAAATACGCTACTAACTGGGAGAAAATATCACAAGCCCAAACTATAATCTTGACACTATATGGAATAAAATTGTGTTTTTTCAGTACAGACTCCATCCGTGGGCATATTAAAAGGAACTACACAAAGTTTGCATAACTTGTGCATTTGGCTTGAAAAAACAATTTAGCGAGACCTCACAATTCACGTTACTTCGGGAGAAGCGTTGTTTAAGTTTAGTAATAAACTGAAAGGAACAGGTTAGTGCTTCCAAAAGAGGTACACGTTCAGCAGATTGATTCGCATAAAAATTAACTTGTACTTGTGCTCCTTTTATCAGCACAGGAAACTTTATTTTTTTAGTAGCAACACTTGTTTTACATTTTGGTGCGTACACCACCAGGAACAAAATGCAAGCACCTGACTTTATCACGCAATTGTTTCGGGTAATATGAGCAGCACTGTACTTACCACACAGCAAGTTCCGTGATGAAACACTGCCTTGTATCAGGGATAAGAGAAGGCCGTGTTAGCAACACACACACGGCATGAATCTTTCGATGCCTAGTGACCTGGTGACCAGTGCGTGGGAGGAGGAGGCCGGGCAAGCACTGGCTCCAAACAGGGACAGGCCCCGGCGCGCATAAGATGAGACCTGGAAGAAAGGCGCCGCTTTGACGCCTGCATGCGTGGCAAGGAAAAACAAAACTGCCGCCCGCCTGTGTCTGCCTCTGGCCAATCAGACCATGCATGGCCACAGGCAGACAAGGCGTCATTCCAGAGTTCACGAGCCTAGGGGCAGTCAGAGTCTGCTATTAATGACTGCATTGGTGAATAACTACTAGAGCTTCACATAGTAGATCTGCGCCGGTCGCCGCTCATCCCTGACCACCGGGGATATATCCACGGCATCAACTCTGCTAAGCAAGCGGACTGCAAGTTAGTCACCGTGGCAGTTCAGGTTTACCGCCCGCATCCTTAGTCCAGGGGCCGGCTGTCCTCAAGACTGCTATTATCCGCAATCAGTGACAGGTTGTCCTCGGTGGCCACTGCAACTGACGGTCACTGACTCCATGACATGAAGCTGAGCAAGGTGATGAATAATTGAATTCATCGTAGGACAGCATGCGATAGCGGCCCGGGCAGTGCTGCAAGAGCTAAGATTGCGGCGGCGCCAGCTCACCAGTAGCCAACCCAAGCCGCTTCCTCGCAAAACAAACACCCGCCCTCTCAAGCAGGACGTGACATCCCCCCTCCCCTCTGCGCCAGACTAATAAATGTATCAGACTGGCCTGGGCACTACCGCGACGTCAGGCTGTGTGAGAGCCGCGACGCAGAAATCAAAATGAAACATTGTTGCATTGCGCAGCCAGCCTAAGCAGCATCAACTCTGCTGCAAGACCCAAGCCTGCAGCAGGAACAGCGCGCGCACGACGCCAGGTAGGGCGCGCTGCCAGCTGCCACACTTTCACTCCATGATATAGTTTAGGCAGCGCTAGGGAGGCTGAGGTACTATGCAAATGCGTGACAATGCATTTCAGTGCGGTGATGCGGATCACCACACTGAAATGCGTTAGTGTCACGTCTGATGCGTGATACTTGGCAGGACTGCAGTATTGGTCGGAGTTTCGATCCAATTGCAGGAAGGAAGTCTTTCCTTTTCATGCTCGTGGACAGCAAACGGAAGTGCTGCACCGGACGTGCTCCGGAATTTATGGTGAGTCATGCGCCTTCGCGCCTTACCATTTTTCATTTAAGCCAGCCACCACTGATCAGGAGTGTGTTTCCAGGGTGGGAAAGTGAAATGAAATGAATGAAATGAAATTTGTACTTGTAAAGCGCACCCATACCCCCAAAGGGGTGTCCAGGCGCTGTACGCATACCGCTGTGGAACCCTTCCTGGCTTTTCCCTGTGAAATGTCCACTCCTGGGCACCCCCAGGGTGAAGCCAGGCATCCCAGCGCTGTTGGGGCCGTTGTGGAGATTAAGCAAGCCATTGCCCAGAGTTGCAGAGTGGGACCCATGATTAGAATAGGCACCGAGGCGAGAATTATCAGGTCCGAGGAAATTGAGCCCAAGACCCGCCGAGGCGGGAATTGAACCCTGGTCCCGGGCCAGATCTCTGCATCAGGGTCTGCCGCTCTAACCATTGAGCCACACTTCTCCAAAGTGAAAGGGAACACCACCACACTTATTAAAGTGCAAGGGAAAAGGGCTCCTTTAAAGGGATAATATTTTCCTGCACACGAAATTTGTTTTAAAATGCAAAATTAACTTTACACCCTTTCCTGAAAGTAGCAGATTGCTTTTCAGTATTTGATCTGCCATGGAGAGATGTGGGAAAGGAGACTGACTCCTGCAAAATTACGAAAGGTATAGATTTACGTGCCAAAGTAAGAGGAAATCTAGTATAGCGTAGACCTTGTCCTATTCTCACTTACTCTTATTTTGATGAATCGACCACATACTAATCACGACATTGAAAAATATTATTTTTCAACTTTATTGCTTCGGCTCTAAAATCCATGTTTATAAAAGTGTGGCAGTACAAACTATTTATTTACTAATGCAGTTTTATATAGCGCAAACATAGCCCACGGATGTTAGAGAGTCTAACATTGAAGAGGACAAAAACATACAAAAAAGCTGGGCAATCAGTAAAGTAATACAACAAGAAATCAGCAGCTAAATGGATAAAAAAAACTGAGAGAGTTGCACTGCAGAGAAGATGATGTACACAGGACAGCACGCTGATGGACTGAAGGACTTACATTTTGGTTCACAGCACACTTATACCTCACACATTGACAATACCGCCAGTATTTTACTGCACTTGTTGTTTACCAGCCGTTCCATATGAGCCAAATAATTGTTTTGTGTCCCAAGAAAATTATTATCAAACAGCAAACCTTCTCTTTGCATCTCTGCTGGCTAATGCAGTGCTCCAAAAATAATTATTGTCAGTACTCACCACTGGGTGGCACGCTTCAAACACTTCACTGAACAAGATGCCACATTCCTTCTTGGCAAAGGGCTCTCTCAGTGGATTCATGCTGCAGGGATTCCGAATGTCAGAGCTGTCAACACACTGAATAAAAGAAAATGGAAATTTCATGTGAATATGAATCGCCCTATCAAAGTTTCTGTTTTGAAACACCTATTTTAATGAAAAACATTTTTCGTTTACCTTCCAAATGGTTAATTTCACATTCTTCGGAAAGTGTTCCTATTCAATAACAGTCTTCTCTTTTATACTGCATACGTGCTGCAAAACTGTCTGTTTACAAATACATCGAAGGAATTTTCTTTGCAAATTTTGAGAAATAATGACGGTACACTTTGGAATACATACTTACTGCTGTCATTAAGGTTGATAGCTCACCCCAGAGGAAATTCAATTTTTTATAATTAATAACTTTTTCCCCCTTTGACCATTCTGCACTGTACTTGAAAACGTAAATGTATTGGAGAACATTTAGAAGATTACTGAATTTGATGCAGATAAGACAAATGGTTCCAAAGAGGATCCCAAAATAATGTTTGGTACACTGATTGTATGTGATTTCCCATAGGAAGAGTTTATAAATGTAAAACCAAAACCACCGAACAGACGAGACTATTCAGTGCCATTCAGTGACTTCTCGTGGTTTAGCCAAAATCTGTCCTGCCATTTTGGGTTGTTTGCCAGGCTGGGGAGATGCAAGGTCTGGACAGGACCAGAGACCATAATCACAGTCTCCTTCCATCTTGCCCAGTAGCGGGAGGACAATACAAACTATTCTTGGCAGCTTGAAACTACCATTGTGTGTGTCCCCCTCACCTTGGCGAAGGGTGAGTGGGTTAAAACAAACCCACCCCTTGCTCCAAGTTGAGCGAGTTGGGCTGCGTACCACACAGAGGGGCTGCAGTGGGGAAACGATACACAAACGGACTGGAATGGAGACACACAGAGGAGATGGAGGGTGTGGAGGGGTGCTGAGAGGGTGGGGAAAGGATGCACAAAATGTACAGCAGGGAGAGACAGATCATGCATTGGGGCTACGGGGCAGGGGCAGAAACAGCAGATGCAGAAGAGGCAGAGCACTCACAGAAGAGATGCAGGATGAGTAGAAGACAGCACATACGGATTGCAGGGGGATGGGGCAGAGAGAGAAGCAATACCACAAAAGAGAGACACACACAACAAAACACAACTCGTAAATCCCAAAAAGGTAGGGTGCCAGTAGGAACAGAGAAGGTGTAGAGACCCTTGTTAGAGTCAATAAACTTCTACTGTGTACAGTGTTGAACTGTTTAAAACAGGGAGGCCATTCTTAATGGAAGAGGATGCCTCACACACATAGTAGTGTCATGCTTCATCATCTGCATCCTTTCCCCACCTTGGTAAGATCGTACTACCAAGGCAGACTTGACCTCCGTGAAGACTCGGCAGTAGGAGGGAATTCTTACATAAATCTACTGGATAAGCGCGGGATCCAGGTAATCTAAAAATACCTTAGAGTTCCTCGGTTATCATCTTTATTCGTGAGGGCTCTAGGTATATTAAAAACAATTCTTGTTGACGGGTATCATAGAGTGTAATGACTCAGGCCCATCTCTTATTTCGCCAACATGTTTCTGCCCTCAATGATTATCCTAATAGGTCTGGGGCATTCTTCAGTGCTAGTGGATCCCTATAGTATTAGCCTAAGAGTCAAGTGAACCCTAGGTAGTGATGCGAGTGCTACCCACAAAACGTATACCAGGTGAGTCCTACCTGGGCTTCTAAATTCCCAGATTCTGAAGTCAACCCTAGACTTTAGGGGATACTGGTAGGCTGGTCAGGGAGTGAATGGTACCCTTTGTAGTCACACTTTCATCAAAAGGATCACCACTCGTATGAACCTGGCCTATTCCACTCCATGCCGCTGGTACAGCGGGAGAGACAGAGCATGCATCGGGCAGAAACAGCAGATGCAGAGGAGGCAGAGCACTCACAGAAGAGATGCAGGATGAGTAGAAGGCAGCACAGGGGTAGAGAGAAGCAGCAAGGGGCCAGGTTGTATAAGGGTGGTGGGTGCCCACAGTGAGGTTGCAGAACTGGACAGGGCACATAGAGAGCCTATAGGAGTCTGTAACTGGGAACCACACAGATGAAGGAATGCACAGGTGCGCACAGATGGCTAGCTGGGGAGTGACAGGGTAACACAGGGGCCATCATGCCCCAGGTGGGAGTGGGGACACCCATAGTGTCTATACTGGGCAGGGGGCACACTGAGGGGCTGCAGTGCATGGGACACACAGAGGGCTACCAGGGGGCAGAATGGCACACAGAGAACAGGCAGGGATTGAACAGGATGGCACAAAAGGCTTCCTGGAAGATAGCTGCTCACATATGAGCTCCATGGATGAACAGAGCCCACAGAGAGGCTTCAGAGTGCTGGGACGCACAGAAGGGTGGCGGGGGCAAAGGGAGGAGAGGCCGGGGAAAGACACTGCGGTTGCAGGTGTACGGTCAGGTTCCACAGAGAGAATCTGCAGGAATTAGGCAGTGTGGTACAGAACGTGAAATGCCGGGAGGGTGGCGGGGCATACAGAGAGCATGTAGGAATGTGGCACGGCAAGGAAGCACATAGGGGCTTCAGGAGAGTGGGGGTGCACACAGAGGGGAAGCAGAGTAGGGCAGAGTGACACACAGGGACTGCAGGTAGAGCTGGACACTCACTGGAGCTGTGGGAGAGTGAGGGCACAAAAAGCAGTTTCAAAAGAGGAAAGAGGCACACAGAGGGTCAGAGGGGCAGAGGGGCAGTGAGTTGGGGGAAGCAGACAACGTGGTTGCACAAATGAGAATAACAGGCTTAGAGATGGGCTACTTTGTCCTGAGAGGCTGCAAGTAGTATGACAGGGTGACACACAGAGGAGTTACAGTGGTATGGGGGTACATAAACCACCCACAATCATGTCTCCACACAACCAACATCATATGTTCATATAACCACCATCATTGGCCAACACATTTATCATCATATGCCAACACATTTATCATATGTCAATACCCACTATCATAAGTCCACACAGCCAACATCATGTGTCAACATTTTAAAGCACCAAATTTCAAAAACACATTGAAATTCCCTAACAAGCTAAAGTTGAAAGTTAGGTTAAGTTTGACTGATATGTAAACAGTGGCTTCATCATAACAAGCAAAAATTCAAAAGTTACGGTGAAGCCCTCACCGTGTCTACCATGCCCATTGTACTAACTCAACCTCAACTTCTACACCAAACATACACTTTTCAAAACATAAACTCACATACTACATAATATACAACATCATTATTTACATCCTGCAGCAAGACATTCTCTAAAGACCACACAACAAGCATTATATTGCAACACTCCCACTATGAAATGCCAACATGCACACTTTCAGAAGTAGACTAGCACACCATTTCATGGCAACATGGCCACCATCATAAGGCTACTGATCCAATATCATACATGCCCTTACACATTAGCATATGTCCACACATATACAAGTATACTCCCACATACCCAACATCAACAACTAGACACCAACATTCCTAATCCTGCACACACCAGCACAATCCCATATACCCACAATCAGATGCCCACACAGTCACTATCATACACTCGCAAAGCCATCATCTTATGACCGAATAGCCACCATTATATGCCAACACACCCACCAGTATACAGCCATACAACCACCATTTGGAATTATTTATTCGTGTCACATTGATTATTTTAGAACTGTTGATCACATATGTAACTAGCCATATGAAAAAGTGAAATTTTTCTGGCCCCACTTGTGCTATTCTAAAGTTCTTAGTTGGGACTTTAAGTATGTGGCCCTCTTTTTCTCTGCTATTTCCACCATTGTAATATCCTGCCCTTTAGCATGAGCCACTCTAACTGTACTTCTGGGTAGAACTAGCAAAGACCTTCTCTTTCCTTGAATTACTTTAACCTCACTTCTAGGTAGACCTAAGATCTACTATTGCAATATGTAATACTGTAACATCCTGACATGAGTCACTCTAATTTTGCTTAGGGGTGGATCTTACAAAGATCACTACTGTGGCACCCCACCTTTTCCTAAGTTGCTCTATTTTCATATCTGAATATAGCTATTTAGGATCACTAATATGGCATTCTGCCCTTCTGTGGATTTAAACTCCATATTAAGGTAGATCACTCAGCCACTTTACCCCACCTCCAGAGTTTAACAATTTGCAACCAGTTCTGTTGCTGATGCATTCTAATGCACACCTTGGTAGCCCAACACTCTATCAACCAGGGCTGACCCAGTATCCACAATTTATTGTAACTCAACTAGCAAACACAACTACAGATCTGGTAAACAACCATGCAACCTCACATTGAATACATGATTGACACTTGGCAATCTTAACTCTCTTTTTGCACAATCTCTTGCCTCACCACACGATACTCACATATCACTAATGAAGAAACACTTTATGCTCGCACTTGTTATCCCTTGAGAATTGTACACACCCTTTTTTCCTTTACGCCTAACTATTCTCTCCATCACATTCCATCTACTCAACACATCCATGCTTACTAATTGCTCCAAGTCCTCTCACCCCATTCCCCACTTCCAACTGGAACTGCCGAACTGCTTGCACTTCCTTTTTTCAATTATCACACAAATATGCACTTCACAACCTCTAGGGTGAGAACCTCTCTTCCTCCATGTTGGACCATGCCCTTGTTGCAGGGTCACCCCAAACGTTTTACCTTCCTGCTCCTACGTTTTGCTGAATTTGTTTTGTTGGCTTTAGGTCTCTGTGCACTTTATCACTATTAACCAGCGCTAAAGTGCTTGTGCTTTCTCCTTAAAACATGGTAGAACTGATTCATACCCAATTGGTATATTTTATTTACTTATAAGTTCCTAGTAAAGTGGCACTAAATGTGTAAATTAAATGCTACTACTGGGTCTGCGCAAACAATATTCACAAAAAAACAAGAGCAACCCATACGTTCTTGCGAACTGGGTGTTGCTAATGAGCAAAAACAGTGTTCACAAGGAACTCATTTACGTACTTAATACAATTTCTTCAAGAGGTAGTATAATTTGCGTGAATCAATCAAAGACCAAAGAACATATAGAATAAGACCTTAATTAAATTACGTCAATCAGTATTGTAGTGATTAATGCATCTATATATGGCCCACAGGACAAATATCAGAGCTGTACTCACTTCAGCCGAAATGAGTATACTTTATTTTACATTTAGAACATTCAAATTGAAAAGGTCACATGGGGTATTATCCTAATTGCATGGTATTTGTGAAGGATTACAGCACGGTAACGGGAAAATCACATGTGAGGTTACACGAAGAATAGATGGAGATGAATTGTTTTTGGTGATTACTTCAACACCACTTGTTATCCTGGTTTCTGTAGCATTACTAGGAATTAAAATATATACAAAATAAACTTTTTTTTAACTGCATTATTTTGGAAGACTATTATAGGAGTGACAACAAAGAAGGAACATGGTGAACAGGTGATAAAGAGAGTAAAGTTACAGAGTGTCCCCTAAAAAGATACCTCCAATTTAGCACAAAAAACCTTCAAAAGGGAGTTGCAGATGGCTAACACAAACAGTAGCAGAGGTCAATGCCAGTCCACCCAATGAATTAAAAAACTAAACCCAGGGTAGAGGCAAAACTGGAGAGGCAGAGGAGAACTGAAGAACGAAGATCCAAGGTAAGAAAAACTTAGGGAGGGCAAGACAAAGTTGGCTAAAATACAGTGGCAAAAATGTAGATAAGGGATGAAGATCACACGAACAAAAGCTACCTGAAAGTGTTGTGGCACAACCGAAATGACTCTGAATGCCTAAAATACCTTATAGGCAGGAAATGGAATCTTATGTAATACAGCAACAAAGGGTAGCAATCATGGACTGGTAAGCTTCCGCTGGAACACCCATAAAGGCAGCCATGATGGAGTAGGATTGAAGACCCTGAAGCCACATTCCATCATGGTGCCTTTATCTCCAAGCGAAAACCAATGAATGGCAGCCTGCTGATTTCCAGCTGCTTTCCGCCATTACAGAAAGGTATTGCCTGAATGCCCACTCCAATGGAAGCGCAAGTGATGCTACTCTGCCGGTCTTCCTAGACCTGATGCCTCTGCCATTCCCATAGAGGCCACACACAGACTTCTGTTGGCAGTTTGAAGGTAAGTGTCACATTTCTGTCAAAGACGTAGATCAGGTGAGAGGCTGGGGTGTCTCTGACTCTCTGGAGGTACAGAATAATCAAATACCTCATCAAAGAAGGAAGGAGAATAAAGGAAAGAGGGAAATCACATAAGTACTTGCTTTCACTGGTTAGTATCTGCAAAACATGGGGTGGAATAGCATCTGCTTGCACACAGACCCAGTCACTCACTCTTAGATGCTGTAAGGAGTAAGCTGCATGAGTGTGAGAAAGATGTAAAGGTCAGTAAATAGATGGACTGTACAGGTGTAATTTAAAATACTCAGCCCTCATTAATCCAGCAAGTTTACCCGAATTCAATGCAGGTGGTGCAGTCATGAGAGCAGATGTTGACCTAGATACCAGCTTTGCTCCTCAGGATGGCAAGGCATCATTATGAAAGATCAACAGCAGATGGTTTAACAAGGTAACACAAACAAACAGGGAAGACCACAGAAGGCAGAGTGGAAAGGAATGTGCAAGAAAGCCAGGGAAGGGCAAAATCAACAAAGGTGAAGGACACAGTATTAACTGAAGAAGCTGTACAAAGCGGAGAGCCATACAACTATGAGTCAATGCCAGGCAAGGAATCTTGTGTGTTGGTCTTTTAAATATGCTTCTGCCTGTCTGAACCTGGAAGTGTAATGCAACCTAGAAGTTCCCATCCATTCTGCAGTGGTTTGCGTTTAACCTTTTTGACTCTTCGTTGCTCTTTCTTCCAAAGCTTCTTCCCCTTCCCTGTTGGAGTTCTGTGATTCTGAAATTCATTTTTCAGTACTTAAGCGCTTCACTCTGTGTTCTAAGGATGTACTCCTGGCAGTAAGCCCACAGCAGTGTGTCCTGACCTCCAAAGGCCCAGCGAAGATGGAGCCCTGTATCTGCCAAAGAGATTTCTCAATAGTTGGCCAGAAGTATCTTTTCCATCATGGGACCTATTAGAGAGAGCTGGACCTTTGTAACTTCTGGAAACTCAATAGAACCTTCCTTGAAGCTAAGCTTAGGGCTGTCCTTCACAAGTTTGCTTTTCCGTGTGTCATATGAAGTTAAGTACATCATATATTAAAGCTAAATGAGAATCAACAGAAATTCAGTAGAGATAGTGTCAGAGAATCAGAGCATCAGTGAGAGGCACTCCCAGGAATAACCACGCACAGCCCAACCCGCGGAGAACTTTACAGAAGACAATGTGCGCCAAAACTAAGTCTACTACTTCTTTGGCCAGAATGTCAGCATAAATCCTCCTGGTGAAATGGAATGCAAAGTTCCAAGAAAGACCATGACGTTTAGGAGTCATCTGAGAACATTTTGCCCTAAATGATATAAAATGAACTGAAATCCATGATGTTGATAAACTTATCCGATAGTATCAAGCTTAAGCACATACAGCAGTGTTCCGCCTGCAGATTGTCCTTTTTCATCTGTGCCTAACAGCAATTCATTAGACCGCCCCACCATGGTGAAGCCACAAAGGTTAATCCACCAAGATGCTATTATGGCTAGTTAACCTCAGGTCTTGGTCTCAGTCGACATGTAATGATTTGTAACACAATTCGGAGTGAGAAAATATCGAACTGCAACAATATACAGTGCAGAATTTCCTATCCAGAATTTCGTTTGCTGTATCCTCAAGTTTGTGGTAGTCAACTGAGTGGTACCTCTCCTTCAGGTATTTTTATGAATATGTTCAATCTTGCCTGCACTCCTCCCTGCATTGTCGTAGTATATTGTCTTACTTAGTTCATTCTAAGGTTGAATAGTTTTGTCTTTTTTTTCATTTTTAGTCATTATAGTAAAAACAAATGCACAACCACAAATGTAAGCTAAAGTTACTTTGTGTGCAAAAACAGATCATTAAAGAAGAGCTAATAAAGGAATACATCTGAATAAATGGAGGTGAGAGGTTGAATAATAAAAGGTCTAACACAGGATTATGGGTATATACATCATGCTGAATCCTGCGTCTTTAAGTTCTTAAACATCTTAGCAAGCCCAAAGGTTTTCAAAGGGAGATCACAAACCCTCAGTGAAAGACCAAATTCCTAGGTGAAATCTCAGCATTTACGAAACTGTCTTATTGAAAGATAGACACAGAGACACTCTTAACTACCAGAGACTTTTATGACATATATTACGTGCATGATGCGATCCCAAAACACTCTAGAACTTCTCCAAATGTGGCCGTCTTCATAGGCAAACATTTACGAAAGAATTAACATAAATTGGAAGGTTGCCTTATTTTATATATTGAAAATATCACATCAAGAAACAAATCTACTCACTTCTATACCCAAGGCATATAAGAGAGAGCATTAAACAACCACACCTGAGCTTGTGTAAGCAGCCTGTATCCCAGTCACCAACTGTGATGCCACAAAAGACATCTACATTACCGGTGTAATTTGTCATGATATGAGAGATGACAAGGAAAGGGGGTGGGAACTTAACACATAACATATTATCTTGTCATGCATCTCTGTGTTATGTTTTTACAGTTGCATAATTATAACAAAGCAAAGAGCCCTGATATTTTTTAATGTCTAAAGGAAAATACCAAGTTTTATCTATTAAAAACAAGCAATATAATCAAGGTACTGCTTCCATAGAGCCGAGTACAGTGCAAACTGACCTCAAAATTGCCATCATTGTTACTTAAAAGAGGATCCTAGATTGTAAAGGGAAAAGTGCCACCAATAGGTCTCAGTTCCATCAACTCACCAAGATGCCTGCGTCTAGGATATTGGGGAGGTCCAGAGTTGAACACCGTAATCATGCCACTAAGAGCCTGATTATGACTTTGGCACGGTGGCGCGGCGGGGGTGGTCTTCCGAACGCCCTATTAAACCTAGGGCGGTCGGACTGTGTTTGCACTGGCGCAACCGCCAGGGATCAGAGATCCCTTGCGGTGGTGCAGCCGTCCTGAGGCCACAATATGCTTGTCGAGACAGCCGCAGTCCCACCAATCATATTACGAGTTTCCTCTCCGCCACAGTTTTCATGGTGGTTCCTACTCCATGAAAACCATGGCAGAGAGGATACATCGGCGGCCCTACAGGGCCCACTGTTGCCTCAGGACCATGGGGTGCAAGCAGGGGGGCATATGTTGGGCCCCCCTGTGTGCATGCACCCCAGTACCTGCACAGCATGGACTGCACCAGCCCATGCAGTGCAGGTACTACCTTTGAAGTTACCATGGCGGTGTTATGGGAACGCCAGAGAACCACCTGCCAGTGATTGTAAAAGTCTTAATCTGGCAGGCGGTCCTCACAGGGTTTGGTGGTGTGGGAGCAGGGCGGCGGCATGGTGGTCCCACACCGCCAAACTCATAATCAGGCCCTTAGTCAGCAGTCACAGCACGGAGCATTAAGGGGCTCTGCAATTTATTCCTGCAGAAAATTCCTGCAGGAAATCAGTGATCTCCACCTTAGTATTATCCAAGATAGACTATTGCAACGGCCTCTACACTGGCCTGCAAGCCCAATATTTGAACAAATTGCAAATTCTTCTGAACTCGGCAGCCAGACTTTTAGTGGACTTGCCTAGGCACCACTCTGTCTCCTCGGCCCTCAAAGACCTTCA
Organism: Calotriton arnoldi; assembly: GCA_963921515.1. Taxonomy (NCBI): domain Eukaryota; kingdom Metazoa; phylum Chordata; class Amphibia; order Caudata; family Salamandridae; genus Calotriton; species Calotriton arnoldi. The sequence goes on along the minus strand of CAWUFW010000096.1, from coordinate 3,139,118 downwards.
TTGGCTGCAAGTCAAAAACTGAATCAAGTTCAAGGCCCTCTGTCTGACCTATAAAGCCCTTCACGATTCCGGACCTTCCTTCCTGAAGAAAGCCTTTTCATGGTACATTCCAACAAGAAACCTAAGATCAGCAGGCACCTTCAGAATAAATTCTATCAGATTTAAAAAATCTAACTGGTGTGGCAGCAGTTTTTCGGTTAGAGCAGCCACATCCTGGAATTTCCTCCCACCCAACCTAAGGTCGGCCCCTTCCCTGCTTCAGTTTAGGAAACTTCTGAAAACTTGGCTTTTCAATCAGAAGGTTCTCTTTTTCTGCTCATCGTTGTTCATGGAATCAGCGCCAAGACACCTCCGGGTATACGCTGGGGCATATTTACAAGCCCCTTGCGCCACTTTTGCGCCGCCGTTGCGTCACGCAAGTGACGCAGCGGCGACGCAAACCATGCGCCGCGTTGCGCTATATTTACAACGTGACGCATCTAGGGAGATGCGTCACGTAGTAAACCCCTGTGCCACATGAAACCTGCGTCAGGTTTCATGTGGGCGTACCGGCGCAGGGGGGGGCGTTCCGGCGCAGGTACGCCTCGGAAAAGTGCCGTAGTGAAATCTACAAGATTTCACGCAGTCACTTTTCGGACGCTGGTGCGCCAAATCCTTACGCCTGCTTCAAGCAGGCGTAAGGATTGACGCACCATGTTAGGATAGGAAGGTTGGAACAGTGCTGGAGTTGCGCCGCGCTTGCGACACGACTTCAGCACTGCGCCAACCTTCAGCCGGGCAGATGCGTCACGCATCTGCTTATCCTTGCGCCACGATGCGCCGAATTGTAAATGCGGCGCATCGGACGTGGCGCAAGGGTAAACTTGCGTGACGCATTTTCCCTGGCGCATCCCTCCTGATATGCAGGGATGCGCCAGGGAACGTAAATATGCCCCGCTGTGCTTTACAAATAGTGTAACATAACATAACATAACATAACAGAATACTCTTCACACCACAGACCCCTAGTCACTTCGGTTTATCACGTGTGATCCTGGCTGATCTGGGAGCCAAAAGAAGAGCAGAAAAAATTTCAATACCACCTTCAGTTTTTACCTGAATGTCTTAGCATGGTGTTTTCCATTAAGGTGCTGCTAAATGTAGGTCCATATGGGGCGTTTTACAAAATATTTTCCAAAGACATTGGTAAAAAGATAATCTGAGAAAGTTCTGAGGGTTATCCAAAGAACTATTGCAATACAGTACACAGAATTATAATTTCAACCATTCTTACAATATACTTATGCGTTGATCTGAAAATTGGGTCTCCATTAGAAGAATTAAGCGAGTAAGAAATGGATGCATGTATGTGGTATTTGTAAAGCTTGAATTTAGCCACAAGGCAGCAGAGCGCTATCAAAGACAAAAATACAGTCACAATGTAAGAGTGAAAGTGGGCTGTTAATGCATCATGATGTAATTTTCTTTAAAGGGGTTTATCTTAAGCTTGTCCCTTAATTGTAACCGGGTTGGAAAACGTGTAATTTTTAGTTATAGTGCCATAGAGGAAGATATATCTTGTTTCAGGAGAAATGCGCCACTTTTACCCTGACGACAGATCATGATCATCCCTTTTTCTGTGCCAGTGAAACTCTAGTGAGTCGCATGAATGTATAGTTCCAAATGAATAAAATAGCCACTGACCTATGTAAGGGTGCAACCAATCAATATGTATTTTGTGTTTGCTCAATAATTCGGAAAGTGCTCACAATAATTTTAAGGTGACAAAGAGCTACATATAGGCATGTGCTGTGACTACCCAGGGTACCAGGGTTGATATTCTGCCAGAGATGGACAGTGGGTAACCCTTATTGTGCAAGGGATCCTCCATGTGACTTAGGAAACCTGCTCAATTTGTCATTGATGTTCTTAGGCAAATGCTGCTTCCTGAATGGGTGGCACAGTGAGAGAAATATTTGACCCTGATTCAAAAGGTGAACTTACACGTTTGTTTACGATTCACCAAGGTATTTTACTAGTAGTATCTTCACGGCCATGGAGTGTACGCACATAAAACGATAGGACAGTCTTATCTGTTTACGTGAGGAGACTTCTCAGTCGTAAAGATACTACTAGTAAAATAGCTTTGTGCATAGCAAATGGCACTTATAGAATTGTGTGTGAGTGACAGTTGATTGATTTTGGTTTGTATTATCAAGAAGAGTACACATAGGTCTATGGACCACAATAAAAAACATACTTTATAACATATACCTTTTCTTTTAATTATACTCACTTCAACAGCTGCCCAGCTATTTCCAAATTCCTGTGAATTTGTCAGTTCAAAATTCTCTGGAGTTTTCATTTCATTTACTGTTTTAAAATCAAAATTTCCACACAGGCCAGTTAATTTATTCTAAAAACAAAAACAAAAGTAAATTATTTGTTATGATTTGAAATGTTGCCCAGAGCAATTATGTTGTATTTATCCTACTGCATTGTGCTTTAGCACTACAGACAACTAACTATGCAAAGCACTTAATTAGTGTGCACCTTTTGTTTTACTATAATACTGAAGTGTAATATTAGTACAGCAGCAAGTTGTTGGCCTGCATACGTGTTGTAAGAAATTGGGGTATTAGTTGAGGGAGGGTGAGTACCCACCTCAGGTAATAACCACAGCCCTTGTCTGGGTGAACTACTAAAGCTGCTAAATAAACCTGAGATCAACCACTTGGTAGATATGGCACAGAGCAGACAGACCTAACTTGCAATGTGTAAAATATTTATACAGTACAAAAACAGTAATAAGGGCAAAACACAATACAAGAACAAACCCTAACCAATTTAGAAAAATAGAATGACTTAAAAAAAGAAAGGACACCAAAATGACAAAAACTAATAAGAGAAAACAGACTTATGATCTTTTAAAGTATAAATATAAAAACAGCGCCAAAAAGCACTAAGCTCCAACCATGGTCATCCGGTTGCCCTTGGCCAGCACCTAGGCACAACTTAAGGGCGACTGCTATGGAACGCGGGTTGGATCCAGAAACCATGTTCGACCTGGTCATTAGTTTTACCTATGGATTTAGGGCCTGATTACGACGTTGGTGGTCCGGGAGTCAGCTGCCACGCCAGCGCCATGTTCCCAGACTGCCAAAGTCAACCGCCGCCCACCCACCAGATTACGAGTTTTCTCTTTGTCTGGTGGGCAGGCAGGGCGGCGGTCCCATTGCGGTGCCTATTGAAAAGGCACCCAATGGGAGCGCCTAAGTCCATGCCGTTCAGGAAAGGGGGTGCATGCAGACAGGGGGGAAAAACATGTGCCCCTCTGCATCAATCCCCATGCACAGGGGCTACAGGGGGCTCTGTAGGCCCCACTTTGTTTCCCCATCGCCAGTCTTTTCATGGTGGGCTCACCGCCATAAAAAGGTCGAGGTGGGGAAACTCGTAATACACTTGGCGGTGCCGCAGCTCTACCTCCAAGCATATTGCTTCCCAAGAGGGCTGCAAGACCGCCAGGGATCGCGGATCCTAGGCGATGCCGCAGTCCCCTGTAGGTCCGACCGCCGTACTCGTAATACAGCCGTAGGACCACTGGTGCGGGGGTCTCCGACTCCCACCGCACCTCCACCGCAAGTTTGGCGGTCATAAGCCAGCCCTTAGTCTCTGAAATGGAAGTCAAAACTCCTCAGTGGGGCAATGCAGCCATGCTGCGGCCAAAGATTGATATAGGACAGCCGTTAGATTAGGTCCCAGTAAAGCAGGTGCCTTTTGTCAGGAAGGCTCAGAGCATGAGAAATTTGAATTTCATTTGAATATCACGCCCAAGGAAGGTACCTCGCAGGATGGATACTATTGGAACCGCCGCCTGGTGAAGATTTCTGCCTTTGGACTTACTCACTTTTTTGTAGCTCAGATTCTTTCATTGGGGCAAGGCTGCAGGATGTAGCTGAAGAGGGCTCTACTAGGCCAGATACCTTATCTGCGGGGTCCCGCTGAATCAAATTTGCTGCTGCTGAAGTGCTCCGAGTGGGAGCAACCTGAATCCTTGATTCAGCAGCAGTGCATCTTCATTGGATTGGCTTGGCAAGTTGGTATTGGTCCTCCGGAGGTTCTGGAAGCCAAAAGTTTCTAAGTCCCAGGTTTCAGGAGATGATAAAGAGGAGTACACTTTGACACCAATCAAGGGTCCATGACATTGGGGACAGCAAATCACTGCAGCAGAGGCCAGTATCATAATCCAGGCCAGGTCCTGTTGAAACTGGTAGCTAGGCAGTTTCAGAAAAAGGCATCTTGTAGATTGCTGTGTCATTGTAACTTGAACAGGAGATCAGCCGTATGACCCTTGGATTCCACATCTTTGTCCTGGGTACAAGAGGAAGAGCAGGTCCAATCTTCTTCTAAGCTCATCTCAGGTTACAGAAAGCAGGTTGAGTCCCCTTCTGTTTCACAGGTCCAGAAAGTGTGCTGAGGAGGGTACTGGGGATGCCACATTTATGGCTGGTTCCAGCCTGTGGGTAGGGGAAACTCTTCTCTACTCCCCACAAGGATATACCTTCTCACATTTGTAGGATTTGCTGTGTGCCCTCCTGCAAACAATACCACAGTGCCCCTCTCTACTGAAAACCAAGGTGGCAGAACCCTTGTTCCCCTGTGCAGATCTCTTGTGCCCACCTAATAAGGGTGGCCATGTTAAAGAGCAGCCCTCCTCTGTGGTCACTATAAACCAGTTCTAGGGGCTGCTCCCTCTCACTGGGGTTGGTGCCTGCCTGACTCGAGGGATAAAGAGCAAGGTAGGTCCGGTGTTAGCTAAATCTTCCAGTGACAAGGTTGGTCTTTTTCAAGTTAATCAAGTTCCTGGGCCAGCCCAGATGCCATCCTGTCAAGGGAACAACAACACCTCCTCACACCCAAAGCCTTTTTTCTCTGTGCTGGGAGCAAGTTCTCAATTCATCAAGGGGGCTATTCTGCTGCCAAGTGACAGTTGGAGCTCATGCAAATGCACCTCCAGGGGCTTTAGACAAGGAAAAAGTAACTTTCTGAAAGTACAGTTTCCTTAACACTTATTCGATTTTACCATTACATTGGATTTGAAATAATATAAAAGAGTATTTGAATTATATTTCTTATATATATATATTTATTTATTTTCTCAACCGAAATGAGCATTATTAAATGTAATAATGAAACCATTGCTTTCCCATGGAACATCTAGCCTTGCTACAGCGAAAACAGCATTTGGGTCATTTTCACTGTAAGAACATGTGTAACTTTCTTTTACATGTCTACTTTTAAATACAATGCACCCTGCCATATGGACAAGAAGGCCTACTTTGAGAAGTTATTAATAATTAAAAGGAAGGGTTTGACCTGTCAAAAGTGGTTATTTTAACAGGCAGAATTTTCAGTTTAAAACTGCATTTAAGACTGCACAGCCAGGCTACAAATGGTAGACCTGCAGTAAAGTTTGCAGTGACACTGCAGTGGGTGGAACAATGGGTGATGCAGTCCACTAGTGACATTTAACTTACACGCCCTGGGTACACTCTGTACCATATAGCAGGGACTAATAAGTAAGCTGTGCACACCAATCATGAGTATGCCAGTTTCATCATGTTGAAAGGGGGGGCACAAGCACTTTGCCCCTGGTTAGCAGCGGTAAAGTGCTTGCAGTTCTGTAGCCAGCAAAACAGTCAAGGCAAAAATCTGGGGGTACACTCCACAGAAGATGGTCAGTTCCAACACCTGTTAATTGTAGTTGCGTTAAAAGATAATTTTGATTTAGTGACACTTTTTTCTTTTATTTTAGGATGTTTAAATATATTTCTAAAGTTCAAATCCAATTTTCATTCCATAAAAACATCTAACATGCTCAACCTAGGCAAGGGCATGGGAAGTAAGGTGCGTGATGCGGTAGAGGAGGTGATTTCTCTCAGCTGAGTTAAAGTCTGGTAGCAAAACTCTGCTGTGCACAATAGAAGGGGATACATTAGACAGGGGTTACAACGGGGCGCTCTCCAGCAGCCTTGGAGCCCTTTTGCTGGGCGCGTGGCGTCCTTTTCTAATTTCTAGTATTCGGGCATACTCCTAGAAGCAAACTCTGGCTCTTCCGCGTCATAGAAAGATGTGGCCTGTGAAGTGCTGATGGCTGTAAACCGGGGAGAAGGCGTGGAACATCAGCAATCGGTTATTCAGATCCTGACTTAGCTTCATGTTGTGCCACCTTCTACCACGCCCCTTGCATCCATGGAGGCAGGTAACAATCTTGGCGGAACTGAGCTGCCAGGGTAGGTTAACTGGTCGGCAGCTCCTTCATCCCGGTGGCCTCTCACTAGAGCCTGGCTACGTACCCAGATTGTGGAAAGTGACATCTTTGTTGAGCGCACACGCCTGTAATTTCGGAACGAGAAGTGGCTCAAGGAAAAGCGTGCAGGTGCCCAGAGATAGCTGACGGAACGTGTGGAAATCCAGTCCTTTTATAGCTGGTAGAAGCAAGGTGCGGGCGCATTCCTTTAAACGTTAGTTTCACTTTATATTTGATGTTCGTGATTTGAGTCTGCATAGGTACGTGACGTTATCAAAAGGTTTGTTTTAGATTGCGTTGGATTTGCAAAATATGTATTTGCAATGGACATATCAATTGAAAAATGGTTTCAGATATGCATTGGCTTTTTGCATAATGCTTGCTCTTTGAGGATTGTTCTCGGAATATTCACAAATCTAGTTTCCGATACCACCTAAAAAATGCACTCAAGAATGTATGTGCTTATTGTGAATATAAAATGTAAAACAAAACTAGCACTGTGCAAATCTGTTTCATCCAGAAGTAAGGCGTTTTATCGCATACATCCATGCTCAACTGCAGAACCTTTGTATGAGAATTCAGTGCACAATGAAACCAAGAAATATATTTGTTATATTGAAAAAATCTATTTAGCACAACAGCCATCATTCTGAACATCCGCCTGGCGCTAGTCGATATTTATTGTAAAGGCCTAATGAATCTAGCGGTAACCAGATCAGAGAAAGTCTAAATAATATCCAGAGCATTGTGGACTTAGTAGTCTCTAGGGCAGTGGTTCTTAACCTTTTGACTTCTGTGGACCACCACTGAAACATTACTGGAATCCGGGGACCCCACTGAGTCATTATTGGAAGCCAGGGAGCCCTGGCCCAAGCAATTTCCATGATTTGAATCTCAAAAAAATACACAAAAATAGATAAGTATACAGCAAATAAATGCTCAAATATTGAAATATGTTAATGCAAAGTCCCAGGTGGGGTGGAAGGAAAAGTTGCAAAGTCCACACTGCTATGGGTGGGAAGAACACTACGTGAAGTGAGTAAGTTGCAAGGAATCGGTTGGTGGGAAACTAGTGGCATAGTCTGCCTGTGAGATGTGACGGCTTGTGGTGAACTTTAATCATTCGCCTGTTTACAAGAAGAGTACGGCCTCTCACACACACACAAAACTACAAATACACCCAGTTCAGACATGCCCTATGGGTGGAGATGGAGGACTGGGCTTCAGTGCCTGAAGCACCTCCACTAGAGACCCACCTGCTGGCTGGACCCTTGGGGACGGGGGTAATATCTTCCACATACAGGGTACTCATTATCAAGAGCCTTGATGGCCTTGTAGGCTTCCAATGATGGTGAGAATGAGACATGGGCGAAATGGAGGACGTGGTCTGGATTCAACTTAAAATCCTGCATAGAGTCTATATAGCACTGGACAGGCTACAGAAGATGGGGAAGATTCCACAGCCCACCTGTCTACGTTGCAACAATCATGTGGGTTCACACTAATACATGTTATGTGAATGTTCAATGATACAGAGCAATATTGGTCGACAATATTGAAAGAACTAGGGGACGTATTAATGCAGTGATCTCGAAAGAACAGCCAGAGGCCACATGAGGCCCTCCTGACATTTACATGCAGCCCCCTCCTCAACAGCAACACTGGGAAATGTTTTAAATAAACAGGCAAGCATGTATTCAAATGTTAATGGAAGTTAAAGAAAGAAAGTGTTAGACCTGGCATCTTTGGCATGTTTTTCCTTTGTCTTTTTTGCTTCTGACCTCCTGTTTTTAACTGTGTTCTGCATTTCGTTTTTGCTGGTTTTAGAACTCTGGGCACTTTACCACAGTAGATCAGTGCTAAAGTGCAAGCGCTCCCTGTGTAACTTCTGATCATAATTGGTAATCCATGATTGGCATTTTGATTTACTGGTAATCCCCTAGTAAAGTGCACTGTGTGTGCCTAGGGCCTGTAAATCAAATGCTTCTAGTGGGCCTGCAGCACTGGTTGTGCCACCCACACGAGTAACCCTACAACCATATCTCAGACCTGCCACTACAGTGTCTGTGTGTGCAATTTTGAACTGCCAAGTTTACCGACAAGTGTACCCACTTGCCAGGCCCAAACCTTCCTTTTTATTACCCATAAGGCACCCCTAAGGGAGGCCCCAGGTAGCCCCATGGGTAGGGTGCAGTGTATTTAAAAGGTAGGACAGGTACTGGTGTGTTTTACATGTCCTTGTAGTTAAATACTGCCAATTTCGTTTTTCACTATTGCAAGGACTATCTTTCCCATAGGTTATCATTGGAGCTGCCTTGTAACCTCTTACAAGTGTAACTTTCAATTGAGAAGAGATGGAGATTTGGAGTTTGGGGTCCCTAAACTCACCATTTAAGAATATATCTTTTAGTGAAGTTGGTTTTTAACTTGTGTGTTTGAAAATGCCACTTTTAGAAAGTGGGCATTTCTTTGCTTTACCATTTTGTGCCTCTGCGTAGCGCCTGTGGAATCCACGTCCGGTTTAGACTGACAGTTGGGCTGTTTATGCATTCACTCTAGACAGTCACATAAAAGGAGCTGAGGTGTGCCCTGCATATCCTGATGGCCCATCACTGAGCTGATTGGTCTTCCTGAGCTAGAGTGGTGGGAGGAGTTGTCACTGACACCTGAATAGGGCTAAGCCTGTCTTCACACAAAGCTGTATCCACTCCCCTGTAATGTGTCTGGAGCTAGGTCAGGGAAAGGCAGGGTTTTGTACACTACAAAGACTTTCCTTTGAGGTGTGGCTACTTCAAAGGCAAAAACTGGTATAAGTACTGGAGCTGTGACCCCACATTTTAAGAACACTTCAGGACTAAGAGGAGATTCTGCCAAGAAGAAGAGCTGGAGAAGGTGTAGAAGGGGAACTGCCACTCTGCTTGTTGTTGTGTTGTGCTGGCCTACTGCTTGCTGCTTTTGTCTGTGGCAGAAAAAGGACTGGACTTTGCTTTCTGTATCCTGCTTGTCAAGCTTCTCCAAGGGCTTGTGTGTGCTTGCCTCCTGTTACAAAGTCTCACGGCCATCAAAGACTTCACCTGCAGCCCCTGAACTACTCAGCTGGGAGTTCTGGACTGCCAAGTGGTGGCAATTACATTTCTGGGCCCTTGGAGATGGCTTTGCTGCAAAGGACTGAAGAAAATCTATGCATCGATCTTCAGCATCTGTTTTTCATGCTGTAGCAACGCTGTGTGGTTGAAAAACTAACACATCGCCGTACTGCGGCCGAAGAATCGACACAGTGCCTGCCATGCGGCTGTAAGATCGCCGCAGCCCGAGTCCAGAGCCCAATGTCACTGTTGTCTGTGGCACCCACTCCGACTCCGACGCAGGCCCTGCTGTGCGGCTGAAGAAATCTATGCATCACCTACTTCGCAGCTGGAAAATAGATGCAGCGCCTGTTTCGCCACTGCCGCACCTACCCAGTGCATCCAGATTTTTGATGCATTACACCTGTGTGCCAAATTCTTCATCGACGTTGCCTAGCAGTAAGGAACTGAGGCCATGTGTCCGGAAACCAATGCATCACATCCCCTCACAGTAAGGTACTGATGCATCACCTCCCCTGACAGTAAGGAACTGATGCAGCACCTCCCCTGCGCATCAGTAAAGAACCAACGCGTCATCTCCCCTGGCAGTAAGGAACCGATGCATCACCTCCCGTGGGAATAAGGAACCGACGCATCGCTTTGCTTTTCCAGTGCCTCATCTCCCCTGCGCCTGTTTTCGTCTTTGATTTTGATGCATCTCAGATACTTTGAGATAAAAGTGGCGGATCCATAGTTTTCTAAGAACTGAACTATTTTAAACCTTTTAAAAGTGATATCTTTGCTTGTGTATGTTGGATGTTTGTTATTTTGGTCTTGTTTTATTCAGATAATTATTGGTTATGTTTCTCAACTGGTGTGGTGTCATTTTGTAGTGTTTTCACTGTGTTACTGTGTGTGTTGGTACAAATGTTTTACACATTGCCTCTGAGATAAGCCTGGATGCTCATGCCAAGCTACCAAGGGGGTGGGCAGGGGTTATCTTGCCTGTGTAACTACCTTACCTTGACTAAAATAATCATCCCTACTTGGTCAGGGTGAAAGCCTCTGCCAACTAGAGACCCCCATTTCTAACAGGAAGTAGCTAGGGTATCCTGCACCACCTTCATTTTTAAAGACATCTTGCCGCAAAAGTGTAAAAGTATGATAAAGTCTGTTCAAAATTCAAATAGTGTATTTCATTAACATGCAGAGCCATATTACCTTAGTACATCAGTTTATATCAGTTGAATTGAGAACAATTTTTTTTAAAGTGATAGATTTCAACATGAATTTAGAAACATTAACCCCCCCCCCACCCTGAGGCCAATGCCAATAGTCTGCTAAGAGGCAAGTCTGTTGTTATGTGCACTCTTTGGGTGGACTGGGATTCTATTATACATATAATATTATAGTTTAATAAATCAAACACAGGAGAAGGTTTTGTGCAGCACACATGCTGAAGTCATGTATTTTGAGGTCCTCATATGTAATAATGAAGAAAAAGGGGAAATGAAACAAAACAGTTGCCTAGGATCACACAATTTGGTTAAGTGGAGAAGCTAGGATTAACCCCATGTTTTTGCTTTCACATTATGCAATTCAGACACTAGATGTATATATCTTGCTTCCCTTACACCCACCTTAATACCAACCCCTCCCCAACCCATACCGCCACTCTCCTGGTATCAATGCGGCCCTCTGTCACATCTCAGACCAAATTTGTGCCTCCTGGGAAAATGTATGTGAGTATCTATGTATTAGAGGAAGCGATTCAGCTTAACCCCCACTTCGTGCTCCCGGGCATACTGGGGGATATGGACATGCCATGTAAGAAAACTTCTGTTTGTTCACTGGGCTTGGTGGCAGCAAAAAGGGGCATGCACGGGTCTGGTGGTTTTCAGGCGGTCCCCACAAAGGAACAATGGATTGCGGGAATGGACACTTGCATGGGGGCTGAAAAAGATTTCTATGCAACCAGGGGTTGCCCTAAGAAATATGAGAAGATTTGGGGCCAATGTAGAGTGTTCTATGATCTAGGGATGAACAACTCTCAGTGGATACAAGACAGAGCATGGAGCAGCCTTGGCAAGGAAAGTTTGGAGATGGGCGGAAGACCTCCATTCCGGTTATCACTTCCCCCTGCCGCATTCACTTACTGGACATTCACATACAGTATTGTATCAGTCCTTCTATCCATTGTACCATGTCCTGATGATGATTCTCCTTGTGTTTTTCTTGGTGTAGTGTGTGTATGCTCATTTTGTATGTTCATGCATAAAATGCTAATGAAATGAATAAAACAAAATAGAAATATTTTGTTTAATTTACAGTTAAATATATTTAAAAAAAATATATTTTTATTGTCAAAAAGGGAGCAACAATTAGACTTTTGTTTGTCGTGTGGCATAGCAAGACACAATAGTAATACATATACAGCACATAGATTAAATAAATAAAATAATAAAATAATAGTGGTACCATCTACCTTCCATACCCCCGTAGTCTCCAATCCCTGGTCTGTTCAGTCCCCCAAGCTAGCCTGATGCGCTTGTGTGCCTGATAGCCTACCCCATATGGAATCAAATTTCTTCAGGGAGTGAATTCCTCTTGCTTTAGCCAAGCCCTAGCTATGGCCAATCGAGCAGCCACCAGAATAATTGAAATCAGGGATCTCAGACCATGTCTACCCTCTTTATAGCCAATCAATGAATCAATCAATCAGGGATTTGTAAGCACACTACTCACCCGCGAGGGTCTGAAGGCTCTGGGAGGGTGGGGGGGTCAGCAGTTCTGTTCAGTCGAACAGCCATGTCTTGAGGGCCTTTCTGAAGTTGTTCAGCAAGGGGGCGCATCTGTTGTCTATCGGGAGCTCTTTCCAGGTCTTGGCCACAATGTTGGAGAAAGCTCTTCCCCCTGTCCTGGCTTTGCGGATGTAAGGGGTTTCGGCGAGGGTGAGGTTGGTGGACCGGAGGTTTCTTTTGGGTGCGTGGAAAGTGATTCTCTCATTGAGGTATTGGGGTCCGGTGTTGTGGAGGCATTTGTAGGCATGAGTGAGTATCTTGAAAGTGACTCTCTTCTCGACGGGGAGCCAGTGGAGGTTCCGTAGGTGTTGGCTGGTGTGTTCGTGTCGAGGGATGCCGAGTACGAGTCTGGCTGCGGTGTTTTGTATCGTCTGGAGCTTGCGGAGTAGAGACTTGTTGATGCCGGCATAGAGGGCGTTTCCGTAGTCCAGTCTGCTGGTTATTAATGTGTGTGTGACTGTCCTCCTTGCCTTAGGGGGGATCCACTTGAAGGTCTTACGGAGAATGCGTAGGGTGTTGAAGCAGCTGGAGGCGATGGCGCTGACCTGTCGGTTCATGGAGAGGGAAGAGTCGAGTACGATGCCGAGGTTTCTGGCGTGGTCCGTGGATGTTGGAGGGGTGCCGAGGGCAGAGGGCCACCAGGTGTTGTTCCATGCTGACGGGGTGGTTCCGACGAGGAGGACTTCTGTTTTATCCAAGTTGAGTTTCAGGCAGCTGTTGCTCATCCAGGATGTGATGTTCTGCATTCCTTCCTGGAAATTGAGTCTGGTGGTGGAGGGGTCCTTGGTGAGGGAGAGGATGAGCTGGATGTCATCGGCATAGGATACAATGCTGAGTCGATGATGTCTGACGATGGCGGCGAGGGGGGCCATGTAGATGTTGAAGAGAGTTGGGCTGAGTGATGATCCCTGGGGTACTCTGCAGTTGATTTCCGTGGGTTCGGAGAGGAAGGGTGGCAGTCTGATTCTTTGACTTCTGCCGCTGAGGAATGAGTGGATCCAGTCAAGGGCGGTTCCTTGTATGCCGGCGTCGTGTAGTCTGGCAGTGAGTGTGCGGTGGGAGATGGTGTTGAATGCTGCTGACAGGTCGAGTAGGTTCAGGGCTGCGGTGTGGCCTTGGTCGAGGAGGGTGTGGATGTCATCTGTGGCGGCGAGTAGGGCGGTCTCGGTGCTGTGGTTGCTGCGGAATCCGTATTGGGAGGGGTCGAGGATGGAGTTGTCTTCGATGAACCTTGTTAGCTGTGCGTTGACAGTTGTCTCTGCGACGTTTGCTGCGAAGGGGAGGATGGAGATGGGCCGGTAGTTCTTGAGGTCCGTGGGATCTGCTGAGGGCCTCTTGAGTAGGGGCCTGACTTCAGCGCGTTTCCAGTCATCAGGGAAGGTGCCGGTCTTGAAGGTGGCGATGATGGTGTGTCGTAGTTCTGGTGCGATGGCGGTGGTGGCTCTGTGGTGGATGTGCAGAGGACAGGGGTCTGTGGGGGCCCCCGAGTGGATGCCCTTCATGGTTACTGCGGTCTCTTCGGTCGTGACCGGTGTCCAGGAGGAGATGGTGGGCTGGCTGGCGTTGGCTGAGGGTGAGGTGGTGGCGGGGTCCGGTGTCTGGTCGTTGAAGTTGTCGTAGAGGTTCTTGATTTTCATATGGAAGTATGTTCCGAGCTTGTCGCAGAGGCCCTGGGAGGGGGTGATGTCTGTGGTTTCGCTGGGGGGCTTATTGAATTCCTGGATAATGCTGAAGAGTTCCTTGGAGTTGCTGGAGTTGGCAAGGATTTTGTTGTGGATGAAGGTTCTTTTGGTGGTTCAGATGCGTTGATGGTATAGCCCAGCATAATTTCATTCACTGTTGGAGAATAATCTATCCCCAAACATAAATTCATGATGTGGCTTGTCTTCTGCCAGAACATCCCTAACTCAGGGCAACTAGCGAACATATGCACTATGTTTGCAGCATTCAATCCACATTTTGAGTATTTAATCCAGTCACTACCTTGGCTTCCCTCTTTTTGCGCCCAGCTAGCAATCCTCTGTCGGGTGTAGTATAACATACAGATCGTGCGGAACTGTTGCAGTTTTAAACTAACAGAATGTATAGATCTATCTAAAGTCCATAATGCACGATTGATTACTATAGGAGTAACGTTTGTCCCCAAAGTCTTGCTCCATCTTGCTGCCAGCTTTCCACAATTGTTTGGCCTAATCTGGCACAAGCATTGATACATAGTACTAATTGCAGCTTTCCGATTGTCACCATGCAAACATTCCCATATCTCGGAGCTCGACACTGCTTTTAATGCTAGGCTTCCCAGGAAATAATCCCTAATCTGAAGGTATTTAAAGAACATCTAGCGTAGGAGATCGAATGCGAGTTGTAAGCTTTTGAATGACCAGAAGCCATTGTGGTCATATAAATGCCCCAGAAGATCGATCCCATAGATAGCCCAGCGTCTGCCAGCTGGTTCCTGAAATACCTCCGGGAGCATAGGGTTACCCCATAGAGGGAGGTTGTCATGGATAAGTGAGAGAGAACAGTTGGTTAGAATTTCCTGCCATATATGTACGCTGTGCCCGATAATAGTCTTAAAGCGGACTGGTTTAAAATAATTAGGGCCACTAACTCTATATAGAAACATTCGCTATCAGACCCCAAAACCAGACGATAGCAAAATTCTTGGCTTTCAGGATCTAAGAGACTGCGGAGTCGGCCAACGAACACTGCCCAAAAATACATTTGAAAATCCGGAAGATCTAATCCGCCTTGATTGTACGGGAGTTTCATAAGGCCTATTGCGCGTCGTGCTTTTTTATAACCACAGATAAAACTACTTAACACCCCTTCTAATTTCTTAAAGAAAGAATTAGGAACACGTAGAGGGATAGAGCAAAATAAGTATAAGAATTTTGGGAGTCCCTTTAATTTTTATGATGTTACACCTCCCCATTTTGCCAATTGGTAACTTGTGCCAGCTTCTCAGTTGTTTAGTTATAGATTCCAGCAAAGGATCGTAGTTTAATGCGAGTATGCGTTCAATCTGAGGAGAAATGCACACCCCCAGGTATGTAGCTGTCGTGCAAACACCCGGTACAAGTCTATCAGGCTGGAAACTGAGAAGCACTTGTGTCTCATTAACATTTAACCTGTAACCAGAAAAAAAAGATGCTGGGTCAGTGGTAAAAACGGCTATATCGTCAGCATAGGCAGTAACTTTCAGCTGGCTCAATCCTGAAATCAGTGGTAATATCTGTGTGTTAGTATGCAATGCCCGGATGAATGGCTCAATAAATAATGCAAATAACAGAGGGGAAAGGGGACATCCTTGTCTAGTACCGCAGTGTATTGGGATGGGAGAAGATTGTAGGCTAGCGTAATACAGTTTGGCCTGGGGTTTACTATACAAAGCTTGTATCCATTTACTATATCTCCCACCCAGGCCAAATGATGAAACTGTTGCCCACAGGTAGCCCCAAACCACACGGTCAAATGCCTTTTCGGCATCTAGCAAGACCATGCCCATACACATTACTGATTTCCTGGCTAGATCAAAGGCCCCAACTGCAGTATTGACGTGAGCAGTGGTGTCCCTACCCTGTGTTGCTGGCTAGATACTAAACCTGGCATCTGAGGAGCCAGACGAGTGGCCAAAATTTTAGCGAAAATCTTAGCATCTGAGTTTATAAGAGATAGCGGCCGGTAAGAGCTACACTCCTCGGGTGGCTTATCTCTCTTTAAAAAGAAAACAATGTTTGTCATGTTCCATGATTCAGGAGCCATGCCATTAGACCCTATATATTGTATGACCTCTCCCAGTGGTGTAACTATGATACTCTTAAAGACTTTATAGAACTCAGCTGGTATTGAGTCCTCCCTGGCCACCTTGTCGGAGGGTAACCTAGACAGTGCTTCAGCAATTTCATCAAATGAGATTTCTTGTTCAAGTGAGACCACGTCTTCTTCACTCAAGAGCGGCAGATTGCTCCTCTTAAGATTGTTCTGGAGTCCTTCCTCATCTAATAATGTTTGTCTGTAGAGCTTTTAATAAAACTTGGAAAAATGCTCCACTAATGCTTGTGGATGCGTATACAATATACCATCCTCCCCTTTTATGACCATTATCTGGGATTTAGCTCGGTTAACTGCTAGCTGATGGGAAAGCACCCTCCCAATTCGATCACCATATTCATATTCTAGGGACCGATGCTTATTATAGCTCACATCAGTTTTCTCCCTTAGCATCCTGCTTAGGGACAGCCGCTCATCTATTAATGAGGTGTACATCTGATCCTGATCTCGAGCACCTCGCCGCATTGCATCTGCATGAAGAAGTTCAATTGTTGAAAGTTCTTGGAGAGCAGCTCTAGCCGTAGCTTCCCGATCTTTATTTTGCTGCCAGATATACTGCTGGGTAGCCCCCCTTATGAATGCCTTCATTGCGTACCACACTTTGTAAGGGGAAGCAGTCCCCACGTTATCTTTAAAAAAGTCTACTAAGTTTTTATGAATAAAAGCTACATACTCAATGTCTGTAAGTAAGTAGCGTGGAAATGAGAAAGGACGAGCCACTTTGGAAACGGCCTTGAGCTGGAAAGACAGTAAGATGGGATTATGGTCAGAAGTAATCCTAGGGCATACTTCCATGTCCTCGGATAGCAGTAGATTATCAGAAACCCAGGCCATATCAATTCTAGAATATTGTTTATGTGGAGCGAGTAGTATGTGCAGCCTGGAGATGCCGGGTAAAGTACCCGCCATGCATCACTTAGACAGAGCAGCCGCCCTATTTCGAGGATTGAAGCCCTCACCTTCCCCATTCTAGATAAAGCCACTCGGTTTGTAGAAACAATAGCATAATTCACCACGCAGTTAAAATCCCCCATGATTAAGTACTCCCGATGCCAATCTAATAATTCTAGATTTAAAAAGTCAAAAACAGTGGGGTCATCAACATTAGGACCATATATTGAGCAGAACACATATTTTGTGCCATTTACCTCAAGCTGCACCAATGGCCATCTTCCATGCTGATCCACCGAAACCTTAAGGATTCTATGATCGAATGTTTTATTCACTAATATAGCTGTTCCCCTTATAGAAGCACTCTGGGATGTACAAGCAATTGTTTGACACCCAAGATGTTTAAGAAGCCCTTGATCTTTATAAGCCAAGTGCGTCTCTGTAAGGAGGACATTGTGAGGCCTGTACAATTTCAATTCCTCCCTCACTAATTGGCACTTACTCCCATTATTTTGGCCTGATACGTTCCAAGCCATACATCTAATTAGCCCCATAGGGATTGATACCTTGTGCCGTTGCCATATACATTAAGGCCCAGCCATGATCCCTCCTCAGGCCATCTTTACTAAAGTATCTAACAGTCTTGTTTATACTCCTGTATTCTCTAATGGAATTCCCAGCCACCCTGTGTGCGCCCCTTTTGACGTTTTCCTCTGCAACACCTCTCCGATCCCCCATTAACCTGCCCTCCCCGTCTCTCCCTCCCTGTATCGCGAAGAAGGAATTGTCCCCCTTATAAGATGCCGATGGAATGACAGCTATCAGGAGGCAGTGCACCCAGAAAGTCCCTGTGTCCAGCCATGCCCAAAATGCAAGAAGAGAAAAGAAGAGAAGGAGAGAAAAAAAAACATGATTATATAGTGAAAACCTGTATAAGTAAACTTAATTTCAAAGCAGAGGCCCCTATTAGCTTAAGCTACTAAGTCTTTTTAGCGGCCGCCGCCAATTGCCATTGGCTTAAAGCTCGCTTAGCCTCCTGGTCGGTGAGGAAGTACTGCAAGTGTCCACCATTTATAACCTTTAATCGAGCGGGTTCCTGTAGGAAAACCTGTGCACCTTCTACCTTTAACGGGTCAATAAGCTGTCTCAATTTCCAGCGTCTATCCATGGTAGCTTTGCATAAATCCGATCTAACAAAAATAGAGAGAGAGTCAACCACTATCGGGGTACCAGGGCGGGCTTTGATTGATATAGTCTGCCTTAATAGGAAGTTGCCCAAAAAAATCAGCAGTGTTCTACAATAGCGGGGGCTCGGCTTGTTCAATAAAATTGGTAGTCTATGTGCACGCTGTATTTGGCAATCCCAATCCGCAAGGTCAGGGAAAGCCTTTTGAAATAGCTGGACCACATAGGCTCGGGAGTCAGAACCTTCCTTTCCTTTGGGGACCCCGAAACAGTCTTAGGTTATTGCGGCATTGCCGGTTCTCCAAGTCCTCTAATTTTGTCTGCAAAAGAAGAATTTGGTCGTCATGCATTTGTATTGATCTAGTTGTTAAAGTGGTAGACTCCTCCATATCTGTGACCCGTTGTTGTAATTCGGCTATATCCCTCGTTAGTGGCCCCACCTTACTTGTCCCCTCAGTTAGAGACTGTTGGATACAGAGGTTATCTGCCCTGGCCTGTGCGTAATGCTCTTGCGCCTCCGATCTTTGATCCTGCAGGGCCTGGAGAATTAGGGAGAGTGAAGGCTCTTTAGTACTCAATGTATCCTTTAAAGACTGGTTCTCAATAGCATCCACCCCCCCACCAGAAGGGACAGGTGCTGGCAGACGGCCCAGTGGGTCAGGGCTGATCACCTGGGCGGGGGGCAAGCGGGTGAGTCCAGGCTAGGGCCTGCCACCAGCTTTCGATCTGAGCCACATCTCATTCCTGAGCTTGAAAGCCGAGATATCAAGGATTTCACTTCCCCCTTAGATTTAACCCATTTCCGCAAGGGGCTACCATCCCAAGCATCCTTTGTACGTATGGTAGAGCTATTGCGTCAATGGCTGCCATAAAGTTCAGTAGCTTTTTTCCAGGTTTTAACCGGTTTAGATTTGCCTTTCTTTTTCCCGGAACGTGGACTTGGCCCTGAGTATGCGTCCTCTGTAAGTTTTGCAAGATCCAGGGAGGGGCCCAAATCAGTCCGTGGCGCCGTGATTAGTGTTGAGCTATTGTTTATCCCATGCACCCTGTGCCCCTCATGCACTCCTTCAGTAGCCTGATGCGGTTCCTGTACCGCTATCTGGGCTAAATGGCCGGTGTTAATAGTAGGTGTGCCCACGTTAGCTTTATCATCTTCATGGTCCAGCACCCCTTGAGCTTCTGGATTTGCTCATCTGAGGGCACCTATATCAGAGCAGTCCAGCTTGGCAACATCGCCTTTTAGTAGGCCAGCTGTAATATTGAGTAACAGTAGCCCTGCCGTGGCCTTCGTCCCCGACTGGTCATCGTTAGCTATAGTATTGCTACCGGCTTTAGCTGCAACTTTGTTTCCATCCTCGAGCGGCGTGTCAAGTAGAAATATTGCATCTGCTGCTTGCTCTGCCTGCTGTAGATAGCCCGCCGCCCCTGACCATTCTGCACACACCAAAAGTTTTAATGAGCCCTCGTCTTGGCTATCTGCCATGTTCGCCTGCCCTAGAGGAATCGCCCCCAGCAGCGTGTTAATGATTTTAATCTCAGCTGTCAGCTCTGTTATCTCTCCAGATTGAATCAAGTCCGTGGCTTTACCTGACTGTAGTAATTTCATCAGTGGTTTGCCCACTCGTGATGGGCCTCCTCTCAGTGCAGTCCCCTTCTGTTTCCGGGCAGTGGATCCTCCGTTGCTGTAGGCAAAGCAGCTCCTCCTGGTGTAGCAGAGATTCGGGCTGCGCGCACTCCTCTCGCCGCAGTCTTCAGTGGACCCATGTCCCTGCCCAAGAGTTGAGCCGAGCTACTGGCCAGACAGCACAAATGGATAGCAGGGAGGTGTGAGCCGGTGAGCCAGTGCGCAAGTCGGGATGAGAACCAGAGCCTTCTGACGGCCCCCGTAGCTGGAGCAAACATCAGTTTGTGCGTTTAAGCGGTGTATATCCAGTTGTCTCGCTTTTTCATTTCTCTCTCTCCAATTTCCTAACATCTTGGTAGTGCGGCATATAGGACACGGGAGCTACTCTCGGTGTCTGCTTTCCGTGGCGGCGTCAATCTGCCATCTTCCTTCCCCCCCACTTTCACAATTAAATATAGATATTTTTTTTAAAGTTTCAATATTTCTTCTGTTTTTGTATATACTTTATTATTTTAATTTATTAATTTTAGTGCTATTTCATTTTGTTAAACAGACGTGGACCCCTCAAGTAGGCATCACAGATCCCCTGGGGTCCTTGAACCACAGCTTAAGAACCACTCCTCCAGGGCACAATTCAACCTTGGAATCACCAAGAGAGGAGATAAAAACCCAGGGTGGAGAATGTATGGGAAAAATTCTGTGTTGAATAAGTCTGGGGCAAATCCTAAACACAGCATACCTTGGGAATACCCACAACCACGTGGATCTGAGCTCTGCCACATCATAGCGAGTCTGCTGTCTCTCTAGTGCCGGGCAGGTACTGGTGAATAGCGAAGGAAAAGACTGGACATAGCTGTGTTGGCCAGGGGTGTAACTACAATTGGTGCAGCAAGTGCAGTGGCACCAGGGCTCAGAACTCTGAGGGGCCAATTTAACCCTAATACCACTGATGACATCTCAAATGACATCACTGATGATATCACTGATGACATCATCCACAGAACCACTCACACACCAGCTCACACCCCCTTACAACCTCTCGTAAGCCCACTCCCATGCAACCACGCACTTACCCATTCACAGACCCATACCAGTACTCACACACCCACTCACTCCTCCATAGAGCCACTCACACACCCTCTCACTCACTTGTACAGGCACTCACATAACCATTCACTCACCTATACAACCACTCATACAACCAGTCACCCACTCGTACAGCCACTCACATAGCCGCACACTCACCCATACAGCTACTCACACACCCACGTTTTTACCTACACAGTCACTCATATACCCACTCACTCACCCATACAGCTTCTCAACACAGGCACTCACTCACCCATGCAAGTACTCACAGTCACTCACACACCCACACCACACAACCATGAGTTCTCTGACCAGCTCTCAGGAATCCCGCTGTGTCAGACTTACTGGAGGTAACAGGAGGGCTTCTGAGCCCCCAAGAACCCTGAGCATCTAAGAGACAGTTCCGGCTGTACTGTTCCCATGAGGCACAGGGTCAAGACTGATTTGCATATGACTGGGTCTAAACTGGGGTAGCATGGTGAGCAAAAGAATGATGATTTAACCCAGATCTCTTTACTGGGGGTGAATGTTTTGATTTGTTCTGCATTTTGTCTATCATTTGTGTGTCTTTTGCTTTCTCGCCCAAATTGTGCCAGGCATGCCCAAATGTGGGTCCCGGGCTCACTGTGCCACTGGATTCAAGCTAGCCTGGCTGATGAGGAGTGAAGCCCCAAAACCGGTCCTAGGATGCTTGTTTCCGTTCCAGGGAGGACCTGGCCTGGCAGTTCGGGATGGACTGTTCCCATGAGGCACAGGGATTTGCCTTCATCCCTCAACCGGCAGTGCGCCAGGAGGCGGGATTGCAGAGTGTTGGAAAAAGGGGCCGTGGCCTCTGAAGACCTCTCAGCGATTGCACTGTGTGGGACTTACTGCAGTTAACAGGAGGGCTTGTTGGCCCCCAAGGTCACTCTAGATCAAAGCAGACTTCCTCCCCCAACCAACAGTGCGCCAGGAGGTGCGTTTGCACTGTGGTGGAGAAAGGGGGCGTGGCCTCCGACAACCTCTCAGCAATCCCACTGTGTGGGACTTACTGGAGGTAACAGGAGGGGTAGTTAGCCCCCAAGGCCCCTCAACAGTTAAGGGGACTTGATCTCCCAACTACTAGTGCACCAGGAGGCACGTTTGCAGATTGGTGGAGAAAAGGGGTGTGACATCCAACAACCTCTCAGCAATCCCACTGTGTGGAACTTACTACACCAAGGACCCTCTGGAGGAAAGGGGACTTCATCCCCCAACTAGTAGTGCACCAGGAGGCACGTTTTCAGAGCTCGCTTGACAGCATTTTCTGCTCTTGCTTGCTGAAAGCAGAGCATTTGCTATGGCTACCAAGCCATAGCAAACTGCAATGTCCCAGGGGTGGGCACCCTGGGACACTGCTGGACTCGGCCCTGGGGGGTGGTGGACCCCAGGGCCATCCAGGGCTCCACGAGGTGGCCAGTGTGGCCCCCCTCCTTTCTACTTTTAGGGCCTGCCCCATGGAGGTGGCAGTCCCTGGGGCTGAGAACGGCCCAGGAGGAAGGGCCACGTGGCAACTCTTCCATTTTAGAGTTTGGCCCTGGGGAAGTGGTGGTCCCCGGGGGTCTGTGAGGCCTCCCCAACCCAAATATAAGAAGCCCCAGGGAGGTAGTGGTCCCTGGGGAAGGGGGGTACACAAGGCCCCCTGATATTATTGTAATTAGCCCCGGGGAGGTGGCGGTCCCGGGACAGAGGGGGTCTGCGAGGCCCACCCACACTATTGGAATTAGCCCCGGGGAGGTGGCGGACCCTGGGGCTGCGGGCGGGACAAATTAAAAGTGCCCCAGGTAGGTGGTGGTCCCCGGGACTTTGCTAAGCCCTAGGATGGGGGCCCTGTGCACCCCCCTCCTACATTTATCATATGGTCCTGGGACCTCACTCACTCAGGGGTTATTCAAAAGCACGTGCTTTTAAAAAACAAATTGCAGTGGATTGGCGTAAAAAATAAAATAATGCTTTTTACCCCCAGCGGGGTCCCTGATAAAACCCCCCCAATATCTGGGGGGTCAGGGTATTCCTACCCTGGGACTCACTTTAAGATGACTGCCAACATTTCCTGGTTGAAGTGTTGGCAGTCAATCAAGTTTTAGTAGGATCCGGGAGTCCACTGCAAGGACTTGCATTCCCAGATATCTATATTTTTTTAAGTTAGATAACTCAAAAACTACTGAACGGATTTGCCAAATCACAAAAAGCACGCTTTCTGGACCAACATCTAGCTTGCTGCCAAATTTGGTATAATTCCATTCAGCAGTTCAAGCTGTAGTTGTGATAAAAAAATGAAATATACTCATAGACATAAAATGGGGAAAACGAGTTAGAGAACCCTCTTTTTTCTCAGCCCCCACTTGACAGATCACCCCAAAACATTCAACACAGCAGCTGAACAACAAAAGGGAAGTTTTGTGAAAATTTCGTGTTACTGGCAAAACAACAAACACATTTATGTATATATCTGAGCTACTTCCTGCAGTTCTTCCGACTTGCTTCCACCTCACGGGGTTGGTGCCAGGCAAAACAGGCACCAGGCCTGTATGTGAAATGATGACACCCGCACTCCAGAATGTTTTTCAACAGAATGTATTTGGCTGGCGCGTTTCGACCTCCTGGGTCTTTGACAAAGCCACAACGCCAATAGTGAAATTGCCCTATTTTCTATAGAAAGCAACTATAACTCGCAAACCCCTGCAATGCACAGTATGCTCATAAATGAGTCAATTTCAGATGTTGCAGTGATGCTATCAATGATGTCCTAGAACATACCATGAGTCATGTAATATGTGTTGTAATTAGCAGTATAGTTTTTGGGATGGGGGTTGTGGGCCCTGGCCCTGAGCCTTAGAGATGCCCCTGGGACCCTATTCTGCGGGGCCAGCATTTTTTCATCGAGCATTATACCAGCCTTGGGGACCCTATCCCTTAAGGCCCAATTGAAGCACTGTCCCAGGAACCCTATCCCACAGGACACTGCTGTGTTCCTTGCCCAGGAGAGTGCAGGCAGGGAATGTAAACTTTATTCCCAGCCCGCACACTCCCGGGCAAGGAACAAAACTTTGCTCCTGGCAATGTGGGAAAAAAAGGAGAGCCTCTGGCTCCCGCTGGCATCCATGAAGGGTGCTGGCTGGGGGGCCAGCAAACATCTTGGGGGTCTTGGGTCTCTTCCTGTGGCCCCCAATGATTTGGCAACATTCTAGTGGTCCTGGGTGTGCACTGTGGCACCCACTGGAATAAAGGATGCAGGCTGGGGAGCTGGCAGTGGCCGCTGTGGCCTTGGGGATCACCCCATGGCCCCCACTGATATGGTTACACTGTGTGGTGCCCAGGGTGGGCAACGGGGCACCCCTGTCACAAAAGAGCCTGCTTCCACCAGCACCCATGAAAGGTAATGGCTGGGAAGCCGGGAGGCACTGTGGAGGCCTTGGGACTTTCCTGTGTTCCCAATCCTAATATATGCTATAGGCGTACAAGGATGGGACTAGGACACCCAAAAATAACATTATTAAAAGGAATAATACATTTGTTGCAAGAGTGGCTCATTTATTATTCACTGCTCCGTGCAAGGAGAGCTGCATAATGATCGGCAAGGGCTTTTAAATTATATTTTTTCTTTCAATTGGTGCCCCTAGAAGGGGCCGGGGTACCACCAACCATTTATTTAATGTTGTGGAGGGCTGTCAGAAGTGCAGAAGCCCCTCAGCAACATAAAGAAACCACAGAAAATCTCCGTGGTCATTAAATCCATGACCATAGGAGAGCTTCCCATATATTTTTCAAGCAACTGGAGCTGTGTGTCCTTCAGCTGGAGTGCAGGCTCCCTTTGTGGTTGCTTCTATGGCTGCACTTTGCAGCCTTAAAAATGTTTTAAAAAAGCCTCAAAGGCATGTTTAATTTTTTTAAATAATGTTTTATTGAAAATATGTTTTAAAAATCACTATTATTAAACATTGCAATGTGAGAATTTATTAAATATACATTTGATTATAGTTACTTGTGACTTTTTGACAAATCCAATAGGTCTGCTTTATATATGTTGACACTTTGATAAAACCAATAGGCCTAGCACTTTGTATAATTTGCTATTTTGATCCATTGACAAAGCCAAGAGGTGTGGCACAGGGAATAGAGATCAGGGTTTAGCGACAGCCAGGCCCTGCGCCCAACCTACTGTTCCGCACATCTGACTATGTCATGTAACAATACAAAGGTTGGCATGTGCTGTAGGTGATGTATGCTCCCACGGGGGGTTGTGCCCTGAGCCTTGCCGCATGACAGGCCCTGCACCCAACCACACATAGCGATGGACATCTTACTTTACTAAAAACAATAGAAATTCACTGAAAAAACAAAGGTTAAAGTGACTTTATAGTGAGGGATTGTAATATTATTTTACTTTACATTAAAATAAAATAAAAAAGCTGTAGAAATTCACTGGAAAAAAAGCAAAGGTTAAAGGGACGTTAAACTTAAGTGAAAATGTCAGTTAAAGCATACTATTTTATACAAACAAAACCACAGAAATTCACCAGTTATAGTTATCGCAGGTGACGCAACTACAACTATCGCCCTCGCCATGACCTTCAAATTACCTCACATATTATATCACTCATAACATGTTCTATGACATAATGATAACATCACTGCAATATCTTAATGACATCATTGATAACAACACTGCATGGCGAGTTGCAAGTTATAGTTACATTAGGGCATACGTTACAGTTACTTGAGATACTTAAAACTGACAATTTCTGTAATGTCCCTTTAACCTACCATCCAGACAAATCCATTTAAATGATATTGGTGTTGCTAAGCATAACATTTTGTGCCACTCTCAAGGTGGTCCCATTTGTCTGTTAACCATTGGATAGGCTAGAATTTCCGCATTATAAACTCCTCTCCTAGACTTGATAGCAATACTTTCTGATGCATGGTATGGCTTTTGGTAAGGTACTTTCTGTGCTAATGAAATATTCTGAACTGAAAGAGTGTTACACTTCCCATCTTGTACAGTTGACCTTCTTACTTCTTGAACATGGGACGTACCTGCCACTGTGGTCCAACCTGTATGTGAACAGTTGTTCTTTGATCCCACAGAATGGTGATGTGCTCAAAGGAAAAATGAATGAAGGTAAAAAATCCTGCTTGCCATATGTGGATGTTTTGTCGCTTGTCAATACTACCAGAAGGGCTCTGTTGAAAGCAAGGAAGAACAGTAGAAGAATTACAACAGGAAAACTATTTGTACAATAATAAAAGGTGATATTAGAATGCACTGCTGTAACCCAATTATGGCAATGTATAGGTTCACTTTGTGGCTAGTTACATGTTTCACTGTATGTCTATTGGTCAAATTAACGTTAAAAAATTAATTTTAAGTATTTTAAACTAGGTAGTTATACTGACTGCAACTTGCAAAGGCAACTGATCTGGCCGTGTCCACACAGCCATTGGTTTTGCCAATGCTTGCTTCCCTTGATTTGGTTTAATAAAGTTTAAAGCAACATGTCAGCCATCTTGGAACTTCAAACTAATAATAAAGTGTAACAAAGGCATTCCAACATGGCCACCCTGCATGCACACGAGTGTGAATGTGTATGAAGCATAGGTGGCCATCTTGGAATGGCATTTGTTACCCTTTATGGCAAAAACCAAAGAACGCCACCCAAGGATAATATTGAATTAATCTTTTTGTGATGGTGAACACCCTCCAGAACTATGATCTATGGTCCTCGTGTAAGTTGAGGGGGAAGGTATCTTCTAACACATGAAAGTGTGGATCATCTATCATTGTTTAATCAGATGTTATGAGTGAATAATTATGCAAAGCTCCCACTCTTAAAACATTAAAAAGTGTTTTTCTTTGACATAGTAATATTCTACACCCTTCTTGATATTGCATTAAGTTAATCATCATATTTGGTAAGATGAGTTCTAATTAGGGATGTGTGAATTAGGCAAAAGTTAGCAAAAATTACACAAAATTCCATGAAATTAAAAACTGGCATTTAGTGCTATATTTTTGCATGAAATGTGTCCTCAAAATGCATCCTCAAATCTATTTTGGACTGAATACACATTTTGTGCTTACAAAAATGGCCCAAAAACACAAGTACTGTGATCAACAGCCGCTACCATTCTGATCGCCTGTATTGTTCTTGTGCACATGCCCTAATGTGGTGTATTGCTATGTACCTTAATCTAGGACTAGGTAGCTACACAACCTTTTACATACATTTATCTTACCTTGCTCTTCATAATGGTTCTACCACTGACTTTTTACCCAGTTATGTGCTAAATAAATGTCGATCTGTTTCCTTGAAACTAGCCTCATTTATTATGCATGAGGATTCTTAGAAAAGTCCCTAGACATGACGTACATAACAGGATTAACATACTCTATGCAAAAGTCATGGTCATCTTCATCATAAGGCAAAAGAACCACTTTGCATAATTGCAGGTATTGATTTAGGCTCATTTATATAATCATACTCACAACACATCGATTGTGTAAGGAACCCGGAGGCTATCTTTATGGTATAAAAGAACCATATCAACAGTATATAGGCAGAGGAGAAGCTTCCATGCTGACACTAGACGCTGAAGTCCCGGCCTGCAGAAGCTACAACACGCAGCGGTCTGACATCCCTTGCGGGGTGTCCAACTCGAGACCAAGAAGGGGTCCTTCGTTCTCTCCCATCAGGTAATGGTGTTGGCTCTTTTCTAGGATGATTCGTGGCTTTACACCCACATACATGCTAGGTACACTTAGGTAGGGTTTGCATTGTAGGAGTACACTTGATTACTGTCATGTATCTATATGCCTGCATATATTCACTGTAGTAATGGTAGAATTCTACCTTTTATTTACTCTGTTGGTGCTTGTAATCTTACACATCTGTTTCTGTCTAATGGTTGTAGCAGAAAACATGTTTTATACTAGAATGACGCTGGTTCAAGAAATGCTTATTGAAAACGTCCCCATTGTTTATTCTGTGTATCTCTCTGAGACTAAGTGAGTACGATTGACTGAGCAAAAAGTACTGTACTGTTTCCACGATCCCTGAAGGATTAAGGGTTGTCATGTTCGATAGTTGCCAGCAACTATTCGCTTTTTGTAAGGTTAGGGGGCTTATGGTGGCACTGTGAGCTAGCTGGTCTAAAGGCTAACATATCCTTTGGGGGTGTCTGGAATCAGTCTGGACACCAATCCCTTAGTTTATGATGTCTAAATGCGCAGATCCTATGCATTTTTAGGAACTACACAACAGTATTCGTGTAATTTTGGGACATTCTCATAAGAAGCGTTTAACATAAAGTTCCCAAAATTTTCAGAGATTACCCATGCGTATTGGAAATTTTGCCCAGGCCTAATTTTAATGTGCTTTCTGTAATTATATATGCTTTGTTTATTTTGTATATTACAGTGGACGAGGCGAATGGCACAAATGTCAATTGAAGTGAACACAATTAAAAGAACTATTTAACATGGTAATGACTTCTGAAGTACAAACTTACTGGCTTGCCAGTGTCATCCTCAAATTTTATGACAGATTCTCCAACATTTATAGAAATATATTTTCTGCAAATGATCCCAGTATTAAAGCAGTTCACGTTTTCCACAGTTACAGTGAATCGATGACTTGAAGTACTCTACAAAAACAAACAGAAATGATGAACATGTTTAAGAATGCAGTGATAAAATAGGCCAAAGATATATAGATCTAAGGATTAGAGCTATGACTACTATACATAATAATTTCCCAGGTCCTTATGTTCTGGACAAGTGCCCACAGAGCCCAATCGAGTTGAGTCTTTTTATACTGTATGTAAAACAACTACTGTGATAATGAGGCAGACTAAAGTCATTAAGATATACATTATCCACACTTCTACACCTGCTCCTTTTAGTTGTGATAAATTAGGGTAATTGTTTTTAAAACATACGTTTTTATTGTGGATAATTTAGAGGATGGTAAATGTGGCGCTTCGACCAAAACAATTGGCAGACACCCTCTCTGCCAACCTCGCAGGCCCCCTGTCCCATTTAACAGTGGGACCACTGCAGGATTTTCTGCTGGTGGAGCCTCAACTGGCTCTGCTAGAAGATATCCTTGACCTGACCTGACAGCCAGTCAACTACCTGGCCACCAGGTGACCAGACCATCAATACAGCTATTCACAACAATGGGAATATCAGTGAATTTTCCAGTTTATTACTTAGTGTATTCAGCAGTTGCCATTGGCACAATCCAAATGTTATCATATTTTAAAACGAAAAGTAATAGCAATTGCTACATAATTTCCTTAAGACCTTTATTGTGCATAAAACATTTAAATAGAATAGAAAGGAAGAGAAAGGAATGATCTTAAAAACAGAAGGCTAGAAAAAAATAGACAAGGAGATGAGGGGAAAAGTATATTACTTTTGGGGATGGAACAGGTAGAAAGTACCAAAAGCATGAATAGGTAATTCATTGAAGGAAGTCTGCAGAAGCTATGGAGCTATTGTACTCAGGTTGTATGATTTATAGTCTGAGTAGCAGGCAGCAGAACACATTCCTCCTATATTGTTTGGCTACCTCAATGGTTCCCGATGGTTGAGACTTGCACCTCCTCTCGTTAGGTCAGCCAATGAGAGGAGGCAGCAGTCCCTTAATTGTCACAAAGTGGGATGGGGCCAGTGAGATTTGCTGACCCTACCCCACTCTGTGACAAGGCGTCAATGATAGATATTCAACCTTGGACACTTCAGGGCTTAAAATTGAAGCGCCTAGATCCGAGGCTATCAGTGACACTCCCCCTCATCATGAGGGGGAGGACCACCAAGCACTTTACCGGGCTGAGGAGGTCATGCCCACAGGGCTGTGACATCTTCAGCCTGGAAAAGTTTCGCTCAGGCCACCAGTTACCTGCATATTTAGTGCATGTACAGCTCCCGGTTGCCTGACCTGAACAAGAAGAGTGTCAGTCAGACTGACCTTTGCTTAGCATGACAGACACTCTTCAGGTTGGGAAAAAGGTGGAGGGCAGGGCCCCTCCACCCTTAAGGATGGGCCACCGCTGGTGAAATCTCACAATGGCAGCCCCATGTGTATGGATTATACTCCCTGCAGTGTGTTACCCTTGAGTTTTTCTGTTTAGAAACAAACCCCAAAGCAGGGTTGAGTCCTTTGGAACAATACCTGGTTGCCCTTTAGACAGTGGTAGAGGCAAATGTGTAGCAACCATACCAACAGATGCACTTTTGTCACAGAGATCCACATCAGACAGGAACAGAACCCTAAATACTGCAGGTAGTTATCCACTAGGGGAGCGGCAAGCTAGTGGGCCACTTGCAAAACAATAAATGACCCCCACTCTGAGTATAGTACAACAAGCAAAATTACAATGAAGCCATACATGAATGTATAACTACTATCATTATACAACACCAGGAATAAGGTGACATAAAAAGAAACATGTTCCCTTCTGTATTGCCATTATATTGATCATGGTGTACTAGTAGTCTCAATGTAAAGTAGAAAGATTCAATATCTCAAGCCGCATTACTCATGATAGAAAAAATTACAAAATATGAAGCTAAACATTACTAATAGCACACACATTCATTTCACTTTGATTATATAAATGGTCTAGAGGAATGATTTAAACATTTACTTCTAACATCTGCTTTGATCTTCAGGTCAAAAGATTGAAAATTAGCAAGGCCTACTCAGCTCTCTAGTTCACAGGTCCACAAAGAGAGGGACATTAAACTGGGTGACCTTAACATCTGTTATTTAACCCCTTGGCTGCCAAGCCTCCCCTTTTATAACTTGTTTCCACATATAATATCCATGCCAAATTTGTGTACTTTTTTCCAACATGCGGAGGATTTTATATTTTGTGGATTTCCCTAGAGTTGACCAAGAAAATAGGTACAACATGGCAAAATGTTGATTTTGGGAGAAAATTGGGTAAACGTACTGCACAATAAAGCATATATTTTTTCCCCCTAAAAATGACATCAAAAAATGTTTGCTGTACTTGAACCACCATCTTCCCGGCTTTCAGGAACAAGCAAAGTTTATCTAAAATTATTTTTTTAACACAGTTTTAGCATTTTTCTAAGAGGTACTGGCAGTTTGTGGTGGAAACAGGTGTGAAACCCTTCGTGATCCTGGAAAGCTATACATTTGTGAAAAGTAGACAAGATTCTGAACTCAGCAGAGGGTCATTCATGTAGATAGCTCAACTGTTGAAATTAAAACAGAACAAAAATGATTAGGAAAAAATGCCATTTGTGACAAAATATACATCTGTAACTTCTTGTCATGATGGCAGATTTAGAAAAAAGCAATATACTGTTACGTCAGACTGACCCTCCGGCAATATAGAAGGTTCCCAAAAAACGTATGATACCCACAGCTAACAACTGAGCTGCACCTCACAATGATTTTTCATTGTGTACCGACTATACATCAATTAATATGGTATAATATAAAGTATAAAAAATAGGTATGAAGGAAACCTATGTATTTCTGCAATGTACACAGGATAACGAGTTTAAAAAAGGTGGTTATTTGTACACCTCTGAATTAGGGTTTACCCAAACTTTCATGAGATTCAGAGGGCATTTTGCAAAATGTTTTCTTTCTTGAACACTGGCTTATATTTGGAAACCTCAAATGCAAAGAAATCTAACTGGTAATAACACATGTTCTACTGTTCAATGTTCCCACATGTCTACCAATAAAAATGGTACCTCATTTGTGTGGCTGGGCCTAGTGGGTGTGACACAAAAAAAACCAAAAGATGACCTGCTGACATCAAATTTGACATCAAATTTCACCCAGCAGAATCCAGGCTTTTTTACAATGTGAAAAGCTGCTGATTTTGTGCCCTCGATCATCTGCCACCCAGGGAAACCTACCACACCCAGACATTTCTGAAAACTAGACATCCGGGGGTGTTCAAGGTGGTGAGACTTGTGTGGTTCTCATGAGTTTTTTTTACCCAGAAACTCCTTGTAATCCTGAAACTTTGGCTAAAAACAAATATTTTCCTCACATTTCTGTGAGGGAGAGTTCTGGAATCTGTGGAAAGCCACAAATTTCCTACTACTCAGCTTTCCCTGACATCTCCCGATATAAATGATACCTTACTTGTGGGTGGGCAGGGCCCAAAACGCAACATGGACAGATCAATTTTTTCCACTGAAATCTGACCTTTTTTTGCAATTTGGTAGTTGTGGTTTTTGGGCCCTAGCTCAGCACCTAGGGAAATCTACCAGAACTACATATTTCTGAAACTAGACACATAGGGGAATACATGGTGGGGTGACTTGTGTGTCTCTCAGCAGGTTTTCTTACCTTGGCACCTTTGCAAACCTCAAACCTTGTCTAAAAGCACACATTTGGGGCGTGGCCAAGATGGCGACGTGAGCGGACGTGTTGCTCCGGAGCTCCCGCCGACGGCCCGCTAAAAGCACCGGCTTATAGCCGTTTATAGCTGTTGCTGGCGCCCACACCGGCGACGTGGCCAGCGGGAAGTGCACCGGATGAGCCCACAAGCCAGACGACTGCAAGATCGGTGGCAGACGACGGCAGAGACCTCCGGCCCGCGGGGTCGAGAAGCGAGGCTCCGAGATCCTCGGCGGCGGGGCGGTCTGCCCGGCGGCCGGAGACGAGAGCACCGAGAGCCCTAGCCGGAGCAGCAGCTGTGGTGGAGGTTACCGGACTACACCAGCGGTGAGCACGGACGACGGTGCAGAACTACCGCTATGGCTGTGACGCAGTGGTGAAAGTGAGTGGGACCGGGAGCTGCGCCGGCCATCTTGCGAGGGGAGATCCACGACGCCCATCCCCCTGAGGGGTGCTACGGTGGACCCCTGAGAGCGGTTCCAGTGGGAGGTGGCCGAGGGCGCTGCCCACACCCCAGCGAGGCTTGACAGCAGCAGAGCGACCGAGCGGCCACCGACCGCTGGGGCAGAGACGTCCGTGAGCGGAGGGCTTCAGGTAGGCCCGAACGGGGTGCGCCCCAGGGGCCCGGGCCTCCGTGGCCCAAGAGAGCAGAAGTCCCCCAGCGGTGCACGGGGGTGGACGCTGTACCCACTCCGCAGCCCCGTGAGTGAGGGGGCGGCTGACATCCAGCAGCGTCCGAGGGGGAGCAGCGGTTTGCCTGCAGCCTGGTCCGGGCCTCGCTGTCCAGCGGGGACGGCCCCGATCGACGAGCACGCCGGGGGAGAGAGACTAGGAGCCCTGAGGAAGCCGCAGAGGGGGCACCACACGCTGGCAATAGAGGAGCAGGTCGGAGGGGACTGGTGGAGGCCAGCGCCGAGGAGGTGGTGCTCGGGGCCTAGGGGAAGGTCACTGCGCCGGCGCCCACAACTGAAAGGCTCCCATTGAACAAGGTGCAGTAGCGCACACCATCACACAGAGCTGTGGCACCAAAGTAAGTCCCGAGCGAGAACTACGGGCCAGGCGCGCCCAATTGGTGGTGAGGGAAGATAAGAGGGCCTGCTGTGGCCACAGTGGGAGGTCTCAGCAAGGACGGCCTGGATGACCTGGGGACGGGGCACTGAGCTCCCTAAAGGGGCCTTGCTGGGGGAACAGAAGAGCCACTACAGCGGGGGCCCGCGTAGAGACTGACCCTGACGTAACCCTGCCCGGCTGGCCTCTAGGCCTAAAGACGCACCGGTGCCAGGAATCGAAGAAACATCTGGCATAGTGGGACCTGCGACACACAGAGGAGGTAGTTGCGAGACACCGGCGGAGACACTGGTGGGACCCAGGCGCTCAGCCACAAGGGGACAGCAGGGATCCACGTACGGCACTCAGCCGCGAGGCTTAGAGGGCAATATAGACGGAGACGGAGGAGAGTCCGGCTAACCCGGGGTAGCACCCGGACCCGCCCTTGCCACGATATGTCCACGTCTCGGGGACGCAAAGACAGGACCTTGAAAGACATGTTTGCGAAAACCCCAGCTGGTCAGCAGGCGACAGACATGGCAATGGGCACTGACCACCCGGTGTCCGAGCGAAACGAAGGGACGGAACCGATCACCAAAGCATTCCTGGAATCCATGTTTGCAGCACTCAGAGAGGATATCCACACACTGAAGCGGGAATTCACCGCGGAGATTAAAGAGGTCCGTAGAGACATGGATGGGATCGGTGAGAGAGTGGCCGACCTTGAGGACAAAAGCGACGGGAGGGACACGGAGCTCGCAGCGCTGCAACAGGAGGTCCTCAGGCTTCACGATCAGCAAGTAGACCTACAGACGCACCTGGAGGACCTGGAAAACCGCTCTCGGCGGCACAACATCCGGATTCGAGGGGTGAGGATGGGCGACGACACGAAAGACCTTTTTAAGTACACGAAGGAACTCTTCAATCACATCTTGGGCAGACCCCTTGAGACAGACTTACGTCTGGACCGAGCGCACAGAGTAGGCCCTCCGCGGGCTCCAGCGGCTCCACCATCGGACATCCTGGTCTGCGTCCAAGATTTCCGCACCAAGGAAGACATCCTACAGAAAGCACGCCAGATGCACCCCTTGAAGTTTCGTGACCAAGCACCGGTCCTCTACCAAGACCTGTCTGCACTCACGTTGCAAAAGCGGAGGACATTCAAACCCATCACCTCACATCTCCGGCAGCGCAACATCCCGTACAGCTGGGGCCACCCGTTTCGCATTGTGTTCCGCATAGAAAATAAGCTGCACCAGCTGCGCTCGCTGTCAGAGGCTTGTCAACTGCTAGGGGTGGATCCACCCGCGGAAGGGAGCGGCGAGGAGAGTTCTACGATGGAAGCAGCTGATCCTGGACCCCGCTGGCGCCAACAAGGACGACGACGCCGCATCAAGAAGCCTCCTCCAGAAGAGATAATAAAGGGGCAGCAGTCGGCCCTCGTGGCTGTCTCCACGGAGCTGTCTGAACCCCGGCCGGACTGAAAGCTGTAGCCACGAAAAGCCAGTTAACAATGTTCACTTGAGTTCTGGGCCGTGGGAGGGAGGGGAGCCTTCCGATTTTCCGCAGGACTACCCTCAACTGCCTTATTTCCATTCACCAAACGATGAAGGACAATATGTTGCTTTTTTCTCTTTCTATTTTTATTGTAAATTTGAGGGGGATTTTTTGGTAGGGGTTCAGGGGTTCCATGTCCACTTTCTTTTTAGAGATAGCGTAGATGTCCTGATACAAATGTCTGCTTCCCGACCCGGTGGTACCCACGGAGGCACTGCACTTACGCTACCGGTCCCTTGGTCACTATAAATGCCTGCCAACACGCTTAAAATACTTACCTTAAATGTACGAGGCCTGAATAACCCGGTGAAGCGCAAAGCGGTTCTATCATGTCTGGAAAACTCCCAAGCAGATATATGTTTATTGCAAGAGACCCACCTCTTAACTAAGGATTGCCACCGCCTCAGGTCCCGGAAATTCCCAACCCAACTTTTTTCCTCAGGACCAACTAAATCAGCGGGGGTGGCTATCTTAGTGGCTCGACATTTCCAAGGGGCGGTCTTACATAAGGAGGCAGAAATAAAGGGTAGGCTATTGGTCTATAGATTTACACTAGGCACTTTTACACTCACACTTGGCTCCCTATACGCCCCGAATGAAGGCCAAGAACAATTCTTGCATGACGCCCTCACTGAAACAACGGCCACGACTGACAGACACATTCTCCTTGGGGGAGACCTGAACTTAGTTTTCGACAATATTATGGATAGGTCTTGCCAACGCACACATACAACAGGCGCACTCTCCGCAGAAGGACTAACCCGGCTGCATGACCTAGGGCTCAGAGATTTGTGGCGTGGTTTCCACCCCCAACGCCGGGAGTATTCTTATTACTCCAATGCTCACAAAACTTACGCCAGACTTGATTATCTCTTAGCATCAGCTCCCGTGCATACGCTCACGACTGGGGTCGAAATAGGTGTAGCCTCCCTTTCAGATCACTCACCGGTCACAGTCACCCTTACCCTGCCACCCACTCAACAGCCCCTCAGGGTATGGCGTCTTAGAGACACGTTACTACACCGCAGGGAGGTGGTTCAACGTATACAAAGCTCCATCACAGACTATCTTTCTCATAATGCTAACTTGGACACGACACTTGCGACACAATGGGCTGCACTCAAGGCGGTCTTGCGGGGGAGCTGATAGCCATTTCAGCAGCGGAGAACGTAGAACGCCGGCACAAGCGGGACGAACTCACGCAACAGACCAGAGAGCTGGAGCAGATGCACCAACGGACGGGAGCCCCCGGGTCTGGCGGCAACTGAAAAATGTTCGGCACCAGCTCGCGGCGCTTGACCAGGATAGGGCAGAGTATGCGGCGCTACGGCTGCGACATGCCTATTATGTAGGCGGGGACAGATGCGGGCGCCTTCTTGCCCACAAACTCCGTGAGTCCCGCCAGAAACAGGGGGTCCAGGAGATCAGACGGGGGGACGGTAGACGGGTGACAGAGGATAGCGACATCGCGGAGGCCTTCCGCGATTTCTATACTGACCTCTACACTTGCGCCCCACTGGAGGACTCGGACGGATCCGCCTTCCTTGACTCAGTCACTCTACCAGCCCTGACTAAAACTCAGGCAGACTACCTCGATAGAGACATTCAAATAGAAGAGGTCATCGCTGCCGTTGCCCGCCTTAAATTGGGAAAGGCCCCAGGCCCGGACGGCTTTTCGGCCGTCTTCTATAAGACTTTTTGTGGCATGATTGCCCCCCTCCTCACCCAGCTTTTTAATTCTTTCGCCGGTCCCGGGATGATCCCGAGAGATCTTTTGGAGGCCTCCATAATGGTGATTCCCAAGCCTGGGAAAGAGAAGACCAACTGAGGAGCGTACCGTCCTATTTCCCTCCTGAATATTGATCTCAAGTTGTACACGGGGATCCTGGCCGCCCGCCTAGCGCCCCACATGCACAGCCTCATTGACCCGGATCAAGCGGGCTTCATCCCGGAAAGGCAAACCTCGGATAACACGAAACGGGCTCTACACCTCATAGAGAAAGCCGCGCGGACACAGGGAGAATATATGATGCTCGCTATCGACGCTGAAAAAGCGTTCGATAGAGTCCACTGGCCCTATCTAGAGCAGATTCTAGAGCGCGTGGGGATAGGGGAGAAATTCCGCACATACATTTTGAACTGCTACAAATTTCCGACAGCCTCCGTCCGAGTTAACGGACACACATCCTCCCGATTCCCTATTGAGAGAGGCACCAGACAAGGGTGCCCTATGTCGCCTCTCCTTTTTGCCTTCTACATGGAGCCGCTAGCCCAGAGGGTGCGCCAAAACCCGGAGATCACAGGGATTAGATTCGGCGGCTATACCCATACAATCAGTCTCTACGCTGATGACGTGTTGCTATCACTGTCCAACCCAGGGCGCGCGCTGCCAGCGTGCCTAGCAGACTTGGAAATATTTGCACGGGTGGCAGGGTTTAAAGTAAATATGGACAAATCGATAGCCTTAGATCTCTCCCTGACGCAACACATTCGTGCGTATCTGCAGGGCCTGTCGCCCATTCAGTGGACGAAGGACACGATCCCATATCTGGGTATCCAATTGGCCTCTTCTCTACCGACCATAGTTGCTAACAACTATGCATGCCTCCGACAGAAAATTCGTCGAGAACTTGGCCAGTGGAAACACTACCCCCTCTCGTGGCTAGGCAAAATCGCGGCGGTCAAGATGACCATTTTACCACAAATCCTCTATCTGTTCCGAACTATCCCTCTCCATCCCCCAAGGGTTGGATACAACAGACACAATCAGAACTGGCTCAGTTCATTTGGAATGGGCGGAAACCACGACTCAAGCGAATGTTGGCCACACTCCCTCCGGATAAGGGTGGACTTGGGATCCCGGACCTCCGGCTGTACTTCCAGGCGGCCCAGTTGCGCCACTTGGTTGAATGGAGTCGCTGGGAATCGGAGAAGCACTGGCTATTCCAGGACCAGGCAGTAGCGGCCCGACCCCTGCAGGGTGTCCCTTTTCTCCGTAAGCAACACAGACCCCCCAATCTCTATGCCTCACATATCACCCGAGTCCCACCAGAGGTATGGGACCACACTAATACCAAACATGGTTTCACCACCTTTCCGTCCCCGCTCACACCCCTGTTAGACAACCCCGACTTCGGCCCAGGTATGGACTTGAACGCTTTTGCACAATGGAGATCCGCGGGCTGCCGCTCTCTGTATCATATGTATGGTGCGGAGGGGGTTATTCCGTTCCATCAATTTAAATTGGAATTTGGGTTACCTGAGGCGGAAAGACTCCGCTACCTACAGGCACGACACTGGGCACTTCATGATCGGGTCCGTTCGACAGCCGATAGAAGTCTCTCCGCTTACGAGCGGTGGCTTATAACTCGCACAGCTGATAAGAAGCTAATATCTGATCTGTACAAGATGCTTCAGGATAGTTACTCACATACTTACAACTCCGGTCAGACACGCTGGGAGAGGGAATTGGGCAGAACACTCAGCCATAAAGAATGGGACGGGATATATTACAGGGCTCGCCATTCCGCATACCACATGGGGCTGACTGAAACTCTTACGAAAGTAGCTACCTACTGGTACTATACCCCTGAACGTCTTCACTCAATGGATCCCACACGGGAGGCAACATGTTGGCGGGGCTGTGCACAGGTAGGAACTCTGGTGCACCTCTTATGGGAATGCGAACACATTCAGCCCTACTGGAAACAAGTGATAGACGAAATAGATAAACACTTCAATACGGAGATTCCCCGGTTCCCAGCATATGTCCTACTGGGCCTTCCCAATCCTTTGACCTACCCACTAAGATCTCGGAGAGGACGACAGATGGCAATCGCGCTAGGGGCGGCGACACAAAATATACTCGCACATTGGCATACCTCTCACACCCCAACCTTTGTGGGATGGCTACATCGCTTGTGGTTTGTTCTCGGTATGGAGAAACTGACGTTAACAATAGCGGGGGAGGGGGCTAAATATGTTGAGCTATGGCAGCCTTTTCTGTCCCTCTTGGCCTCTGAGTTTCGCGAGGTCACCTGCCCCCGATACCTCCGTCTTTTGCGCCTCTCAGACGCACCACAGCCAGGGAGGTGATTGCGACCAGATATAATATTGGGGGGCTAGTCAGTGGACATGGAACATGGGTGGTGGGGGGTGTGGGAGGGTGGGGGTGGGGGGTTTACATTGTTCCCTTTTTCCTTCCCCCTTATTCCCCTTCTTTTTTTTTTTTTTTTTCTTTTTTTTCTCCCCCTCTCCCTGATTTGCCTTATTGCATGTAAGGTCTCTCCGCTCTAAACCGAGCCTCTACTTAGGCTAGCAGACGTGCACAAGACTGTTTAAGCACCCGGCTACGTGATATTGATGACTTAATAGCCATACCTACATGTGTATAAAGGTGTCTGTTTGAAAATTTAATAAAAGATTTAAACCATAAAAGCACACATTTTCCTCACATTTCTGTGAAAGAAAGTTCTGGAATCTGAGAGGATCCACAAATTTGCTACCACCCAGCATTCTCCCCATCTCCCAAAAAAAATGGTCCCTCATTTGTGTGGGTGGGGTGGGTGGGGGCTACCCAGACAGGAAAAGGCCCAAAACACAGCATCTACTTTTTTTTCTCTAAAAATCAATCCTTTGCTTGTAATTTGGGTGGCTGTTTTTTTTGGGCCCTAGCTCAGCCTGTACCTTGGAAAACCTACCAGACCCACACATTTCAGAAAACTAGACACAAGGGGGAGTCCAGGGTGGTGTGGCTCACATGGATCCCTCAAAATGTTCTTATCCCCAATCCCCTACAAACCCCAAACTTTGTCTAAAATCATGCATTTCCTTCATATTGGTCTGAGGAAAACTTCTGAAATCTACGAGGAGTCAGAAATGTCCTACCACCCAGTGTTCCCCAATGTCTCCCAATAACAAGCATTGGCATAGCCAATAGGTCTCGCCTTTGGGACTTTATAAGTGTTTAGCCATGCAACAGTTGATGTTGTTGCACCAAGGATATTGTGCTGGATAACTAAACACTTATAAGGTCCCAAAGGCGAGACCTATTGGCTATGCCAATGCTTGTTTTTGTTAGGCAGGGGGAGATTAAGTGATTTGCCCAGAATCACAGGATGTTGAGCGTCGTTGCAGAGACTCGAACCCGGTTTCCCAGGTCGGAATTACCCTTCAGAGTTAAAGATGACAGCCTGAAC
This sequence comes from Calotriton arnoldi, assembly GCA_963921515.1. Classification (NCBI taxonomy): domain Eukaryota; kingdom Metazoa; phylum Chordata; class Amphibia; order Caudata; family Salamandridae; genus Calotriton; species Calotriton arnoldi. The sequence goes on along the minus strand of CAWUFW010000096.1, from coordinate 3,099,121 downwards.
AGGCCCAGTCACAGGTCATCCTTGCAATCCCACAGGAAACGGAAGAACAACAAGGAGGGGGAGATTAAATCATGAAGACACAGTGTTACTGGCTAGAGCACCAGCTGAAGGCGTAAGCGCTGCCCCTGTAGCCCAACAATACGAATATGCGCTGGACCCAGCCACAGGCCCTGGGGCCACTGCGCCGATATCCTGCACCATTACAACCAACTGTACGACCGACAGGGCTCAAAGCCACTCGACTCCCCTTGCCTTCATTGCCCCCCCTTCCACCAGCAACTGGAGGGGCCTGCAGCAGACCAAGGAAGCAAGCCTTAGAGCCTTGGTTCCGATCATATATGGCTCAACCAATCAAGAGGCTGCTTCAGGATGCTAATAAAAACCTAACATGATCACAGAAATGTGTTCTATGTATCCCTGACACCAAAGCTGATGAATTTAAATAATAAATGAGTACATTAGGAGTGCTTGGGTTATTAAAGCAAGCTCTTAATTCGTTAATGTATGTTTCATCATTGTCTGACAGGTGTCCCATGGGCATGGGGTTTGCTAGAGAGACATGTTTAGTTTTAGAGAGTTATAAATTCTACGTGAGTCTTTCAAAATGTGGTACTGAGGATTATCCTAGTTTAAGGTGTGATGTGCAAATACGAGAGAGGAGCCGGAGTGGGACATCTGGACATCATAGGGCAGGCAAATAATGATTAAATATAGGACCAGAGGCCATGGTCTGGAACCGACACATCCCAAGACAGTGAACGAGATAAAGTTACAGGGTGCCGATTGACAAATCCGCGATCATTGCGATGAGGACTGAGATTAGGAGCTCGTGATACTATAGTCCTTGGTGGACATTAATAAAGGGTGGCTGCCCTCACCCACAGCCAGCGGCATGCTTCATCGCCTGGTGCCTCCTGGCCTGTAGGGGGCTCTCTCATGAGCTCTCAGCGGGGCACAGGCTTTTAGTGAAAATGTGGGTGGCTGCACTCACTCAGATGGTGCGCACTAAGAGCGAACCCATGGCTCCCACGAGCCCCTCTTGTAAGGGGACCTGGGTGCTCAAAACGCACAGAGGGAGGGGGACATCACATGGATTCTTTATTGTAGGCTCCTTCCCTGCACATAAAAAACAACTGCCCTGTAAGGTTTGTACAAGGCCCTTCTGGGCATCCCAAGACTGGCAAACAATAAGGAAATACGGGGCAAGTGACCAAGCCTACAAAGGGCGCAAAGACGCACATCTGGATATCCTCAGACAGGCAAACAATAAACAAATGCCTGGCAGTGACCGTTGGTTAATGACAGGCACACACAGGCACCCCTGGCCACCCCAAGACAGGCAAACAATGGAATCATGCAGGGCGACCTCACAAAAGGAGGGGACACCGGCTGGAAACAGACACATCTGGCGTCCCAAGGCAGGAAAAACACAAGCCAATACAGGGCAAGAGACCACGAGCTGGAAACAGGTGCATCTATGCATCACAAGACAAGCAAAGACCGGGCAGGCACGGGGCCGTGGGCTGGAGACAGGCGCACACGCGGGCGTGCTTGTTCAAAACAGGGCGAGTGACAATGGACTGGCGACAGACTGCCTGAGCCTCCAAGTGCAGGCATACATGAAGTGCCAACCCCAGGACCATAGAACGCGATGGAGACAGGCACACACAAGCTGGCTCGAAACAGGTCGACATCCGAGTCTGAGGAAACCAGGAGCTCAGCGCTACTTCAGAGGCTGCACTGGGCATCCCAGGCTGTCCACAGTGACAACCAAAAGGTGCCCAACGCGGATCCCGCTGGGTTAAAAGCGTGAGACTCGGAAAACACTGTGACTGTGCGTGACAGTGTAAGACACCCATAAACCTAGAAATGCATGCGAGGACATAACACCGCCCGCGCACACACATACCCATACACGTGCACAGCAGGAAGTGATCCATGCAAGAAAAGGACTTTTACTACGCATCATATCACTCGGTACATCTTACAATGAAATATATGTCTCTCCCACACAGCCAGCCTAGAATAATACTGCAATTCAATGTATATGAGATACTCTCAGTAATGTTTTTAGGGTCAAATGCAGGCTCCTTCGGGGCGGCGGGCGCAGGTGCTGCGGCAGGGGCCGCCTTGGCGTCCTTCTTGGGTTCAATCTTCTTGGGGGCATGATGGGGCCTGGAGTCTGTGGGAACTACCCCCTGCAGGAGAAAAGAAGTAGAGTTTTCAAATGAGCAGAGAAAATGAGGAGCACAGAGTACTGAGGTGCGTTGAAAAAAGAAGGGCAGAGAACCCAGGCAAGTGGAGAAAATGAGGCGCAGTGAATACTGACTGCTGAAGAAAAAGACGAACAGACAATTGGGGTGGAAAAAACGGGGGCGTAGCACACCAGGGTGAATAATGAAAAGTAGATTATAGTCTTGGGGTAAATGGAGAACAATAGCGCGGTGAGGTCAAAGAAGAAGCGGAAAGTATCGCTGCGAGTGGAGAAAAGGAGGTGCAAAAAGTAATGAGGGGAATGGAAAAAAGGAGGAACAAGTTGCCCTGATGTCATTGATGAGCCATGAACGGGAGTAGAGGAGTAGCAGGGGATGAAGAATGGGTGTACAAAAGGAGGAGCAGAAATACCGAGATGAATGGAGAAGAGGAGGATCAGGGAGCACAGAGGTGAGCCGGACAGCACGGGACGTCGCTTCACCCCTATATACCTCCAGCCCCAGGCTTCTGGGGGCGGACCAGCCGCAGGAGCAACTCCGGCTGACTATAAAAGGAGGCTGCCTGGCGAGGGGAGAGGGTGCTTGGCAGCAGAGGAGGGGCGCGGGCGGTGACAATTGTCCTTTGTCAAGAGCCCCCATCACCTACAAGCTGTTGGTTCATCCCAGAGGGCCCCCCAGAGGGCACACACATAATACCCTCACAAAGTAGACCCGAGAGGGAGTTATAGATAGCTCGCGGGCACAGCGCCCGTATACAGAGGGAGCCTGGACTTGGGAGGGGACTCTGCAAATAGACGATTAAACCTTAAGGAAACAAGCAATGGCTGCGCGGCCGTGAAACTGACACGGCCGCGCGGCCGCGAAAGTGAAAGTAATCGCGAGGGAAGCCATATGGCGCCTGATGCCATATGGCGCCTGATCGTGCGTGCACGCTCGCGTGAATGCAAGCTGGTCGCCAGCAAACTGCTGTTTGCACTTCCAAAACCCGCTTACTAAAACTCTCGCCAGAGCAGCGCATGCGCTGGCTCAGGCGAGACCTAAAAATGGTACCTCACTTATTAGACTTGGAGCCTACTAGCACCAGTTACAGGAAAGGGCCCAAAACACAATGTGGAGACATCAATATTTCCTGTCAAAAAAACTACCTGATCTGACTATGTGGGTAGCTGCAGTATTTGGGCCCTGGCTCAGCAGCACCCAGGGAAACCTACCAGATATTTCTAAAAACTTGATCCCAGGGTGGTGTGCCGTGTGTGGGTCCAACAATGTTTTCTTACCCACAATGCCCTGCAAATCTCAAACTTTGCCTACAATCAAACATTTTCCTTCCATTTCTGGGACGTAAACTTCCAGAAACTGCAGGGATGCACAACATTTCTGCCACCCAGCCTTCCCCCACTTGTCCCAGTAAAAACGCCACCACACGTGTGAGGCTGGGCCTATGGCCCGCGACAGGCATGCATCAAACCAGGATAATGGGAGTCCTGCTGGGGGATATGGCCTAGTGCGGATATGGTCCAATGCCAAGATGAGCCGCCCCCACCCCCAGTTTTTTTGATATTTTTTGGGAATATTTTTCCACTGGTGTTTAGTGGCGTTTCTTTTCCCCTGAATCCACCCCAAGGGGGCAGGAAGACTGATGCACCTATTTTGGGATGGGAGCATGGTGCGATGCCTGGGTGAGCCGCCCCCATAATTTGTTTTGGGGAGAATATTGTTTCCATGGTGTCTAATGGCCTAACTGTCCCCAGAGGGCATATTTTGGGTAAACACCATAAATCCAACCCTGGGGGGAGGTGGGGGTGGTAGAAAAACTCAAGCTCCTGTTCTGGTGTAGGAGTAATGCATGGGTGAGTCCCCTACACCCTTTTTTGTGGGCCAGCACAGCCCACAAAAGATAACGTCTTCCTATCTGCCCCCAGGGGAGGCTGAAAGACTGTTGGTAGGATTTAGGGGTAGGGGTTCAGTCCAATATCTGAGCAGACCACCCCCACCCTTTATAATTATAAACGAATTCCTTCCAGGTGTCTAGTGGGCTTTCAGGAGGTGAAGACCTAGCTCTGCCCCGGGGGGTGGGAAAGGGAGACTGCTAGGGTGAGTTGTGTTGTTCGCCATCCCACCCTTTTTTATTATAAAAAAACAGCTCCCTGGCATCTAGCGGGGTTTCTGTTCCCACCAAAGGAGACAGATTGTCAGTAAAGTCCTCCTATCTACCTCCGGGGGGACGGTAGAAAGACTGCTTGGGTCATATGGGGGGCTCTGCCCAATAATGGGGCAGACCGTCCCACCCCTTTTAATGATAAAAAAAGTATATATCTCCCTGATGTCTAGTGGGCTTTCTGCCTCTCGGGTGGCAGATTGGAGGTGAAGACCTCCTATGTGCCCCCCGAGGGACAAAAAGACTGCTGGGGTGATTTGGGTTTGAGTGATAGGTCCAATGTCTAGGCAAGCTGCCCCCACTCCTTTTAATTGCAAAAAATATCTCCTTCATGACCAGTGGGCTTCCTGACCCCGGGGTGGCAGATTGGAGGTAAAGACCTCTTATCTGCCCCCAGGGTGGGCAGAAAAACTTTCATGGCCTCAGGGAGGGGAGGAGTACAAGCCAATTGCCGGGGGTAACTCTCCCCTCAAAAATAGTCCCTGGTGTCTAGTGGGTCGATCCTGCTTGGGGAGCATCCTCCTGAAGGAATCCCCAGGTCGGGTTCCACTAGGGAAACATACCATTGGAATGGGATACTTTCCCCTTTCCAATGATATCCCCCCATCCAAATCAGATCTCGAGGGGCTGTGATATGGCCCCCGATCACTGATGTAAATGAAAGTAAATGAGCCGATCGGCCCATTTTCCTTTCACTTTCTGAGTAATGACGTCAGCGTGCCAATGATCATCATTACAGAGAAAAAAGCAGTCTCAGACTGCTGGGGACTCTCTTCCCTAGCAGCCAACGCTGAAAATAGAAAATGAAATTACCAGAGAGATTTTGTGATTTTAGTACCAGGACTCTCTGGACATGTCCTTAGCACCTGAGAGGCGGTGTTGAGGACGTGTCCAACACATCCTTAGCAGCCAACCGTTTAAAGTGTTTAGGAATTGCAGAACTTTGGTGTGAAGTGCCTCATCAAAAAGAGGTTATTATTAATATTTTCAAGCAGATCTGAATGTTTTGTTGGATATGTGTGTGTTTGTATTATGATCCATGTTTGACAAGTTGTATGAGGTATGTAAGCCTCTAGCACGTGGATTAGTCATGTTGCATTAAACTTTACACTGCTGGTATTTTTGCAATTCTTTGTAGAGGTATGTGAGAAAATGACTACAGGTTTCATGGAGCATGTAATTTACATATCTATTGCATAATGATTTGAGAGTGGAAACCTGGCAGAAGAGCTATCCACTCAGTGTTGCACCAATCAAGGAATCCGCAAACACTACCAGTAGACGGGTTTGTGGGATTTAAAAAACAATGGCATAGCATAGGCAAGCCACTGACACCTCAGTAAGAGGTCTATCAAGCCCATCAAGAAGCAGTGGTGTTAGAAAAAATATCAACTATCGGCCCCTGTACATGCTCTTTCGAGCCAACCCAGAAGTGGTGATGATGGAAGCCAGGGAAATCTACTACCGACCCAAGGAAATCTACCACCAAATTAGTTGGTGTCTGAAACTGACTTAGAAGCAGGTACATTACAAGAAAATTCAATCTATCACAGCCTTGGTAGAGGATCTGTGAGGTCCCCCGGAGAGCAGTGAAAATACAGGCCAGTCCGTGGGTGAAATTCAGGACAACTTGGAGGAATGTTTTTAAATGTACAGAAAAAAGGAGAGAGAGAAAGAAGCTGCGGGAGAGGTCCAAGAGAAGGATTTGAGATTGAGAAAAATCAGGCCTCAAAGGGAAAACACAATAGGAAGAAGTCCTTTGAAGAATAACTTTCCATAGTCAACCTGGATTTGGGGCTGAACATTCTATGAAAGGGGATTATATAGGTTCATTGAGCTAGGAATGTCAGGCAAAGGCCTAATCACTTGACGCCAGTGGTCCATGGGCAGCAAAATCATGAAGAAACAAGCAAGAAAAAGCTTTCAAATGTTCTGTGGCAGGCAGAAAGAGCAGAACAATCTGCAGAGAAAGTAAAGTGGGAAAGCAGAAGACAAAGGAGCCAAATGAACAACAAAAATATGTTGACATGAAGATTGGGATTCCCTAGCGGAAACCCTGCTCTCATTAAGGGTTTGTAAAGAATGTAATGTTCAACATTTACCACACCACACTAAATATATTAGGCATGTCAGCAAAGAAGCTGTGCAACCTCATTGTCGTTTATACATTAGCCCACTGCCTGCTAATTTTGAGCATCCTGGATGAAATGAAAAACCCCAAGATGCCCAAAGTACGCACACTAACCCTGCACTTGAAGATGACTGTTGTGGGGTAGAAAAGTCCAACTTTGGTGGGATGGGAGAAGCCTGAAAGTGGCCATGCCATGTAACCCCAATGACCAATAGCTAGTTGGTAGAAGTTGTCCTTTTTGTTACTCAATCTCAACGGAAGTTCTGAAAGTTGATGAGCCATTATTGCCTTCTGGAAAGAAAAGGGTTTTGTAGTTTCTTTACCTGGATGGGGAGTGAGTTCAAAGGTTTGCAGACTTGGACTGTGCAGGAGCGTTCTCCAAATCTGATTTGGTTGATAGTGGTTCTATGATTGGTACAAGTGTTTTGGAATGAGGGTGAGGTCCGAGACAGCAGGTATGAAACATTTGCTGGAGAAATTTTAGTCTGATTCCTTTAAGTGACTTTGGGTCTGTGGAGTAAATCTAGGTAAATGAACATCCATGTTGGCAAGCTGGACACTTTTGTACAACATGTCTTGCAAAATCTATTTGGGATACATGGTAAGGTTTGCATCTAAGATGATACTTAGGCAGGCTACAGTGCTCATCAAAGGTTGTGCCTGTCCATACCAGTTTCCACATTTGAGGAACACTGTTTTATCTGGATTGAGTTTAAGATACTTAGCAGGCACCCAGCCCTTCACGGCGATCAGGCAAGCCTCTAACCTCACAGCTAAACTGTCAATATTGCCTTAGAATATGAGAATGATGTAATTGTCATTTGTGCAGTTAAACCGATAAGACAGAAGTATTGGATTAATTGAGGCAGAGAGCTGAGATAAATGTTGAAAAGGAATGCAGAGATGGTCCAGCCCCTTTGAGCACCGATGATGAGGTGGTAGGGTTTAAAGATTTTTGGTGATATGTAGATAATATGGTGACAATGTGAAAGGAAGGAGGTAATCATCTTAATCATAAACAGCCATGTTTTTGAATCGAGACAGTAGTTTTGGGTGATGGGCTGTGGCGTATGCAGCAGTAGCCTATTGTTATAATGATGAGGTGATGCTCCTCAAGAAAGTACCACTTTATTTCTTGCCTGAAGTAACAAATGCAGCGGCAGTACAATCAGCAACACCTTTACACATCGCTCCCAGCTCAACCTTTGCCCCAACATTCCATCAGTCATCAGAGAACAAGAACACTCCATGCCTCACTCCGGATTCCCTACATGGAATCCTTACACATAAGCCCACAACATCTATGTTTTTTCATGTTAAAGGTTAAGGAGAGATGCTATCCCTCAGAAGAGGCAAAAACCAGCCTGTGCATTGGAGATTGTAGTGGTTATTTGTTAAATATTCTCGCAATTAAGTGTTTACCACCTTTTCTGTCATTTTGGCGAGGAAAACCCATTTGCTATTGGTCTTTAGTTTTCAGTTGTAGTTGTCACTAGACAAGCCTTTTTACAAGAGGCTTCCTGAATGTCAATTTAAGCGTATACAGCACAGTTCAGCTAATGATTGAGGCCTGGTTATTGTCATGCGGCCTGTGCTCTTGATTATGTAATATTAGGTATTCCAAGGGTTGTCCTCACATGGGAGAGAAGGTCACAACGGTGCTTCTTTTGATAGCTGCCATTTGGTGGTTTAGTTGAGGGCGTAAGTTGAGGGTGTAAGCCAATTCACAGTTTTTAGGTCGAGCGACAGCGCACATGCGCTGTCTGCAAGACCTTTAGTAATCAATAAACTGACTTTATTCCCGCCTCTACTCACCCCATTGGTTCATTCAGGCGTAGCTCTTCTTTGGTGCTTCCTGAGTTGCTCAGACAGCCGATACTTTACTTCCGTTAAAGGCTCAGGAGCACCGTCTAAGTATAGTTTAATTACGCATGCATTGTTCATCTACCATTTTTAGGGAACTCTTTTGTTTAAATGATCCTTTTCGCTTACTCGCTTGTTGTATTTTTTAGGCTGCTCGTGTCTTTGTCTACGGTTAAAAAAAGCTATTTCTGGAGCGCCTCGCGTAATCTAACAAATTGTGTACTTTGGTATGTACTATCATGTCAGTGGGAGGGGAGGGTTGGTATTTGTTTATATAAAGGACAAATGGTTCAACATGCGCTACTAAAATGCATTCAGTAACGCTAGCGCATTTGCAATCTTTCGGAAGTGCGCTTTCGCTTTTTCCGGTAATGGCAGCCTAAACCCTGTAATTACCATCCAATTTAAATTGGTAAAAACAAGAGCATTTTAGGAGGCAGCATCAATGTGCGGCAAGCAAGTCACGGTGAATGCATAATACAGATGCCAAAGAGATGAGACACTCTTGTTTAAACAGTTTTGGCCCCTTATTATGTTTATGAGCGAGGAATGCTCGCACGACTGTGCCAGAGAAAGCAATGGAACGCAGAAAAGCATTCTAATGTTTTACTAGGACATCGATTCACTAGAAAATATTTCACTTTTAGCCAAGTGTATCTCGATGCTAATGTTTGTCAGGAGAAGGATGATTGCATTTTAGGAACTCTACAATACACAGCCGAGAACAGACTGGGAGTATCCGCGAACACCCAAACATACTGCCTTCACCTGCCTAGATTATGCTAGTCCGTTCTCCGAAACAGACGTCAGGCACTTAACCAGGCACCGGCGCTAGCGCCCGTTATATGGTGGCAGTCACTGGCAGCAGTGAATATTAAACAGCTTACGGCTGACCGGCTGCCAGCCCGGGTGTGCAATGCTTGTGGTCTCCCACTAACGACGCGATAAAGCATCACATTTTGAAGCAGCCCTGTGCTCCCGAAGCTGCTTGTCATCTTTTACAGCTGCCTCTTACCAAACCCTTCCTTTCCTTAGTCATCGCAGGGTGACGAGTTGGGAGGGGAAGGAGTTGCAGCCTTTGGAAGAGGGCCTACTGAGGCCAGGACAGATGTATGCTTCCAGCGAAGAGAGCCTTTCACGAGCTGCCAGCTCGTGGAAAAGAGCCGCAAACTGTTTGTGTGTATATGTCTAGTGCAATACAAAGCCAACTGAACAACAGCAAGACTGACGAGGTAAGCGGTTTTGACTTGTAATGTTTAGGTTCATAGCTCTAGTCCCATTATTGGCAACACACCCCACCCAACCATAACAGAGTATGCATGCATAAATAAATACACAACACAACTTTTGTTTGGGAAAATATTGCTGCAGGTTTATTCCATACAAAAGTATGCAAATATGGTGGGTTATCTTACGGGCGATCCAAGGGCAGGCAGCTGTAACCAACCTATGCTGCCCTGCCCGCCTGATGAGCCAAGCACTGTGGAGAATCCAATCAGCGCTACCCTTATGGGGGTGATCCCGTTACTGGATCACGTGACACATTGGTCCCTTATTACTCACGACCCTTTCGGGCGGAGCGTAGCAAGGCAAGCCCCCGGTTGTTCAGGCCCACAACCGCCTGAAGGACTAACGGGGCGCCGACGTAATTGTTCCAGGACCCTCCCATGAGGCTCCTGGTATTTGGCTCTGGCACCCCTATTGTGCCCACGCAGAGGTACCCTTCTGTACCCATCTGCTTCCAGATCGCCCTGTAACTCCGCCTGCAACGACAAAAGAAAAACATTACAACGTTCTATGTACTTCGCCTGCCACCCCACGCCGGGTAAGCGGTAGGGTGGGAGACGGCGTGTCCGGCGCAAAGAGGACGCCAAGATGGCCAGGGGAGGCATAAATACCTCCCCACCTCCTCTGCGTGCCGGAAGTGACGCGTCTGGAAGGGGGCTCCTCCTCGAGCCCCGCATTCTGAGTGGGGGTGGGGAAGTGCCCAAATGGCACTAAAGGGGCCGCCCGTTTAGGGTGGCCCCCTGCGGGGGCCGCGGGCAGCCGCTTTTGTACCCCTTACCCCTCTTTTCCTCCCTTTTTCTCTTCAGTCGCCTTTGTTTCTTTTTCTCTTTGTCCTTGTCAAGTCGCTCTTCACCTTTTCTCGCTATTTGCTCTCTCTCTCTTTCTGTAGTAGTAGCAGCAGTGCTGATACTAAAGAGAAAGACAGGGAGAGGATATCACGCAGCAGGCAATACATTAGGAACTTTGTGACCCTTTGGCAGCATAAGCATTCTAAATTTTGCCTGGCTGAGAATGCTTCTTAAAGTAATTTATCCCGGATGTACGTTCTGTGACTACAAGGCAAGTCACCTAATTACATTACGCAACTGGCTTTCTAGACATAGAAGGTACGTATTTCTGAAATGTATTTATTTATCCCGGAGGTACGTTTTATGTCTAGAAAGCAGGTTTCTAATTTAATTAGGCAACTGCCTTTCTAGACACAAAATGTATGTACTGGATAAAAAACACTTTTTAATAAATGGTCTTGGTTGCTTCTCAATCTGACAGAATTTAAAATCCTGCCTTCTAGCCTTCTGCTCTGTGCGCCATACTGAGACAATGACAATGTAGTCAAACAGCCTTTTTACCCACTGGCAGTCAGTGTGAAAAATGTGCACTGCATGCAGCCTGAACGGAAGAGCTCTCAATCCTGACCTGCTACAAACACTGGCAAACCACTCATTTAAATGTAGATATGGCATATGGGCGAGCCAAACAATTAAGCGCAGCCAATGGTCTGGCAAGGCTCTTAGAGCCCTGCATGAGCTGAACCCTCAAATGTTTGCTGTTTCAATCCTGAAACAAACATTGTGTAAAATATTATAATGTCCCTTCACAATTAAAAAAATCGATTTCTTTAGCACGTGGCAACTTTGACATTAATACGTCACATTGTAGCACTGCGCTGAGAAGTCCTTTTCAAAAGTGATCGTTTTTACTCATGGGCCACTAGTGAACTAAGAAAGCAAGCACATGGAGATAATGGACGGAGCACTGAAACTTTTCAGACACTCACCCCCAGTCACAGATCTGGGTTGAATCCATCATCCTTCTTTAGCTCACTTCGCCACCCCAGTTCAGACAAAGCTATATGCAAATCAGTCTTGACCCTGTGCCTCATGGGAACAGTCCAGCCCAAACTGCCAAGCCATGTCTTCCCTGGACGGGAAACAAGCATCCTGGGACCGGTTTCGGGCTAACAGCCCTCATCAGCCAGGCTAGCTTGAATCCAGTGGCAAAGTGAGCAAGAGACCCACATCTGGGCATACCCTGCCAACCTAGGGCGAACAAAGCAAACACAAGGAGATAATGGACGGAGCGCTGAAACTTTTCAGACACTCACCCCCAGTCACAGATCTGGGTTGAATCCATCATCCTTCTTTAGCTCACTTCGCCACCCCAGTTCAGACACAGCTATATGCAAATCAGTCTTGACCCTGTGCCTCATGGGAACAGTCCAGCCCGAACTAAAGAGGGACCCAGCTAGGATGCTTGTTTCCGGTCCAGGGAGGACCTGGCTTGGCAGTTCGGGCTGGACTGTTCCCATGAGGCACAGGGTCAAGACTGATTTGCATATGGCCAGGTCTAAACTGGGGTGGCATGGTGAGCAAAAGAATGATGGATTTAACCCAGATCTCTTGACTGGGGGTGAATGTTTTGATTTGTTCTGCATTCCGTCCATCAATTGTGTCCATCAATTGTGTGTCTTTTACTAGTGAACTAAGAGGCAAGAAAAAAAGTCATCTAAACCCTGTACGTGGCCCATATTATCATAGAGGAACATTTAAGTCTATTAAATCAAACACATTTTGGAAAGTGATTTCATACTTAATAATGTAGAAAATGAATGTTTTGGTAAAATAAAATATTCCCCTAAGATCACATTATTAAAGTGGGTAAGCCGCTGTCGTAGTTGGTTTTCATTGTGCCGCCCCTCCTTGCAGTCCCTTTAACCAGTAATAGTGTTGCTTAGTCCCAACTTTCACGTTATTGGCAAGCCTACCTTGTTGCAAGACTTTATTTAGCCATTGAAGCTCGCCTTCTGTTTCTGCCCCACTACCGCTGCCAAATGAGCTCCATCACGCCTTCTACTCAGCCCATCTGAAAGTCTTTACAGTCCTGTATGTTCTCACTGTCAAATGCTGGTCATTCACACTCAATCACTGCATACCCCTTTGCTGCGAAATAACATGGCTTGCTCAGACACGATGCCTGTGAGGCTTTGAACAAGATAGGCGGAGAGCTCCTTTTACAACCGTCACCTTGCTTACCACTAGTAAGTTTAATTTAAGTAACATTTAGGTAGCACTTTCTACTCTTGATGTGGTGCTTAAGCGCTTTGCCAGCGCACCACATTGTTACTCGCTTGCAGACTCTTTCATTCAAAAAGTTTCGGGTTGCAATTATAAGGCACAATAAGTGCGATAGCAGCAACCGTGGGTACTATACTAAGCAAATATATACTATAAAATATGGCAAAAGAGCTGCTTACACTTGGAAAGAAATGTTTTGCACTTACACACCACATTGTGGGTTCTTACAACAGAAACATGATCTTATTATATAATATCTACTGTAATATTTATGCTTTGTACATTTGTTGTTTCCTCGCTGTGTTATGTCTGTGGACCAAAATGTATCCCTCTCTTTTACAGGCACATTGTCATTTACAACACCAATAGCTCTAACTCTCGCAAATGCGAGACCTATTGCATTGCAAATGCTTGTTTTTATGCCTGTTGTTTGTAACTCTAGAACTGTGACCATTACTGCGGACACCAGCCCATCACATGTGATATCCATGGTATGATAATACTGTGGTTTCTGGTACGTGTCACCCAAACCTCGGAGAGAGCTAAGTCCAGGAACAATCTTCTTTGAGTAGTCAGTAACTTTTCCAAAGGGTGCAACCGGAATTGCAGATGAAACCATTGAAACATACCATGCCAAATTTGGAGGAACACTCCTTTCAAGCCCCTTCTAAATTGCATTTTGGTATGGGACACAAAACCCACTTTATGATTCAGAAAAAGGTTGCGGCTCACAAAATGGGTTTTGTATTACAAAAGGGATTTTATGGTCACAAACCTTGTGATTTTGCAAATGGCAGGATTGGAGACTTTGCAACCTTGCAAATGGCAAATAGCAGGATTTGCAACTGCAAAATTCTTTTGTACATCGGGCCCTTAATTCATTAACGTTGGTGGGGTCAACTTTAAAACATTTGGGCCAATTCACAAAAACATTTATGAATAAATGAAGTAGTATTCCTTTCATACTACTTCACGTGCTCAAAAGTGTCTTTGTGAATATTGGAGTCCTTGTGAATTGTCCCTAATAAAAGTACAATACATATAAATTACATTCATTAAAAAGCAAAGCCAATAGGTTTTGCCTATGCAAGATCTATTGGCTTTGGCAATGTTTCTTAGACATGTTGCACAGAAGCACAGGCTGCTGTGCAACATAGCTTAAAGTAAAGAAAAATGCAGCAGTGCTGGCCGCATCATTGCAGGAAGACACAAAGAGAAAGTGGAAACAGGAGGCGCTGACCACTGAGAAGCAAGAAATGAGAGCTACGTCGAAGCCAACCAATGGTATAGACTGGTAAGTGAGGGATGGGTACTAAGCCCGTTTTAAGCTTTTTTTGTTTGCAAGAAATTTCACTATGACAGCACATGCGCTGTCTCGGGTGAAACCTAAAAATTAGTTCCACCTGACAATTTCCATTTTAGGGTCCATGCGAATGTCATAAGATCACTCTTCATTGCAACATCTTAACTCTGGTGAAAGAAAACAGAGAACCATTGCATTTCATTTATAAAAGCTACTGTGAGTGATAGCATAGTTAATTTTTTTTAAATTTCTTTATTGATTTTCGATGAAGTAAAGAAGACAGACAGAAAGTACATACACCTTAACCCATCCCCAACAATCCCAGCAGTGGGGCACTTACCATCCATTATCACATGAATACACTGTATCACTTTGTTATATCTCAATTGCATATTCAGACAGGTGCTTTTTACTTTACATTAGCGGATGTCATTCATGGTTATTACCTATACGTCATTCCCATTTTCTTCAAGGCTTCTCTTCTACAGCATCTTCCTCCTCATCTATTTGCTCCAAGTCAACTGTCACTAAGTCGTATTCCACTATACACCCCCCGGTTCCTTAATCGGCATTGGAGTTTCTAAAGTGCTCTGCACTCCACTGTTAACCATCTCGACATCTCCCTCTCCTATTGTCTCATTATAGGCAGGGCCGGACTGGCCGTAGCGGGCACTGGGCGTTTCCCCGGCAGGCTGGAGGGGTGGGGGCCGGTTTTCTGGCTGTTGGGGCCGGTTTTGTCACTGGGGGCTGGTTTTGCAGCAGTGCTGCAGTATCGGCCCCCAGTAACAAAAGCGGGAGCAGTGCTTTTTACTAGCACCCCTCCGGCCCCCGCTCCCAGGGCCGGTTGAGCAGCAATCTGCCAGGGCTGGTTGCTGTTCCCAGTCCGGCCCTGATTATAGGAACTGTGTTTTAAGCACCTCACTACAATAAATGTATTTCATACTGCCAGGCCTAATTCCAGTATTTCAGACAATTCCAGTACACATGTGTGAATGATACATTGTAGGTTCACAGTTGTTAATACCTTCCCAATCACTACTTTCCAGAATTGTGCTATTCCAGAGCATTCCCACCATATGTGTATACAAGTACCTACTGCCACCATACACATGAAACAGGTTCAACAGGTTTATGTATTCTCAACATTTATTCTGGGTAGTACCGGTGGGTAACATCAGTGTTATGTATGCATTTATAATTGTTTAATTTCAACTTGGCATTTCCTGTAACAGTTCTGCAATTCTCAAATATTTCACACCACAGTCAAACTTACAGTTCTTTTCCCATACCCCTAAGGCAGCATTCTTTGATACAATCCATTTTCTTATTTTTCCGTGCTACGAGTGCCAACTACAGTTTAGAAACCAGCCTTCCACCCTCCACTAGGGACAGTAATGTCTGGGTGACAGCAAGTTCTAAATGTACTAATTGAGTATAGGTCACAGTGGCTGATCATACACCGTTTTAACTATTCACAGTGTTTCAAAAGGATGTTGTTGAATAAATGCATTGCCTTAGAACTGAAAGAAATATTAGGACCTCTGACGTTTATGCCTTACATTGCTTTCATAAACCTAAACTTTCTTTTATTATGGAATACTGTTATGTTCTATTAGGATGTTGAAATTGTTACACCTGGCAGCCTTGGCATGGGTTTCCCCTCTATTTTTTGCCTTTGCCTCCTGTGTTTTTGCTGTGTGTTGGACTTTGTTTTTGCTGGTCTAGATGCTTTGGGCGCTTTGCCACTGCTGTTCAGTGCCAAAGTGTAAGTGCTCCCACTGTAAATTGTGTATATGGATTGGTGTTTCCATGATTGGCTTATTTGACTTACTACCAAGTCCCTAGTACAGTGCACTGTGTGTACCCAGAGCCTGTAAGTCAAATGCTGCTAGTGGGCCTGCAGCATATATTGTGCCACCCACACAAGCAGCCTTGCAAAAGCCTTCTCAGGCTTGCCATTGCAGGGCCTGTGTGCGGTTCATACTGCCATATCGACCTGGCAAGTGCATCCACTTGCCAGGCCCTAACCTTCCCTTTTCTTGCATGTGAGTCACTCCTAAGGTAGGCCCAAGGCACCCCTGTGGGCAGGGTGCAGTGTCTGTGAAAGGTAGGACATGTTGTGATGTGTGTAACATGTCCTGATGGTGAAATACTGCCAATTTCGCTTTTCACTATTGAAAGGCTATCTGTCCCATAGGACAGAATGGGAGTTTGTTTATAACATCTCATAAATATAACTTTCCATTGGGACAAGATAGGAAGGTAAAGTTTAGTATGCCTGAACTCAGAATATAATGATGCATCTTTTAGTAAGGATGATTTTTACATTCTGCGTTTGAAAAGACCACTTTTAGAAAGTAGGTATTTTCTTGCTTAGCCATCCTGTGTGCCTCTGCTGGGTTGTTTATTGACTGTCTGGTTTTGGAGTGACAGAGGCTGGGGATGTGCATTTACTGTAGACAACCACTGGGGGGGTTGAGGTGTGTCCTGCCTTTCCTGGATGAGTCAGGGCTGGGCTGAATAGTCCTGGGCTGCATTTAGAGTAGGGGGAAGAGATTTCCTTTCACATGAATGTGCCTGGTCTGCCTTACACAATGCTGTCTCCACCTCCTGCCGGGAAGCTGCACCAGAGAGGACAGAACAGGTTTTGACTGAGCAAAGGGCTTCTTTGCCACCAGAGAACAAAGAGATTTGCGGTATAGATACTGGGGCCCAGACCCCTGACCTTTAAATTACTTCTGGAATTCAAGAGGAACCTTTGCCAAGGGGAAGAGCTGGAGAAACTGAGCCCCTTTGCTGTGTGCTGTCTGGGGTTGGCCTGCAGTGGCTGTTTCTGCCAAGGAAAGGACAAGGACTTTGCTGTGTGCTGTGTCCCCTGCTTGAGGAAGATCTCCAAGGGCTTGAAGTAGAGCTTGCCTCCTGTTCTGAAGTCTCAGTATTAGACTTGGCCTCTTTTGGCGTGTTTCCCCCAATTCTTTTCTTTTTGACCTCCCGGTTTTGACTCTGTTTGTGCTGGCTTAGTGTTTCTGCGCACTTTTCTCACTGCTGATCAGTGGTAAAGTGCAAGTGGTAAAATGTGTTATGGATTGATGTTTCCATGATTGGCCTATTTGATTTATGTGTCAGTCCCTAGTAAAGTGCACTGCATGTGCCAGGGCCTGTAAATCAAATGCTGTTGGTGGGCTGCAGCACTGGATTGTGCCACCCACACAAACAGCCCGTAAATGTGACTCTGACTTGCCATTGCAGAGCCTGTGCGCAGTCTGGTACTGCCATGTTGACTTGGCAAGTACACCCACTTGCCAGGCCCTAACCTTCCCTTTTCTTACATGTCAGCCACCCCTAAGGCAGGCCCAAGGTACCCCTGTGGGCAGGGTGCAGTGTATGTGAAAGGTAGGACATGCCCTGGTGTGTGTGGCATGTCCTGATAGTGAATTACTGCCAATTTTGTTTTCACTATTGCAAGGCTATCTGTTCCCCATAGGACAGAATGGGAAGTTTGTTTATAACATCTTATAAACATAACTGTCCCTGGGAACTAGGTAGGAAAATAAAGTTTAGTATGCCTGAACTCAGAATCTAAAGATGCATCTTTTAGTGAAGGTGATTTTTACATTCTGTGTTTGAAAATACCACTTTTAGAAAGTAGGTATTTTCTTGCTCAGTCATCCCGTGTGCCTCTAAAGGAATGTGGATTGCCTGTCTGGGTTTTGGATGACAGAAGGCTGGGGAGCAGGAGTGGCTCCAGATAGTCTAGGTGGGTCAGGAAAGGGCTGAATAGACCTGGGCTGCAACTGGGGAAGGGGAGGAGATTTCCTTGCACCTCAAAGGGCCTGGTCTGCCTCTGACAATGCCGTCTACACCTCCTGCCAGGAAGTCACACCAGAGGAGGCAGAACTGGTTCTGGCTGGGCACAGACACTCTCTGCCTAAGAGATCAAAGGATTTTGGAATATAAATATTGGGGCCCAGACCCCTGAGCTTTAGAACTGTTTTGGACCAAGAAGACTGCCAAGAAGAAGAGCTGGAGAAGCTGTGAGGAGGGACTACCACTTTGCTGTGTGCTTTGCTGTGTTAGCCTGCAGTGGCTGCTTCTGTCTTGGGCAGTGAAAGGACTGGACTGAACTTTCTGCAATCTACTTTTGTGAGTTTCTCCAAGGTCTTGAGGTAGAGCTTGCCCCCTGTTCAAGAAGTCTCAGGCACAACAAAGACTTCAAGCTCTTCTGCCCTCAGCACTGGGGACTGTGTGTTTTGTGCTGCAACAGAAGAAAAAGCAACCCGACGACGTCAACGGCGCCGCTGCCAACTCCGTGTCCTGACGGCACCGCAGAGGGCACTGCCGCAACGCTGCACCGTGACCCTGGTCTCACCGACGACGCCTGCTGACGCAGCCACCGAGCCGCTGTTTGCACCGCGATCTGTGGGCACCGCACTCCGCACCGCCTCGCTTCACGACGACGCCTTGGTATCCCAGACAACGCCGCCCCATGCCGAAATCGACACCGCTGCTTGCACCGTGGTTCGAGGGCACCGCTCGTAAAGTTACACGACACACCACCCTCATCCCGCACCGCAGCCTTGGCCTACTGACTCCGGCGCCATTGACTCCAGTTCGTCAACCGACGGCAGCGCTTCAGCAATGACGACGACGCTGCTTGCACCGTGACCTGCCAGCACCGCGACGAGCACCGCATTCACTCTGCACCGCGACCCTGGTCTCACCGACGATGCCATCTTACGCCGCCACCGAGCCGCTGCTCGCACCGCGACCTGAGGGCACCGCACCGCTGCACTTCGCACCGCAGCACACGATGCCTGCCGACGCCAGCGCTCCTGACTTCACCAGAGAGGAGTTCGATCTGCAACGCGTGTGACTTCGAGGGCCCGACGACTCCTGCACCGACCTCTGGAACCGATGCCTGCGGACGCCGTGCTTTCGGAAGCTCAACAAGAGGTCACCGACGCCCTGCATTTCTAAAAGGTACTGTTTGCGGGTCTTCCCGACCCGGAGCTGGCCCGCGACGCCGCGGTCAGCCAGAACTGTTTGGATTTGTTTGCTCACGACGCCGTGATAGCCCCGGACGGAGCTATCGACATCAAGGAACTGTTTTTCAAGCATATTTTGATAATTGAAGATTTTTAAGTACTGTATTGTGGATTTTTATCGTTTTTGGTCTTGTCTTAAGTATATAAAAATATTGGATATTTGTCTAAACTGGTGTGGTGTCCTTTTGTAGTGCTTACACTGTATTACTGTGGGTTATGTGCAAATGCTTTACACACTGCCTCTAAGATAAGCCTGACTGCTCGTGCCAAGCTACCAAGGGGGTGAGCAGGGGCTATTTTAGGAGTGTAACTCCCTTATCCTGACTAGGAAGAAGGGTCCCTATTTGGACAAAGGTGCAAACCCTTGCCAACTAGAGACCCCCATTTCTAACACTCAGGAACACAAAGACTTCACCCCCAGCTCCTCTGAACTACCTTGCTGGGAGTTCTGACCTGCCAAGAGGTGCCTGCTGCTGTTATGGGCCTCTGGAGGTTGTTCCTGCTGTGGGAGCTGGAAAGTGACGCATCTGCACCTCTTTCCAACGCATCGCCGCAGTGCATGAAGAATTTCCACGCATCGTCATCGTGCCACCGAAGAAACCGACGCATCGCCTGCCAGCAGCTGGAGAAATCGCTGCACGCCGCATTGAGTGCACCGATCTACGGAGTCCGAGATCACAGCACCGATTCCGATGCAGGCCCTGCTGTGCGGCAGCAAGAACCAACGCATCGTGGGACCGCGGCTGAAGAAACCAACGCATCTCTGTTGCCACTGCCACATCGAGAACCGACGCATCCCGATCCTCACACATTGCACCGGGGCACCAAGTCTACATCAACGCTGGGTCTGCAGTAAGAAACCGACGCATCACCTACCCCCGCATTAAGAAACCGACGCATCACCTCCCCTTCAGTAAGGAACCGGCGCATCAGCTCCCTTGTGTGGCAGTAATGAACCGACGCATCACATCCCCTGGAGTAAGGAACCAACGCATTACCTTCCCTGCGCTTAAGGAACCTACGCATCACCTTCCCTGCGGCTGTTTTTGTTCTTGATTTTGATGTATCCAAGGTACTTTGTGTTGAAAGTGTTGCATCTATAGTTTGCTATGGACAGAACTGTTTCTACCTTTTAAAAGTCATATTTTGATTTCTGTATTGTGGATTTTTGTCGTTTTGGTCTTGTTTGGTTTAGATAATAATTACTTATTTTTCTAAACTGGTGTGGTGTCCATTTGTAGTATTTTCACTGTATTACTGTATGTGTGCACAAATGCTTTACACACTGCCTCTGAGATAAGCCTGTCTGCTCATGCCAAAATACCAAGGGGGTGAGCAGGGGTTATTTTAGAAGTGTATCCCCCTTACCCTGACTAGGAAGAAGGGTCCCTACTTGGACAAAGGTGCAAACCTCTGCTAGGTAGAGACCTCCATTTCTAACAGACATTATTACACCTTTAAAAACAATTGGCATCACCTATTCAGGATATTTATGTGGTAATACCAGAATGGGAAAATGGTGATGCTTAAAAGCATGGATTGTTCTTCTGTACTGAGATCGTTTATAAATCCCATCGTTTTATGGGGAAAACACACTGAACCAAGAAATAATATGGACTGAATGTGGAAGAGCAGTACTAACAAACGCACCAGCTATTTGCTTTATGATATATTCCGAGTTCATTTCAAACTGGGAAAATTTAGGCAACATGTTTTGGATCTGCGAATCATTGTAAGGCGTTTAAAGATCTACTTTCCTATTTTGTTAATATTAAATCATTTATATTATTAATAGTCATATTGTGCACAACAAGTGCAAAGTTTAGCCATGTGTCTATATGAGTAACAAAATAACAAGCATTAGTAAATGCATTAGGTTTTGCCTATGTGATTAATAGTAAGCTTTTGTTTGTAAGTTGTAGCTTGCTGAGTAGCTGTACAATATGTCACAAAAAGTCTGTTAAAGTGTTATGACTTGTTTATGCACAAAAAGGCAATATATTGTGCTGTTACTAGTGGTATTATAAAGTGGGAGATTAGGTAAACGGTGAAGGACAAAGATAAGAATAAATATACCTTGTTAGACCTGGTACCATTGGCGTGAGTCTCCCTTCCACTTTTTTCTGATTGACTCCTCTGTTTTTGATCTGTTTACTTGTTTTAGATGCTTTGGGCACTGTGCCACTGCTATTCAGTGCCACAGTGCAAGTGCTCCCTATGTTAAATTGATGTATTGATTAGTGACTCCATGATTGGGTTATTTGATTTACTTGTCAGACCCTAGTACAGTGCACCATGTGTGCCCAGGGCTTGTAAATCAAATGCTGCTGGTGGGTTTGCAGCACTGGTTGTGCCACCCACAGAAGCAGCTTGTAAAGTGTGTCTCAGGCCTGCCATTGCAGAGCCTGTGTGCAGTCTGTGACTGCCATGTCGACTTGGCAAGTGCACCCACTTGCCAGTCCCTAAACCTTCCCTTATCTTCATATCAGACACCCCTAAGGTAGGCCCATGGGCAGGGTGCATTGTAAGTATAAGGTAGGACATGCCCTGGTGTGTGTGGCATGTTCTAATAGTGAATTACAGCCATTTTTGTTTTTCACTATTGCAAGGCTACCTGTTCCTCATAGGCCAGCATGGGCAGTTTGGTTATAACATCCTATAATTCTAACTGACCCAGGGAACATGGTAGAAAAACGAATTTAGTATGCCTGAACTCAGAATGATAAAATATATCTTTTAGTGAAGTTGGTTTTAACATTCTGTGTTTAAAAATACCACTTTTAGAAAGTAGGTATTTTCTTGCCTAAACCATCCAGCCTGCCTCTGCTAGGTTGTGTATTCTCTGTCTGGTTTGTGAGTGACAGGGGCTGGGGGGATTCCAGGAGACAGGGTGAGTCAGCACAGGGCTGAATAGAGAGATCTGCATGTAGATGGGTGGGAGGGGTTGCACCTGGGACCTGAATAGGGCTGTGCCTTCCCTCCACAATGCTGGCTCCACCTCCTGTGGTGCGTCTGATGTCCCTGGCCTACATTGTGAAAGGAAAGAAGGAGTCCTGTAAACAAAGTGCTCCAGGACTGCACAGAACTGGTTTGGACTAGGCACAGGACCCTCTGCCTTCAGAGGACAAAGGATTTTCTGGTATAAATATTGGGGCCCTGACCCCAGAACTTTAGATCACTTCTGGAACAACAAGACGAACCTCTGCCAAGGAGAAGAACCAAAGGAAGCTATAGGAGTTGGACTGCCCCCCTGCCAGTGTGCCTGTGTTGCTGGGTTGGCCTACAGTGGTGGCTTCAGTGCCAAGGAGAGGAGAAGGAACTTTTAAAGAACTTTCATCATCTTGCAGAATATTACTCCAAGGGCTTGAACTTGTGCTTGCCTCCTGCTGAAGTCTCAGGGACAAAAGACTTCACCACCAGCTCCCCTCTGAATTTCCTTGCTGGGAATTCTGTCTGCAGAAGCCTGCGTGTCGCTGGGAGCTGGAAGCGCGACTCAACGAGAAGAAGCGTCTTGCAGTCGCAGCTGTTGCCGTCGCATCGCAGGAGAAGCGTGTCGCCGCCGCAGAGGTAGCCGCCGCATCACCAGAGACGCGAGCCTTCGTCAAAGTTGTTACCCGACGCATCACCGGAGAAGCGTGTCGCCACCGCAAGGGTCGCTGTCGCATCACTGGAGAAGCGTGTCGCAGGGCCTGTTGTGGCTCCAAAGTTACAGAGTCGCCGCACGGCCGCCGGGCGTGCACGCATCGTCTTCACGTCGTTGCATCAAGGGCGCCATCTTATCGCATCGCACCGGATCATCGCATCGCGGCGCCATCTTGTCGCATCGCAACCGGAGCGCAGTACGAGAATCTACGCATCACCTCCTCTCCGGTAAGGCTCAAGACGCATCCCCTACTCTGCGCAAGCATTGAGGCGCGACGCATCGTCTCCCTCGAAGCAAGGAACCGACGCATCTCCATCCCTGCGAACCTTTTGTTTGTTTTGCGTTACGCATCCAGGTACTTTTGTGAGAACTTTGTCGCACTTACCATCAACTTGAACTAAGTTACTTCTACCATCTTTAAGTCAATTTTGAGTACAGTATTGTGGATTTTTGTCGTTTATGGTCTTGTGTTAAGTCTATATAAAGAATACTTATTTTTATAAAACCTGTGTGGTATCCATCGGTAGTGTTTTCACTGTATTACTGTATGTGTTCACAAATGCTTAACACACTGCCTCTGAGATAAGCCTGTCTGCTCATGCCAAGCTACCAAGGGGGTGAGCAGGGGTTATCCAGTAGTGTAATCCCCTTTCCCTGACTTAGAAGCAAGGGTCCCTATTTGGTCAAAGGTACCTACCTCTGCCAACTAGAGACCCCCAGTTCTAACATTGGTGGTCAGCGGTGAGGATTCTGGACTTGCATTTTTGACTCATATACAGTGATTGGTGTACACTACTAGTGAGTGCAGACCAAACGCAACCACATACCTTTTTGGTAGAATACATTTTTTTCCTCCTTGGACTGTTATTTTTCTGAGAACTGCCAATTCTTATTGCCATGAGTCCACCAGCATCTATTGCCTCTATGGATCCAGAGTTTGAGGAAGAGAGGTTGGATACCTATAATGCCAAACAGCTGAAAGCCTTCTGTAGAAAATTTAAAGTTGCTATTCCAGGCCTCACTAAAAAGGATGAGTTCCACAAGGCGCTGAGGGCCTGGGTGGAAGCAAGAAATGCATCTGAAAATGTGGAGCACCCTGTGGAGGAGGCAGAAGGGCAGCTAGATGGGCCCCTGGGTCCAGGGGGGGATAAAGTACCTACCCTGCCAGGCAGCAGTGTTTCTTCCAAAGACCTGTCCCCAGGAGAGCAGGAGGATAGGGAGAGAAATAGTAGGCATAAAATGGAGCTGGCCAGGCTCAAAATGGAGGGTGAAAAGGACCTAGAGAATAAGAAGCTGGAGTTTGAAATTAACAAGTTAGCCTTGGAGAGATAGAGAATGAGATTAGAGCATGAGAGAATGTTGAGGGAGTTAGAGATCAAGGCAAAGGGTCTAGAGATCAATCCCTCTGGTGGCAGCACACCATCTGTGCCTTCAGAAGGCAGGGTATATATCCCCAAGGATGTCATCAAAGATTTCCATAAGCATGAAGATATTGGGCAGTGGTTTGCAGCCTATGAGATAGCAATGTTGGCCCACCGGGTCCCTGAGAAGGAGTGGGGAGCTGGGTTGTGGGGCCGCTTTGTGAGTGAGGGGAGGGATACTTTGTTAGACCTACCCAGTGAGAATAGGATGTCTTATGCCCATATGAAGGAAGCCCTGATGACAAGGTATGGTTTGACCCCAGAACTCTATATACAGAGGTTTAGGAGTTGCAAGAAGCTGGAGGGAACCACTTGGGGGGAATATGTATCTTTCTTTTGCAGAGCCATGGATGGCTGGGTGAAGGGTAGCAAAGTGGATACTTTTGAAGCGCTCTATGATTTGTTTGCATGGGAGCACTTGTCTGCTAATTGTTTTCCAGAGCTACACCAGCACCTTATTGATAGCAAGCTAACTAACCCTAGGAAGCTTGCTGAGGAGGCGGACCGCTGGGTCAGTACCAGGGTCCACAAGGGTCATGTGGGAGATTCCACCAAAGGTGCGCAGGATCCCCAGCAGAAGAGTGGGGGGGACAAGGGTAAACAGAGGGAGTTCCAGAAAGGGCCCCAAAGTAATCCCCAAGGGAACCAAGGGAAGGGTTCCCAGCCTCCCCCTGAGAAGAAGCCAGAGGCCCCGACAGGTAGACCTGTTCAGAGGGGCCCCTACAAGTGCTTTACGTGTGGTCAAGTGGGCCACCGTTGGTATGATGCACAGTGTCCCATGAAGGACTCCAAGGCACCATCGCGTGCACCACCCCGACAGATGGCAAGTGTAGCCCTGAGAGGGGAGGAGATGGGTGCCCAAGGTGAGTGGGGTCCCGCAGAAATGTCCCTTGTCTCGCTAGGAGACTTTGAGATGGTCCCTGAGACCCAGCTGCCTGATAACACTAAGAAGTACAGGCAGTGGGTGACCATTAATGGCCATAGGGTGGAAGCTCTCAGAGACACGGGGGCTAGTGTGACAGCTGTCAATTGCCGGCTGGTGTTCAGAGAGCAGGTTATCCCCCATGCATTCTTCCCTGTAGTTGCCGCGGACAACTCACAGAGCCAGTGTGAGGTGGCTCAAGTTCCCTTTGAGTGGGGGGGTGTCAGGTACTCTCCAAGTAGCTGTGAGGCCAGCCATGCCTGTTGATTGTCTGTTGGGCAATGATTTAGAGAGCTCCCCTTGGGCTAAGGTGGAGAGGAAGTCTCATTTGGAGATGTTGGGTCTGCCTGAGTGGGCGTGTGTCACCACTCGGTCTATGGCAGCCAGTAAGGGTGTTCAAGAGATCCTGGAGCCTGAAAGTATGGCCCAGGGACCTGCCTTAAAGAGAAGAGGTGGGGGGCACGGGAAACCAGCCCCCATTGTTCCCACGGTCCAGGAGGAGGCAGACCTTGAGGGGGATGCCCTGGAACCTACAGGGGAACAAGTTGCTGAACTGGGGGACCTGCCTGAGCTGACCCATTGGCAGCAGGAAGGAGGCCCCTCCACGGAGGAATTTTGTGCAGAGCAAAGAAAGTTCCCTTCTCTTGAGGGTTTGCGGCAACAGGCCACAGCCCAGGCAGCAGGTGATCAGTCTGGATCACATTGGATCTACTGGGAGAACGACCTCCTGTATAGCGAGCCTAAGGTTGCTGAGCCTGGGTCAGCCCGTGTGCTGGTGGTACCCCAGCGCTTCAGAGCCTTCCTACTGGGTTTGGCTCATGATGTGCCTTTAGCTGGACATCTGGGGCAGGACAAGACCTTTGAAAGGCTTGTCACCCACTTTCATTGGACCCAGATGCAGAAGAGTTCAGACACTCATTGTAGGACATGTCAAACTTGCCAGGCAAGTGGGAAAAGTGGAAGGAAGCAAAAGGCTCCTCTCCAACCTTTCCCTGTAGTCAGTACCCCCTTTGAACGGGTGGGCATTGACATTGTGGGGCCACTGGACCCCAAGACAGCCATGGGCAACAGGTTTATCCTGGTCTTGGTGGACCATGCTACCCGGTACCCGGAAGCCATCCCACTCAGGACAGTGATGGCCACCGTGGTGGGACGTGCACTGATGGGGATTTTCTCCCGTGTGGGGTTCCCCAGAGAGGTGGTGTCAGACCGTGGCACAAACTTCATATCCAACTATATGAAGTCCCTGTGGCAGGAGTGCGGTGTTACTTATAAGTTCACCACTCCTTACCACCCCCAAGGTAATGGGCTGGTTAAGAGATTCAACCGGACCCTCAAAGGCATGATAATGGGTCTTGAGGAACCTATGAGGCGTAAGTGGGACGTCCTCTTGCCATGCCTTCTGTTTGCTTACCGTGAGGTGCCACAGAAGTCATTAGGGTTCAGTCCCTTTGAACTGCTCTATGGTCACCCGGTAAGAGGACCTTTGAGTCTGGTCAAGGAAGGCTGGGAGCAATCTCCCAGGAAACCTCCCCAGGATGTACACAGTTACATGCTGGCCTTCAGGAACCAGACCAGGCGATTCAGGCAACTCGCTGAGGCGAATCTGGAAGCCAGCCAGGAAGAGATGAAGCGGTGGTACGATCAGAATGCCACTCTGATTGAGCTTCAACCTGGACAGAAAGTTTGGGTCATGGCCCCGGTAGAGCCCTGTGCGCTCCAGGACAGGTGGACCGGACCATTTGAGGTGGTGGAGCGCAAGAGTGATGTCACCTACCTGGTGAACTTGCGGTCTCCAAGGAACCCTTTGCGGGTCCTGCATGTTAACCGCCTGAAGCCCCACTTAGAAAGGTCCGAAGTGGGCATGCTCCTAGCGACGGATGATGGAATGGAGGAGGAGACTGAGCCTCTTCCTGACCTCCTGTCTGCAACAGAGCAAGATGGGTCAGTGGATGGTGTCAGCCTCTCTGCCACACTGACCCCTGATCAGCAGCAAGATTGTCGCCAACTGTTGGGACAATTTCCTGATTTGTTCTTCCTGGTTCCTGGTGCCACTGAGTGGTGCGTCCATGACGTGGATACTGGGGACAGTCCTCCTGTGAAGCACAAGGCTTACAGAGTGACAGACAGGGTCAGAGCTCACATCAAGGAGGAGGTCTCCAAGATGTTTGCCTTAGGGGTGATTGAGTCCTCCCACAGCCCATGGGCCAGCCGAGTGGTCTTGGTCCCAAAAGCTGCCGTGCCTGGTGCCACACCCGAACTCCGGTTCTGTGTGGACTACCGAGGACTCAATTCAGTCACCAGGACTGACGCGCACCCCATCCCCAGAGCTGATGAGCTCATTGATCAGTTGGGGGCTGCCCGGTACCTCAGCACGTTTGATTTAACGTCTGGGTACTGGCAGATCGCCTTAACTGATGGGGCCAAAGAGAGGTCAGCATTCTCCACACCAGATGGGCACTACCAATTCCGGGTTATGCCCTTTGGGATGAAGAATGCCACTGCCACCTTTCAGAGGTTGGTCAACCAGGTGTTGGCTGGACTGGAGGATTTCAGTGCCGCCTACCTGGATGACATTGCAGTGTTCAGCGCCAGTTGGGAAGAACATCTGCACCACCTCTGGGAAGTGTTGATGGCACTGCGAAAGGCAGGCCTCACGATCAAGGTGAGTAAGTGCCAGAACGGGCAGGGTTCCGTGGTGTACTTGGGGCACCAGGTGGGGAGCGGCCAGGTGGCGCCCCTACAACCCAAGATTGATACCATCCTGGCATGGGAACCCCCAAAGACTCAGACACAGGTGAGAGCCTTTTTAGTACTTACGGGGTACTACAGGAGGTTTGTCAAGGGGTATGGCAACATTGTTGCACCCTTGACTGAGCTGACTTCCAGGAAGCAGCCCAAGAAAGTGAACTGGACTGACACCTGTCAGAAGGCTTTTGACGCCCTGAAGACTGCCATGTGCACAGCACCCGTGCTTCAGGCGCCCAACTTCTCAAAGGAATTCATTGTTCAAACAGACGCTTCAGAGCATGGTGTGGGGGCTGTTCTATCACAGATTAATGAGGAGGGCCTAGACCAACCTGTAGCCTTCATCAGTAGGAGGTTACTTCCACGGGAACAAAGGTGGAGTGCAATTGAGCGTGAGGCATTTGCTGTGGTCTGGGCACTGAAGAAGTTGAGACCATACCTGTTTGGGACTCACTTCCGGGTTCAGACAGACCACAGGCCCCTCAGATGGCTGATGCAGATGAGGGGTGAGAATCCAAAGTTGTTGAGGTGGTCCATTTCCCTACAGGGGATGGACTTTACGGTGGAACACCGCCCTGGTACAGAACATGCCAATGCTGATGGTCTGTCCAGATTTTTCCGCCTTAGTGAAGAGAACTACCCAACCGTTCTCCCCACATTTCAGCTGGAGGGGACACGTGTTAGACCTGGTACCATTGGCGTGAGTCTCCCTTCCACTTTTTTCTGATTGACTCCTCTGTTTTTGATCTGTTTACTGGTTTTAGATGCTTTGGGCACTGTGCCACTGCTATTCAGTGCCACAGTGCAAGTGCTCTCTATGTTAAATTGATGTATTGATTAGTGACTCCATGATTGGGTTATTTGATTTACTTGTCAGACCCTAGTACAGTGCACCATGTGTGCCCAGGGCTTGTAAATCAAATGCTGCTGGTGGGCTTGCAGCACTGGTTGTGCCACCCACAGAAGCAGCTTGTAAAGTGTGTCTCAGGCCTGCCATTGCAGAGCCTGTGTGCAGTCTGTGACTGCCATCTCGACTTGGAAAGTGCACCCACTTGCCAGTCCCTAAACCTTCCCTTATCTTCATATCAGACACCCCTAAGGTAGGCCCAAGGGCAGGGTGCATTGTAAGTATAAGGTAGGACATGCCCTGGTGTGTGTGGCATGTTCTAATAGTGAATTACAGCCATTTTCGTTTTTCACTATTGCAAGGCTGCCTGTTCCCCATAGGCCAGAATGGGCAGTTTGATTATAACATCCTATAATCCTAACTGACCCAGGGAACATGGTAGAAAAACCAATTTAGTATGCCTGAACTCAGAATGATAAAATACATCTTTTAGTGAAGTTGGTTTTAACATTCTGTGTTTGAAAATACCACTTTTAGAAAGTAGGTATTTTCTTGCCTAAACCATCCAGCCTGCCTCTGCTAGGTTGTGTATTCTCTGTCTGGTTTGTGAGTGACAGGGGCTGGGAGGATTCCAGGAGACAGGGTGAGTCAGCACAGGGCTGAATAGAGAGATCTGCATGTAGATGGGTGGGAGGAGTTGCACCTGGGACCTGAATAGGGCTGTGCCTTCCCTCCACAATGCTGGCTCCACCTCCTGTGGTGCGTCTGATGTCCCTGGCCTACACTGTGAAAGGAAAGAAGGAGTCCTGTAAACAAAATGCTCCAGGACTGCACAGAACTGGTTTGCACTAGGCACAGGACCCTCTGCCTTTAGAGGACAAAGGATTTTCTGGTATAAATATTGGGGCCCTGACCCCAGAACTTTAGATCACTTCTGGAACAACAAGACGAACCTCTGCCAAGGAGAAGAACCAAAGGAAGCTGTAGGAGTTGGACTGCCCCCCTGCCAGTGTGCTGTGTTGCTGGGTTGGCCTACAGTGGTGTCTTCAGTGCCAAGGAGAGGAGAAGGAACTTTTAAAGAACTTTCATCATCTTGCAGAATATTACTCCAAGGGCTTGAACTTGTGCTTGCCTCCTGCTGAAGTCTCAGGGGCAAAAGACTTCACCACCAGCTCCCCTCTGAATTTCCTTGCTGGGAATTCTATCTGCAGAAGCCTGCGTGTCGCTGGGAGCTGGAAGCGCGACTCAACGAGAAGAAGCGTGTCGCAGTCGCAGCTGTTGCCGTCGCATCGCAGGAGAAGCGTGTCGCCGACGCAGAGGTAGCCGCCGCATCACCAGAGAAGCGAGCCTTCGTCAAAGTTGTTACCCGACGCATCACGGAGAAGCGTGTCACCACCGCAAGGGTCGCCGTCGCATCACCGGAGAAGCGTGTCGCAGGGCCTGTCGCGGCTCCAAAGTTACAGAGTCGCCGCACGGCCGCCGGGCGTGCACGCATCGTCTTCACGTCGTCGCATCAAGGGCGCCATCTTATCGCATCGCACCGGATCATCGCATCGCATCGAGGCGCCATCTTGTCGCATCGCAACCGGAAATCAGTACGAGAATCTACGCATCACCTCCTCTCCGGTAAGGATCAAGACGCATCCCCTACTCTGCGCAAGCATTGAGGCGCGACGCATCGTCTCCCCCGAAGCAAGGAACCAACGCATCTCCACCCCTGCGAACCTTTTGTTTGTTTTGCGTTACGCATCCAGGTACTTTTGTGAGAACTTTGTTGCACTTACCATCAACTTGAACTAAGTTACTTCTACCATCTTTAAGTCAATTTTGAGTACAGTATTGTGGATTTTTGTCGCTTATGGTCTTGTGTTAAGTCTATATAAAGAATACTTATTTTTATAAAACATGTGTGGTGTCCATCTGTAGTGTTTTCACTGTATTACTGTATGTGTTCACAAATGCTTAACACGCTGCCTCTGAGATAAGCCTGTCTGCTCGTGCCAAGCTACCAAGGGGGTGAGCAGGGGTTATCCAGTAGTGTAATCCCCTTTCCCTGACTTAGAAGCAAGGGTCCCTATTTGGTCAAAGGTACCTACCTCTGCCAACTAGAGACCCCCAGTTCTAACATACCTGATAAGTAGGCTTGAAAGTGGTGCAGCTATGGGGAGAATAGGTAAAGGGTGGATGAAAAACCATACAAGTACAGCATAAGCGCTGTTTTTGCAAATACAAAAAAACAAAATTACGAAACTAGATGAAAAAGTGCTATTTGGTTATTGTCCATTATTAAGAAAAACAAATGAAACATAACTTTAAATTTTTCAAAAGAGCATTTGAACGGTTGTGCAATATAAGTGAAAGAAGCACACCAAAAGTGAGATTGTTGTTTTATTAAGATGAGCACGTTTTTTTATTCCAGATTTCTCTTATGAAGTTTCTTTTATTTTGCACTGCACATTTTTTTTTATTATTGCGAAAAACTTAAACATGAACATAAACTCTGAAACAATAATGAGCATATAGTAATTATTTGCACTTGAATTGTCATTGGCATTGTTTTACTTGTGGTTTACAATTTTTTTATTTAAACAGTACACTGTGACATTTTCAATTATTGTGCTGTATACTTTGAAGTTTGTATGTTATAAAAAATATTGCATTTTTCCCCAAGGTATTTGTTATAATAAGTCCCGGTGCCACTGCACCTGCTGCACCATTGAAATCATGACCCTAGTGCCTGCTAGATAACTGCATTTTGCCTGTTTTAAGAATGTGCAGTTGGTGCAGTTGGTGTTCTTTATATTATATAACAATGAAAATACAGGAGGCTGTTTAAATTACTTTGGACAACTCAAACCCTTTTTTAGCAATTATTAAGCTAAAATACCAGGTGTAAAGCGAGCTAAATTAGACAAAGTGTTTGTCTGTGTTAAGAATCTGCAGTTGATGTTCTTTATATAATATAACAACGAAAATACAGGAGGCTGTTTAAATTAATTTGGAGAACTCAAACCATATTTAGAAGTTATTAAGCTAAAACACCACAGGTTAAAAGTATGCAAAGAAATATGAATGCATTTTACATCCATGGAAAGATTAACGGAAATGTTCTCACTATTAGGAAATAACTCCTGCTTCAATTTACAGAGTATTGCTCAATTAGCACATTGCTTATTCAAGAACAATGCCCAGCAGCTGCCATTTTTTAATTCACTGCTCTTGAAACTATACAGCCTCCCTTCCCGGCCAGTAGAAGGAACAGGCTGCAATCACAAAACTCGAGTAGTACTTTTAGAACAGGCACATGACCATGTTTACAATACAAGTCTCTGCTGCAGTTGTCTGGCACTGTAATGTTATACAGAAACTGTCCCAATGCAAAAAGGAGGTTAAACCATTCCTTCAGAGCACCACGGAGTGTGCTAATGTAAAGCACTGCAATCACTTTGTTCCAGTTTATGCTACATAATGCGCGAACAACAAACACATGACAAGAAAAAAATGCAATTTTATTAGCGGAACAATATCATAAAGAATGTGAAAATTAGTTAAAAGTCCCACCCACTAAAGCAGAGTTAAACAAGTACATTTTAAATGCGTGCAGCCAGGGGAAGCTGAGTATTGGTAAACAGTAAACACTGTGCAGCCTTAACGTAAGAAAAAAGAGTACCACAACTGTTGGGCCTAGTGCCACTGCACCTGCTGCACCATTCAAATAATGACCCTAGTGCCTGCAAGATAACTGCACTTATGGCTGCCTGTTTAGTAGTAAAATATAGCAATATTTGATGTTTAGAGGAGTTATGACAACTTTTTTCCCCAGTGCCACTGCACCTGCTGCACTTGCTGCACCATTCAAATCATGACCCTATTGCCTGCAAGGTAACTGCACTTGTGTCTGTTTGGTAGTAAAATATAGCAATATTTGCTGTTTAGAGGGGTTCCTACAGCTTTGGGCCCCGGTGTAACTGCACCTGCTGCACCATTCAAATCATGACCCAAGTGCCTGCAAGATAACTGCATTTGTGATTGCCCGTTTAGTAGTAAAATATAGAAATGTTTGGTGTTTAAAGGAGTTATGACAGCTTTTGGCCCCGGTGACACTGCACCTGCTGTACCATTTCAATCATGACCCTATTGCCTGCAAGGTAACTACACTTGTGACTGCCTGTTTAGCAATATAGTATAGCAATATTAGGTGTTTAATGGCATGCCTAGAGCTTTTGGTCCCGGTGTCACTGCACCTTCTGCACCATTGTAATCATGACCCTAGTGCCTGCTAGATAACTGCACTTGTGACTGTTTAGTAGTAAAACCTAGCAATAATCTGTGTTTAGTGTGGTCCCTAGAGCTTTTGACCACGGTGTTGCTGCACCATTCAAATCATGTCCCTTTTAACTGCAAGGTAACTGCAATTGTGACTGCCTGTTTAGTAGTAAAATATAGCACTATTAGGTGTTTAGAGGAGTTCTGACAAGTTTTAGGCCCAGTGCCACTGCACCTGCTGCACCATTGAAATCATGACCCAAGTGTCTGCAAGCTAACTGCATTTGTGACTGCCTGTTTAGTAGTAAAATATAGCAATATTTGGTGTTTAAAGGGGTTCCTAAAATTTGGGCCCCGGTGTAACTGCACCTGATGCACCATTAAAATCATGACCCTAGTGCCTGCAAGGTAACTACACTTGTGACTGGCAGTTTAGAAGTTAAATATAGCAGTATTTGGTGTTTAGAGGAGATCTGACAACTTTTGGGCCCGGTGCCACTGCACCTGCTGCACTATTCAAATCATGACCCTAGTGCCTGCAAGGTAACTACACTTGTGACGGCCTGTTTACTAGTAAAATATAGCATTATTAGGTGTTTATTGTTGTGCCTAGAGCTTTTGGTCCCAGTGTCACTGCACCTGCTGCACCATTGTAATCATGACCCTAGTGCCTGCTAGATAACTGAACTTGTAACTGACTGTTTAGTAGTAGAATTTAGCAATAATCTGTGTTTAGTGGGGTCCCTAGAGCTTTTGGCCCCAATGCCACTGCACCTGCTGCACCATTTAAATCAAGCAAGGTAACTGCAATTGTGACTGCCTGTTTAGTAGTAAAATATAGTAATAGTAGGTGTTTAGAGGGAAAAATAAAAAAATGTAAACAGTAAACGGTATTCAGTTAACCAAAAGAAAAAAGTTTGAACCGCCAACGTAGATGGAAATGAGTAGTTAGGCCACAGAAAACTGTTAAGAGAGACACAGAGGGACAACAGCCTACAACCAATAGAAATGGAGGAAAGAAAACGGGCAAGCATATGGACCAATAAGAAGTGAAGGTGGGATGTAAGTCCCTTTTAAGATATATTAAAAACAATAGATTTCACAAGCAGTGCGCAAGCGCTATGCAGGCGAAACCTAAAAACTGCACAAGCCCTTTTAATATCTATTTTTTAAAGCCCTGCAATATCTCTTAAATGTAGTATACAGATATTAATAAGAAAAATAATGCAAAGTATGCATCGTAATAATATTGATCAAACATTAAGCATGATTCTAAATGGCAATTTTGTATCTTTCATTGTCTTAAAACCTGAAATATCTTACCTTGACTAAATGAACCTTACAAGCACCTATAAAATCAAACGCCAGACCGTCAAATGTCCTGTAGTGACGATCCCCATATACTGTACACATTGATGGACAGGGATGAAAAGTACATTGAAATGAACCATGGTGGCATACACTAAAAAAAAACATGATAGAAATTAGTCATAGAAAAGGGATCTATCTGCAAAAAAAGCAAGAATACCATGTTTGTAATATTTAGGTGCAAATTATATACAAGGTAATGTTTACATTCACAAGGGTCTTACGAATGTAAAAACATAACGATCTTGGCAGTAAAACATAATCTTCTGCAAAGCAGTGGTATTGTAATTTATTTTAGAAATTTGATTTCTAGAGGAGAAAAATGTCTCTAATCCACTACTTCACTTTATACTGTATGCTATTACAGAATGAGGATCCCTTGAGTTTTATGCGAGCACAGAGGGAGTTTACGACAGAGGAGAATTCACCTGGTCAGTATGACCGTCTATTGTTTTAAGTGTGTTTTGGGGTGGGAACGGAGTCTCAGAAGAGTGCCCATTGTATACATTGTAACTACCTACAAAATCTGAACTTTCTGTGTAGTTACCAACATTTACAATGTGTATTCCACGATAATTGCATATTTAAACTTACACCTAGAAAAGAGATATGCAAGTGCTGCAGTTACAATAGAAGTACCAGGGATCTCTCCATGTCTAAAAAAACACCGGTGTAGAAAAAAGAGTCATATTGTGCATTCATACATTACAGTTAACCCTAGGAACTCAGATTTTATACATTTGTAGGGTTAAGGCTGGCAGGCCCGTGTGTGTGGGAAGCTATAAACACCATAGCCCCCATAGCCCGAGGAGCTGATTTATATATTTGGCAAACAAAGTATTATCCATCGGCATGGTAGAGTACTTTATGATCCCCATGCCAAGGGCACTCTGCTGGAAGCCTTTAGATATGTCAGTCAGGCTAGCGGACAAAGCTCACATTTCCTAGAGCCGACTTCACGGAGGTTCCAGGAAATGCATTGAAAGTTTAACAGATGGCTTCGCCCACATGACGGAGATGTCTGTCAAACTTGTAAGTTTTATTTCTATTTTGAAAAACAAAATCCCCCAATGCAGGATTTTGCATTTGAAAATAAAAAAAAACAATACCCTCCTCACCATGGGAATTATATCCCATGGCCAGTAAGCATTTTGCAATTTTCACTGCCCCTCACCACCTGGGTTTTTCCTGGCTGTGACAGGCAGTGAAAACTGTCTTGTATCTAAATTAAGTGGTGAAGAGACAGGGCAACCTCTGACGGCCCTCACTCCTTCTGGCAGTTGGAGGGGTGTAACCACGGCAGAGATGAAGTAGTTTCCGCCATTGTTATACTGAAGTCCTGCCCGCATTTAAATCGGGTAGACAGACCATTATGTTGGCGGAAACAGTACTTCATCACTGTTGCGACGGAGTAGCCTTGGCACCAACATATATATTAGACCCTACTTTTGCCAGTTTTCTGAATTGTATGGGTATGTTGAAGTTGGCCCTAACTGCAGGGTCATCCTTAAACTTTTTGCCTCCACCCTCCTGTTTTCTGAACCCATTTTTGTTTGCTTTCAGGACTCTGAACACTTCACCACTGCTAACCAGCGCTAAAGTGCTTGAGCTCTCTCCTTAAACATGGAAGAATTGGTTAATACCCAATTGGCATATTTAATTTACTTCTAAGTCCCTAGTAAAGTGGCACTACCTATGCCCAGGGCCTATAAATTATATGCTACTAGTGGGCCTGCAGCACTGAATGTGCCACCCACTCAAGGAGCACTTTAATCGTCTCTCAAGTCTGCCATTGCGGCCTGTGTATGCAGTTTTTAAACTGCCAATTTGACCTGGCAAAAGAAACCTTTTTCCAGGCCCAAACCTTCCTTTTTAGTACATATAAGTCACCCCTAGGGTAGGTCCAGGACAGCCAAGAGGGCTGCATGCAATGTATTTAAAAAGTGGGAAATACATTTTAGTTTTACATGTCCTGGCAGTGAAAATTTGTTTTTCACTACGACAAGGCCTAGCTCTCTCCATAGGCTAACATTGGGGTTACCTTATTATACCTACTCAGCGATAACTTCCAAATGGGAGCAGATGACCAGTTCATGTTTGGTGTCTTTGGAATTGCAATGAAAAATCCTCTCTCATGGTAAAGTCAGATTTTAAAGTACAATTTTACAAAGTTGGCATTTTCCTGCCTTAGTCATTTAGTGTCTGCAGCCTGGGTCACATGACTGGGTGTAGTAGACAGCTGGTCTTTGTGTAGTCCTTCTAGACAGCCACAAATAATTAGGTGTGGCTGGATGGGCCATCACTGCAGGATGGGAGGGAGGAGCTGGGCCCAGCCCCACTCTATTACGAAAAGGGGAACTTTTCACGCTTCCATTGCCTTGACAATGTCAGCCCCACTTACACTTGAATAGGGTGTGTCCTGCCTCCCCACAAAGGGCTACATACTCGCTGTTGTTAGTCTGGAGCCATGGCCAGGAATGCAAAAAACTTGTGCACTTCAAAAGGCCTGCATCTAGAAGATTCTCCCACTTCAAAGGCACAACTTAGTATAAATATTGGACCTTGGTGGGCATGGCCTGGCAAGATTTCCGACTGGTAGCATTTCTCCGGAGCTCCCGCCAGCCTCATAATTATCTGCCTTAATCCTTAGTTAATTCTCACAAAAAGCTGGCATCCCACGGATTCTGCCTCCCTAAACTTCCATGCTCTTCACCCTGCAGTGGTGCACCCTGGATGACGGGCCATCTGGTAGTACGGACCTTGCGTGGTTGGTGACGGGCCTTGGCGGGCGGAGTGACTGCGACCTTGAGGTGGGCACTGCAAGAGCCCCTGGGTTGGAGCGCCGGTGCTGTTCGGGGGCAAGGAGTGCGGTCAATGCTGGGGCCCAGGCTGGTGTTGCGTCTGCACCGAGATGGGGAGAACCACATGGTTGTCGGGCCACGCGCACGGTCACATAGGAGTGGAGCGGAGGTTGCGGAGATTACCAGGACCCAGCCTGACTGGTAAGGCAGCTTGTTGAAGACAGGGCCTCAAGGGTTGCCGGGGCCTTTTCCTGCATTTCCCAGGGCACGCGGAAGGGAGACTTGCCGCCATGCTAGGTTTCAGTGGCGGTGTAAGCCAGGCTCTGACCTACAAAAAACTGCTACTACCCGTGCTGATGGCCTTTGCCCCCCCATCGGATTTAGAGCACCAGCGAGCACATCATGTGAGTACTTGTGCTGCTTTTACACGGGGCTCACACATTTGCAAACTGATCAAGCTTCATTATGGAAACTGCCAGCTTCGATCTTTGTTTCTATTCTATTACGAAAAGGGGAACTTTTCACGCTTCCATTGCCTTGACAATGTCAGCCTGAACCTGCTAGGGTAGGCAAAAAGTGAAAACTCTGCTCGGTAACCGAAGTTTCCATCTTGAGTTGAAGCTTGCTACGTTGTAGTCGGAGGATATTTTTTCACCCACTATCTTCCTTTCTTACAGTCTTTAATCCATCTTTTTCCTGGTGCTATTTAGGACACTGAAGCCGCAGAGAGCTTTGCACCATGTGGAACTGCTGCGACTACCTTCGAGGTGCGTAGCTCTTGCGGTCCTTCAATCTGTTGAATATGGAATCAAGTGGTGCGAGGGCCTGCTGTTGGAGGGGAAGCCACTGCCATATACATAGGAGAAGAGGGGGATTTGAAGGCAAATGATCCCCTCTGACACCGACGACTCCGCATTCCTGCTCAATCACAGCAGCTCAAAGCACGTCTTGTTAATCTGGGGCAAAGGCGGGAAAAAATGCCTCCTGTGGTATTACCTGCCAGGAGGGTGCCGGAGAGGCCACTCAAGGCAGCCTTTTCTTGAATCTGCCTTAGGAAGCAGCTTTTCGGGATCGACTTTAGTATGTGTGACCTAGTGATGTTAATGACCAATGCAGGCATCTTTAAGGGTGTGCACTGGTAAACTCCGCCATACAGCGGTTGGCAGATTTTTTGCTGAACTCCGCATTCCAAGCAGAGTGCGGAGTGGCAAAACTCTACAAACTCTGCTGATGGAGCGGTGTTTACCTCCCACTCCTAGTCTTAAGGTGCCCTGCCAGCCTCTGTGAATCCAGCTGAACTGATGCATCTTCTCTGCTGTGCAACATGATCCAGAGCAGAACTGATGCATCACCGCTGCTGCGTAGATTAGACCCGTTTCAAAGACCCGCGTTGCAACCTGTCACCACATCAGAACTGCAGCTGCATGGTGCATCCTCGGCACAGGCGCTCTCATCCCTTGTCGATGATGACAGACTCCACAGCACAGCCTCGCAACTCCTCAGAACTGATGCATAGCCCAACTGTGCGACGCATCCTTGACACTGGACTTCGCATTGCAAGCTCTTGTCGACAGGATCCTCGATGACGACACAGCCTTGCCGCATCTCAGAACCATAGCATCGCTTCAGCTGCGCGACGCATCTTTGACACCGATTCTTGCAATGGTCCGCAAACCAGGATTTAAGGTACTCAGTTCAGGTGGCCTAACTGGGCCCCTTTAGCTGTCCAGTGCTCCATTGCGGCTGGCCTGTACTTACGACTTTGTCCCAGTCCGGCGTGACCATATATCAATAGTTGCCGCTTTGTTCTTTTTGGTGCTATTTTCACTAAAATCTTTAAAGTTGAATATCTCCAGGTCTGCTGATTGGATTTTTGTTGTTTTGGTCTTGTTTTATGTATTGAAGTCAATTCTATTTTTTTAATGTTTTTCTATATTTTCTATTACTGTGTGAAGTGTGGCACAAATATTTTACACATTGCCTTTAAGTTAAGCCTGACTGCTCGGTGCCAAGCTACCAGAAGTTGAGCACAGGTTAATTTAGGGTTGGCTTGTGCCTCACCCTGACAAGGACTGTGGTTGCTGCCTGACCAGGGCTCACACCCCAGTCAA
This sequence comes from Calotriton arnoldi, assembly GCA_963921515.1. NCBI lineage: Eukaryota > Metazoa > Chordata > Amphibia > Caudata > Salamandridae > Calotriton > Calotriton arnoldi. The sequence continues at coordinate 3,059,920 of CAWUFW010000096.1, read as the reverse complement.
TCAACAACCCAATTCCTTGCAGGATAATACAGGTCAAAACATAGGCCTAATCCAATGATTTCATAGTGCTACTCAATGAGCCCCAAAATGTCTATACAAATGAAATTTCAACCACATTAAGGGGCTGATTATGACTTTGGCAGTGTGGGAGCGGGGTGGAATGCCACTGCCTCGCTCCCGCACCGCCAAAGTCAAATGCCAGCTACCCACCATATTAGGAGTTTTCTCCTGGTCTGGTGAGTGGTCATTTGGCATTCCCACCGGGGTGCCTTTGAGAAAGGCATTGCAATGGGAATGCCAATGCAAATTCCTGCATGACATGGACTGATTAGTCCATGCCATGCAGGAACTGGGCATGCATACACACAGGAGGGCATACCATGTGCCCCCTGCATGCATCCTAGTGGTTGGGAAACTCAGCTGTTACTAGAGATGGGCGAGCCACTTAAAGCTCGAGCCAGGCTCAGGCCTGAAGCCTGACTCTGGCTCAGCTCGAGGTGCTGGTGGAACCCCGTGCCCATAAAGAGCCGAGCTTTCATTTGCCTTTTGCCTGCCACTCTCTCTCTGCCTAGGTTATGGAGTTACAGCCAGAGCTGCTGACTTCGGAACTGGGGAACCAGATTGAAGTCTCAGCATGGGCTGAACGTTCTGTGATTCTGAGTAAATCATCTAATCTCCCCAGTGCCTACAAAAATTAACGTAACCTTGTGTAATGTAACTGGTGCTCATGTTAATCGCTCCATTAACTTAGGATCGAGTTTGAGCTATATAAAAACTGCAGAAAATTGCACAAAGAGGTAAAAACACAGCATCAACATAAAGAAAGACAAATATACCCATTTACTGGCTGATTTGTAAAAAGTGAAACCAGAAAATCTTTCTAAATCGCAGCTTCCCTGCTTAAATTGTGTGATCTTAGGCAAATATTTCATTTCACCAAAACCCATTTTTCTTTATCATTGGGTATGAAAGCACTTTCAAATATATGTTTAGAATACTAGTTGTACAACAACTTGTTGTGTGCGATTAAATACGTTATAATATCACTTTATAATAATATGGGCCATGTACAGGGTTTACATGACAACTGCATTATCTTATAGTTAACTAATGGTTCAAGGTTAAAAACTATCAGGTTTAATAAGTCCTTCTCAGTGCTGTGCTATAATGGGAAGTATTCATGTTAAAGCTGCTAAATGTTAAAGAAATACAGTTTTATTGAATTTGTGAAGAGACTTTATCATAATTTACGTGATGTTTGGTGCTCCCTGTAAATTTGTTAGCTCGCCCACCTCTAGCTGTTACATCTAGTTGAGACAATGAAACTAACCCTACAGAAATATACTGCAGTCCGCTCTCAAATACCTTATCTTGCAGATCAGTTAATTCATATTAGTCACTTGTTTCTGTCTCCTGACATGCTTCCACCGATTCTTATCCCAAAAACATTGGGAGATAGTTGCTACCACTGTTTTAATAAAGACCAAACGGTGTGCTCAGAAAAGTCACTATTTAAATCTTCCTAATAACTTCTAAATTATTTGCATTTTCGACGCTCATCAAAAAAGTTTAGAATGTGAAGTCTTACGTTTCAGAGACTTCTTAACTGTTCACCGTAGACAACGATACAATGGACTCCTCAGGACTTTATTGAAATGCAAGTGATCTTTGTAAAGAATTTTCATGCCCAGTGCTTAGAATGCTATAATGATAAAATGTTCTACAACACTAGGGATGTGCTCTACGATTCGCAAATTCATTCATTTCTACAAATGCTAGGACAAGTAACCTTTTCACCAGTGCTTTAAATGGGCCGGTACTCACCGGTACTGAGTACCGGCACTTCTTTTTTTCCCCCCCAAGAGTACCGGCACTTCTCCGTTACGAAATAGAGTACCGGTACTCACTGTCACACATAATCATGTGAGCATGCATCGCATTTCTACACTGCGGCGCATGCTCACATATTGGTGATTTCACAAGGAGGGCAGTGACGCCAAGTCAGAGCAACGTGTGACCCAGGCGCGCAACGCCCATTGGACTCAGAGGGCTTCAGCCCCCCACCCCCTGTCGTGTGTGGCAGCCCGGGATGAGACAGCTTCCCGGGCACACACACAGCCGCACTCGAGCACTTCACAGGTCTTTAGAAGACCTTTGCTTGTTAATGAGGCTTGATGTGTTTCACCCCTTCTTAGAGCCCCTGCAGCTCCACTCTGCCTTTTGGTTGAAGAATCAGCACCCCCCCGGAATTTTTCTAAGCCCCCTCCCGAAATTTGACTCTAGTTGCGCCTCTGGTGTGACCTCACCCGCCAGGAAGCAATTGATTCAGGCAGGCTGGACGGAGTTGGAACAGACGTCAAGACTGGCACCACTGAAATTGAGACTGTACTTCGAAGAGGAGACAGACACCAACAACCTATCAAACACCACAGCTGAAACTAATTGGAGTGTGGTTCTGTAGAAGTCTTAGAAGCTGAGTAAGATAGCTTTGTACCAAAACCGACTAGTGCCATTGGTAACAGATACATCATGGAAGCTCCTGCAAGTGCATCAGAGAGCAGTTGCTTAAATATGGTCTTTTCAAAACCCTCAAAATATTGAGCCTAGGCACCGCCTGGGAGGAAAATGTACCGGTTGAACGGGTTGCATGGACTCTTAAAATGAAGAAGACATCTCCTTCAACCGCTTGATCTTTCTGTGCTTGAAGAGTGTTCCCGTTTCCTTTTTTTTTTATGTCTTCTAGGGGAATGGCGTCTAAAACACAATGAGGTGTGGTTCCCAATCCTGAACCTGTGTGGAGACCTGATTTTAACTTATTCAAACCCTTAGGGAGCTTCGCCACTTTCTCACTTAAAGCCTAGGACTGCATAAGGGCACAGAGATCACAAGGTGCCATGTTATGCGGCCTCCATATACACCACATACATTGTAGATATGGGTCATCACTGACATCGGCCAGAAGTGCAGGGTTTGAAGCTAGACAGTTTTGGGGGAGAAATGGCCCCAAGAAAAGGATTTAGTTTTTCAACAAAATGGCTAAAGATAACCTAAGAAAATTCCTGCTTTGGATCCATGCCTCTACTGGTGTGGAAACAACAGCGGTATAGGGGCGCCTTATATGATCAGATGTAAACTCATAACGGAAGTCACTGCCTGTGCTGGTGAGCAGGAGTGGGACATGTCTCTGGCAGCCAAGGCGCCGCTTCTGCAGCCCCTGATCTGAGCCCCAGCTGAGCTATTCAGCAGGGCTCATTTGAATAATGTCGGGTGCTCACAATCATCTTGACAGAGCTGGGTCTGTTCAGGCCCTGTGCTGTCAATCACATTCACACTATCTCCTGCAAGCACAGGAATCATGTCAGTCCCCTGGCAGTGACAATCAGGCCACGGCCAGTCCAGCCCTGGTGGCAATTAAAAAAGCCATGGTAGGTGAAGAGAAAAGATGGCTTTCATCTTCCTTAGTCTTTTGTGTGTCTGCTATGTTTGTGTGTATGCCTGTTTTTGTAAGAAAAAAAGTGAGAGAAAGAGAGAGAGAATCCAGACACTCTCAGTAGGTATTTTAAAGAAAATAGGTGGCACTTTGTTTGTACATGTCTGCTCAGTGACAAAGATTCATAAATATTGTAAAAGGGAGGGTGGGTGAGTGAGTGGATAGATGAGTGAGCAAGGGTGGGTGGATGGATGGATGGATATATGGATGAATAGATGGATGGATGAGTAAAAGCATGCATGGGTGAAAGAGGGTGGATGATTGGATAAAAGGGCGGATGATGGTTGGATAAGTGAAAGATTGGATGGATGAATGAAAGGTAGGGAGGATGGATGAAAGGGTGGATGATGGATGAGTGAAAGGAGGGATTGAGTGAAAGGGTGGGTGGAATAAAGGAGTGAAAGGGTTGATGGATGGATGAGCGAAAGGATTGATGGATGAGGGAAAGGGTGGATAAAGAGATGGATGAGTGAAAGGATGAATGGATAGGTTTGGAGATGGATGGATGGATAGGTTTGGATATGAAGGGTGGATAGACGGAATGGTGAAAAACTGAATGATTGATGAAAGACTGAATAGACGATAGGATGTAAATGTTAAATGGTGGACATCAGCAGGTAAATGGTAGGATGAAAGGATGAATGGATAGATCGATGGAAGAGACAAGAGATATCTTCTGGGGAGGGTCATAATGAGTTGCTTCATTTGCTTGGTGCCATAAGAGCTTTGATTCGACGTGGGGGTATTTGCAGTTTCTTCCTACTCGCATGCTCAAAAATATATAGTATTGTGCTTAACAGCAATTAACAGTATGACATTAAGAAGGTGCAACTATTGCAAAAAAAGGAACTGTTAACATATTATTCCATTTCTCTTTCATTTTGTGTAATGAGTTAACCTGCTTTGTTTATATAAACACATTTCTCATGTGTTTTGGTATGTGCTGCAACTAATATAGAAGTTAAGTATCATCATGTCTTGCCCTTAGCCCCGCCCCTAGCCCCGCCCCCTCACTACACCTCTAGCGCATTTTAATGAGTACCTGCACTTATTTTTTCCCATTTAAAGCACTGCTTTTCACTCACCAGGTGTGGCAGGATGAATTCACGATGTCACCAGGAAAGTATTCCTTAGCTTTCCATGAGCATGGACATGCATTTGGCTCAAAGCATTCATCCCCATGTTTAACAAATCTGAAAAAATGAAATTGAAGAAAGGTCATTTTTTAATTGCTTATAAACAGTTCTTTACTGAAATAAGCCTAATTAAGGCTACAAACCAAATATGTTGTTCAGAGGGTATTTGAAACGTTTGCTTATGCTTGAGAACTTAGGGGCATATTTACAATGGCATGACGGAGCTTGGTGTTAAGCACAAAATGCTAATGGCACGCTCCGCTATTCCGAAAACGCAGGGATAAGCCGTATTTACAAAGATATGGTGCATCACTGCGTTTTCCCTAGCGCTGGCGCTAAATTAAGCTGCCTAGCTCCAACACAAGCACCATGGTGCAAGGGTGCCTGCATTCAGGGAATGATTGTTTATATGCAGGAAGGTGTCACCAGTCGCGGCTCCTCGAGGGAGTGCTGCGGGGCGGTGGGGCGGGGGAGGGGCAGGGTGGGGGGTAGTAAACTCCGGCATACAGCCAAACGGAGTGAAGTACATAAATAAATAAATAAAACAAATTACATTGCGCACGCTGCATCGCTAAATGGCGATGCAGCGCGCGCAATATAATTCGTTTTATTTATTCATTTATGTACTTCACTCCGTTCGGCTGTATGCCGGAGTTTACTACCTCTCACCCTGCCCCTCCCCTGCCCGGCCCCGCAGCACTCCCTCGAGGAGCCGCGACTGGGTGTCACAAATGGCGATTTGAAACTTCTATATGTGCAGTATTGTGCAGCACACATAGAAGGTGCAAATCGTCATTTTTTTAATGATTGTTTATGTGCAGGAAGGGACACCTTCCTGCACATAAACAATCATTCATTGCGTTTTGCTGTTTCTATGTGTGCTGCACAATGCAGCAAACATCGAAACAGCAAAAACAAGGAGAAATAAAGCATTTCTCCTCGTTTCACCATGTTATGACCAGGTTTTCCTTGTTCTTAATTTTGGCACTACTTCCTATTCATGCCACCGTTGTAAATAGGGGGCAGCACAAAAATCAATAGGTGCTGAGGCGGAACGCCCCCGCAGCACACATTGCCCACCCCTTTCATGCTAAGTATAGCGTGAAGGGGTGCTTTATTTACAAGGTGGCGTTAAGTCACGTTAACTGGCTTAACACAGCCTTGTAAATAAGGCAAAGCCTCTATTGCCACAGGAACATCGTTAAAAGTGACGTTCCTGTGGCAATTGGGTCTTGTAAATATGCCCCTTAGTCCTCCTGTGTCCTATACAAGGAAACACTTGTGTGTCATATTTTACACTGCACAGGTACCACGTTTCACTTGGAATATTGGCAGAGCTGGTTGTGAGGAACATGAATTTAGATGGAAATGCTCCCAGAAACTTTAGAACCCCCCATTGTAAAAAAAAAAAAGTGACTGCACTTAGGAGATTCGGTGAAAGGAACGCTCATGCTCTCACCATGAGAATCCAGCATTTCTGGAAACACTTTTAATCCATGACAAAATGCTTCTATCTCAACCATTCGATGTGGAGTCCCGTAGTGAAGGTCCTACACTTTCGGTACCCAGAACTACTGAGGTCATATGAGGCATCTTCTTTTAGAAGCCCTTTTTGGTTAGTGAGGGCTTGTGTTTCCAAAATAAGACACCTCTTATGGCTTTAATAGGTCTGGGTGCCTAAGGTGGGAGACTAGGGCATTTACTACGGGACTGCACACCGAATAGTTCAGATACATGTACCTAGGGAAGACGTATGCTTGACCAGAATCCCTCTCTGTCCCCTCCATTTTTTGAATAATGCTTTTTTCATCTAATCATTACTAATTTTAATTGCCTCAGGCTACATCTCGTAACCACGTATGTTGATGTCCCTTAACGATTTCATATGGAAAGTTACACCCTCATTAAGAGTACAAGGTTCGCAAAATCATGCAAAATGTTAATACCTCATAGTAACAGCAGTCTCAAAAGTACATTTCCTTAAGCTACGCTGATTTTAGTGGTTGATATCATAGTGCAAAATCATGCTCTGAAATCATGAGGAAAATACACAACAGAGTTTGTTCCCATGCTATGCTGATTCATCTGCAAATAATGAATACACGCTTTCATTTATGTGAAAAGCTGTTAATTGTTCCTTGTAAATCACATTATTATAAAGTTTTAAAAATACAGGTTGTGCTCCGTCAACTGATAGCAACAGCCAATTTAATCTCATTTCATTACTGTCAAAATCTAAAGAGACTCAAATGGTGTGACATCGATATGGAGCAAATCATGGCCCTGGTATACATCCCAGCAAACACTACCCAGGGCACAAATAACATGACAGAAGTGGGATATCACACATGGGAGGAGCTACTACAGAATTTACTTATTGCATTTCCTATCCGTCCACAGGACAACTCAAATCAGCAACAAAGTCAGATTTGGTATACGAACCAGCTGCGTGAAATAAAAAACACATCAACAGAGAAGAAATGCAAGAAAAGGCAAGGCGCTTGACAAATCATCATTCCGGCTGCTGAAAAAAAAAACTACAATAAAGAAAGATGGCAAGTAAAAAAGAACTATCAGGTAGGAATATGGAAGAAGTTCTTACAGTACAGTAAGCAATCTAACAGTAAACTATTTTAGGGTGAGATAAACACGCTGGTCATGGGACAAAATCATCATCACAATGCAGGGATCTCTGAGGATGCCTGGGTGTCCCATATTCTCGCCATGTACTCACTCTTAGACAGTGTAATCATCAGTGGGAAAAGTACAAATATAAGTAATATGTGGTTCCAAATGCTGATATCATTGGAGGCCAGCCCCACATTAACCAGGTTCAGCAGACCTTAGTAAATACCGACAGCACACAGAAGGCTTAAACATCAATACACCCCAAAGCCGAATTTACAAAGTTTTAACACATTTTTAATATGCTACTTTGAAGAATCATTAACAGATAGAAAGCGGTTGGTGCAGATATTAAAAAAATTGAAGACTGAGGGCGCACCAGGCCTTAACGGCCTTCCGAATGCATTGTTCAAGCAAGACGTCAACTTCTGGGCCATTTATTAAAAAACTCCCTTGAACAGGATTTACAGCTCCAATGCCATTCCGCTATCATGGAAATGGAGCATACTTAACCCAATATTCAAGAGTGGTAGCCAATCATCTCCACTGAATTATAGGCTAATAGCCTTAATAGCTATTGAAACTAAATTGTATGCCTCCTGTATGCTCCAAGAACTCCAGGCATGGGCGGATGAGAACCAGTTATTAACAAAAACTTAAACAGAATTTAGGTGGGGCATGGGGACAATAACAAACCTGTCAGTACTCACTATCTTGGCCGAAAAGGCAATACAACAAAGGTTCGCTTTCAAACAGCACTTTGCCACAATGTGGGCCAAAGCATGCACCTTAACTTTTGCATACAACTAACTGCGAAAGAAGCTAAGCTAGCCATCACATCTGCTCACAGTAATGGCAGCACAGCTTCTATCGATGGTATCATATGGCCTGGAAATTACCAGGGCCGGACTGGGAACTGAAACCGGCCCTGGCAAACTGCTCGGCCGCTCCCCCCTGGGGGTAGGGGGGGGTGCAGCCAAGCTGTTTCCGAGGGCCGGTTTCGGCCGGTTTTGTTACAGGGGGCCAATATTGACGACCCCCGGTTCAAAAACGGCCCCCCAGGGGCCCAAACCGGCCCCCACCCTAGCGGCCCACCGGGGAAATGCCCGGTGCCCGCTATGGCCAGTCCGGCCCTGGAAATTACCCATGGAAAATAGGAGGGCTTCTACAAACAAATGGTTACAAATCACTCTTTCGCCTGTCGAGGTTCGTATACCAAGCCCAAGTACTGCTGGAATTTGGCCTAATGAACCAAGAACTGCAAAGAATGAACACATTCATAAAGTTATGTTGAAATCCTCGGGCCTCTGAAAAAAGGCTCCCTGAACAACTTGTGCTGGCAGGAAGTAGAGTCCCAGACGAGTCCCAGACAAGCAAAATTCTAAACAAATCTTAGAGATAATACTTGTTGTCATTAATCATTGCTCTAGATAAAAAAAAAAAGTGTGGGCCCTCTCCATGGAAAGAACATCCTTTACTCAGCTAAGTAACATCTCCGCCAAAGCTCTGTTAAAGTTGCAAGAAAAAAAACACAAGTTGCTAAACCCCACTCATGAACTCTTATCTCCTCATATCAGACTTTAAAGCCCCAAGCTTACTTAACAACTCATTTCTCACTTATGTTAAAGCACCAGTTTCTGTTGTTTCGTCTTGGGCAGTTTGAAATAAAAGACTCATCCCTTCCTGGAAGAGCTGGCCCCCAATTTTAAGCTGCTGTCTATGTGGGTGGAAACAAGAGTCAATAACTCACATATTGCGCGCATGTCCAACACTCTTAGGGGCATATTCTCAAGGACTTATCGCCGAGTTAGCGGCACTTTATCGCAGCCAAAGTGGCGATAGATTTATCGCCCTATTCACAAGCTGGTGCTAACAGCCGACATCGCCAGTTTTCCCGCGATAGCAGCCGCAAAAAACATCACCACGGTTGACACCGGCAACTAACGCTAATGAGATGCAGAGTAGGCGTTCCCGTGCAAAAACCCAAGACAAAACCACTTCGCAACATTCTCAACGACCAGCCAGATTGGCGATAAGATCACAAAACATGCGATAAGGCGCGTTAGCAGCAGGGAATTAACACCTGCTCTTACCTGATATTAAGTCGGACGATAACCTGCCCCAGAAATGGGAGCCCAGCCCACAGCCACACCAGAAGAACAACAGATGCCATGGAACCACTGATCATGCAGCCGGACACCCAAGAGGGCCACAACACCCACCACTGCCCCCCCCTAGAACCACCTACCCCCCCCGGGCCCTACCCCGGACACAGATATTTTACATCAACTTTACGAAATCATGAACAAAACAATTCACCTGATGTCGCACAAGTACAACAATTAACATTCATGTGTGGTCAGAAAAAGGAGAATTTCCAAACAAATTATTTTATTCAAAGTTAACTCAAAACAACTATTCGGAAGAGTCATGGCGGGTCTTCTCTGGACAATCTGTAAGACACAGCCTGCAAGACAAAATACAAGCTAAGAAGGTGTGACATGCGCTCATCAAAGGACAGAGAGAAAGAAAGAAAGGGAGAGAGAGAGAGAGAGAGAGAGTGAAAGAGAGGGAGAGAGAGAAAGGGGGAGAGAGGGAGAAGGAGAGAGAGAGAGAAACAGAGGAAGAGAGAGGGACAGTGAAAGGAAGAGAGGGAGAAGGAGAGAGAGAGAGTAACAGAGGAAGAGAGAGAGACAGTGATAGGAAGAGAGGGAGAAGGAGAGAGAGAGTAACAGAGGAAGAGAGAGAGACAGTGAAAGGAAGAGAGGGAGAGGGGGAAAGAGAGGGAGAGAGAGTGCCGACACTGCGGACCCGGGCCTCACTGCTCACCTGCTGCTACCGGTGTGTCTCCAACCACAAGCCGGTATACACTGCAGTCCACCAGGTCCCTTATCTGAAACAGAGTCCAGATTTATGAATGGCAGAGTTCATATCATTGCACACGCCATCATCGCTTGTCCGCCCCTGTGCACACAGGCTGCTGCACCCCAGCCCCTTCCGCTGCCCAGCGGTGTTTGCCCACCACTGCGCACCCAGGCCTCACTGCTCACCTTCCGCCACCAGCGTGTCTCCAAGAGGGCCCACCACGTGCCGGTGCAAGCTCCAAGCCCGGGGTCCGCGACCTTGGCAGCCTCCACATCATGCAGCCCCGCGGGCCACTAGGTCACACACGTGATTCTGGGTCTTGATTTCGCAATGTCAGAGATCATATCAGTGCACACGGCATCATCGCAGGCTGCACACCCGCTTAGCTCTATAGGTGCCACTAACTCTGTGAACCGCGAGGCAACGCCACGTGGCGGTAGGCCCGCGCTGCCCACTGGCTCAGGCCTACACTGCGGTCCAGCAGGGCTCACACAAATCCTTACCAGTCCGGACGGCCAGGACGGCGCATCATCGCAAGCTGCACACCCGCTCAGCACCTAAGGTGCCCCTACCTCAGTGCACCAAAAGTCACCGTCCCGTGGCGGGAGGCCCGTGCCGGCCGCAGTGTTTCCGGTGCCACCAACTCTGTGCAACGTAAGTCATTGTCCCTTTCTGATTGAGTCCCGTGATATGCCAGGCGGACGCAGCCATGTCACCTCCGGCAGTGTGGAGGAACTGGGACACGTAGCGTCGTCGCCCCCCCCTTTATACGTAAGCCGAGTGGGCTGGCTCGGCGTACGCCAGGCCAGCATAGGGGTGTGAATAATTATCCCTGGGCTCTGGGCGTGGTTCATTTCTGGGCTGGACAGGAAACCAACTGATGCGTGTGTCTCTGTTGCAGTCTCTGCACCACATGGCCCGCAATCGACAATGTTGCAATCTTGCATGCACCCGGAGGGTGGCCGCGCACGAAGGGATTGTACAAGGAGAGCAAGGCCGCTCGGGCTCTTGGCTCATGCATGCCAACTGTTGTGTGTGTGTCGCTATTGGTGCACCATAAGCCTAAGGCCTAGCCTCAATTGCAGCGCGAAAGCCACATCACATTTCCAGAATGCAAGCAGTAGTCAGACTAACATTAGGGATGAAAGCTCCTTTGTCTCAATACATGAGGCGGAAGGACACCTGCACCTCCGACCTTGGTCTTGCATGCGGAAGGCACCCCCTGAGAGAGTTACCATAGCAGATGATGACTCCCACACTTCGCACAGCGCTAATGAAGGACCAATGTATTCACACCCCACACACAGAAGTTCTTGCTCGAGGTACTCTTGCACGGAATGCCCTTGACACTTACGTACACAACAACCCATGGGTCCAAATGTTACACACACATACGACTCATTGCTCCGAGCTGTGGCATATCATCCACATAACTGCCGCAGGTCAGAAGAGTGCCGGTTCCACAAGAGCCACCAACGCAATGGCAGAACATCCCGGGCACATGCACAATGCCTGTCACGTGGAACTGTACTGTGACCGAATGCTGCCTGTCAGTGTGTGATGCATTGGTCTGCATGTTGTGGCCCTTGTCTTGCCCGTACTGACACGCACATGGCAATAAAGTCTACACTACTTCACTAGTGTTCAACTGTGATGAGTGTTGATTAGAATGACAAATCGTGTGCCTCAATGAGCATTATCCGTACACAGGGAGGGACTGACTGACGTATTTCACTTAGCGGTGAGTCCCTATTGCCAGCTCCACCTCTGTGAGCCAGACATAGTGGTTGGGATAGTTGCTGATAGACCTGTGCTCTTATGTGTCTTCAGCAATGTGAGTATGGTGTCCATATTCCTGCCATGTGGATCAATGTGATCCATCACTACAGGCTGTGTCCACCCAGTTGAGTGTGAGTAGGTATGCGAAGAGATGTTCTGTTGTCAAATGTGATGGGGGACACTACTTTAGGCCTGCCAACGACTTTGACATTTCATACCCAGTCCTATTTCTAACATTGCGTGGGGCAAAGTTGAGGAATTGCGCAATTGTTGTTTCAGAGCAATGAGGCCACAGCTAGTGCACACATTCCCAGTCATCTCACTTCCCATGTGTGTCACGATCAAACATGCGCATTGCTTCCATTTCCCAGGGTGTACCTTTTTGGTCAATCAATGTCCTTACATTCATCCATACTTTCATACTTGATCGATTATGGACATGACACATCTGTGTGAATTGGAATGATTTATTCACATTCGGTGGAGTGTCGGAGCTGGAGCAGTACATGGCCATGCAAACCCCACATTACATTGTAGCTCAGTGGAGTGCTAGCCGGAGTCATTTAGGGATTGACAAGTACATCGGAAGAGGAAGAGTACAGTCCGCAGTCTGATTGCTGTGTCATTGGTAAGCAAACAAAATATGGCAGTCCATGTCGAGGTCCAAGGTGAGTGTCTCAGAGTGTTTCGGGGGACAGTGGGAGGTGTTGTTACAGGGCATGATGCAGAGGGCAGAACCAAGCTGAAACAAGGCATATGGCGGAGAAGAATGCTACTGGCTCCTTCTTACTACAAAGGTGGAATCACCCGCATCTTCGTCCTCTATGTCATCTGTCTGACATGTGGGTGCTGATGTTTGGTCTGAAGCACTGTGTGCCACTGACACATCAGGGGCCGGAGATGTGTGTGTAGAAGTACCAGCAGCATTCATCAGCAACTGCCTTAGTGGCAGCAATGCGATGATGAGGATCTGCAGGGCATGGAAGATCCCAACAACTTTTCGCTGGTGTGCATCCGTGGCAGCCATTCTTTCCGCATACATCCGCTCCATGTTCTCCATTATCCTCAGCATCTGTGCCAACTCTCGGCTGACATTGCTGAGGCCACTCTGACTAGACAGTTGTTCTCCTCTCAGAGTCATGACTTCAGCGATGTCGGGCATGGATTGTTGGACATCATGGAGCGAACTGTGGGTGTCCGTTAGGGAGTGTAAGTGGTCCCTGATGGGACTTAGACACCCACGAATGTCATCTAGTTTGGCTGCCATGAGGTCGAACCCCACCGCACCTGTTCAGCCATCTACTTCTGGCAGTCTTACACCTGGCCTAGGAATGCGATGTGTTCTTCGGTGAGGTGCTGGGAGCCAGCCGTGGTGGTGGGTGCTTCCTGCTGTGTGGTCTGTGCAGGGGGTGGGGTCTCCTCGATGCAGCTGGGCTGCCCTGCTCCTGGAGGTGGGTTGCCATAGCTGTCCATGAGCTGTTGTAGGGCGTCGGTGTCGAAGGTGTGGAGGTCCTCTTCATCATCACTGATGAGTTGTCTGGTCTGCTCTGCAGGAGGTGTTGATTGTCCCTCTGCAATGTGAAGGGGAGATGCATTTTAACATTGTGTTGACATGTATGTTGACGCATTGTTCAAGTTTACATACAGACTGCTTGACAATGTACATTGTGACTGTTTGGGAGGAGCTGACTATTTGATTCGGGACAGTGGACATTTGAACTACATCACGGATGTGAGGTTGTACACGTACATTATCATCTCACAGTTTCCTGCTATGCCAGATCTGATTGGCCAGTTTCTACGCACAAGCGGAACCAGTTGTGTCCTCTGTTCTGTAGTGAGAGTGTTGCACTTTGTACCACATTGTCGTCAATGATGTTGTGCTGTTATTGCTATGTGTGTGTGCTGCATTGTGGGAGAGTCGCCCCTGCAGCTGTGATTTTGCTGCCCCTTATCCCTTTGAGGCAGTGTGCCTTTGACTTCTGTACTTCTACAGTGCTGAGATGTTGCAGACTTGGCTAATTTTGGCTCTAGTTCGGATTTTGGACTCTTGGGCATGTTTTATCCACAGATGTGTTGTTGACGTCAGGGGTTGTTTGCGCAGGTGGATGTGTCAGAGTGTGACCTGCTCCTTCCGGATGTGTTCCACACTCAGCCACCTCAGTGTCGTGGCGTGCACCATGTCATGATAATTGTACTGCAGCCATGCTGTTCGTCATGCAGTATCACTTGCATTGTCAGTGTGGCTCACAGACACGCAGCTTTGCTGGTTTTAACACGTGTGCATGGGTTGGTTGTGAGATTGGTGCTGTGTGGGGAGGGACCCCTTAGTGCCCATAGTGGACGGGGGCCTACTTGCTGTTTGTATGTGTGCTGCAGTGTGCCAAGGGGATCAGGGACAAGATCCAGAGTCATTGTGGATGTGCAGTGTGCTGTACTTAATTGTGCATGTGTGCCATTGTGCCCATCTCCCCCCGTTCACCCAGTCCCTGTTCGGTACTCACCCTGGTGCTGTTGTGTCAGGTCATGTCGAGCAGTGTCCGGACCCCCAACTCCTGCCAACGTTTCCCCACTGATGACTGTGGCCACCATTTCCTCCAGCTCCTGGTGTTCCGCTGGACTGCCACCTCCAGTCTGCATTGCTGCTTGATGGTTGTCAGCGAGTTTCTTCTTGGTTTTGCGCTTCGCATCATTCCAGCGCCTCTTGACCTCTCCAATTGTCCTCCTCCTCACCTGCATTCACCTTGTCCAGGATGGACTGCCATATTGCATTTTTATTTGCCAATGACACGTTGGAGGTGACGAACAGTTGTTGGTGGTGTTCTATCACCTCGTGATGATGATCCTGTTTTCCTGCAGACTGAACCTCGTCTTTCTCGTCTTCTTCTCCTTGCCCTTCCGTGACCCCGAGGTCCCAGGGTGGTCCTCCTGGGGGCTTGTGGGGTTCTGGTCATCCTCTGTACTTGCTCCGGCTTCCTCCATGAAAGCTACGCAGTTTGAATTATTTTGTTTGTGTTTTTCGGTGCTTTTATAGTGCATTTTCCCGCATGACGCGTGGGAATTGCAGGCCTGTCGCTGGTTATCGCAGATTTTTTTATCGCGGTTGGCCACATCGCAACTTTTTTCGCGTTCGTGTTTCACGTTTTTTGGCCGTCACAGTAATTTTATTGCGGTTATTTGATGCATTGGCGTGAGACTATCGCATGGTACCGCCATGTTGAGAATACAACGTTAACACAGCGTTATTTTCCCGCGATGGACTGCGATGTGCAAAGTTGCGTTAAGCTAATTTTGCGATAATTATCACACGTTCTTGAGAATATCTCCCTCAGAACACTGAAGGAAGTTACTTAAATCAACTCTTTTACAACATCAAGTGTGCACCTGTATGCAAGCCCCATTCTGTTGGCTCAGTGCAGACACCATCGCCCTGGCCTGTCAGGGGACTAAATATCTGTACCTGGTGCAAAAAGTGTTCGGGGACTCCAGCCGCGGCCGCTGCAGGTAAGAGCGGAGAGGCGGTGGGGCCGGGTCGAGGGGGATTTCGAGAGGCGACCACGAGGGAAAATCAAATAAATAATTAATTTTCCCTCGTAGTCATCTCTCGAAATCACCCCCCACCCGGCCCTACCGCCCATCGCTCTTACCTGCAGTGGCCGCGGCTGGGTGACTCACTGTATTAAGGGTCATAAGAAAACATCATCTTAAAGGCCAAACGCCTAAGATCTCTAAAGACTGCCCGAAGACTTTTTCACTTTAATTAATCCAAAAGGAACTTAGTCATGCAGATTTTACTGCTAAATAGGTACAAGACATAAGCTTATGGAATTGCAATATTGGGACATATAAATTGATACGCACAAAGCACTTGTACTTCTCCTTTTTATATAATAAACAGTTTGTTGGTTTTTATTGTTAGAAATGTTAAATCAATTTGTACATTCACTTTTAAACTATGTTTTTTCTGATTTTCTTTTTTTCATGTAATGATGTAATGATATTAAGTCATTTAATCATCAATAAAGTATTCCTTAATATTATTGGTGTTTATTTCAGATTGGCTGCATCTGGTATATGTGCTTTTGGTGCGAATTAGGTTTTTCAGTTCATAGAGTCTACAAGTGACAATGTGATTTAGGATGTGAGATATGTTCCTCAATTGAAGTGTTTGAGTAGATAAGTGGGTGTGGTCATGCAAATGCAATATTCGCTTTCCATAAGCAATTTGATATATATTCTGGTCGATGTCTTGTCGAGTAACTCTTTAATAGCAATTGGTGTGATCGCAAGCAAGCTCGATTGGACCATTGGACTTTTGAGTTCAGAAGTGAAATTCAGTGCAAGATTTCAAGTTACTGTACAGAAGAAAAATGAACAGGCTAACAAAGCACTCCCTGTAAAATGTAGTCCTCTATTGGTGTGCTCCATGTTTTCCATGTTAATGTACTAAACAAATGCTAGTCTAACTAGCAGGTGGTGTTAAGCATTACCAAGGCCAAAAGGTATGGGTTTATTGTTTTAATAAATACAAACATAGGCATATACAAATGTATCTGCAGCCTTTAGCACAATAAAGCGGTTGTATGACACAATATTGAGGAAAATAATATTGCACTCCACAAATATCACCAACAATTATTGATTACCTTTATTTTGTGATCCTACACTTAAAAGTAGAAAATAATAATATGGATTACAAAAATATTGTCATCAAAAACATGGCCACATATTGTAAACAAAAATATAGAAACACTAAATATCACCACCACAATAAAATATACTAACCATAACTAAAATATCAATAACTAAAATATCAACAACAAACATATGAATATTCTAACAATAAAAAAATGAAACTAAGCATCTAAGCACTTATAAATACATTTAATTAGGGGTGGGTGGAACTCGCAGAGTTTCACTCTGTGGAATTCCACGGAGTTACATAAAAGACCTGCAGAGTTCCATGAGTGTGCGGAATTCGGCATGTTGCGCTGTCCGCTCAGATTTTTAGGTTGAGCCTGAGCCAGCTCGCAAGCACTACTCTGGGGATGATCTGTGGTAGTTCAGTACGGGAGAGAAGCCCGCCCATATTTTTCATTGGCTTGTGTCATTGTCCTTTGTAAATGCTGGCTTCTGATTTGTTAATAGGCTTGTTAGTCCCTCCTTAGTACTGCCATGTAATAATTTCTAACCTCCCATGGCTACTGGCCCCTTTACTTGGTTGTTACACGGCACCAGTGCTATTATAAAGTCCCCAGGCTGCGCTTTCACTTAAATATGCGCCCCATCCCCCACTGCACGGATGAGGCGTGAAGCGGGCGCCGTGTTAATTAAATAAATCTGCGGGTGCCATTGTTCCCCCCTCCCTCCTCCGTCAAAGCTTAAAAGTGCAGCGGGCGAGGTGTGCAGCCTTTTTTTCCCCTTGCGCACCTCCGGAGCACTTGGACGACCTGCGACATGGGCCAGAGAACAACACACATTGGTAATCGTAGGCGCTTTCATGGCGCCTCAAGGTGAGTCTGGATGTACTTGAGAGTGTGGCTTGTTTTCATTCATTTCGCGCTGCCCGGTGTCTATCGTGCGTGCGTGGGTCATGTTTACCCTGAGAGCAGCCGAGGATTACATGAACAAGCTGCAAACAAAAGTCTGAAGTTTGAGACTTTCCGACCTCCGCCCTTGCAGCAGTCTTGAGTGGGTGTGCCCCGTCCATTTCGTCAGAGCGGATGCACCTGCGTCTGAGTGTGAGGACGTAGACAGTGCAACAATTTTTCGCCTCTAGACGCTCGTTGAATGAACATACACCGGGTGTGGAAGAAGCACATCTTTGTGTGTGGTGTCATGGATTTCAAACTGGCCGCCTCCTCACAGCACACAAGCCTGTCAACTGTGTAAAAGGAGAGAAGAACTGCGTGAAAAAAGCCTTAAGTCATTCGACTTTTGGGGCCGAGTCTAGCAAACTGCGTTAAGTCTTCCCACACAGTACCCGGAAAAGTCTGCGGAAAAGACCTTTAATAAAGCGATTCTCACAGAATTTATTGCGTTTCTGATGATTAACGACGATTTTTAGGAGGATTTAGGAGGATGACCTCAACATGCAGCATCTACTAGTAACGTGATAAGTCAATCAATCAATCACGTGTTTGTTAAGCGCGACTACTCACCCGTAAGGGTCTCAAGGCGCTGGGGAGGTGCAGGTTCCAGTCCATCAAGGAGGGGGTCTGTCGAAGAGCCAAGTCTTGAGTTTTCTTGTGAAGATGAGGAGTGATGTTGTCTGTCTGAGGTGGAGTGGTAGGGCGTTCCAGGCTCTGGCCGCGAGGAAGGAGAAGGAGCGGCCTCCTGATCTGGTCTTTCTGGCGCGGGGGACCACGGCGTAGGAGAGTTGGGTTGATCGTAGGGTCCTTTGGCGTGCGTGGAATTTGAGTCGGCTGTTCAGGTATGCTGGTCCGGTGTTGTGGAGGGCTTTGTGTGCGTGGGTGAGGATCTTGAAAGTGATTCTAGTCTCGATGGGGAGCCAGTGGAGTGGGCGCAGGTGCTGGGAGATATGGCAGTGTCTTGGCAGGTAGAGGACCAGTCTTACGGCGGTGTTCTGGATGTTTTGTAGCTTGCGGGTGAGGTTTTTGTTTATTCCGGCATAGAGTGCGTTGCCGTAGTCGAGTCTGCTGGTGACGAGGGCATGAGTGAAGTCCGCTTGTGTGGAATGTGGTGCGATCTATCAGAAGAAAACTAAATGTTGGGGGGGTTCATTGCAAGAAGTTGAGTTCTTCGAGCTCTGGAGTATTGGGTCACCTCAGGATATGATCATGCAATTGGCTCGCGCAGAATTACGTGATTGTACCTTCTAGCGGGCCTGTCTTTTCTGTGTGATGACAGGTTAAGAAGCAGGCACTATGGAACCAGTGACCCGGTCCTGCTCTCGCTTCTGCAAGGTCTTACGATTTGATTTGTAGCAGGGGGAATGTAGACAGGACAGGAGGCCTCTCAACTGGTGCAACAAGATGCACTTTTTCGGGAGTTACACCTATCAGATCCACCTTGAGCGTGACACAGGGGAGCAGCCTAGAATACAAGGAATCCGATGGGTATGTGTTTTATTTCACTAGATTATAGAATATTCTGTTGGGTATTATTCTTGTCACCCAAATGAACAATGATTGATGAACAACAAGTTTTTTCCGTCCAATCCCGTGCCTAGTATCGGCCAGGGATGTATTGTCTTATTTTGTATGGGGCATGTTCTCCAAAAGGATTAGCAGGACTCCTCTGTCCTAGTTGACTTACTCATGCACTATGGGAATGTGCTTCTGTCTCCCAGTAGATCTATTGCTCTCTGTACTTGGAAGATAAGACCCTACTTGGGCTCAACTGTACCCTTGTCTACTAAGCCTTTTGTTATCTTTTGTACATATTGGGCCTTTCAAATTAAGTAGCGTGTTTGGCTCTGTTTCTGCTGAAAGATTGTTCCATACTAGGGCAACCCTATCTGGGGAAAAAAGTTATTGGTTTGTCAATGCACCAAAAACGAAAGGAGCAGAAGTAGGATAGAAGAGATGTATAGTAGTGACACCACTGTCTGTGGCTCCAGCTTGTTCACTAGCAATCGGTGAGGGACCTCCGAGGTATGTTGGGGAGACCGAAGAACATATAACCCCATTGATCCGCCCCCTTCCAATGAAGAACTCCGCGTAAGACTCACTATTGTTGGATATGAGAATCAAATTCTCAGGTAAGATTTATTTACAAACAAGATTAAACCAGTCATTGAATTCTAAGGTTCTAAAACTTTATACATCAGTAAGTGAAAGAAAAGCTAGACATTTGATCTCTTAAGTAGCAGATTCCTCTCCTATTTGTCATGGGCTACCATTTTGGGTGCCCCATTTTCCATATTTGTAATAGAGATTTATTGGAATGTAAGCTAGTTTCTTATTGGCATGCGAGCTTTGTATTGTGTTTTAATTTCCATAGAGCTTCTGTGACGCTTACTAGGACTAAGACACTCTCCGAATGGTTGTGTAGCTGCTCCTATGTTTGTTACACCTGGTTTTTTTTAGTGTGTTTTTTTCCAGAGTGGTTTATTTGGTGGGGTGATGGGGGATTTTTGGTGTGATGTGCATGATTGTGGGAGGTGTGCTTGTAACTTTGTTGCTGTTCTGTTTTTTGGATTGCCAGTACAGCCCTATGTCCGAGAAGTTTAATGGTTTGTTGCAAAGATCTTATATAAGCTGCAGATCACAAGTCCGATTTCTATTATGATCAGTTGGTGAAGTGACCCCTGAAAACATCTGCAAATAAGCTGCAATGTATACATTTGATTCCTTAAATATTTTAACTCTATTAGCTTACTTAATTCCAATCATTAAGTGCCAGAACATTTAATTTTTACTACATACTATGTACAGAAGTACAATGTATTTTATATGAAATACATTGAAAATATATTATTTTCCTCTGCCATATTTCCTTACTAATCTCATCTCATTCCCCCATATGTTCTTTTAGTTTGACCAACATTCTATATCTAATATACTTACAGGGTTTTTTTTGGTCTGACATTGTGCCATTCACATTTTTCTTCTTCACTCTGCAGCATAGAGCATGGGGCAATGGGTCAGCCCTCTTCAGCTGCTGGCTAACTTCACTGTGAATATTGACATTCTTCCCTTTCACAAGGAGCACATGTCACAGAAAGTAGTTACATTACAAAATAAAATCTACATTGACAAAGCTAAAAGGTTGCTGGCCATTAACAGACCCATTGGCTTTGCCAATGATTGTTTCCTTTGGAAGTATTTTTTTCTGTTTTTTAGAGAGGTTGTAGCATGAAATAGCAGTGTGCATCTTTGTTTCCTCTGATGGACTGCTGTGTCTGGAGGTAAAGGTGTGGTTTCATCAAGCAGGGTTTCATTTACCTCCGACACCTGCACCCAACCAGGATTTGGAGCCAGGAGGTTGGCATGGGAGGAAATAAACAATGTTTTCTGAACCCATTTGTGTTGGCTTTTAGGACTCTGCACACTTTACCACTGCTAACCAGTGCTAAAGTGCTTGTGCTCTCCCCTTTGAACATGGTAAAATTCACTTACACCCAATTGGCACATTTAATTTACTTATAAGTCCCTAGTAAAGTGGTACGACATGTACCTAGGGCCTGTAAATTAAATGCTACTAGTAGGCCTGCAGCACTGATTATACCATTCACTTAAGTAGCCTTTTAAACATGACTCAGACCTGTCATTGCAGCCCGTGTATGCAGTTTTAAACTGCCATTATAACCTGACAGAATAATCCTTTTGCAGAGGTACACCTTCCTTTTTAGGTCGAGCCCAGCAGCGCATGCGCGCTGCTCTGCGATGCCTGCTGTATCTGATCAGGTTGCTTAGGCCATGCCCACCGCTTTCCGTTTGTTCCTTCTTATGCCTTTCTCAATTCCTTTGTTCCTATTGGCAAGACCTTGTACTTTGGCCCACCTTTGTGGCGACCACCCATGTTACATGTCCCCCTACATTCCGATTGTATTTCCTGTGTTAGACGCACTCTTTTTTTCACTCAATTTGTCCCGTGTTGGGAACACAGCAGCTCTTTGTGTTTTCCCTGCCAGCACGTTTCAAAAATCCCTCGTTTATTTATGTTTTTGCTCCTGTGCCGCACACGTTTCAGACTGAAACGTGTGCGGTGGGGGAGCAAAAACATAAATAAACAAAGGACTTCTGAAAGTTTCAGAAGTCCCTTGTTTATTTATGTTTTTGCTCAGAAGTCCCTTGTTTATTTATGTTTTTGCTCCCCTGCCACACACGTTTCAGAAGCCCCATGTTTATTTATGTATTTCGCTCCCCCCCACATACGTTTCAAAAGTCCTTTTGTACAGTGCCTCCGTTTTGGGCCTGGAGAGCGGCCAAGGCACGGAAGCGGTTCCCATGGACAGCAGTCATGGACAGGTAAGGGCTACGGCCGACATGACACAGCACGAGCTTCAAGGAGAACGAGTACCCGGGTGACCCCACTTGGCAGGCAGTTTATTAGTGTTATTGTAATGCTATGAAAAGTTAGGAAGCTGGGACGTGGAAACTCATTAACGAAGACAAAGTCCGGAGTAGCACCCTGAGACCACTTGGCGTGTACAAGTGACTTAAAAAAAGCTAAATCATTCGTAAGATTCCTGTCTGTGTGTGTAAGGCAGTGTGAGTGTGGGTGCTTCAGAACAGCAAACTGTGATGTATGTCTTTACACATATATTTTTATATAATACTTTTCTTTTTTAGAAATTTCTGCCGGAATCTAAATTGACTCAATACTATTGAACGAGGCTATGCTTTATAAATTGCATAAAATCTGAGCTCTCTGTATCAGGTGTGTGTTTACTTCACATGTGTATCAGTGGTGCCACTGGCAACGCACTGGGCTCTGCTTGGTCAGATCCCATCCGTGTGCATCGTATGTGTCAGTTTTTGACTGGATTAGTGTATCCTGGGAGTACCTTAAATGCACTTGTGTATTTCTGCTGGTCCCGAATCTGTGCGTGTGCTCTTTATGCGTGTGCGTCTCAGTAGCATTATAAGTCTGCGTGCGTCGGAGTGTGCATTTTGCATTTGGACGTCTGCAGCAGCCTGCTTGCTAATTACTGTATTCCCCGCCGCAACGCCCCTTTCGCCATCTCTGTAATTTGGCACTCCCATTGCGAGACCGATTGGCTATGCCAATGCTTGTTATTGACAGGAGCTTGTTTTGTGCTGTAGAATCAGCACAAACTGCACGCCGCTGCTTCTTTCTGCCGCTCGTGTAGATTTTCTACTTGAGCGGCAGCTTTCTCACTGTGAAAGGTCGTGACCTGCCGTGACCTCTGCCGTTGAGAAATCTTGCCGGTAGGGATTCTAGCCCCTGAAAAACGTGCTAGGCGATGCAAATTCTCCCTCGTACTCACCAACTTAACATTTACAAGATATTTCTCCTTGTTATGCCTCACCTAGGAAGGCGAAGCATTATGAAGCATTCCCAGGTTTACTAGTCTTAATAAATCTGGGAATGTGCCAAAAACCATGGATGGATGCGTGGGACGCCTTCCCCATGCACAGTAGCACAAGGCAGCGACTTGCGCTACCTTGCATTACTCCAGATTTACTATGGAGCCACACAAGGTGGCTCTGCGTAGCATAGTAAATTGAACTTGAAGGCCTGTGTTACCTTGCGTCGCCTTGCGTATTTCAAGGCCAGGGCACGCCCTGATAAATCTGGGCACAGATGTCTAACAGAAACACACACACAAGATCTTAGAAAGGAAAATTAGTATTAAATCACAGGGGATACACATACAGCAAAGAAAGTACAGGAAGTCAAAGACCAAACTGGAAATGTACACTATATTATTCTAATGCATGTTATTGGAGGGCAACTACAAAAAGGAAAATGTTGAAAATGTTACAGAGGACAATCATCACCCCAACATAACAGATATCGAAGAAAGAAATGTACCTCAAGAACTCAGGGAAGTTAATACCAGCTCACAAGAGCCTACTGGCACAATTTCGACATATAGGGCCTTATTACGAGTTTGGCGGTCGTCCTGGTGATGGCGGTCCAACAGGGGTGAGCTGTCTGCCATATTATGAGTTGGGCAGATTGGCTATGCGAAGACTGCGGCTGGACCGCCGGCACCGCTGGCTCACAGCCGACCGCAGGGTCCCGGTCATGGGAAGGCAGCCTTCATTGGGTGGTATAGAGGTGCAACACCGCCATCCCTTTAGGAGTTGACTTCCCGACGAGCTGACCCCGGCGGTCGGTCTGCCTCCTAAAAGTCGACAGATACAAAGGATCTGGGGTGCTTACTCACCCTTTTCCAGTTCTTCCCAGCAGATTTTGACGTGGATCCCTTTCTCCAGGTCCCCCCTACACAGGAGCATCTTCACCCAGAGGAATATGACCCGTCTTCGACAAAATACAGGTAAGTGCTTTGGTACCATGTACCCATTACTGGGTCTGTCCACATATCGGTCGGACTCCGGCAATGGGTAGGTGATATTTTTCCACAGATATCATGCATATGCGTGCATTCAACACATATGCAGTCAGAATGTACACACAGGCATCTATATATATGGAAATACATTGCCCACCGCTGCAAGACAGCAGCAGCCACACTGCCGACACCTCGGGAAACTCGTATTATGTTGGTCGGAAGGCCACAGGTGCAGTGGTCTCCTAGCGGTTGCGGACGTGGTCCTTTCGATGTTGGACCGCCAAACTCGGAATAAGTCCCATAATCTTCAATGTTCCTGATTACACTACAGACCAGCCCTATGCAATTCCTAATTTAAAAAGAATCATAGAGAGAACTAGGAAATCACCCACTGAAATACCTGCAGCTCCAAAATATTTGAGTATATAAACATTCCCAAAAACCTAACTTTAACACACATAGATGCTCCTTTCCTTTTATATGATAATGGTAACAATGAGAGAAGAATAACTATATATGTCAAAAGCAATAACCTACTGAAAAAGTTATCCCGAGTAACACGTGGATGATGGCTAGCACATTCAACTCATGCTCACCACTATTCACACAAAACCACCCAAACTTTGGAGAATACCAAATCACCAATATTCCCTTATTCTATGTGCTTTCACCAAACAAAGAAAGTGAAACTTACCCATAATTATTAACTGAAATCAAATCCAAATCCAATAATTACAATCCTCAAAGGATAAATATTGACTTTGAGGAAACAATGATTTCTACCATTTAAAAAATATATCCATATGCAGGTATTCAAGGGTGTTACTACCACTTTAATCAAAGTATCAAGAGACACCTGCAAAATATGGCATTAAGGGTAGAATACTACACAAATACCAAATTTACCCTTGAAAGTAAATAACTCATTGCTCTAGCATACGCCTATATAACTGAAGTTGCAAAACATTATAACTGATTAATAGAATCACCTTACTATCAGAGACGTGATCAAACATTAACTCCTCTAATACCCACTTTGACAATATCTGAGTTGACAGAGTGCACGGTTCTGGTCACAGACATCAAAACAAGTATAATATACCATGGTAGAACAAATATGACAGTACAGTGGACAGTGGACTAACAGGAACAAACCAAAAATGCAGTGATAGAGTGACACAATTCCTTCCAAGAAACTCTGGGAAGAAGTTAATGAACACTGTGTCAATTTTTTGAAATTTAAAAAAGGGAAAAAGCTACCAAGAACTGAGAATGGAACAAACACTAACCCAACTAAGATAAAGAAATATACAGCATGCAAACACTGCAAGGTTCAACTCTCTGCCAACAATCGAGGCATACCATACCTAGACTCCCTAGCAAGAACCTTACTCTAAGCTAACCAACAAAAAAATACTGTTTCCAACACTTTTTTTCTTGGGACCAACACCGTTTATCATAAAGAAAAGAAAAAAATCATCCAGTTTAGACCATAGAACTATTATTGTATCCAACTGATTTGCGAAATACGCTAATTGGTCCACTGTGAATTGTTAGTTGCTTCCTATAGACGGTCTATTAAATTTTGGCCCAAAGAAGGGTTCATTATCCGTCATTTGCGGATACCTATTTCACCTATTTTTTTCTCTAGACTTTTTTCTATACTTTTGTCTTTATTTTACATTGAATTGATTTTGTATGATTCTATCAAGTAAAATATTTTGAAGAATAATGCTATCCTGCCATTTTGCTTGATTTTGCACAGCAACACCTTTACAATTGTCGTTGATTTATTGCATATGTAACTGTCTCTGAACACGAAATAATCAGGCGAGTTATTCCGCCAGAGATCATGAATAAAAAGTGGTTTGCTTGCTTAATTCAGTTCATCTGTCCTGCTAGAGCTATTCCCCTTTATTATATGTTCTGTGGTGTAGCCCAGGCTCTAGAGGGTAATAAGGGCTCCCCCTTCTTTTCTGTACATAGATTTCAGAAATGTGCAAGTTTTTGTAGGTTTCCTTACGTGCTGGATGAGCTAGAGGATCAAAATCAACCGCTAACCAAATTGCTAAAAATGGTTGGTTTTTCAGTAGAAAAAGTTGATGTGTCCATATTGTGGTTTGGGTCCTTTCATGTCACTGGGGCTAGACCCACCCACACAAGTGAGGTACTATTTTTATCAGGAGACTTGAGGAAACACTGGATGGTAGGCAGCTGGACAGTTGCAAGGAAGACTCTGGAGCGTATTATGTCCCTGTTGAGCACACAGGTGGCCAGCCAAATGACCGTTGGAGCCCCTCTGGATTAGCCTAGGATGAAGGTAGGCAGGCCCAGTCTTCCTTCCCAGACAGCAAGGCAGTCCTCAATCAGCAGGGAAGCCCTCTGGCAGCAGGGCAGTCCTTTTTCTGTAACTTCCACAGTTCCAGGAGTGTTCTGAAGAATGGCTATGAAGGACCAATATTTATACATGGTGCCAACATTTGTATGAGGGGATTCCCTCTCCTACTCCCACATCTGGTTCTGGAAAGTTCTTCCCCTTCCCCACTCAAGTCTCCAAACTGTCTGGGGTGACAAAAACAGGATAGGCCGATGTCAGATTCCTTTGTGTGTTCAGGAGGCAAAACCCTCTGAAATGTAAGGGAGGCTAGGTACAGTACCTCCCAGTCACCCTGCCAGGTTGGCCCATCCTTCCCACAACTAAGCTCCCTTCGTGTCACTGTCTGAAAGCAATACACAAACCCCAACAGCAGAGCCATTTACAGTCATGTGACCCAGGACACAAGCAGAAGGCACAAATGGTTAGTGGCATTTTCAGAATTGTGACTTAAAATGTAACCTTAAACAAAAGACACACAATTGATGGACGAAATGCAGAACAAATCAAAACATTCACCCCCAGTCAATAGATCTGGGTTAAATCCATCATTCTTTTGCTAACCTTACCATTAAGGAGGATTTTAAATTGATTTGAGTCTAAACAACATATCTCTGGCTGCTTCCAATCCACAGCTAGCATGTAATAAGGTGACCCAGTGTTGGTCAATGGGAGAAATAGGCCTTACAGCAGTAAAAAACGACTTTACGGGGTTTTCACTACTAGGACATGTACAACTTAAACCCACATCTATTACTTTCAAAATACCATGCTTCCTGCCCAAAGAGGATTTAGAGCATACCTTAGGGGTGACGTAAGTATTTAAAAGGAGGGTTAAAGTCTGGCAAAAAGGTTTCTTTTGCCAGGTCGAAATGGCAGTTTAAAACTACACCACAGGCCACAATGGCAGGTCTGACACATGTTTTAAAGTGTTAACTTAGTAGGGCAATCCCACTAGTAGCGTTTAATTTACAGGCCCTAGGTGCATATAGTACTGTATAGTACATTAAATGTGCCAATCAGGTGTAGGACAATTTTACCATGTTTTGGGGAGAGAGCACTAGCACTTTAGCACCGTTTGGCAGTGATAAAGTGCACAGAGCCCTAAAGCCAACAAAAACAAATCCAGCAAAGCAGGAGCGCCAAAGGAAAACAATTTAGGGGAATACCACGCTAAGGATATGAGGTCTAACGCATATTTACCTAAATCATATAAATACTATTTATGCGATATGTATGTGGTATTTGTATAGTGTGAACCTAGCCAAAGGGCAGGAGAGCACTGTATAGGGTCAAACACAAACAGCTAGCTAGTGACTGATAGGAAAGATAGCTGGGATTTAGGAGCAGAAGTATACTGCTTTGTGATGTAGTGTTCTCTAAAGGGATGCATCTTCAAACCTTTCTTAAATTGGAGCATCATTGTGGTGGTCCTGATGGATACAGGGATGTTGATCTAGATTCTAGGTGCATAGATGGAAAAGGCCTGCTGCCTTGATTTTCTTTTTTCTCAGCCTCCAGTCTTATTATAATTAACAAAAAGCATGTATTGCACATACCCCAATAAACATACTATCAATCTCAATGCACTTACCACGAATCAAGAAGAAACAAAACACAAAATGTTGATTTATTCTGTGTGAAGCTAAAATAAAAAGCTAACACATTGTACATTATCATAATTTATTGTTCAGCAACTTCACCCTTGGGCATTGAACACTGCTGCTGAGTCTACCTTTTACAGTTCCTGAGGAAAATAATTTTTGGAAATATTTTCATACTAAGCATGATCAGAGTTTTTTTGGCATTGGGTTTCAGAATGGCTGGGACTGCTTTGTGAAAGTTCTGACTTCAATTCTTTTCCTAACCATATTGAGTTGTTGTAAGAGGATTTTGCCATGCTACCTTTCAGGTTCATTTTGAGACTGTAGATTTGAACCAGATTTCTTATGTATTTCCCTGTGATTACCCATGAACTATTTTATGGTTAGGGATGAGGGTTTTAGGCTGTATTTATTCTTGGACAGGCTTTCAGTGGATATCATGGAGTCCTGGTAACTGTATGTCTTGGTGTTCTGGTATAGTAAGTTTCCTGATCCGTAGGTTCATCAGTGACTGTCCTGACCTCCATGTTCTACAGGAACTGGAGTATTTTGATATTTAATTTAGTAGTGCCACTCTATCCACTTTGCAGTGGTGTAATCTGGCACCTATAAAGATCTTGAGATGGGTGCCCTATGTCTCTCTTCAAGCAGCAATTTGATACGTCTCATCAGTTTAAGATGTTAGTTCATAGAGTGGATAGTTGAGTTTACCTGATTACCTATGTTCACCTTGTGCCCAATGAAATCGCTAATGTTTTAACTTTCCCTTTAGTTTGTATTTTGATCTCAACCGCTATACTAGTCAATAACACTTTCTGAATTATCACTGAGCTGAAAACCAGGAATTCAGTTTTGTCCTTCTTTAGGCTTAATAGGTGGCTTTCGTCCACTTTTTTGTCTGCATTCTGTCAGCTTGTCTCTGGAATTCTGTCTTAGACTCTCCCAAAATGTCATGTAAAGGCTTTGCAGGGACCTGCTGCAGGACAATGCCTCATACCTACTTCTCCTCACACAAACCAGGCTGAACCCTGCATCGGCACCTGGCATCGCCACAGGAATCAACCCAATCTACAAGATTGCCAGGCAAGATAGACTTCACAAGCCCAGAGGTGGAATTGCCATCATCCACATGAACGCCATCAGCTGCACCACATCCACAGACACTTCATGTTCCAACCTAGAATACCTGTCATTCAAACACCACATCACAACCAATGTCATCCTAAGTTGCACTCTTATTTACAGACCACGGAGACTGTGCACCAAGTTCAGCTACACCATCACAGACGTTGTTGCTCAACTCGCCCTCAATTACATACTATTCAGATACCTGGACTTCCATCTGGAAGACCACGCCGACCCCATATGAAAATTGATCATCGAAGACCTTGGAAGCCTGGCCTTCACTAAAACAAGTAAAGGGACATTACCCACATCCCCAGACACCCCCTTGACATCATTTTCACCACCTTTGATAACATCCAAGTTGACAAGCCCACACCAGGCCCCTGGAGAGACCATGCCCTTGTCAAGTTCAGCATCCCTGTCCGGTCCAACAGACATACACCACTACCAGACTAGCCCACCAAAACTGGAACAGCATCACTGACAAAGACTGGAGCACCTTTCTCAACACCGAATGACCTGAACACAGGAACAACCTCCCCAAAGCAATCAAGAATTTCAATAATTTGATCACTTCCTGTTCCAATTCTCAGCCCCCCCCCTCAACACAGCAATACAACTAGATCCAGACTCCAGGCCAACTGGTATACAAAGGAACTCAAACTGATAAAACGCCACTGTAAATAACTAGAGCACAAATGGAGAATGATCCAGGATAATGCAGACAGGAGCATGTTCAAATGTGCCCTAAGATGCTACCACCAAAAGATCCAGACACCAAATGTGCTGCCCTGAGGGATTGCATCAGTGCCAGCATCAACAGAAGCAGAGACATTTTCTTCATTGTGAAATATTTCACATCATCAGTGGCCACTTTCAACTCGATCACCCCTCCGCAGGACCTCTGCAAAATTCTTTCACAAGTCTTCAGAAACAAAATCATTGCCATTTACAGCATTTCAACACACAACCAGACCCGGCAGACCATGTCAAATGCCTCCCAATACTATTCAAAGAGCCAGTGCTAACCACATGGCCCATCCTTATCCCAGAAGAAACTTCTGCCACCATGAAGTCCATCCCATCAGGGGCCCCATTGTACCTCTGACCCCCACCACACCACACCTAATCCAGAAAACCATTAGCGTGAGGCTCACACCCAATCTGAATGCCTTCACCTCTTCAGCGACCTTCCTAGATGCTTGGAAACATGCAACTGTCCTCCCTTTGCTGAAGAAACCCTCTGCGGAGTCTTCAACGCTTGCTAACTGCTATCATTCCTGGACAAGGTCTTAGAAAAAATCATTAACAGACACCTCACTGAATACTCAGTCTGGTGTCAGACCCAACCAAAGCATGGAAACTGCCCTTATCGCTGCCAAAGATGACATCCACACTACTCTATTCAGAGGAGACATAGTGACCCTCACCTCTTCTCAGCATTTGACACAGTCTCCCACCCCATCCTCATGCAACACTTACATGACATCGAAATCGAAGGGCACAAACTACGATGGATCTGCTTCTTTCTGACTGGAAGGCCACAGTCAGTGAGCCTGGCACCGTACACCTCAGATGTCCACAACCTCATCTGTGTAGTTCTGCAAGGCACCTGACTGAACCTGACCCTCTTCAATGCATGCATGATTTCTCCAGCAGCATTATCTGCTCTCCCGACATCAATGTCCTCTCTTACACCAATGACATGCAGCTCATACTGTCCCTCAAGGACAAGATGCGTAGTACCCGGATCAAGTTCAATGCCTGCATGACTGAAATCGCTGACTGGGTGAAGAACAACTGTCTAAAGCTAAACAGTGACAGAACTGAAATTGTGATCTTCTGGAAGAGCACATCACTGTGGGATTCCACCTAGTGGCCAACAGAGCCAGGACCAACACCCACCATCACCATCCATGCCTAGAACCTCAGGATCATCACCAACAGACAACTTGTCATGACCGTCTCAGTCAATATTGTTACAGCCTCATACTTCCATACCCTGAAGATACTGGGAAAAGTTTAAGTTGCTCCCAATCAGCATCATGAAGATGCTAAGGAATATTTTCAAATGGCTCCCAATCACTACCCAGGAAACAGTAATGAATGCCCTGGTCACAAGTAAGCTGGACTACGGGAACGCCCTCTATGCTAGGATAAACAAATTAGCTCACTAGAAGGCAGCAGACCATTCAGAACTCGGCAGCCAGAATCCCCTTCAAACTGCCATGCTGCACTCATATCACACTACACCTGAAGGAGCTCCACTGTCTCCTCATTTACAAACAAGCACAATTTAAACTCCTCACCTACACTTGCATGGCACTTCATAACACTGGGCCATCATACCTCAACAATTGCATCTGCTTTCACAAACCTATCAGACACCTTCACTCGTACGGGCTCCTACTTGCACACATCCCATGCATATGGAACACCAGAAACAGCAGCCAATCCTTTTCCTACATCACTCCTGAAGCATGGAACAACATGCTGCTACACATAAGAGCCTCACTTCTTGAATTCTGCAAGAAACAGAAGACCTATCTTTTTGTGTAGTCCCACTAGGCCCTAGGGGTCACTAGACTCACACAGGCTCAGTGCCAGGTTATCCTCCAGGGTGAAGGTGCACTCTACAAATCTGCATACCATAACAAATTAAACAGAATGCGTGAAGGTAAGGGCCATGTGATACTCCATAGTTCACTGGTTAAGGAACAGATGAAGACTGTCCAATGCACACTCTTGCTGTATTTTCATTCAGGCCTAAATCAAAGTAAACCTTGAAATGTTTGACATTCCGTCAATTTCTTTCATTCTCTGGATCATGCTTTGATAGTTGAGGGTGCTGAAGGTTGTGAAAGGTCCATCAAAATGATAAGGACTCACATCCATGATGGTATCAGAATAACCTCACATCCATCATCTAAGGTCTTTCGATTTTAGGTTCTTCTCTATTAAGATGCAATGAGTTCAGCAGCAGCGTCAGCCACCCTGTTTTATCTCCTTGACTACATGACCCTACAAAACATACAATGTGTTTGAAATGGGTTAATAGCTCCTTGTTTTCTTAACAAACTTTTCCATTGGGGGGTGCGGGGGGTCACTTAGGTGGCTTGTAAGGTCGAGGCTACATATGATCCGTGTTAAGTCTTCCCTGGACACTTCCCTAACTGAGAATGTTTCTCCATTTTGGCCCACCTGATAAGTCACCAGGTACACTGTTTTTTGTGATTTACTTGCCTTTGTTCTTTTTCTTCTCTATGCTGATTTTTTCTTGATTATTATATGTGACAGGTAAGTTTTTAATTGGTTGTGCCACATCGCAAATCAGTAGTTGCTGCTATAGATTTCCATCTTATTCAAATGTAGGGTATACATGGTTGGTTGCAGCTGCAGTAGCAAAAACACAGATAAGCCACTCTATACAAAAAACAAGTAATATACTGTGAGAAAGTTGTTTATAAGCTGGAGAGGTTTGTTGTGCACCACAAGTAATAAAGTCACTATCTTGTTAGATCCCGTCAAAGGTTTCAATAATTTAAACCTGAGCTCAAACCTGGTAGCTATAGCACAGAGTAGACAGGCTTAACTTTACAAAAGTGTGGATAGCATTTAGAAATGGTTAAACAGTTAAAAAGTCAAAAATCCAACACAGTAAATATCCCACTCCAATTGATAAAAATTGAGAAAAATCTAATAAGCAAACTGATAACTCAAAACAAAAATCCAACAAGGTGAACCGGAGATATGAGTATTTGAAGACCCAAGTGAAAATAAAATCAAAAAGTACAGAGCGGCAATGGTACTCAGTAGTCACAGTAGATCGGGACCTAGACGCAATTCGAGGATGCTTTCAATGTAGCGCAAGTCAGATACACCAAGTTAAGTGGCCCCTCTAAGGCCTGGAAGTAGGGCAGTTCGAAAAGAGTTACTAAGTCCAAATCTGAAAAGGGCCTTTGTTGTTTTTTTTAGGCAAAACTCTTCTCCAAGCAGGGCAAACCTGACATTCAATCTGACATCATGGACTGCCGGTCGGATACTTTTCACAGCTGGTCCCCTTGAAGTTCTGAAGCAAATGTTTTGAAAAAGATTCCAAACTTCTTTTGGTGCCCAAACATCTAAAGGAGTACAATTCCAATGCCGTTAGGATCTAAGGGTGGAGCACTTAGACATTGATGGTGTCAGGCAGAGGGCAATGGCTGAGATACTTCACATGAGTACCCTCTTCTGCTTTTTTATGTTCTCAGAGCCACCCAGAGAATCTGCCTTCGGATCCTTGGAGATCTTTTTGTCTTTAGATTTCACATGCAAGGAGGTCCAACCTCCATAGGCCATTCTCACAGATGACAAGTGCAGCATGTTCAGTCCACATGGTATCCTTTCGCAAGTCCAGTAATGTTCAGATGAAGGCTGGGTGAGGGTCCAGCTTTGCAGGGATCACCTTTCTGTGGGTGAAGGACATCCTAAGACACTCCTAGGTCCTATCTGACCAATAGAGTAAAAGTTCAGAGGCCTTGACCTATCCACTTTTGCAGTAGTTTCTGTTTGCCTTACCGCAAACAGGCCCAAAATGCACAGTCTCCGGGCAAATTTAAGAAAGCCCATCTTAAACTGGGGCTCTGAGGCTGAGGGTATGAGTGTGGACTGTATTATGGTAATCCTAATGCCCTCACACATCTAACACTAACAGCCAGTTTGAAGCAGGCACCATATGCGCAACAAACCCAGTGACAGAAGTCAGTAAGTAGGACAACAGCAGGGTCTTTCAGCAAACAGATAGGGGATACACAAGTACTCTCTTAGCATCCTGTTCTCTCCCTTTCAGGTGCCCCCAAACTGTTACATGTGACTCAGCAGACCTGTCAAGCAGGAGTTGACACTGTGGTATCAACAGGATGCCCACAGCTCCCAATATGAATATTCTATGTTCAAAGTAGTCATTTTTGTCCATTGAGGTCAGCCTATTGTTTGCCCCTGGGAGGCATTTCACACCTCTTTCACACCTATTCCCGGGCTTGAACACAGACTAAGAGCTGGCAAAGGATTATGCTAATTAGCCTTATGACAGTTCAGGCAGGTAAGGGGTAACTTTCTAAAAGTTACTTTTCCCTTTTCCTTAATATTCATTCAAAATCTACTTTCACCTTTGAAATGTGTTTTAATAACTATTAAACACAGTGCGGTAATTGTTTTTCTAGCTGTCCCATTCACAAGATAGCAGTATTAGTAGTTTAATCTGCAATACGGTTTTCTACATAGGACAGCTAGGACTGCCACAGTGAAAATATCTTTTTGGGCCTTGTCACTGTAGGGACATGGTATCATTATTTTTCTACATGTCCCACTATAAAGTACCACGCACCCTATCTTGTGGGTTAAAGGCTTACATAGGGGTTACTTACTAATATTGAAAATTTTGTTTTTTACCTATTAAAGAGGGTTATTTTATTAGAATGCACTGTAGGTTTTACACTGCAGCAGTCCAGCTACAATGGCCTGAAGCCATATTTTCCTTTTACACACTAGTGGATGGCACAATGAGTGCAGTAGTCCACATGATGTATTTAGGCACCATGTACTGTATAGAAAAGATAAGGTTTCCAATTAGGAGTTAGGGCCTGATTATGACTTTGGCAGTAAGGGAGCTGGCCGTCACGCCAGCGCCCTGCTCCCACATTGCCAAAGCCAACCACTGCTCCCCCGCCAGATTACGAGTCTCCTCGTGGTCTGGTGGGCGGGGCTTGGCGATCCAGCGGCGGTGCAGTTCAAAGGCTCATATTTGAGCCTTAGGACTGCAGTGCAGAAGGAGTGCCAAAGCAAGTTCCTGCATGGCATGGACTGTGCAGTCCATGCCGTGCAGGAACTGGGGTGCATGCACACAACTGCATGTATCCCCATGCCCTGAGGCAACAGGGGGCCCTGTAGCGCCACCTTAGTTTCCTCACCGCCACACTTTTTATGGCGGGCTCACCGCCATGAAAAGGGTAGCAGTGAGGAAAATTGTAATATGCTTGGTGGTGCCGCAGCGGCAATGCCAGCATATTGCGATTATCAGACTGCTGCGCCACTGCCGAGGGATCGCGGATCCCCGGTGGTTGCGGAGGTCCCATGGCGGTCCGACGCCAGAGTCAGAATACGGTGGTTGGACAGCCGGCCGCACCGCCCCCGCTGCGCCACTCCGGGTTTGGCAGTCCACGGGCCGCCAAACTCAGAATCAGGCCCTCAATCACTTTTGTCAAACTTTTGTGGTTAGAGCACATGCACTGGGAGCTGTTTAGCAGTGTCCTAGTGCCAGAGTGAAAAAAACAGCAGCCTCCATCCACAAAACATGGGGGTGGTCATGAAACAAGGGCACTTTCCTGCAAATACAAATTCAGAAATGTGATGGTATCAAGCCAGAGATGACTCTCCTGGCACCTCAAGCAGAACACACAAATCAGATTTTATGAGCATAAATGCCACAATGTTTTCTCTTTATTATAAACCAAACAAGGATTAAATGAAATTGAAAAGATAGCGAAGATTGTATGGAAGTGTAATGAAAAT
Source organism: Calotriton arnoldi (assembly GCA_963921515.1). Taxonomy (NCBI): domain Eukaryota; kingdom Metazoa; phylum Chordata; class Amphibia; order Caudata; family Salamandridae; genus Calotriton; species Calotriton arnoldi. The sequence continues at coordinate 3,024,423 of CAWUFW010000096.1, read as the reverse complement.
CCAAATATTAGCCCTATTTTTGAAAAGATGGCAATCACAATTACGATGGACTTCAAACTTCAAATATCTCGGTTAATTTATTAAGACTGTAAACATCGAAATCAATGTTATTCCGTTATTCACACATACTTTAATCTGTGTCCTCCTTCAACGGGCCTTAGCACAAAGGGGAGCACACACTAATCTGAAAGTATATTTCTTTTCAGTGAAACTCACTTTTGCTGAAATAGCAAAAATAGATTTAAAAAAATAAAAATAAATTGTGCACCACACTCAACACAGTGAGATAGATGGTACCAGTGGCTGGCAGCAGGCTCTAGATAGAAAAAGTGTGTTAAAACATCACATAGGAGCAGAAACAAGTTTCAGCTCGTCGATATCAGAATAAATAAAGCAAGTGCTAACAGTTTCCATTCTTGAAAAGCCAAGCAACGAGATCAGTTTCAAGGCTTCAGGAACTCTGAGCTAGGGAAATGTGTTTTTCGCTCTGTCGCTTCTTGATTCGGCAGCCAACTGTTGGATTAGCACTGAATGATATGCTTGAAGGTATGCTGGTATATTTACAATATACTAGAAACTACAAGCTTCAGTTAAAAATTATTCTTTCGACAACACTGTGAAAGCTAAACTGTGGCATATTTCAGATACTCTAACATTTTATCAAAGCTGCTCCTTAAAAAATAAAAGTTTACCTAAAAGAAATGTAGTTGTTTAGTTTTTATAAATGTCGCTGCACCACATACCCAACCAGGGTTCATTTTTCTGATTAGAAAGGCCAGAAAATGATTCAAAAGAAAGGAAAATTGGTGCATTTTTGTTAGAGACAAGGTTCAAAACTCAAAGGAATTAGAAAACATGAACTTCAGAACTGAACATACCCAACAATATAGAATACCAAACCCATTTACATAAGAATTATCCAGAGAAACTACCTGCAGGAAGTGAGCACAACAAAATGTAACTCAAAAATGTCTCCTGTGATTATGACAGCATGAAAAGAAAGATGTACATTTTAGCTCCTTTGCAGAGACACCAGCGCTTGTCATGACTTTCACAAGTGGAAAAACATACATAATAAGTAACAGCTCTCATTTAGCAAGGTTGAACCTCCATTAAAGCAAGCATTGGCAATTCCAATGCGTCTGGCTTATGGATGTGGCCTTTTGTGTCACTGATGGGTGTAGACACTCAATAAGTCATCAGACACGCAATCTGTCACTCATCTCTGCACTTATACATCCATTCAAGCATTCCACTGACTCATCCTTCCACTCTCTAACACAACGGAATAAAACTCACATCAACTCAATAACATATGTAACATAAATTAAAAGAATACAAGTAGAAAAAAAAAAGATGCTGCGTACTAAACACACTGGGCTTATGTTTGCACTAACAAAACTGTATATAGCAGCAGGTGTCCATCTTGCAAAGGTGTTGTAAATATTCCCGCATTGTTTCAAAGTTCAAGCATGGCCGCTACATTAAGAACTAACATGTTGGGCATCTTGGAATGAAACACTATGCACAACCGCATTCCATATGATCTCCTGGGTTAGAGGAAGTGACTACATGGAATGTAGTGCACTGCAGATGAAATACGCCACACCAATCAACCTATTAGCCCTGCATGGAGAGCGGTAGTATTCGCTCATGAAATTTTAAAATAAAATGAAGAGAAGCAAAGAAATGAAGGGGGGAGCTATGAAAGAAGAAAATTCAAAACTAAAGGACTGGCTAACAAGCCCTGATACTGAATCACACTCATTTTCAGGTGGATGTACATAAGTGATCAGAAAATGCCATCATTCACAGGGCAAAAGAGCCAATGGCTGATGCAGACTGAACCATTACCATGCAGTTCGATGTAATGGATGGAAGCATAGTGTAAAACACATTCAAACAAACCAATGGCAGAAGAGGGCTGACCTAAAGCCCCTTTTTTTGTATCTATATGGATATATATTTATATATATGGATTGATGTATTATTGAATGTTTCTATTACAAGGTCCTAAGAGATTGTAACAAGAATTATTACAGTGAAAGTCCTCTCCATCTAGGGTTCGTCAGAGGCAGTAACTTACACCATAATCATTCCATACAAAAGTAATCTGCCATTTTCTTGTAGGCTTTCATACAGAGAAATAACAATCTACTCTTCAATGCCTGTCAATTTAATATAAGCGTTTAACAATCAATGTGTCAAGCCTAATGTGTTTATCATAAGTTTTCATAGTAAACAGATCAGACCTATAGCAAGAGAAATGTTTTTGACTGATTTACAAATCAGGCCTGTAGCTGCTTATAACCATATTCAATTGAAGCCTCTTATAATGAGCATAAGCTTTCCCAAAAGGCAAACATCAGACACAGTCATAAAATTACACAGTATACAAAATTACTATATCCCTAATAGGGTCTAAAAAGGATTCTGGCAGTACAAATCTTCTCTACCCACAATTTGTCAAAGGGGGTAACCAGCACCAAAATTCTTGCCTACCATCGTAATATATGAGATTTTCATGTAAATAAATACCTTAACAAAATTACAAAAATGTGCAAAATACATTTGTTAAACCAATACAAAGCTCTTACTAATGGAGCCTAATAAGAATTACTATAGTGCAAACTGTCTATGGTGCAAATGGTTTATTTAGCTGGGTTACCAGCACCAAATCCGCTGACTACTACAGTAATCTGCGAGATTCCATGTAACAAAATGCCCATGTAAGGCTTTAGCACAGTGTAATAACAATCCACCCTTAAAAGCTGTCTTCAACACATACTGTTCACAATAAGTAAGTAAGGCCTACTTGCTTTGTCATAACATTTCATTACAAACAGATCACATCTAAGAAATCTGACATAACTTTTTATAGTGAACTGATAAGGCCTTTTGTAAAATCTCCAGTCACAAACCGTCACAGTCTAATGAATATTGATTAGGCAGGTCACAGTCTGGGACTCCTTGTGATTGGCTACAAGCACATGGCGGCTTGAAAGGAACAGCAGACCCCCTGTGTTGTATTTGAAACTGGATTTAATTTTTTTTTTATTAAAGGAGCCTTTGTTCCTTAAAGAATCATTACTGCTTTAAAAATGTTTTCCATTTTGTAAAACATCAGCAGAAGCAGCAGTCAGTGGTCCCCGAAACGCTGCCTCGTGCCCCTGAGGACCATTGATACATAAGTTACCGAATTGCGGTTTGGAAGGAATACCCCTTTCTAATTGTAATTCGGTATGGGTGGCAAAACCCTTTTATGAGTCGGAAAAACTTTTCCAACTCATAAATGAGTTTTGTAAATATGAAATAACAAAATTGCTTAGTACATCTAGCCCATTGCCGTACAGGATTGCTTTCATATTCCAACTGGATGTGACTTCTTCAGAAGCTTTGTGCCTAACCTAATAACCGTGTTCTTATAGTGCGGCCAATGATTTTCACACAACCACGCTCCAGTCCCGTCGTGTTATTCACAGCTATGTACCTACTTTCATATTTTACTTGAGGTGCGCTTCTAAAGAAGCTTTTTGCGTGACTTAAGAAGTTTGCTGTCGGAGTGTACACTTTTATTCATAAGAACAGTACTCTATGGTCTCTTAGACTTCTTCACTTCTTTGTAGCTGTAGGCTCACTTTCATTCACTGCTTGATGTCCACTTCTACAGCAGCTTTTCTGTGGCCTATAAATGTGTTCTCATACTCTCCACTCTTGTCAGTCTCTTCACTGCAGTGTGCACATGACTTGATTTATAGCCCACATGATATCCACTCCAACAGCAGCTTTTGATGTGCTATATTGAGTGAGTTCTCACTGTGGGTGCAGTGATTTTCACGAACAGTAGCAAAGTTCTCTACACTACTATGCAACTCTGGGCCTACTCTCATATTCCACTCTATCCCCACATCTATAGAAGCTTTTCTTGTAACATAATAAATGTACTCTAACAGTGCAGTCTTTCTTTCATGCTAACAACAGGTTCCAGTCCCTAGTGCTTTTCTCTTCTATATACCTACTGTCTTACATTTATATCCAGATTTAATGTCCACTTCTACAGCAGTTTTTTGTAACACCTAATAAACGTACTCTCATAGTGTGCACATTGATTTTTATTACCACTCTCCATGCTTATTTTATGATTTACTATTATACTATGAAACAAGCTACTTGAAAAACCTCTTGATCAGTACCAGTAGGTAGGCTGTACTGGATACATCTCAGTTAAAAGGTAGCCTCCAGTGGAGATAAATCTTTGGGAAAGTTGGCACAGATATCAGTTGATTGACCTCTAACTGGAGTTTCATTTACTGTGACACTGGTTTTATAAATGGCAGTTACCACAATTGAACTTACTTTGATAATACTAAGCATCTCATTTAGATTATGGCAGGTGGCCTTCCATTTGTCAGGGTGGTGGAACTAATTACCTTTGCCACCCTGGCCAGCCCACCATACTGAGATATCTCTACCAGCCCTGTAGAAATCTCTGCATGAAATGGCACCTCCAAGTGAACCAAGAGTTATACGAGGCAAACAAGTTGTTAATCATTTTCACTTACTTAACTGTACCACAACCTAGTGATCTACCATAGCCTTAGAGCCTGACGTAGAGGGGGCTACCGGCCATTAAAGGCCTGCTCTATCGTTAAAGGCCCGAGTCGAAGGCAAGGTCCTTTATCATGGGAGCGGGCCTTTAATGGCCAGTAAGCCCACTACGGAGGGCTCTAAGGCTATTAGAACATTCTGCCCCTAGAGGGCAGAATGTTCTAATTTGTAAAACAAAGGCCTCACAGAGCCCTAAGGCTCTGTGAGGCCTTTTGTTCACAGCAACAGCTGTGAACACACATTGGAATGTTGGAGCTTCTGGCTTCTACCAGCCATTAGAAGCCAGGAGCACTCCATTGTTTTCAATGGAGCTCCCAACATTCCAATGTTCTAATATAGCCTTAGAGCCTGCTGTAGCGGGCTCTCCCAGCAGGGAGGGCCTTTAACAAGGGAGCAGGCTTTTAATGGCTGGTAAAGTCCGCTTCGTCTGGTCATAATGCTCTAAGAACATTCCGCCCCTAGAGGACAGAATGTTCTAATTAGTCAAAACAAATGCCTCTCGGAGCCTGAGGGGGTTTTGAATCCCCTCGGGCTCTGAGAGGGCTTTGTTCACAGCAAGAGCTGTGAACAAAATTAAACACTGGAATGTTGGAGCTCCGGGCTTCTACGAGCCATTAGAAGCCCGGAGGCCCCAATTCTTCCTAAGTGTGGAAAGTGTGTTGGGTAGTTGAACAACTGGCCATTTAGTCTCTTGAGGCAGCAATGAGGCTCCGAATGTAGATTTTTCTGGGGATATATGTAATCTTCAGGCCAAGTGTAACTTTAACTTCACAAGTGTAATCTTGCATAGATCTTGATTCCAGGGTGAGCAGTAGCTGCATGTTTTCCAGGTTTCCTTCAGTCAATGCTGACTGTATAGCTTCCTTTTCCAGGTGAGTTGTTGATACCACTGATGCTGCCTTTTGACACTCACTCACCTACCAGTAAGCCTGTGTGGTACTGCTGTGTAAGTGTATGTGAACACTTTTGGACATCGTTGGGCATAATTAAAAGGCTGTTTGGATGTTCACCTGATATTGAGGGTGCTGCTGTGTGAGCTATGCCATGTTGCGCTGCAGGCTTGTTCTTTCGCAGCTTGTGATTGCAGAACCTCTTTAGCCTCCTACGAGCCAGGCCTACTGTGCAAGGTGTATCTACTCAGGGAGCGAAAAGCAAACTCACAAGTAGTGGGGAAGTTCCATATGGTAGGAGACATGCAGAGGAAGCTATTGCTGTTGCTGTGGAGGGAAGGAAGCTGCTGGTGTGATATGCAGTTTCCATTGTTGCTTTATCTCTTGACATTTTGCTCCTCAGAAATGGAAGTAAACAGCCAGCTGAGAGGAATAGCAAGAGGGGTGGTCTGTAATGGCATGGACTGGGTGAGTAATTTTTACCAAACTTCCTTATGTGATAAAAGACATTTTATCATGTAACAGAGCCAGATGTGCAAACATTAGGAATACCGATTTCCTAATTGTGATTCTTTCCGAATCGTAATTAGGAAATCGGTATTCCTAATGTATGATACTCATTGAGTTTCATTTAGTAATTCCTTGTGTGTCACAAATCGACCTACCTCATGAATATTAATGAGATAGGTCACAGTTTGCGGCCCATTAAGAATCACAAAAATCACAGGGATGGTGGCCTGCTGAGGTTAGCAGACCACCATGTCTGTGTTTGCTTTTTAATAAAGCAATCTTTCTTTTTTTAAATGCAGCCCATTTTCCCAAAACAGGAGGCGTTTAAAAGAAAAAAATGAAACCTTGCACTTTCATTTTTAAGAGTAGTCATGTGATCCGTGAGACCAATGCCTGCTCTTAAAAAATATTTTTATTTACATTCCCCTTTACGAATGGGTTACCGCCAGTTTTAAACTGGTGGTAAATTATTATTGTTTCGCATATGGAATCCGGTCACAAAACAGTAATACATACCATACCGATTCAGTATTTAGAAGGGACACCCTAAACATGCCCCTTCCAAACACCGAATCGCACATACAAAATGCGATTCGGTAACAAGTTACTGAATCGCATTTTGTACATTCGAAAAAGCATTTTTCTGGTCGCAAACGTCCTAGATTCTCTAAATCGAGCCCTTTGTGACTGGAAAAATGCTTTGTACATCTGGCCCTAACTTACTAAAAGGATCGATTTGGGCTAGTGTTGTATTAGATCTGTAACTCCCCTTAAAGTGTGCATCAGTTTACAACAATTGAACTGAAGGAGCTGGACCCCCATTACCAAACTCACTTACACTCCTAGAACTATCAAAACATATGTACTGTTCTGATCTCTCTGCTCTCATTTTAAGCTTATCAAAGTGTATTTCAACTTAAGCCCAGAGGTGTGAAAAGGAAATATGGATTTGGTGGAGAAACCATCATTACTATTACAGTGACTGGATGAATGCTGTCTGTTTCTTCTGGCCGTTAAGTTCCAGACATGAGCAGAGCAGACATGGGAAATTGAATTAACTTTGAGCAATAAGCAAGTAGTTGGTGACTGGATTCGGCAATTGATTGGGGGCCAATAATACTGGTTGTCTTGTTTTTAATTTGTTTATCTTAGGATATCTTTTATATATTGATAACAAAGTAGACAAGACAGCGCCTGCCTTAATACTGGAGTTGTAAGACATGTAGCAGTAGCATACAATTCATCCTCCCAATTCACTCCACAACCCCACTTCACAAGATCAACTTGCAGTTACAAGTTTTAAAAACACATTACAACAGACTATTGCAATAAATCAAGTGCTCCTTTCCGCTTTAGCAGTGAAGTTGATAGAGGTATCAGGTGAAGAAAAGTAAAATGTTAAAGTTGGGTGACATTCAACTCTTCAAAACCCTCTTCTTGTTAACAGAATTTAAACTGCGCTGAGGGGATTTAGATGCCTGAATTGCAGCAACCCTTAGAGGTGGAGAAAGAACAGAAGGAAGATCTAAGAAAAATTTGTTATTCTTTGAATCAGCTATTGATTTAAAGTTTTATTTATATGAGACACATCACCTCATAATCCCCTAGAATTCACCTTGCATCAAGAAGCATATATTCCCCAACCTGAAATTGTGGAGCTTGCTATGTCCTCTGTGATGCTTTCTATCGAGCATACCATAGGATCGGCGGTGCAACTGTTAGCTAAACCGCTTGCAGTTCAAGATCCTTTTGTGAATATTCTTACATCGATTTTGCAGTCATTAAAGAACTAAACAAACCTGACATCATGGAACACTAACCCACTAAAACTAACGTTGGGGAGGTTATGGCTGAAGATGCTTTTCAAATGTATGTCAATGCTAGTAACAAAATCACAAATTCAAGGTACTGATATTTCCACATGTGTAAAATACTTAACTAACAGTTTAGACAATATACTAGCTAAATATTTCAGTGAAGGAAAAATCTCACAATAGAAAACACAAAGAGGTAGAGAAACACAAATATGGCTGCAGCAAAAGAAGAACAAGGAAACAACCTTCTAGTCTGACTGAAGGAAAAATTGTTTTGGATATAGAAGAGGAAGCTAAAGTCCTTAAGAGAAAAAGAAATAAGAATTGAACAATAATAATTGGACTGATTTTGAGATTAGTGGGTGTCCGTTGTCCATCAGGGTGGAGGAGGCCATTACCTTCAACAACCTCGCTTGACTACGGCCCACTGCATTTTGAGGTATCTGCTGGCTCTGCGGGTAAAAGCATCGCTGATTTGGCCATTTTGAAGGATGGTCAAAATAAAGCATGAGTAATCAGCAAATCAAACAAAGTAGTTATGGCTGGAGAGAACATATTTGAGGCTCTACCAGATAACTGCTTGACATTGTTGTTTGTTGACATTTTTCCTCAACTGAGCCTGCATTTATAAATGAATATACAGACTTTGTTGAATATATTGTACATTATTTATCAATTATGTTTTATTATCATCAATGGATCTGAAAATCAGTGTCATTTCCAAGAATAATTAATATTAAATTAGATATTTCAATATTTCAAGTAAATATTATATCTTCTCAAATCACAAAATTGATAACATTCAAAAATACTTAATTCACCCTTTGCTCAATTTTATTGTAAATGATCAGGTAAACAGGGATGCCTCTTTCTTGACTGACTGATATGATTGAAAATATGGGGAAAATCAACAAATTGTAGATATGCATTCTAAGCACAATTTTTTTTTGTACTAGAACACTTTTTCAATTCTAAGCTTTTTAACAACTCCATGATCATTTGTCTACAGGAGACTTGGTTAATTTCTGAATTTTATCTGAATATTAATGCAATTTTCTCTAGTCCAGCTACACAAGTTGCTAAGGGGTATGCTAAAGAGAGGATTACCACCCTGACAAAAATTGGTCTGTTTCTAAGTTGCATGACTATTGTTCTTCTATTATATTACTTGTACATCTGCAGTTCTAACAAATCGACTTAATATAAACAACCATATGTTAGAAGTATTAATACTCAATGTCCATGAGCGGGCGTGGCAAGGCAACCAAGATGGCGGACGCAATCTAAGAGCGCTCCGCTGCCTGCCCTTATTATCCTGCAGACTGCTCTGCAACAGGGAACCATCCATGAACATCTGGCGAGTAGGATGATCCCTTCATGCCGCAGACCCGACTGGTGTTGAGACAACGTGGCGAGGAGGTCATGATCCGACGTGAGTGGAGAAGAAGCTGTGAGCCGCGCCATAAGTGAAATGATCCCGAGCTATCGGTGGCATGCAGTCCGTCCGCCGCCTCCTCGGTCTCCCGTACTCGCCTACCTTGCTGGTGGCTGCAAATAGCCGATGACAGAGGGAGTGACCGAGCCTCCTGTGCCTCTTGCTGGCAGTAGTGAGCCGCCGAGCTGGATATGGAGCTGCCCGGAGCTGCTGGCCGTGGCCGGCGTTGGGTGACACAGTGGGATACCTGGAGGAGGGGGTGAAGTAGAGGCCCAGTGTGTCCCCTTCGGAGAAAACACAATGGCTTATCCTCGCCCATCCACACTCCCCGGTGGGACACTGTGACACAACAAGGGAAGGAGGTGATACTGCCTCCCGCAGTGTACCGGAGGGGATTCACATGATCGCACATAACAGAGGTGAGGAGCTGGGGAACGGTGGGAGCACGCTGAAGGTGGCCCAGGGGTCGGATCGGGCCCAGGCCCTAAAGCACACACGCACACGGAGGTTCCACTCCTCCCATTCAAACTAGGCAACGGCACACATCTTTCAAAGCGCATTCCAACCACCAAGGGGCTCAAACAGGGCTGTGTGCTTGCCCTAACCCTGTTTAATCCTTATATGGCAGACATGACATCAACCCTAAGCTCATGCAATGCACATGCCCCTCGACTGGGCAGCAAAGCCATTTCCAGCATTTTATACACCGATGATGTGGTCCTGGCAAGCCACACCCAAGTGGGCATGCAATGCCTTCTCAATAAAATGGAAGAATACGCAGCGGAAAACCCTCTAGAAGTGAACCACGAGAAAACAAAAACCCTGACAATAAAAAATGGTAAATGACGGATCCACACCTGGTACCTGAAAAAAAACTCTGATCGTGAACACCGCAGTCTACAAATATCTAGGGGTACTCATCGATGAAGGGGGTCAATTTGCAAGCCAACTCGAGATGATCGGAAGAAAGAGGATGGTCATAGCAACAACACTAAGGCAGTTAAAATCAAAACTAACAGGCCCTATCTTCTCCCCTCTGCTCCGGTTAGCTCAAGCCAAAATCCTACCCACCATCACCTATGAGAGTGAAGCCCTGAGGGGAAGGGTGTTAAAAAATCTTGGATACCACCATGGCCAGGGCCTACAGAGTCTTGTTTAACATCCCAACCTTGCGCAGATCCGGTTAGAGTTCAGCCTAACCAAACAACTTCTGGCAAGGTAAGGGTCATACTTAATCTGCTGGCATAAAATCAGGAACGCACCTCCGAATACATTGAATCACCAGCTTTGGCAAGAGCTTGGGCTCAGAGCATCTTCACCCGTCTTTCGGACCTTTGAGAAACTCAATCTACCCATATAGTCTTCAAGCAAGCAGTCAAAAAGGCAATAAGGAAATTCTCCCTTGTGGAAAACAAAGCAGCCTTTGCTCTAAGAAGCCATGCCTGGATGACAATCAATGGATACAACTCTATCGACACACAGGCATACTTTAGCCTGGGATACTCTAGGAAGACAAAATAAACATTCCTAAAATACAAGCTAGGAATGCTGCCAGCAATCCCACACCTCCCACCATGGTTGAGGGTGCTACCTGCGAACACCTGCCAACTATGCAGTAATGGTGTCGAGGACATGGCACACTTAATCTGCTCCTGCACCAACCTAAAGGATGAAAGGGTTCGCTTACTCAAACCACAATTCAATCTCTGAGGGATCCGCACCCTGGGACAGGCAGTGATTGCATGCTTTAATCCCAAAGACACACAGTTAAACGGGAAATTAGTAAACTTTTTGACTCAAGTAGAGCTCAAGCTGGGGAGAGTCGCACACCATCAGTCCTGCTAATAGCCATTTTTCCACCACAAGCAGCTGTAACTTCCATAACCAAGACTCTATGCCCAGCTGCAGGAAACCCTTTGGAACAGACTTCAGCATTGCAGACGAACAAACAAAAATGGAACATACCGAGCCAGGCGCTGCAAAACTCTGAGTTTTTTTATAGCTCTTTCAACCACACACTCCAATAATTGAACTGACAAGGCGGAGGTAATAATTTAAAACATGGCCGACCTCACTTCACTAGATGAAGCCCCGAAGGCTTGCCTAGATTGTGATCATATTAATTTGCACACTACTCAAGCTTATGGTCTTTTTAATACTGTTATTCTCTCTCTTTTCTTTTCCTTTTATTTGAATTATACAGTGCATTTTTGTAATGGTTTTAATTAACCCCCAATTGTGCTCTACCTCCGGTACTGACTTGAGACCTTATAGCCATATGCCCACGGCTCAACAACTGGCAATGGGTCTGCTACGATCCAATACCTCGCAGGTGGGGGTTTGCCCGGACCTGGATAGGCCACCCCAAATGCACACAGCCCAGAGCGCGGATCCTTTGCACCACACATTAGCCACAAAAATGGACACGGTCCTGAGCGCAGTAGAGAAGCTTGGTGCAACTCTTGATCAAACCCGTACATCCCTGGAGGCTAAAATAGACAAGGTTGCCACAGACTTTACATTGTCACATGCGTATCACCGCAAACTAGTGGACAAGGTACAGGCCAATGAAACTGCGCTCACGGAATTCAAGTCCTGGAAGAGAAGAAACGCGGAAATCACCAGACATAACTGTGCTAAATACATGTACTATGTTGTTCCCGGACTATACTGCGCAATTGCAAAGGCAAAGGGGGTCCTTCCCATCAGTGAAGCAGGGCCTCTGTGATCTAGAGATGCGCTATTTGCTGCTGTTTCCAGCTTGACTTAAAGTAATAGCTAAAGGTGCCACCCACTTCTTTAACTCACCAGCGGAGACTTGGGACTGGCTGGAAGGCCTGGGGCTGGCGCCTAGACACATGGCACCTGATACCCAAGTGAGGCTGTGTCGTGAAAGGAGCAACCGGAGACAGAACAAACACAAAGAAACGACTCAACCAGCTTCACCAATTACACTCCCTGATCTGGAGCAAATAATCGTGGAGTGGCGAGAGGCGTTGCAAGTGGCACCAGCAACAAGTGACCGGATGCGCAGTTCAGATCAGGACACGGGGTCAATCCAGTCCATGAATGAAGAAGACCTTACTCAGTCGTGGCCCAAGGGGCTTGATTCGCAGACTCTTCCGGTGGTGACGCCACAAACCTCAGACGACATTGTTTAGCCATTCTCAGATTATCCCCCAACCTGATGAACGCTCGCGGCCTCACGCAAGGCTGGAACCTCCCACTCAGACTGGGTACACTGGACAGAACAGCCTCCCGTGCATTGGGACACTGCAACATGATGCTGTTACTCCACAGGGGCCCAAGGGGTTATCTGACACTTATCGCATTGTGCTGGACCGTCTGGATGTTGCACTGCAAGGGCACACAGGAACCACCATCACTGCACAAGCTGTCCCTGGCTCCAGTTGACATTGTCAGAAGCAGTAAGCTTGGGAGTACGACATAGCTTGGGAGGGCTCCCGTTTGGGGCCTGCTCTAATAATGTTACACATGTTTTAATGTTATACCCTGTTTTTTTTAACTATGCACCCGCTAGTGAGGCGAACACCACCCGAAACTCACACACTCAACCATTCGTAGTGAGACCAGAATGATCAGGCTATCTACATCTTACAAATAACATGAAGACACAATATCATACGGCATGGCATGAATTAATGTAATCATCTGGAATGTGAGAGGCATCCATACACCAGCTAGGCGATATTCCATATACTCATATCTGCAACATAGGGCCACCAATATAGCGTTACTACAAGAAACGCACATAACACAGATAGAGGCCTCTCAAATCCGTCGATGTTGGCATGGGCAAGTGTTTAGCACCAACGTCTCTACTCAGGCACGACGGTCACTGATATTGGTCAAAGCGGGGACCTCCTTTGCAGCTGCGGTGGTGAAAGCGGACCCAGACAGCAGATATGTCTTTGTAGAAGGCCGGTTGAATGGTCAAACCATCCTGATAGGATCTATATATGCCCTGAACGTGGAGCAAGCCACTTTCCTGCGTCACCTCACACTTGTACTTGCCCCCTGGAGTGAGATCCCCTGGATGCTGGGAGGTGATTTTAACTCGGACCTGTACACTGCTCTGGATCGTTCATTCCCTCCCCTGACACGCACATTGGCTCCTCAAGAGCCCCCACCTCTGAATGCCTGGCTTGCTCATTGGTCACTGACAGATGTATGGCATAATAGTAATCCTGATACCCGCATATATTCTATCTATTCTCATGTACACGATCTCCATGTGAGATTGGACCATATTGTGAGCTCTCCCTCACTTTTACCCCACATTAGGCGCATAGATTACCTCACCCGCACCCATTCTGACCATAATCCTCAGCCGATGCAACTCGGCTGGGATGTCTGTCCACCTCCAATCCCTACATGGCGCCTCCAACCGGCAGCGCTGGAAGACTCAGCTTCCCGGGCTTCACTAGGGACGGCCACGGCAGAATACTGTGACATTAACGCAGGCACCACACACAGCGCATCTACCGAATGGGAGGCGTTTAAGGTGGTCATTAGAGGACATAGTATGGGACTCACATGGAATATGCGTAAACAGCTGACTCGGGAGATAGGGAAAGTAGACCAATAATTATTACCATGTGAAACTCAGGTGGCAACAGGCACAAGAGACCTGCAGCATTTATACAAGAAGCGCAGTGAACACATAGAACTATTAGAGTGATTACGGTGCCTGAATTACGCAGCACACTCAGCGCGTACACATACAACATCTGATAGGCCTGGGAGACTGCTGGCATGGTTATTACGTCAGGAAAAACCTCTGCACCCCATACACACTGTACGCACTGTGGCTGGGCCCACAGTGTACACGCAGCACGAGATACATGCGGAGATAACAAAACCCTACAAGACACTATACAAAGCACTATCCCACATGACCGGGAAAGAACAAGCACCTTTCTGAATTCCATACTGTTACCTGCTATAACACCAGAACAGAGTGAAGCACTAGATGCCCCAATTGAGCAGGATGAGATTAGGGAGGTCATAGCACCGCTGGGAACAGGGAAAACCCCTGGCCTCGATGGACTCCTGGTAGAGTACTACAAAGCATATACGGTAAACCTGGTCCCGCGCCTTCATGCCCTATACACCACTGCCTTGGAAGATGCCACCCTTCCGAAATCAATGACCGAGGCGCCGCTAGTTGCGCTCCCTAAGCCTGACAGGGACCCAACGGAGATGAGCAAGTATTGGAATCTGGCTTTATTAAACACAGATTATAAAATCCTAGCGAAGCTTCTGGCGGACTGGCTGGTGCCGTTGGTCCAATCCTTGGTTCATGCTGACCAGAATGCTTTTTTGCCGACGCGTAGTACTTCATTGAACCTGCAGAGATTTTTTAGGGTAGCTTAATACACACTGGACTATTGGCCCCATTCAGGCTGTCTGATTGTAGACCATGAGAAGCCCTTTAAAACCATGAAATGGGATTTCCTGTTTGGGGTGCTGCCACTTTACGGGTTTGGAGAACCTTTCCTCAAAATGATCCAGCTCCTGTATAGTGAACCAATGATGAGAGTGCAGACGGGTCCTTATATTTCGGCAGGGGTGCCCATTATCCCCATTACTATTCTCGCTGGCTGTCCAGCCATCCGAGCGTGGGGAGCAGGATGGGGGATCCCACTGGGCGATGGAATACATACAATTTCTCTATATGCGGATGATCCCCTCATATATTTTAAAGATGTACACTTAATCCCAAGAGCTATGGCGCAGATCCTAGGAGACTTTGCACTCCTGTCAGGGTTGAAAATAAATGCGGCCAAGTACTGCCTTTACCCATTTCACAAAACATGTCCTAATCCGCAATAAATGCTCAACAACGTCAGCATAAAGTGGCAAACAGACACTTTTCGTTCCCTGGTGGTTCAAGTGTATCATCAACAAGATGACTTGCTCAAGGGCAATCTGGGCAGGGCGATGACATCGATCCACTCTCAAATATCATTTGGAGTGTGCTTCCTCTGGCGGTCATGGGCCGCGTAGCCTTGGTAAAAATGGTGGTTCTGCCACGACTTTTGTATTTCTTCACCAATCTCCTCCTATATATAGCACCAGCTTTTTTCCGATCTCTGGAGGGGATGGTGAGGGGACTCATTTGCATAACTTCCCGTAGCAGAGTTGCCCTCTGGAAACTTTACCTGCCAACGAATCAGGGAGGACTTGCATTACCCAATGTAGAATAATACTCTCTTGCAGCGCAGCTGCAGTGGATGGCTCGGTGGCTTTCTGAGTGATACCTACCTATAGGATTGCCTCCTTTGTCACACCAGGCCGTCTCTCATTATTCCATAAATGCAATAGGCAGAAAGCGCCAGCACAGTTACTGCTTAATGTAGCGTATATATGCTATCGCAGAAGCTTGCTCATCACGCAAGACACAAACCCATACGCCCCAGCGCTTCCACTACTAGGCACACCCAGAGGTCACACGGCTATCACGACCTACGAATTACGACACTTGAGAGATGGCGGGCTTCACGATACCGGAGATTTGTACCATGAGGGCAATCTGATATTGTTTGCCTCTTTGGTGGAGAGTAATGGGCTTCAGCCAGGGCAGTTCCTCATACACTGCACGATTATAGCAGCATTGAGCCAACACTGGGGTGACATGACAAAAGAGCCCCGAACACATCTAACTATCCAATACTTACACGTCATGGGACAGGGGCGTCACCTAATTAGGTGGTTCACCGCCTCCCTTAGGCACCACACGGCAACAGCGTTACTCCCCTTATGGATGAGATGGGAGAGGGACCTCCAGCGTCCCTTCACAGATGCTGAGTGGAACAAGGTATTAGAAGGGCCAAATAGTGTTCCACGTAACATGCATTTTCGCTTAATACAATACTTTATAACACAGAAGGCATATCTTACTCCAACGAAGATCAATAAATATTACAGCAGCGCAGATGTTACTTGCCTGCGATACCATACCATGGACGCGGATCTGTTACACATGATATGGAGCTGCCCACATTTGAGGAAGTATTGGGATTCGTGGTATCTTCACTAAACCGCTGCACAGATCACACTATACCCCTTTGCTCGGAAGCCTGTATCCTGCATCTCTATAGTAGAACTAAGAACCAAAAAGTGACCTCCCGTTTTATTGCTCTGGGGTTAATTGTGGCCAAATGGTTCATTACCAAAAGGTGGCGTTCCTCTAAACCCCCCATCACACTTGCATTGAGGTGCTCATCACAGGTATGGGCCAAGGCAGAAAGTGTTGCTCTACGTAGAGAGGATGCGCTGGGGTTGCGCAAAACACCAATTGCAACACACTGGGACATGATACTGCAGGAACTAGAGGTAATAGACTAAACCCCGGAATCTGCGCACAAGACTGTGCTAGATATGTTTTAAAAACAGGAACGGTGCGTACATTATTGTGACCTCTCACAAATACAATAACCAAAAAGATCCTTCCGAATGGTGCGCACCGTAAATATATTAAGCAGAACCTGCATGTTATGACACAGACGCATTCTCATGCCTATCCCTGTGGGGATCAAGGGTGAGTTGTTCAAACTCACAGGAGGCGCTATGTCAAGTAAAGTCACATCCCTCGTTACATGTTAGTTGTCCTCATCCTTATTATCCACCTCCCAAGTTAGCAACTCAAGCTACGGAACATTCACGGCCAGGTAACAGACAGAATATACAATTGGCAGCCGCTAGCATGTAATATGAAAGAGATTTCTATGAGCCAAGAAGTACGCACCATACCGTCATATGCAGAGGCCTGAGCTAACAATGTTACAATAACAGATTCTCTGTAACATACGTAGAATGATTGCAGTCAAAATATGTGAAGTACCGTATTGCATATATCTGCTTTGTTCTGTGTTAAGAATAAGAAACAAGTTTGAGCTATTGGCATTGTAAATGGCTATGCCTTTTATTTTAGTATTGGTTTTTAAAACATAAATAAAAGACATTGTCATTTACAATGGCAATAGCTTAAACTTGCGTAAATGCGAGACCTATTGCATTGCAAATGCTTGTTTACTGGGGCGACTAATTTCTGCCTAGAGACTTCAGTACTAGTGCTGTTGTCAAGACTGCCTTCCGGAGAAGCCCGCTCCCTCCTCCTTACCGGGGTCATCGGGGGTTCTCTGATAACATCTCCTGGCTTCTGCTGATTCTGCTGTTCTGATTTGCGAGGGAAGTATTAATTTTAAACTTCCCCAAGCCAGTATCTCCTGAACACAGGCACAGACTGCTCCCACCCACCGGGAAGCCGATCCTCGAAGCAGCGCAGCGGCTCCAGCTGAGCCGCGCTGCAGCCTCCGCCCACACTCCTCCCAGCGTTCCTGGATCCACCACACCGGATCAAAGCAAAACCGCCGAAATATTCACAACAACTTCGGACCAACTTCAGGCCAAAAATCACGGCCCCCAGCCCCCCACGCAGTCCTCACCCCACAACCATCGCGCTCAGAAAGGCACCGGTGAGTTAAAGTGTTTCGCCGTTACCGCCTGCCTGGGAGAGCTTGCGACCGGAGCTAACTAACGGCCGCCATGTTCCCCATCCAAATCTTCCTTGTCTCTACCCCTTTTGTAAACAAGCGCGCGCAAAAGTAACAAGCACAGAATCGAAACGGAGGAGCGGGGGCGAGAAAAAGCAGCATATTGACACAGACACGCCGTGAGCGTGCACATCAGCTGTCCGGGCAAGTGCACATCAGAACGCGCCGTAAGCGTGCACATTTGCAGCAAAGACCAGCGTGACGGCGACCGCATTGGCTGCGAGGTACACCGATCACCCTGTGAGCTCTGGGGACACGCTGCAGGGCATCGCGTGAAGCATGGCGGAACGACGGTAAGGTGGGGGTGGGTGGGGGTGGCAGGCGCATGGCTGACTGACACTGGAGGGGGTGCAAGGACAGCTGGGGAGTGCGTGCAATGCGGCTGGAGAGGACGGAAGGGGGACAGGAGATGTGCACATCGCGTGCCTGGACGTGCGTGTTCACATTTCCAGTCCGGCCTGCGCGTGCACATCTCCTGTCTCCCTTCCGAAGCAAGTCGACGACAATAAGTCTCGCTAGCGACAGCGCTTCGCGCTGCGTCGCTAGGTCGAGACCTAAAAAACAATAAAACAGATTAAACAAAAAAAAAAATGCAATGTCCATATTTCCACAAGTTCTGCCAGTATAACCACACTATCAGAAACTATGAACTACCCGAATTTATTGTCTGCAGCAGGCCACTATTCATGAGGTATGTCGAACTGCTACCCACTGCGATTCATTTGTTTGCGAACCGACCTATTAGTTTATAGGTCAGTTTGCAAAATACCAAACCGGTCGCAAAAATATTGGTCACAATTTGTTACCAGTATTTTGTGACCAGTGTTTAGTACATCTGTCCCTAGGTTTCCCTGGAATACAGTAGAGATGTCAAACCCAACTAATATGATATTTTTAATACTTTATGATATATTAAAAGGGCTAATTTGGAAAGAGTTGTATGAAAATGTTACCTTGTCGAAACATTTGACATTGACACTGTAAATGCATGGGTTGATAAAGAATGAGGTAATGGATTAAACAAGTAAATCAGCAATGAAATCTTGGTCGAAGTCAATAATAAAAGAAAGCAACTATGAGCATAACTTTCAACTTGCATCTTGCATTAGACGTGTGGAATATATCTATTGCAGGAAGAATCTAGGATCTAGGAATTTATTAATGTTTCAGCATATAGCCATAATGTTGGAAATGACCCTTTCTGCAGGGTCACCCCCAGAGGTTTTGCCTTCCTCCTCCACTTTTTGCTGAATTCATTTTTGTTGGCTTTAGGACTCTGGGCACTTTACCACTGCTAACTAGTGCTAAAGTACATGTGCTCTCTGCATAAAACATGGTAACTGACTTATCTACAATTGGCATATTTAATGTCCTTATATGTCCATAGTAAGGTGTACTACAAGTGCCCAAGGCCTGTAAATCAAATCAGCTATGATTTATACTTATAACGAGAAATGTGAAACTGAAAAATACCACTGTACAAAGTGATGAGTTACAAGTCAAGACTTGCTGCCTGTATCCCAAATGAAGTGGATGGCTAGTTAACACCCCTGATGAGCCATTGCTTCCTCTCGCGCCTCACACACAGAAGCACCTTGCTCCCGCTGTCTCAGGTTTCTCACGCATAGGTTCAGTGAAGGATACAGATGCCCAGCAGCACTATGGCCCCAATGCCCAGCCCGGTAGCCACGTTTCTCCCTCCGAAGCTTATGCACATTCCTTTGTCAGTGCGCCAGCTCCGCTCTCCTCATCGAAGCTCTCTACTCGGGCTCAAGATGGTCCCGCTTGGGATCTATCCTCTGCGCGAACTTGGCTGTCTTCTCCCCTTCACCCGGCTTCTGCTCCATCTTTCCGAATGTCCGTGAACTGTGACCCGGTAATGCACCTCTGGAGACTCCTTCTCATTAACATACAGGGACTTTTAAATGCTTATGAGGCGAATCAACAGATGTCCTGGGAGCACAACAGGCTTCGCGCTCTGTTGGTGTACCTTGGCCCTCCCTCGACCAATCAGCACACTCTCCTGAGGCTCTAACTGAGCTCCATCGCTGCACCTCATCCATACCCTGCAGCGCTACCAGTGATGGCAGTGAACCCTCATATACTGGTGCCAACACTCTGACAATCTACCACTGAGGCCCACACGCCGCTCTGCCAATGGAATTCATTCCTGCTCTGAAGCACTAAGTTACTAAACACTAACATAGCTCCGTCGATGAACCTCAGTCATACCCTGCAGCGCTAGCAGTGAGACCCTCATAATGGCGCCAACGCTCTGCCAATCTATCACGGAGACCCACGCGCAGCTGTGCCAATGGAAGTCAGTCCTGCTCTGCAGCACTGAGTTACTGAACACAAGCTCAGCTCTATCGATGCACCTCAGTCATACCCTGCAGTGCTGCTGGACAAGTTTTACTAGGCAGTATCAAGGCCTTGACTCCGCCATTTGCTAAGAGCGCTATGGTGATAGTTTTTCCATTACACTTCAACCCGATGTTTTGCAGCCACTGACAACATACCTTACAAACACCGTTGCACCTTCACAGTCACGGCCGGCAGAACCGGCGAGTGGGTTCGCGAGGGGTGGGGGGGGAAATCTATATAAAATAAAAAACTTACCTTCCTCCGCGGCCGCATCTCACGCCGCCTCCTCAGCTCCTGCTGCTCCGAGTCCTGGTGCGTTTTAGGCAGCCTCCCTCCTCCTGCTCTCCTAAGCCAATCACAACGCTGCAATGGCAGCGTTGTGATTGATGAGGCGCAGCGGAGAGCGCCCCAGCCGAGCCATTTTCTCTATGTAGGCTAAATGCATTAGCCTACATAGAGAAAAGAGAGAGTGGGCGGTCCTGCTCGAGGGCAGGGGGAGTGGCTACCCACTGTTGTGGGTACTGACTGTTTGGTCGGCTCCAGGGCTGACCAAACACTCAGTACCCACAACAGTGGGCAAGCCACTCCCCCCCTGGCCTCGAGCAGGACCGCCCCCAACCAGGCACTCCAGGCACTTCTGCTTTCTCGCCGTGCGAGAAGCAGAAACATAAAATGGTAGTTTTACCATTTTATGTTTCTGCCTTCTCGCACTGCGAGAAAGCAGTGGGGCGACGCCCCCACGCCCAAATGGAGGAGCCGCCACTGCGTCGGCGTATAGGTCACCGAGCGTGTTTATTTCGGCAGCATGCCAGTGTGTAAGTGCACTATTGAGGGTGCCAGTTTTGTTTCTCGGGGTCCCCAGGGGAGGCAGCGCTGGCGCATAAGGGATTGTGTTCCTAGTGAGGAAGAGGCTGCGGTTGTGGCAACGGTGGGATAAAGCAAGATAAGTCGGCGACGGATTGGGGGGGCGGGCTATTGGATGAAACAAATGGTAAATCTGGGATTGTGACCACGGTGGGTGTGACCTAGCTGTATCATTTAAATTAAGCCCAGCTAACCATTTCGTCACCCACTGCAGCTGCGCAGGAAAAGTAGCAGAGTTCCATGTTGGGAACCGCTAGCCCTCTCCTGTATGGGGGTGCGTATAATTTCCATAATGCTATTCTGTGGCGGCCCGAGTTCCAGATAAAGCCTCGGATCAACTGCTCCAGCTCTCGGAATGTTTTAGTGGGGACATAAACGGGGAGATTGGAAAAATAATACAATAGCTTCGGCAGCATTACCATTTTGGTCAGGGCGATTCTGCCCATCACGTTTAGTGGCAGCGTTTTCCAGAACTTGACTTGTGACCTGATGGCGGATATAGCTCTAGTCAAGTTTCCCTCCAGAATGTCAGCGGGGTTAGGGTAGACAAAGATGCCCAGGTATCTGAAGGTGGATGGCTGCCAGCTGAGGAGGGAATTGTTTATTAGCAGATTTGGGTTTGGGGTCTCGCTCATGAAGAAATATAAGCATGACTTGGCCCAGTTCACCTTTAGGCCTGACATCTTCTCAAAGTTCTCTAGCGTTTCTGCTATGGTGTCAGGTATGTTGTGTAAATCTCTGAGGTATAGCAGGAGATCGTCTGCGTAGAGCGAAACCACATGTAGGCCATCATCCAACCGAATGCCCCAATCCCCACCCCTACTATGCAATTGTGTTGCTAGCGGTTCCATTGCTAGCGTGAAAAGGAGTGGAGACAGAGGACAGCCCTGTCTGGTGCCTCTGTTGATAGGTACGCTGTACGATGTTATGCAACCTGTGCACACCCTGATTGTGGGCTGTGTGTAGGGTAGTCTAATCATTTGGAGAAAGGCTTCTCCAAACCCATACCCGTGCAATACCTCGAAGAGGTAGGGCCATTCAAGTGAATCAAAGGCCTTATCAAGGTCCAAGACCATACAACCCGAGTTATGCCAAGCGTCGATGGCGTATTGCTGGACCCTGAAGAATCTGCGTATGTTCAATGACGTGCTCCGGGCGGGGACAAAGCCATTTTGGTCAGGATGGACTAAGATTTTCACCAACGGTGCCAGTCTCTCAGCGATGATGGATGCTAAAATGTTATAGTCCGTGTTGAGTAATGCTAACGGCCTATATGATCCTAATAACTCCGGATCCCTGCCTGGCTTGGGGAGGGAGACAAGTAATGCCTCCCTTTGTGTGGCCGTGAGCGTGGAGTCTGTTGATGCGGTGTCATATACCCTTTTGAGTTGTGGTGCCAGCAACTCTGCGTAGGCTTTGTAGAATTCAGATGGCAAGCCATCTGGACCTGGGTATTCCCGGTAGCTAGGGCACGTATGCTTGCCAGGATTTCTTCCATGTTTATTGGAGGGTCAAGCTCTAACTTCTGCTCCTGGGTTATCTTAGGAAGGGTGATACCTTGTAGGTATCGGTGGATCTCCTCTATCGCTACAGTGACTGTGGATTTGCATACCGTGGTGTAGTGTCTTATGAATTCCCGATGGATATCTTGTTGTGAATACAGTATTGTGCCTTGCGGGGAGCGAATAGATGTGACAGGGGATCTGGTGTCTTCCTGCCTGATGAGCCACGCAAAAAGCCTACCAGCTTTCTCTCCAGTGTTGTGTGTGCATGCTGAGTGTGCAGCGTAACTAAAGCAGCGCAGCCTCTCCAGTAGGTGGGCATGTTCTGCCCTGTTCTCGTACAATCTCTTGCCGGAGCGTGGGTCACTAGCTGCGTGCTTTTCAAGGTTTGCTAGCCTATTTTCCAACTTGGTAAGGTCCGTCTCAAGCGTCTTGCGCATGCCAGCCTGTGTGCCTAGGCAGTGTCCTCGCGTAACCGTTTTAAAAGCGTCCCATTCTATTCATGTTGATGATGCAGAGTCAGTGTTTTCTTCAAAGTAATGTGCCACCGCCGCCCCCAAAGAGTCTCTGAGGGGTCCATCCTCTAACAGTTTGGGTTGCATGCGCCATCTTGGGATCGGTGTTGTTTTAGTGCCCCATTCTAATTGTAACATGTGTGGATTGTGTTCGGAGTGAGTTCTCCCGAGATATTGAGGGTCTGCTATGACTGGCAGTAAGTCGTCTGTGACTAGCATTCGGTCAAGTCGGACATGTAAGTCATGTGCCCCTGAGTAAAATGAGTAGACCCTATCCGTGGGATTTCTGTGCCTCCATGAGTCTACTAAGTGCCATTGTGTGGTCCAACTTTTCAGTGCTCTCATGTCTGAGACAGTGGGTGCCCCTGGTAATGGGGGAAAGGAGCGATCCAGAGATATTTCTAATACACAATTGTAGCCCCACCCCCCCAAGAAGCATCGTGGTTCCGTGCCAGGTCGATAGTTTGCTCGATAAAGAGTCTAGGAATGGAGCGTGTTCAGTATTGGGTACATATATTGATGCTATTACAACTGGCCTGCCATCCAACCTACCCTTCACTATGACATACCGGCCGTCTATGTCTATAAGCGATTCTTCTATATTGACTGAGGTGCCTGGCCTAACCCAAACCAATGTGCCTCTGGCATATGCTGAATAGCCTGTGGCGTATAGTTGCCCCTTCCATCTCCTCTGTAGGTTCCTAGACTCAGACCCCGCTAGGTGTGTCTCTTGTAAAAGAGCTATTTGGACTTGGTGCCGCTTAAGATATGAGTAAATCAGATATCTACGGGATACATTGCATGTACATATCTTAATTGGCGTCATGGTGTGGGTGAGAGAGTAAGCTCATGTCTCATGAGGGGTCAGGGACGTCAATGATGTATGCGACATGGCCTGGGGGAGGGGGTGTCTGGTGTCTCGCTACTGAGCCGCTTCGGGTGTTGTATCGACCTAATGTGTGATGGGTGACTAAACTAATAAAAATCAAAACATATAATGCCATAAGGGCGAGAATGCATCGAGCAGTCGTCCAAACCATGAAACAAATAGACATATCGTCAGTGGCAAGCGGGTAAGGTCATACAGACGATGCACGTCAGTAGGTGTGAGAAAGAAAAAAAACTTGGTATATCCCCTTTTTAACATAAGGAAGGCATACGCCGGAGCCTCACAGGTCATTGCATCAATCAATCAATCAGGGGAATTGTAAGTGCACTACTCCCCCGTGAGGGTCTCAAGGCGTCGGGGGGGGAAGCAGCTCCGTTTAGTCGAAGAGCCAGGTCTTGAGTGTCTTCCTGAAGATGTTCAGGGAGGGGGCGCGTGTGATGTCGATCGGGAGCTCGTTCCAGGTCTTGGCCGCCATGTAGGAGAAAGCTCTTCCCCCTGTTCTGGCTCTGCGGATCCGTGGGATTTCGGCGAGGGCGAGGTTGGCGGATCGGAGGTTTTGTTTGGCTGCGTGGAAGGAGATTCTCTCGTTGAGGTATTTGGGTCCGGTGTTGTGAAGGCATTTGTAGGCGTGGGTGAGTATCTTGAAGGTGATTCTCTTTTCTATGGGGAGCCAGTGGAGGTTCAGCAGGTGTTGGGTGATGCGCTCGTGTCGAGGGATGCTGAGGACGAGTCTGGCTGCGGTGTTATGTATGGTCTGGAGTTTGTGGAGCAGGGACTTGTTGATCCCGGCGTAGAGGGCGTTTCCGTAGTCTAGTCTGCTGGTTATGAGTGCGTGGGTGACGGTCTTCCTTGATTCGGGGGGGATCCATTTGAAGGACTTTCGGAGGATGCAGAGGGTGTTGAAGCAGCTGGAGGCGACAGCGTTGACCTGTCGGGTCATGGAGAGGGAGGAGTCGAGTACGATGCCGAGGTTACGGGCATGATCCATGGGGGTGGGAGGGCTGCCGAGGGCAGTGGGCCATCAGCTGTTATCCCATGCAGAGGGGGAGGGTCCGAGCACGAGGACCTCTGTCTTCTCCGAGTTGAGCTTCAGGCAGCTGCTGCTCATCCAGGTAGCAACGTCCTTCATTCCTTCCTGGAAGTTGAGCCTGGTGGTGATGGGGCCTTGGTGAGGGAGAGGATGAGCTGGGTGTCGTCGGCGTAGGATACTATGCTGAGTCCGTGCTGTCTGACGATGGCGGCGAGGGGGGCCATGTAGATGTTGAAGAGCGTGAGGCTGAGCGACGATCCTTGGGGTACTCCGCAGTTGATTTACGTTGGTTTGGAGAGGAAGGGAGGCAGTCTAATTCTTTGTGTTCTGCCGGTGAGGAAGGAGCGGATCCAGTCGAGGGCGGTTCCCTGTATTCCGGCGTCGTGGAGTCTGGCGGTGAGTGTGCAGTGGGAGACCGTGTCGAATGCTGCAGAGAGGTCGAGTAGGATCAGGGCCGCGGTGTGTCCTTGGTCGAAGGAGCGTGCAGATGTCGTCTGTGGCGGCAAGTAGAGCAGTCTCTGTGCTGTGGTTGCTGCAGAATCTGCATTGGGAGGGGTCGAGGGTGGAGTTTTCTTTGATGAATCTTGTCAGCTGGGCATTGATGGTCTTCTCGGTGACTTTGGCCGCGAACAGGAGGAGGGAGATGGGTCAGTAGTTCTTGAGAACCGTGGGATCTGCTGAGGGCTTCTTGATCAGGGGTCGGACTTCTGCGCGTTTCAAGTCGTCGGGATAGATGCCGGGAAGGTGGTGTTGATTGTGTGTCGAAGTGCTGGGGCGATGGCGGCTCTGTGGAAGATGTGCGGTGGGCAGGGGTCTGTGGGGGCTCCTGAGTGGATGCCTTTCATGGTTGAGGTGGTGTCTTCGGTGGTGACTGGGGCCCATGAGGAAATGGTGGGCTGGCTAGTGTTGCTGGAGGAGGATGTGGTTTCGGGGTCAGGCGTCTTGTCGTTGAAGTTGTCATAGAGGTCCTTGATTTTCAGATGGAAGTAGGATCCGAGCTTGTTGCAGAGGTCCTGGGAAGGGGTGGTGTCCGTGTTTTCACTGGGGGGTTTGGTGAACTCCTGGATGATGCTGAAGAGTTCCTTCAAGTTGCTGGAGTTGGCGTGGATCTTGTTTTGGATGAAGGTCCTTTTGGTGGATCTGATGCATTGGTGGTGTTCTGTCATGGCGTTCTTGTAGGCTGTGCGATTTTCGGACATTTTGCTGTTTCTCCAGTTCTTCTCGAGGCGTCTGCAGGTGCGTCTTGATTCTTGGAGATCGACGCTGAACCATGTGGCCTTCCTGGGGCACTGTCTGTCGGGGTTACGTAGGGGTGCGAGCTCGTCTGCGCAGTTGGAGATCCATTTGTGGAGTTGCTTGGCTGCGAGGTTGGCGTCGGTCAAGGTAGTGGGGGCGTCTCCGTTGAGGGTGGAGTTGAGCTGCTCCTCGGTGACTTTGCTCCAGTTTCTTCGTGGAGGGCGCGGTGCAGGTTTGGGCGGTGTGGATTTGTCGACGCGGTATTGTACGCAGTGGTGGTCCGTCCATGAGGGTTGTGTGGTGTGGCTGAAGTGGATGTTGTTACCTCCTGCAAAGATGGGGTCCAGGGTGTGTCCTACTTTGTGGGTAGGTGTGGTGACTAGCTGTTTCAGTCCCATGTTGGTGAGGTTGTCCAGGAGGGTGGCGGAGTTGGGGTCGCTGGGGTTGTCGAGGTGGAAGTTCAGGTCTCCGATGAGTATGTAGTCCATGGAGGTGATGGCGTGGGGGGCGAGGAGGTCGGCGATGGTGGTGGCAAACGGAGCACGAGGTCCAGGGGGTCTGTAGGCGAGTGTACCGCGAAGTGTGGTTCTGGGGCTGGTCTGGATCTGGAAGTGCAGGTGTTCGGTGGTGGAGAAGGAGTCGCTGGTGGTGGAGGTGGAGAGTCAGAGGGAGCTCTTGTGTGTGATGGCGAGTCCTCCCCCTGGTCGATTGGGGAGGTCCTTTCTCTGGATCTTGTATCCGTCGGGGATGGCGGTGGCGATGTCGGGGGCGGAGGAGGCGGTTGTCCAGGTTTCTGTGAAGAAGGCGACATCTGGTGAGAGGGTGTCGAGTAGGTCCCAGATCTCTACGGCGTGTCTGTGCAGGGAGCGTACGTTGAGGAGGATGCATTTCAGGGCTTCGGTGGTGTTGGCGTTCGGTGTGGGCGGAGTGGCCGTGGGGGTGCGTGCGGTTGTGAAGGTATGGCGACAGTGGCGGCAGGAGAACTGTCCATAGGTGGTGCTCGGCGTGGCCCGCTCGCAGTTGTTGCTCCTTCGGAGGTCGAGTGCGAGGAGGGTGGCTGCGTTGTAGCGGTGGATGGTGGGAAATGCAGGGTTCCTGGCATGGGTCGCGGTCGGGTCACGGACGGGCCGCCTCATCAATCAAGACAATTTACATGTCAGTGAGATGTAATAGTCTTTGAAATTACCTTAAGTCCACATACATTGTACATGGCATATGAAAGGGGGTTTTAAACATTACAATTAGTGGCTAATATATGTAACAACAAATCTGGAGTCCCTTAATACTTGCATATTCGTCGCTGCAGTCTCACGGGCCAAGTCCCACGACCAGTATATAATATGTTATTTTATGCCATCCGCGGTCTGGGGAGTGACCTCCGGCAATGTCTGTGAGTCTTGTGAGTTCAGAGTTTCATCTGTTGATTCAGCATCACTTCCTCTGTCTGGTAGGCTTGCCTTCGATGATGCATCGCCCAGTGCGCTTCCTATTTCTGCTGCTGCTTGGAGTGCATTGCGCTGGTCCAGTCTCGTTTGCTCTGGGTTTGGGCCAAGATTTTGGGACAGTGGTTGTTTTTTATGCCTTTTTCCTCCTCTGCGTTGTCTTGGGTACTCACTCAGATGCGTTTTCCCTGTTCTTCCAGTAGATGGGGCGACCTCCGCCGACTCCAGAGAATCTAGTCATTCCCATGCTGCTACGGGAGTTTCAAAGAAGTGGGATTTTCCTTTTGCAATTACCCACAGGTGGGCAGGGAACAGCAGGGAGTACTTAAGGTCTAGCTGATGAAGTCTTCGCTTCATCTCCAGAAAGAAATACATTTGCCTTTGTACTGCCTCAGTGAAGTCAGGGAAAAACATGACTGTGTTATTTGCCACTTGTATTTTCTGCAGTTTCCTGGTTTCTTGTAAAATCGCGTCCCTATCCTTGTAGTTCAGCACGCGGAACAAGAATGGCCTTGGGTTTGCTCTCGGTGGTGGGGGTCTGTTTGGCACTCTGTGTGCCCGCTCTATAACAAAGTGTTGCGACAGTGATCCCTCTGGCAACAGACTACGGATCCAACTCTCTGTGTATGCTGTTGCGTCCCTTCCTTCTTCGCCCTCTGGCAGGCCTACAATGCGTACGTTGTTTCACCTGGAACAGCCTTCTGAATCTTTGACTCGATTTTCGTGGAAATTTACTCGGGCCATGAGATCTTTAAGGCGTTTTTCAGCGGTCTGCGCCTGTAGGGAGATTTCTGCCATTGTTGCTTCCAGCGTGGATGTCCTATCTGTACGTTTACGATGGTCTGCGTGCAAGAGGTTTAGGTCAAGGGCTACTTTGTTGATTTTGTTTTCAAGCGAGGTCCGCATCTGGTCCATCGTGGTGTTCAGTTTCTCCACCGCAGCTAGAACAGCGTCTAGCTTGTTAGACATCTGGTCCGTGGGCCCCTTCCCGAACAATTTGTCTGACTGGATGCGGGTTGAGGGGGGTTGTCCCGAAGGGCCACCAGTGCCTGACCTTAGCCGGCCCCTGTTAGACATATGTTGTCTGTGTATTATGTGGCAAATCCGCCTGTATATGCCGGTGCTGTGTTATACCAGCAGTTAGTTGCTCTGGCCCAGAATTCAACTGCTTGTGCTCTCTTCGTTCCGTGGGTCTAGGCCAGTGCCGGGACTGTAGATATTCCTTTGTGGGAGGAAGCAGCCCTGGAAACGCGGTGTCCTACTTGTTGTGCACTTCTGCACCTCCCCCACCGTAATGGCGTCTCCTATGCGGCCCAAGGCCTGTGAATATGCTTGTGCTGCACCAGCCCCGGTCCAACGCGGACTGCGCAAATCCGTGGTTGCGCCCGTGCCTACTGTGTCCCAGGACCCGTGGGTCTACAACAACTGTCCTCTTCAATGTCTCACCCTTCTTTTCTGTTCGTTTTGTGATTATAATGCTCACCCCCTTTCCTGTGTCGCATTTGTGTCTTGGTTTCTGCGCGGCTCTGCGTGCATCTCCCGTGTTCAGTGCTGAGTGTGGACCTCGTGTGTTGCACCGCACTCACCTCAGCGCCGGTCACTCGCAGTGGAGCTCTCATGCGGCGGGCCTTTGGGTCCGTCCCGTCTTGGCGGGGTAGTCTTCCTGCTTCGCTTCCCACCACCGGTCACGTCACAGGCCGCAGGAGACACCCCTGGGCCATAACCCCCAGCGTCGGATTCTGTCCTGTTCCCGGAGCACAGGCTGCCGTCACCGCATACAGGCATCCGGGGCGGGTGGGCGAGGGGGGTCCCGGCGCCGGCGTCCCCGCGAGATGGTCGCGGAGTGCTCCTCGAGCTGCGGCAGGGCCTCTGTGTTGCGCAACAACCGTAGCTGTGTCTCGCATACCTCCACTGCAGGCCGCACCTCCTCGATGCTGTAGTTGCACCGTTCCACTATTGCTCGGCATCCGCAGAACTTGTGAATTAACCTTGGGCTCGTCGGGGCTTAACAGAGCTGTTTAGCGGCCCCGGGGATGCTTTGTGATGGATAAATGGTCAGATTTCAGTAGATGAGCGGCGGAGCTCTAACAGAGCAAGTCCGCCATCATCGCCTGCATGGCCACGCCCCCTGAGGTATTCCATCATAAAGGAGACCCTTGTCAGGAGGTAAAGATTTACCCCAGAAGAGTGCAGGCTGAGATTCAAGGGCAGTCAGAAACTTTCTCACCAGTCTGGGGAATTTTGTGGGTTACTTTTGCAAGGCACTAGATGGTTGGGTGAAGGGAAGAAAGGTAAACGTTTTTGAAGTGCTGTACAATTTGATTGCTAGAGAGTGCATGTTCAGTCACTGTTTACCAGAGCTATGCCAGCACCTGGTTGATTGCAAGTTCCCTGACCCCAGGGAGCTTGCAAAGTAGACAGACCTTCTGGTGAGTACCAGAGTGTCTGAGAAGACATTGTGGAGTGATCCTAAGGAGGGTGGCTCAGGTTTTCACCAGCAGAATCAGGGGGAGGTATGCAGTGACCCAGACAGCTCCCAGTATAGTAGGGGGGAACGGGGCCCCATGTCCCTTCTAAGAATAGGAGGGGAGGTTATGGTGGGCAGAGACCCAGGGTGACCTATTTCCAACCCCAGTGCTTGTTTTGCTCTCAGTTGGGGCACAATTAGGGGGACCTAGTCAGTACCAAGAGACCATCCACTGGTGGGAGCTCCTCAGTGGCAGGGGAGCTGGGGAGGGGTAGTGGCCACCACAGGTGCCCTACCAGTTCTGGTTTCAGGGGGTACCACTTCACAGCGGAGGGTACAGTGGCCCAGATGGAGGGACAGTTGGTGGAGACAGTCCACACTGGGAGGATCAGTAGGTCCGGGGTTGCTAGTTCTTAGAACAGAGCACCCCAAGACTGACCCTGGTGAGGCCACTTCTGGCCAGGGACAGAAAAGTGGGGGCCTGTGCCAGGCAGACTCTTACATGACACAATAATAGTGTGTCTCCCTGCTAGGGTGGCACTGCAGAGAAAAATGCCACTGAAAGTAACGCCCTCCTTTTTTTTAACGTTTAACCTAGATCTGATAACGAGGGGGATTCAGCAGAGAACAGCAGGGGAGGTCAGGTGGAGGGGGTGCGCTGGAAGGCACAGAAAGCCTCATAATATGTACTCCCATTGCATCGTCTGCCCCCATTACTTTTTACCCTCCTAGTGCCCCCGATCCTCAGCGCCCTGGTGAAGTTTTGATCACTGAGCTTGAGGATCTGAATATGGATAGGTGTATTCATAAAAACAGGTTTAAAGCACTGGACTTAGAGGAGGGAGCCCCTATAGAAACAATGGGGGAAACAGCAGGGGGGAGTGAAACAGGAGCTCAGGTACGGGAGGAGCTGGCGCAAGGAAATTTGCAAGTTAATCCGAAAGAGGTCGTGGGTGAGGATAACCAAGCACCAGAAAGAAACTCAGTGGAGAGAATGTTGCAAGCCATGGTAGGGGAGGTGAGAGAAGGTTTTGCCTTGTCAGTCACAAATCAGAAAGAGATCAGGGGGGTGTGTGAATCTCTAACTGAAAAGCTGGATGAACTAGCAGTAAGAATGCAGGCTCTGGAGGATATTGTAGCTGATTTGAAGGTGACTGTGGCAGCAGAGGGAAGAGATTAAGGGGATAAAAATCAGCGAGATAGAGCTTCAAGATAAACTTGAGTCCCTAGAAAACATCGCAAGGAGGAATAATATTAGAATTTTGAATGTCCCAGAAGAGGCAGAAGGTGAGGACATAAAGAAGTTTATGGGTGCCTTACTTAAAACAGCCGGCATGGCAGACATCTCGGAGGAACTTCTTGCCATTGACATAGAGAGAATTCATAAGGACCCCTTTAGAAGGAACCTCAGCAGGACCAAGCCCGGGAAGAGTCTAGTACATATTTTAATGTATTCCATAAGAGAGCAGATTCTAGCTAGGGCTCTGAAGCAAAAGTCCCTGAAAGACAGTGGTTTTTCTTTCAAGATTAGATCAGATATCTCTCGCACTCCTCTAGACAGGCAGTGAGATTTGGGAAAAAGGATTGAGGAGTTTAAAATATTAAGCACCACAGCCCAAATGAAATTCCCTGCAATTCTGAAAGTAATGTATAAAAATAAAATGTATAATTTGAGGGATCACAAAAAGGCAGATAGACTGATTGAGACAATCAAGGAGGCAAATTCATTCCACAAAGACTGATATGTGCGGAAGTTTTTTTTTAAAGCTTTCCGGTAGTGCTCTACCCCTTCCCGTTCTTTTGTTTCGTGTTTTTTTTTTAAATACATCAGCGGCATAGTAAAGCCCCATTGTAGGCACCCACAGGGGTCACAGAAGCCATGAAGAAGCAGGGGAGAGTTCTCCAGAGAGGGAATAGATGAGGAAAAGGGGTAGCACTGGATGGACAGCATATGGTGAAAAAAGAAAAAATATATAAAATTGTCCCCATAATCATATATAGATTTTTTCTAATAATAGTCCCCAACGATTTTATCATTGAGTGTTGTCAATTTCTGTTTGGAGAAGATAGGGGTGACACTTAAAATCTTATCATGGAATGTTAATGGTCCCAGAACGGTTAGACTACGCAACAACTTGCTTCAATATCTGAGGGATTTGGCAGCACAAATTATAATTCTACAGGAAACCCATTACCGAAGAATGAGTGTCTAGAGCTATTTTGTACACAGAAATGGGTCCAAGAGGTCATATGTACTGATCAGAGTTGTAACGTGAGAGTGGTGGCAATTTTAATCAAACAGACTTTGCAGGTAATCGTAAGAGGTAGTGAAGCAGATAAGTCTGACAGATGGGTGATTGTCAATTTGTGTTTGTATGGCAAACGGTATATGGCAGTGGGATGCTATGGCCCCAATAGAGAAGATATAGAGCTGCTAAAAACAGTTACCCAAAAGCTATTGCCCTTCTCTGACCCAATCATTATGCAGGTGATTTTAATACTATATTGAATAATAACTTAGATAAGTCTAATTATAGCAGAGCTAGATCTTATCCCAAAATGCAGGTTTAAAAAAAAAAACATGATGAGGCAGTGGGGTCTTTGTGATATTTGGAGGATCAGATCAGGGAATCACTGAGGGTACACTTTTCACAACAAAAATGATGGTCACTCCTCAAGGATAGTTTTTTATTTTACTGGATCAGACCTTTTGTAATGTGTACCATGTAACAGCCCACATCTCCGATCATGCTATAGTTTTCTTAGAAATTAAACTAGATAGGCCCCATATAGCTAGGATAGGGCAATGTTACTAGATCCTGAGGTGGTGGAGCAATTAAGAACAGAGACAACTGCATTTTGGAGTCTAAATATTAGTTCTGCCTCCCTACCTGTAGTTTGGGATGCCAATAAGGCTGCCATGAGAGGGAGACTAATTAGTATTTCAGCCCAAAAGAACAGAGAATACAGTAGAGAGGAGGAGGGGTTGGAAGAAGAACTGTGCCAGCTGGAAAAACAATATTTAGCACATCAGCTGACATTAGGAGAAAAAGTTAAATTGGAGAGGAAAATGGCGGTAAAGAGAGACCATTTATCAATATTCCTAGGGGCTCGAGTAAAGGCAAGATGGGAGGCAAGTAAGCTGGCCCATTTTGAATATTGGGAAAATTCAGGAAAACTGTTGGCCTGGAGTGCCAGGAAATCCCAAGTCAGGAATGCTGTGCAAGAAATTATAGATGAGAGCAGTGGGTTAAGGGTTTCAAGCACCGAGGGTTTTGAGAAGACTTTCTTTACCTTCTATACGGATCTCTACTCAGAGAATTTAGTGGCGATTGAGGAATCAGTGGGTGACTGGCTAGCAGGGGATTCCCTTGAGAAGTTGATGGAAGTTCAGATGGTGAAGCTAGAGCAAGAGGTAGGGCAACAGGAGGTTAGTCGTATAGTCAGCTTAAGCAAGAAAGTTAAGGCAGCTGGCCTGGACAGTTTTCCAAAATATTTCACAGGGCCCTAGGAGATACACTATCCCCGTTTCTGACAAGGCTGTTCCCTGGGATTTTAGTGGAGGGCTTGCCTCTTCTACAGACATGGGGAGAGGTTGTAGTTACCTTAATCTTAAAACCAGGAAAGAATCCAAAACTCTGTGAGTCATACAGACTGATATCCCTTTTAAACAGTGACTATAAGTTCTTCGCTAACATCTTGGCTAAGAGGTTGAGTTTGGAAGTGGGGGTTCTGGTGCATATGCAATCAGAAAGGGTTTATGAAGGGTAGATTCTTGCATGAGTTGTCACATGAGCTTATCTGTGCAATAGATCTAGACTCAACACACGGTACCCCACTAGCAGTCCTCACTTTAGACTCCACTAAGGCGTTCAATAGTGTAAATTGGTCCTACTTGAGCTCAGTTTTAAAACTAAACAACCTGGGTGAGAAGATTCAAAGTGCAATCCAGAAAATCTACTCAAACCCCTCAGCAAAAATTCTTATAAATGGCCATAAAACTTCGGAATTCAAAACTCTGAGAGGGACAAGGCAGGGTTGCCCACTGTCGCCCCTGCCTTTCAACTTATATATTGAACCTTTGACGAGGATGTTCAGGGAGGAAAAGAGGATAGCCCCCTTTAGATTTGATGAGTGGGAGAAAAAGATCTCCTTATACGTGGATGATCTGATTATATTTACCACTGATCCCCTGGCAGCATTGCCAGCAGTAGAAAGATTTGTTCTGGATTTCGACAAAATATCTAGATATGCAGTAAACTCCTCCAAAACAGAGATTATGGCTTGGAATATGATGAAGGCTCCCCGTTCAGTTAAATCAGATGTGAGGTATTTGGACAAAAAATCACAAAGGAATTGGATAATGTCCCGGAGATGAACTTTAAAAACACACTGAAGGAAGTCCGTGGCCATCTTGCTGGCTGGTCCCACTTGCCATTAACAATCTATGGAAGGGCAAATTTGATTAAGATGATTATTTTACCAAAGTTTACTTTCTTGTTTAACTCAATCCCCTTACACTTCAGTAGGGATTGGTTAGGGAAGCTTCAGGGCACGATTAGCACCTTCAACTGGGCATCAAAGGGCCCACACATTTCTTGAAGAAGATTTAAAAGAGACGGGAGAAGGAAGAATTTGCTCTGTCAGACTTCCAGCTGTATGCCTGGTCTTTTCAGCTAAAGAAAGTCTCTACTTAAGAAAACAGCTGCAAGGGGGGCTCCTTTTGAAGCAAAGTTGAAGGATCTTAAGGGTGGTAAATCCCATGCAAGTTTGGGGACCTTAAATTTTACAAGAAAGTGAGGCTGAAGGTCTTGCAAGCCATGGCTCTCCTTTGGGTACAGATACGAAAAACAATACAATTACCATACTATAGTAGGTATGCGCCAATTTGGGAGTCCCCTGGTACCCCAAGATATCTGTCTGATAGGCTGGCAGTTCCCTTTAGAGAAGGGGGGATTCATCCGTGGGGCCAGCTTTTGCCAGATGGAGAATTCATTTTAAAGGAAGACTTAATACAGGCAACCCAAGGCAAAATACAGGCTTCAAACTCTGGCAGCTATAGAGCTGGGCACGGGATCAAATAGGTGAAGAAGGGAGGTCTAATGACTTTGAGAAACTGCTGCAATCTGGGGAACAAAAGAAAGAAAGAAGGAAAACAGGGCACTGGCTTGGGGCCGAAAGCTTCTTTTGAGACAGAAGTAAAATAGGTGAATGAGGACTTAATAAAAGAAAAGAGTGTATCTCTGTTGAGGGAGGTAGGGGTATGCCCCTGTAAGTCCTGCCTTGCCAGGCACATGTTCACCTAAGGGTACAGACCCTGGGTGGAAGGACCAGTGTCAGAATACCACCCCCGAACTGGTGGGAAATGGAGCGGAAAAAAGGTGCAAGGCGCCTGGGGCAAGTGCCCTCCACTCTGAGAAACTACAGAGGTTGGAGACCCCTCAATGGACTATGACCTGACTCTGGACACTGACAGCTGTCATTGGCCTCTGTTGGGTTTTGTCCTTGTAGACAGAGTTTGCCCTGGTTTGGGTACAGAAATCAGACCCAAGGGATGGAAAGGACCACATCACTTCGTGGAACTGTCTGCCTACTGGGATGCATCTGTGACCAAGTTAAGGTTAGGTGCTGCACAGATGGGGTCCACAGGTGAGGAGAAGGGTTCCCCATGGGTCAGTTCAGTGGCTCAGGAGATCATAGACTAAGGGATCCAACTGAGTTTAGTGAGGCGCAGAACTGGCAAGTGTCCCTGCAGTAGTGGGCCATTGTCCATGTTCTATCGCTTAAGCAGGGAAGTCCATCAATGTATTGATTAGTCTACCCTGGCTTTAGACTGGAGGGGGGTTGTGTTGGAAATAGCCCTTTCTTCAGGGTCACCCCTACAATATTTGCCTTCCTCCTCCCCTTTTCCTGAACTTGTCTTTGTTGACTTTAGGACTCTGGGCACTTTACCACTGCTAACCAGTGCTAAAGTACATGTGCTCACTGCTTAAAACATGTAATATTGGCTTATCCACAATTGGCATATTTAAATTACTTTTAAGGCCATAGTAAAGTGCACTACATGTGCCCAGGGCCTGTAAATCAAATGCTACTAGTGGGCCTGCAGCACTGATTGTGCCACCCACTTAAGTAGCCTTCTATACATGTCCCATGCCTGTCACTGCAGAGCCTGTGTGGGCCATTTTAAGCTGCCATGTTGACCTGACAAGTTAACCTACTTGCCAGGCCCAAACCTTCCTTTGTATTACATATAGGTTACCCCTCAGGTGCGCCCTGGACAGCCCATGGGTAGGGTGCAGTGTATTTTAAAAGTAGGACCTGTACTTTTAAGATTTACATGTCCTGGTAGTGAAATACTCTTTAATTTGTGTTTCACTACTGCAAGGCCCATCTCTCCCAAAGGATAATTTTAGGATTGCCTTATTACATTTTATAAGTGTAATTTCCACTTGAGAAGAGTTGGGACCCCCAAATTTGGTATCTCTGGAATCACAATTTAATGGTGAAGTTGGTTTTTAAATTGCAATTCTGAAAATGCCACTATTAGAAAGTTCAAACACAAAAGTACCTGGCCCGTTTTGCTTTATGCTCTTCAATTTAGCGAGCTACAAACAGACAACCACTGTATCTATTTGAATGGACTGTTTATTTATCCATTTCAATTTGATTTGTTTTACTCGGACAAAATTTTCATCAAAAATTCAATGTACAGAAAAGAAAATACTTCAATTTCAAATGACAAACATCAAAATATATCTTATTAACCATAAAACATATTCTTGTGGACACAAATCACATTAATACAAACATTAAATCACCAGCCACATTC
Source organism: Calotriton arnoldi (assembly GCA_963921515.1). Classification (NCBI taxonomy): domain Eukaryota; kingdom Metazoa; phylum Chordata; class Amphibia; order Caudata; family Salamandridae; genus Calotriton; species Calotriton arnoldi. Next base: position 2,987,446 of record CAWUFW010000096.1, on the reverse strand, counting down.
ACTCAATCACATCATCCACCCTACAACTGAACCTAATCTGTCACACGTCAAACACTCGCTTTAAATCACACGGGACATATTCTTCAATACGACTGGGGATACAACTCATCACAATCCCTCTCAAAGTACACAAATTAATTCGTATTTTTAATTCCTCCGTGGACAATTAGCCAATGCGTTTCGAGACCCAGGCTACAGCTGCTGGGACTCTCCTCAGGGCTGCCTCTTAGTGGATATCAACTTTTTCTGTGGGGAAATAATGCAGAAGCACAACATCAGAACCCCATCTCCTGTTTGCCACTCCGACTCGACTGTGTTAAAAAAATTACATAACTGATTACCTGGAAGCTGCCTTGTTTTCCGAATCGACTGTGATTTAAAAGCGATCAGGACTGACTGCCATATAAACTTTATCGAAGCTGTTCATCACCCACGCTTAGCACCGGAAATACAGCCGCACCTTTGTTGCTGGAAAATAATTCCAATAAATACTCAAGCTATCTCCTGAAGTATCATATGTCACTGAATACGCCAACTAAATCATAGATTACCTTGGCTGTAAAAAGCTGCCCGTCCGGTCAGCACATGTGCGTCACCGCGGAAGCTTGCAACCTGTAATATGTAAAAGATGCACTAAATGGCGGAGCTATTCAAAACTCTAGTATCACCTCAAGTTTCTTTTGTGAAAATAGGAGAGAGAAGAAACTCAATCCCCCCAGCTCACCTAATTCTCTTAACCTCACCGCGTATGGTTATCCAAATCAATCCCTTTTCAGGCGGCGCCAACTGCGCTCTTGTCAAAAACTTCACGATGTCTCTACAATTAAAACATCAAGTATTACAGCCCAGACAGCAAGCTTAATCACTTCTTAGTCAACAAAAGGAGGGAGGGGTTAAGGGGGGCTTCACATTCGGTTTACTTACATTTTCGAAAGCTCTGATTCCATTTTCTGCAGTAAATGGAATCAGAGCTTTCCAAAATGTAAGTAAACCGAATGTGAGAGCCCCCCTTCCCTCCCTCCTTTTGTTGACTAAGAAGTGATTAAACTTGCTGTCTGGGCTGTAATACTTGATGTTTTAATTGTAGAGACATCGTGAAGTTTTTGACAAGAGCGCAGTTGGCGCCGCCTGAAAAGGGATTGATTTGGATAACCATACGCGGTGAGGTTAAGAGAATTAGGTGAGCTGGCGGGATTGAGTTTCTTCTCTCTCCTATTTTCACAAAAGAAACTTGAGGTGATACTAGAGTTTTGAATAGCTTTCCGCCATTTAGTGCATCTTTTACATATTACAGGTTGCAAGCTTCCACGGTGACGCACATGTGCTGACCGGACGGGCAGCTTTTTACAGCCAAGGTAATCTATGATTTAGTTGGCCTATTCAGTGACATATGATACTTCAGGAGATATCTTGAGTATTTATTGGAATTATTTTCCAGCAACAAAGGTGCGGCTGTATTTCCGGTGCTAAGCGTGGGTGATGAACAGCTTCGATAAAGTTTATATGGAAGTCAGTCCTGATCGCTTTTAAATCACAGTCGATTCGGAAAACAAGGCCGGTTCCCAGGTAATCAGTTATGTAATTTTTTAACACAGTCGATTCAGAGTGGCAAACAGGAGATGGGGTTCTGATGTTGTGCTGCTGCATTATTTCCTCACAGAAAAAGTTGATATCCACTAAGAGGCAGCCCTGAGGAGAGTCCCAGCAGCTGTAGCCTGGGTCTCGAAACGCGTTGGCTAATTGTCCACGGAGGAATTAAAAATACGAATTAATTTGTGTACTTTGAGAGGGATTGTGATGAGTTGTATCCCCCAGTCGTATTGAAGAATATTTCCCCGTGTGATTTAAAGCGAGTGTTTGACGTGTGACAGATTAGGTTCAGTTGTAGGGTGGATGATGTGATTGAGTGAATGTGGTTGGTGATTTAATGTTTGTATTAATGTGATTTGTGTCCACAAGAATATGTTTTATGGTTAATAAGATATATTTTGATGTTTGTCATTTGAAATTGAAGTATTTTCTTTTCTGTACATTGAATTTTTGATGAAAATTTTTGTCCGAGTAAAACAAATCAAATTGAAATGGATAAATAAACAGTCCATTCAAATAGATACAGTGGTTGTCTGTTTGTAGCTCGCTAAATTGAAGAGCATAAAGCAAAACAGGGCCAGGTACTTTTTTGTGTTTGTACTTTAAAAACGGCCCTAGCTGACCCCGGTTCAATTAGGGCCTATCCCCTTTTGTGATTACTATTAGAAAGTTGGCATTCTTTTACTGTAACCATCTGGTGCCTTTTGCCTGTCTCTGGAATACACGTTTGGGGTGGGTGACAGGTGGCTTCCCTGCAATCTCTCTAGACAACCACACACAAAGGAAGAGTAGGTGCGATGGAGTGGCCATCTGCATGCTGATAGGTCACCCTGAGCAGGATGGAAGGGAGGAGCTGACACTTACACCTGAAAGGGGTGTGTCCTGTCCCCACACAAAAGGTTACAAAACCCCTGTAGTGAGTCTGAAGCCAGGGCTGGAAAGAAAGGGACTATGTGCACTTCAAAACATCTCTTTGAAGTCTCCCAAACTTCAAAGGCCCAACTGGGTATAAGTGCTGGACCTCTGACACCACCAAATCGGAACACTTCTGAAACTGAATACATTCTATCAAGAAGAAGGACTGCTGTGCTGATGGAGGGACTGCCACTTTGCTGAACTGCTTTGCTGTGTTTCCTGCTGCTTCTTGCCTGGGTGTGAGAAGGACTGGACCTGCATCTCTAAATCCCAGAACCAAAGTAGCTCCAAGGGTTTGTTGACTTGCCTCCTATTTCTGAAGTCTCAGGGATATCAAAGACTTCTCTCTTCAACCTGCAAACAGCAGTTGTACTCTGCCTGCTGTGAGTCCTGCTCTATTAAATGGTGCCAATCCAGTCCTGGGTGCTTGGAAGTGAGCTCAAATTGCTGTATTTGCCAGAACCCGCACATCGACCTCATTTCACAGATCGGAATCAACGCATCACCCTTGGGACCACCGAATCACCTCCGAAACCACTGCATCAGAACCGCCACATCATCGCCACTGTGTGCAAAAGATCAATGCATTGCCTCTACGTGGAGTAACCCAGTGCATCACATTCGGGACTGCTGCACCTCGTAACCACCGCATCACTCAAGGACCCGAAGCATCACTGCCATATCGTGGAGAAATCCAGCGCTTCACCCCTGCTGCATGGGGATCACCGACTCATCTTGTTACTTGGGACCAGGATGGCGGTCGGCCTGATCTCTTCACTTTGTCCAGCACAACTCTATAAGCTTTACTGCTTCTAAGTGCTATTTTTGCATTTAATCTTTAAACATTTCTATCTCGACTTCTAATGCTTGGACTTTTATAGTTTTGGTCGTGTTTTATTTATAAAATTATCCTTTATTGTTTTAAACTGAAGTGGAGTCTTTTTGTGGTGTTTTCACTGTGTTACTGTTTAATGTATTACTTTACACCTGACTGCTCTGTGCCAAGCTACCAGAGGGTGAGCACTGGTTACTTTAAATGTGTGTTTCTGACTCAGCCTGACTAGGATTGTGGTTCCTGCTTGGACAGGGTGCATACCTCTGCCATCCAGAAACCCAATTTCTAACAAATAACATAACAAAGACAATACAAAAACTAGGCAAGAGAATACCAATTTCGAAGACATACAAATAAAATTCTTTAAAAGCATCAACATAGCAATAAAATACCTGCATTAATATCCATTCTGATCCATAATTCATAATATACTGGAATACGTCTAGAAAAAGGGGGAATACATCTACATCTAAAACATGAAACATTTCAACAATGTGACATTTGCTGCTGAATGGGCCGCTCATGCTGCACAAAGTACAGATGATTGAGACAATAGTTGCATTATTCAAGTTCTGAACAAGCTCGATCGTATGCCTGCTTCCACTAAATCAAGCACACGTGTATGGAAAATGACAAACCAGGCTATAGCATAGGCTGCACATAAAGGACAGTCAGTTGCACAGATAGTATCAATTTTCAATAGCGCTTATTGCTAAGTGGAGGCTTTTCCCTAAGTGGAAGGCTTATCACTAAATGGAGTATATCTATTGTTTTGCCTGTCCAGGCTGCTTAAAATTCTATATACAAAGAAACATAATCCAGAAGTTAGAAAATTTTATATGGATTTTAAAATGTGGGTTTAGAAAATGGTGACAATATTTGGTTGAAATGTAATAATGATACAAAACATGTTGGTTGCTCATTTTGTCAGAGTTCCAGACAAGATTTGAATAACATGCTTTCCTTTTATCCTCCGTTGATAAACCTATAATTAGGATACATGTAGGTGATTTTCACATCTAAAAAAATGTATTTGACCAGTTAGAACTATTATATCATCCCTATTCAGTTTTTTAATTGTATTTTATTTTAAAACAATTTTTATTGCTGGCTTACCATGACCATTATGTTACAGCTTGAGCACAGGTTACTTAATCCATTTCAGATTACGACATACATTTGCGTTCCACTTGTTGCGATCATACAATTTCTCACTGTACGCTATGAAGCTAGTAACAAGGCACATCAGTACGAGGTTACATATCCCTATTTTGCTGTTTACAACCGAACTTTATTTACAGTTTGCCATTTTTTAATTGTTTTTTAAATGTTGTTCTACATTTATCAATCTGTGGTATACTTTTATGTTTATAATTCCAAATATATAAATTCTAAACATGAAACTTTATAAGCAGAAACGTTCTTGTGGGAACTTTGAAACTGGATGCTTGCTATTTGCACTGCTTAAGCAATGTTCACTGTGCTACTTACAGAAACTAGAAATTAGACAGTTTTGTTGGGAAGATATATACAATCATTTATGTTCAGATTGTGAGAATGGGAATCTCACAACAAAAGGTATTGTGAGATTGCTGATTTTCACTCAGACAGCCACTTTTAAATAGCACATACAAGAGTTATATTTCTCGCTAAACACCCGGATTGTCATAAGGTTTCTGCACATACAGAGCTATGCACAGGATAATAGGACCTCGGAATATAGTGGTGAGCCAACCATAGACCTTAGCACCCAAAACCCCAACCCAACTAGCCTTAGCGTCCCATTAGCACTAATGTACCAATGATTAGACAACCCAGAACACGGTATCTCTCTCTCTCAGGACTCGCAGAGGCGAGAACACTCTTTCGTCACACTCGTACCTGTCCACAACGTGCGTAATAAGAGACACTGTATAGTTCAAAATGTTTATTTCAACTTTCGTGCTCTAAGATACAGTACACGTGTCAGTACTACTATCATAATACATATGAATAATATAATCAGCATAGTTACAACTCCATAGAATACGAACGGGGAAAGCATCTCATAAAGCAGTGGATATATGTCTATCTAACATTACCACCCTCCCCGTGCTGGAAGCTAGTTTATTATGCAAATAGAAGACCTCTGGGCTTTGACTAGCGAACCCCCATACCTCAGTATCTAGATGCAAAACTACATCAGCAGACAATCACAGCTCTTCTCCCTGGAAAGGTTTTCTCCAACTGTGTCTAGAGCGGGCGAACCGCAATATTAAAAGCACACTAATTTCTCCATGGCAGCTGTACATGGTGTTATGTCTAGGTGCGAGGGACAGGCCAAATCAGTAAGAACCAGGGACGTGTTATTCGACCTTGTAACTGTTGTTCAGACTGAGCCCAAAGGGAACAGGAGAAAAGGTGAGAAACAGAAAATGCAGACAGTTGTAAAATAACTTGGCAGGAGCAGAGGGCGACAGAACAACGGCTAAGAGTAACGTGCGCAAAAGTCATCATGGCAGCCAGGCCCGTGCCAACGTATCCAGGCAGGCCAGGAGGCCACAAACCACAAGACACTCTGCCTGCCACTGCCAGGAACCACTACACCTTCCATGGTGGTCTTAGGCAGTTACATCTAATGAAGGTCACCATGCTCTAAACAGGTGACTGTTGGTGTTCAGGCCATCATATCAAAACATACTACCATCAGAACCAGTTGAGGCTGTGGCCTGTGAAAACCGTTTGCTTCCCCCCACCTATAAATGAGGTAGGTGACCCACCACTTTGATGGGTGCATCACGAATTTATGGATGCTCACCTGCTCCACCAAACTCTAAACTACTCCCTTAACTGTCAGCTCGGTTTTTACTGAAATCCTTCTTTTAAATATATTAAAGAATGCCCTCACTATTTCTAAAAAATGAATCATCTATAAACAATTTTGAATAGTTAATTGAGCATTTGCCATAGTCTTGTGAACTTTGCAAATATTTCAGTTCTCGTCAACCTTCTGGCTTAAGTATAGTTTGGCAGAAGTTGTTTATTGTGATGTTATGTACCATTAATTTTGACTTTTGCCACTTAAGCTTGGCGGCTATGTAATCATAGATATTATTGGCCGTATTACGAGTCTTGCAGTCCATGGACCACCAAACTCTCGGGGGCGGGCAGTGGCAGTCTTCCAACCACCCTATTATGACCAGGGCATTTGGGCTGCGCTGGGACCACCACAACTTCCAGGGATCAGAGATCCCTGGCGGTGGCGAAGGCAGTCTTGAGTTCCCTTACCACCACAATTTTCATGGCAGTGTGATCACCATGAAAAGTGTGGTGGTGAGGAAACAAAGGTGGACCTTCAGGGCCCCTTGTGCCTCTGTACCATGGGGAGCATGCAGGGGGGCACATGCTGAGCCCCCCTATGTGCATGCACCCCAGTGCCTGCACGGCATGGCCTGCAGCTGTCCATGCCATGTAGGTACTGATTTTGCCGTTCTCATGGCGGTGCCTATTTCATAGGCACCGCCATGGGAACGCCAAAAAACAGCCCACAAGACAGGAGAAACCTACTAATCTGTCGGGCTGTTCAAACATGGGTTTGGCAGTGAGGGGCGGTCCCGCTCACGCAGCACAAAACTCATAATAAGGCCCTATGTTTCTCTGGCTCTGCGTTGTTTATAGCAGTGAGCATATATTGCAATTATTATTGTTAACATGTTTGCTGATTGATCTATTAACATCAAGTAATCTTTTCTTTTTGACAGCATGACTTAATTAATGCACAGATACAGTGACTTTTCCTTTTTTGTACTGAGATACACTTTCTCTGGTATGTTTAAAGATTTTAAACATATTTAAGCTCGATATTATTGCTGAATACTCAAAAGTAAAGTTGCTAAAAATATACATCAAATTGTAGCGATGGCGTAGGCTTAAATATCCAAAAATACTAAAAATAAAATGTTTTTGGGTAACGTCAGTGAAAGCCTTAATGGGAATTAGTGTTTCATGCAAGGTGCAGAAAAACTAGCAAACTTGTTTTACTTACCCAGGAGGACAGACACAACCGGAGACACAAGGGGCATGTGCTGATAAAGTTAAATTTAAAAGGTGATTTTCACAGGTTCTTTCCCGGCTCAGCTCTATGTTAACCCCAGGATCACTGCAGTTGATGTAGATCTGACCAGCTGGACAGTCATAAACTGAAAGAAAAAACAAAACATTGTAAGGCTACTTTGCTGCTTTTTGGTTGGTTATCGATATTCTTGCTTTTCCGGGCCTGGCAGTGAATGTGGAATTGTTAAACAATAAAAGAAAATGTGAGTTAACTTGTGAGAGGAAGTTACTCGCAGGATAAAGGAAGCGAGAATGCTAGAGCTAAGGATCCAATTCACAAAGCTATTTATGCACCTGTCTAACTTAAATGTACAAATTGCCTCACTTTCATGTATAAGTTTGCAATGAGGTTTAGCAACATGCAACATTACACCAGTATTCTGTAATAATACATGGAATCAAATCTCTTTGCAGGGGTGAGGAGTGAGGTTTCTGGATGTTACAATTGCTGCTATATGAGCTAAATGTAGTCTCCAAAGGTTTACATGCGATTCATTTTTAATTTTTTAGGTCTCGGCTAGACAGCGCATGTGTTGTCTTGAAGAGAAGTGTTGTGTTTAATCTGTGGGCTTTAGCCTGCCTATAGACTTCCCATTTGCTTTCTCCATCATCGTTCTCATTTCCTTTATCTCCATTTGTCCATGCCATGAATGCGTCATGCCTCTTCCTGTGTTTGTCCCTCTCCCAGAGCATGGACCAAGTACTTGATATCCATCCACTGCTCCGATTTTGGGAACTACGTTTTTCTTTGTCTTGGAACACTCTGTGTTTTTATAAGCTCTGTCTCCTCCTCCCACCTGCCCCCAAGTCTATTACCTATTTCCGTCTGCAGATCCATCATGCAGTAATGTGTGGCTTTGCTTATTCCCTTCCTCACTCACCCTCATGCCGTTTCTGTACCATTTTGTGACTTTTAAAACAAGCATTTGCAATGCAATAGGTCTCGCATTTACAAGAGTTTGAGCTATTGCCATTGTAAATGACAATGCCTTTTATTTATGTTTTTGGTTTTTAAAACATAAATGAAAGGTATTTTCATTTTCAATGCCAATAGCTTAAACTTGCGTAAATGCGAGACCTATTGCATTACAAATGCTTGTTTTTAACTGCAGCGGATGCAATGCACTATAGGGCCTTTCAAACCCCTTCGCCTCGGTGCCACTGCACCGGCTGTACACTGACAGCTACACTGCTGGATTCACATTCGGAAATTAGAGAGCGCAGCATACAGTGTGCACTATACAATACGAAAGGCCTCTTGGCGCTGCTAGCCGCGGTTTCGGAAGACACATAATTTAAAGTATTGTAAAAAAAAAAAAAGTAGTTTTGAGAAGGCTAGGGTTGCCGGTCTGTCTCTTAGACTGCTTCTAAGCAAGTGGTGAATGTACTTATACAATGTTGGCTAAAATTCAGAGACATTCTACATACAGGTTCTCCATATAAGGCATTTATCAAATGTACATCAATCTTCGATCACGAACACATAATTTCATTATTGCTTAAAAGGTTTTCCAATACAACATTGCTCTTTTCTTAGGGGTCACCGTAGGATTTCTACACCTGTCTGTATTTCTGCGCTTTGCAGGCGGACATTGCGCAGTTGTGGACGGGGTCGGTCTAGTTCTGTGACTGGTGTTATCATTCGGGTGTGCATTCCTTTGTGAAAGCGGTGAGTTGGGCTGTGCTTTCTGGGGGCCTCGGCATACACTGCCCGCTCGGGGCTCGAATTGCTGGGTGCTGAACGAGGAGGGGAAAATGGTGCTAGGACAGGCGAGAGACTGGAGCGCTGGGTCGCGGACAGTTGGGAGAACTGGGCGCTGGCAGGGAAGCAACCAGCGCTGAAGGCAGGCGGTGCTGGCTGCGCAGAGACAGAAAGCCGTGCCTTGAATCGACAGGCGCCATTACAGCCTGCATATCATTATCATCCCCGGCATACACTGCACGTCACCCGTAGCTGGGAGAGAGGATATGCACACGGAAAGTGTCACACAAAATGTAAAAATCAGAATAGCATGAAACGCTAAAAAGATGCGTTCACGCACGTGGACCTTGGAATTATACCGCATATAACACACACCAACGCCAGCCCCCAGCGCAGAGGCATTCTTGGGGAGGCCTGCTTTGCCTACGTGTTCTAATGCCACCTTAGCCGTATCCTTCACCGTGATTTCCTAACACTTTTTAAAATAATTCTCCCACACTAGACAGCAATTTTTGGGTGATAACTGCCTTTTTGTTGCCAGCCTCATCCTATCGCGCTCAGATGGATGAAGGGTTGATTAACTCAGCCAAAATTCGAATCTGTGACTCGGGGTTGTAGAAAGATTTCTGCCGGGGGCGCATGACCCGCTGAGCAATCCATGCTAAGCTATGCACACGATCTGCATGCAATGAGCCTGCGGGAGATTTCGTTTAGAGGCTGCATTTAAACATTTAAAGTCCTCATCCAGTATTTAAGCATTCATCCTAGCTGCATCCGCAGCCGGTAGAGCACCCGCACATGAGTCATAGGTGCTGCCAAAATCTTTGTGACGATTTTCTTTGGCTCAACAAGAATTATTGCAGCCTCTAACATACTGAGTGTGCCCTGGGGCCACTACAACAGCACTGTGTGCTCTAGCGATCAGAAAGTTTGCAGTAGAACCAGGAAATCAAAGTACGAGTCCCGTCTTCTTCATGCGCCGACACTGTGTGAGCCAGGGTAAATTACATATCTTGGTACAGCAGGCAGAACTGAACACTTATTGTGTTCAGACTGAACAGGTACATGTCAAAGTCTGAAAAGTGAGCAAACCCATCACCAAAGAAACAAGCTCCTTGTCTGTTAGCTGGCAATGGCGGTCGCTTGTTTGTATTTGCAGCACACCATGCGTGCTTTCACTTTATGAAGTGAGTGGAGTGAGGGACTTCAGCTGTTCTTAAAGTGAAAGCGCTTATTGCGCGCTGCAAATACAAACAAGCGACTGCCATTGTCCCGGCTCAATAAACAAGAAGCATTTGTTCACGAGGCCATGGACACTGAGAAGATGAAGTAGTCCCAAAACGAAAGAGATACCGATCTACTGCGTAACTAAACTGTAGTTGGTCGGTGCTGCTTCCCACAAAACGGAATGACATATCGCATGGCCAGCCAATAATGAGTCAGCTAAGCAGAGCAACGCAAGAGTGAACCAATGTGAAATAACGTCAGAGGTACACAGCATGGAGTCGAAAAAGACGTATTTAATGTGAGGGTACAGAGAGCCGTCCCAGCTGGCACGGCCAAGACACAAGCAGTAACTGCCACAGAGGGAATACTCGAAGCAGGACGATCGTCAACATTCTAACTTACATCAGGCTGACATCACACAATTCCACCAGCATCACATCACCACACCTCCCCCTTTTTAACAATACAATTAAAAATATACATATATACATTCTCAAGAGAAGGAAAAAAGGAAGGGATACAGAAAGAAAGAGGGAAGAACTCAACAAAAACCAAAAGGGAAATAAACATACTCATGAAACCTTTAAGAGACTCTAGAGATCAAACATAATCATGTAGTTCAAACATAATCATGTAATCTGCTTGGTCTAACACGCACCCTGGTGCTTTTTCTGACACCATCTCCCCGCAAAACATTTTTGTCTGCTTTAACTATCTCAGAAGAAAAACAAGGATCCTTTGCAACACGTGAAGTGCTCCACCAGTTCCCATTGGACAATTTTACCGCATTTTTGCGAATTTCTACGACCTGTTGTGAATCCAAGAACTTAGAAAGACCTTTCCAGACAGAGACTGGATTTTTTATTCTAACACAGTCCCCGATATGAAGTCTGTGAATTTCCTTTTTGACACTGGGCTCACAACTCTTTGAACTAACTTCAGCTGACTTTTTATTCGCAGACTCCCACACACATCTCATATCACAACCCTGGTGGAAGGACTTAACCATCCAAAATGGATAAACTTGAGTGGATGCTTTTCTCCCCCTCATGAGTTCAAAAGGACTAATATTTGTGGCAACATGAGGCGAAGTGCGGTAAGACCAAACAAGATCTTTTACAGCTTGAAAAACACACGATTTGGACCTGAAAGCAGCTTGAACATACTCCACAACAACTCTGTTAAACCGCTCTGCTTTACCGTTGCTCTGGGGGTGGTAAAGTGGAGTCCTGGGATCGTAAAAATAAATTAATTTCCTGTGATACGAATTGAACGCCGTTGTCTGTTAGAATCTCTTCGGGATAGCCTTCCCTAAGGAAAATTTTGTTCAAACAATTGATGACACTTTTGGAATTTGGGATGCTAATGGGGTCAACCTCAACCCACCTGGACAGATGATCAACGAGAACTAGAAAGTACCTCATGTTGGCAGGAAGAACATGGAAGGGTCCAAGAAAATCCATCCCCAATGTTTGCCAAGCTCTTTCAGGCGGGGACACAGGAGATTCTACCACACCTTCTAGAACCAAAACCTTGTCACTGGCATTACATCGCACACATTGCTTGACTAACATATCAATCTGTGAATCCATCCTAGGCCACCAAAAATCAGTTCTGACTTTCCTCTTAGTTATGGTAGCCCCAAGATGACCTGAATGTGCAGCCATGACTATCTTTTCTCGGTAACACTCAGGAGGTACAAGTTTATCACCTCTAACAACTTTACCACCCTCAACCGAAAGCTCATTGCAGACCTTCCAGAACATTTGTAATTCTGGTGAGAGACATTTCTCCTTGGGCCAGCCTTTCTTGATTAAAGACATAACCTCTATGAGCACGGCATCCTTGTCCACTTCAATCACCCAATCTTCTTCAGCAAAAGACAGGCTGTCGTGACTAATACAAGCCACAAAACACTCCTCAACTTCAATCTCCCAGTCTTGTTCCTCTGTGTCAGCAATGGGAAGCCTAGACAAACAATCCGCTCTACAATTTTTTCCCCCAGGAATGTACTCTACACTAAAGGTGTACTCCAAAAGCTTGGCAGATAATGTGGCCAAGCGAGCAGTGGTGCGTTTTATTTTTTTGCCAGACAAGATGTCAACTAAAAGACGGTGGTCAGTCTTAAGTATAAAAGATCGACCCCACAAATACAGCTTAAACTTCTCAACACTCCAGACACAGGCCAGAAGCTCTTTCTCTATAACAGAGTATTTCCTTTCCACGGAACGAAGTGTTCTGGAGGCAAAGCCTATTGTGTGCTCTCTACCTACTGCATACTGTGATAAAACAGCTCCCAAACCATACTCGCATGCATCAACTGTGACAACAGTCTGTCTTCCCTCCACAAAAGCTTGCAAAGCAGGAGCCTTGACAATATGGTCCTTGATAGACTGAAAACCTTTTTCACACTGTTCTGACCATGAAAAGATTGCTCCCTTTTTTAGCAGAGCCCTGAAACATTCAGTGGTTATGGCGAAATCTTTCATGAACTTGGCATAAAACTCGCACAGCCCAAGAAAAGACACGAGCTGTTCCTTGTTTTGTGGTGCAGGCGCTTCCACGATGCTTCTGACCAAACCTGGTCTGGGTTTTATGCCATGCTCTGAGATAATATGACCTAGATATTCTATTTCTTTGACCTTGAAAGTGCATTTGCTCTTCTGTAGAGTAACTCCTCTACTCTCTAGAGTGCTAAAGACATAATCAATGGCTAAATCATGTTCTGCTTCAGTCTTAGAGAAAATAAGGATATCATCTTGGAAGACAACAACATGGGGATTATCGTGAAACATTTCGGTCATAAGCCTCTGAAAGACGGCGGCCGCTGAAGCCAAGCCGAAAGGTAGACGGCAAAACTGGAAAACATTGTAGTACACAGATACAAATTCTTTACTAGGATGCAGAAACCTACTGAAAGTATAGACACTTTCATTACAGCATTGAAAATTCTTGCTTCAAAGTGTGAATTTGAAAATTTTACTTCACAACTTGTACGAGATCAGCTTGTAGCTAGATGCTATTGCAAAAAAATTCAAGAGAGGTTACTTACCTGTAAAGATCCTTCCTTAGACAAAGCAGTAGACATTGCTAAGAGCATCGAAAGTTCAATGGAGGATGCCAAACAATTGGAAACGGTTTTGTCTAACACTACTATTTCAGGCACTGTTTCCACCAAACCTTCTGTTAGCAAACGTGATGATACCAAACCCCCTGTTGTCAAACGTGATGATACCAGAAGGCAAAATGTGTTTAGAGGTGAAAGAAATGTTGTGCAAAATAGATAATTTAATCAGAGAATTAGTTGTTTCAGATGCGGTTCACCTTTACATGTCTCATCTTTTAAGTACTGTCCAGCTGTCAATCAACAGTGTGGACAGTGTGGTAAAATGGGTCATTTTGCCAAAGTTTGTATGGGAGGTAGAAGAAAAAACATAAGGTGTGTCTTGAACGAGTCTGATAGTCATGATGACGATGTTGTCACTAATCAGGAATATATTGTAGTGGTGAAAGATTGCAGTGAAAAACAAAACACGCTCCCCATTTCTGATCCTGAGGTTGATGTCACCATTGAAAGTGTTCGTATTCAACTCCTTGTTGACACAGGAGCACGAATTACTATCCTGTCACAGGAGAAATATCTTAAGTTCTGGACAAAGAAGAGTTTATTAACGCCTGATGTACTTACGGTGGTTTTTGAAGGTAGCAAAATCGAGTTATTAGGTTACTTCTGGGCTACTATTAGTGTTTTAGGAGAAACCATCAAGGGCAAAGTGTACGTGGCAAGGAAGGGGATTAATGTCCTTGGGTTATGGCATCAAGCTGAATTTGGTTTAACCATTAAACCAGGACTAGCCAAACCAGTCTTTATTGACAAACAGCCTGCACAATCCACTAGGGATATTAATTCTCTGTCTACTACTGAGATTGCTAACAAGTGGGGGCACAAATTTGGGAAGGTATTTGAAGAACGTCTTGGCAAAATCACTGATTTTCAACATTTTATTAAAGTCAAAGAAAATGCCACTCCTGTCAAGCATAAGTTGCACAATGTTCCCCTCAGCATTAGGGCTGATTTATCCAAACACTTAAAAACTCTGTGCGATCAAGGCATAATTGAAAAAGTTGAGGCTACCCTCTGGCTTTCGCCCATCGTTCTAGCCAAGAAGAGGTCTGGAGACTTGAGGATGTGTGTCGACTTGAGGAGTCTCAACGAAGCTATCTGGGTCGATGGTTTTCTGCTTCCACGCATTGAGGATTTAATTGCTAAAGTTGGATCCTCTTCGCGGTATACTAAACTGGATCTCAAGGCGGCTTATCATCAAGTTGAACTGCATCCTCAATTCCGACACCTCACAGCATTTGTCACTCCTGATGGTGTTTTCCAGTTTTACCATCTACCTTTCGGCTTGGCTTCAGCGGCTGCCGTCTTTCAGAGGCTTATGACCGAAATGTTTCACGATAATCCCCATGTTGTTGTCTTCCAAGATGATATCCTTATTTTCTGCACTTTCAAGGTAAAAGAAATACAATATCTAGGTCATATTATCTCAGAGCATGGCATAAAACCCAGACCAGGTTTGGTCAGAAGCATCGTGGAAGAGCCTGCACCACAAAACAAGGAACAGCTTATGTCTTTTCTTGGGCTGTGCGAGTTTTATGCCAAGTTCATGAAAGATTTCGCCAAAACCACTGAATGTTTCAGGGCTCTGCTAAAAAAGGGAGCAATCTTTTCATGGTCAGAACAGTGTGAAAAAGGTTTTCAGTCTATCAAGGACCATATTGTCAAGGCTCCTGCTTTGCAAGCTTTTGTGGAGGGAAGACAGACTGTTGTCACAGTTGATGCATGCGAGTATGGTTTGGGAGCTGTTTAATCACAGTATGCAGTAGGTAGAGAGCACACAATAGGCTTTGCCTCCAGAACACTTCGTTCCGTGGAAAGGAAATACTCTGTTATAGAGAAAGAGCTTCTGGCCTGTGTCTGGAGGGTTGAGAAGTTTAAGCCGTATTTGTGGTGTCGATCTTTTATACTTAAGACTGACCACCGTC
Organism: Calotriton arnoldi; assembly: GCA_963921515.1. Lineage (NCBI taxonomy): Eukaryota > Metazoa > Chordata > Amphibia > Caudata > Salamandridae > Calotriton > Calotriton arnoldi. Next base: position 2,972,036 of record CAWUFW010000096.1, on the reverse strand, counting down.
TTTTAGTTGACATCTTGTCTGGCAAAAAAATAAAACGCACCACTGCTCGCTTGGCCAGATTATCTGCAAAGCTTTTGGAGTACACCTTTAGTGTAGAGTACATTCCTGGGGGAACAAATTGTAGAGCGGATTGTTTGTCTAGGCTTCCCATTGCTGACACAGAGGACGAAGACTGGGAGACTGAAGTTGAGGAGTGTTTTGTGGCTTGTATTAGTCACGACAGCCTGTCTTTTGCTGAAGAAGATTGGGTGATTGAAGTGGACAAGGATGCCGTGCTTAAAGAGGTTGTGTCTTTAATCAATAAAGGCTGGCCCAAGGAGAAATGTCTCTCACCAGAATTACAAATGTTCTGGAAGGTCTGCGATGAGCTTTCGGTTGAGGGCGGTAAAGTTGTTAGAGGTGATAAACTTGTACCTCCTGAGTGTTACCGAGAAAAGATAGTCATGGCTGCACATTCAGGTCATCTTGGGGCTACCATAACTAAGAGGAAAGTCAGAACTGATTTTTGGTGGCCTAGGATGGATTCACAGATTGATATGTTAGTCAAGCAATGTGTGCGATGTAATGCCAGTGACAAGGTTTTGGTTCTAGAAGGTGTGGTAGAATCTCCTGTGTCCCCGCCTGAAAGAGCTTGGCAAACATTGGGGATGGATTTTCTTGGACCCTTCCATGTTCTTCCTGCCAACATGAGGTACTTTCTAGTTCTCGTTGATCATCTGTCCAGGTGGGTTGAGGTTGAGCCCATTAGCATCCCAAATTCCAAAAGTGTCATCAATTGTTTGAACAAAATTTTCCTTAGGGAAGGCTATCCCGAAGAGATTCTAACAGACAACGGCGTTCAATTCGTATCACAGGAAATGAATTTGTTTTTACGATCCTGTGGTATCAAGCATACCAGGACTCCACTTTACCACCCCCAGAGCAACGGTAAAGCAGAGCGGTTTACCAGAGTTGTTGTGGAGTGTGTTCAAGCTGCATTCAGGTCCAAATTGTGTGAGGTACACAGCATGGAGTCTAATAAGACGTATTTAAGGTGAGGGTACAGAGAGCCATCCCAGCTGGCACGGCCAAGACCCAAGCAGTAACTGCCACAGAGGGAATACTCGAAGCAGGACGATCATCAACATTCTAATTTACATCATGCTGACATCACACAATTCCACCAGCATCACATCACCACACAATGTCAAGCGGCAGGCGGGATTACCCGCCATATTCTGTTTACTTCAGGTCTTGCGACAGCGCATGCGCTGTCTAGGCTCAACCTAAAAATGTTGTGTTTCATTATTGAAAATAAATCTCAAATGGAAACCGAGCACTCCATATGAGTGCATGTGTTTTCACAATGTCCATCTCCTCCCACCTGCCCCTAAACCTGTTACTTCCTCTGTCTGCAGATCTATCGTGCAGGAATGTGTGACTTTGTTTTTTCCCTTACTCACCCGCCCTCATGCTGTTTCTGTATCATTTTGTTACTTTTTAAACATTTCATTGAGTTTCATTAGTAAAATTTCACCCACTGAGCCCCTCTCTTTTAAACATAATTTCCAGGCTTCCAGCTTCGGAAACAGAAGTCGCAAATGAGCACACTACAGCTGAAGCAGACACAAACATGTCTGCTCTGGGGGTTGGGCTGACGCAGTTGCTGCTTAGGCGCATTGTTTTCATTTCAGAAATCACTTTTCCAGTCAGAGCCAAATGCAGGCTCATAAACCTTCCTTGGCAGTATATCCCACTCACAGCACTTTTATAACATTACATTAGAGATGAACTTGTAACTTCAGATGTTTTCCAGTCTCCTTCGGTAGAAAAACGAGTAGGGGTGAACAATACACCCGCTGCAATTCCCATTTCATCGCCCCTTTTGGTGGACCGTCAGCCACAGATACTGCAAGTATGTATCCAAAATGTTTTTTTTTTATCCCAGCCCCTCTCACCCAGTAAATCGGAGGGGATGCAACAAACGCCATGCTGCACACTGGCTAGGCCAACACGGAAGGTGTATTTACAATCAACACATTTAATTAGCACTTGAGCACAATAGCTCAATTAGCAATTAAGATATGGGTTTCTCCCGTGAATTCTTTCAAGGAATAAGATCTAGATGGCTTCAGCAATGCATTCCATATTGACAAATCCAATACCTCAGGCATTGCAGAGACTGATTGGCTTTGCCATTGCTTGTTTAAAATCCCATATGCATATACACAGTCATTTTTTGTAATCAAAGGCATCTCGTCTGTATTTACTGAATTTCTCACACTTCAAGTTCTGCTCTCCATTCATCCAGTAACTTAATTATTTGCTCCAATTCCATTCTCCAATGGCCAAAAAGATGAATTTACAAAATTTTAGACTACTGAGAAAAAATACATAATTTATTACATTAAATGTCTGTGTGGCCTGCTTTCTGTAAAACAAACAACACGCAAAGCTATAAAATGGAGACTCTACACAAATCAAATATTTATGTTTAGAATAAAGGAAAATCTATATTAAACAAATTCGAGAAAAGATGATTTAATTAACAAGAGTTATGGAATAAAGAGATCTATTGGCACAGAGATAAAGGCTGATTTTCATTAATGTATACAAGAATCTATAGAGAAACGGGGCCTCTTTGGAACCAAATCAGAGATATCCTATTTTGAATAAACACATTCCTAACTGTATTACTGTAAGAAAGGGAAGTATTAATTGGGGTGGATGGCAGTCCACCTTTAGTAATAAAGTTGCTAACCTGATAAGTTCAGTAAAATATTTCAGTAATTTAAACCTGGGCTCAACCTCTAATAGATATGGTACAGAGTAGACAGGATTATTTCAAACAAAGTGTGTAAAGCAATCAGGAGAACTAAAACAGTTAAAAAGGCGAACACACAACACAATAAAAATCCCAATACAATTCATAAAAATAGAAAAAATGAATAAAAAGATGACACTAAAACACTAAAAAACAAATAAGGGAAACCAGAGATGTGATTTTTTAAAAGATTTAAGCGTAAAAAGCACAAAGAATAAAACAGCGCCCAATGTAAATCAATTGGGATTAGATTGGGACCAAAGTGCAATTTCAATTGTATGACAGAACAAGGCAGAGAAATACTTTGCATGCCTTTACAACATATTTTTTACTCTACATTTTTTTAGAACGCATATGCTTTTACAACGCATGACATTGCCACGCATTGATTATATATATTTATATATATTAAAAAAAAATTTTGTAGGGGGAGACCCTCCTTACCCCCCAACTTACCTTAAAAGCGTTGTAAAGTCATATAGGTGGTAAAAGCATGCATGGTAAAAAATGTGTGGTAAAGGCTGTGTCCCGCAATTTCAGGCCAACCACGATGAAGCCCGGGTTGGCTACACCAAATGGATTGGTCCCAGTGAAAGTCTCATAGTCAAAAGGTTTCAAGTCCAACTTCAGAAGGGTCACTTTTTTGAAGAAAAACTTGAAATTGCTTCTAAGTCCCAATGTCTCACTTTTGAGACAAAACATCCTCCCCAAGCTGAGCACTGCTGAAACTCAAGCTTCCATCATGGAACCGAAGACTGGATATCTCAAGCAGGTTGGTCCTGCTGAAGGCCTGGAGTTTTGGAGACTTGAAGACTTCTTGCTGAATAGTTTCTAAGTCCAAATGCAGAATGAGACTTAATATTTTTCCCAGATGTGCAGGGACCTTTGAGTGGGACAAAGTTGAAATTCAATTTGTTACGTTGAACTGCCCATTCAAAAATATTTTTCTGCAGGTCCCACTGAAGCTCTGGAGGAAAAGTTTACAACTTTCCTCTGGTGTTCAAACAACAACAGTAATATACTTTAAAGGCCCTCAGGACCAGGGGGTGGCAGTGGAGGGGAGGCTACTTAGAGACTCTAAGGGTGTCAAACAGAATCCAACAGCAGGCACCAATCCAGGTCTAGTGGATACATTTATCATTCTGTGGTATACTTCTGTGGTTATATTACCAAATATATAAATTCTAAACATGAAACAGAAATGTTATAAGCAGAAAGGTTCTTGTGGGTTCTTTGAAACTGGAAGTGTGCTAATTGCACTGCTTAAGCAATGTTCACTGTGCTACTTACATAAACTAGGCATTGGACAGTTTTGTTGGGAAGGTATATACAATCATTTATGTTCAGATTGTGAGAATGGGAATTTCACAATAAAAAGTATCGTGAGAGAGACAATTTTCACTCAGACAGCCACTTTTTAATAACACACACAAGAGTTATAGTCCTCACTGGACAACATGATTCTTATCTCCCTCGAAATTAAATTCCTGCTAATCCTTTGTCTGCCACTGCCAGAAACCACCACAACTTGCATGGTGGTCTTAGGCAGTGATATCTAGTGATGGTCACCATGCTCTAAACAGATGACTGTTGGTGGTCAGGCCATCATGCCAAAAGATACTACCATCAGAGCCAGTTGAGGCTGTGGTCAGTGAAAAACGTGTGCTTTCCCCCCCACCTCTAAATGAATCACGTGACCCACAACTTTGTTGGGTTGGTGTATCATGAATTTATGGATGCTCACCGGCTCCACTAAATTCTAAACTACTCCCTTATTTGAAAGCTGGTCAACAGGGCTCTTTAAGAAAAAGGCCTCTTGAAGCTTGTTGTATTTTTGTAGCCACAAAGGAGGTCAGCCAACTGACCCTTGGAGTCCGAATTTTTGTCTTGGGTACAAGTGGCCAGGTCCAGCCCCTCAGGTCCATCAGAGGTCTCAAACAGCAGGTGCAGTTCTTCTTTTGTTCTACATGTCTAAAGAGATTTCTGAGGCAGTACTTTGGTGTGCCACATTTATGGTTGGCACCAGTATGTGGGTATGGGTCATTCACAGGCACTCCCTAACCAATGAGGTAAAATATACAAGGGGCACCGCTACCGCCTTTTTTCAGAAGTTCCTGTTTGTCTCAATGCAAATAGGGACAAAATGCCATGTGCCAGGGCAGTGCCCAGAAAGTCTTCATTCACACTAAACTCGGGCTTTGACAGCGGAGAGTGTGTAAGGGAGGGTACTATAGAAATCACTAGTGTCCTCCCAAATCTAATACTAAAAAATCCAATTTGTAGCAGGCCCTCGACACACAACAAACCAGGAGACAGAAGGCTGGTAGCACAAAAGCAGGGCACTTCAGCAGGCAGAATTGTATGCTGATCCTTTCAAGGGTACAACAGTTTTACATGTGCCTCAAACATTTGAGGAAGGATCTGAAACCGCGCTGTTATCAGGAGGGGCAGCAGCCCCTACTCAGAATGTATAGCTGAGTTCAGTGATGAATGTTCAGCTGAGCTTAGAGGAGTTATACCTACCCATTCAGGTCAATCTGTCAATCTAAGTAGACCAAGCAATTTCACACCTCATTAAAGGCTAGGCAGCTGTTGGAGAGCTAATACAAATTAGCCTCCAGGAGCTTCAGGCAAGGTAAAGGTAACTCTAAAAGTAACTTTTTCTTAATTCTTTTTAAAAATCAGACTTCTCTATTGAATTGGATTTCAATAACTATTAAAACAGCGGCTTAACTATTTTTCTAGCTGGTCCCAAACCTTAGATTGCAATGCTAATATTTAAACTATATTTTGTTTTTCTATATAGGACATTCTGGCTGCCATCGTGAACACAGCTTTAGGGTGCCCTGTCACTCTAGGGACATGAGGACATTAGTTTTCTACATAACCCACTTTGAAATACCAGCTATTCTAGCTGGTGGACTACAAGGCTCATGAGGGGTGACTTATTAATATGAAAATGGAGGACTTTGCCTTCCAAAAAGGGTTGTTTTGACAGGTCGCATTGAAGGTTTTACACTGCAGTTGTCAGGCTACAATGGTAGCCTGAAGATATAATTTGTAGGCTCACTCTGTGGATGGCACAAAAGGTGCTGCAGCCCACAGGTAGCACTTGACGTTCATGCTCTGGGTGCATTTTCTACACCATATACTAAGAACTTGTAAGCAAGATAAAGTGTGCCAATAAGGAATAAGTCAATTTAAACATGCTTAAAGGGGTAGCACTTGCCTTTTATTCCTGTTTAGCAGCGATAACAGTGCACAGAGTTGAACAAAAATAAGGTCCAGAAAAAGGCAAAAAATCTGGGGTGACCGAGCAGAAAAAGGCAGATTTCCTAATATTATGAAACCCCTTGTCCCTGCCATGGGCTCATAAGGACTGTAGAAGTGAAAGGTCAGCTCTTTTTCTTTCCACAAACAGCAACCATGAGGTCTTCATTATGGGCCTGATTATGAGTTTGGAAGTCTTACCGATGTACCGCCGCAGCAGTGGTCTCCCGCCCGACGTATTATGATCTGACCACGGTCTTTCTGACGGCGGTGTATACTTTTCAGATATGTCAATGCTGGTGTGTATATTTTGACTGCAGTGCACACATATGCATGACACATGTGGAAAAATACCTACTACAGGTACTTACCCATTGCTGGAGTCTGGACCATATGTGCCCAGTCCAGTCAATGGGTAAATACGGCAAAAAGGACTTACCTGGATTTCGGAGTCAACAGGGTCGTTTTCTTCGGAGTCAAGATGCTCCTGTGAAGGAGGGGCCTGGAGAAAGAGATCTTTGTGGAAGACTGAAGGGAAAAAAAGGTATGCACCCCAAATCCTTTGATTCTGCCTACTTGAAGCAGGCAGTCCCACCGCCACGGTCGGCTAATCGGAAAGCCAACTCGTAATTCGGATGGCAGTGAAACTCCTCTGTACCGCCTATGACAGCTGCTTTCCCCCGACGGATGTCTAGGCAGTCGGCAAATGGCTGTCGGTGTCGGCGGTGCTCCAGTGGTCTTTCGAACAGCAATCCAACAACATCGTAATACGGCGGATGGATCGCTTAGTCGGCGGTAGTGAATCCAACGCTACAGTGGAGGTGGGACCACCAAACTCGCAATCAGGCACTATGTTAGTCAGGAAAGCCTTATGCAAAAGATTGTAGGTGCAATGAAGTAACTGCGGTACGATCTGCTAATGGAGCTATATGCCTTCTCCAACTTTACAGTGTCTTTAAAAGAGCAGTTAGAGTTTATCTTTACACACATTCTTAGTATCATGGCTCTCCTTCTTTGGGATAACAGAATGTGATCACCAGATTTGTTATGTGCTTGATTATGGTAATTTTACTGTTTGTATACTATGTATATTTTTTTTGCTAGAACCACGATGCTGTAGCGTACATGTGAATAATAATAATAATTATTATGTTATTAATAAGAAGAAGAAAAAGAGGAAGTACAAGAAGAAGAGGAAGAAGAACAAAATAACAACAATAATGATAATATTCAGGATTGTTTTGTCAAAAATAAGTTGCCTTAGTCAGTGGATCTCACAATCTAGGTTTTGTAAGAGTGAGTACATACTGGGCCAGATGTACGACCATTGGATTTAGCACCTCGCAATTTGCGACAAATTGCGAGTCGAGGCGCTAAATCCAATGTACAACAGTGTCAGAGACACTGTTAGCGATTCCCAATGGGGTCGCAAAATGCGAGGCTCATCAATATTCATGAGCCACTCGCAATTTGCGACCCCATTGTGAATGGCCAGCCTCACAGGGATGGTGGCCTGCTGGGGTCTGCAGACCACCATGTCTGTGACTGCTTTTCAATAAAGCAGTTTTTTTTTTAAAATGCAGCCCGTTTTCCTTAAAGGAAAACGGGATACATTTAAAAAAGAAAAAATGAAACATTTTCGTTTCATTTTTTAAGGGCGGGTAGTGGTCCCTGGGACCACTGCCTGCCCTTAAAAAATATTTTCCCCTGCATTCACAAAAATATTTTCCCCTGCATTCACAAAGGGGAAGGGTTCCCCTAGGGACCCCTTCCTGTTTGCGAGTGCTTTACCACCCTTCTGCGACTGTTTTGCGACCGCAATTGCAGTCGCAAAAGAGTCATACATAGCTGGAGGACTCGCTATTAGGAAGGGACTCCCTCGGAACGCGCCTACCTAATAGCGACTCGCTATTCCTATTTTGCGAGTCGCAAAATAGGAATAGTACATGTCCAACTCGTTTTTTGCAGTCGCAAAGGCGTCTGAAACACCTCTGCGACCGCAAAAAACGGTCGGACAACTGGCCCACTATGCCTTAAATCAATATCCTAACAACTTAGCTATCCTGTGGTTTCCAAAATAGTTCAGTTCATAAATATTTGGTTGTACTTCTCAAGCATGCAATTACAAACTCATCAGTCTAATGTTCCCTGAATGCCATTAGTCCACCATTACCATAGATTCACAGATTTTCTTTGGGTATATGAAGAAATAACTTTTCTGGTACAGGAGGAAGAGAAAGCATGGCGCAGTCCACCACACCTAGGGCCAGATGTACTAAGGTTCCTGTTTGCATTTCTTAAATAGCAACTCCGTAGGAATAGCTATTTAAGAAATGCAAAAGGAAATGTACAAAATTTGCGATTCCCTAAATAGCAATTCTAACAGACTAGGAATCGCTATTAGGGAATCGCAAATAGGAAATGCCTTAAGGGGAAAAAGTGAATGGTTTGCATTTCCTAAATTGCGATTTCCTAATAGGAAATCGCAGTTCAAGAAATGCAAAGCCAAGGGTGCCTCTGGGCTTAAGGCCCCCCTGGCATATGTGTGCTTCATGTCACAATAAAAAAATAAATTTTTAATGCATTTTTTTTTTTGTGCATGGTTACCATCGACTTGAAGTCAATGGTAATTGTATTTCCTATATGCCCAATTCGCATTTAGGAAATGCTTTGTACATGTGCTTTAGGAATCGCAAATAGGTAAACCCTATTTGCAATTCGTAAATTGCGGTCACAATTTGCAAATTCTACAATGTAGAAATCGCAAATTGCGACCGGTTTTGGCCCTTTGCACATCTGAAAAGGCCATTTAGCATTTGTTAAAGGGCTGAAATAGCGGTTTCGGCCCGTTAAGAAATGCTAAATGGCTTTATTCATCTGGGCCCTAGACACAGCTTTGTTGTACCTTCCATAGACCCAATGCTAAAAAACTTAATAAGACAATGGGGGTTGGATAACACAGCATAACAAATCTGTTAAAAATGTAATACCTAAAGAAAGCCTCCATCAACTAATGTAGTGCCAGCTTCACAACCAAACTCACTGATTCGACCACCTTTGTTACTGACATGGTTCAAATTTTATAATACAAAAATGGCAAAGCTTTATGTTTCTATTATTTATCATAGTTTTGCGGCAATTGGAATAACCACCATTGATTTGGGAGAGTAATAATGTTATTTCCAATGCCACTGGAAGTGAACACTTTATAAATATTACAGAATTATTTTTATTTCCAGCCTGAGGTGGCAAGCTGATATTAAAGAGCAAATAAGGTGACCCAAATCAGTCTGCGAAGCTGATGCATGTCACAACCATGTAATACCTTGCAATTTACCAAATATAAATAAATGGTCAGTGCACTGAACGTTAACAATAAACAACACATAACTCGTTGAGAAAATATTTTCATTGTCATTGGCAAAACGTATTGGAGACATTCGACAAAGAAAAGTTCACAGTCTTCAACTACATAATATACTGATTTGTATACATACCAAAATTACTGTTCTCACAGTTCATTATTCCTTCTTTGCATGAACTATAACAAAAAAATGAATAATGTCAAATTCATACTTGTGGTAATATATTTTATTATATAATATTTTTTGTATCTACATTTTGAAGATATATTTAATATACCATTATAGAAGGCTTCCGAGGGCTATACAGGTTGTTAAAGGGCTTACATCTGAGTTATATACCTGAGTAGCAGGTGATGGGGGGGGGTCACTTTTGATGGGGCCATCTAGTGACTATAAACACAGTTCTCTTTTCCCAACACCAACAATTACCAACAATGAGTATTCTAGAACACTGCTTTATTGATGAGGTCTGCTTGGGTATTGAGGTATATTTTGGTATCATTCAGAGGTTGGCTACCTCAACAACAGTATGACTTGAGGCAGAAGGCCTATAATGCGGTTAGAAACTTCCACTCACTGAGAATATGATGTCCTAAATTTAAAATGGAAACCAGCCATTATTGGTCCAGTACCACTCCACTGTTTTCAATGGAGCTCTCAACATATCAATGTTCTAACCCATAAAGTTATTTCAATTCTTGAATAAGTGAATGGCAAACAATTAAGCCAATGAGCATAATGAGTGAATAATTATAATGACCTATTGGCATTTTCAACAAAAGATATAGATGTGGAGGTGGTCACACCCGGGATGTCTCATGGTAATTGAGACATTTAAAATGAAAGTACGTTTATAAATATCACACCTCTAGGGGTATGTAAATAAAACAAAAGCGGTTGTTTACTAAGCTTTGTCCAGGTGTTTGCGCAGTGTAAATTTGCACTTGACATGCAGACTTTTTTAATGGTAAATAAGTTGACGCAGTGCCTTGTGTTGTTTTAAGTTGCCTTGTTTAGCTTTGTGCCACTTGCAAAATCTTAGCAGTAACCCACATAATGTTCCACACACAGACAAAAATAGAAACAGGTTGGTTACATTTACTTTATTCCATAACATCTTGAGAAGATGTTTGTGATTGCCCATTGTCAGTATCTTATTACATCCCACTCCTAAAGATAAAATTTGCCAACAACCATAACGCTGCATTTTACCTGATAATAGTACCATGATATAAGGGACAAAGTACACCCTGCTGTAATTATAAGGATATTGCAAGTCACTAAGGAGTTCTATAACCATGTAGAGGAAGGAGGCCGAAGACTGGATTTATCAAAAACGTTTGTAAACCGCATTGCTAAATCTCTCATCAGTTTTGCAATTTAAACACATACACGCTTTGTGAATGTGTGGACAAATAGACATGGGGAAACCTTTTCGACATAAAGCATGAAAATAATTCCAGTGTCAACAGTTGTAGTTGCCTTTGACTTTGTTAAGTAAGCATGGATCCCATCAACGTCACAGTGTTTAATAATGTTCTTTTAGTAAAACATTGGAATGACTTATACAGTTGGAACCAAAGGCAACAAACACATGTCTTCATTTTCTAACGTTTCTTATTTGGATGTACAATTCTGGAAATATACCACTACTGAATTTGAACGTCTTCCCCTCTTCAGGAGTGTAGCAGTCCATCATGTGCTACTGTACCTACTCTTCGAGCAGGGAAGGCAAACTCTGCTCTGTATATAAAGCTCCCAGAATGTAAAAGGAATAGAAGACAGGTGAAGGCAAAGGCAGATTAAGAGCAGAGAGCCATAGATTTCTGTGAAGGACAAGGAGGATCTGATGCTACACGACTGGAGGAGTTTAGTTTACATGGAAAATGCAACAATTAAATGAAACATACACTGGAACTGGAAGCCCCTTGCTCATTCACACCCCCCTCTGGCTACCAGGCAGATCAGGAAGGTTTATCAATAAGTTCATACTTTTAGGTAGGGACTAACCCCCATCTCATTTCAAGATCACCACAGGGGAGGCAGACCACTGGAATTCAAAGGGTGGTTTATGAAATGTTATGGAGTGTCTGGAAGGTGACCTGTTCATTGTTCTCTAAAGGTAGTAGAAGTAAGCAAAAGCGGAGTAAATTTCTGCCACTGAGCATATGGCTTCATAAAGCATTGACAGAACAGAAGGGGACACTCAAATAATTAACCAGATCAGCTGAATTTAAAATAGTTATCAATAGGGCAATTGTAGATGTCACAATCAGATTACCTCACATCATGGACTGAGACCTCTGCCAGATAATAAGACATCTGTCTATTCCAGTTGCAGTGAGGGAATCCTAGAGACCATCCTCAATATTTTTAGATTATTTGATGAAAGTCATGCTACGCTGAGGAAGTGGTGAATGGAGGCGGCTGGCGTTATGCTGGTGTGGCTTGTTCACATGGAGGAGCCTTTCTGCATATTGCACGCCTCTGCCCATATCCAATAGAACATAACTCTGGCGAATGGCAAACTCTGAGATTGCATTAGCCCCTGAACCAGTGCGGGCCTGTTTGTGAGTATTAATGGTGACCACTCAGGTCCGTTGATGCCCCTGCCAATTCTGCCCCTGCTGTTGTTGCTGTCATGGAAAGACAGCATGGTGTGCAAAGGCTGGGGGTGAAATTAAGCTAGACCCCCCTGATTTGCTGACTGGCCAGCCTACAGCTAGTTCTTTGTTTGTTCTCCCTTTGTTGTTAGCCGCTGGTGGTGGTGGAAATGGCCAGAGCCCAGTCCGGTAGCTAGATTTCAGTTCTTTTACCCGGAGCCATTTGAATATCTATTGTAGCTCGCACTGGGAACTTCCTATAAGGCTGGTGTGGTTGTGGTGCTTGATGGGCTACAGCGGTCAAAGTCCTTAATCAGATCTTGCCAGCTATCCAAAGTTGAGTAATCCTTTGGACCTATAAGCTTTGGTAAAAGCTCACTTTTCTCTTTTGATCCCATATGAGTATATAAAGAAGTAACATGACAGTACGGACGCTCCGTTCAAGTAGACTGATTCACGGAAGGGCTTGTAAAAAAAAAAAAAAAAAGTTAAATCCCCTCAGCAATAAGGATGCACATTTAAATTTCTTGAAGGGTTTGAACCCTATTTGCTCCTTTATTCAAAAAGAGAATGGGGAGCGTGGTGACATTAATCCAAAGTCAGGGGCGTCCTCTGTTTGCTGAAAGACATCACAAAATTTGCTTCTCTGTCTCCCCTGCCTCAGATAGTTATGAATGCTATGAATCTAGTGTCTAGGGAGGACTATAAACATCATAATGAGGATTTTACTTTACCTGATGTTGACGTTGATTTGAGAAACCACTCGTCAAATGAGCTAAACCTCCATGCAACTCCTTCAGGCCAACCACAGAAAACAGGGGGCCTGATTCACAGAACTAACTTACGTCAAAAACGTAAACTTACTACCATTTTGGTATTCACAGAATGCACTTACTCATTTTGGTATTCACAGAAGGCACTTACTTACTCATTTTGAGTAACTTACTCATTTTAGTAATCTCATTCATTTTGGTATTCACAGAAGGCACTTACTCATTGATGAGTAGGTGCCTTCTGTGAATACCAAAATGAGTAAGTTACACAAAATGAGTAAGTTACACAAAATGAGTAAGTTACACAAAATGAGTTACACAAAATGAGTAAGTTACACAAAATGAGTAAGTTACACAAAATGAGTTACACAAAATGAGTAAGTTACACAAAATGAGTAAGTTACACAAAATGAGTTACACAAAATGAGTAAGTTACACAAAATGAGTAAGTTACACAAAATGAGTTACACAAAATGAGTAAGTTACACAAAATGAGTTACACAAAATGAGTAAGTTACACAAAATTAGTTACACAAAATGAGTAAGTTACACAAAATGAGTAAGTTACACAAAATGAGTTACACAAAATGAGTAAGTTACACAAAATGAGTTACACAAAATGAGTAAGTTACACAAAATGAGTAAGTAAGTGCCTTCTGTGAATACCAAAATGAGTAAGTGCCTTCTGTGAATACCAAAATGAGTAAGTGCATTCGGTGAATACCAAAATGGTAGTAAGTTTACGTTTTTGACGTAAGTTAGTTCTGTGAATCAGGCCCAGGATTGAAGCTTTAGAACAGCACGACTACGGAACTATCTTCTGGTGCCTCACAGAAGTCTGCCACCCCTGATTTGGAATTACTCTGGAATCTGTCCTGCAACCTCCCTGGTCAATATGTTTAAGTTTCTGAATCTCTTAAGTGCTTGGAAAGAATTTTATGGTCCATCTTAGGCCTACTAGAAAAACAGTAAATAACACAGACCACTTTAAGAAACCTTATATACGATCTTGAAGGTTCTGGTAGGACTAAAGTGAGAGGAGGACTCTTTAAATCAGGTTACACACTTGGCAATCAATGAGAGGAAAGGAAGCAATTATTTCTACTTAGGTGCAGAGGTTCTCCACCCCTATCCTCGGGCAAAGTTTGGATCTAACGCCTGTGGGTTACAATTTGGTAAATTGTTGTGCCAGGGGGTAGATGCTTCCCTCCAGTCCCTGCAGGCAAAAGGCATGCATAACAAATGTGGTACCCAAGCTGGCAAACCACAAATTAAGAAGCTTTCTGGGATCATTAAGAAACAGCAGAATGAGGAAAGTTCTGTTTATTTTGTAAAAATTCTTTTTAATCTTGGTTTCCCAAACCCAGGAGCACCGAGCTCTCCGGAAAGGCTTCTTGTTCAGGGACTGACACTTTTCCCATTTTTAGGTTTAGAGAATTTGCTAAAGGAATCTTGGCTGATGCTCCTGTGCCTGTTCAACCCAAAGAGAAGACCAAAGTACAAAAACGCTCAATCTGGAAAAAGAATAAACAAAGATTTAAAGAAAAAAAAGCCCCCCAAAAAACGTTATTTTCAAGAAAGTAGTGATGCTGCCTCCGAGGGGGATATGATGAATAAAACAGTTTTGACAATAGAAATGACTCAAGGGTTAATAATGTTCACCCCTCAAAGAATGAATTGCCTCCCATGAATCCCTTGGCTGAAGAGGAGATGACATACTTGCTGCTGCTCATATTTCTCCCCCCTCCTCTAATCCATGGTTAACTAAACTTAATACAGCTGCTGAACCTTTTTGTTCTGATCCACTTGATAATACAAATATTGAATGGGCAGGTGGAAATGATGCTTCTCTCCCTTCTCTGACTGTAGTTACTTCTACATTGGATTTTGTAACCTTATTTGATCAAAATCTAATTTTGAATCACTCATAATTATTATCATCTTTCGTGAATATTGAGAATTTGAAGATGATCGAATGTAGTGATATTTCCCCTGTTAACCCGACTGTTTTCTCCTTTGGTGAGTAAAGCACGGGTTTTGTTTCAGTCCAAAGTAGTTGCAAATCTGGCTCTGCAAAATAGTGACTTCTTTCAATGTAGTGGGATTGATGTAATTCCAGTACACTGGGAGGATAAAAGTTATAAACTACAGTATAAAAACTTGAATAGCTCTCTCCTGGAGTGCTATCCCTTGGCTTTGAACGAGGTATCTGACAAAAATCCAGAGCTTCTACAGGTCTTGGTAGTGAATGGAGGGAGATGTGTGGTTAATTGTGGTACCATGGGGTCCAGGCCTCCTCTTCCTATAATTGAGCATGATTGATTTAAATGGAATTGGTTGGCCGTTACACTTAATGGTGCCCATACATAGGGCCCAATGTTTAAATCTTATAGTTATTAATAGCCTAACAGTGGTCCCCTGGAATGCAGCCGGTTAACTGAATAAACCTGAGAAACTGGAATTTTAAAATAGCTTGAAGGCTGATGTAATCTGCATCCAAGAAACCTGGACCTTGTTCTAGAAGGATATTTTGTTTTAAGCTGTAATGCCGCCCCATCTAGAAAAGGGCATGCAAAGGAGGGATACCTATTCACTTAAATTATAATTTTAAATGGAATTACAATAGTATTGTGGATATTTACATTCTTTTCTAGGCTGTAAACATTATCCCAATCTTGGGTGAGAGCACAAGGAATCCCATTTTAGTTGTAAATGCTTATATTCCCCCAGATTCACATCATAATAAATTGCTACATGACCTTTTCGCCTTTAGAGGCGAGGTTATGGGTTAGAGGGGTGAACCCCTGGCTATCTTAGTTGGAGATTTAAATTGTAAGGTTTCTAACTACTCTATCAGCTTGTTTGCTGACGTTGAAAGAGAAGAAGTGTTACATATTCCCCCAACCCACTTCCCGTCAAAAGTAAAAACAGATAAGACAGGACAATTACTCATTGGCCTACTAAGAAAAATCACTGTTATTTTTTTTTTTTTACTTTCTTTATTGCACATTTTATAAAAAATACATCCCCAACATTCCCCACCCCCACCCCCACCCTCACCTGATCCAAACCAAACCAACAGAAATGAAACAATTTCGTCATTTAGGGAGAAAGCATACATTGATAACACCACAGTAAATAAATTGGTCCTGATATGTAATTAACCCACCAGTTCATATTCATATCAAATCCCCCTATACATTACTGGTACCAGGTTAAAAAAAACCCTGACTGTGTCCCCTTGGAGGCACCAGATCCAACCCTCTCCTATCCCGCGCCCGTCGTTGCTCCCTGGTGCTCTCTAGACTCGCCACCCCCGTCGAAGATTTGCTCATCTATCTCATTGATCCAGATGCTCAGGGGTGCCCAAATTTCCATGCCTCTTTTCTGCGCTCGTCGCCCTGTCCGGGCATATACTGCCGACTCTAATCGATTAACTGCCGAGAGTCTACCCATCCACTGTTGGCTAGTTGGTGGAACTGGGTCCAGCCAACAAGTGGCCAGACAGAGCCTTAATACTGTCATGGCGATGAATACAAATACCTGAGTATGCCATGGAGCTTCTACGTCACCCACCCCTAGCACAATTACCTGGGGAGAAATTACTATTTGGTGCCCCAGCCGTGTTTCAAGCATACTACAGATATCCCTTTTAAGAGTATCAAGGCTGGGGCAGGATGCAAACATATGAACAATATCGGGGAGGGCAGTGTGAACCGGCAGAGCCCCCCCCCCACTTTGCTTACTTAGCAGGGGTGATGTAGAGATTAAACCAGGTTTTGAAGCATTGCATCTGCAGGTTGGATGCTATAAAAGAGGGCTGAGCTAAATGCAGGGTCTTCACATCTCCCCGTTCCAACCTGCATAAGTCCATGCCAGCGATCCATCTGCTTAGCTAGATCATCAACCAATACCTCTTTCAATAGCTTATAAACAATACCCAATGATGGTGCAGCTTTCAGCAGCAAATCAATCAGTGCAACCCTTGCAAAACCACATCTTCCACCCACCTTTTTGACAAGGAAGTCCGTATTTGTAGGTACCTGAAAAATTGCCTGTTCTCTATACCAAACTTATCCTTAATTGCTTCAAAAGACAAGATCCCACCATCATCCATAAGATCCTCAAAATTCCTCAACCCCAATTCTTCCCAGCATTTCATATATTCATCTTTAAAAATATCTGGGAGCGTGCCATTATTGTACAAGGGGGTATAAGCATTGACACGGCCTAACCCAAATTTTTTCCGGACGGCTGTCCATACCCTAAACACACAAATCGCAGTTTTAAACCTGACCCTTTTAAAATAGTCAAACTCAGTATGGCGTAAAAGGCAGCCTCTAGCTTCAGTTCCCAATAGTAAATCATATATCGAGATAGGAGCCATCCCCTCTGCACCTATTTCCCCCTCCACTCTTAATAAAACTGCCATTTGCTTTAGTATCGATGCCCAATAATATAACTGGAAATTAGGAACAGCCCAGCCACCTCGTTCCCTCGGGAGAGTCAGAAACTTTAGAGCTCTCCTGGGGCGCAGGTAGGCCCACAAAAATCTGGGGACCGGCTGGTTTAAAGTCCTAAACCAGCAGCCTTACATCTCCAATGCGATAGCCCTAGAAAAGTACAGAATTTTAGGCAAAAATAGCATTTTAACCACATTGCTTCTCCTGATCAGTGTGAGTTTTAAATTATTCATTCTGGCAAATTCTGCCTTAAATTTCTCAAATAGCGGACCCAAATTTATTTCGACAATTTTCTCAACGTCAGCCATTATTTCCACCACGAGGTACACCGCATGCAGAACTACTCGACTACCGTTCAGATGCACCAACCTATTAACAACGATCTGTGTCTTGTTTTGATTTAGCAAGTACCCTGAGATATGCCCAAACAGGGCAGCTTCTTTTTCAATTTCTATTAGGGCGCCCGCTGGGTCGGGAGTAGTAATCGCTAGATCTTTGGCATATGCTAAAATCTTTGTTTCCCCCCTTATTGTGCATAGATAAAATAATGCTATTCCCTTCGATCTTCCTAATTAAGGGGTCAATGTACAGGGCAAACAATAAGGGAGAGCAGGGGCACCCCTGTTGTGTACCACAGCCAACTGCAACCAAGTCGGACATTCATCCCATTACTGATATTCTAGCGACTGGATTATGATACAGCGTCTGAATCAGCCACGGTCCGTGCAGGTAACAGCGGTGGGGCCGTGTTAAAGGGGATTTCAAAAAGGACGATGCCGAGGGAAAATTAATTATTTATTTAATTTTCCCTCTTCATCGTCACTCGAAATCACCCCTTACTTGGCCCCACCGCCCCACCGCTGTTCCCTGCATGGACAGCGGCTGGTCTGAATAGCGTTAATAAAGCCCCTGCCGAAGCTTTTGTTATCCAATATTGCCCATAAAAAGGGCCAGGAGACCCTATCAAATGCTTTCTCTGCATCTAGCAGGATTAAAACCATAGGGTCTCCGGCGATCTTTGAGGCATCAAATAAAGCAATTGCCCGCCGGATGTGATCAATTGTGCTGCGGCCTGGGACAAAACCATGCTGAACCGGGGAGACAAGTTTCTTGATAACCCCCGCCAGTCGCGTAGCTAAAATTTTAGCATAAATCTTGACATCGCTATTAAACAGCGTGATTGGGTGGTATGAACCGAGTTCGTTAGCCGGCTTGCCCTTCTTGGGGAACACGACTATATTAGCAAATCTCCATGAGTCTGGAGCCAACTCACCTGATTGTGACTCCAAGAAAACCTCTCTCATAAATTCCTGAAGACAGGGGGCAAGCACCTTATAGAGTTCTCCCGGAATTGAGTCGGTTCCGACCGCCTTCCCTGTCGGGAGTGACTAAATTGCCCTAGTTACTTCTTCTTCCAAAATTGGGGCCTCCAGTAGCTCCCTCTCCTCCAAAGATAGACTTTCCCCAGGTAAGCCCACCAAATATTCGTCTATTTCTCTTTTCCCATAGTGAGCCTCCTCAGTGTACAACTGCTGGTAGAACCTCTGAAATGATGAGCGTATAGCTGTTGGATCAGAGATTGGACCATAAATCGGATCCTTAATTTCCTTGATCCCCCCTGAATTATCCGCTGTCTTGTACGCATCGATAGTAGGTGCCCCACCCTTTTATTGCACTCGTAAATCTTACTTCGCCAGGCCATGTATTTCCCTGCAGATTTCTTTGATGAGATATCGAGTATTGCAGACTTCACCACTGCTACTCTTAATTGGGCCTTATCGATATCTTCCCCTCCTGCGATTGCTCCCACCAACTGCCTTTCTGCCTCCAGTAATTTTCCATATAGTTCCTGTACAAATGTTTTCTCCTTTTTCTGAGATGCCCAGCCATATCTAGAAGTCTCACCCCTTATCCCCGCCTTGAGGGCATCCCAAACCACGTTGAGCCGGGCACTTCCTTTGTTCTCTGCTATAAACCTAGGGATCCAAATCTTCATATGTTTAATGAATTCCTCATCATACAGCAGAGCCCTTTCAAATGTCCAGCGAGGGATCGGGGACAGGTTAGCCTGTATTGCAATTTCCAGTACCAGCGGATTGTGATCGGACATGACTCTGGGGAATTTATATATTCGACTTAGCTGCGCCATCTCCTGGGATACAAAGAACTAGTCGAGCCTGGCATGCACCCGGTGAGATGCGGAAAAAAAAGTGTACCCGGATCCTGCGGTTCTTGCATAGACCAAACGTCAAATAGCCCATGCATCATGCATAAATGTGTTAAGGATTTAAAAACCTTGGGTTTACGGCATTGATACGATATTCCCCCTACCTTACCCCCTCTCCCTCCAGGGTTAATGTTTATGTTAAAATCTCCACAGATTATAAGGGGGAGCGACCACCCAACTAGCTCTATATTAAGCCACTCAAATAAAGCAGGGTCATCCAACACTGAGTCGTACACCGAGCACAGCGTGAAAGAATTATTATTGGTACAGCATTGTGTAATCACCCATCTGCCCATTTTGTCCGCACTAGAGCGTGGGAACCTAGCGCTTCCCTTTTGTGCCATAATAGCTACCCCCGTGTACGAGTCCCCTGCAACGTACTAGAGACAAATTGGTAGCCAGTCAACTCCACCACCTCCCGTCTGCTTGCTTCTATGTGTGTGTCCTGGAGGCACACTATGTCTGCTTTTAGCTGTTGTATATTTTCGTTGACCCTTCGTTTCTTTAATTTAAGGGGGTTGTTTAAGCCACAAATATTATTAGAGGCAATCCTTAGCTAACCCATCTACACAGGAGATCAATACCAGTTTGTGCATATTGGCCATGTTGAGCGTCACCTTCTCCCAGAAAAGCCCTTTTTGGAACAGTCGCCCCACCCCACACCCGCCCCCAACCCTTCCCCCTCTCCCCCCCTTAACCAGGCAAAATAGGTCCAAGGATCCTTGTGATGCCTCCTGCATCCTGCTGCCACCCCACGCCACCTTCCTCAGCCCTAATATACCTGCAGTACTAAACTCCGGTGTAAAGCAATCTAAAGAAAAAAATCAAAAAGAGTAAAAAGAAAAAACAAACAGAAGCCCTGTCCCCAAACCTCCCCTTTCTGCAAACCATGCCCCCCCTATTTCCCTCCACCCGAGATTTCCTGTAAGAACTCCTGAGCCTGTATATCCGAAGAGGACACCCTTGGATGCCCTTTAAAGATAACCTTAAGGCAAGCAGGACTCAATAGGAACACTTCACAACCAAGCTTCTGAAAAGGCGCAATCAATTGCCGCAGTCTTCACCTTCTCTCCACAGTTATATGACAGAAGTCTGGCCTTACAAAAAAAGTGTCCCCATCAGCAGAGCGCCTGGCCTCGGATCTTGCCTTTTCAAACACTGCCTGTCGCAAGAGGAAGTTCCCAAAGAAGATCAATATGGCCCTAGGTTTCTCATTAGGATCAGTTTGACCCCTTTTCTTTTTTATCATAAGTGGAAACCGATGTACTTTCTGCACCTCAGATTATTCCACCACTAGCGGTTCTCGAAGTCCTCTAATTGCCACATAACATCTGTCATCCGGGTTTCGTTTGAGGAGACTTGCCGCCCCATAGCCTCGGCCCCGGCCTCCAGTACTACTATCTGTTCTTCCAGCATAGTTGTGCGTTCTGATATTTCGGTGCATGTTTTGCTGACCTTACGAATAGCCCCTTGAAGTTTTTTAGTTGCTAAGTGAGCCCTCTTATTCTACAGCCGTGCTTCACCTTGCATTTGCTTTAATGTGGAGTAGATTAACCCCATCGAGGGGGGAGGTTCTGATGTTGACTCTGTCTTGGGGAATAGCTTTGATATTTCTTGTGGTATTCCATCTGCTGCTGACCACCCATCCTCCTGCAGAAAATGAGTGGCTGAATAGTCCCATTTCAGCTGATTAGTCATACTCTGATCAGATTCAGACCCCCTTTTCTCAGACCTCCTTCTCCCGGTGCTCTTCCTCCTTTTTTGTGAGACTGCTCGTTTTTGGATAGCTGGTTTGGCCAAGGAGCTATCTGAGTTACCTTCGGAATTGCTCAATTCTGAATCGCCATCTGAGTGTATTTCGCTTGCACTAAATATCTCAGAATCATCGGTGAGGGAAAACAAAATTCTCCCCTTCCGGGGTTCCCCCAGCCTTGGAGCATGCCTGACTAATGCTCGCTTCTGGCCTCACAATCGGGCTCCCCAAAACTAAGCCCCCCCCCCTGTTGAGCCTGAATTTGTTGAGCAGCTAGGGCATTGTCCCCTCCCCACCCATCCGCAGAGTTACTTAGCGGCAAGCTCAGAACATTCAAAACGATACCTGCCCCCTTAGAGCGATCTGTCAAAGTCAAAGGTCCTGTACTCATGCCATTAGCAGAGAAAATACCACCATCGCTATCGCCAGCTATCTGCTGCCTCTCAGCCGCCACCTCCGTGGGTGTTACTTTCTTATTACCCGCAGGAGCCCGTCCGTAGAACATTCGGGGATTACAGACTGTTTCGCTCTCACCACTTCCTCGTTGGGACGCTGCTCCTTCGGTTTCGCTTTGCCGGCTGCCTCCTCCTCTTCCTGTCCCACCGCAGGGGGAGTAGCGTTCTCCGTCTTCCGTCCGGCCAGCGTCTTCCGGGCTGGTAGAGCTCCTCGTGATCCCACAGACACTCCAGCCTATGCACAATCCTTGGGAGGCTTGGTTTGTTTGGGAGGCATCCCAAACCGGTTTATCAGCTGTCCGCCTCGTCCACGACCACTAAGCACCTTCAGCACGGTGCGGACCAGCAAAAGTGTAAGTTGCCTTACTCCGATGGTCCCTTGAAGTATCCGTCTTGAACTAGCTGTCCAAAGTTGCCCGATTCCTTGGTGGAGTATCAACAATGCATACCATTATTTGCCAGAGTTTTACACCATGATAATAACACACCAGCTGGGGTGAGCGGCTTCCGCAACAATTACACATCCGCCATCTTGCCTGTGTGATTTTAAATGGTAGATTTCTGTTTCTACTCTTATATCTGAATTGGAAAATATAGACAGCCCGCTTAGTGCTCATAGAACTCTAGAAATGTCTCTAGAGGTCAGTATGCCATCAGTGGGGTTGTGGAAATTTGATTGAACTAATTCCAAGTTTAATAAGAACTCTGGTAGAATGCAGTGGATCCCCGTCAGGATTTCTAACCTAAAAGAGCTATTGGAAAGGGCAGTTAATGACATAGGCCTCTGGAAAGCTGATGTATGTTGCTTCTTTTGTAAATTTATGAAGCAGATTATTAGTAAAGACTATCAGCAACCTCTGACCCTGCTCGCAGGCAGGTCGCTCCGCACGCTGCTGCACGGCTCTGCCTGCATTGTTTTTGCTTAATCCTGTACTTTTCCCCTGTGCTAACTTGCTTTCTTGCCCAGACTTGTTTTTATTCCCCTGTGCCTAACTTGCTTTCTTGCCCAGACTTGTTTTTATTCCCCTGTGCCTAACTTGCTTTCTTGCCCAGACTTGTTTTTATTCCCGTGCCTAACTTGCTTTCTTGCCCAGACTTGTTTTTTTCCCCTGTGCCTAACTTGCTTTCTTGCCCAGACTTATTTTTATTCCCCTGTGCCTAACTTGCTTTCTTGCCCAGACTTGTTTTTATTCCCCTGTGCCTAACTTGCTTTCTTGCCCAGACTTGTTTTTATCCCCCTGTGCCTAACTTGCTTTCTTGCCCAGACTTGTTTTTATTCCCCTGTGCCTAACTTGCTTTCTTGCTCAGACTTGTTTTTATTCCCCTGTGCCTAACTTGCTTTCTTGCCCTGAATTGTTTTTTTCCCCCTGTGCCTAACTTGCTTTCTTGCCCAGACTTATTTTTATTCCCCTGTGCCTAACTTTCTTTCTTGCCCAGACTTGTTTTTATTCCCCTGTGCCTAACTTGCTTTCTTGCCCAGACTTGTTTTTATTCCCCTGTGCCTAACTTGCTTTCTTGCCCAGACTTGTTTTTATTCCCCTGTGCCTAACTTTCTTTCTTGCCCAGACTTGTTTTTATTCCCGTGCCTAACTTGCTTTCTTGCCCAGACTTGTTTTTATTCCCCTGTGCCTAACTTGCTTTCTTGCCCAGACTTGTTTTTATTTCCCTGTGCCTAACTTGCTTTCTTGCCCAGACTTGTTTTTATCCCCCTGTGCCTAACTTGCTTTCTTGCCCAGACTTGTTTTTATTCCCCTGTGCCTAACTTGCTTTCTTGCCCAGACTTGTTTTTATTCCTCTGTGCGTGTACTTGTTTTCTTGCCTAAACTTGTTTTTCCTTCCCGCGCCCAGTTCTCCCGCGGCCCCCGCCCTTTTTTCCCGCCGCTGCGTCCCCGCCCCCCTGTAATCCCATTCGCCGCCCCGCTCCCGCCTCCCAGCTGCTCCTCCCTCCCACATCCCCTCATATGGAGGCCGCCCAGCGGTGAAAGGAGCGACCTCTGACCCTGCTCGCAGGCAGGTCGCTCCCCACGCTGCTGCACAGCTCTGCCTGCATTGTTTTTGCCTAATCCTGTACTTTTCCCCTGTGCCTAACTTGCTTTCTTGCCCAGACTTGTTTTTTTCCCCCTGTGCCTAACTTGCTTTCTTGCCCAGACTTGTTTTTATTCCCCTGTGCCTAACTTGCTTTCTTGCCCAGACTTGTTTTTATTCCCCTGTGCCTAACTTGCTTTCTTGCCCAGACTTGTTTTTATCCCACTGTGCCTAACTTGCTTTCTTGCCCAGACTTGTTTTCATCCCCCTGTTCCTAACTTGCTTTCTTGCCCAGACTTGTTTTTATTCCCGTGCCTAACTTGCTTTCTTGCCCAGACTTGTTTTTATTCCTCTGTGCGTGTACTTGTTTTCTTGCCTAAACTTGTTTTTCCTTCCCGCGCCCAGTTCTCCCGCGGCCCCCGCCCGTTTTTCCCGCCACTGCGTCCCTGCGGCCCGCTTCCCTGTAATCCCATTCGCCACCCCGCTCCCGCCTCCCAGCTGCTCTTCCCTCCCACATCCCCTCATATGGAGGCCGCGCAGTGGCTGCGCAGCTGACGCGTGCAGCGGGCGCGCCTAAGGCAAGCCCGTCTGCGCCCGTCCGCGCCCAGCGCCAGGACCCCTGGACCCCGCGAACGCCAGGACGCCCGACACCGCTACAATGCCAGATCCCTCCACGCACTCAACACCGGACGATCACACGCCTGCTTCCTGGCCGCCCCGAAGCGCACCCACAGAGCTTTCACCTGCCGGAACTGCAGCTTCACAAGCATCCACCCGACCATGCCGCCGACCAGGAAAGAACCCAACCACCTCAGATGCATCCTTCTCAACACCCGCTCTGCCCGCAAACACGCCGTTGAACTCTGGGACCTACTCGACTCAACCTCCCCAGACGTCGCCTTCCTGACGGAGACCTGGCTGAACCCCGCCTCGGCACCCGACATAGCCATAGCCATCCCGGAAGGCTACAAGATCACCCGCAGGGACCGCACCAACGGAGCAGGAGGAGGAATCGCCATTGTCCACAGGAACACTCTCAGAGTCTCGACCAACACCTACGACACCCTCAGCACCGCCGAACACCTGCACTTCCAGATCCACACCGATCCCAACACCACCCTCAGAGGAACCCTCGTCTACAGACCCGCCGGACCCTGACCACAGTTCAGCGACTCCATCGCCGACTTCGTCAGCACACACGCCCTCGCCTCCACGGACTACATCCTCCTCGGGGACCTGAACTTCCACCTCGAGAACAACAACGACACCAACTCCACCACCCTGATCGACAACCTAGCCAACCTCGGACTCAGACAACTCGTCACAACACCCACCCACTCCACCGGTCACACGCTTGACCCCATCTTCTCCGCAAGCCCCCACGTCTCCTTCAACCACACCACCGAACTCCACTGGACCGACCATCGCTGCATCCACTTCACCTTCAAGAAACCCACCACGCACCACCGCACCCAACAGATGCCCCGCCACGGCTGGAGCAAAGTCACCGAAGACCAGCTAACCACCACCCTCGCCCAGAGCCCACCCGCCGACCCCACCGACCCCGACACCGCCGCCCGAAACCTCAGACAGTGGATCAATGACTGCGCCAACACCCTCACCCCGATCAAGAAACCCTCCAACAGTCACACCAACAAGAAAGCCAGCTGGTTCACTGAAGACCTCCGGGCCTCCAAGCAAACCTGCCGAAAGCTGGAGAAGATCTGGCTCCGTGAACGAACACCGGACAGCCACGCAGCCCACAAGAACGCCACCCGCAGACACCATCAGCTCATCAGATCCGCCAAAAGGGCCTCCTTCAAAGACCGCCTAGACAACAACACGCACAACAGCAAAGAGCTCTTCAACATCGTGAAGGAACTCTCCAACCCCAGCTCCAACACCAATGACGTCCCACCCTCGCAAGACCTGTGCGACTCGCTGGCCACCTTCTTCCACCGCAAGATCGCAGACATCCATGACAGCTTCAACACCACGACCGCCCAGACAACCACTGAGACCTCCGCCCCCACGACCACCATCCGCACCAACCGCCTGCTCTCCTGGACCAACATCAACGACGACGACACCATCAAGATCATGAACACCATCCACTCCGGATCTCCGTCAGACCCATGCCCACACCACATCTTCAACAAAGCCAGCACAGCCATCGCACCCCATCTCCGGATTGTCATCAACACCTCCTTCGAGACAGCAACCTTCCCGGAGAGCTGGAAGCACGCCGAGAACAACGCCTTACTCAAGAAACCCAAGGCAGACCCCAAGGACCTCAAGAACTTCCGGCCCATCTCCCTGCTCCCGTTCCCGGCAAAGGTCATCGAGAAGACCGCCAACAAACAACTGACCTGCTACCTCGAGGAGAACAACATCCTGGACCCTTCCCAGTCCGGGTTCCGCAGCAACCACAGCACTGAGACTGCCCTCATCGCCGCCACCAATGACATCAAGTCCCTGCTGGACAACGGAGAAACGGCGGCCCTCATCCTCCTGGACCTGTCAGCCGCCTTCGACACGGTCTGCCACCACACACTACGAACACGCCTCCACAACGCCGGGATCCAAGAGAAGGCCCTGGACTGGACCACCTCCTTCCTCTCCGGCAGAACACAGAGCGTCCGCCTTCCCCCCTCCCGCTCCGAAGCCACCGAGATCATCTGCGGCGTACCCCAGGGCTCTTCCCTCAGCCCAACTCTGTTTAACATCTACATTGCACCGCTCGCCCACGTCGCCCGTCGGCACGACCTCAACATCATCTCCTACGCCGATGACACCCAGCTGATTCTCTCCCTCACCAAGGACCCCCACACCGCCAAAACCAACCTTCACGAAGGAATGAAGGCCGTCGCTGAATGGATGAGGAACAGCCGACTGAAGCTGAACTCGGACAAGATGGAGGTCCTCATCCTCGGATCCACCCCTTCGGCCTGGGACGACTCCTGGTGGCCGACCGCACTGGGAACCGCCCCAACACCCACCGACCACGCACGCAACCTAGGGGTCATCCTCGACTCCACCCTCTCCATGACTAAACAGGTCAACGCCGTCTCCTCCGCCTGCTTCGACACCCTCCGCATGCTCCGCAGGATCTACAAGTGGATCACCACTGAAACAAGAAGAACGGTCACCCAGGCCCTCGTCAGCAGCAGGTTGGACTACGGAAACGTCCTCTACGCAGGAGCCTCGGCCAAACTCCTGAGACGACTCCAACGCATCCAGAACGCCTCTGCATGCCTGATCCTCGACATCCCTCGCCGCAGCCACATCACACCCCACCTGAGAGACCTGCACTGGCTCCCGGTCAACAAGAGGATAACCTTCAAACTCCTCACCCACGCACAAAAGGCACTCCACAACACCGGACCAACGTACCTCAACAGACGACTCAGCTTCTACACCCCCACCCGCCAGCTCCGCTCCGCCGACCTCACCCTCGCCACTGTCCCCCGCTTCCGAAGAGCGACCTCCGGTGGCAGATCGTTCTCCCACCTCGCCGCCAAGACCTGGAACACCCTCCCCATCCACCTACGGCAGACCCAAGACCTGCTGACCTTCAGAAAACTCCTCAAGACCTGGCTTTTCGAGCAGTAGCAGCATTCCCCACCCCACCCCAGCGCCTTGAGACCCTCACGGGTGAGTAGTGCGCTTTACAAATGATATGATTGATTGATATCCCTACTAAATAGTCTCATAAACCTTTGTTCTTTCCTCTCCTCACTATGAATAAAGAAATAAATAGATTAACTAGTATTCAATGCATCTCTTTCTCATAGGAAAGAGATAGACTGATAACCTTACTGAAGAGGAGAAGTTGTTTAAAGATTAGTTTGAAAAAACAGATTTCGGAATGTGTTGGGGGTATTGATTTAAGAGAAGCCGCATTTAGGAAGTATATGAGAAACGTTTAGGAAACTATTGTGGCCTATTGTGGGTCAAGAGTGAGTGAGGATATATCGGGGAGTTTTATCATGGAATTATATGTGGATAATCCAGGAGTTGAATTCCATACTAGAGATCTCCAATGGTTGTGAGTTGGTAACATCTAGTTATGGCCCTCCCTCTATAGACGAGATCAAGGCCTCAATCTGTGTGATGCGGCCATCTGGTGCAATGGGCCCAGATGCAGTCCCGATCTCAGTCATAAAAAGGAAAAACATTGGGCAAAGATACTACCCCTGGTCTTTGAATACTGTTATACCAACTCTACACTGCTTTCATCTTGGACTTGAAGCGTCATTGTATAAAAAGAGTGACCGCAATCTGACTATTAACTACTGACAAATCGCACTGTTAGATGCTGAGGGCAAGGTTTTTACTAGGTGCTTACTAGAGCAACTTAACACCTGGGTTGAGGATAACATGATTATTCCGCTAGACTAATCAGGCTTCAGAAAAAAGCACGGCACTATAGATAATATTGCAGCTTTGCAACCTATTTCTGAAAAATATGTGTCTATTAGAGGCTCCTCAGTATAGGCCGTCTTCATTGATTTTTCCGCAGCTTTTGATAAAGTTGATCGTCCAACTGTGCAAAATTTTGTCTAAACTCAGCAGCCTGGAACCCTATTGCATCTAATTATTGCCCTACACTCCTCTACCTGGTGTCAGGTAATGTTAGGGGGATACTGGGGGCTATCTGCGGCTATTCCAACAAAGAACGGCCTGAAGCAGGGATGTCTGCTTGCACCGTTGTTATTTTCTCTTCATATATTCGACCTACCTAGTCTTTTATGTGAATAGTCAGGTTGCCCCCCAAATAATCAAGAGCCGCTCAGTGACCTGTTTGTTATGCAGATGACATAGTAATCCTTGATTCAACCCGTACAGGTTTAAATAGTCGTCTTGCTGCATTACAACAGTATTCTGAATCACACTTTTGAAAAACAATTCTCCAAAAACTAAAGTCTTATGCTTCCAGGGTAAAAGATTGTGTAACCATTCCAACTAATCTTGGCACCTTGACATTCAAAAATTGGAAATAGTTAAATCTTGTATATTCCTAGGGAAAATTATGTGTAGTTCATTAAATGATTCAGGACACATATCTACTAGCATCAGAGAGGCACATTCACAGACCAAGGGGCTGGGTGCATTTTACAATGCTGTGGGACGGAGGCACTTTTTCCACCTTCTGTCTGTGTATCAGGCCACAATTCCGCCCACTCTATTATATGGTGATCAGTTAATTGATGTGGCAAAATGTTTTTTTTTCAGATAAGACCGAAGGGAAAATATTAAGGAGGATATCAGCACTCTACACGCTAGCGGCTACTGCAGCATTAAGACTAGAATTGGTTAAAAAGCTCATTTGCTCCAGGTTTAATGGGAGTGGTGCAATGGCGTCATTGCCTTTTGGGAAGTGATTGTAACTCTCTAAAGCATTTTATGTGCAAGGCGGTCTTCGAAATGAAAAAAGAAAAATCTATGTTCTATAGGAATTTCAAATATGCACTAGGGCAATTTGAACTAGATCAAACATTGGTATTGTCTATGTCAGCAGCCCAGTTAAAAGCCTTTCTCAAGCAGGCCTCCTTTGAACATTGGCTCTTGAAGTAAAAATGGAAAATCCAATGTGGTAATTAATTATTTTATCGTAAAAAGCGACAACATTACTTGACATGGAATATGGCGCCATGGGGCCAGCCGCTTCTGGACATTAATGCGCTCAAATATCTCACTGTGAAAAGTTTTTAATTTCTCAGTGGTACGGAACATCAAACACATGTAACTTTTTAAATAATGGGGTCCAGGATATGAAACATGTGTTATTTATTTGTCCAGCCTTGCTGTTATATCGCCATAAGCTGATGAGACCTCTTTTTTAAATTTTATGTCCGAACATCTGCTGAAGCTGTACATTTACTGTTCAATCCTTCAAATTAAATGTTTTGCACTCAAGTTTTTAACTTCCTTAAATGCTTTGTACATTTGCATTAAATGACTCAGAACAATCTTGTTTTTAGATTATGTAATTGACTGCACTGTAGGGGATAACTGGTTTTATTGTATTATTATTATTATTATTATGTTGGCTATCTTTGTATTTTTTTGTATATTTACTTTTTATGTGGACCTCTTAGGAGTTGACTTGAGGAAAGTCTTATATTTATGCTGCTCTTCATTATGTCGATACCAAAGGGGATGATGGATGGAGCGTTAGAGCAAATCAAACACTCACCCCCAGTCAACTGATCTGAGTTTAATCCATCCTCATTCTTTAGCTCACTCCACCACCCCAGTTCAGACATGGCCATATGCAAATCAGTCTGACCCTGTGCCTCATGGGAACAGTCCAGCCCGAACTGCCAAGCCATGCCTTCCCTGGACCGGAAACAAGCATCCTGGGACCGGTTTCTTCATTATGTCGACAATAAAACATTTTTTTTCTGGGACCTTTTCACTTTTGTGGTACGCCTCTCTGTTCATCAGAAATGGAGGAACCATATCAGAAAGAGAGTAAAGGATTTTTTTGTGGTTAACTGCTTACCTTAAATGTAAGAAAGTAACAATTTCACCAATAAATGATTGTAAGAAATTGAGGTATTGGTTGAGAGGGTTGGAAGCCCCACTCAAGCATCATCCACAATCCTCGTCATGGTGAACCAAGTCAGTAAATTAACCTGTGCTTAACCCACTGGTAGCTTGGCAAAAAAGCAGTCAGACTTAACTTAGAGGCAATGTGTAAAGTATTTATGTAGCACACAACCAGTAATAAAGTGAAAACACAACACAAGAAAAATCCCAAATAACTATCGAAAAATAGAGTCAATTTTAATAAAAAAAATGATATCAGAACAGCAAAAATCCATTCAGTAGAACCGGGGGCATTTAATTTTAAAGTTTTTGGTGAAAATAGCACCAAGATACACAAAGCGCCACTCGCGGCTATCTGTTCACTCTAGACTGTGGGAAAGTCACAAGCTCAGGCCGACCACAATGGAGTGTGGGCCAATACAGGGACCAGGACAGTACCGTTGAAGAGTTGCCTGCTCAAGTCCAGTACAAAGAGTTCTGTTTGCAGTGGAGGAGCCCGGGAAGTGGAGGTTTACGGCATGAAGAGCAGGTTGAGTGTCGTGAATGGTTGTTGCTGTAGCACGAAGAGCTGGTCATTGCTGGAGCTTCACACTGGGGGTCGCTACAGTTTTTTGGTGCCGTAGCGTGAAGTGCAGGTGCTGCATTGCCCGTCATTGCGAACGGTCACTGACTGCGTAGTACAGGTCTCACAGCAGCTACGCATTGGTGGTCATTGCGGGCAGCAGTCTTGGTGCAAACAGACCCATTTGTGGTTTCGGAGGGCCCAAACCTCAGGATTTTCACCTCTTACTTCAGGAGGAGCTTTCACTGATGCCAGTCAAGGATCCAGGACCTGGGGGCACCAGGTGGGGATCAGGACTCACACTAGCAGAGGCCAGCATCAGGATTCATGCAGGTCCAATTGCAGCTAGTCAGTTGGGCAATTGCAGGGAGTCCTCTGAAAGCTTGTTGTGTCCCTGTAGCTCACACAGGAGGTCAGCAAACTGACCCATGGAGTCACTCTGGGTAGCCTGGGATCAAGGCAAACGGGTCGGATTGTCCTTCTTCCAACAGCAAGGCAGTCCATTGGGCAGCAGGGCATTCCTTCTTCTGAATCTACCACAGGTCTAGGATTTTTCTGATGAGTGGTTTTGAAGGTCCTTCTTTTACACCTGGGGCCAACCTTTGTGGAATTCCCTGAGACACCCACAACACCAGTTCTGACCTTTCCCTGGTCCTGGCTCCAAACTGTCTAGGGGACAAGGCAAGGGTGGACCTGGTGTCAGGTTCCTGTGTGTGCTGTGGGCAAGGTTCTTTGAAATTGAATCAGGGCAGGGTACAGCTCCTCTTCAGCCATCTTCCCAGCTAAACCCAGGTCCCATTGTTCATTGTCTGGGCCCAATACACATCCTTGATGGGGGAAACCATTAGCAGGCCCAGGCAGCCGGAAACTCCTAGGAAGGCCTAAGTAGCATTGGGCCAGAAAATGCCAACTTTCAATAAGTAAAATCAACAAATGATGGACGGAATGCTGAACAATGCAAACATTCACCCCCAGTCACAAAGATCTGGGTTTAATCCATCGTTCTTTTTCTCACCACACCACCCCAGTTTGGACCCAGCCATATGCAAATCAGTCTTGACCCTGTTCCTCATGGGAACACTCCAGCCCGAACTGCCAAGCCAGGTCCTTCCTGGACCGGAAACAAGCATCCTGGGACCGGTTTCGGGGCATCACCCATTACCAACCAGGCTAGCTTGAATCCAGTGGCGCAGTAAGCACGGGACCCACGTCTGGGCATACCCTTCCCACTTAGGGCAACTAAAGCAACAAATGATGGGCAGAATGCTGAACACTGCAGACATTCACCCCCAATCACAAAGATCTGGGTTTAATCCATCGTTCTTTTGCTCATCAAGCCAATCAAGACTGATTTGCATATGGTTGGGTTTAAACTGGAATGGCATGGGGAGCAAAAAACACGATGAATTTAGGCCCAGATCTCTGTATTGGGGTGAATGTTTGACATTGTTCAACATTTTGTCCATCAATTGTTCTTTTTGCAACTTTCAATAAGTGCCATTTTCAAAAAATTGTATTCTAACATCTGACTTTACCAATAAAGAGGATTTTAAGTTGCAATTAATTTGAGTTTAAACAGCATACATCTCTATCTTCTCCCAATAGGAAGTTAGCACTTATTAAATGTAATAAAGTAATCCAGAGTTAGAGTATGAAAGAGATAGGGCTTGCAACAGGGAAAAACAACTTTAGGCCTTTTTTACTGTTAGGGCATGTCAAACCTAAACACACATGTCCTAATTTTTAAATACCATGCACCCTGCCCTGTGAGTCTTTAGGGCCTACCTAAGGTGTGGCTTACAAGCATTGAAAAGGATCGTTTAGGCCTGTATTTCACCAAGTTTAAATGGCAGTTTAAAAATACACTGCAGGCTGCAGTGGAAGGCCTGAGAGATGCTTTATAAGGCTACTTTAGCTGGTGGCACAATGATTGCTGTCTACTAGTAGCATTTCATTACAGGCCCCGGGTACATGTAGTAGCATATACTAGGAACTTACAAGTAAATTGAATGTACCAGTCATGTGTAGGCCGATCGTATCATGATTTTTAAGGGTGAGCACAAGCACTTTACCACTGGTTAGCAGGAAAAAAAGAGTCATATAAATCCAACCAGATTGAGTTCAGAAAAGGAAGTTAAAGGTAAGCAAAAATCTGGGGTGACCATGCAATAAGGGCCAGGTCCATCAACTAATAGTGTCTTTATGAAAAACAGTGTATAGAGGGTAGCTGAGAAAATAGCGATCAGGACCAACACTTCATTTGATTGTGGTACCTCAGTTCTAATTAAAGGGAAGCACACATTTATTTTTACTCCCAAATGAATATATTTATGGTTGTATGTCTTGATTTTCTATTTTAGTCTGCCTGTCATGTCATTCCAATACAGTGACAGGGACAGTCATGATCTCCAGTATGTAGACTTTCAGGAACAAGGAATGAGACCAATTAACACAGATCTTTATATTAAAGGTGTAAGACTGTGCCATTGAATGGAAAAACATATTGAGGTACTTCATCCTTCATTTGAACAGTCCTAAAACATCTGGTAAAGCCAATACAAGCTTATCTACCACACGCACTGACTGGTTCATCTTAAACATACACACAGGGGCATATTCTCAAGGAGTTATCACCATGTTAGCGGCACTTTTCTGCCGCTAATGCGGTGATAATTTTATCGCTCTATTACCAAGCTGTCGCTAACAGCCGTTAGCGACAGTTTTTAGGCGAAAGCGTCTGTTTTAAAGATCGCCACTTCTGTTAGCTATAATTATATGCAGGACAGGCGTTCCCGTGCTAAAACGCACGCAAACACCACTACTCCATATTCACAAGGGGATCCTTGAACTTCTGAAGACCAAAAAAACTGGCTCTAACTGGAGTTAGAGCCAGTAACTTAACACCAGAAAATAGCTGGTCTTAAAAATGGGGATAACACTTGGGGCCACATCTCAGCAGGTTTTGGTGCTGGACAGCGCTGCAAGCAATGTTGCAGCGCTGCCCTGCGACAAAACTACAGTGCAGGAATGTGCACCATCAATAAGATAGTGTGCATTCCTGGTCCCCAGTAATGAAAAGGGTTGCAGCGCATCAACAAGACAGCATTGCAACACTTCTCACTACGCCCGTCTTGCGACAGCATGAATGCACTGTATTCACTGGACAGCGCTCCATGACGCAAGTAATGACAGATACGCCAGGAATCCTGACGTATCTGTCTGCGCTAAAGTCACGCATTGCTGCAGTCGTGTCACAACCATGACGCAACTCCAGCAATGCATGGGGCCAGCCTATCCCTGTGGCACTGCGTCACCCTCACGCCTGCCATCAGGCAGGCGGAAGGTACTGACGCAGTGCCGTTCATGAGGGGTGCCCGAATGTCGGCGCTGTTGGAGATCCATCGGTGGTGGTTGCGCGCTGCGGTGTCATCGTTTGGAAGCATTGGTGAAGTGTTGGTGCGGAGGGAGTTGACGAGACGTTCTTCGGTGGCCTTGATCCAGCTGCGAGGGGGTGCGATGATGGCGGTGGCGTCCGGTGGGCAAGGTGAAGACGTGATGTTACCAATGATGGTCGGTCCAGGAGAGTCCACTGTTGTGGCTGTAGTTGAAGTTCCTGCTGGCGGAGGTGACGTGCTCGACCGTGTGTCCTGCTATGTGACTTGTTGAGGTGACTTGCTGCTTGCATCTGATGTAGGGGACCTTCCCCAGTAGGGGGTGGTGTCCTAGTCACAGGGGTTGTCCAGGTGGAACTTGAGTTCACCGAGTAGGATGTCGTTGGTGAATGGTAGACCGTGGGGTGCAATGAGGTCTACAATGGTATTGGAGAATGGGGGCCATGGCCCGGGGGGCCTGCACATGAGGGTGCCACAGAGGATGTGCTTGGGCTTGGTCCGGATCTGGGAGTTGAGGTGGTCCATGGTCACCCTTGGGTCATTAGAGTGCGTGGTCAGTCGGAGTGTGCTTCTGTAGGTGATGGCAATGCCTCCTCCTTGATGGTCGGGGTGCTCCTTGAAGGTGATACTGCAGCCGTCAGTGATGGCGATGGCGATGTCCGGTCCGGAGCAGAGGTTGGTCCTGGCAGGCGAGGTGGCGTCCAGGTTTGATGGCGAGGAGGGTGCTGGCGTCGTAGCGGGGGAGTGTCCAAGAGGAAGACTCCTTGGTGCTGAGCGGGTCCAGGGGCAGACGGACGCAAACGGCATAGCCTATGGGTTGCCATTGGCACGGGAGACGACCATTACAACACAGGCAGTACATCGTTAACAACGCAACTCCGACAACGCATTTGCCTTTACATCGCATTTGATTACAACGCATTGTGAGGTCAGTAATGGGGTGATTTAAAGTTTTTTGGGTGGGTATGGGTTTCGAATGTAAAATATGAGAATTGCTGTGTGTTTTGGGGTAAAATATGGAAATTGGGGTGTGTTTTGGGGTAAAATATGGAAATTCAGGTGTGTTTTGGGGTAAAATATGGAAATTGGGGTGTGTTTTGGGGTAAAATATGGAAATTGGGGTGTGCATTTGTGGTAAAATATGAAAATTGGGGTGTGTTATGGGGGCTCAAAAAGGAATTACAGGGTTCACGGTTGGGTTTGGGGAGCAAAGGTTAGTTTTGGGTTGCACTCACTGAAGTGGGAATAGTGATATCAATGTCTCCGCTATGCAACACCTACTCTAATGTTGCAATGTGCCTAGTATTAGTATGCGTTTGAATGGAATGCGATGTTATGGCATGCGTCGCAACCACGTATGTGCCTTTGGCACACGGGTGGTATGCCCGCTGTGCATGGGCGCACATCGGCCACCATTGAGAAGTGCTGGGGGGGGGCTGGACAGCTGTGAGGTGGTAAACGCTGGAAAGAACACTGGATGGGGCGTGGACACGGGGATGTGTGTGTGAGAGGGTGTGGTAAAAATTTTAATAAGGGAAGTCTTACCTCGAAACCGGGTCCCATGTCTTCATTGCTCCTACTCTCCTGCGTCTGCTTCCAGGAACAGGAAGTAGGCAGCCACGCTCCCTCCCCTGAGCCAATCACAACGCTGTGATGCGACGGGGGGATTGATAATTGGCAACGGAACAAGGCATGCAGCCAGGGGCTGGAGGGGTGGGCATGTTCTCCATGCAGGCTGTAATGCAGCCTGCATTACGAACAGGGAAGTGCAGATGACTGCTTTGGGCGGCCTGAGTGGGCCGACCAAACAGTCATTGCGCACTTGAGTGGGCATGCCAATCCGCCATGCCTTTCCCCGTGCTTGGAGCAGTCCTACCCACCCTCCCACCCGCAAGGGAAGCATAGCACGGTTACATCAGTAAGTTATCATCATGTGATGATTGTTCCTCTTCTGCACTGCTTGAAAGCAGTGGGACGACGCTCTTCCGCCATAGCGGATGAGCCGCCACTGGGGGTGCGTCATCTACGTGTGCTGGGCCTGGGGGACTCGACCCCCAGGCGTCCTGCGCTACGCGTCCCACCTTCTCCTTACCTGGACATTGACACTGTGGCGCAATCCGCTGCACTCTCTCCAAATCTGTGACTCAGCCAGCAGGAGCCTCAGTCAGGAGGGATTTCACTAGGCTGGGTACAGCAGTCGCCGCCAAGTCCGCTGGTGAACTTCCCGATGCAGTTGATGCAGCAGGGCCCCCTTAGGCGTGAAGTTGCAGCGCTCCCGCCACACAAGTTTGGCGCAGCTCAAGGGCCTCACCCTCCACAGCGTCCGGCCAGCCCAACATCATCCGGCCTGTGATGCAGAGAGCCGGCACCCACCATTGGTAATCCCCTCCATGCACCCCGGTATAGTGGTGGATCGTAGTATGCGATGCAGACCTCCCTGCGTTGGGGTGCAGGAGCGCCTCTACTATTAACAGCTCCAAGGTGCGCAAGGCGGTCTTCTCACACAGGTCAGCAACGTGTCTCCATGCGACCTGCCAGACTTCACCACCAGGTACGGGCGATCGTCGCGCCTCAATGTCTACCGCCACAGCTTATCGACTCCACAGCTCCTCCGCATCCCACTCCACGCTCCAGACGCAGGTCCAGCGAGGCATCCAGGCTCCAGACGCAGATCCAGCGAGGCATCCAGGCTCCAGGCGCAGGTCCAGCGAGGCATGCAGGCTCCAGGCGCAGGTCCAGCGAGGCATCCAGGCTCCAGGCGCAGGTCCAGCGAGGCATCCAGGCTCCAGGCGCAGGTCCAGCGAGGCATCAAGGCTCTCATCCTGGTCATCCTGGATGTTGGCTGGCTTGCAGGGGTTGTTGATGTGTGCTGCACTTGGCCCTGGCTGCTCCATTCTGCATTTTATTGGTTTTTATGCCTATTTTATAATGGAGGTTGACTGATAGGCTAATTTTTGCATTAGAGACAAAAGAAACTCACGTTGGGCTGACTAATGTCAGTTTTTTTGCCGCTAATGGGCCTATCGGTATTTATCGCCCGCTAACGCAGGATTTTCAATTGCCATCGTGCTGATGTTAGCAGCAGTTTTCACCGCCGTTCCCTGATACTATCGCCATGTAGCGACGGCTTGGTAATACACCGCTAACATGGCGATAGTTTTCAGGGTTAGGCGGCGATAAAAAAACTGCCGCTAACTGGCGTTTGCGGTAGGTATCGCCGGTCATTGAGAATATCCCCCACAGTTTCTTCAAGGAAACATTTGAGAAATATCAAGCACAGATTACTTACAGAAAGGCACCAACTTGAACATCTAAGTCCAAGTATAGCATGAAACAAAGAACATAAACTTACTAAACGGATCATCCCAATACATAAGTGCTTCAATAGGTATACAAAATGCTCATACATCCAGTGCACCACTGACAAATTCCACCCCCCGCCCCAAACAAATTGATAAAATCTCTAGGCCCAGGTGAAATTTCAATTACCTCCGTGTAATCCATATCACATTACACTTTTACATGAAACTCTGAAATTAAGCCATTATGTCACTTGGTGTAATTGGGGGTCACTCAAGAAAAATTCCTATTGAGGGAGCACTGGAATAAAGCAAACGGACAGAATGTGAGCTGCTCGTGTTCACTGCATTTGTGTTTTTTGCACTTTTTTTTTAGCGAAGTGCATCCTCTCATCTAAAATTGATGCAAATATGTATTTTACATTTAAACATAACTTAAAATGCCAGATTAGATTTTTGCCTAATTTCATGTCCTATGCCAAATTTTCATGTAAATTACAAAAAAGGAAATTACGCAAATTTCGCACAGCCCTAAAAACGACAAAGCAGCATATACTTTTCCTAGGATGCCTCAGTGAGCTGCACATTTGTTGCTGACATCTGTAGATCATGAGTTAACATCTGGGACAGACCAAAGTCAGCATTACATCCTTCTGAGTTTTGTAAAATCAGTACCGATAACGGGGGTAACTATAACACCTACTATTTGCAGCACTTAGAAAGTACAGAATGCATTCTGACGTGGCTCTATAAACACAAGATGTCATTGTTATCATACAAAAAAAAACAAGCAAACTTCTTGGCTCCATATGTGATGTCCATCATCTTATGTCTCTTGCATAAAACATATATAGGAATTATTGTATGGATATGGGAGCAGCAAAGAAGTTGCCTGCTTTTGAGTGTGTTTACATTCACAAGATTAGTCTTGTGGTAAGGAAGAGGGATATAATGATAATCTACAGCAACATGGCTTTCAACTGGTGGGAAATACATGCACCACTAGAGCAAGAACAATAATTAGATTTGCATTTCCTTTCCGAACATGTGAGAGGCAGGTATGCTTGCATCAGTAGGTCTCTGGCCATCCACTCACATGAATAGGAAACTAGTAAAAAAGAATGGGCCTTCAACGAAAGGTTCCTCCTTTGAAATCATTGCAATTTAATTTCTTCTTTAAGAGAAGTGGCAGACATGAAAGCACCACAGCAAAGCAAGGCACTAGTACTACTGTACAGGGAAAAAGTGAATCAGGCACCTGCCTGGACCTGCCTGAACCCTGCTGCTGGCCTCTGGTGGAGAGAGTCCTGATCCCAAAAGGTGCCCCCAGGTCCTGGACTCTTGGCTGGCATCACAGAGCGCATCCTGAAGTAAAAGGTGAAAATCTTGAAGCTCGGGCTCTTCACGACCGTGAACAGGTCCGGTTGCGCCAAAACTCTTCTGCCCACAGCAACCAAAGTGAAACTCCATTGGGACTTACTCTTCATGTCAACAGCGACCCTCCATGACAACTGGCAACATAAGACCAGCACTTTGAGCCAACAGCGACAGCACGCAATGATCACCCAATATATAGCTCCAGTGACAATGGGCTCTTCACGCTACAGTAACAACAGTCCATGATGTTTGACCTGCTCTTTGGGCTGAAAGCCTCCTCTTTGCAGCCTCCTCCAACGCAAATAGAACACATTGTGCCAGACTTGAGAAGATAACTCTTCAGCGGAACTAACCTGGTCCCTGTATCAGGATCCATCATGTTCAGTCTGAAATTGTTACTTTCTCCCTTGTCCAGCCGACCAGACATCCGCAAGTGGTGCTTTCTGCTTCTTTGCGCTACTTTAATTAAAAACGTGAAAAATCAATATCTCTGGTTTTACTGATTGAATTTTGTTTGTTTTGGCGTAATTTTATTTATTACGATGTACTTTATTTTGCTAAATCGGTTTGGGATTTTCTTGTCTTGTGTTTTCACTTAATTACTGTTTGTGTGCTGCATAAATACTAGACACATTGCTTCTAAGTTAAGCCTGAGTGCTTTGTATCAAGCTACCTTGAAGGTTAAGCACAGGTTAATTTAGTGACATTTGTGGTTCACCCTGACAAGGATTGTGGTTGTTTCCTGAGTGGGGCTTCCACCCTTTCCTACCCATAATCCAGTATATTACAGTGGATAATTAGAAAATACCCTCATTTGTTCTCAATATTCTTCTCTGCTTGGTCTGACCAGGGCTTGACATACGCAGACCATGGGTGAGCAAATGCGTGGGCGCATTCTTTTGTGAATAGGGAATGTGGTGGTGTGTGTTCTGGCTTGTTCACAGGAGCCCAACCCCCCTTGCAGTGCATGCTCGCTCATGGGCACGCCTGCTTGTGTAGAAACCTGGATTTGGACATGTGTGTGCCTTTTGAAAATAGCACACTCTCAAGTTTTGCTCTTCTTTTTATTACAGTTTGTGTGCATTGCAGTAACAAGTTAAAAGAAGAAATAGGTCCAATTTTACTGCAAGATTAAAAAGCAACGATATGAATATTCTCGTATTTTATTGATATCAATCTTTTATTTAATAGTGGAACAGTCCCATGCTTGGTAGTTCATTTAGTCAATCAAGTCACTATACATAAGAAATTGTGTGCTAAACAAAACATTTCTTGGAAACAGCAACTACAAAATTGAGTTCAGATCAAAATCGAGCTTATATATATTTTTTAAGCATAATGAGAAAATATTCAG
The DNA here is from genome assembly GCA_963921515.1 of Calotriton arnoldi. Lineage (NCBI taxonomy): Eukaryota > Metazoa > Chordata > Amphibia > Caudata > Salamandridae > Calotriton > Calotriton arnoldi. The sequence continues at coordinate 2,931,760 of CAWUFW010000096.1, read as the reverse complement.
CTTACCATTTGCCCAGAGATGTGATTATACTTCCCCCTGGGGGATAATCAATTCCTTGAAAATAGCAAGGGCACTCGTTTCTGTACAGAAAAACAAGATGGCAATCTTTAGCAAAGCTTCACAAGACAAGGATATGCACCTTACAGCGCATTTAATACTAACATGTATGTCATCTAAAAGAAAACACAGCGTATCTTTACCCTTCTACATACGTACCAACTTTAGAATCAAGAAATATGTAGAATGTATGTGTATATTTTCTCAGCTGCTCCCATCTTTTTGGCATGAATGGTTTCAATAAAAATCAAGCAATCACAGGTAGTGTCTCATGAATACGCCACAAGTATTTCGCCAATTTTTTCTTTGGCAGTCTGAATGCACGCTGCCAGGGTAGCAGACCTTGCTGAATATACTGTAATATGGTAAACCCGCCTGTACCTCTGCAAATTCCCTTTAAGGATTGGATTTTTTGCTGCCTGGCACCAGTTCTGTCTTTCTGTGAAAGTTATGAGGCACCACTGTTCACCTTGATATTTTTTATGACCATCATCCCTCTAAGAAGCCATTTGCTAACTCGATCCAAATTCTTTTTGACTTTGATCTGAAAAGGAGATGCAGTGCAGCAGTGGCTAACCTTCGAGACTCTACTATCAACAGCTTCTTTGCCCTTAAAACACAAGCAAAGGTTAATTCGTGTTTTTTCAATTGAAAGTGTGGATGAACCTTACGTGTGTTTTTCATTCTTATATTTACTTTGAGTGTAAGTGTAAAAGTAGCCAGTGAAGAGAAAGCAGCTATTACTGCACCCTCCATATAAAATGACTGGACCCTCGTAAAGTATGGTCAGGTGTAGTTTACAATATGGCAAACCTCTGTTGTGCCAATATCCCTCCTGGGCTGGCTAGTTTCTAGTATTGTTCTCGAGAATTTGATTTTGATTTATAAAAATGGGAAAATCACGAAACTTGGGGCCTCATTTATGGCATTTTGGCAGAGGCCAGCACAGCAAGTCACATTGCTGTGCTGCCCTACGCCAAAGTGAAAGGGTAGGAATGTATAGTATTTAAGCAATATGTTGCACTCCTGTCCTTTCTGCCTGTGCTGGCATCATTTTGGCAGTTTAGCATCAATGTAGGCACCCTTGCGCCGGGGTGCCTTCGTTGCAGGCCCTTCCTTCACAAAAACAATCCTACCATGAAATGATCCTTTTTCTATGTGTGCTGCACACATGGAAAGAGTTAAAAATGAGCACATTTCTCCTCATTACACCTCACCTCGGGTGGCATATGCATTTGGCGCTTCTCCAATTGTACATCACTTTGTGTTTCTGGGGCAGTGTCAAATTCCATGGGTGTTGCGTGGGAAAACCCACTGCAACGCCAATGGCGTCCTGGGCACAGATTTGTGCTGCATTGCCTTACTCATGATTTATGAGGCCACTCAAAGCCATGCAGGGTGGCTTTTGAGTGGCTTTATAACTTCTTTTGAGAGCCCTGCATTACGCATGTACCACTTTACGTGGTGCAAAAGTGATGCAGAGCTCTCATAAATATGCCCTCTTGTTGTAGTATTAAAAATCATTGGGACCAGCACAGAAGGCAATGATAGATATTGCAATTTGCTCAGATGTAGCTTTTGTACATATCTTCGAACATAAAACACTTTGGATACATTGGGATTTGTAACAGAATATTATTTCATAAATTTCTGGAAAACACAAAAATGTTCCTGCCACTTGAAACCATTTTTACTTCTGGGCAGTTAACCTATTATGCTTCAATGCTTTTGATAGGTGTGATGTTAAATACTTCAAGGCCATTTAACTCATAGACGCATTGACCAGTGCCACAATCTTCTTTGAGAATGTGGTACAGTATTTTGTATTCAATTGCTTGCTATATATTCAACCATTTAAGTGATTGGATTTTCTGACTCATATTTATATATGCTGTCTTTTCTTTACACAAAGTATACATTTAACTGCATTATTTTGCACTTGCTCAAGTGTTCCTTGCACTACAATAGGTGTGGCTTCTGCTAAAAGTCGACTCGAATAAAGTAATTGTAGAATTCAATCGAAGTTTACTGCACCGAGCACTTCTGAAACATGTTCCCTAAAAGCAAACTGGATGTCAAAAGTGTCACCCAGCCTGCAGTCCTTCGGCCAGGTTAATAATGAAGACTCAGACAGATTCACCATGACTAACAAGACTACAGATTCTCTGTCAAGAAGGCTCAACCAACTATGATGCAGCCATCATTTGACAGCAATCAAACATTGTGCATCTTCTTGGAGACAGTTGCATTGACACTGCGAAGGCACTAAACATCATGGCTGTGTATCAGCTGAGCTATCGAGACCATGGAGACACTGAAGATAAAATGAGACAACAAGGGAAAGGGCCAAACAATGTACTGCCCTATAACTCAGTTCAAAACCTTGAATTCTATTTAGGAACAGGAACAGCTTGGCTTTGAGTGTTCTTGCCTTTGGATAGAGTGCCGCAGGTCAGATTTTTCATATCAGAAGATTCTGATGTGTAGTTGCTTTTTAAAAAAGCTGTAAACGAGAACAATTGTTCATATGGATTAATTTATAGACAATCTGCAAATCTACGATGTATCATCGAGAACAAAGATACCATATGTGTGTGAAATGAAGGTAAGTCCATTTAATTGCTATTTTGATAAAACAATGACCAAAACTGTCTTGAAAGTGGCCTAAATGTTCATATTCGTTTATTTCACATTTTCAAAACATACAGAAACGCATTTTTCGTCCTGAACGCTTTCGATGTAATGCTAATAAAGTTGCATCCATATCGTGCGCTGAACGGGAGGGATACACTTAGAAAAGCGTGGATTAGCATTTGAGTTTTTAGTACGTTACGTCAAGATTTTAAAGAATATATATCATTCGTTAAAGAATGTTTTATGCATGTTGAGCAGCAGTTCATACCGCAAATAGAGGCCGGATACTGACAACCTTGCACCCTCCTAGATTTGCATGTTGTTCTGGGAACAGATAGAAGCAGGAGGCCAGCTGAGTGCAGAGACCTAGCCTGGATATGGATTCTTTATTTTTGTCTGAGACACCAAGGTGCCACAGCATGAAAACATTTGTAAACCAGCATCAATATTTTAAAATAGACCTTGGCTTTAACATGCAGTGAATGAACTGCTTTATGCAGCTGTGAAAGCGGATGCATTTTACAGAGTGATAAAATAAGGCGAACTTCTACGTTTCTGCATTCGCTGCAAATTATGCAAGTTGGCAATACAGAAACCCGCAATCTAGGGCTTCTCTCAAAACCCAAACGGAAATGTATTTGTGTCACTACCACACATACAAGTGGTTCCACAGTAAAATAACATAGGACCTTAAGATGTTAGTGGAACCTGATACAGCATCCCTCGGTGAACTTGTCAATTTATGGAGACAAACTCATGCATGAGCCCCAGATGAATCGCAACTTGTTTATTGATTTGCAAAATTCATAACGACGCCCAGAAAGATGGATTTGATTTCTAACAACGCTTCTTTAGTTTGTGATGCACTGAGTTTTATGCCACTAGAACTCGGCCATTTTAGAAAGAATAACTAACATTCGTAGTTTTGAAATCATCTAACATCCCAGCAACAGGGTGTTTTCGGCATATCAGTGAAATTTGTAAATGTTCCCCATGAATTAAAAGGTGCGGGGATTTGGAGGTAAACAATAAAAAGTAAGGGAAAGAAGACTAAGCCTTGTCACACTCTACAGTTAATAGGGGGGAATGAGGAAAGAAATCTAGGCTTCTGAGCATCAAACATTGGTACTTGTCCTATAAAAAGGAATTAAACCAGTGAAAAGCCCATTGAGAGGTCCAGATAGAGTCTTTCAATTTCCCATGCAGTAAGTCATCAGTGGTTTTGAAAGCCACTGAGAGGTCCAACATTATTAGAAACAAGACTTCCCTCATACGAGATGGGAAGCGGCCATCCCAGATGGCAACAAAAGCTGCTTCTGCACCATGTCCCAGTCCAAAGTTGCCCTGAATGTTGTGCTGGTCCTCAATTTTTGACAACGAGGGTAATCCAGCAACGGAGATAATTACTAATAGTCTCCAGATATAAATTTGACTACTTTCAATGAGGTGTTACAGTCTCTATTTGGAGTATGCCCAATATAGGTTAGATGCTAATCAAATACTGAAACATTGGGTCAAATATCCCCACATTGGTGCTGATTGCTAAGGCTGGAAGGGACTCTTCAAGCTTATTGGTGGGCATGGGCATTTAAAGAAGACCTTTTCTCTTAACCTCTAATAATTCTTGAAAACTCAATAGTTCAAGACTTCTTATGCTTGCTTGAATAAGGCCCCATCCACTGATGTGACTGATGAGGGCTAAGACAATCCATTACATTTCATCCCGTTTTTCTCATGAAAAGAGCAATAATTCATGGTAGAAATTGTGGAAGCAAATGACGAGTGCATCTTATTGTCATCTACTCAAATGTCATCAGATTTTCCTCGTTCAGCAACCAAAGTAATTTTGCAAAGCTCCAAATCTACTTCAGTAGTGGAAAAATTGACGTTAAAGTGCTGATTGCTATCGGAAATGGGTTGTGGATACGAGGTATTCAGGGTGGGAGATAACTGTCTCCAGGATGCTCGTCTAGTTCCAGTTTCTCTCCTGATAGCTTCCAGGATAACATGAAAGCCGTTTTTACCTTTATCCAAGATCTTGGATAGAAACTCTGGGAATGATTGTATGGAGAGTGAGGATGCCGAGACGTTCAGCCAGTTACAAGAGAATATTTAACACTCACGACTTCTGCTGACATGAGATGAGTTTGAATCATTACCTGGGCAGTACTAGCTGCATAAAGGGAACTGAGATGCTTTCAGGGATTAGAGGTTTACTATGGAGTAAATTGGTATTATGAGGAAATATGCCCAATCTTAGCCTTAGGGCTTTACTGTCAGGTCACAAGACACGTTTGGGTACAAGAGACTGGGAACCTAGAGGACAAAGGACAGTGGAAAATACTCACTTGTACTCAAAAAACTACATTTCCCAGACTCACATGCACGGCCCCACCACCAGAGAAGCAGCATTATCAGGCACCCTTCTGTGTCAATAGTGGCAAACAAAGAGTTTTAACACCACCTGTAGAGAAGTCCCTTATCTTCCAGCAGTAGTTGTTGTGGCTTTTTGATTTTCACTATGGTTCAAAGTTGGCTTGTTCAACCCTTCAAGTTTTTTTCCCCCCCTTATTCAGTTGTCCTCAATCCTCTGGTTCCCTTTCCTTTTGTTGGAGAATCCTGCTTCACTACCTCTTTGTCAGTTTGTTTCTGTGTCCAGCCTCCTGTCTCCTAGTTCACATGGGCTTCTATCTTTGGCTCATGTGCTGGATTTGTGGTATGCTAGGGGCTAGTAACAGCGTTCCCGTCGCTTACACCGGATAAAAATTGCAACTTGTTAGCCTTTTGTCTAATGTATGTTTCTTGTTTTCATCCCCTTAGTGACTGTATGCTCTCACTCTTAGGTGGAGACCTTGATATCCTTAATCTTGACACTGAGAAGCTATGGCTCCAAAATCAATTCCTGGTTTTCTGAATACCAGCCTGCAGGAATATATCTCACTATCTCCCTCCTTAGCCCTTTTCCCCCTTGCCCTGGGTCTTCTTTAACACCCTTCATTCAGTCCAAGAGGTCAAGTCAACCTATAGAAGGAAGCGGAGGGGCTTATCCCAAACGCACAATATCAGAAGCCTGTGTTCATGACACTTAGTTGGGCTCGACCCTGAGATTTAACATTTGCAGCTCTTTTGGATTTAAGATGACCAGCTTGATGGGGGGTAAACAAACTAGCAACCTGGAAATTTCCTTTGTTCGCTTGTCATTGGACTACTGCGGAGGGCTGCATTAGCTATAGGGGTGCAAGACTAAAAGGCACCCTTACCTCTTTTCCAATGGGGGGATTATGACTGTTATGTTGCCCTGTATTTTCTCTGCTAGTAGTTCAAGACACAGAACCTTGTCTGTTCAAATTATCGAAAAGCACTTGGGCTTTTGACTTGCACTCATAGGGCACCAGACACCCTTTTTGAATGTGTGGCAAGGAATGTTAGCATGGTGCATTGAGAATGCCTGAAAAGAGATAAATAGTACTAATATGGCACCAGCTGGGAAAAAACATGCTTTGTGGGTGTTTACATGGATTAAAAGGTGAGCGAAGGGTCAGAGATGCTTTGCTTATTTGCTGTTCAATGTGAAGTCCTAAAATCCCAAAATGCTTTTAACACACTTTAAAGCTAACAAACAAACATACAGTGTGGTAATAAGCCAACCAGATGTTGAAAGGATGGCAGTATCCCCCATTCATGCTCTGAAGTAGCTTATGGGAGAGGGTGACTGGGCAGCTATGTACCTTACAGGTAACATCTACAGATCCCTGCAGAGTCCCTTTGCATATTCTTCGTTATCCTCTTCACTTTGGTGTTCTTAGCTTTCCTAATTTAACTCATATGGCACAAGATTAGATTGAGGGGCCAAAAGGATGACAGCATGGTTGAGAGTTTGTGTCCCCTCTCCCTTCTCTCTCACAAGTCTTGCCATTTCCTCCACATTCAGGTGTGTGGGATACGGGCTGGTGAAGATCTACTCTCACATGCACAGGAAGTGACATCCCTGCGCTCTCATCCTAGGACGTAGTTTATTGGGGTCGCAGCATGGCTGCGTGCAGTGGACATGCTGCTCGCACTTCAAATGCAAGCCCGTCTAGGCCGGTCTACACCAGGGCCATGCCCTGCACCAGTAACAGTGGTCCTCCCTCCTTCCGCTGCTACCCTGCTGCAGCCCTGTGCTCCCTCAACCCTAGATGCCACTACACATGCTGCTGCCTCATTGCACCGCACAACACTGAGGGAGCATTCACCTGTACTTCCTGCAAGTTTTCATGCACTGACCAACACCCAACACTCACAGCAATTGCACTGACAGCACCCAACACTCCGCTCTCTCACACTCACACAGTCCTGCAACCTGCACATGACACTCTGCACTTGCATGCATGCTCCTCAGCATCCGCTCACTCAGAAGCAATTTATCATATCCCTGTACGCAGCTGACATGCTCTTGTACCTAAGGGATGCAGAAACAGGTTTGCCCTTGAGCATGCGCCTCTTGAATGACCTGGGTAGCCTTCTCAGTCTCCCTGGAGATATTGAGATGGCCCATATGAGAGGGAGGACTTAGCACCTCAGACACTGAGGCGTACTATCTGGCGGTCCAACTCCAGTGGGTGGTCTAGTGGCTAGACAGACAAGAATTGGCAGTGTTGGGACGAGCAAGAGTCAGTAACTGAGAGGGTGCCTTATTATGGAGGCTGATGGGTGCCAAACTACAGGCAGATAGGCATTAACAATGTTAGAAAATCAAACTATGCTGTTGGAAGAGGGTTGTCTGCAAAACCGCCCACTGTCCGCTATATGCACCAGGTCTGCCACTGGTGGCATGTAAACTGTCTGAGGAGGGTACTTCATGGCTGGGAGACTGCAGGCATAGATGGAGGGAAGACTGCAGACGTTGGGAGACTGCTATCAAGATGGGAAATTTAGAGAGTTTGGGCATATGGTCACTGAGGATGGGCTCCCGAACTCACATTTCCTATGGGGACACTGTGGGAGGTCCATCAAACTGAGCCGCCACAACATGAAAGACTGCAAGCTTTACAGATGTTTGGAGGAGGTCGTAGCCTGATCTCCTGGCTGTACAGATGCCTGCTGAACATCACACTACCACCCCTAACGAGGTTGAGAACGTACTGGGGAAGAGCACTGGGGAGGGATCTCAGGGAAAATGAATGGGCAGCAGCCCTGGAGCACACACATCTGGTCTCCAGAAATACAAGGTTCAAATACATGCACTTCATCTATTTACACACTACGTATTTAACATCACACAGGCTTAATGTCATCACCGGCACAAGTGACAAGAACTGCTCTAGATGCACTCTGAGAGACCCGGACTTCCTCCACATGACCTGGGCATGCCCGGTGATTGTGGCCTTCTGGCACGCGGTCACTTTGATGCTGGGAGCAGTGGAAAATAAGGCAGGACTTTACATGCTTGAGATCTGCCTCTAGGGCCAGTATACCTCTGAAACTGGGCAGGGTTGGTACAAAGTTCCTGACTCTTGCCTTGGTGCTTGCTCAACGAGCCACAGAAATGCATTGGACATACCCTGATGACCCCCCTCTGTGCCACAGGAAACACCCTATTGGAGACCCGTGGGAAGAAATGGGAAAAATATTCAGGATAGGACTGGTGTTGGGCAGCACTAGCATATGAGAGGAAAACTGGCCAGGCAGGGGTGGGGGTCGGGGCTTAATGTTTTATACTTTTTGTTGTATCTACTCCAGTTTGTTATGTGCAATGTACTGGCCACACTCCGGGAGTGACAAGCTGACTGTTTGTTTTAGAGGGACCCACGGTATGACAGCACAAAAGAGGAACCAATGAAAGCGCTGAGATGCACATTAACCTGGGCAACAGCAGGATGAAGGTAGACATAAACCTGCGTTGCTTACAATTTTTTATATATACTGTTTAAATGAATGCCTGGACTATAAAACATTAAGAAAAAATATTTTTTTAAATCCACTCACTCCTCAAACACACAACAGGTATCTGCGTCCTGCTGTACAACAACGCTCCAGATTTACTTTTTCTCACGGAAACCTGGATGAACCCCGGATCGGTACCTAACGTTGTTACATCCACTCCCCAATATCACCAATCAAGACAGACTTCTCAAACCAGAAGGTGGAATCACCATCATCCCCAAGAACACCATGAGCTGCACCACCTCCACAGACTCGTCATTCTCCAACATGTAGCACCTGTCGTTCCAGCTGCACATAACAGCCAATTTCACCCTAAGAGGCACTCTCATCTTCAGAGCACCAGGGCTGTGCACCTACTTCACAGATTCCATCACAGTCTTCGTCACACCACTTGCCCTTGATGCTAGAATTACATCCTACTCAGAGACCTGAACTTCCACTTGGAAGACCACACCAAACCCAACTCAAAAACACTAATTGAAGACAGGGCTTCACTGGCCGTACCGGGCATCGGGCATTTCCCTGAAAGGCTGGACGGGTTGGGGCTGGTTTTGCAGAGGTGGGGGCCGGTTTTGCAGCTGTACTGCTGTATCAGCCCCTAGTAACAAAAGCAGCAATGCTTCACACTTGCACCCCCACCCTCCCTCCGGGGGCTGGTCTGACAAAATTGCCAGGGCTGCTTTGAGTTCCCAGGCCAGCCCTAAATGAAGACCTTGGAAGCCTGGGCCTCACCCAACAACTAAAGGGACCTACCCACATTGCTGGACACCTCCTGTCCCCTATTTTCACCACCTTTGACAACATCAAGTTTGCCAAGCCCAGAACAGTTTTCTAGACTGACCACGTCCTCATCAAGTTCAGCATCCCGTCCCAATCCAGTGCACTTGCACCACCACTAGATAAGCCCACAAAAACTAGAACAGCATCACTGACAAGGACTGGTACACTGCTCTCAACACCCACTGACCAGAACACAGCAAAAGCCTCTCCAAAGCCATGAAGAATTTCGACAACAGGATCATCTCCTGTGCCAACTCCTTGCCCGACCCTAATACAAAGCAATACAACAAGATCTAGACCCCAGGCCATTTGGTACACAGAGGAACTCCTAAGTAAAAAAAAAACACTGCAAATAACTGGAGTACAAATAGAGAATGAGCCAGGGCAATACAGACAGGAGCACGTTTAAATCCATCCTGAGACGCTATCACCAAATGATCTTGACCACCAAACGCACCACTATGACAGACCGCATTGATGCCACCACAACAGAAGCAAATAAATATTTGCCATTGTGAAGAATTTCACCTCCTCAGCAGCCGCCTCCAACTTGGTCATCCCTTCACAGGACCTCTACAACAATCTCTCAAAATTATTCAGCAAAAAAATTATCACCATTTACAGCAGCTTCAACCTACACCCGGACCTGACAGACCTCACCATACACCTCACGGTCTTATCCAAAGAGCCAGTGCTAACCACATGGCCTGTCATTACCCCAGAAGAAACTGCGGCTGTCCACTCAAGAGCCAAACCGGGCCCCTGCCCCACCGCGCCTACTCCAGATGACTGCAACCTATTAGAGCCATAAACACAACCCATTCTGAATGCCTCCACCTCTTCCCCAACCTCCCCAGATGCTTGGAAACATGCAACTGTCCTCACATTCCTGAATAAACCCCCTGCAGACCCTTCAAGGCTCGCCAACTACAGACCAATCTCATTCCTTCCATTCTCAGCCAAGGTCTTAGAGAAAATCATCAACAGATGTCTTACCAAATACCTCAACGACCACCAACTCCTTAACAACAGTCAGTGTGGTTTCAGACCCAACTACAGCATGGAAACTGCCCTCATTGCTGCCGCAGATTACATCTGCTTGATTCTGGATGGAGGAGACATGGTGCCCTCATCCTCCTGGAACTCTCTGCAGTGTTTGACACAGTCTCCCGCTCCATACTCATTCAATGTCAATGTCATGACCCTGTGACCCTGCTAGACTGTGCTTGCCCAGCCGTAAGCAGTTTACTTACTGTGTACAGTAACTAGTATGAACCGTGGGGTACACTATAGACTAATGGAGTGCAATGCTTACTGATGCCCATATTGACTTGAACTGCCTTTACTCTGCCATGGTTGTTGTTTACCCTTGACTTACAGGAATATAGTCTGTTGCATCGTGATTTTGCCCATGCTTGTTGGTTTGCCTCATTGAGCTGTGCTAACACTCATTGTTTGTCCCTCCTCAGTTCTCGTAGCAACCAATGGCGGCCGCCATCTTGGATTTACTCGCCTAAAAACGAGAGACGTGCTGGTGCTCCGGGAAGCTGCGGGAAGACACAGTTTCATTTCCTGATGGTGCGGTGTTCCAGGAAGCTGCAAGAATACGCGGCTTCATGTCTCGATGGTCTACGGTCAAGTAAGACCATTTCCTTGATCGGAGGAGCAGGTAGGATCTTTCTGCTCTTTGTTGGTACAAACTGCCTTCAGTCTCGCTCTACGTGAGCAGCCTAAACGAATGTATGAACATACCAAGTGCTAAAACTCGGTTGGAGTTTATCGCTCTGCAGGAGCGGTCCAGGGCAGGTCCAGGTTCAGTTTTATCAACCATTGGAAAAAACAGACACATTGACATATTTTAATGTGGATAAGGTACTAAGTTGAAAGTGACATGAGGTGTTGACCTGTTCGTTCATACATAGTCCTGTGACCTATAAACCAGAGATGTGTTTCATGTGAAAGATTGATTTATGTGCCTTAGTGAATTACATTGTCTGCTATGCAGTGTTTTCTAAGAATATTACAGTTTCCACAAGAGTTTAAAAACAACTCTACAGTGAATCCCAGGAATACATCAGAAACCAAATATGTAATAGGCACTTCTGGTGTAGAACATTCTAGAATATCGTTATTTGCCTTTCTTTTCAGGTAAGGATTACACCTGCTCCCATGATATTTATGATTGCCAGGGAATAAGAGAGTCTTATAATCACGGACTGCAATATTGTATTCCGGATCTTCCTCCACGCAGTACACTCCCCAATACCCTTCTCCCCATCTAGCCACTCCGATCCTCTGTGCAACTAAGCTTGAGCCGCAGCTGCTAGAAGGTGGGCCTCTTGAGGGTACTGCTCCTGAGGAACTAGTCTATCCTGACAGAATAATCCACCCATGAATTGTGGTTCTTCCTGAGCAGTATCGTCACAATGGCCAACATGGAGGATTCGTGTACTATGTTAGGGAGCATCCAAAAAGAGATAGCAGATGCTACGCAAGCATTGCAGCACCAGCCAACAGAGTAAATCATTTGCAAACTCAACTTGTGCCAACCCAGGCCTTACCAGTGGCTCCTGCATCCACTCCTACTGGGTCCACAGTATCGGTGACAGTTCCTTTTGCAGTTCCCTTGGCCCCACCGGAGCATTTTTCTGGAGAATCCACCAAATTTAAAGTACAATTACATTTCATGGTCAGACCAACCTCCTTTCCTGATGCTCTATCTCGTATCACATTTCTAATCTCCTATCTCAGCGATGATGCCGCCATGTGGGCGGTTCCCCTAGTTCAGTCTGATGACCCACTACTATGAAACTGGGGTCTGTTAAAAACTGAGTCTGAGAGGGTATTTGATCGACGCAACTGGTCAGCAGATCGTGAATTGTTAGAATTAAAGCAAGGAAACAAGGACTTGGTACATTATCTCCCTCAATTTACTCATCTCGTTCAGAAACAAACTGGCCAGAGGAAAAGAGAGCTGTGCTGTATTACCAAGGCTTATGAGATGAGTTGAAAGATCTCATCACCCCAATTGATCCGCAGCCAAGAACTTGTGAGGATCTTATTGCCTTGAGTCTCCGTTTAGATCATAGAGGTGCCGATAGGAGAGGAGATAAGAAAAGGTTACAATTCAGACCAAGTACCCGCCCTAAAAACAAATGCCTTATATTCACAAGAACCAATGGACATCGGAGGTGCATGTAAACCCCTTTTACAAGAAGAAAAAGCGTCCCATCGGAAAACAGGGTTATTTTGTCAAAGAGTGTTCAGCACGCCCTAAAGGAGGTTCCCCGGGAGACACCTCACTTCCAAAACCGGGAAACTAAAGAGCTAGGGAAATAATCAGGAGACTTCCTCGAGTGTTCATCTTCCTTCTCCTGATCAATCAGGAGCTAATACCCTTCAGGTTTCCGTCCCTCATCTTGTTTTAAACAATTGTTTTACCATTTCCTCGATATTGAATGAGAAACCATTAGTAATGGTGGGCTCCGGAGCCACCAGTACATTTATTGATTCAGCCTTTGCATTGAGACTGAACATTTCGGTTGAAACAAAACAAGGACCAGTAATGTTATGGGCTGTTGATGGAACCCAACTAACGTCAGGGCTGATCACACATTTCACCATTGGAATTAATATGCACAAAACCAGGTACATACTGAATCTATATCCTTCAATGTAATTGATGCTCCGCATTTCAGAGTCATTTTAGGCATGCCCTACTCACAGAACACAACCCTACCATTGATTGGGCCAAAAGAAGCATATCCTTCACTTCCGATTGCGGTCATCAAGAATGCTTATCATCTCAGACCAATGATCCCTGTGTTCAACCACAAGCACCTGATAACACCAAGGCTCACTACATAGCCACGGCTGCTGAACAAGATACAGAATTACCTGCTCTGTATGTGGGATATTCCGAGATTTTTGTGTGAAAAAAGTGCCAAAATCTTGCCCTCTTATCAGGCATTCGATTGTGAAATTATTTCATTTCCAGGGGCTAAGATTATATTCAGCAGAATTTATGCACTTACAGAACAAGAAAATCAACATCTGTGTGATTTTTTGGACAAGTACCTCAAGAACAGGTTTATTCGACCATGTCAGTCCCCGACTGCCTCTCCTCTTTTCTTCATGCCCAAGAGCAATGGTGAATTGCGCGCGTGCATTGACTATTGTACACTTAATAGTATCACCATTAAAAACCGCTTCCCCCTGCCATTAATTCCCATGCTCTTTGACCAAGTAAGAACAGCAAAGCAACCATTTACAGGAAGTTAGATCTAAGAGGAACATACCATCTTGTATGCATTCGAGCCAGGGATGAGTGGAAAACAGCCTTTCAAACTCACTACGGCTTGTTCGAATATTGTGTAATGCCGTTTGGCCTGTGCTACCGCCATCAGTGTTCCAATTCTTTGTGAACAATGTTCTCCGTGAATATCTTGACAGGTTTATCATTGTTTACATTGATGACCTTTTGATCTACACCACCTCAGTAACAGAAGATGAAGAGCATGTTAGTCATCTCGACAACTTTGCATCCGCACGGTCTATACTGTAAACTGTTGAAATGCGACTTTCACACATATAAGATGGAATTTTTAGGGTTCATTATATCACCACAAGGAATTACCATGGCACCAAGGAAAGTACAACCCATCATGGATTGGCCTGAATCAAGCTCAGTGAAGGATATCCAGCGGTTTCTAGGCTTTGCAAACATTTACAGACATTTTATCAAAAGCTTTTCAGCCAAAGCAACTCTTTTGACTCACCTGTTGAAAAAAGGTGCAAAGTTCCAGTGGACCCCAGAAGCTAAAGTGGCTTTCCAAACATTAAAAACAACCTTTACTATAGCTCCAATTCTTAGTCATCTGGATATTAATCAACCATTTATCGTAGAGGCAGACGCCCCCTGGTACTGCTGTTGCCGCCATTTTTTCACAACAAGATACACAAACCAATCAATTGCATCCAATTGCCTTTCTCTCTAAACAATACTTGCCTGTTGAAACATACTACACCGTGGCAGAAAAAGAATTGTTGGCTATCCGTCTTGTCTTTAAAGAATGGCGCAGCTATTTATTAGGGGCAAAACATGTAATTACAGTCTATACAGATCACCGAAATCTTCAAATTTTACGCTGTGCTGGAGCATTGACCCTGAGACAATTACGTTGGACACTGTTTTTTGCAGAATTCAAATTCACAATTACCTTTAGACCTGGAATTGCCAACAATAAAGCAGATGCCCTATCCCGTTATGAGGAAATGGCAGACAAAATAAGTAACCCATTAAAAACATCACCCATGAGTCTTGAAAAGCAAATTATAGGGGCCACCATATCCAATAATTTCTTACAAAAATCAAACAAGCTATGCCTCTACGTAAAATAATAGAATGGCAACAAAGAGATAGAAACAGAGCCATGTTAGCAGAACTACCGTTCCAAGGCAAATTACTATATGTACCCTCTAAAAAGTTCTTAGTAGTTGTAGACAGACTATCAAAAATGGCACATTTCGTTGCTTGCAACAAGATACCAACAACGACCCAACTGGTACATTTGTTGTAGTACGATTGCATGGCTTACCCCAAACCATTATATTTGACAGAGGGGCCTAATTCACTTCCAAAGTGTGGATAGCATGGTGCACAGCTCTGCAAATCAAAAGCAACTTTTCTACAAGCTTTCATCTAGAGTCAGATGGCCAAACAGAATGAGTGAGCCAAGTACCTAAACAATATCTTAGTTGTTATCTATGCAATACACAAGGTTCTTGGGTAGATCTCCTCTGGGAAGCTGAGTTTGTTTTCAGTAACTTAAAACATGCATCCAAAGATATTTTGCCATTTTTTGCTAATCATGCAGTTCATCCATATTTTTTTCCATTGTTCCTCTCTAAGAGTGAGGATCTTATACTGTCAGCAAATTCCAGACTACAAGACATGATTAGTGTAATGCAACAGTTACAACAAAATACAACAAAAGCTAAGGCAAACTATAAAATATTCGCTGATTGAAAAAGACAATCCAGTCCACTGTATAAACCCAGAGATCATGTGTGGCTTTCCACAAAACATTTCCAGTTTAAGAAACAATATAAATTCCATCCATGTATCGTTGGACCATTTGAAGTTCTTCAATGTGTGAATCCAGTTGCAATTAAACAAAGTTACTAGCAACAATGAAAATCCATCCGGTTTTTCACACTTCACTACTAAAGCCAGCTTTAGGAAAGATCCGATCTCGTCCACTACCCCTTTTAATTGGGGATCATTTGGAATATGATGTACAAAGTATCAAGGACAGAAAACGCATAAAAGGTAAATTGTGTATCTGGTCTCCTGGAAAGGCTATGGACCAGAAGAGGACTCTTGGGAACCCTGTGACTCTATTCATGTGATACGCTTAATACGTGCATTTAAAAAAAAAAATAGCCCTCACCCCTAGGTAAGGTGGGGGTACCACTTCTGTTGATGGGATGTACTGTTTGACCCTGCGAGCCTAGTAGACTCTGCTTTCCCATCCGTAAGCAGTTTACTTATTGTGTAGAGTGACTAGTATGAACCGTGGGGTACACTATGGACTAGAACTTTGGAATCATCATCAACAGCAAACTCAACATGATGGCCGAGATCAACACCATCACTGCCTCATGCTTCCATACCCTGAAGATGCTGAGAAAAGTTTTCAAATGGCTTCCAATCAGCATCTAGAAAGCCATCACACACAGGCTCGGCACAAGCAAGCTGGGCTACAGAAACACCCTCTATGCCATGTCCAACAAAAAACTCACCGGAAGGCTGTAGACCATTTAGAACTCAGTGGCCAGAATCATTCTCACCCTCACTTGCTGAACCCACATCACTCCACACCTGAACGAGGTCTACTGGCTTCCAAAACACAAACAAGCACAATTCAAACTTCTCACCCACACTTTCAAGGCTCTACATAACACTGGCCTCACCAAATGCGTCTGTGTTCACAAAACTTCCAGACACCTCAGCTCGTCAGGCTTTTACTTGCACAAATCAAAGCATACTGAAAAACAGATCCGAGGGTCGAGTCTAAAGTGTGGAATGATCTGCTAGCTCCACATTTCTTAAATTCAACAAGAAGATGAAGACCTGGTTTTTTGAGTAGTCCCACTAGGCTCTATGTTGGTTAGACTAACACCTACTCAGCACTAGGAGTGGGCAGAATTGACAGAAGTTGACTCATTAGAATTCCGTGGACTTACATAAAAACTCATTGAGATTATGCAGATTTCCGCCAACGGGCAGAAATACACACTTGCGTTGTGAATTAGCGCCGGTAACGCATTCCACGCTGAAAAACAGCACAAACTGTACCACACAGTGCAACAGAGGGTGCAGCAACTCAATAGGATTTTGCTGCCACTTGGATAGATTTTCTACTTGAGTGCCAGCCTTCTGACCGTGAACAGTTGCGACCTCCCACGACCGCCCGTGTAAATAAAATCTCACCAGATGTCCTCCGAGCGACCGGAAATCATGCTAGGGGATGCCAAATCTTGCCCGCACTCACTAGCTTACCATTCTGGAGCCTCGCAAATAATTCTGCAATGCGACGATTGGCTGAATTTGGCCAGAGCAATGCAGAGTCACCAAAATTCTGCCAAATCCGTGGGCGGAACAAAATATTCCGCCCACCCTTACTCAGCACCAGGATACACCCTTATTCAGCACCAGGATACCCTGCCTGTTGATAGTGTACTCTATAAATCTGCATACTATAACCTGCTTTCGCAGCACCTCCTGCATGACCAACTTATGCTCCAGACCCAGTCTGTCTCTGCCTTGTTGCATTATGCTCAAAGTTGCAGAAGGGCATCATAAAGACACATACAGAGTCACAGTGTCATTTGAGTTGCAAGCCCGTCGCACCCCTGCCTGCTCTTGCGAGAACAAGCACATGCAACTGGCCTCCAGCTTATGGAATATCTTGCTCCAAATGTACTTGTTGGTATCATTAAATATTGGAAACTCACTACCTGTGATGTTTATGGTGTGAGTTCCAGTTTAGGACATTTATGAAACCAATTTCAAATATGAAAAAACAAAGGTTTTCAGTTCTGAGTGCCTGGTTTGCTGCAAGGTATCAGAGAATTAAATAATACACACATTTAATACAAATATAAGAATATTATCCATATTTTATATGTTGCACGCTGCAGAATGAATTGTAATTTTAAATTTCAAAAGTAGCTTTTAATATTAATCAACTCGCTGTTACTCATTTATCAGCTTTAGGAGTTTGTACATTTAGGGCATATACATGCGTATACATTCTAAATTTATTTATGTATTTATTTGTGAGTTTTATCTAGCATGAACTTGACCTGAAGGTATCAGAGCGCTTTACAGAGTGCGCCCAACAACAATAAGGTGCAATACATAAAGAGTAGATAGAGATATATAGTAATGGTAAAAAAAGAAAAAGTAAACAGTATACCATGGGATAAGTAAACACATTAGCAGCAAGAACCCTGGTTACAAAAAGCAACAATAAAGATACATAGCAGTATTGTCATAAGAAGAATTCAAAAGACAGCGGGAGAAATGAACACAGCAAGTTCTGAGGTAGTTATGGTAGGAAGTCGCTAAGGTGGGGAGAGTAGAGGCACAGAATTTCCCCGAGGTAGTGAACAGACATGGCATCTTGGCACTTACGTTCATGACAACATTGATAGCACGAGGTACATAGAGAGAAAATAAAAATATATAATGGTAAACAGAAAGAGTAAACAATATACAGTGCGATATGTAAACAAAATAGCGGCAGTATTTGAGTTACAAAGGTGTAAATATTCATACATAGCGCCATTAATCAAAGAAGAGAACAATAGATAGTGTACATAAAAGTTCTGAAGTATTTGAGGAGGGGAGATGCAAGGGTGAGGAGAGTAGATGCCCAGTGAAGGGGTGAAGTGTGACTTAGGTCCAAGACTCAGGCATGTTACGGCGAGACAGGAGACATATGCATACAATGGGAGGGCGGGATCAGACAGGGAACGGGGGCATGGCCAGGTCCTTATTGAGAGAGGACCTCGTGTGATGAAATATAAAAAAAAAATATTCCTGAAGAAGGATGTGGATGCATTGCAACTGATCTCAAGGGGGAGAGTGTTCCAGATATTTGGGGCCATGCCAGAGAAGGAAAGGTAGTAGGTTTTCTTTTTCTTGAATTTTTGTGGCTTGAGTAGTGGGCAGCTCATACCTCTGGATGATCTGTTTCCATCTGAAAGGGTCAGTTTCTGGGACAGGCAGGAAGGGGTGTTGTGGTGCATCGCTTTATGAGTCATGCAAGCAATTTTGAAATGCATCCTGGCCTCGAATGGTAGCCAATTCAGAGCTCGTAGGGCAGGGGTGATGTGATCACTCTTTTTAGATCCCATGATGAGCCTAGCTGTTGCATTAAGAGTCGCCTAAAGAGGAGCAAGTGAGGTTTTCGGTAGGCCCACAAGGGTAGCGCTACCATAGTCAAGTTTTGGAAGCACAAGTGCATGAGTCGCGGTTGTGTGGTCAGCCGCGGGGAGGAAAGGTTTTAGTTTCTTAAGGACATGCAGCCAATGATTAGCTCCTCTAGTGATGGCACTGTTGTGTTTTTGAATGAAAAGGTCTTTGTCAAGGGTAATACCTAGGGATTTGGCAGAGTCGACCATGTGTTGGGTGCAATTCAAAGCAGAGAGAAGGGGGAGCCATTATTTGACATTAGAGGTGAAAGTGGGAGGTTCAATCAGTAGGAATTCAGTTTAATGCCATTGAGTTTGAGGTGATTGTGAGTCAGCCATTGCTGTGTTAATGTTAGGGTGTTGTTGAGGGTGTGGATGTCCTCAAGGGAGGTTATTCTCATGTAGAGTTGGGTGTCATCAGCATAAATATGGTAGGAGATATGGGAGCATTTGAGGATATCGGTTAGGGGCTCCATGTAGAGGTTGAACAATGTCGGGGTGAGGATAGAGCCTTGGGGGATGCCCAGTGTTGGACTTGGCCTTTTTGCAGGGTCATCCCTACACTTTTTGCCTTTCTCCTAGCCATTTTTCTGACATGGTGTTGGTGGTTTTAGGACTCTGGGCACTTTAGCACTGCTGTTCAGTGTAAAGTGCGTGTGCTCTCTGTGATAAATGTGGTAAGATTGGTCTACACCTGCTTAGCCTATTTAATTTACCTGTGAGTCCCTTGTAAAGTGGTATCTCCTATACCCAGGGCTGGTAAATTAAATGCTACTGGCGGGCTTGCAGCGCTGATTGCGCCACCCACCAAAGTAGCCTTTCAAACCTATCTCAGGCCTCTGCCATTGCAGGGACTCTGCGCGCAGTGCTACTGCCGCTGTGACGTGGCACCTAAAGTGTGTGTCATGTCCGTGACCCCCCCTTTTACCGCATGTCAGTCACCCCTAAGGTAGGCCCTAGCTAGCCCTATGGGCAGGGTGCATTGTAGGTAAAAGATAGGACATGTACCTTAAGTGTGTGACATGTCCTGGTAGTGACAAACAGCCATTTTGGTTTCTCACTACTGTGGGGCTGCCCTCCCATAGGAATGCATTGGTTATTCCTTGATAAGTGTTTCAGTGGTAATTCCTGATATGAGAGGCGCAGCGTGATCAAGTTTGGTATATTTGGAATAGTGATAATAAATGCTGCGCAATGGTGTGCGCAGATTTATTATAACTATTTTAGAAATGCCACTTTTAGAAGTTGGCATTTCTGTGTGCTATGTGTCTGCCTGCCTGATGTGAATTGCATGTCTGGCTTTTGAGTGACAGGGGCTGGGAGGTGTGTGTGGCTCCAGGAGGGGCAGGGTGAGTCAGCGCTAGGCTGAATGGGACATCTACATTTTGAGTAGTGGGAGGAGAAGTCCCTGGTCCCTGAATAGGGCTGTGCCTAGCCTGTACAATGCTGGCTCCGCCCCCCTGTGGTGTGTCTGATGACGAGCCCCCACCTGACAAAGGGGAAGAGGAGCTTGGCAAACAAAGTGCTCCAATTCCCCCTGAACCAGTTTTGGCTGGTTCCCCTAAAGCCCTGTACTGCAGACAAAAGAAAATGGTGTATAAAAATAGGGGCTGTGACCCCATGAAATGGTTCAGTTCTCTCTTTCTGGGCTGTTGCGGGGCGTGCTGCTGCTGGGGCCCAGGGGAAACGCCAGGAGGGCTTGCCTCCCTGGGCCCAGCCTTGCCCCCCTTGATGCCATGGACCCAAGGACCTTTTTCTGTTATCTAGCGCTATATTCTGATGCCTTTTCCTGCTTCTAGTGCCCTGGGAGCGCTATATTTTTAATTGGACCCAGGGGAGCGCTGGAGCTCCGCAGTGCCGAGCTGTACATAATTCCTGAGGGAATCCCCGGCATAGGGATTCCCCCGTCATGCGAGTTTAAATGCGGGTGCCCACCCCGCTTATGTGTTCGCTAGCGGGTGCCCACCCCGCGTTCTTTTTTTTTTATGGATCGGGCGGTTACCCACCCCGCTGGCGCTTGATTCTCTTTGCGGGTGCCCACCCCGCATTATTTGCCGATAATCACCGCCGCCGCCCGTGTGCACCACAACAGGAAGTCAGGCAGCACGATGCCTGACATGGGGCGGGGCCTCGACGCGTCCGGCGAGCCGGGAGAGGAAGTCCCGCCCGCCGGAGACGCGGTGAGGGGAGAGTGCCGGCCGGAGCCTTGCGGGCTCCACAGTGAAGTCCCGGGTCCCAGGAGGGGGCCCGGGTGAAGGGAGGAGAGGCCTGGACCATCGGTGGGGCTCCCATGGCTGGAGAGAGCCCCGCGTCCCGCCGAACCGGAGGGAGAATCCAGGCGGGAAGAGTTTCCCCCGCGTCCCGAGAAGAGACCGGCCCAGAAGAGGAGCAGCGTCCCCGAGGTGCAGAGAGGAGCCCAATCCAAGTCCCAGTGAGTGGGGCTGAGGCCGTTCTCTTTGCCAGGGGGGCTCACAGGCACCAGGGCAGTGTCGGTATTTCCTGAGCGGACCCGCCATTGCGGGCCGCTCCAACGTGGGGCGTATTACTTCCTGGACCCCGTGGGGGTCCCGAGGGCCAGAGGTGCCCATGCCTAATTTCTGCTTTGTTCGTTTTACAGCTGCCCCGCCTCGCAGAGGGCAGCTGCACCGAGGGGGCAATTTGTGCTTAGGGCCCTAGAGCGGGGCCCCAGAGGGCACAGTTCGTGCCCAGACAGCGAGGGCCATAGATAGAGGCCGTGTCCTCTTTGGTGACTGGCGCGCACTCACGGATCGTGAAGGGGGCTCAAGGGGCACCGTGAGTGCCTAACCTGATTGGGGCACTTGTATCGGTAATTAGTTTACTTCCCAGCTGCACCGCAGTTAGCGGGCAGCTGCAACGTCTGGGGGCATTTCTTTTTGGAAGTCAGGGGCACAGTTTTGCCAGTGCCTACAAGTGGTGTTCACAGCTGCCCAGCAATTAGTGGGCAGCTGCTACGTTTAGGCTGGTGTCAATGCGCACTTTGGAGGTTGCTGCCTTGGCAGCCGCCCTGACTTTCTGGACACAGGGCATTCCAGCCCTCTGAGAAGGCCAGTTGGCCTGGGGGGCAGGTTGGTGACATTGGTAGAGCGCCAGGCTCTGCAGGATTGCGTAATGTACTTATGCCTACTCTGAATGTTGCCAAGAATGATTTAGGCCCATTGAGCAATGTGTTTATGCTAATGAGGTTTGGGCCTAATGTGATTTATTGCCTAATGTCATGTTATGATGTCTTGGGGTAGTGCCTATTTGCGTAATGTGTTTATGCTTATGAGGTTATTGCATAATGTGTTTATGCAGGTGAGGACCTTTGCGTAATGTGTTTATGCTAATGAGGTTTGGGCCTAATGTGGGTTTGTGTCTAATACTAATAGTATAATGCTTAGGTCATTATGGTACCAGTAGTTACTGGTTGTGTTTTATATTTGCATTTACTTACCTGTTCTGATGGTTCTGACCATGGCCCGATTGGCCTGGTCCTGTATATAATTCCCCTGTGAATATTGCCCGTGCCAGTTGGCACAGTGTAAATGTGTGATTACGTTTCTAATGTGTTTTATGACAATACAAAGGCTATTTTTTATATAACCTTGTGTGGAGTTCCTTTTGTGGTGTGCCTAATGTGTTGCTGCTGTGTGTGTGTTGCGCAAACGCTTTATACATTGCCTCCGGGATAGGCCTGACTGCTCGTGCCAAGCTACCAAGGGGGTGAGCAGGGGTTATCTTGGGTGTGTAACTCCCTTGCCCTGACTAGAGTGGTGGTTTCTGCCTGGCTTTGGCGCAAGCCTTAGCCAACCAGAGATCCCATTTCTAACACCCAGCGATAGTAGAGCCTGCTCGGATGAAGTGTGATTAATTAGGATGCATTGTAATCTGTTGTGTCGAAAGGAGGAGAGCAATTTTAGCACAGTGCCGGAGAGGCCCATCCTCTGTTCTAGACTGTTGAGCAGAGTAGCATGGTTGATGGGTAGAAAGGCCATCTGCCAATTTTTAGAGTATGTTACACATCAGCCAAATTCTAAACAAAATACCTTAGAATTGAAATAGATAATGCAATTACAGCCATCTTTTAAAATCCAACCTACCTTTCTACACAGTGGTCAGATTTGCTGTTCAAATACATTCCCGGGGGGCAAGCACAGCCCTCAACACAATCACCATTGCAAGTCTCGGCCACTGAGAGAGTCTGGCAAGTCTGAGCACAGGTATCTACACAGGTATTGTACTCCTTTGAATTTTCACAAGAAAGAGCTATGGAGACAAAACAAACTTTTCATGTTATGATTTGTTTAGTTTCGGGTTGCAAACTGATAATTCGAATTCTAGTTCAGTGATAATCAGATATTTAAATCATTGTTAGTGTGAATAATTTCAGTAAAATATTAGAACAATCTTTAATGCAATTATCAGTAAATGGTTGGAAAAGCTTGTAGGTGTGTTGAAATTTGAATGCAACGTTCAGCGCAAGTTAATTCATCATTCCCCCAAGATTGCACAGAAGTAACAATGCAAAGAAGCCTAACAAAATTCAACCCAGTCACTGGACTTGTCTGCACACCAACTGCTTTTTACAAGATGCTCTAATCTAGGTTATTGATCAGAACAAGCTACATTAAAAAAAATTGCTGTTTGGGGATCACACACAAGTTGGTTTATGCCTTAAGTCATTTTCTTGTCTGAATAGATTGGATTTTAGTGACATAGAATAAGAGGGAGGGCGCATTCTAAATAATACTGGAAAAAATACTGAATCTGTGAGGCTGTTTAATTGCATGTATTGGTATGTCCCTTCTTACATTAAGATCATCTATATAAAATAAGCAATATCTTCTTTCTATATAAATAAACATAAGCATTCCCATTAATTATTTAAAACAAGGAAAAGTGAGGCGATGTGTCACCAGTTGCACTTTGTAATTGTACCTTTTTTTACTTTATATAGGAAGGCAGAATACAAAGCGGTGGATCTGGCTGATGTTAGACTAAACCAAGGAATTTTGCACGTCAGGAGTGAGGAGGATGTGAATGGTATCTAGTGTCATTTATATGTTAAAAAGGGCCTGTCACACACAGAAGTATGCAAATGTGGTTATTTTAGGGGTGAAAGGGTGAAGTCAGGCAATAGTTCATTCTGAGTGTATACAAGTGAACCGAGTCTTATATGTATAAGACAAAGCTGAATTCACAGGGCACTGTAATGTCTGTCCCCAAGCACGGTGCGCAGGGACGAACCAAATTGTTAGAGGTGGGCCAGCAAAGGACCCGCCATATGTGGCCCGTCTAATAAAAGAGGCAAAGCAGAGCTACGTAAGCAGACACACACTGGCCAGACAAACTGCATCACCTTGTCTCATATCCCCTCTGTGATTGCGCACCTGGCACACCTCTCCAGGCCCAAAGCCCACGCTAATCCCTACTGGGCCCTCTGCAATCCAACAAAACATTGCCTTCGAGGTGTGGAACAGCACCGCCTCACTTCAATGGTGCTTGTCTCCTCCCTCACCAGTGTCAGCTCGCATGGCAGCTGCCCGGCTCTCCATCGCCCTGCTGGAAGTCCTCCGCCATTGCATCCAGGTGAGTGACGGTCTATCACACACAGCAGAAAAAAGATAATGAACCCAAAAGGCACAAGAATGTACTCTCAAAGGCACACACTACGGACCCAACTTGATTGACCAAGACAGAAAATGGGACCTGCACTCGCTAAGGAAGAGAGCTGCCCCATGGTGCATCCAGTGCCCCAGTGCTACATATAAACTGGGATTGTGCCCCCACTAGAAGTAGCTGTCGCCCGGTTGGACTCTTGAAGGGGAGGCATATGGTCTACACTGTATGGCATCCGCTAGGCTTGTATGTCTCTGCTGGCAGTGCCCGTGCCACAGGCACCTTGTTAACCCGAGTCCCGCTTTCTCAGTACGAAAGGCAGTCCAGTGTCACTCCCCATCTGCCCAGCAGTGTCGACTGAGATCACAGTGCTTCCTCATCAGTTACCATGGCTTAAGTGCGCCCGCTCAAACCCTTTGTTTTGGATAGTGCCCCCTCATTTCTACCGTCCTGATGGAGGGACTGGTTAGAGCGCCTTGAGCTCTACTGCGAGGTGACAGATGTGCCTGCTGAATGATGGGGTGCCATGCTGCTCCATTTTGGAGGCGAAGCCATTCTAAACTCTACAAAACCATTGTGGAAGCAGCGCCTAGAACTTATAGTAGACTCATGGCTGCTCTGAATGCACACTTCGACCCCATGGCTAACCAAGACTATAAGTGTTTCATATTTCGCCAAACTCGTCAGGAGCCCAATGAGTCCATTGACGGATTTTATAGCAGGATGAAGAAGCTCGCCAGCATCTGTGGTTTTAACGATAAACAGGAAGAGATCAGAGGCCAGATAATCCAAGAATGTGCCTCATCGAAGCTGCACAAGTGCATCCTTCAGGAGTCGGGCAAGCCCTTACAAGACATACTTATTCTTGGCAGATCAAAGGAACTGTCTGAAGCGAGAGCTTTACACATGGAGGTAGTGCTCCACAGGGTAGTCAAGGTCGAGCCAGTCAACACAGTACATTCGCATCCTTGACCATTGGAAGTGGGCGTAAGGTTCTCTGCCTGCCTCAGTGGATCCCGCTGAACCTATGCATCTCCTCAGCTGCACGGTACAATCCCAAGCAGAACAGACACATCAACACTGCTGTGTGGTTTGGAACCATCCTAAAGACCTGCATCACAGGCCATTGTCTCCTTTGAACTGCTGCTGCACGATAAATCCTCATCACAGGCCCTTGCATCCCTTGTCGACAGCAGCCTCGACGAGGGATGCCTGACCCCACGCTGCAGCCTTGCAGCTCCTCAGAAGTGATGCATCGCCCCGACTGCGCCATGCATCCTCGATGCCGGACTTCACATCGCAAGCCGTCATCGACAGGATCCTCTACGATGTCACAGGTCCTCACACCACAGCTTTGCCGCATCTTGGAACCCACACATTGCTTCGGCTGTGCAATGCATCTTTGACATGGATTCTTGTAACGCTATGCAAACCAGGATTTAAGGTACTTTGTTCAGCATACTTAACTTGGTCCCTGTAGCTGACGTGTGCTCCATCATGGTCGGCTTGAACTTGTGACAAGATATCCACAGTTGGCGGTTGTGCTTCTTGTAGCTATATGTACTGAAATCTTAAAACGCGCACATCTCGGGTTCTGCTGATTGGAATTTTGTAGTTTGGTCTTGTTTTATTTATTAAGAATAATTCTATTTTGCTAAACTGGTGTGGGATCCTTTTGTGGTGTATTTTAAATTTGTAACTATTTGAAGTGTTGCGCAAATACTTTAAACATTGCTGCTGAGTTAAGCCTGACTGCTCTGTGTCGAACTACCTAAGGATTGAGCATAGGTTAATTTAGGGGTTTCTTGTGACTGCACCCCGAGGAGACTTTGGGTCCAGAATACTCTGCTCCCTTATCTGTTTTTTTGGTGAGCTCTGAACTT
Organism: Calotriton arnoldi; assembly: GCA_963921515.1. NCBI lineage: Eukaryota > Metazoa > Chordata > Amphibia > Caudata > Salamandridae > Calotriton > Calotriton arnoldi. The sequence continues at coordinate 2,905,379 of CAWUFW010000096.1, read as the reverse complement.
GGATTTTTCTTTGCTGTACGAAAGAGTACAATTTATGTTCTGCTGTAACTCTTTCTATGCATTATGTTTTGAACATTCTAGTGAAGTATCAGACTGCACGCCACTTGAAAGTCACCCATGAATAGTCACTAATGATCCTCTCTTCAAGGTATGCATCCTTTATGTTTAAATAAGAGTCTATTGGAATAAAAAAAGGTTTAGTACTTGAGCATTCACATTCTAAAGAGCCACACAGGGGTACTTAGGCACCACTGTGGATAACGAGCGTAATCACAAAACAAAAGATCTGTTGCGGATACATACTTGTATTTTTCAGAAACATTCTGAGTATACACCATTTCTTCTGTTATACAAATCTTTTAATGCTATTCTACTTACTTAGTTACATACTGTCACCTTTCATTTCAGCTCACTTATAAGCATAATTTACTTCCCCTTTAAAATGTCTTTCCCTGTGTTTAATCCCCTTCTCGCAGGCCTCACCAAGCAAGCAGGCCTATCCCTTTGAAAACCAGTTTCAATTCAGATGTTGTCATTTTTTATCTCTATCTTCATGTAGTGATCTCTACACTGTTCTTTAAATTAGGGAGCATCATATTTGTCAGTCATACAGATGCTGTCAATTTAGATTGATCTCCGTGTGTTGCTATCATTCTAAGGTTTTTTTGGGTGACCAGTATTGGTTTCTGGTGACTGAGCGTGAAAAGGTGATGGTGGGAATCTAACATGTCAGTGGCCAGTAAACCCACTCAACGAATGCGCATGATGGCCCTGCAAGATTATGTACTAATCTCATCATGCAACAGTCGAGGTAATGAAAATGGGTTTATGGCATGCATGCCTCATCAAGGTATCTTCTATGTCAGTAATAATCCTTATATTACAGAGCTGCTTGTGTGCCAGGGATGCTTATAAGACAGAGCTGCTCATATTCCTTGTACGAAATCCGGGTTGGAGGGTCACAGGGTAGACAGGATGTACTGGGTCCCAATTGTAACAAATGGGGTCTTTTGCTGTGGTAGCCTTAGAAACCATACTGTTAACCACCTAACTGGGAACCAAGTACCCTTTTTTATCACTTGACTCTAAGGATAGAGAGAAACAGTAGCCCAAAGCTTACTTAGGGGAGGTGTCTCTGTCATAGAGTCTCAGAGCTCAGCATGTAACAAACATTTATTAATTCACGGTCCAGTCAGTGATTTTTCTTATGAAAAGGATTTGTACTTTATTATAAAGACTACTAACCATTATGCACAAATAAACAATAATATACAGATGACTAAGGGAAATGCCTATGGTGATACCCTAAACAAGCCTAGCAGCTCAGTTCAATGTCCTATAGGTCAGATAAACCCCTAAATGTACCCTGGACCTATGCACCAAAAGCATCTTTAACAGTCTGCTTACAAAAACCCATAATCCCTAAAAACATAATAGCCCCAAATGTCCAATGCGAAATAGGGAGTGCATTAAGGACAGTTAGGCGTATTGGCTTTGTTAGGGAATCACCATACTACAAAATATGACACACTCAATAAAAATGATTATTGAAATTTATATTTTCAGAATGGTAGCACCTTTCATTGACATAAGGGAATCAATGTAGTGATTCACAATCAAAATGTACATTCCAATAGTTTCAATTGTCAAAGATTGCTATATTGAAGTCTCCCTCCTACCTTTACTTGGGTTGTAAAGCGGTCGCCCAACCTAGGAATCAAGATCCATGGGCCTCTGGACAAAAGTGTGATATCAGAAGTACTTGAGTAATAAAGCAACTAAGAGAGGGTGGTAAACTCCGCTCCGCCGGCAGAGTTCACAGAGTTTTTGCCAATCCATACTCCGATTGGAGGTCGGAGTTCGGCAAAAACTCCAGCAACCGTGGTGTAGCAAAGTATACCTGCACTGTTAAACTATATTCTATGATGAGTAGGGTTTGAACATCAAATTTTTATTTTTTACCCATCTCTGTCTTTGTGTGGGTTGTCCTCGTTTCGGGCTATCATTTATTTTGCATGTCCCAATTTATTTCCTCCATCCACTGGTGTTACTTACTTCTGGGCAACGTGTTATCCCGGGTCACAGCAGTCTTTTTGTGTGCTGCTGAATCGTATGTGCAGACAGGAAGGAGAGAGTGCTTTCAAGCAAGTGAGAGCATTCCTCTCCTACAGCAGGCAGCTCCGTGAAGGCAGCACCCCTTCCCCGGCACAGAGCGCCACTCCCCTGAGCAGTAGGATGAGTTTTTCCAAAAAGAGGCTGTCTTCCCCAGTAGCATCGGTGGCGTGAGTAAATATGTTTTGAATATATATAGTCAAATACTGACACCTCACCATTAGGCTGCCGTTTCTTTTATCTCTTTGACGTTTTGCCTGCAGTTCTTGAAAAGTTTCTTTCCATGCTGTATTTAACGAGATATGTACTTAAGTAGCCAATGGCGTCTCGTGTCCAATGATGTTATAGTGTATAAAATTATCATTGAGGTCAGAGAGAAATGAGATTGATGCTGCCTGAATTGTTTGCATGGTAGGTAAACCCAGTACCGGTACTGTTTACTTAAGCGCAAACCACTTTATAAAAAAACAATGCGATGCGTGTTAGTTTAGCACTTACAGTGGTAATCAATTAAACATCTTTATACTTTTATAAATGAACATATTTCAGCCATTAACTGTCAATAGCTCAACTTGATTTTCCTGAAATAAATGCAAATGTTCCCATCAAAAGTCATTTGTTTGTGTCTTGCGCTACCGACGCACCTGCCTTTAATTCTGTAGTGAAACTCCGCGAGCTCCACCCAGACTTAAAACCAACACACTCCCAGGTCACTCTTCAAGAATCTTGGGAGACTTAGAGTAATCTTTGAGAACTTGAAGTGTAGTGTAGATCCTATTTCCCTAATAGGCTCTGCGCATTGGAATAATATATCCTATAGGTTTGACATAGGACTAAGGTCAGTATGACCCTATCGAGTATATTAAACTTAATTACTTGTGCCAGCTAGCTCAGAGGCCACTAGAAACTCCTTGACGACAAGAAGGGAGTAGTTTCTGGCAGCCGCAAAACATGACCACTTTGTTTCCTTTAGAATCAGAACATGTCCCAGAGTCGTGGAAACAATAGATAACTATTTCACTCAGCTCAATCGTGCATGCTTAGTTTTCTCCAAGTTACACAGAAAGAACAGACGGGCGTTTCAATAAAAGATTTATTGAACAGTCTTGTTTCTGGTGTAAGTAAAATGTGCTGTTACGATCACAAGACAGTATGCGAGATAAATAATGTACAGTGTGAGCAGTAGAAATAAATAATACTGCGATAGCATTATCTTTTAGTATATATGCATTTACATAAATGACACAGACTAAAAATGCGAGTACTCATATGATGCGTTTCTAATCTAGTTCTACCCCAATGTCCCTAACCTAACCTAGGTGTAGGGAGAGGTATGAAGTAGGTGAAGTATTCCTTACTATGGTATACTAAGAGTATGTTAAGCCTAGTATGCCTAGTATGCCAAGAGTCCCTCTAGGTTCTAGCCAGCTCCATACCTGAAGAATGAGAGAGGTAGGAATCTCTTTGCCAGACTCGAACTCCAACACCCCGCAAGGGAAGTCAGATCACTGGAAGCTGGACTCTCTGCGTGCAGGGATGACAGCGTCTTCTCAGTGCGTCCGGCCGGGAAACGGGCTCCTCTGCAGTCGAGGTCTCCTCTGATTTACAGGGGCTAGGGAAGGTATATTTATACCTGAGAAGTACCTAAGAATGTTAGTATTGACGTGAGTCGGACAGCGGAAGACGTCATGAACGAACCCCTAAGGAATAATGGTTCATGCATAATATATGAGTCCTTGAAGAAATCAATAGTCCTGGGCTAGGGAAACTCCCGCAGCCTAAGGGTCTAAGGGTCTGTTCTTCATGAACTCGTTGTGACGTTAGGGTGGACGGATGTCAGAGACCATGCCTGTATTTGGAGTGCACGGTTTAATGCCTAAATAAGGGCTGGGATTTTATGCCTATATAAGGGCAGGACGAATTGTGCCTATGATAGAGCGCCATGTTCTTGTGAAATTTGTAAGGGTGCATCATAATCACTGATAGTTCGCACCCGCATATATCCAGATATATATCCATGAAGTGCTAGCAAAATGAAGTTATAACCCAGTTATCAGAACGAATAAGAAATGTAGTTGTGCTATTTAATCATGCAAATGAAACGCTTAATTGATCATGTATAACCCAACGCATAAAATGAATCAGCCCATGTGTAATCGAGCTGCAGTAGTTTAAACGAGTACCATATAAGTTGTATGTGTAGTTCACTTTTGCATATGAAATATAATGCATCAATGCTTATAAATGTGATTAAGATTTGTGTGTTTAAATTGAGTAAAGGCCTGACTGCATATATCACAGGGAAAGGCCTGTTTGTTCTTATGCTAGCTTATTTTGCAGACAGAAAAGGTTCTCTTGGAAAGGCTCTCTGGGCACCGAAAGTAGATTTAATTAACACAGTAGAGAGTTTCTGTTGAACGTATCTTCTGTTGCAGGTGCAAGGACATATGCCTCGTTAGTAAAAGACTGGCTCTTTGTTTCACAAGTTAGAGCGATGGGAGGCATGGAACTGGGAGTGCAATGGAATTTAGGGATGATACCTTCAGCGGAAAGGGTGTCTGGGACTCAAGGTCATCACAACCGTCCAGGATGAAGTAACCGTTTCGATGGAAAAGTACAAGGAAGAAGACCTGGCCAAAGAGGTGTGACAAAAGGCGTGTTCTATTGTATTGGGATTTGTATTAGGGATAGTGCCCCGAGGGTAGAGGAGAGAGAAGAGGTAGAGGAGAGCAGAGAGAAAGACAGAGAGGGATTTGGTGAAGGAACATCTTAAAATCTGAACTTAAGTACTAAGTGAGTGTACTTCTTAGGAAGTCTTCACTTCTGACACCTTTTCTTTTACTCTTGCCTGGGGATATTCGTTAAGTAGATATGCCACCTTAGCAATAGAGTAGGGACAGTTAATAGGTTTTCTTTATTTAGGTAATGAAGAATAATATAGAGATTGGAGCAATTATCGCTTGTCTAATACTTCTGGAGCTAACGATTCTTCTTGTCCTGAGTCGGATGAGACTCTTGCGTAGGATGTTATTTGTATTAGTGCCCATCTATTTCTTTAACCTCGTGTTGAGGTGCTTGCATGTGCAATTATTCTTGGCTGTAATAAATCCACAAAAGTAAATTCGGAGTCAGTGGTCTTTTAAGGTAAACTGGATTCTAAATCGTCATATGTCTGAAAAGGATTTTCTTCCCTTCACACTATTCAGCAGGTAAAAAGATCCTGGCGACCTGAAGATTCTTAAAAGGAGATAAGATAAGAATCGGCTTTATCAGTTGGTAGCAGAGTAGGATGGTTATCTCTGATAGTAAGGGGAGATCTAGATTAGGATAAGAGATTAGTAGCCCCATAGAACCCCAGTGATGGTGATCCAGTGGATCGCAAAAGGAGGACGTCGGCGGTCGCTGAAAACTGACGGAGAGTGACGGTGCGGCGGAAGTAGCAGTTCGTGGTAGAGTGAGTATGAAAAGAGTGATGGTTGTTAGATTGCGGTGTTTGCTCGTTGTGTAATGTTTTGCGGAGTTGGAATAAGAGTTGTGTGATTGAGGATCGGACCGTGAGCGCGCGCGGGGCCGAGAGATATTGTGGTGTAGAAGACACCCAGAGCTGAGATTGCTGACCAGAGGTTGTGGGAGTCATGAGACGTCGTTGATTAACCCACGGAAGATAGGGAGCATATGTGTGAGTGTGTGAATAACCGACGCTGGTCGTAGGTTGTTGGGTGCAGAACATTGAGTGCTTGGGTCCTATCGATTGTGTCAGAGGTGAGCGTCCGGTCGTTCGCGGACAGACGGTCACCAGATTAAGGTCAACAATTTCGAGAGGCTGATCGGTCATTGTTGGACCGATAGTCAGAGAGGTGATTGTACAGACAGTTACTTCAGAGTGTGATTGGGACGCATGCGAGCGAGAACGAGTGAAGAAGGAAGGAGGGGAACTGCTGCGAGCGGAGGAAGAGTGACGTCAGTCGGTGCCGCGCTGCGATAGGCCGGTTGGTGTGAGCCGCGCTGGCATTGGTGGATTGAAATCATGAAGTAAAACGAAATCTTGTGCGCGAAAAGAAATCTGCTTTACCATGAAATGTTTTAAAGTTTTACGAGAACTGTGCAGAGGCGACAGACATGTGGTTACTCGGGGGGGAGAGGAAGCCCCTCCCGAGGATACGCCGGCACATTATATGGCTACGAATGTAGGATTGCATACCATAATTTGGCTTGAGAACTGGCATAAAATGACAGAAGGGGAAGGAGAATTGACTTTCCCACGCTATGGCACTTTCAGGTTAGAGGTATTGTACCAGCTAAAGACTATAATGGCTTCTTTACGACCACTGCCTAGACCGACACAGTTTGAGGCGATACACGCATGGATTAGGGCAGCGTATGACAGGAAAAGAGATAAGAGCCAGGAAAGGGTGAAGAAATCGATCAGGGCCTTTCAGGATGCGAGGTGGGATGCACTGGAGAAAAGGTGGAGAGTGGAAACGATCGAAGGAGATAGGTTGTACCCACTATTAATAAAAGGTGGGAAGATAACAAGGATTGAAGAAGAAGACAGTGATACTGATGACAGTCTGTTAGATAGGTTGCTGGCAGAGAGACCACCTCCATTTAATCCAGATTTAGAAGAGGGAAAATCAACTTCAGCAGCGGAACGGGGTGAAATGCAGAATCAGAATAACATGAGAGTCGTGGGGAGAATTTCCACAGGAACAGAGGGAGCGGCAACACAGCCTCCCATAGGGAATACCCGATTACCAGACTCCCTGACAGTACCGGTTACCATTGGCCCTATAGTACCGGTATATGATCCAGACCGAGTAAGAGAAGAAAGTTCAGTACAGACGAGAGGAGAAGAAGGAACGAGTGCTAGTGGGAATGGGTTCGGAGTACAAGTGATTCACTTCCCAAGGCCACTAGACACAAGTACGCCATTACCAGCCACTGCAGACTCCTCTTTTAGACAGGAGGACGAGAGACCAGTCAGACCAAGGTCTTTGCATGAATCTCAGTCAGCTGTGAGGATGTGGACAACGACAGTGAGGAATCAAAGTGATAAAATGCCAGGTGACAGGGAACGAGAAATTCCCGAATCCAGAACAAGTTTTAGGAATACGATGGAAGAGAGTAAGTCGCAAGGACAAAGTGGTAACTGTGACGAGCAGAATGGCGCAGCTTGTCGAGAAATACTAAGGAGTGCAGTCCAGGCAAGGTTGCTGGATGTAGTAAGATTAAAAGCAGAGGTAGATGAAATGATTAGCGGAAGTCTGCCTTTGGAAAGAATTGAAATTTATGGGTCAGATGAGCTGCTTTTTATAGCAAAAGATGTAACTCGGAAAGCAAGGATAGCGCATGAGAAATTGACGGCATTGGCCAGGAGATATGAGGTAGACTTGAATAAAACCAAAACATTGCAAGGACCACATAGGTTGCAATATAGTGATCAGGAATTAGAAGAGAAAAGGATCACAGGATTAAGGACGCACACCAAAGATCTGATTGTAGGGATGCGCATATGGAACTTGTTGGATAAATGGGAGGAGAGGTGGTCAAAGAAGAAAATAGCAAAGAAAATAGAGGGAGAAACGCCGCCTCCGGGGGTGGGGCGACGGGCGTTGGAAACTTTCCTTTACGGGAAATACAGAACGGAGGGTACGTATATGTACCGTGGAGTAGAGGTGACTTGGCTGCGTTTACAAATGACTTTCCTCGGCTGAGGGAGAAACCCGTAGAGTGGTACAAACAGGTTGAGCGGTTTGTTAAAATCTCAAAGGTGCTGTGGACTGATTTGAACACCTTGTTTGACATAGTGGTGCTGGGAGATTTGTGGACAGCTTGTAAAATTGCCGTTGAATGGCCGACTGTTGAACCTGAAAGGGATGCTGTCACGAATGGTCCGTCACCCCTTGTTATGAAAAAGTTCGAGCAAGTGATCACGTGGCTGAAACTGAAGATTTCGCCTCAAGATATAGATTGGGTCAAGATAGACCGAACCGTGCAGGAACCTAAAGAGACAGTGCATGAATATTATGAGAGACTCTTACAAGCTTTTAAACAATATAGCGGATTAGATGCATTAGATCCCAAGGACATGGGACAGTTTGTTTCAAAGTTTGTGTTAGGATTGAGACCAGAAGTCAGCCTCATGATACAGCACCATTTGATCTGTTGGCAGAACAAGCCGGTAGATGAAATCTTGCGGTATGCGAGGTATTGTAGTGATGAAGTGGACTCGAAGCATCGTAAGCTGAAGGACAAATTGATGCTCGTCCAGATGCAGACAGCACAGGTCCAGCCCAGTGGGGGGACCTTAGGAAGAAGGCAAGGGAATTACCAAGGAAACCAGAATGGCCAAGGTCAGGGAAAAGGGAAACCTATAGATCCCAAGACAGGGATGGATGTGGCGACATTGAAGAAGACCACTGCGTGTCATCTTTGTCACCAGATTGGACACTGGAAGCGCGAGTGTCCCTTTAACCCAGCCAACCAGGTGCAGCAGGAGGTAGGAGTGGCTCAGGCACCTGCGCCTGAGGTAGCCAATACTGTGATAAGGCCCAGAACAATGAAAGGGGGAACGTATAACCAACAAATACAGGTCCCCCAGCCACCGAGAATTCCGCAAGGAGCGCAGACTTACCAGCAGATGCCCCTGTTTGAAGGGTATGATGAGTACAGCCCAGACCCGTTATCCTGACGGTGCCTGAGGGGGGGAGGAAGACTGCACCCTTGGAGCAGTCTTGGAGGTAGACCAGAGAGGACCTTTGTGGAGGCAGACATTGATGGTCATCCTACCACACTTTTGGTCGACACTGGTGCTACCCGATCTACTGTAAGATCAGCAGTAGTCCCCAACCTACCCCTCTCGGGACAATCGATCCAAGTTGTTGGAGTAGCGAACAAAAGAATAAACAGTCCCCTGACCGAACCGATCCCGGTAAAGATAGGAGCTTTCCAAACTAGACATCAGTTTGTGGTGTGCGATACGAGTCCAGTTTGTCTGCTGGGAAGAGACCTGTTATGTAAATTAAACTGTACGATTTATTGCACACCGAGGGGAGTGGAGGTTCAGACAAGGGATGATGATGCTACCTTTAAAGTCGCAAATCAGCATCTGTGTGTGGACTTGTATCCAGTGGTGACTGTGGAAGAACTTCCACCAGACTTGAGGGACGCGGTGTCACCAGAGGTGTGGGATTTTACAGGAAAAGAGATAGGATTGATAAAGGGGGTTGAACCTGTGCAGATTCAGGTTAAGCAAAATGCCGATTTCCCTAGAACGCCTCAATACAATCTGACACCTGAAACGATAGCAGGAATCAAGCCTGTAATAGAGGCTTTCATAGAACAAGGCATTCTGAAAGAGATTAGAGGTAGCCCCTGTAATTCACCTATTATGGGACTACAGAAACCGAGCGGGAAATTCAGGATCGTGCAAGACCTGCGAAAGGTCAACACGATAGTTGTCCCTTGTTGTCCAGTGGTACCGAATCCATCAGTGATACTGTTTCAGATCCCATGTGAAGCCGAGTGGTTTACTGTCATTGATTGTCGTGGAGAAGTGTGGCTCAATGGTTAGAGCGGCAGACCCTGATGCAGAGATCTGGCCCGGGACCAGGGTTCAATTCCCGCCTCGGCGGGTCTTGGGCTCAATTTCCTCGGACCTGATAATTCTCGCCTCGGTGCCTATTCTAATCATGGGTCCCACTCTGCAACTCTGGGCAATAGCTTGCTTAATCTCCACAACGGCCCCACCAGCGCTGGGATGCCTGGCTTCACCTTGGGGGTGCCCAGGAGTGGACATTTCACAGGGAAAAGCCAGGAAGGGTTCCACAGCGGTATGCGTACAGCGCCAGGACACCCCAGGGTATCAGTGCGCTTTACAAGTACAAATTTCCATTCATTTGTGTCAAGCATTTTTCTCGATACCGCTCCATGAGGAAAGCCAATTTCTTTTTGCATTCCGGCTGGAAAATCGTGTGTTAACATGGTGTCGTATCCCTCAAGGGTATACAGAAAGTCCGTCGATTTTTAACCAGATCATGAAAAAGAATCTTGAGAGTCTTGTATTGCCGCAGAACTCAGTTCTGGTGCAATACATAGACGATCTCCTTGTCGCCTCGGAAACGGAGGACGCTTGCAGGATAGACACGGTAGCCCTGTTGAACCACTTAGCAGAGAACGGGCACAAGGTGTCCCCGAATAAGTTGCAGTACTGTTTGAATGAGGTACAGTACTTGGGACACAGATTAGAAAAAGGCAAGAGGAAGGTGTCACCAGACCGAATTGAGGCAATAATGAACATGGCAATACCTACCACACAGAGAGAAGTCAGGATGTTTTTGGGAATGGTCGGCTACTGTCGGCAATGGATACCTAGTTTTTCCTTGAGAGCAAAGCCTTTACAGAGGCTTACGCACAAGGAGGTGAGTGATCCGGTACCATGGGACGAGGAGTGCTTGATGTCATTCCTAAAACTGAGAGAGGTGTTGTGTAGTGCCCCAGCTCTGGGAATGCCTGATTACAACAAGGCCTTTTCACTGTTCTGTTGTGAAAGAGAAGGATGTGCATTAGCAGTCTTAGCTCAGAACCATGGAGGTGTCCGTAGACCAGTTGCCTACTTTTCAGCTACTCTAGATCCAGTAGCTTCTGCGTTGCCCGGATGTCTAAGATCCGTTGCTGCAACAGGTGTCAGCATCGAAAGATGTGAAAGCATTGTAATGGGTCATTCTTTGACTGTATATGTGCCACACTCGGTTGAATTGTTGATGACCAGGACTAAGACGCAGCACCTAACGAATAACAGGTTAACAAGGTATGAGCAAGTCATACTCGCTGCAGAGAATGTGACGCTGAAAAGGTGCTCTGTCTTAAACCCTGCGACATTGATGCCCATACCGAATGAGGATGATGAAGATTGTGCGGACCATGATTGTCTTGACGTGACTGAACTTTGCACCAAACCAAGACCTGACATTGTCGATGAACCATTGACCGACTCAGATGAAATTTTCTTCGTCGATGGTTCATGCCTAAGAGACAGTGTTGGCCAACTAAGAGCAGCGTTTGCTGTATGTACCATTTCAGGAGTGGTTGAGGCGGCCTGCCTAGAGGGAGTACGCTCCGCGCAGGTAGCTGAAATCATTGCTTTGACTCGTGCCTGTTTGGCCGCTGATCAAATTCGAATCACGATTTATACTGACAGTCAATACGGGTTTGGTGTAGTTCATGACTTCGGACAGTTGTGGTCCCAGAGGGGATTTTTGACATCATCTGGCTCACCTATTAGGAATGGGGAACACGTAAGACAACTGTTAGATGCATTGCAATGTCCGAAGGAAATTGCTGTCGTGAAGTGTACTGCACATGGAAAGGGGGAGGATTTTGTGTCATTGGGAAACAACTATGCTGATGAAGTTGCTCGTTTCTGTGCAGAACAGGGATGTATATTTACAGAAGGTTACACAGGAGAGAGCCAAGAAAGAACCGAACTCAACATGATGTTAGCCATGGCAGACACTTGGGAAGAGCTCAAGCGACTGCAGGATGAAGTCCCAGATCAGGAACGGGAGGGATGGATCAAAGCAGGGTGTGAAAGAGGAGAAGTGGATGTTTGGGTCTCCAGTGATGGGAGAGCCGTATTGCCAGAAGATTTGTTGAGCCCGATGGCGAGATTGATACATGGACCGGCACACCTTGGTAGAGATGCAATGATGCGTGTGTTTAGACAGACGTGGTATAACCCACGATTTCGTGCAATGGCTGAAACAGTATGTCAGAGGTGTGTTACGTGTCAGCAGATGAATGCTGGAAAGAAAACTGTAGTCACTTTGAGTCACATTGGGAGATCAGGCGGGCCCTTCAACAGGATCCAGCTAGACTTCGTGGAAATGCCTAAATGCAATGGGTTGAGGTACATTTTAGTGTTGGTATGTGTATTCTCACGGTGGGTGGAGGCTTACCCAACACGCAGGTGTGACACTCTCACAGTGGCTAAATTATTGTTGAGGGAGCTCATCCCTAGATTCGGGATCCCAACCTCTTTGGAATCTGATAGAGGAAGGCACTTCCACAGTGAAATCATGAAGTTACTTTGTGCTGCATTGAATGTCGATCAGAAACTCCATTGTAGTTACCGACCAGAGGCTTCTGGGATGGTGGAACAGGTTAATGGAACTTTGAAAGCTCGGATGGCAAAAATGTGTTCATCAACGTCCCTGAAGTGGCCTGACGCTTTGCCGCTCGTACTAATGAGCATGCGAAGTGTCCCAGATAGGAGGACCGGATTGTCCCCCATGAAATTCTAATGGGAAGGGCAATGCGGGTGCCGGCAGTACCAGCTACAGCGTTGATAAACATCACAGATGATTTGATTCTCGATTACTGTAAAGGACTATCTGATGTGGTCCGTTCTGTGTCCCAGCAGGTGCAAGCTGCAGCTGTCCCGGCCTCGAGTGATCTGTGCCACGACCTGTGTCCGGGCGACTGGGTGCTTGTTCGAAAGCACGTGAGGAAGAGCTGTTTGGATGTTCGGTGGCGAGGCCCATACCAGGTGATACTGATCACGAACACAGCAGTGAAGTGTGGAGGATTGCCGAACTGGGTGCATGCCTCCCATACCCGCAGAGTTTCAGCACCCTTGGAAGAAACAGCTCCTCTCGTAAATGAAAATCCAGCTGATGTGGCAGGGCCACATGAGAGGACAAGTCAAGCTGTGAGGGTCGCTGACACAGCGGGTGGTGCACTAGAACAAGCTGAAGGGGGTTTCAACAGCTCGAACCTCGACTCTGACACAGAAGACAGAGATGGTGCAGTGGGCGGAGAAGAGTCAGATTCAGCAGAAAGAGGAAGAGGAAGAGGTGCACTGGGTATAGCAGGGGAAGGCAGAAGAACGACCAGAACTGAAGAAAATTGGCCAGAAAGACAGAGGCGGCTGAATCTGAGGTTGGCACCCGAAAGAGATCTTGCTCCGGTGTCTGAGGTGTCTGAAACGGAAGCAAGCGACGAAGATCAGACTCAAGAGGGTCGGCGAAGGTCGAAAAGAACAAAAGTACCCTGCCGGAGATACTCTACCCCTGAGTGGACTTACACGGTGTTCGATGCAGGGGGTAGTGAGTACGGGGAGACTGAGGTCTGTGCAGGTGGTCAGCAAGAGCCCGAATGTGGTGGTGAAGGTGGTGTTGTTGTTGCCAGGGCTCGAAGTCGAAGGAATACTGACCCTCACCGTTCCGAATCCCCACTTCTGAGTAAAGTCCGACAACTGGTTTTGCATCGAGTTGAATTTCCGTCTTTTGGATTTGAGCCGTCTTCACATGAAATGATAATCTTGCGTCTTGAACTTTTGTATCACGTTCTGGAAGTGCTTACTAATGATCTTATCATGGATGAAATTTAACCTGTCGTAATTAAAAGTCTAAAGAAAGAAGATAACCTAGATCCGAGAGGAAGAAGAATAAACTTAGGGACTTTCCCCAGAAGAGGAACGAAAACCTAGGGAAGTCTTTTTCTGGACTATGTAAATAAGAGACTGTTGTCAAAAGGGGATTTCAAGAGGTTTCAAGTGTTGTTTGAACTGGTTAAACAAGATACGAGTGGAAGAACAAAGACTTTTGAGTGTTCATTGTTGAAACCAAGAACTTTTGAGAAGGATCGAAATCATGGAGGCTGGAGATCCCAATCGTAGATCTAAGTTGATTGTAGGCGTACTTATAGGTAGTGTAATAGTTTCTATAATCGTAGTAATCATAGTCTCATATACCGTTCCACACGAGCTAGCAGTGCAGGGGGTGCCAGGGACACCTACACCTACTACACCTAGCCAAAAAGAGGCAAACATAGGAGCTAACAGAGCTTTGCTGATAGAAGAAAGTCGTAGGTTGCATGTAGATTTGTCTAGAAGTGATTTCAAGCTTAATGCATATGCCAAGCTGCTATATGAGTACGTGGATGCGATGGATGCGAAGGATTGTTATGTGTGTTATGCAGTTGCCTGCTTCAGTGGATGAGGGTATTAGGTACCACCATCTTCCACTGACATATGGAATCTCATGTAGTCTTTTGCTTAGTATATTTTATGAAAGGGATCAGTTTGAGTATTTCTTTTCCAATTACGATGCAGTGCTTCCTGAAGTCCCAGCTTACAAGCATCTGAATAAGTACGACTACTATAAGTCAGAGGATAGACTTAGGAAGTTCTTCATTCCATCTTTGGAATTGGATACAGCATATGCCCACCGACATAATTTGACATGCTCATTATCAGGTGTAGAGAAAAAGTTTGTGGATCAGGTAGAAGACAGGTATAGAAAGTTGACACAGACAAGGGACACTGGGCATAGTAGGGTGGATTGGACAGATGAGGAAAAGCTACACCGGACAAAGGGAAGTTATGGCCCTATAGCCTTGGACAAAGAGCAGAGGGGAAAGCTGTGTGTGCGACGATATCAGACCTACTATGAAAAGGTTCCTGTGGGACAGAGTACGTGTGATCATGTTTTCACTATGGCAGATGTGGCTAAGAATTTTCTCCAGGGCCCTGTACAAGTGATACCTACGGTGTATTTTGTGTGTGGAAGGAATGCTTATGTGAGGTTACCTACGAATTGGTATGGTACATGTTACTTGGGAATCATATTTCCAAAGATTTACCATACAGAGGATTTGGAACTTCTGGAAGGTGGAAAGCATTCGAGAGTGAGGAGAGGTACGAGTGCAGGGGTCGTAGTGGGAGATATCTTTGGAGCCATGATACCAAGTTTGGGAGTGATTTTGAATGATGTGAAAATTCGGAGACTGGCGACTGTGATCGATGAGCTATCAATGAATACAGCAAAATCGTTGGTATTGGTGGAAGGAGAGATGTTGTCGATAAGGACGATGGTTTTACAGAACCGCCTTGCTTTGGATGTCTTATTGGCAAAAGAAGGCGGAGTCTGTAAATTATTGAAGGTTCAAGAGTGCTGTACTTATATACCAGACCACAGCAAGGATCTGGAGAAATATATAAGTAACATCACTACTATTCACACGAAGATAGCGGACTTGACTGAAGAGGGAGCTTGGGAAAAAGTTGGAAAAGGGTTTGGTCAAGTGGGAAGCTGGTTTGCGAATTTGGGAAAGGGATTCCTTGGCTATGTTCTGAGACCTCTTCTGATCGTGGTGGTTTGTGTGGTTTGCCTGTGGGGTCTGATTAAAGCCTTCAAGTGGTATCGAGCAGGCCGAGTTGAAAGAGCTCTGAGAGAAAATGAGACGAGAATGGCTAGACTGCGGGACAGTCAATATCAGAGACTCAAGAGAATGGAGAATTACAGATCAGGAAAAATGGCAACGAGTTCTGTTTAGGTCGGTTCTTTCTCCAAGGAAGTTGAATAAAATGTGATGACAGGTGTCATCAAAGGGGGGAACTGATAGAGCGCCATGTTCTTGTGAAATTTGTAGGGGTGCATCATAATCACTGATAGTTCGCACCCGCATATATCCAGATATATATCCATGAAGTGCTAGCAAAATGAAGTTATAACCCAGTTATCAGAACGAATAAGAAATGTAGTTGTGCTATTTAATCATGCAAATGAAACGCTTAATTGATCATGTATAACCCAACGCATAAAATGAATCAGCCCATGTGTAATCGAGCTGCAGTAGTTTAAACGAGTACCATATAAGTTGTACGTGTAGTTCACTTTTGCATATGAAATATAATGCATCAATGCTTATAAATGTGATTAAGATTTGTGTGTTTAAATTGAGTAAAGGCCTGACTGCTTATATATGACAGGGAAAGGCCTGTTTGTTCTTATGTTAGCTTATTTTGCAGACAGAAAAGGTTCTCTTGGAAAGGCTCTCTGGGCACCGAAAGTAGATTTAATTAACACAGTAGAGAGTTTCTGTTGAACGTATCTTCTGTTGCAGGTGCAAGGACATATGCCTCGTTAGTAAAAGACTGGCTCTTTGTTTCACAAGTTAGAGCGATGGGAGGCATGGAACTGGGAGTGCAATGGAATTTAGGGATGATACCTTCAGCGGAAAGGGTGTCTGGGACTCAAGGTCATCACAACCGTCCAGGATGAAGTAACCGTTTCGATGGAAAAGTACAAGGAAGAAGACCTGGCCAAAGAGGCGTAACAAAAGGCGTGTTCTATTGTATTGGGATTTGTATTAGGGATAGTGCCCCGAGGGTAGAGGAGAGAGAAGAGGTAGAGGAGAGCAGAGAGAAAGACAGAGAGGGATTTGGTGAAGGAACATCTTAAAATCTGAGCTTAAGTACTAAGTGAGTGTACTTCTTAGGAAGTCTTCACTGCTGACACCTTTTCTTTTACTCTTGCCTGGGGATATTCGTTAAGTAGATATGCCACCTTAGCAATAGAGTAGGGACAGTTAATAGGTTTTCTTTATTTAGGTAATGAAGAATAATATAGAGATTGGAGCAATTATCGCTTGTCTAATACTTCTGGAGCTAATGATTCTTCTTGTCCTGAGTCGGATGAGACTCTTGCGTAGGATGTGCAATTATTCTTGGCTGTAATAAATCCACAAAAGTAAATTCTGAGTCAGTGGTCTTTTAAGGAAAACTGATTCTAAATTGTCGTATGTCTGAAAAGGATTTTCTTCCCTTCACACTATTCAGCAGGTAAAAAGATCCTGGCGACCTGAAGATTCTTAAAAGGAGATAAGATAAGAATCGGCTTTATCACCTATATAAGGACATGATACTGGAAAGCCCGTTTATGGACACCCTAAGAGGAATACAACACCCACTCCATTTTCGTGTGTACGATAATACTAAAATGCTAAACATTTAAAATGCTAAACATTAAATGGAGTACCGCATATTTAAAAAATATTTCTTAAAAGCATTAAAAACATAGTAAAAATGCAAAAGGTACTGTACATCTGAAGCAAATGCTTTTCATTTCAGGCATAAAGTTCGAAAATAAATGCAATTGGAATGAAATAAGCAGTAATATTTACATGTGACAGAAAATGATTGATAAGTTGTTCAAAATCAAAGTCATTTCATGTCATGAAAATTAATGGACTGTTCCCATGAGGCACAGGGTCAGACTGATTTGCATATGGCCATGTCTGAACTGGGGTGGTGGAGTGAGCTAAAGAATGATGATGGATTAAACCCAGATCAGTTGACTGGGGTGAGTGTTTGATTGGCTCAAACGTTCCGTCCATCATCCCCTTTTGTATCGCTTTGTTCGCCCTAAGTTGGCGGGGGTATGCCCAGACGTGGGTCCCTTGCTTACTTTGCCACTGGATTCAAGCAAGCCTGGCTGATGACGGCTGGAATGCCAGAAACTGGTCCTAGGATGCTTGTTTCCGGTCCAGGGAAGACATGGCTTGGCAGTTCGGGCTGGACTGTTCCCATGAGGCACAGGGTCAGACTGATTTGCATATGGCCATGTCTGAACTGGGGTGGTGGAGTGAGCTAAAGAATGATGATGGATTAAACCCAGATCAGTTGACTGGGGGTGAGTGTTTGATTGGCTCAAACGTTCCGTCCATCATCCCCTTTTGTATCGCTAGACACACAAGATGACTAAGTGTCCGTGGAAGTACCGTGAAGTCTGTACTATAAGGCTAGTTCTTCTTTAAGCAGATTGAAGTGCCATTTTCGTTCTAAAAATGGGAAAAAGTTCAATTTTGGTAGAGTTCCAAGTTTTTTGAAAATGAAGGCCAAATTGTTACTGCATCTCTGGAACACTGTATGCTGAATCAGAGTCAGTTTACGGGTCTGGTGTAAACATGAGATCATCTATTTCTATAGACAAAACATCATCCACTGAAGTTGGTGTCAGTTGGAACACCTCGCGTAGTAGATTAATTGCACAGAGATGTGAAGCATCGCTTCCAGCATAGATTGCCGCAGCAATGTTCGCGTCCGTTGTTACCTGTGTGCCTGTAGATCTTTCTCGTACCTCAGCAGCTGCCGAAAGCGTCTGTGAGATCTCAATGAATGCTGACATCAGAATTGGTAGCCTCTGGGGGGAAATGCTTTTCATTTCAGGCATAAAGTTCGAAAATAAATGCAATTGGAATGAAATAAGCAGTAATATTTACATGTGACAGAAAATGATCGATAAGTTGTTCAAAAATCAAAGTCATTTCATGTCATGAAAATTAATGAACTGTTCTAGACACACAAGATGACTAAGTGTCCGTGGAAGTACCGTGAAGTCTGTACTATAAGGCTAGTTCTTCTTTAAGCAGATTGAAGTGCCATTTTCGTTCTAAAAATGGGAACAAAAGTTCAATTTTGGTAGAGTTCCAAGTTTTTTGAAAATGAAGGCCAAATTGTTACTGCATCTCTGGAACACTGTATGCTGAATCAGAGTCAGTTTACGGGTCTGGTGTAAACATGAGATCATCTATTTCTATAGACAAAACATCATCCACTGAAGTTGGTGTCAGTTGGAACACCTCGCGTAGTAGATTAATTGCACAGAGATGTGAAGCATCGCTTCCAGCATAGATTGCCGCAGCAATGTTCGCGTCCGTTGTTACCTGTGTGCCTGTAGATCTTTCTCGTACCTCAGCAGCTGCCGAAAGCGTCTGTGAGATCTCAATGAATGCTGACATCAGAATTGGTAGCCTCTGGGGACAACACAGAGCATGGGTCGTTATCGGGACCAGCAAAGTATCGACGTCCGTTGGCGTTGCTGATGGAAATGTGAGACAAGTGTCTAACACGCATTCTTCACCGCATAGCAGGCATCGTAGAACAGGTAACATGCAATCTTGCCAGATTGGTCTGAATGACAGGAACCACGTGGTATTCAGGTCCCGTAGACGAGTCATGCCCAATAGCTGTACTATTCGCTCACGGCACTTTCGTTCAAGGAGAGCTTTCTCCATTTCGCTCGGAGTGATGTCTGCGAATAGGCTGGCCATAGCGCAATAGCAGGAAGAGAAATAGAATTCCGGCAACAAGTGCTAGAATTAATGGTATGCCACCAAACACCGAATGTGCAAAGTTCGGGATGATTCCGAGTATTGCCTGGAAAGGTGCTAACAGACCGGAGCAGATGCTCTTAAATACATGTACAATTCCGGTTGTATCAGACATATTGAAGATACGTCCTATCATTTCTACGAAATGTATAGGGCAGTTTGTACGTATTAAAGTCTGTATCTTAGCCGAAGTCCTTGCTACTTGTAGATCATAGGTTTCTTTGGCCGAGGTCAAAGGCACTGTTTGCTGTAAAAGCATGGCTTTCATTCTGCTCAAAGTATCAAATCTTATAAAAGAGACGTTCAGCGAAGGCCATAGAGGCGACTCTCTGACTGTGTCTATTGGGGCAAACAATACTTGCATACAGCAAGTGACCCTGGAGTTGACCGTTACTAGATATGGGATGCCTGGCAACATGCCGCAGCAACTCTGATCATTCAACATGAGGTAACTCCCATTAGAAAGTTGTCCAAACGTTGGATTAATCACAGCAGCTGGTGTACCTTGCTGATGGCAAGACAAATTTGCCACAGAACCATTACAAGCCCCGTGTAAAGAAATGTCCTGACATATAAGTGAACCGCTCAGTGCACGTTTACAGTGTATACTGCTCAAAAACACTTCACGATCCCCACTCCAACATCTATATGTATACGGTAAATCCCAAGATGTCTTAATGTATTCCTTACCCAACCTTTCATATTTGCCTGCTTGCATTTGTCTGAGGCAATACTGAAACTGAAGAGTAGTCACAGGTAATGTTATTTTGCCATGAATAAGCCATTCTGTAGCTGGTTTTTCTGCTACTGTATGGTAACTTTTCCAGTTTTTCAATGCTCAGCACTGTATACTTTGCTCCTCTTTGTGCCAATTCGATCTGTTTATCTGTTAAATTGTATTCTGCAAACAGAGCTGACGTGTTGATAAAACACCCAGGCACATAGCCCACTCGCAAAGATTGCAGCGTCCAGCTTAATAACACAATAGAACGTAATTGAGACTGACCTTGTTGTAACATCGCCAAATCTTGTTCTAGTATGTCGATAGCAGAGGATACAATGCCATCCAATGAATAAATTCTGGAGGACAAAGTTGTTAACCCATTGTCAACAACAGAGAGTGTTTTCTCTAAATTAGTACGATCAAGTTCACGTATTCATTCTGCGGCCTCCATCTGTGATACTTTCCATGCTTCATTATAGGCAGCATAAATGCCGGCATATATGAAACGTTTTTGACGCGGTTTTCTGGGTCCAAGCAAGAATTCCCTAAGGTCTGTGTCCTTTTTAAGTAAGGATAAGTGTTGTTTCACATCCTGTAGTGTAGACTTATGCAGCCAATCGAGGCATAATTTTCCTACACTGTATGTTGTTACTACCCCCGGATGTTGTCTTTGGACGTATCTTGGGTCTGGCCTATTAATAGTAAAGCCCTGAGTTTTATTCTGGAATCTTTCCTGACAGTTATTCGTGTCTGTGGGCCAGATCAACCATTTTCTCCAATCATTAGATCTGTTGAGTTGTAGTATATTGTCAACTGTCACCACTGCATGTGTATCGTTATCACTTGCAGGTGTTGGTACAGAAGGTGTGTTTATCTCCTTGATCTTGGCTAATCCAAGACAAGATGTTTGTTGGATGGTTTCATTCAAGAACATAATTTGTTCAGGGATGATACAGGCTCTAAATAAAGCTTCTATCCCCTGCACCTGCCAATCTTTAGTACCCCAGACAGTTTTTGTGTCTATTGTGTCTTTCCATAAGTCGAAACCCTGTCTAGACAGTTGGGCAATAAATGCTGCAGAGTAAATCTGTTTTGTATTAGTTAACATAATTTTCAGTCCTGTCTTGTTTACATTTCTAAAGTAAAATGTTTCTGGGTCAGATGTATTGTAACCTGAAAAATATGGAAACTTACTAGCAAATGTTTTTGAACTACCTTTAGGTGGTGTAGGACAATGTTCCCATTGGTTAAACATAAACACATTTCTTGGATATGCAGATTTATGTAAATAATGATGACCATAGTGGTTATAACAATACAGTTGTTCATAGTCTGATGAACCCTCTAAATATTCATTTTTAGAAAATGCAGCAGATTTTTCTAGGTCATACATTATGTCGTTAACAGTCTCACAGTCCCAATCATCAGAATAGGTACTGGACTAAATTATATCACTTAGTGAAATTTTAAACAAATGTGGAATGTTCAATTGTTCCGTCGGGCCAAAGATGTCAAAATCTGTTTTGTCCCACACTATACCATCCTGTATAGGAACAGCTGTGATGTTCACTGATGACAAGTCTCTTGCTTCACGATGGGAAGATTTATGAGGTTTCAAAAGTACGTTCACATCTTTTCCTTCAGTGTTCACATGGATGTATCTGCCACTTATAAGCATGCTCACAGTTGTAACCAAAGCTAGCCAGAGCAGGAAAACAAATAGTCCAGATATAATCCAGAGTTCAATCCATGGAGAAACCCAATAAGTCTTTTTCATAAAGTGAAGAAAGTCTTGTACTTGCTGCTTGAGTTGGAATGATGCTGGCGTCGTTTCAGGTTCACTCGGATCTTCTGAGAACGTATCAAAGTTAATGAAATAGCCAGAAGCAGTTCTATCAATTGTTGGAATTGCATCAGGATTTGTAGAAATCACTGGAACCAGTTCATCACTTGCTACATTGGTGTAGACAGGCGTATTTGGACGAACTGTTACTTGGTTTTCAAGAGGGATGAGTTCCATAGCGTTGTTGCTTAGTCCTCCATCTGTTACAGCTGAATTCTCGATTGTTATCAGTCTTTCAGTCTGAACCTCTTGGATAGTAGCGAGAGGAGTGCGTATGCTACTAGGTCGGAGTCCACGAGGCCTACTATTTAGTATTGGCCACATACTGTGGTTTGATCAGGTCGATGGACACAAATCTTTTCTCCTTTCTTCCAGCAGGGGGCGGCAGAAGTACTGTTCTTGTTACTTGAACTGCTAGGACAGGTACTGGTTGTCTGTAAGAAGGTCCAAATTCCTTCTTGTCCGCAATCTTTTCTCTGACTAGATCCCCAACTTTTGGAATCCAGACAGGCCTTGCTGGGACCGCCGATTTTTCCCCAGTGGTGGTTGGCTGTAGGAATACGTTGCTTTGTTTCGTTCTTAACTCATTCAGTTCCTGTAAAACAGCCAAACGATCTTTGATATCAAACGGTTTATTTTCCACCACTGTGCCTACGTGTTCAAGGTCTGGTACCCACATTCTTGTCCCAAATAGGACCTCATATGGAGTGACCCCCTAGAGAACTTCTTGGCAGATTGTTCAATGAGCGTTGGACCCCATTAAGGTGTTTGACCCACCCATCACCCGAACCTAATACCCTAGCTGTTATAGACTGCTTTATGTCCCGGTTTTTCCTTTCCACAACCGAATTTCCCTCAGGATGGAATGGAGAGGAGTACCGCAATGCAACGCCCAGACTGGCCATGGCTTCTTTGTAAGCCCGAGAGCTAAACGCAGGACCCTGGTCAGAATGTAGCGTGCCTATTGCGTATGTGCCGATAAAGACTCGCAAATCTTTTATAACAGTTCGAGCGTCAGCCGAGCGCTGAGGCCATATCCATAGGAACCTAGAGCATGAATCCACTGCAACCATGATATATTTATAGTTACCGTCCCTTTGCAAGGGACCGCAGTGGTCCAGGTAAACACAAGCTAATGGTTTGTCTGAAATTAACAGGGGTGTCTGCGCAGGACGTTTCACTGTAGATACTTTCATCTGTTGGCAAATATCATATTCTAAAACATAGTTTTTAGTTTGTTTCCGAATGCCAGGCCACCAATATCTTTGCTTGAGTAAAGATACTGTCGCTGAAACACCTGCATGGGCAGAAGCTATCCCTTCGTGTGCTGCTAGGATTAGTCCTAATCTGCGTTCCTTGTTTGGAATTACCCTATCCCCACTCCAGGGATTCGAGCAAAAGGAACGTTGTTCGCATCAATTACATAAGAGTACTTGAGTGGAAACTTTTTTGGTAACGCTGCACTGCTGCCCTTGCTTGAAGCATTGACAGCCAACATTATCTCACCGTCTATTTTTGTTTTTGAACGAGTGATCGCAGCTACGGAAGCCGTCTGAACAGCCCCCTTTGCGGCTTCGTCAGCCAATGAATTCCCTGCAACGTGAAGGCCATCACGTTGATGACTCAGTGTGTGGATCACGTGAGCCTTTGGTAGTTCGTTTTTCAACTGAACTACTTGTTCCCAAAGCGTTTTATGCTTTATTGTGCCACCTTTCACATCTTTGAAACCATTTTCAATCTAGTTTTGTATATAGTCATTATACGACTGAACACAGTAAAAGGAATCGCACACTATTAGTGTGGGGAATTCTCGATCTGTACTTTCAAGTGCCAGTTTGAATGCTTGTAGTTCAGCTCGCTGAGCTGTACAATCTCCTAGAGATTGAGTTTTTGTGACCATAGGTCTGAAGATGCCATTTCGCATGCGACCTTTAACGATTGCACACGCTGCACTGTAAGCTTGCTTACTCCCTGTTGCGGGCTGTGCGGATCCGTCAGTGTAAATTATGAATTTGTACTGATCGAGAGGCAGAATTTCAGTAGGCAGAGGACATTCTTGTTCATATTGCAGGAATGCTTGTGTTTTTAAATCTGGATCAAAAACATATTCAACATCTGTTGCAGCAAGAGAATTAACCCATTGTATCCATCTTGGATGTAATGCTTGCTTTTGTGACCGCTTTTAAAGCTGGTACCGGGGTTACGACAATAATGCGTTTCCCTTGGGCTAAGGCTCTTTCTTTTGCTACAGCGGTTTGAACTGCTGTCAGAATTTTTTCAGTTGAACTGAAGCGCATTTCCGCTTGTGTGTAAAAATGAGATTTGTATGCGATTGGTATTTTCTCACCCTCATTGAAGGTTAAGTAGGTGAATCCGCATTGACGGGAAATTATTCGGATCACCAAATTTCGTTGACTTACACGTGTTTGTAAGTGATTTGTTGCTTACATGTTAGCCTGGAGTGAACGCAAGATTTCTGTGTGTTCCTGTGTCCAGTTTCTGATCGAAAAATCAGGTTTGATTAATGCGTAGAGAGGTTTAACCCTTTCTGCGTAATTTAGAATGTATGTTCTTCCAAAATTTAGGAATCCCAGGATGGATTGTAAGTTTTTAGCGTTTTTGGAGGTTGGAGCAGCGCACATTTCTCTAGAAAGTTAGCTGCCAAGCTCTTGCCTTCACTTGAAAGCTCATATCCTAAAAATAGGACTTTGAGATGGGCAATTCTGGACTTTTTAAAGTTGAACTTGTAGCCCTCAGAGGCGAAACCCAGTATAATGGTGCTCACCCTGTTCAAGTGTTTTTCCAGGTCATCGTCTGTCAGATAGATGTCATCGACATAGGACAATGCCTCATTGTCATAAATTTGTAGTAACTCCGTTACCCTCGCTGAGAATAAACCTGGGCTGTTCTTGAACCCTTGTGGGAGTCGACAAAAGTGACGCTGGGTCCCCATTATGGAGAATGCTGTTAAGTACCTGCTTTCAGGTGCTATGTTTTGACAAAAGAAACCATTTGAGATGTCTAATGTTGTTTTATATTTTTACGCACAATGTTATTCATTAATGCTGTGCTATGTGCATTTTGCACTGCAAAAGTTTTAGAACAAGTGTTTAGGTGTCTGTAATCCAAAACTAGACGATATGTATTGTCTGGTTTGGAGACAGGAAACAAAGGATTGTTCATTGAGGAGGTGCATGTTTCAATCACCCCTTGATATTCAAGTTGATCTAAGATCTCCCTGACCTGTTTTTTAGCTTCTTGCTTTATTGGGTACTGCCGTTGTGCAGTTGGTTCATGTTTCAGATGTATTTTATGGTGAGGTGAGTCCTCATCCCATCCTACATGATTTTTATATAATGCTGGGGCCTGGGCCACTGCCCATTTCCTGGCATATGTATATCTTAGGTGCATTGGTATATGGTTGGAGAAGGCAGGCATAATAATGTCCTCGCCATGTGGGCACTCCCTGACAAATTGAGGAGGCCAGTCCTTTTCTGCTAGAAGTATGTCATAGCCCTTTGATAGTCTTTCCCAAAAAGTGCTTTCACCTGTCTAGGTTTATCTCCCTCCATCCGGAGTGTTATTTCATATAACTTTTGTGGAGTACTAACCCTGGTGTCTACAGTCTCTACTTTAATGTACTCATTCAAGTCCACTATCTCCAGAAGTTCCTTCCAGGTTCTGGCGAGCTATTGTGACTTCTGCTGCACTGTCCAGCATTGTCTGAGCCCATTCTCCGTTCTTGAGTTGTGTTCTCAGTATTCTCGGCATGTCTGACCTTCAGACCTGCTACTTTCTTTTGGAGAATTGAGGTTTTGCTTTAGTTTTTGGAGCGTGTTTTTCGTCTTTCGATTTCACGCGTTCTTCTCTAAGTTCCGATCGTCCTCTTCTTTCCGAAGTCTTCGATGAGATCTGAAAGGGACGAGAGGAACGTGTATCAGTATCTTGATACCTGTCAGGTTTTCTCAAATTATCCCTATTCCTGAGGTTATACCTCCTTTCAGAGGGCTCCTTTTGAGGAGACCTACCTCGGGATTGAGAACGTTTTTCTGAATTATTGTTTATTAGTTTCCCACTTCTTTTCAGAAGATGTAGGAGTTTGTTTAATAGAGTCTTTCTCAGGACTTTCAGATAGTTTTGGCTTCACTGGTCTTCCACCCAAACTATCTCTGCCTAATTCTGCATAAGATTGTTCAATTATTCTGGGTAGCTCAATTTGATGTTCTGTAACATCAAATTCCCTTAATTTTTGGCGGATCGCCACTGCTGCTGCCTCCCCTTTAATATTAGATAATATTATTGTTGAGACCTGGTCGAAATTTTTCAGTAATTTCATACCTAAATTTAGAGCAGGCTCTGCCCCGTATTCGTTTTGAATTTGTTTCAGGACATCTGGTATTACCGCAATTGACGGAATGCCATGTGTTTTAGTATAGATGGCAGCAAAGACTGAGCCCCAAGTGGTGCAGTCTTCCAGTTGTGGTGTGATCCCCATCGGTAAACTGATTGTCAGTATTCTGTGTTTCTCATACGGGCTAGTATTTGGAAATACTGCTTCGATTTGAGTAATTTTTTGAGCTATCCAAAATGGAATTTGCTCACGTTTTGTGGGCATTTTACCCATGACTGCGTATAGAGTCTGTGGTGTAATTTTTAGTGTATTCCCCTGGTGAGGAGTTTGATTTGGAATTGTCAATGGTGGTTGGACTGTGAAAGTCCGCATGACATATTGGACCAATTGTCTGTAGATTTTTATTAACTCTGTGAGTTGAGTAAGTAATTCCTCGTCTGACATTTCTTCAATGTCAGGATGAGGTGTGTAGCCGGCTAGAATGGGCCATGTTGCTCCTGGTCTACCTAGTGGACCGAGCCTGGTAATGTTTTTGTGATGTTTTAGGGCGCCTTTAAACCAGAGCTGATGCTCCTGGTATGTTTATGGAATTTCAATATCCTCGAAAGGAATGTATTCCTCTGGTGGATCATCTTCTTTGTAGAAGTGAAACATGTGTGTTACTGGATTGGATTCAGGAAATATTACCCATGAATAGAATACCTCTGTCTGAAAGGATTTGTGTGCCTCTATCACGAAAACTGCTTTACCTCTTCTTGGTGGTAAGCCATGTTTTATGAGTTTTAGAGTGATGGCTCTTCTTAAGTTTGGATGGATGTCTATAACACCCTCCTCGGTTTCATTTAAACCTGTAATGTTAAAAACTGCTGCTTGGGCTGGATCAGCCACATCTCCACCGTTTCCAGTCTCAGTATCGGAGCCAGGCATTTTGTTGTTTGAAAAATGTAGAACAAGTTTCAAGGAAACAAAGATAAGGTGCACAATATTTTGGAACACTGTATACTTCAACGTTGAGCAAACCAAACAGCTAATGTATAGGGTGCTGCCCTATGTAGCCTTGGTGGATACTTAACCCTGCCCACTCCAGACGTCTTTTGGAGTATATGGGTAGGGGTCTCTGAGAGAAAAAGCACGGCTGAGTTACTCATTATCTAACGTTGAATTACCGCCTTACTAAACCGTTGGGCGCCATGTAGTGTAGCTCCTATTTCCCTAATAGGCTCTGCGCATTGGAATAATATATCCTATAGGTTTGGCATAGGACTAAGGTCAGTATGTCCCTATCAAGTATATTAAACTTAATTACTTGTGCCAGCTAGCTCAGAGGCCACTAGAAACTCCTTGACAACAAGAAGGGAGTAGTTTCTGGCAGCCGCAAAACATGACCACTTTGTTTCCCTTTAGAATCAGAACATGTCCCAGAGTCGTGGAAACAATAGATAACTATTTCACTCAGCTCAATCGTGCATGCTTAGTTTTCTCCAAGTTACACAGAAAGAACAGACCGGCGTTTCAATAAAAGATTTATTGAACAGTCTTGTTTCTGGTGTAAGTAAAATGTGCTGTTACGATAACAAGACAGTATGCGAGATAAATAATGTACAGTGTGAGCAGTAGAATAAATAATACTGCAATAGCATTATCTTTTAGTATATATGCATTTACATAAATGACACAGACTAAAAATGCGAGTACTCATACGATGCGTTTCTAATCTAGTTCTACCCCAGTGTACCTAACCTAACCTAGGTGTAGGGAGAGGTATGAAGTAGGTGAAGTATTCCTTACTATGGTATACTAAGAGTATGTTAAGCCTAGTATGCCTAGTATGCCAAGAGTCCCTCTAGGTTCTAGCCAGCTCCATACCTGAAGAATGAGAGAGGTAGGAATCTCTTTGCCAGACTCGAACTCCAACACCCCGTAAGGGAAGTCAGATCACTGGAAGCTGGACTCTCTGCGTGCAGGGATGACAGCGTCTTCTAAGTGCGTCAGGCCGGGAAACGGGCTCCTCTGAAGTCAAGGTCTCCTCTGATTTACAGGGGCTAGGGAAGGTATATTTATACCTGAGAAGTACCTAAGAATGTTAGTATTGACGTGAGTCGGACAGCGGAAGACGTCATGAATGAACCCCTAAGGAATAATGGTTCATGCATAATATATGAGTCCTTGAAGAAATCAATAGTCCTGGGCTAGGGAAACTCCCGCAGCCTAAGGGTCTGTTCTTCATGAACTCGTTGTGACGTTAGGGTGGACGGATGTCAGAGACCATGCCTGTATTTGGAGTGCACGGTTTAATGCCTAAATAAGGGCTGAGATTTTATGCCTATGTAAGGGCAGGACGAATTGTGCCTATATAAGGACATGATACTGGAAAGCCCGTTTATGGACACCCTAAGAGGAATACAACAGAAGGGGGGGGGCGTGGGGGCATGCAGCTCTCTGGGCTGCCTTAAGAGAAAATGCAACTCATGAGTGGTGCACTTGCTCCTCCTGTGGCCTCACTTTATAAATAATGCAAAATTTGGAGAGCCTTGATGGCATAAAGAGCATGCTACACTTTTTGTGGCAAATGATTTGAATTGTCCATCGCTGGTCAGTACTTACTTACTTTTTGGTTTCTCCTTTCCTTTTTGGTTAAAAGCTAGAAGTGCCTCCTGGTGCCCCTTTTATCTTTCTATTTGGGTGCCCTGCTCCACATATGGGTCTGGCACCAGGCTAGCTTCTACTCGCTCAGCACTGACCTTGCCAGCAGGGGAGCTGGCTGCAAATTCTTAGCCGTCAAACGGCAGAGGGGTAGCCAGTCATCTCCTGATTCCCTTCAATCTATTTCTTTCAGTGTGCAGAGCTGGGAGGCAGGTACGTGTGGCACTTTTGGTCATGGGGTAGCTCCACATGAGCAAGCTGTTCTCACGGCCTGGGGGCTCACCAGGGAAGGGGGATGTTGGCGATGTTCCCTCTAATTTTTTTCCTCTGTGTGCGGCAGTGTAAGGTCTCTGTGAACTGCAGCCCAGGCTATGTGCGCCGGGAACCAGACCGCGCGTGTGGGTGGAGCGCCAAATATCACTCCAAATGTTTGCTTAAAAAAGTGAAAGGATGGTGCATTTCCACACCTGTAGCACCACATGAAGGGTCTAAAGGCAGGTGTTCAATTTAGATGCACACGCCATGACATGAATTGGTTACACAGGCAGGTACACTTCGGGTTTAGAAAAGCATAGGACTCCAACGATGGTACCTTAAGATTTTACTAAAGATCCTCAACTCGAGCACTGTTCATAGCGTGGGAAAATGTTGGGAGCCTATACAAGATCCCATATATACAATACACATGGATATGGCACTAGATGAATCTGGCTGTGGGCGGCTTGGAGAAGCCTTTAAATACACAAAGTGCAAGCACTGGGTCTAGCCTCACAATGACCCCGGCGCCTTTTCTTATTTTCCAGGTCCTGAAACTACTGAGCTTAAACACGGAGTTGCATAAAACCGTGTTCCAATACTGCCCCGCGCATTGGCTTGCAATGCCAAAGGAGTGTGTAGTAATTACAAGGAGACTGACCCAGCATCACCCAGCTTGTCAATGAGGTACCTTACACAGTGTTTGGTTAAAGTTAGAACACCGTAAATTACCTTTGACACAATTCTGTCCCGAGTCACTATCAGGAAAGAGTATTTGTTGTGCTTGATCCCATTAAAATGGAAAAGTTTGAAAGAGTGGCGGATTTCAGAAAGGAAAGAGTCTATTGTGATTTAATGTAGTTCTCTGCTCATATTAGTTTGTTTTGCTTAATTTTGATTCTTCTTGAATCTGTACATTTGTGAGCGATAAAAGGTTCACGCCTTTTAATTGCTGCCTAGTACCAGTGATCACTCATGTTCAAGTGTTAGTAG
This sequence comes from Calotriton arnoldi, assembly GCA_963921515.1. Taxonomy (NCBI): domain Eukaryota; kingdom Metazoa; phylum Chordata; class Amphibia; order Caudata; family Salamandridae; genus Calotriton; species Calotriton arnoldi. Next base: position 2,875,505 of record CAWUFW010000096.1, on the reverse strand, counting down.
TTGAACAGTGGTTATTGAAGGTAGATGTGAAGACGTCTTTTTCAAAGAAAATCCTGCTACACCTTGTATTGCAAAGGAATTGGTCACTATTCGGTATGCTTGAAGTGTTATGTAGATGCCTTTTTAATTTCAGAACAGTTTTATATGTAAAAAGGAAACATCATGAAATGCAATACAAGCTTTGTAAAGTATACAAAGGCAACACACACTAAAATCAGATGTGAAATCACTAGTTCTACAGTTTAAGGTGCAGTGCTAATAGGGATTAAAGACTATGTTAATTAATTTTAATTAACTGTTATATTGGTTATGGATCAAAATGTTGTTGGGAAGCAAAATATTGAGACACATCAGACATAAGAATAGAAATGTCACACAAACACAAGGAAAATATGAAAATGTCACATATGAAAATGAAACTTGCCAGTTATCTTTTGCTGGAAAGAAACCGTCACTCATAGTTGTTGAAATGTCACTAATAATTACACTGAAATCATGAAAAGGTCACACAGAGCAATGTGAAACCTTGACAGCTATGCATGTAATTTCTATATATGTTTCCCTCCTCTTTATGGCTTGATTTTGCTGGCCAGAAAGTGTTACTCACAGCCCTGCCAAGGACCACGCATCAGGTAGCTCGACTAACGCATTTCAGTGTGGTGGTCCGCACTGAAATGCAAATTCACGCACAATAGGCATAGCACCTGCCTTGGCTGTCAATCCATAACGCCGCTATGCTGAAACTGGAGTGGCAGCAGGCCTGTGCGAGAGCGCTGCTCCTGGTAGGCTTTGCGGGCTGCTGGCTACAATGTATTAGTTAAAATAGGAAGTAATCCTCATGGCTGCGTGCGGCATTACGCAGGACGTGGCAATGCCAGTGCAGTGCTTACACCGCAGCGCGGTAATTTAAGCATAATCATGAATGATCCCTGCCACCACCGAGACCCAATTCCACGGACCCTTGGCGGCCGCTGGAGTCCAGAGCACGCATTGTGCAGCTGCTGAGTCTGAATGCAGCCCGGGTGGCACGTTTGCCAAGGGAGTCATTCGTTGTGGCCAGGAGGACTCTGGTTTCTATGATTCGAAAGAGGGCAAAGCTCTGGTAAAATAGGAGCGTCCGTGCTTGTTGGTAAGTGTGCTCGCTTTTAAGATGCATGCTTTTAATAAATATGCATACTTAAGCTCATGGTATTAAGAGAAAAAATGTGCCTTGGAGTTGAAAACATTCCCGACTTCAGCCTAATCTATATCTAATCACGAGTGTATGAATTTTATTGATCCAGCTAGCTCTTTAGTGGGGCAATCAGTGCCCCAGTTGTATGCCGGCAGAGCCAGAGGACAGGGCCGCTAGTCACTGACTCTGTGCCCCCTCCCGTGGAGAGCGAACAAAGACTTTAACATGCGAGGGGTGCTCCCTTTGACCTTTTGCAGTAACATTCCTATACCTGAAGCGGAGACAACATTTAACAGTAGTTAACATTATTCCTGCACTGGCGAATATTGTATTGTCTTTCTATATCTCAAATCTTGCTCCCCACAGCCCACTTTCTCCACCAGTGGCGCCAGCAGAACCCCTCTACGCACCCTCTCCTCTTATGCTGCAGTCTGGCTGTTTTCGGCTGCCTCCAATGCCGCCTCATTGCAAACACGTCCCCCGGCTGGCAATTACCAGAACTCCTCTGGGTGATCCAGGCAGGCCCCTGTGTTATGACCGATCGCCTGTCTTGACTGCAGCGCAGCCGGTTCTCGCCAGGGGCTCTCCAGCACCCCAGGGCACCTGCAAAAAGACACCGCCCTCCACTGGGTCAGCCCTCCTTCACGCAGCCTCCACTTCGGAATCGTCTCCTCAGGAGCCTCCACACCAGTGCCTTGCTACAGGCCTCACACAAATTTGTTTCTGCCGTTAGCCCCCTCTTTCGGCTCTCTGTCCTAACCCAGGTGGCGGGGACTGCAGGATTCAGCGTTGGGTTAAAAATTACAGTTTTTTTTCCAGGATGAAGCACTTCTTGTCGACATCTTGCCGGCCATGCCTCCCCATGTGTGGGCATTTCAATGCCAAAATGAGTGTTTCTACTCAGGGCCTGCTCTAGGGCGGTGCGATCGCTGCCATCGCACCGGGCGCTGACTTGGGGTGGGGGCGCCATGTTTATTGTTTTAGAGGCAGCTGGTGCCGCATTCTTAGTTCCAGCAATAAAAATGCCAAGATAACTCATTTGATTAATGTTCTTCCTGGAGAGAGACCGGAGCTTTGTCTAAGAAATGTTGACTTGTAGTGCAGAGGGTTAATATGTCTGCTGCAAATAACGTGTCCCATTCATATCACAAAGTGCATAAAATATAAATTGGTCAATGGGTTACCGCTTTTGTCAGAGAGATCATGTTGTTACTTGTATAAGTTAAAATCCTAATATATTAACTGTCATCAAAGAGCTGCATGCAAACTGCAAGGAATGTGTTAAGAGCTATGTGTGTTTTTTGCCAGTCTTTTATTATCCTAATATTGCAAAAAGGGTTCATTTATGTAGAAATCAATTCTAATTATTTAGGAAAACCCCAACATTGGTGTAACATTTTTAAATTCTGAATTTGTATTTTTCAAGACCAAAGACTCAAACTATGCTGCCTACCAGAATGGATGACATTTTACTCCTACACCTTGTAGGCCTTTGTCTTATGTAACATTTCCTATACACTCATTTACACATGTATGATTGTCTCTGTGCAATGTGTGTGTGATGTAAAGTGTTCTGACACCTTAAACTGGTATGAGTCGCGCTATGAAACGAAATTAATCTAAGAGACAGTGGTTATTGAGACTTGAGGAGCACTGTCAAATGGTGGTAGTGTGGGAATCTGTGGCGGAGGTGGTCATGGGGGGGGCTCCACAAAACATTGTCGCACAGGGCGCCACCAGTGCTAAAGCCGACCCTGTTTCTACTTATGCCTTGTGCATGCGAATGCATCAATAATGTCGCCTTGCACCTAATTTGTGTTTTGACTCTAAGGGGAAATGAAGGGGAACTTAGTTAAGACCTATGATTTAGTGATTTTGTAAATGTCATGAAAAAGAGTCCACCTCACAGTTTCTAGTGGTCGATAGTTTTCACGAACCGTGCAACGTACTTTCTCACTCTGCTGCTGCCCGGCTATGTGTGCCCCTCAGCCTCTCTTGCACCTCAATTAATGCCCCTTAGCTGTTTGCCGTGGAGGTTGTTAAACCGTGAATTTTAGTGTGTTGATTTTGCTTGTGAGAAAATGTCACTCCTATTACACTGAAACATATGAAAATGTCACACATAGCAATCTGAAACCCTGGCAGCTATGTACTCATGATCCTTAAAATGCCACTCATATTACACTGAAACATATGAGAATGTCCCACATGGCAATCTGAAACCTTGGCAGCTATAAAGCACACGTCCTGCTTTACATTTGCTACATTCCTTTTGCTAATAGTGGGCAGCTGCGGGGCTGAATGTGGGCCTTTGAGATAATAATCATGTTAATTGCAGCGCCCGTGTGCACTGCAATTAACAGGAATACTATCTCAAAGGCCCACATTCAGCCACGCACTTTTAACAAAAGAAATGCAGGGTCAAACACGACATGTGATTCTGAAAGCACAAGTTGTGTTTGACCCTGCATTCGTTTTGCTAATAGTGCGTGGCTGAATGTGGGCCTTTGAGATAGTATTCTTGTTAATTGCAGTGCACACCAGCGCTGCAATTAACAAGAATACTATCTCAAAGGCCCACATTCAGCCCCACAGCTGCCCACTATTAGCTAAAGAACTGCAGGGTCAAATACCACGTGTGCTTTCATCTGAAAGCACACGTTGTGTATGACTCTGCATTCCTTTTGCTGATAGTGCGGGGCTGAATATGGGCCTTTGAGATAGTATTCTTGTTAATTGCAGCGCCCGTGTGCACTGCAATTAGCATGAAAACTATTTCAAAAGCCCACATTCAGCCCCGCAGATGCCCACTATTAGCAAAGGAATGCAGAGTCAAACACGACGTGTTCTTTCAGAATCATCTGAAAGAACACGTCGCGCTTTAGATTGCCACATTCCTTTTCCTAATAGTGCACGGCTGCGGGGCAGATTGTGGGCCTTTGTAAAAGTATTCATGTTAATTGCAGCGCATGACAGTGCTGCAATTAACATGAATACTTTCACAAAGGCCCACAAACTGCCCCGCTGGCGTGCACTATTAAGAAAAAAATGCAGCAAGTGCAGGCGCCACTTTCTCGTAAACCCGAGCCCTCCCTAACCATACAGGACATAAGGGAGACACTTTCCTGACGCTCGGCTGTGTCCTCTCCACCGTCGTCTCCAGCTCTGCCTCCCGCAACCAGGAAATTACAGTTTTTCGCGCCGCTCGCCTTTTAAAAGCAGCGGCGCGAACGGACTTACGGGCTGTGTTGTGTGTGTGCGCGCTACAATTGGGACACTGCGCGCTCGGGGTGACCTCAGTGTGCACGCGCGCACCCGCGCACGTTCTAGGGAACAGTGGATGTTGGAGTTTCCCTCTCTCTGAGGACCAATCATGAGCATGGCAGCTCTCCAACTGTGGTCTTCTTCTGGGAAACTGGCCCTCCCTGTAGTTAAGAAGGTCCTTCTGGGCCTACAAGAGCCACACAAGATCGTTCTTTTGTTTATTAAGCTGATACCCTGGGCACGGGATATTCCCCGGGGTTAATGAAACTGTACGGTGCAATATGGATTTTTCTTGCCTGGTGTCCTAAGGGACCCTCCTGGAAGGCCCTTCAAAAGCAAGCCACATAACTGCCCCTTTCTCTGACAGTTAAGATGATTAATACGCGGTTTTGTGTGTTCTACTTCTTGTGGTACACTCCAATCACCAGGACGGTTGATTTTAGTCTGCCTGGCCTCAGGCCTATAACTTTTTGAAAATGACTGGGGCTTGTGTGCAGTTGTTCTTCCTCTGATGAGGAAGAGATTAGGCTTCTGTCCCACTAACACCTGGTAGCACGCCTACCGCTCCAGATCCCAGCTCCTTCTTTTGAGCAGCAGGCAACTGTGTAGAGGTGCTCTCCTGTCTGGGTTCCTGGTAAACTCTTTTGCTGAGGTCTATCTTCGGGAACACTTTTTCACCCTCAAGGCATGTTACCCTCGCTGCCTGCATGCCCTGGGCCCCGTGACCTCCTGGCCACTTGCAGGGAGCTTGACTGTCAAGTGGGAGTCGGGGGTCTTCTTCCATGGGCACCAACAAGAATACAGAACCAATTCACAGAAGCTCCATGGGAACATTCTTCTCCAGGTTTTTCTGCAAGTCCACCCTCTACGCTTGTCATGCCCTATTGTCCTCGTTGATACAAATCACCTACCTTCTGCCAATTGTTAACTGAGTTGGTTAAATTCAACAATGTATAATAGCATCACAAAGTGATCTGTGCTAAGCACAAAGGATATGGCCCACTTCCTTTAAAAACATTGTTGGCAGGCTAGAAGTGCAAGGCCCACCATCAACAGAAAAACTGTTTCATAGATGGAAGTCTTGTGGGTCTTCATATGAGACTTCAGTTGGTGGCCATTTTGAGCTTGACCTTTCCATAAAGACCATGCCCCACCTAGTTACTAGTGCCAGTTCTACTGAGGCAAACAAAGGGTGAACCAGGTGGAGTGGTTCTAGTGAAAACTTGTATCACAACTTACCTCTAAAATACTACAGTGCACAGCAGAGGCTGCTATGGTTCTTTAACTGCTGGAAAGGACCTACATCCCTATCTCATTGGTAAGGATTTCAAATGAGAAGTAAGATAAGCTTTAGAAGTAAGTAGAAGCTCTAATTTAGGCTTCCATCTCAAGTCTGCTCTATCCCTTGAATGACAGGTCAACCATCTGTTGTCCATATGCTTCTTGCTGTTATAGGTGTTGAGGAAAATTCTGCCACTCCTCCTCGTAGCAACCCCTTGTGTGGCTGTCCAGGCAACCATTTTGAGTTGGCTGGGCTACGGCAATTCTCTTTACCTGGATATGTCTTTAGGCTTGCTGAAAAAACTTCAATGTATCCAAAATGCCACAGCTAAGTTAGCTTTCCGGCTCTCTTGGCATGCTGCATCATCTGGCGCACTGGATTCATTGCGCCCCTGCCATATTCAGAGAGTCTTAAATCATACTTGTCCTATAAATATATATCAAGAACAAGTTTATACGCTATGTGCTGGGTCATAATTTTCGTTTAACTGATGCTTATCTTCTTCTGATGCCCAGATTCAATTGGACGTGGTCTGGTGGGAGGGCTTTCTCGGTGGTAGTAGCTAAACTGTAAAACACTTTCCCAGTTATTCTTTACAGGATGCAAGATGTATTTCACTTTAGGAAAGACTAGAAGACCTGGTTTTATGGGCAATATGTTTGGCCTCCTTGTCACATTAGCTTTGTTTGTAGCACAAGGATAATTGTAAAGGTAGCAGCGTGCTTAATAAAACTCATAATATAACTCAACATAAGCACCAGAAGGCCCAAGGTAAGAAAGCAAAAGAAGAATATGCTGCAGAGATTTCAAGGCTCAAAGACTTTTGTTGCTGCTGTTTGAAAAACAGTTATGATGTACAAAAGACTCTAGGTGCCAGATGCAAAGTACAAAGATAGGGCTTCCTTGAGAAAGTATGAGACCACATTTCAAAAAGTGATAAAAAAATAGTTCTCTGAATCAGTTTTTGGGACATAAAATCAAGAAAGCTAAAAATGTTGTTACTTAACAGCTGTAAATACTATGGACAAAGAAACTCCAGCTACAAGGGCCCTGTTGTTTTCGAGAAAAGGCAAATATAGTGACAAAGTGTATGTTAATTTTATGTAGGAAGCTTCAAGGTAGAGGAAGGTGACAACCAGCAGCTATCCCAGCTGCCACTGCAGTGTTCTGTGTTCTCTCATCAATCCCCTTCACCTCATTCATCACTGGAGCTTTCTGCATGCAATAGTTGAAAGTAATGGTCAGGATCCTTGTCTCTCCTGTCCAGGCTTGAATATAGGTCCAACAAACTCCAAGAAAGTGCAATCCAGATGATCTCTTCACTCCAGTCAGGGGTTTGTCCACAATGGGTCCATTGCTTCACTTCTTCTGAAGTTCCCTTCTCTTCTTGGAGTGGATCCCTAGCCAGGGGTTTAAAAGAGAAGTTGTAGAATTCTAGAAGTTAGGCTTATTTGCCCAACCCAGAAATACCACAACATCCCTCCATCCTTGACTGACACTTTCCATAGCAGCCCGCTATGGTGGTCTACCCCCTCTCACATCATGTTGGGGTTTTTTAAAATGGGAGAATCAGTTCTTGCTTTGCAACGGCTCTCTTCTGAGTCTTAACTCTACTCATTACTGCATTTGCAAACTGGTTCCTTCCATCTGAGCCCTAAAAAGGGAGCCCCAGATATGAATTGTGCCAGACATCTGGCAGTCCTTTTTGCCTCTGTGAGAAAGACATGTCCAGGTGTATTAGGGAGGTGACAGTTAAGTAGCCAATGTAGATTTCTCCTCACCCTCTTCGATGCAAAGGCTAATCCTCTACAAATGGTCCTATTGCCTGGGGGAGGGTTTAATTTGCCTACTGGTTAAAGATAGATCAAGGCTGACTCAGGAATATATACTGCAAAACTCAAAGTGTATGAAGGAGTGCAATTATAATTGAATGAATATAAAATGTGCTCTTCTCAGATACCAGGCTGAGTAAGACAATAGGCATACCCGCTTAGCTTGCACACATGTACACACGCTTGTTGGTCATACAATGACGCTGTGCTGGGCTTGCAGCAGCAGACTAGCTTTGAGTTTCAGTGGCTGATCCACGCCAGTACCTTTCAGGGACTTATACCATTTGTGGGCAAACCATCTTCCTCAGATAAATATAATTTGGAGGATAATTGCATTTATAAAGTTTACATAGTTAATTAGAGTGGGTCCATTTTTTGTCTCATCAGCTCATTGGCCTTGGTCAAAAATACCCAGTAGCCACTTAGTCTAGTCTGAGCATACCTATTCCAGTGATAGAAGAGGATGCTACATATTCTGCATTCTAGGTAAACAGGCTTACTATTTTTTATGAAAAGTGACCTTTCTGGAACATTCTATATGGGGAACATTAGCTGACAAGCTTTGTTCTACTGCCTTTAACAGTTTTATTGTCAATTGGATGTGCTATATTACAGATAAATGTGCCTACAACATGCCAAGGGAATCCTTATGGCACATTCCTAAAATAGGACATTAGCTAACATGTATTGTTGTACTCTTCTTGACCATTTTATTGAAAATGTTCTTTTGAAGTCTATACATATTTTTTCTAGTTTGTCAATGACGAAGTTACAAATGTTCTCCTCCCTTAAGTTGCACTATAAGACAAAAAAATAGTTTTTCTGCTTTTGGCACAACAAAAGTGTGGCCTCGCTAGCTTATTTGGTTGCAAGATCAATACATAAAAAGTAAATTTGAACCTTTTATAACTTAATTTTAAATAACCGAATACTGTTCTGCTATCTCACAATGAGCACCATAAGCCTGGTGTTATATCCCCAATCTCTGCACCACTGAATTTCTTTAAAGATGCACAAATGGTTGATATATTTACTCGATTAAAGTAAGATCTTTGCATATCAGAAAATTCCCAGTAAGTTATACCCAAAACCAGGTTCAGAAAACCTTCAGAAGGTTGTAAGAAAATATAGACAATAGCGTCCTTTGCTTCTTCACATTTAAAAATCAATAGGGCAACAATTTGCTGTGATAAGAAGCATGGTAATTGCTCTGAACCTAAACCTGAAAAGTACATATTTTCTAAATAAATGATAAGTCTAACAACTAGGTAATTTAATTGAACAGGGGACTCTAAATTTTGAGTCTGTAATTTAGCAAAAATGTAACTTCCTTTTGGATTCTTGTCTAAAGGAGGACATCAATCTTGAACCGAGAAATCTATTCTGACTTTTACCTAAAGAAGACTGTCAGTGGTGGACTAAGATATTTATTCCTCTCAGTCTACTGATTGTAGGAATAGCAAATGCACATGGAACGTTTTAAAAATTGTGTAGTCTTTTTGCATATATGAATATATTCCCAAGATTCCATACCAGCTCCAGTTTTTTCACAGAAGTCATTTGATTTTCTGGGAAAATGTCTTATTCACCAAAATGATCAGATTTTTATGAAAATGTTTTTTCACCATAATAATTTTTGTCCAAAAGGGAGATTCACAAAACAGGGGTCGTCAGACTTGAATTCTCTATTGTGGTTTTTTAGCTAAAATGAGGTAGTAACAATTTCCTAAATGGGAATACAGAGTAACGATGCTTAATATTATTGCTCGTTTTAGTTGCTAAATTGTGCCTGTTATTAATCACTATTTGTTTCATAAGTATGCACTTATTTTCGATAAGGAATATTAGTAAAGAATACGCCCAGCGGCAAGTTATTGAGAATGTTCTATGCATTATGCTCTTTCCTTGCAGGGCATCAAAGTGAAAGGATATTTGATGTCTCCTCTCAACTGCCACATTTTTGGTTAACTGGTGCTACTCACTTCAAGTAAGATATTGATTATATTGTGCTCACATCATAGACTGTCTGACCATACATTGTATAGGTTCTGTTTATAGACTTCTCCGTGATTAAAGCCACTTTGAGTCAGAACATTATTTTGAAGATCCACAAACAGGTGTTATATGGCTGCATTCAAGTTGTATTGGTATAATGTTATCATGGGCCTGTGGGAGATATAGTGATTTCAGAAGACACTGTCCGACATTATCCAATCCATCTTCTACAATAATCAGAGAATGCCCAAAATGTTGACCCTTTATCGCATATCCTTACACATGGTATCCTAGGCTCTTGAAGAAAAGAATAAAGTATTAAGTTGATCATAAAACTACCAGTGTGACTAAAGATATAATGCATCGCTTACCACAGTCAGTAACTTGAGATCTGAAGTCTACAATTACTCCATATTTTCGGCACTGGTGAGCATAATGGGCCAAAGCAGAGCACAAACATGCCTGGCCACATTTGCAGGTGTCACGTCTACACTGCTCATAATACGAAACAGGGCTCACGTAGGAGTGACATGGAGTAAAGAGTTCTTTTGTAATGATGCTGCAGCCTTCTGTTGCATATGAGACTGTAAAAATGTTGAAAAACAAAAGTGTACTTTAGTTTTCAGATAATGAACCAAGAAATACATAGATGAATTAGAGTCGTTGGAAAATCGCATATGTTTTTAATCTATACTTTATAGTGTACAGAAAACATCAATATGATTTCGATTATTTACAAAGCAATATAAAAATGGCCAGGGAGAAATACATTCTGTGGTACAGGTTCTATAAGATGATATGTTGAAACACAAGGGAGTGTGGACACTAGGAATATTTTGTGGGGTTTGGTAGAAGTTCTAGTTGAAATCATGAAGAGAGGGATCTTAAAAATAAAAGACACTGTCTGTTATGCTATGTTATGTTGATTTGTATAGTGCACTGATCACCCTAGAGGGTATCCAGGCGCTTGGGCAGGTGTGTAGGTGTGTGGTCTGATGCTCACAATTACAGAGTTAGAACAGAGAAAGGAATTTCTAGAGGAAGATTAGACAGAATTGTCTCAGTTGGTGGTAACTATTTTACAGTAAAGGTTTCTTTTGATTTAAGTTCTCTTGACATCACCAGAGGTGTGGGTACATGTGCTGCTGGTGGTTAATAGCATTCTAGCAGATACACCCCAGTTTGAAAATTTATTGGCCTTAGATTGTCAAGTAGTAAAGTGAGGTCACAATGGGAGCAATGTGATCAATACAGTCTATCATGCTATTCAAAATCTATACAGTGCTGATGGGCACTATGTTGACAACCCCAGGTATATTGATTTATAGCATACAATTAACATCCTGCTCAACATGAGAATATGATTAACCTATACGTGTCATACCTTAAATATCAATCTGGGGAAAATACGGATGGCCGAAAATACTCTAAAATAGACAGAGTTTGACTAATATGTACAATCACTGTATGTTTCAGTAGGTCTCAAATATGTCCCAAAATCCAGTTCCTTGAAATTACTGGGATTCAAGCCCCTTTTTTACAACTCAAAATATAGTATACTAAATATATTTGGTAACAGCAACAATCGCGCTGAGCATAAACTACTCTTTCAGAAATGGATCGAAATCAATGTTACTGTAACCCTTTGCTATAACCAAATCATCAGCCACCTGAATATTGCCAAAGCAGATACTGCATGAGTCCTGTAGCCAGTGCTTAATTTGAGCTGGTGGTTTTCAGTGCTGGTACTGCCACTTAATTGCCAACATCGGCTTTTGCTACATGGTGGCGTTGTTTGTATAATTTAGAAATGAGCAGAACAGCAATTGTTTATTAGTTCAGTATATATTAAAAATACGAATACCTGCCGCCCAAATCATTTTTATAGGTTTAGGGGCCTAGAACAGTCTGAATTGTCACACTTGTGGCAGTGTGCTGGTTAGTAGTTGTGAAGGTATTGTCATTGGCAACGCTATCAGTAGCAATGGGTAGTGCAAGCTGCTGAGGCCTCCTGACTAGAGCCCTGAACTTTATTTATTTCCCCCACAAATTAAGCACTGCCTGTAACACTTGCAACCGTCCAAGCCTGATTTATCCTGACCTAGGGGCAGACTTACAAGGAAGTGCCGCAGCGCGGCAACGCAAGCCCTTTGGGTGCGCCACGCTGCGGCACTTCCAAAGCACAGGAATGAGACATATTTACAATAATATGTCGCATTCCTCTGCTCTCCCCTGCGCTGGCGCACAAACAGGTGCCATGCGCCGGCGCAGGCACCCTTGCACCATGGTGCAAGGATGCCTGCGTCATGGGGAGATTGTTTTTGTGCAGGAAGGGGAACCTTCCTGCACAAAAACAATCACTACAGGCATTTTCCTCTTTCAATGCGTGCTGTAGAATGCAGCACACATTGAAAGAGGAAAAAACGAGGAGAAATGAAAACATTTCTCCGTGTTGCGTCTCGCTACGCCACCGCCTTTCCAGATTTACGATTCCTTGTAAATCTGGAAATGTGTCTTGTTCCATGGGTGTTGCGTGGGAACACCCACAGAAACACCCATGGAACGCCCCTTTCACGCAAAGTGCTGCGTGTAAAGGGGCCATATTTACAAGGACAGGAGAAGTCACGCAGGGTGGCTTTACCTGTCCTTGTAAATATAGGGCAGAGAAATACGCCACCAGTTCGTCACAAAAAGTGACGTACTGATGGCGCAGGGGGCTTGTAAATCTGCCCACTAGTGTGTATAGCGTAAAAGGAGCCTTTACAGTTAACTACAGGGCACATCTTTCCATCGAACATCCACAAACGTATGTTGAAAATGCTAAAAAACAGAGACCATCCCCACAAGATGTAAAATCTGCCTTCAAATACGCATAGTAGTATATTTTTCTGAATCTTCTGAGATGTCAGCCGTAAAAGAAGCAGACGCAAGCGCGAAAAGGGGCAGTATGCAAAAAAGATCAGAAGGAGAAAAATGTAAGGTATTGTTTCGGCTTTGTGGGCTCAGTGACAAACATTTTCAATCTTCACCATTAATGTTCTGTGTATGTTTTTCGAAGATCCTTAGACCAGCTATTAAAAACATGGGTTGGCTGTATGTTTTGCCTAGTAAGAGTGCAGTAGACCATGAACCCTGGAAATATATAAGAAACGAGTGGCTTTCTTTTCAACGCCCACTATCGATGCATGTACTAACTCTCATAGTCTAGTCATGATGGCTTCCTGCACACTGGGATGATTCCTGTGGTTCTGACATGCTATGCTGTCATTATTCCCCTCAGCGTGCAAGCAGCAACAAAATGAAAGCTATCGATGAAACAGTCAAGATCCGTCTGTTGTTTAACGTGGGACTAGTAGCCACCAGGAGGCCTACTTCCGTTCCTCACCTGACTGCAGATGCACATCACAGGGGTCCAGGGGTGAAGAGAAATGGTCTGGGGAGCACACTGACGAGGTTTTCCAAGCGTTTCCAAATAACTCTGGCGTGCTTTCAGGAACCCCGACGGGAGATCTTTTAGATACAAAAAAAACATGTTTATTACAATGCTTTAAAATAGGGTGCAGGTTTGGAAAACCAGGCGCTGCCACTTACAAATATCAATTAACTTTTTTTTTTTGTTCGAATTATTCGGATGAAAAAGCGTGATTTTGTCAAACCCTGCTTCAAACACAGTAATCAGACGCGCATCTACAGCTTAGGTAAATTGACAGAAAGCTTAATATAGCATCAAGGTGTAATGCAACAGTGCGCGTTGGAATCGTCCCTGAATTACTAATGCTGACCATACACTTTGCAGCCAGTGCGCTCAAAACGTCTCCTGCAATCTCGCTCGCTAAATTCAGAGAAGCGCCACCATTGATGCACTGAGGCTCTGGCCACCTTTACACTTCTCTAAGTTAACATCCCCAGCATTCCCAGACTACTTCAACTAACCCTGGGGTTGAAGGTTAGGGGGAACAACTGCAAAAGCTGAGAGGAGCAAGGCGCCATCAACGAATAGCATATCTCCCATTTTTAGGTCTCGGACTAGGCAGCGCATGCGCTGTCTCGTGGAGAGATGCTGTATACAGTATAGTGGGGGAAGCTCCGCCCACTTTCCAGCTATCTTTTTAATTGGCCGAAATCGTAAATACAGCATTCTGATTGGGGTTCAGCAAGTTAGTCCCGCCTCCTGACGGCCATCACGTCATTTTTGTCCCTCCATGGCTATCAGCCCCTTTACTTTTAAAACAGTTCTGTTCCCCTGACTCCCCCCGTTCCCTCCCGCAGTCCGTCACTTCTCTGCCCACCACAACCCCCCCACCCACTCCCGTTCCTGCCTTTTTGCACGACCGCAGTTTTGTTTTCAATGCAATAGGGCTCGCGTAAATACGAGTCCTATTGCATTTATAAATGCTTGTCTTCTCCTCTGATTGGCTAAGTGGATTTGCACTCTTTTTTGCCTGACCTGTCCAGTCTCTGGCTCCGTTACCCGGAAGCAGAAGCATAGCGGCTGTAATGCAAATGCGCGCATCCTGCTTTACCGAGGGCAGGCAGGAGCTCGCGGCGCTCTCCCGTGCTGTCCATTCAAGCCAACAAGTTTTATAAGAAAACAACAATCGCGGCACCCGCGCTTTACCTTTAACCATGTTAAAGTAAAGCGCAGGTGCTGCGACCCCGTACCTCCTACTGCCCGGGTTGTGCTTTTTTCACACCCCTTTTCCCAGGCTCCAGTAACTGCCGGACCCAGCGCTCCTCCTCGCCCGTGGAAGAGTTCATTCCTGTGCGGGGGCGACGGTGAGTGTCCGCAGTGTTGGTGCCATGTGAGTACGTCTTATTCGAAATACTGCAGTATCTATCTGTGTTTGTCAGCGCCTCATAGTGTGAGTACCGCAGTTCCTGTGGTTTCCTGCCCATGTTCTCTTAGTCCCTGTGTCCTTGTATCCCTCTCTCAGTGTCTATGTTTCCCTTCCCCAGTGTCCGTGTATCTCTGTTCTATGGCCCAAATATCCATATCCCGGTGTCTGGATCCCCCGTCCCGGTGTCTCTGTTCCAGTGTCCGTATGCCTCTGTTCCAGTGTCTCTCTGCCCATGTATCCCTCTCACAGTGTCTCTGGTTTTTTTCTCGGTGGCTGTGCGTCTCTGTTCTATTGCTCATATATCCCTGCCCCAGTGTCTGTATCACTCTACCCATGTTCTCTCTGTCCCTGTGTCCTTGTATCCCTCTCTCACTGTCCGTGTATCTCTGTTCTATTGCCCATGTATCCCTGCACCAGTGTCTGTATCTCCCTGCCCCAGTGCCTGTATCACTCTTCCCATGTTCTCGCAGTCTGTGTCCTTGTATCCCTCTCTCTGTGTCTGTGTTTCGCTTTCCCAATGTCTATGTATCTGTTTTATTGCCCATTCATTCCTGCCCCAGTGCCTGCATCTCCCTGCCCCAGTGCCTCTATCTTCCTGGCCCACTGCCTGTATCTCCCTGTTCCAGTGCCTGCATCCCCCTGTCCCTGTGCCTCTCAGTCCCCGTGTCCTAGTATCCCTCTCTTAGTGTCTGTGTTTCCCTTTCTTAGTGCCCGTGTATCTCTGTCCTATTGCCATTGTATCCCTGCCCCAGTGCCTTTATCTCCCTGTCTCTATATCTCCCTGTCCCTGTATCTCCCTGCCCCAGTGCCTGTATCTCCCTGTCCCTGTATCTCCCTGCCCCAGTGCCTGTCTCTCCCTGTATCTCCCTGCCCCAGTGCCTGTATCTCCCTGTGCCTATATATCACTGCCCCAGTGCCTGTATCTCCCTGTCCCGGAATCTACATCTTGGCGCCCCAGTGTCCAAGTCTCCAATCCCTAGAGACTCCCTATGCCAGCGACTCCTTGCCACGGCATACCCGCAGTCCATGCGCCCATCCCAGCTACTCTTCCTTCCAATGTATCACACCATCCCGTTTCCCTCGCACCGCACATTTGTGGGTGAGTACCATGCATTATGCGGGCAAGTTTACCTCTCAACCTTCTGAAGCCTCGGAGGAGGTTGGGAAACAGCGCTTCTGGTGTACGGTCCCATTAAAATCAATAAACGGGAATATTTTGTATAGGGTGGGGGCAGTTTCAAAAAGGATGATAGTGCTCTGTGTCTGGGGGGTGAAGATGAGCCAACAATGGGTGACGCCTTCCAAAACAGGGTGAGTACCGTGCATTATGCGGCACCTGTTTATCTCTCAACCTTCTGAAGCCTCCGAGGAGGGTGGGAATGAGCGGTTCTAGAGGACGGTTCCATTAAAACAAGGATGATGGTTCTCTATGTCTGTGGGTGAACATGAGCCCACAATAGGTGACGCCCTCCAAGACAGGGTGAGTCGAGAAGTCTGTGCTCACCCAGGCCGCCCGCTGGTAACTCTCAACAGCATCATCCTGAAGTTATCACATTCTTGTTGGAAAAAATAAAACAGACACGTTTCTGGTGAACTTTAACAGCCTCTCTGAGCCCAAACCGACTCTCTAGTGCTTTCTGCCAGTGCCCCTAAGGCACTTTACACGCAGTCACACTGTCACACTTGTCAGGTGGGAGAGTGGAGGCGTGCGCCAACCAGCACTTCCCCCTTCTACGAAAGGCTAAAAGGAGCAAACACCACTTTCAAATCCTGCAGACTGCTGCCTAGTATCCCTTCTTAGGCGGCCCGCCCTGTGCGATCAAACAGTGTCGCCCCCCCTGCACAGCTGTCCCACGCTGCTCCACACTGCTGGATGCTTTTAACGGGGGCTTGTTCCAGCTGGTTCCTTCGCCTGGACAGGAATTTGCGGAGGGGACTAAATAGGGAAACAGAAAGGGAAACAAGCATTTGCAATGCAATAGGTCTCGCATTTACGCGAGTTTGAGCTATTAACATTGTAAATGACAATGCCTTTTATTATTGTTTTTGATTTTAAAACATAAATAAAAGGCATTGCCGTTTACAATGCCAATAGCTTAAACTCACGTAAATCCGAGACCTATTGCATTGCAAATGCTTGTTAGTAAAGTTATACATTTTGCTGTCAATTTGAGCTGAGCTGCTAAAAAGCTATTGCTCTTTACTCTCTTATGTTGGTCTTTGGATACTTCAGAGCAATGAATATTTATCGAGAGCTTAATATAAGGGACTGGCATGGGAAGCTTGTCAGCCTATCCTTAGAGACTCTGCAGTAATCAGTGATGATTTTGTGGGTTTGAGAAAAATACGTTTTTCCTAAGGCCTCTTATTAACAACCGTTTTTAAATTGGACTAGCACCTGATTAAAGTCTGGGAATTGTAGTTCGAGCAACACAAACGGGATAGCAGCATGCAAAGTGAAACGCTTTAATCATGTTTTTTTAAACTATTCCAGCTTAGAGCCCGATTCCGATCTCACTCGCAAAGCCCTACGGCCGACTCGGTCCCGTAGAGCTTTCCGAGCGAGACGTGCTCCGGGAGTCCGAACGAGGGAGTACGATGCAGCCGTTTGCTTACACACTCGGTTCGCTCGGACTCCCATTGAACTCTATGGGAGCCTGTGTACAGATCCGTACACAGGCTCCCATAGCAGAAAAGGAGTTGGTGGGGAAAAGCGTACACCCTGTGGCGGGCACCCCAGGGTGCCCCACCGCACTGTGCACGCTTGGATCGGGGGGACCCATGGGCACCCCCCCATGACAGATTCGGAGGGCCCCGGGTGAAGGGGGACCTGGTACGGCCCCCCGAAGTCCGCTTCCTGGAGTTTTTTCGTGTCGGAGGTTCCGAGTCGATCCGGCTGCTCAACGCGCGCATCGTACTTGGTCGCTCAGAAATCGGACCCATTGCACGGTGCGCGTCGGTGAAGTCGGAGTCGTCCAGACGACATTGCTGACGGTTACGAGTCGGTCGGAGCTTGAGGCTATCCTTGCATCGTACTTGCTCGCTCATAAAGCGGTAGGAGTAGTCCGGAAATCGCGCGACGAGACGGAGTCGCTCCTGACGGATGCCGCCAGGAGCCCCTCCGAGCGAAATCGGAATCGGGCCCTTAGTGTTTTGTAAAGATGACGAGGTTTACAAATAAAGAAAGGAGTGGAAAATAGCCCTGCTCATACTTAAATAGACTTGCTCATACTTAATTTGAGGAAAAAAACCATAAAATAAATTCAAGGGGCCAAAGTTTCGTAGGAGCTTGCCACCAGCACTGCAGAGTTCCAAACCTGGCTAACGCTGAGGTTGCTTTATACTAGGATGCATAGTCTTAATTATAACTCATGCCACTTGCCTCCTTCATCCTACACTTCTTGCCTCTCTAGATTTTCTCTTCCTCCTCCTTTCTCACTTTTCTACCTTTGCATCTCTTGCTCTTTGTCAAAGTCCAATGATGAAAAATAAATCCTGGTCCAGAAAAATGAGTGTCTGCCCCAACAGCTTCATCCAATGTCACAAATTAAGCACTGGCCCTGGCCAACAGATCAGAAATATTACTGTTTCACCTCAGAGCTGCAAGTGGACCACCGTATCATCCCTGCTCCCAAAAGTGCTATCTCTGGACAGCACTTCCAGCAGCAGAGGGTGAGTTGTTCAAGCTACCCATTGACTACTTCTAGACTGTAAGCTACAGGGAATGGGTGGTACATGGCTGATGAATGGCCCATTAGTTAGAGAGTGCCCAGTAGTCCCCCCCCACTAACGTGTGCCAGGCATAAAGGTGTCCCCCTAGGTACCATCCTCAGAACACTTTGTGAACCTGTGGAAACACAAAAAAGGACTGTGACCTGACAGAAGCACCAAAGGACTCGACTTCCTTTCCCTTGTACCCAGGATGGATCATTGACATAATATTGATGCATACAATTTCGAAGCACAAAAACATAGAAAAATAAATATTGCTCATAACAATATCAACTTTCTATATTTAACTAGTAAAACCACAACCTACTCTACTCCTCAGAATCATGTTTCTGGGCCAACCACAGCACCAAGACCACCCTCATCGCTGCCACAGACGACATCAGAACCCTCCTCGACAAAGGAGAAATGGTGGCCTTGCTCCTCCTCAACCCGCCGCAGCATTCAAAACTGTCACCCACCACATCCTCATCGACAGACTCTACATCATTAAAATATTTACTTATCAGCCCAATAAAATATATAACTAAAATCATAATAATACAATCAAAAAAGATATTTTATAAAATGATATTCAAAACTATCAAACCATATGTCATGCATTATAAATGAAACCTAAATTAGCGTTTACCTGATAAAAAAAATAAACTAAAACTAAACTAACCAATAAATTCAGACTATAAACAACTTTACCTGATAAAATCAGACAAACAATTAAATCAGCAATATAAAGGCACACTAATTTGGTCAACTAAATATTTCAAAAATGTCAAATGCTGAAAGACAAGGAAACTCTGCAGATTCTCTGACCAGACCCCTAAAGAAGAAATATTTATATATCTCGACACCAAGTAAGTAAAACTTACATTTAAACTAAAACTTACTTGTAAATAAACATAAAAATGTAAAATAGCAAATAATTAATAAAACACTTTCCATATTCTATCTCTTTACATGTACTTCCTAAAAGAAAACACTACAACTTGAAAAAACAAGTACCACAAACCAGCAACAAGATATAACAAAGTAAGTATACATAAATAATATGAAGTCATTCCAAAACAGAGTAAAAATAAACCAAACGTCCTCAATCTCTACAAACTGCCAACAATAAACATTTAAAATGCAACTGATGCTTTCTTTTCATCCAACAGAAAAGAATGCACCTGCTCCACATTATCACACACCCAAAAGAAAAGCTGCAAAACAGTGTGAAACATCTAAAAAGAACATAATGAGTATTTACAAAATAGAGGTAGTTGCATAAATGATCAAACTTTAAAATATTGTTTATATTTATACTATCACACTGCTTTCATTGACATAATATTGATGCATACAGTATCGAAACACAAAAACATAGGAAAATAAATATTGCTCATAACAATATCGACTTTCTATATTTAACTAGTAAAACCACAATCTACTCAACGTCTCATAATCAGGTTCCCGGGACAACCACACTACCGAGACCACCCTCATCGCCACCACAGACAACATCAGGACCCTCCTCGCCTAAGGAGAAATGGTGGCCTTGATCCTCCTCAACCTGTCAGCAGAATTCGACACTGTCACCCATCACATCCTCATCGACAGACTCCACAACATCGGCATTCAACAACATGCCCTCAGATGGATTACTTCATTCCTCTCAGGACGCAGTCAGAGTAACTGTCTATCCCCTTCACCTCTGCTCCCAAGCACATCACATGCGGCGTGCCCCAAGGTTCCTCCCTCAGCCCCACCCTGTTCAACATCTACATGACCCCACTCGCAGACATCGTCAGATCCAACAGACTCAATATCATCTCCTACGCAGATGACACCCAACTCGTCCTCTCATTAACCAAGGACACCTCCAACACCAGGACCAATTTCCTCAATGCCATGACCAATGTAGCCAACTGGATGAGAGACAGCTGCCTCAAACTCAACTCCGACAACAAAACAGAGGTACTGATCTTCAGAAGAAACACCTCTGCATGAGACCACAGCTGATGGCTGGAAAAACTTGCACCCACACCCACTCCCACTGACCATGCACGCAACAACGGCATCATCCTTGACAGACAACTCAACATGAAACAACAAGCCAACGCAGTCCCCTCCTCCTGCTTCGACACCCTCCGATTGCTCAGCAGAATCTTCTGATGGAATCTTCTGAACACCAGAAAGACCGTCACACAGGCCCTTGTCACCAGTCGCCTCGACTACGGCAATGCTCTCTACACTGGCATTTCCACCCAGATCCTCAGAAGACTCCAGACAATACAGAACACTGCAGCCAGATTCATCCTCGTCCTCAACAATTGACCCACATCTCTCAGCACCTCCGAAACCTCCACTGGCTTCCCATCAAGAAAAGGTGCTTGTTCAAGACGCTCATGTACGCCTAAAAAGCACTCCATGACCTAGGACCATCCTACATAAATCGCCGGCTGAACTTTCATCTTCCCTCAAGACACCTGTGCTCCTCTTCACTAGCCCTCGCACACGTCCCCCATGCTCGTCACGCCCGCTTCGGGGGCCACTCCTTCTCCTACACAGCCGTCAAAGCCTGGAAAGACCTCTTCCTCTGCACGGCTCCCTCCCGGGTGAACTTCAGAAAGATACTCAAGACCTGGCTCTTCGATGCAGATGAAGCAGCCTCCGTGCACAGATACCCCTACGGGTGACAGCGCAGCGCTTTACAAATACTGATTGATAATGATGATGACAAATATAGAGAACACAAATATTGTTGTTAAAAATATGGATTTTTACTCATATTTAAATCACAAATATCAGAAACAAAAATATCAACACCTTTAAATAAACATTAAGGGCCCTATTAAGATGTCAGTCCGAGTTGCCTCTGACTGACACCGTTTCTGTGTGAGAACCGCCCGACCATAGGTCGGCGGTTCCCCACACCCTATTATGATGCAACCGCACATGGTGTGATCGCCAACTCCCATTTCTCAGTGGGAGGTTGTGCGACGGGCAGAAACCGCCCACAGCACAAGCTCCCATTGAGAAATGAGAGTTTGTGGAAATCCCTCCACTGTGTCGTAGGCACCTCACGGTGCCTGCCACACGGTGTAGGAATTTTCAGGGGGCACCAGGTCACAACCGTAGGCCGTGAAGGGTTGGGGGCCACCAAAGTCGCTTTCCGACAACCTTTCCATGACGGAAAGGCCAACATGGAAAGGCTGTCCAAAACTGACATCAAAATCCCGATGGTGGAAATTTTGATAGGTTTCCGACTGGCAGACGGACTCCTTGAGCTCATCGGAACACAGTCAGATTGACCGGTTGGTTTACACTCCGACCGCCGACATTGAATTTCGACGGGCAGACTGTAAACCTAAGATGTCGGTTGGTAAGCCTCCGAAGAGCGGTCGGAGGCTTACCGACCAACATAGTAATGAGGCCCATAATATGGCAAAAATATTGATTCACACAATATTGACTATAATAATATTGCCAAAATAATTACATTATCATTAATAAACATAAAAAACATGTTTATATGCAAAACAATTATTTGAAACAAAGTTACAATATTTTATCCAGATGCTTAAATTAAATTTACATATATTACATCACCAAAATATTTACTATTCACTCCAATAAAATATATAACTACAATCATAAGAATACAACCAAAAAAGATATTTTTATAAAATTATATTCAAACCTAATAAACCATATATCATGCATTACAACTTTAACTGATAAAATCAGACAAACAATTAAATCAACAATATAAAGGCACACTAATTTAATCAATAAAAAAAAAGACAAATGCTCAAAGACAAGGAAGATCTCTGGATTCTCTGACCAGACCCCTAAAGAAGAACTATATACATCTCAACAACTACCTAACCAAGTATGTAAAACTTACATTCATACCAAAACTTACTTGTAAATAAACTTAAAAATGTAAAATAGCAAATATTTAATAAAACACTTTCCAACTTCTATCTCTTTACATGTACTTCCTAAAAGATAACATTATACTTGGAAAAGTGATAAGCTGCCAGAAAGTACCACAAATCAGCAACAAGATATGCCAAAGCAAGTATTCATAAAATAATATAAAGTTACTCCAATAGAGAGTAAAAATAAACCTAACATCCTCAACCTCTACAAACTACCAACAATAAACATTTAAAATGCAACTGATGCTTTTTTTATCCAGACAGAAAAGAATGCACCTGCTCCACATTAGAACACGCCCAAAAGAAAAGCTGCAAAACAGTGTGAAACATCTAAAAAGAAAATAATGTGAATATATAAAATAGAGGTAGTTGTATAAATGGTCAAACTTTACAATATTGTATATATTTATACTATCACACTACTTTCATATAGAATGACAGAGAGAGTCAAATATATAACATCACAGAAAGAAAAGCAGTTACTAAGTTCCATGGGCTACACCTACAACCAAGAAAGTGCATCAACAGAAAATATAAATTGGAAATGTACCAAATAATATTCTAATGCATGCTATGGGAAGGCAACTACAAAGCTGATGTTGCAATTCATGTAAAAGAACACAACAACCCCCCAAATGTGACAGAAATAGAAGTAAGGAAAGTATTGCAGAATATTAGAGAAGCAAGCACTCGCTTCCTGGTCTCCACAAACAATATCTTAAAAAAGATATACAGCCTAAAGTCCCCAAACACATCACATGCCAACTACCACCTATGCTGACTCTAATAAGTTTAATTGCGCAAACTAAAAAAGCCACCAGCAATACTCCTCCTGCCACTAGAAGATACTAAGACACAGAAATAACTGAACATTTAACAATGACACGTAATAATGAACCTTTCCTTTTATATGACAACCTAAACAATGAGAGCAAATCCTAATGTTCTCTACAGCAAATAACTTACTACAAATGAGCCATTGTCAAACCTGGATGATGGATGGGACCTTCAAAATGTTTACCAAACAATTTAATCAGACATACACCATACATGGTGAATATCAAAACTAAGGAGCTTATTAGGATGTCCGCCCGCCACCCTATCGTAAACGTGACTGCCCAACAGGCTGTCGGCGGTCCCGACAGAGGCATTACAATGCGACCGCCACCACGGTGGTCGCAATGCCTATATTTTGCATTGCGGCGGGTGCAGCTGGCTGGAGCTCATGCCGCAATGCAAAAATGGGATACATTACATATCCCTGCACTACATGGCAGGCACCATGCGGTGCCTGCCACATGGTGCAGGGATATGTAGGGGGGCACAATGGATGCCCCCACAACCCACAGCTTGGGGCAAGTGGGTAAGGGGGGCCCGCTACGGGCCCCCAAAGTCCCTTTCCGCCTGCCTTTTCATGGCGGGTTACCCGCCATGAAAATGCAGGTGGAAAGGGACATTGTAATCTCTACGACGGTACAAATAACCACTACCCACAAAAATAATCATAGACTTTGAGCAAGCCATGATTCAAACCATTTAAAAAATATACCCCTATGCAACCATACAAGGTTATCCTGCCCATCACAGACAATGGCAAGGAAGTCCAGAAAGAGATCTGCTTCCGGAGGGACCGTTATTGCCTTCTGCAGGTTGCCATCAATCAGGTCCTGGGGAGTTCTATAGATTTGTATACCTAAGTATTTGAAAGTGTCTGGGGCGGTCACCAGTAGAAGATCTCCAAAAGCTATCGGGTCAGGGGCGTCCCGGTGTCGCATAAAGAAGGCATGAGACTTCTGGGCGTTAATCATCAGACCCGATACCCGTCCAAAGCTTTTAAATAAAGACGGAATGGGTTCCAGGCTTGTTGTGAGGTCCTTAAAATAGAGGACAATGTCATCAGCGTATGCAGACGCTATATGTGTCGCATTAAACGCGGGTATCCCCAAGCCCATGGCCTCCTTACGGATCTTGAGGAGTAGGGGTTCCAGCGCCAAGACAAACAATATTGGTGACAGGGGGCAACCCTGGCCACTGGGTACGCAGCCGATATATAAGTGCCTGTCCGGGCCCGGGCTGTGGGAGAGGAGTACAATAATTCGACCCATTGTAGGTAACCCCGTGGGATACCGAATTTTTTAAGAGAGGACAGCATGTATGTCCAATCAAGGGTGTTGAACGCCTGTCGCATATCCAAAGAGATACATCCAACGGTGTCGGAAAGGGCCGCCGCAATTTCCATCAGGTAATGAAGGCGCCTGATATTGAGAGAGATGCTGCGGCCCGATACGAACCCGCACTGGTCCATATGAATAAGTCTTGGGAGGTGGGGAAGCAGGCGCTGAGCTAATATTTTGCTGAGTATTTTATACTCTGTAGCTAGCATAGAGAGAGGACGATAACCTGATATGTCTCGGGGATCCCTATTAGGCTTGGGGAGGGAAACAACCAGCGCCTTCATAGTCGTTACGGGAAGTGTGTGCTTGTCCAGTGCTGTCTTATAAAAGTTCAATAGGTGTGGGGCCAGATGGTCAGCGTAGGTCAGATAGAACTCCGCTGGAAGCCCGTCCAGCCCCGGAGTCTTGTTTTTAGGGAGATCCTTAAGGGCTCCCATTATGTCAGCTTTAGTAATAGGGGCCTCCAAGTCAGATTGCGCATCTGCCGACAGTGTGGGGAAGGTGAGGTCATCCAGGAAAGCAGCCAGGAGGTCCTGGGACACAGCAGTCGGGGCACTGTAGAGGGTCCTGTAATAAGTGCAAAACGCTGTGTTAATATCGGCTTGGGTGGTGGCTACAGTGCCATCTGGGAGGAGTGTCGCGGATGAGACGAGCCAAAAGGGTCCCTGATTTGTCAGCCTCTTTATGGCTATATTGGGTATATGTACTGTAGTCTATTAAGCGGAGTCGTTCGAGGAGCTCCGCATGTTGAATTCTGGCTTCCTGCAAGGACGCCTGCCGAGTGCGGTCAGAGATAGCCTAATTTTCTAGTTTATTCAGGGAGTCCTCCACCGAAGTAAGATTCTTATGCAGTTCGTGTCGAGCCCCAACAGTAGCCCCTATGGCTACCCCCCTGATCACCGACTTAAACGAATCCCACTCGACTAGGCAGGAGGATGCCGAGCTAGTATTCTCTGTGAAATAATTGGTGATGGCGGTACCTAGAGTGTCACGAAATACCCCATCCTCCAGTGTAAGTAGCCATAATTGCCAGGTCGGGACCGGGGCCGGGGCCCTCCCCCATTCGAGCAGCACTTCGAGTGGGTTGTGATCAGATAGTGTTTTCCCGAGGTACGTGGATTCAATCACTTGGGATGAAAGGGACAAGGAGCAGAAAATTCTGTCTATTCGTGTATGCAGCTGATCGGGGGGGGAGAAGAATGAGTATTCCCGGTCGGACGGCTGTTGCGTGCGCCATACGTCGCTAATCTCCCAGCCCACAGCCCAGGCATGCATGAAGTCCGCTATCTTAGTAGTCACTGCACCTTGCACCGGGGGATGAGAGTGGTCCAGTTGCACATCCAGGACAGAATTAAAATCCCCGCCAATAACCCAGGGATACAGTACCCAATCCAGCAAAACCACATTAAGACTAGCGAGGTAGGCAGTCTGTCCGTAGTTTGGGGCATACACACTGCCCAGAACAATCGGAACTCCATCAAGTTTACCCCGCAGGAGGACATAGCGCCCCGCTGTGTCTACTCTCCGTTCCAGCAGCTCAAATGGTACCCCATTCCTGACCCAGATAAGTGACCCCTATGCAAAGGCAGAGTAGGATGTATTATAGAGTTGCCCTTTCCATTTCCTCTGCAGTTTAACAACCTCAGAGTCCATCATGTGCGTTTCCTGGAGTAGAGCTATGTGGGCCTTACGCCTGTTTAGCTGGGCGTGGATGCAGTGACTCCTGTGTACAGACCCCATGCCCCGCACGTTCCAAGTCAGTATTTTATATTTAGCTAAAACAGCCATATATCAACATCCGTGGAGAGAAGGGCGCCCTAGGGTGACATCGTGAACACAACGCAGTAAAAGGTGGAGTGTGGACCGGGAACCAAAAACTACCCCAGAAAAAACAATTCCCAATTCTAGGGCCAGCAATCAAACTACGCTGGCCCAAACAAAGACTAACAATCATTAAGTCCAAACGGTTACACCATGCAGTACTTACAACTGCAAGGGGGGTGGGCCTAGCACCAAGCATTCACCGTATGGGCACACACAAAGTTGCACCCCCGCCGGGACTATGTAGAATCGTGAAAAAAGAATTATGCCGAACCTGGGAAGAAAGAGCAAGTCAAAAGAAAAATTCGCATATTATACAGATATTAGCAACGTCTTGCTGTCCCCCAGCAAAGCAGACCAGGGTCATAGTTACGGGATAGTCGCAGAGGTCAGGCCTCCACGTAATCGAGGGGAACAGAGGGTCATTACTGCCAGAGTCTGACGGCGTTACGTCATCATCAGAGTGTTCCGGGGAGGAAGAGATCTGTGTAGGATCCCGCATGGCAGCGGCCAACCTCCAGTGCTGATTCCTGTTCCAACACGGCCTGTTCCAGTGTTGGTTTCTTTGTAGAAGGCAGTGATCGCAGGGCTCCACTAAGGCGGGGTCTGAGCCGGTTGGACTGTGCCCGTGCACCCCGCACCTGCTGGTCGATGTTATCCAGGGACTGGGAGGGTAAAGTATGTTCAAGCCAATCGTTCGCTGCTTCAGGGCAGTCGAAAAAGTGGGTTTTCTGGTTGTGGATAATTTTTAAACGGGCGGGGAACAGCAAAGCGTATTTCAGATTGAGGGCTTGGAGCTTCCTCTTAAGCGGCTGGTAAGAGGCTCTCTGGCGCTGTACCTGCACAGTGTAATCCGGATACAGGGAAATTCGGGTGTTTTCGAACTGTATCGGGGCATTTTCCCGTGCTCTCTGCAGCAGAAAATCGCGATCCCTGTAATTGAGAATGCGGGCTATGAGTGGTCTGTGTGGCCGGCCCGCAGTCGGCCTGCCCGTAGGGATACGATGTGCACGTTCCACGCAGAAGAAGGCGGAAAGCCCCTCTGGAGCCACCCGGTCTCTGAGCCATTTCTCAACAAAGTGCGCTGCGTCATTACCTTCGGAGCGCTACGGCAGTCCAATAATGCGGATGTTATTTCGCCACGCCATCCCCTCCGCATCGTCCGCCCTGTCCAGCAGGATTGTCAATTGCTCATTCAAGTGCGCTAGTTGGGCAGCATGTTCTTTTTGTTGAGGTACAAGATCAGTCAGTGTTCGGGTGTGGTCCTTGACAGTGTTTGCGAGATTACCACGCAGGAGATTAAGGCCAGTAGTAATCGTGACTATCTGGTGCTCAATCGCCTGGCGCGAGTCTCTTATCTCCTGCAAAATCAGGTCCAATTTGTCAGGGGGGGCGACAGGGCAGTCGGCGGAACGCAGCTGATCGAGGAAGCCTGGGAGGCCGAGTCTGCAGTCCCCTGATGCGGATCCTCAGTGGTTGGCCCTTCAGGTTGCTTCCCCGCGGGCGCCCCATGATAGCGTGCACAGTGGCAAGAGGAAGAAGCGAGAAGACCCACAGGCGTCCGCAGCAGTCGCCACACCCAGCACGATAAGAACTCTAGGCACCACCGGGCAAGAGGGCAGCCCACGTGCAGACAGTCCGTAGGCCGCAGGCAGAGAGCCAGAGCAGGGGAGGAAAGGCACCCCAGTCAGAAACAAAGGCAGATGTCAGGGGGATCGTGGGCAGTACTCACAGTGTCCAGCCTCAGTCCTTGGGTCCGTAGCCACTCAGAGGGACAGGCGTGGGGTCCAGGCCTCACCCAACGTAGCAGCCGGCGCCCAAGGGAGGCCGCCCGGCTGTGCACGCGCCTAGGTCGCCGCTAGGCCACAGAGTCTGCTCACCACACCGCCAGCCCGTGCACAGCCGGCGGGGCTCCCTCGCAGTCCAGGGTCGGTGGGGCAATTAGCGCGTCACAAAGTGGCTCCAGCCACGCAGCCGCAGGAGCTCCATCACCAGTCGCAGGGCGAACACCGCAGCCACTCCGGTAGGCCCAGTGACGCAGTCAGCACAGCAACGCGGCGGCTGCACACCCGGTCGGCCACCGGCCAGGGCTCGGGGCACAGCTCCTCCGCAGAAGGCAGATGGGGAGGTCGTGTCAGCAAGGCACCTCACGCCGCCTCCGCCCTTCCGGGAAAGCTCGCAGGCGGGGCGGTCGGTGTGCCGCGGCTCAGGAGGCCTCACTATGTAGGCTGGGGCCCTCCACTTCCGGGGCCCCAGTTTCAACGCCGATCGGCGCCCTCTGCAGTGCCAGTACGGATCCGGGCGTGCGCCTAGTCCGCGCCGTCCTCAATCGCGCCCACGGCAAGTAGCGATGTCAGCCGACTTCCAGGCACCGTCTCCCGGTGGCCCTCCCCTCCGATGTCGCAGGGCCGGGGAGCGCCGATGACGCCCAGGCCGGGGTATCTCGGCCTTCTCGGGGATTCACAGCCTCGTCGTTGCAGGTAGGAGACCCCAGTGAATTCCGCAAGCAGGCGAGCAGACTATGCAGCAGGGAGATTCCCAGGTTCAGCGGGAATTGCATGATGATTCAAGTCCCGGCCGGGAGCTCCACTACAGTGCGACCGCCATGTTCGGCGCCTAGCCACGCCCCCCTACTAAATCCCTTTCTACCAACAAATTAAGGCAAACTAAGCTCCATAGTGGATTATTTTGAAGACACTTGAGATGACAGACTGCATTGCTCCAGACACAGACGCCAACCCAAATACCATGGTTGAATGTCTATGACAGCACCTTGGCAGAGGAAGCCAAAACAAAACAATTCAGGGGTAGGATGTCACAATGCTTTCCAATCCAAACTAAGTAGAACCCAACTGACACTCTATACATTTATATAAGCATTACCAAAAGAGCAAACCTACCAACAACTGCGTATGGAGCAATCTGATAGCCAAATTGCACCTTCACTTAGCAAATAAACCAAACAAATGTATGACATGCCACAATTTAAAGTCGAATTCTTCATAAAAAACATAGGAGTAGATTACTTAGAAATAATAGTTCAAAGCATAAATAAAAAATATAGAAACCAACAGAAGATCCAATAAACTATCACAAAATCTAAACCAACATGACAATTCATTTTTTATACAGATAATAAAAATAATATTTCATTACATTAGTCTAAAAAGTAAATAAAACTCCAATGTTATCTAATATGAGATAATAAAATAATATATAAATGATTTACACAAAAAATGGAAATCTCACCAACCAAAAAGGTCAAAGAACAAACTCAATCCATCATGTAAAATAAATACAACACATAAACCACACAATTCCAAATAACAATCACATACTATTTACACAAGCAATAAAATATAATATTTCCCATCCAAATGAAATGAAATAAATAAGACTTACTGTTCTGTAGCTGCAGATCTTCCTCTGGTTCCATGTATTTAAAAATAGTAATCCACCAGAAATGGGAAACAATTTGTCACAAAAACCCCCCAAAAATGCAACAAATTAATTCAATAGACATTCTTTGAACCATCCAAAGTATCTAAGAACCATAAAAAAAGGAAAAAAATGTTTAAATAAAGAAATGCTCCTGGAACGCTTCCCCCGAAAAAGGAAATCAAAGTAAAAAATATTGTGATTTCCTTTTAAAAAAATAATCGGCAACTCCTAATGCCCATAGGACAAGTTCGCCGACAAAAACCTGTAAAGTAAACAAGAAAACCCAGCCGTGAAACACATTACAGTCTCATAAATACATATACATCACACTTAATCATCATAAAATAAGTAACATAATACAATGTAACATAACATAATGATACATTACTAAAACAGACTATGAAAAATCCAAAAACTACAAACTAGTAAAAAATACTACTATTAATACAGCTAAATCTACAAAAAAACACTAACAACACTATAACTTACCTCTAGACCAAACCCCCTTACCTTCAAAACCATTAAAACACCTTAGAAAAGGACTTACCAACAAACAGCAGCACCTTACCGCAACCTGGATCTGGGAAAATAGGCTAAAAATGACACAGATAGATTTCAAAATAGAAGATAGCTGTAAAAAAATACCCACTAAATGAATAAAAAAAGACTACCTCTCCATAGAAATGAACGGGAAATAATTTACAAATGTTGAATAACTGCATGAAAAAATGCTAAAAATTATTAAACATGTAAAGAATGTTGTAAAATAATGTTAAAATTTTGTAAAGTATAAATTAAATAATAGTATAAATATATGCAATTATTTAATATATACTGAAAAACATATGTTAAAATGATGTTGAAAATATGTAGATCAAACAATCTTAGAAACCGTAATTTTTTTTTAAAGAATAAGTTACTTTCCTTTGGTAATGCCTTATCTGGTGGAGACAGGCTCTAGCCGCAGATCCGGGCAAAATTTTACAGAGCTACCTCTGTGCGTCGGTAGAGGGCATCGAGCGACTCCGTAGCAATGTTGTCCACCGGATGTGACGTAGGCGGAGTTCATATAAGCCCTCCCCTGACGCTTGGATATCAGTTTCTTCCGTGACTATTTTCCTCCCAAAAAACGCAGAGCCACCCATAGAAACTGCCTATGGAAACAGTGTGACCTTGACTGGTAGGTCGCTCCCCCACCACACAGCTCCGTCTGTGTGCCCTGCTGCTGCCCCTGATTGTGCTCGTTTTTTCCTTTCTGTGCCCCCTTGCTGCCCCTGATTGTGCTCGTTTCTCCTTTCTGTGCCCCCTTGCTGCCCCTGATTGTGCTCTGCTTTTCCTTTCTGTGCCCCCTTGCTGCCCCTGATTGTGCCTCGCTGTTTCCTTTCTGTGCCCCCTTGCTGCCCCTGATTGTGCTCGCTTTTCCTTTCTGTGCCCCCTTGCTGCCCCTGATTGTGCTCGTTTTTCCTTTC
This sequence comes from Calotriton arnoldi, assembly GCA_963921515.1. Lineage (NCBI taxonomy): Eukaryota > Metazoa > Chordata > Amphibia > Caudata > Salamandridae > Calotriton > Calotriton arnoldi. The sequence goes on along the minus strand of CAWUFW010000096.1, from coordinate 2,844,563 downwards.
TGTGCCCCCTTGCTGCCCCTGATTGTGCTCGTTTTTCCTTTCTGTGCCCCCTTGCTGCCCCTGATTGTGCTCGTTTTTCCTTTCTGTGCCCCCTTGCTGCCCCTGATTGTGCTCGTTTTTCCTTTCTGTGCCCCCTTGCTGCCTCTGATTGTGCTCGTTTTTTTTTTTTCCTTTCTGTGCCCCCTTGCTGCCCCTGATTGTGCTCGTTTTTCCTTTCTGTGCCCCCTTGATGCCCTGATTGTGCTCGCTTTCCCTTCTGTGCCTGTTTCCCGCCGCTGCGCCTGCGGCCCCGCCCCCTCACTGCCCATTCGCTCCCCCATTCCCTGCTCCTCCCTCCCACCTCCCCATTTATGGCGGCCGCTGCGCGGCCGTAGCCGCTGGCGCCGCCGAGGCGCGCCTAAGGCAAGCCCGTCTGCGCCCGTCCGCGGCGTGACCGCGCCCAGCGCCAGACCCCCTGGTCCGGGCATCCCCGCGCCCGCCACATCAACAGACGCCGATACGACGCCAGCACCCTCCACGCACTCAACCCCGGAAAAGATCACGCCTGCTACCAGGCCACCCCGAAGCGCACCCAAGGGCCCTTCACCTGCCGGAACTGCAGCTTCGCCAGCACCCGCCGCGCCAAACCACCGCCCAGGAAAGAACCCAACTACCTCAGATGCATCCTCCTCAACACCCGCTCCGCCCGCAAACACGCCATCGAACTCTGGGACCTTCTCGACTCAACCTCCCCAGACGTCGCATTCCTGACGGAGACCTGGCTGAATCCCGCTTCAGCCCCCGACATCGCCATTGCCATCCCGGACGGATACAAGATCACCCGCAGGGACCGCACCAACGGAGTCGGAGGAGGCATCGCCATCGTCCACAGGAACACCCTCAGAGTCTCAACGAACACCGACGACACCCTCAGCACCGCCGAACACATGCACTTCCAGATCCCAACACCACCCTCAGAGGAACCCTCGTCTACAGACCCCCGGACCCCGACCACAGTTCAGCGATTCCATCGCTGACTTCGTCAGCACACACGCCATCGCCTCCACTGACTACATCCTCCTCGGGGACCTGAACTTCCACCTCGAGAACAACAAGGACACCAACTCCACCACCCTGATCGACAACCTCGCCACCCTCGGACTCAGACAGCTCGTGACTACACCCACCCACGCCGCCGGCCACACGCTAGACTCCATCTTTTCCGCAAGCCCACACGTCTCCGTCAACCACACCTCCGAACCCCACTGGACTGACCACCACTGCATCCACTTCACCTACAGGAAGCCCACCACGCACCACCGCACCGAACAAATGCCTCGCCGCTGCTGGAGCAGAGTCACGGAAGACCAGCTAACCACAACCCTCGCCCTGAGCCCACCCGCCGAACCCTCCGACCCCGACACCGCCGCCCGCAACCTCAGACAGTGGATCGACGACTGCGCCAACACCCTCGCCCCGCTCAAGAATCCACCCAACAGCCACACCAGCAAGAAAGCCACCTGGTTCACTGAAGACCTCCAGGCCTCCAAACGAACATGCCAAAAACTGGAGAAGATCTGGCTCCACGAACGGACAGCGGACAGCTACGCCGCCCACAAGAGCGCCACCCGCAGTCACCATCACCTCATCAGATCCGCCAAAAGGGCCTCACTCAAAGACCGCCTAGACAACAACGCACACAACAGCAAAGAGCTCTTCAACATCGTGAAGGAACTCTCCAACCCCAGCTCCAACACCAACGACATCCAGCCATCGCGAGACCTGTGCGACTCACTGGCCACCTTCTTCCACCGCAAAATCGCCAACATCCACGACAGCTTCAACACCACGACCGCCCCGGCAACCACCGAGACCACTGCCCCCACAACCACCAACCGCCTGCTCTCCTGGACCAACATCAACGACGAGGACACCAGCGAGATCATGAACACCATCCACTCCGGTTCACCGCTAGACCCGTGCCCTCACCACATCTTCAACAAAGCCAGTACAGCCATTGCGCCCCATCTCCGGAAAATAATCAACATCTCCTTCGAGACAGCAACCTTCCCGGAAAGCTGGAAGCACGCCGAGATCACCGCCTTACTCAAGAAACCCAAGGCAGACCCCAAGGACCTCAAGAACTTCCGACCCATCTCTCTGCTCCCGTTCCCCGCGAAGGTCACCGAGAAAATCGTCAACAAACAACTGACCCGCTACCTCGAGGAGAACAACATCCTGGACCCTTCCCAGTCCGGCTTCCGCAGCAACCACAGCACCGAAACCGCCCTCATCGCCGCCACCGATGACATCAGGACCCTGCTAGACAACGGAGAAACAGCAGCCCTCATCCTCCTGGACCTATCAGCCGCCTTCGACACGGTCTGCCACCACACACTACGAACACGCCTTCACGACGCCGGGATCCAAGAGAAGGCCCTGGACTGGACCACATCCTTCCTTTCCGGCAGAACACAAAGCGTCCGCCTCGCCCCTTCCGATCCAAGGCCACCAAGATCATCTGCGGCGTACCCCAAGGCTCCTCCCTCAGCCCAACGCTGTTCAACATCTACATGGCACCCCTCGCCCACGTCGCCCGACAGCACAACCTCAACATCATCTCCTACGCCGACGACACCCAGCTGATCCTCTCCCTCACCAAAGACCCTCACACCGCCAAAGCCCACCTCCACGAAGGAATGAAGGCCGTCGCCGAATGGATGAGGACCAGCCGCCTGAAGCTGTACTCGGACAAGACGGAGGTCCTCATCCTTGGTTCCAACCCTTCAGCCTGGGACGACTCCTGGTGGCCAACATCACTGGGAACAGCCCCGCCACCCACCGACCACGTACGCAACCTAGGGGTCATCCTCGACCCCACCCTCTCCATGACTAAGCAGGTCAACGCCGTTTCCTCATCCTGCTTCAACATCCTCCGAATGCTCCGCAGGATCTTCAAGTGGATCCCCACCGAAACAAGAAAAACAGTCACCCAGGCCCTCGTCACCAGCAGGCTGGACTACGGAAACGCCCTCTACGCAGGAACGACGGCTAAGCTCCTGAGACGGCTGCAACGCATCCAGAACGCCTCTGCACGTCTTATCCTCGACATCCCCGACGCAGCCACATCACACCCCACCTGAGAGACCTGCACTGGCTCCCTGTCAACAAGAGGATAACCTTCAAGCTCCTCACCCACGCACACAAAGCACTCCACAACTCCGGACCAGCCTACCTCAACAGACGACTCAGCTTCTACACCCCCACCCGCCAGCTCCACTCGACCAGCCTCGCCCTCGCCACAGTCCCCCGCATCCAGAAAACGACCGCCGGCAGCAGATCCTTCTCCCACCTCGCCGCCAAGACCTGGAACACCCTCCCCACCAACCTCCGACAGACCCAAGACCTACTGGCCTTCAGAAGACTCCTCAAGACCTGGCTCTTCGATCAGTAGCAGCACCACCCCCCTCTTCCCCCAGCGCCTTGAGACCCTCGCGAATATGTAGTGCGCTTTATAAGTGACATGATTGATTGATTGATTGAAACAGAGACATCTTTATATCAAAACAATTACCAAGTCCTAATGAAAGGCATTAGAATACCCAGAAGTGATCTTGTACACAAAAGGAACAACCAGTTCGCAGAACGGGGAGGATAGAAGGGTTGGTAAGGAATCTGCGGCTAGATCCTGTTTCTGCCAGATAAGGAGCTACCGAAGGTAAGGAACCTATTCATCTGATAGAGACATCTAGCCGCAGATTTCTTACCTTTGAATTAGATACCCAAGCATTACCATTCCTGGAGGAGGGTCTGCAAACTGGTCCCACTCAAGACCCCTGAACAGGACTAGCAGTCTGTAATAAGATAGAGTGACTGGGCTATCTAGGAATGTAGTTGAGGAAAGGAGACGTCCCAGTAGAAGGACTGAAAGGGAACTGAAATCCGTAAATCATGGAAAACCATGGGGAAATGTCACCCATGACAGTGGTGTAAAAAAGTGTTGGAAAAAAACTCTTCATAGAAGCATTATACTACATAGCTCCCCAATGGTATCCGGACCATTAGTGGACGGAGCTGAAGGCCAAGGAGAGCAGCCAATGCCACTGAACCAGAGTTCCTTGCCGTAGAAACAAGCAAGTGAGCTAAACCTGCCCTGAGAAACACAGGTAAAAAGGGAGATCTCAGAACACATACACAATTTAGAGAGCACCAATCAATGCTCCAATAGAAGCATTCATAAACAATAACAACAAGTACTGGCATAGACCACTCGTGGTCTGAGAAAACACTTCTAGAGGGAAGTGAGGCCCCTGGGACTATCTAACATAAAAGCCACAGATGAGGAAGGGTAAGCAAATGCATATGCAACAACCTAGTGAAGGTCCCACTAGGATACAAGGAAAGGGGCAGCAACATAAGCATTAACGTATGCCCTCTTAAGAAAGTCAGCATAGAATGACTTGCAATATATACAGATATATAAATAGATGCATAAAATTTATATAGGTATGAATATAGACATATATATGTTTTGCTCAAATACACCTAAGAAAGGTATATGTAATTATACACAAAGAGCGGTTATGGACCCAAGATGTGACAACGATGGAGTAAAAATTATAGCTATATTAGGACCAAGCTGGCAATCAGCAACATGGTACCATATAAGAGGATAGAGAGAGTGGAAAATATCAAACACCCCAGAAAAATAATGGAAATTGAACATGAAATAACACTTCTGACTGAATGGCTACAATCAGGCGGCTGAGGGATAAATGAAAAAGAAAACTGCAGATGTGAAAAACCCAGCTAGAATAGAGAAATGAAGAACTTTATCTTGGTCTGTAAAAAGATCAAGTTGAACAAATTCCAACACTCGGAAGGCCTTTACAGATACACATCGTCCATCACAATAAAAAGAATATCAGAAAGAAAAGGGACCTGGCTCAAGCATTGGAGAAAAGACAGAGTAAATAGTTGTGTACAGACAAAGCGCCACGAAGTGGAGGTTTGAGAACAAAAGATCAGTATGAAAAACTGAAGTAACAGAGGGAGCTGCAATGCATAAAATCACAACAAGTGTTGAGGCCAGGAAGAAATGTCTTTACAGGAGACAGGACTCATAAAATGACCGGAAGGTATAATCTAAGCACAGCAACAAACCTTTATCACACCATGACTATGGAGTAGAAAAGACCCCACATCTTCCAAAGGAAGAGAAGGGAGAGAGAGAAAAAATCTACAAGCAAAAGGAATCTCCAAATAAGGAATAAGTGGTATAACGAACCTCAAGGGCTGGAACCTCATCACGGCCTCTCGGGAAAAGAACCAGAAAAGACCACCAAACCTCCTTAGGAACCAAACCGAAGAGATTGTGGTCAAGGAACAGCCATGTACCCAGAAAAAGGGGTAGAGGGTGACATCCAAAGAACAGCCAGTTCATAACTGAGTGTCGTGGTTGGTATCTGAACTGTCATAGAAGTGTTTTATATTGGAACAAAGGTACAAGGAATTGCCCAAAAGCGAAAAGCAAAACCCAGCTTCACGCATGGGTAGAAGCAAATTGAAGACAGCAAAGGTGGTGACACAGGAAAGAAAGGGTCGAAAGAGTAATCCAGCCACAGCCAAAATGAGGACAAGATATTCCAACAAGGAACCTGGACAGAAAGTGAAGTGGCAGGAGCTCTTCTTGCCAATGCATTGTGAGAGCTTGCCCAAACAGAAGTGCCAACGCCCTGAAAAAGAAACCTAAGAGGGAACACTGCCTAGGCCAGGAGCGGACAATATACCGTAGGCCAAGGTCTCTGCTAGGGAAGTAAGGACACCAGATAGAGTGTGAACCCCATGGCGAGGAACAATTTTTTCGACAAAACGGTGGGGAGGGGGGGGGGCGCAGGTGGTAAGCAGAAACCCCCTGCACAATCTCACTAAAAGCACATCATTTGAAGTCCCTTTTAAGGGGTACTAAAGTGACACAAACATATGTAGGAATGTAGGAATGCCTATAAGGCATACAGACGATGTTCCCTTTAGGACAGGAAAAAAAGTCAACAGTGCATCCGCACATTGCAAGCGAAATACCCTATATAGAATTAAAACTTGGGTAGAAAAAAAACATCTTCAGAAAAGAAGAACACCTTGAATCAACAAATGTTGAAGTCCAATAGGGCCGCAAAGTAATATACGTCCCAGAAAAAGGGGACCATAACTTGTCATCTACAGTTTAAGAAGTAATAAAAAATACCTGTAGAAGACAAGAGCACCTCACCTGGTGCCAGCCATATTCGAAGATTGAAAGGAAACGCCAATAGCACTGCCCTAAAAAGGCTCACATGAGAAAGAAATCAAGAAGACCAACCCCCGTACAAGCCTAGTACGGGAGAAATAAGGGAGGCAGATGGTATAGAAGAGTTAAGATTCTGTTCTACCCCAACTGTTAAAAAAACACTGTAAGGTTGAATCGGCGTGTGCACCAAACAGAAGTACACCATCGAGAGGCATGTCCACCAAGGTGGACTGAACAGCCTCCGAAATACCAGAGTTGCATAGCCAGGCACGAAAGTCCCACTAAAAAAGCCATGCCTCGCCTGACAGAATCTGTGGAATCCACGCCACATCGAATCAGAAATTTAGTTGCTTGTTGGCCATCGTGGAGTATCTGGGTAAGATCGCTCCCGGTCGCATCCGGAAGCGAGGGGAGCAGGCGTGAGGCTGAATCCCACAACGCGTGAAAAAATCGGCTCACAACACAAACAGTATTAAGTGACCGCAAGACTGAACTGGTGGCAGAAAAAATATGCAATCCAAAAGTATCAAGACTGCTGGACTACCTGTCCGGAGGGACGTTAGAACGGCACTGATGTCAGAGGAGGCTGTAGCAGCCTGTATCACGAAGCTGCGTGGAGTAGGCAGCCAGAGTAGGCAGGCTGAGTCCCCGGGGGCAGGACGATGTCTATCTGCTATTGACCAGTCCACTGGGACCCCTGTAGTAGCTTAGCCTTAAGGTCCCAACAATATATAATATAGGGCTTCACTGTAAAGGAGCACAGGCTCGAATCTCCGTTTGGCCCTTATGAAGCATACCAATCAATAGGTTGATGGGCAACTTCACAGAAGGGAGCAGCAGTTCCAGAAACACAGCTGCCCTTTTCAGAAGCTCAGCAAAGGTGGAGCTTACTTCTGTAGTGAGGCTGGTAGGAGTTAAGAGATTGTCAACAAAACAAGGGAACCCGCAAGGTAGATAAGGACCTTGGGTGTCAGCTTATTATCAAAAACAATGGTCCTTAAAAGAAACAGTATGGATGAGATAAATATAGACTTGAATCAGAGCTATATTGATGATGTCCAGCCGGACACCCAATTTAATAATTTGATAAATTCAAAAACAAATAGGAGCACAACAATACAGTGGGACACAATCCGGCATCCTACAAAAACACATAACAATTACATTTGGACACAAACATTTCAGGCAAGACAAAGGCAGCTTGTGGAGACGTAGGGATAACTGTGGCAAGCTTAGAAAAAACAGTTAATGCACTTCTTTTGTCACATTGGATTAATGTGCATACTGTTTAAACAAGTCGACGACGTTTCGATCCTTTTAAAACAATAATAGGATTATCATCAGGACGGGTAAAATACAAGCCTGAATATTATAGTGCCTGTGGAAAAGGAGAATAGAGAAAAGGGTAAATGGTAGAGATTAGAAGGTGCGTAGTACGAAGGATACAACCTAATACAAACTGCTGGGTCATGCTGGGATCACAGCCCACTGTCAGGCAAGTGCACAGTGAGTGAGGGAGGAATTTCAAAAAGCAAGGGTGAAAGTACTTTAATCCTTCCGTATGTGGCGCCGTGAATCGGACGGCAATTGTGTTGCGAAGTCACGCTGATAGCAGACCGTGGTAGGGCAATTGCCTCCGTGAGACTACACAATGATACGTGGCGAATAGTGTGAATCAATCTCTTGTTGAGGCCGATTATACGCACCGAGTAGAAGCAGCATGTGTATATGTAATGCATGCGGTAGTGCGTGTGTGAAAGCGGAATCTCGCTGGTCAAAAAATACAAGAATTATACGGCACGGTGGTGAAAAGATAAACCGGTTGCAGCTGACCGAGGTTAAGGGCAATTAAGGGCGTAGTGTGTGAAAGAATCATGCATGTGATAATGATGTGTCGCTGTGCGTACGGAGTCTCACAATTGGGATTACATAGAGTAACCGGTGCGACGGTGAGAAGAGGACAACTTGAATTGTGGACAAGATCGGGGGAGAGTGAGCGCTGGGATGACGGCGGTGATGGTACAGAAAAGCGTGCTAACCTCGTACAGGGCAGGCGAGGTCACAAGGTTCATTGAGGCTCGGATGGAGCCAGTCAATAGCTGGATTTGGCGGAACTGCTGGAAAGCAAATACACGGGGTGAGTGGCACGGGTGATTGAGGATTAAGTCAGGCGACGGCAACAGGGGAGTGGAACCGCTTACCTTGTACGAATGTAACAAGGATCTTGGTTAGGAGGTATGAATCGATGTGGTAAAGTAGTTCGACCCGGGCTGGGTGGCGATGTACTTGATGCCCTGGAAGAGGAAAGGGGTGAATGTGAGGGCGAGCACAACAGAGGAGCTCGAAGTTGTGCGGGAGTAATGAAAACGCGCTTACCGTTCTGCAGCGAACACGATCCAAAGCTCAATGGCTGGGATGCAGTGGGATCAATTACAGCCGGAAGTTTATAACGCTGCCAATAACACAAGACGTGATGTCATGGCGGCCATATTAGGTGAGGGCTCTGTTAAGCAGACACGGAAGAAAGACTATAGACGGACTGTGGTGCAAGGAACAGTGCCCGGGTGATAGAAGGAGATAGATGTAATGAAAGAAGTTCAGGCGGTGACTTGATAACTACTTTTGAGGCTGATAGTGGGTTGGAAAACTGGAGTATGCACATTGAATATACAATATAAATTATACACTTGGGCTTGAGATCCAGTGAGTGTTACTGGTAATCAAACAACACATTACAACCAATGGAGTGTGGACATGAGGAACCGGTTCAATAATTAATGGTGTTTACAGGGTCACGTGCGTGTGGTAGAATCAATCACGGCAAAAGGCAAAAATAATACAGTCAAAACTCGAAAAGTAGAGTGGAAACAAATTCAGAGATATTGAAGACAGCGTAGAAGGATCCTAGAGCAAGGTGGTCCAGTCTTCATTTCTGTTCAGTTAGTACTTGATACTGCCAGTACGGATAATCAGTCTCAGTTCCTCCTTGTTTAGAAGTTGTGCAATGTCTCCACCTCTGGGTGGTGGCTTCACCACGCTGATAACTGTCCATTTAATGTCATCCTCATTATGGCCGGCGAGAGTGAAATGCTCTACCAGAGGCGCATTCAGGGTTTTACAACTGACCCTGCTCCGGTGTTGTCCAATTCGGGTCTTTACTTTCTGCGTTGTTTGGCCATTGTAGATTTTAAGACAAGGGCATTGGATCAGATAAATGACATTGCAAGTATTACAGTTTGAAAATTACCTTGATTTAATTGCAACATTATTAAAAGTGAATTCTTTGCCTTCAATTGTGAAAACACACACATTACAATTACCACATTTGGCGTGCCCAATCAGTGGTTCAAGACCCCAGTGTGCATCTAGAGTTATAGCTGGTTTAGGATTAGGTAGAGCTGCCCGTACTAGATGGTCTTTTAGGTTACGGCTTCTGCGAAATGCAAAGAGAGGGCGTTCAATATTCAAGTTGCCTGCGTTCAAGGTGGCCCAATGTTTTATGATGGATTTCCGAATGGGATTTCATATTGGTGAGAATGTAGTCACACATACTATGCGGTTTGTGTTGGACTTGATTTTGGGGGATAGCAGAATCTCTCTCGGACAATACCATGCTCGCTTTTGGGCATTGCGTACGAGTCGTTTGGGGTAGCCTCGTGCCTTTAACTTGGTAGATAAGGTTGAGGCCTCATGAAAGTAATCTTCTCTCGAGAAGCAGTTTCGCCTGATCCTTAAAAATTGAGAGTATGGTAAGGAGTCACGTAATGCTCGTGGGTGATTGCTTTCATAGCGAAGCAGCGTGTTTCGCTCTGTAGTTTTTCTGTACAGCCTCGTGAGTAGTTCACCGTTAGAGTGGTAAATGGTGAGATCTAGGAAAGGGATCGAGGATTTGTCAAGGTCCAAGGTGAAATGGAGTCCTAGGCAATTGTTATTTAGCCAGTGTAAAAATTGGTTGAGTGTGTCCTCATTGTGGTGCCAAATCAAAAAGATATCATCTATGTACCGGCGCCATAATGTGACGCCGGAAAAAAATGGGTTTGTGGGAGAAAGGATTACCGTCATCTCAAGGAAATCCATGAAGAGTATGGCTAAGTTGGGGGCAAAAACTGCCCCCATTGATTTTCCTTTAACCTGCTGATAGTATTCGTTATCAAAGAAGAAAAAGTTCCTTGTGAGGCAGAGTTCAAGTAGTTGGAGTATGAAAAGAGTGGGAACGGTGTGAGGACGAGGCCTGGAGTCAAGCACCCCTTGGATTACGGTCATTGCCAAGACCTGCAGGATGTTCGTGTACAAGGATTCAACATCCATTGTACACAGTATGTCAAGGGTGCGGTCAAATGGGTGGTGTTCAACTAAGTTTATCATAGCCATGCTATCCCTTACATAGCATTCAGTTTTAGGTACAAAGTCCTTTATAAAATAGTTAATGTATTGGCCAAGAGGTTCAAGTATAGAACCGCACCCAGATACTATGGGGCGTCTGGGGGGATTTGTGAGATTTTTATGTACTTTAGGTAGTGTATATATCACCGGCATGCGTGGTGATTTTACGTTCAGAAAGAGAAATTCCTTTTGGCTTAGGAAACCTGATTTGGCTTCAGTGGTGATCTGTAGAATAAGGCTTTGGAGTTCCCTCGTTGGATTGGTGGGCAATCTGCAGTAATGGTCGGTGTTGGAGAGCTGGCGTAGGATATCTGCTTTATATAAATCCTTTTCCTGCAGAAAAATTCCACCCCCTTTGTCTGCAGACTTTATAACTAAGGACTCATTCCTTTTGAGGGACTCAATGGCTTTTTCTCCTCGAGGGATATATTGTAAGGAATAAACCGTTTTTTCCTCTCAAGTGTTGCTAAATCCTTAAGTACTATTTTTTCAAATGTAGCTATTTCTCCAGGGATCATATTCGCAGAGGGGGAGAAAGTGGATGGGGGACGGAAGGGAGTGTTGGAGATGGTGACGGCGAAGGGTTCAACAGAAAATAGGCATGCAGAAGCAGGCGTCTGAAGAATCTCAGTAGCTCAGTATGGAGTTCAAGGAAATTGGGATGAATAGTCGGAACAAAGGATAAGCCTTTACTCAGGAGGGACAATTCCGAATCTGCACGGGTGTGTTTGGACAAGTTAAAAATGGGTATGATTTGTGAGTGCACAGAGTCATTGCTATCAGTGTTTACCATTGGTAAAACGTCTGGCGTGTCTGTCGTTTGCCTGGGGGATTGTACCATCGTTGTGCTTGCTTCACGCGACCACGTTTTGGTGGCTCACTTTGGCCCCTGCCTAAAAAATTCGGACCGGGGTTGCGGTTGGAAGTGCTAGGGCCCTCTCCTGAATCTGAGTTATCCGATGAGTCAACAGAGGTGTCAGAGAAACCTACCAAATTGTTGCGTCTGTTGAAGCGACCCCAAGGTCTAGTGTTCTGGGGATTGGTGTATGTCCAGTTTGTGTAAAAATCTTTATGTAAGTATGGATATGTGCGTTCTACACTATAGGCTTTGATATCTTTCTTAACTTTAAGTGATTTCTTGTTTTGTTCTAGTCTGTGAAAATCCTCGACTGTTTTTTGGATTTGCTCAACCAATTTTTTACCATCAGTGACAGAATTAGATTTTTTAATCCGCTTTTCAATATCACTGATCTCTTCTGTCAGTTTTTTGAGGGTTTCGGTTGCAGTGACGATGCCTAGCACTAACCAGTGTCTGGAGCAGGTGGTACCTATATAGCTAAAGTTGTTGATATATTTGGGATTGTCTGTAAAGATACCTGGTATGTTTCTTACTTGCAACCCAACGGGGATTATATCTGCTTTTAAATATTCGGTCAGCATGCGAATCATTAGTTGGAGGCGGACCTGTTTTTTCTTACATTTCTCTAGTTGTTCCGAGAGAGATATATTCGTGTTAGCGGGGGTATCAACTGAATCAGTGAACAGGGAAGGACCCTTGAGTATTTTCTTAATATATTCGTCAGAAAACAGAGGTGCGTGGTCTGACATAGCAGTTGTACAGACAGGAGTATTGTACAGGAAAAATTAAGGAGGTGGGTAAAGAAAAGGGGAGGCAGGAAATGGCCCATTCACAAGGAGGGGGATAGGGAGTATATCCCTTGCAATCCGGCGATTGCGCTAAACATATTTTCAACGAAACAAGGGAACCCGCAATTGCCCTACCACGGTCTGCTATCAGCGTGACTTCGCAACACAATTGCCGTCCGATTCGCGGCGCCACATACGGAAGAATTAAAGTACTTACACACTCGCTTTTTTAAATTCCTCCCTCACTCACTGTGCACTTGCCTGACAGTGGGCTGTGATCCCAGCATGACCCAGCAGTTTGTGTTAGGTTGTATCCTTCGTACTGCGCACCTTCTAATCTGTACCATTTACCCTTTTCTCTATTTTCCTTTTCCACAGGCACTATAATATTCAGGCTTGTATTTTACCCGTCCTGATGATGATCCTATTATTGTTTTAAAAGTATCGAAACGTCGTCGACTTGTTTAAACAGTATGCACATTAATCCAATGTGATAAAAGAAGTGCATTAACTGTTTTTTCTAAGCTTGCCACAGTTATCCCTACGTCTCCACAAGCTACCTTTGTCTTGCCTGAAATGTTTGTGTCCAAATGTAATTGTTATGTGTTTTTGTAGGATGCAGGATTGTGTCCCACTGTATTGATGTGCTCCTATTTGTTTTTGCATTTATCAAATTATTAAATTGGGTGTCCGGCTGGACATCATCAATATAGCACTGATTCAAGTCTATATTTATCTCATCCATACTGTTTCTTTTAAGGACCATTGTTTTTGATAATGAGCTGACACCCAAGGTCCTTATCTACCTTGCGGCTTCCCTTGTTTTGTTGAAAATATGTTTAGCGCAATCGCCGGATTGCAAGGGATATACTCCCTATCCCCCTCCTTGTGAGTGGGCCATTTCCTGCCTCCCCTTTTCTTTACCCACCTCCTTAATTTTTCCTGTACAATACTCCTGTCTGTACAACTGCTATGTCAGACCACGCACCTCTGTATTCTGACGAATATATTAAGGAAATACTCGAGGGTCCTTCCCTGTTCACTGATTCAGTTGATACCCCCGCTAACACGAATATATCTCTCTCGGAACAACTAGAGAAATGTAAGAAAAAACAGGTCCGCCTCCAACTAATGATTCGCATGCTGACCGAATATTTAAAAGCGGATATAATCCCCGTTGGGTTGCAAGTAAGAAATATACCAGGCATCTTTACATACAATCCCAAATATATCAACAACTTTAGCTATATAGGTACCACCTGTTCCAGACACTAGTTAGTGCTAGGCATCGACACTGCAACCGAAACCCTAAAAAAACTGACAGAAGAGATCAGTGATATTGAAAAGCAGATTAAATAATCTAATTCTGTCACTGATGGTAAAAAATTACTTGAGCAAATCCAAAAAACAGTGGAGGATTTTCACAGACTAGAACAAAACAAGAAATCAATTAAAGTTAAGAAAGATATCAAAGCCTACAGTGTAGAACGCACATATCCATATTACATAAAGATTTTTACACAAACCGGACATACATCAATCCCCAGAACACTAGGCCTCGGGGTCGCTTCAACAGACGCAACAATTTGGTAGGTTTCTCTGACACCTCTGTTGACTCATCGGATAACTCAGATTCAGGAGAGGGCCCTAGCACTTCCACCCGCAACCCCGCTCCTAATTTTTTAGGCAGGGGCCAAAGCGAGCCACCAAAACGTGGTTGCGTGAAGCAAGCACAACGATGGTACAATCCCCCAGGCGAACGACAGACACGCCAGAAGTTTTACCAATGGTAAACACTGATAGCAATGACTCTGTGCACTCACAAATCATACCCATTTTTAACTTGTCCAAACACACCCTTGCAGATTCGGAATTGTCCCTCCTGAGTAAAGGCTTATCCTTTGTTCCGACTATTCATCCCAATTTCCTTGAACTCCATACCGAGCTACTGAGATTCTTCAGACGCCTGCGTCTTCATGAAATGAAATGAATTAAATGAAATTTGTACTTGTAAAGCGCACTGTTACCCTAGGGTGTCCTGGCGCTGTACGCATACCGCTGTGGAACCCTTCCTGTCTTTTCCCTGTGAAATGTCCACTCCTGGGCACCCCCAAGGTGAAGCCAGGCATCCCAGCGCTGGTGGGGCCATTGTGGAGATTAAGCAAGCTATTGCCCAGAGTTGCAGAGTGGGACCCATGATTAGAATAGGCACCGAGGCGAGAATTATCAGGTCCGAGGAAATTGAGCCTAAGACCCGCCGAGGCGGGAATTGAACCCTGGTCCCGGGCCAGATCTCTGCATCAGGGTCTGCCGCTCTAACCATTGAGCCACACTTCATGCCTATTTTCTGTTGAATCCTTCGCCTGTCACCATCTCCAACTCTCCCTTCCGTCCCCCATCCACTTTCTCCCCCTCGGCGATTATGATCCCTGGAGAAATAGCTACATTTGAAAAAATGGTACTTAAGGATTTAGCAACACTTGAGAGCAAAAAACGGTTTATTCCTTACAATATATCCCTCGAGGAGAAAAAAGCCATTGAGTCCCTCAAAAGGAATGAGTCCTTAGTTATAAAGTCTGCAGACAAAGGGGGTGGAATTGTTCTGCAGGAAAAGGATTTATATAAAGCAGAAATCCTACGCCAGCTCTCCAACACCGACCATTACTGCAGATTGCCCACCAATCCAACGAGGGAACTGCAAAGCCTTATTCTACAGATCACCACTGAAACCAAATCAGAAGGATTCCTAAGCCAAAAGGAATTCCTCATTCTGAACGTAAAATCACCACGTATGCTGGTGATATATACACTACCTAAAGTACATAAAAATCTCACAAATCCCCCGGATGCCCCATAGTATCTGGGTGCGGTTCTATACTTGAACCTCTTGGCCAATACATTGACTATTTTATAAATGACTTTGTACCTAAAACTGAATGCTATGTAAGGGATAGCATGGCTATGATAAACTTAGTTGAACACCACCCATTTGACCCCACCCTTGACATACTGTGTACAATGGATGTTGAATCCTTGTACACGAACATCCCGCAGGTCTTGGCAATGACCGTAATCCAAGGGGTGCTTGACTCCAGGCCTCGTCCTCACACCGTTCCCACTCTTTTCATACTCCAACTACTTGAACTCTGCCTCACAAGGAACTTTTTCTTCTTTGATAATGAATACTATCAGCAGGTTAAAGGAACATCAATGGGGGCCGTTTTTGCCCACAACTTAGCCATACTCTTCATGGATTTCCTTGAGATGACGGTAATCCTTTCTCCCACAAACCCATTTTTTTCCAGCGTCACATTATGATGCGGGTACATAGATGATATCTTTTTGATTTGGCACCACAATGAGGACACACTCAACCAATTTTTACACTGGCTAAATAACAATTGCCTAGGACTCCATTTCACCTTGGACCTTGACAAATCCTCGATCCCTTTCCTAGATCTCACCATTTACCACTCTAACGGTGAACTACTCACAAGGCTGTGCAGAAAAACTACAGAGCGAAACACGCTGCTTCGCTATGAAAGCAATCACCCACGAGCATTACATGACTCCTTACCATACTCTCAATTTTTAAGGATCAGGCGAAACTGCTTCTCGAGAGAAGATTACTTTCATGAGGCCTTAAGCTTATCTATCAAGTTAAAGGTATGAGGCTACCCCAAATGACTCGTACGCAATGCCCAAAAGCGAGCATGGTATTGTCCGAGAGAGATTCTGCTATCCCCCAAAATCAAGTCCAACACAAACCGCATAGTAAGTGTGACTACATTCTCACCAATATCAAATCCAATTCGGAAATCCAACATAAAACATTGGGCCGCCTTGAAAGCAGGCAACTTGAATATTGAACGCCCTCTCTTTGCATTTCGCAAAATCTGTAACCTAAAAGACCATCTAGTATGGGCAGCTCTACCTAATCCTAAACCAGCTATAACTCTTGATGCACACTGGCGTCCTGAACCACTGATTGGGCACGCCAAATGTGGTAATTGTAATGTGTGTGTTTTCACAATTGAAGGCAAAGAATTCACTTTTAATAATGTTGCAATTAAATCAAGGTCATTTTCAAACTGTAATACTTGCAATGTCATTTATCTGATTCAATGCCCTTGTCTTAAATTCTACATTGGCCAAACAACACAGAAAGTAAAGACCCGAATTGGACAACACCGGAGCAGGGTCCGTTGTAAAACCCTGAATGCGCCTCTGGTAGAGCATTTCACTCTCGCCGGCCATAACGAGGATGACATTAAATGGACAGTTATCAGCGTGGTGAAGCCACCACCCAGAGGTGGAGACATTGCACAACTTCTAAACAAGGAGGAACTGAGACTGATTATCTGTACTGGCAGTATCAAGAACGGACTGAACAGAAATGAAGACTGGACCACCTTGCTCTAGGATCCTCCTACGCTGCCTTCAATATCTCTGAATTTGTTTCCACTCTACTTTTCGAGTTTTGACTGTATTGTTTTTGCCTTTTGCCGTGATTGATTCTACCACACGCACGTGACCCTGTAAACACCACTAATTATTGAACCGGTTCCTCATGTCCACACTCCATTGGTTGTAATGTGTTGTTTGATTACCAGTAACACTCACTGGATCTCAAGCCCAAGTGTATAATTTATATTGTATATTCAATGTGCATACTCCAGTTTTCCAACCCACTATCAGCCTCAAAAGTAGTTATCAAGTCACCGCCTGAACTTCTTTCATTGCATCTATCTCCTTCTATCACCCGGGCAATGTTCCTTGCACCACAGTCTGTCTATAGTCTTTCTTCCGTGTCTGCTTAACAGAGCCCTCACCTAATATGGCCGCCATGACATCACGTCACGTGATATTGGCAGCGCTTTAAACTTCCGGCTGTAACTGATCCCACTGCATCCCAGCCATTGAGCTTTGGATCGGGTTCGCCGCAGAACGGTATGCAGGTTTTTATTACTCTCGCACAACTTCGAGCTCCTCTGTTGTGCTCGCCCTCACATTCACCCCTTTCCTCTTCCAGGGCATCAAGTGCATCGCCACCCAGCCCGGGTTGAACTACTTTACCACATCGATTCATACCTCCTAACCAAGATCCTTGTTACATTCGTACAAGGTAAGCGGTTCCACTCCCCTGTTGCCGTCGCCTGACTTAATCCTCAATCACCCGTGCCACTCACCCCGTGTATTTGCTTTCCAGCAGTTCCGCCAAATCCAGCATTTGACTGGCTCCATCCGAGCCTCAATGAACCTTGTGACCTCGCCAGCCCTGTACGAGGTTAGCGCGCTTTTCTTTACCATCACCGCTGTCATCCCAGCGCTCACTCTCCCCCGATCTTGTCCACAATTCAAGTTGTCCTCTTCTCACCGTCGCACCAGTTACTCTATGTAATCCCAATTGTGAGACTCCGTAGGCACAGTGACACATCATTATCACATGCATGATTCTTTCACACTATGCCCTTAATTGCCCTTAACCTCAGTCAGCTGCAACCGGTTTATCTTTTCACCACCGTGCCGTATAGTTCTTGTATTTTTTGACCAGCGAGATTCCGCTTGCACACACGCACTACCGCATGCATTACATATACATATGCTGCTTCTACTCGGTGCGTATAATCGGCCTCACAAGAGATTTATTCACACTATTCGCCACGTATCATTGTGTAGTCTCACGGAGGCATTGCCCTACCACGGTCTGCTATCAGCGTGACTTCGCAACACAATTGCCGTCCGATTCGCGGCGCCACATACGGAAGAATTAAAGTACTTTCACCCTCGCTTTTTGAAATTCCTCCCTCACTCACTGTGAACTTGCCTGACAGTGGGCTGTGATCCCAGCATGACGCAGCAGTTTGTATTAGGTTGTATCCTTCGTACTACGCACCTTCTAATCTCTACCATTTACCCTTTTCTCTATTCTCCTTTTCCACAGGCGCTATAATATTCAGGCTTGTATTTTACCCGTCCTGATGATGATCCTATTATTGTTTTAAAAGGATCGAAACATCGTCGACTTGTTTAAAAAGTATGCACATTAATCCAATGTGATAAAAGAAGTGCATTAACTGTTTTTTCTAAGCTTGCCACAGTTATCCCTACGTCTCCACAAGCTACCTTTGTCTTGCCTGAAATGTTTGTGTCCAAATGTAATTGTTATGTGTTTTTGTAGGATGCAGGATTGTGTCCCACTATATTGATGTGCTCCTATTTGTTTTTGCATTGATCAAATTTTTAAATTGGGTGTCCGGCTGGACATCATCAATATAGCACTGATTCAAGTCTATATTTATCTCATCCATACTGTTTCTTTTAAGGACCATTGTTTTTGATAATAAGTTGACACCCAAGGTCCTTATCTACCTTGCGGGTTCCCTTGTTTTGTTGAAAATATGTTTAGAGCAATCGCCGGATTGCAAGGGATATACTCCCTATCCCCCTCCTTGTGAGTGGGCCATTTCCTGCCTCCCCTTTTCTTTACCCACCTCCTTAATTTTTCCTGTACAATACTCCTGTCTGTACAACTGCTATGTCAGACCACGCACCTCTGTATTCTGACGAATATATTAAGAAAATACTCGAGGGTCCTTCCCTGTTCACTGATTCAGTTGATACCCCCGCTCACACGAATATATCTCTCTCGGAACAACTAGAGAAATGCAAGAAAAAACCGGTACGCCTCCAACTAATGATTCGCATGCTGACCGAATATTTGAAAGCGGATATAATCCCCGTTGAGTTGCAAGTAAGAAATATACCAGGCATCTTTACAGACAATCCCAAATATATCAACAACTTTAGCTATATAGTTACCACCTGCTCCAGACACTGGTTAGTGCTAGGCATCGACACTGCAACCGAAACCCTAAAAAAACTGACAGAAGAGATCAGTGATATTGAAAAGCAGATTAACGAATCTAATTCTGTCACTGATGGTAAAAAAATTGCTTGAGCAAATCCAAAAAACAGTCGAGGATTTTCACAGACTAGAACAAAACAATAAATCACTTAAAGTTAAGAAAGACATCAAAGCCTACAGTGTAGAACTCACATATCCATAATTACATAAAGATTTTTACACAAACCGGACATACACCAATCCCCAGAACACTAGACCCTGGGGTCGCTTCAACAGACGCAACAATTTGGTAGGTTTCTCTGACACCTCTGTTGACTCATCGGATAACTCAGATTCAGGAGAGGGCCCTAGCACTTCCAACCGCAACCCCGGTCCTAATTTTTTAGGCAGGGGCCAAAGCGAGCCACCGAAACGTGGTCGCGTGAAGCAAGCACAACAATGGCACAATCCCCCAGGCGAATGACAGACACGCCAGAAGTTTTACCAATGGTAAACACTAATAGCAATGAATCATACCCATTTTTAACTTGTCCAAACACACCCTTGCAGATTCGGAATTGTCCCTCCTGAGTAAAGGCTTATCCTTTGTTCCGACTATTCATCCCAATTTCCTTGAACTCCATACTGAGCTACTGAGATTCTTCAGACGCCTGCGTCTGCATGCCTATTTTCTGTTGAACCCTTCACCTGTCACCATCTCCAACACTCCCTTCCGTCCCCCATCCACTTTCTCCCCCTCGGCGAATATGATCCCAGGAGAAATAGCTACATTTGAAAAAATGGTACTTAAGGATTTAGCAACACTTGAGAGCAAAAAACGGTTTATTCCTTACAATATATCCCTCAAGGAGAAAAAAGCCATTGAGTCCCTCAAAAGGAATGAGTCCTTAGTTATAAAGTCTGCAGACAAAGGGGGTGGAATTGTTCTGCAGGAAAAGGATTTATATAAAGCAGAAATCCTACGCCAGCTTTCCAACACCGACCATTACTGCAGATTGCCCACCAATCCAACGAGGGAACTGCAAAGCCTTATTTTACAGATCACCACTGAAGCCAAATCAGACGGTTTCCTAAGCCAAAAGGAATTTCTCTTTCTGAACGTAAAATCACCACGCATGCCGGTGATATATACACTACCTAAAGTACATAAAAATCTCACAAATCCCCCCAGATGCCCCATAGTATCTGGGTGCGGTTCTATACTTGAACCTCTTGGCCAATACATTAACTATTTTATAAAGGACTTTGTACCTAAAACTGAATGCTATGTAAGGGATAGCATGGCTATGATAAACTTAGTTGAACACCACCCAATTGACCCCGCCCTTGACATACTGTGTACAATGGATGTTGAATCCTTGTACACGAACATCGCGCAGGTCTTGGCAATGACCGTAATCCAAGGGGTGCTTGACTCCAGGCCTCGTCCTCACACCGTTCCCACTCTTTTCATACTCCAACTACTTGAACTCTGCCTCACAAGGAACTTTTTCTTCTTTGATAACGAATACTGTCAGCAGGTTAAAGGAAAATAAATGGGGGCCGTTTTTGCCCCCAACTTAGCCATACTCTTCATGGATTTCCTTGAGATGACGGTAATCCTTTCTCCCACAAACCCATTTTTTTCCAGCGTCACATTATGGCGCCGGTACATAGATGATATCTTTTTGATTTGGCACCACAATGAGGACACACTCAACCAATTTTTACACTGGCTAAATAACAATTGCCTAGGACTCCATTTCACCTTGGACCTTGACAAATCCTCGATCCCTTTCCTAGATCTCACCATTTACCACTCTAACGGTGAACTACTCACGAGGCTGTACAGAAAAACTACAGAGCGAAACACGCTGCTTTGCTATGAAAGCAATCACCCACGAGCATTACGTGACTCCTTACCATACTCTCAATTTTTAAGGATCAGGCAAAACTGCTTCTCGAGAGAAGATTACTTTCATGAGGCCTCAAGCTTATCCACCAAGTTAAAGGCACGAGGCTACCCCAAACGACTCGTACGCAATGCCCAAAAGCGAGCATGGTATTGTCCGAGGGAGATTCTGCTATCCCCCAAAATCAAGTCCAACACAAAACGCATAGTATGTGTGACTACATTCTCACCAATATCAAATCCCATTCGGAAATCCATCATAAAACATTGGGCCACCTTGAACGCAGGCAACTTGAATATTGAACGCCCTCTCTTTGCATTTCGCAAAAGCCGTAACCTAAAAGACCATCTAGTACGGGCAGCTCTACCTAATCCTAAACCAGCTATAACTCTTGATGCACACGCGGGTCTTGAACCACTGATTGGGCACGCCAAATGTGGTAATTGTAATGTGTGTGTTTTCACAATTGAAGGCAAAGAATTCACTTTTAATAATGTTGCAATTAAATTAAGGTCATTTTCAGACTGTAATACTTGCAATGTCATTTATCTGATTCAATGCCCTTGTCTTAAAATCTACATTGGCCAAACAACGCAGAAAGTAAAGACCCGAATTGGACAACACCGGAGCAGGGTCAGTTGTAAAACCCTGAATGCGCCTCTGGTAGAGCATTTCACTCTCGCCGGCCATAACGAGGATGACATTAAATGGACAGTTATCAGCGTGGTGAAGCCACCACCCAGAGGTGGAGACATTGCACATCTTCTAAACAAAGAGGAACTGAGACTGATTATCCGTACTGGCAGTATCAAGAACGGACTGAACAGAAATGAAGACTGGACCACCTTGCTCTAGGATCCTCCTACACTGCCTTCAATATCTCTGAATTTGTTTCCACTCTACTTTTCGAGTTTTGACTGTATTATTTTTGCCTTTTGCCGTGATTGATTCTACCACACGCACTTGACCCTGTAAACACCATTAATTATTGAACCGGTTCCTCATGTCCACACTCCATTGGTTGTAATGTGTTGTTTGATTACCAGTAACACTCACTGGATCTCAAGCCCAAGTGTATAATTTATATTGTATATTCAATGTGCATACTCCAGTTTTCCAACCCACTATCAGCCTCAAAAGTAGTTATCAAGTCACCGCCTGAACTTCTTTCATTACATCTATCTCCTTCTATCACCCGGGCAATGTTCCTTGCACCACAGTCCGTCTATAGTCTTTCTTCCACGTCTGCTTAACAGAGCCCTCACCTAATATGGCCACCGTGACATTGGCAGCGCTATAAACTTCCGGCTGTAACTGATCCCACTGCATCCCAGCCATTGAGCTTTGGATCGGGTTCGCCGCAGAACGGTAAGCGCGTTTTCATTACTCCCGCACAACTTTGAGCTCCTCTGTTGTGCTCACCCTCACATTCACCCCTTTCCTCTTCCAGGGCATCAAGTGCATCGCCACCCAGCCCAGGTTGAACTACTTTACCACATCGATTCATACCTCCTAACCAAGATCCCTGTTACATTCGTACAAGGTAAGCGGTTCCACTCCCCTGTTGCCGTCGCCTGAGTTAATCCTCAATCACCCGTGCCACTCACCCCGTGTATTTGCTTTCCAGCAGTTCCGCCAAATCCAGCTATTGACTCGCTCTTTCCGAGCCTCAATGAACCTTGTGACCTCGCCCGCCCTGTACGAGGTTAGCGCGCTTTTCTTTACCATCACCGCCGTCATCCCAGCACTCACTCTCCCCCGATCTTGTCCACAATTAAGTTGTCCTCTTCTCACCGTCGCACCGGTTACTTTATGTAATCCCAATTGTGAGACTCCGTAGGCACAGCGACACATCATTATCACATGCATGATTCTTTCACACACTACGCCCTTAATTGCCCTTAACCTCGGTCAGCTGCAACCGGTTTATCTTTTCACCACCGTGCCGAATAATGCTTGTATTTTTTGACCAGCGAGATTCCGCTTGCACACACGCACTACCGCATGCATTACATATACACATGCTGCTTCTACTCGATGCGTATAATCGGCCTCACAAGAGATTTATTCACACTCTTCGCCACGTATCATTGTGTAGTCTCACGGAGGCAATTGCCCTACCACGGTCTGCTATCAGCGTGACTTCGCAACACAATTGCCGTCTGATTCGCTGCGCCACATACGGAAGAATTAAAGTACTTTCACCCTCGCTTTTTGAAATTCCTCCCTCACTCACTGTGCACTTGCCTGACAGTGGGCTGTGATCCCAGCATGACCCAGCAGTTTGTATTCGGTTGTATCCTTCGTACTACGCACCTTCTAATCTCTACCATTTACCCTTTTCTCTATTCTCCTTTTCCACAGGCACTATAATATTCAGGCTTGTATTTTACCCGTCCTGATGATGATCCTATTATTGTTTTAAAAGGATCGAAACGTCGTCGATTTGTTTAAACAATATGCACATTAATCCAATGTGATAAAAGAAGTGCATTAACTGTTTTTTCTAAGCTTGCCACCGTTATCCCTACGTCTCCACAAGCTACCTTTGTCTTGCCTGAAATGATTGTGTCTAAATGTAATTGTTATGTGTTTTTGTAGGATGCAGGATTGTGTCCCACTGTATTGATGTGCTCCTATTTGATTTTGCATTTATCAAATTATTAAATTGGGTGTCCGGCTGGACATCATCAATATAGCACTGATTCAAGTCTATATTTATCTCATCCATACTGTTTCTTTTAAGGACCATTGTTTTTGATAATATGGGAGGAGTTAAGAGGCCCAAGGATGGGGAGGAGTCAAGGCCACTAGCCTCACACAGCTCAGTTAGACAACTAACCGCCAGAGGAGGCAAGACAGTGTCAGTGATGGGGTGAATAAACCCCATTTCGTCTCAATCTCCACCAAAAACCTGGTCTCCCAGAGCAAAAACAGTAGGGGGCTCCTCAGAAGATGGAAGAAAGATGTCCGAGGCAAACTGCACCACCGGCACTGCCCTCAATGCTGTCTGATGTTGTGGCACCGGTTGGCGTCGACGTGGCAACACCTCAGCATCAGGGAGGAGAGATTACATAGCGTCGATCAGCACCACCGACGTCAACAACGGAACCGGCTGAGTGGACACTGGCGTCGCAGGTGGGAATCCTGAAGGGCTGTGCACTGGAGTCGACACAGATCCAATTACGGATCTAGGGGGCCTAACTGAAGTCGAGGGAGACCTCGTTGACGTGGATTCAGTCAAGGCTGCTCTGACCTCCTTGGGGCTGAAAGGTGCACCAGAGGGAGGTGGAGACCCAAAGATGGCATGAAGGGAGGAATAGTACTCCTGCATCTGGTCCAGAGTTGCCCCGGCTACAGAGAATACTGGGAGGTGCAGGGTAGGACAGGGAGGGGCGTCAGAGACTCTGCATATACGAGGCGAAGTCGGGAATGCAACTTTGACCGCTCATGTCGCAACTTACCTTTGGACTTGGAGGTCAAAGGACCCCAAGGGAAGGACTTCTGGATCGGGCTCTCAAGTGTTCCCTAGAGCGAGAACGAGACTGCGAATGATGCAACAAATGCACCACCAAGAGCTTCATGTGGCATTCCCGCAGTGGCTTTGGGCAAAGTTGCTGACAGGAGTCGCACTCCTCTGAGTCATGGTGCTAGCCTATGCACCACATACAAATGTTATGAGGGTCTGTGGCTGATATCTGATGACCACAATACCCACAAGGTTTGAACACCGAGGACATTAGAAAAAGGCACAGTGTTCCGTCGACAAAAGATTGATATAGGCCAAAAAACGGCCTGAGCAACTGCTCTCCAGATCCGCATTGGAAGCTCGGAAAAGAAGAAACTGACGTCAGCGCATCTGGAGAGGGCTTATATGGACTCCACTAAAGTTACATCCGGTGGATGATGATATGCTATGGAGTCACTCGATGCCATCCACCGACGCACTGAGGTACTGCTGTAAAAAAATTACAGATCCAGTCTGGTGCCTGGGAAGGATTCAAAAGTATGGAATCTGAGGCTAGATGTCTCTATCAGATCAATGGAATACAATATTAATTAAATGAGATTTACATTTTTTATTTAATAAGAACAATTAATTACAAATGTTTAATTTATTTCTATATATATATACATAAATGTTTATATTTAGGTTGAAATATGTATGTTTAAAAGTGAGAAAAATGCGTCACATGTCTTCATTCTATAAAAATGTGTCACTAATAATATTATTTATTATAAATATTGTTGGAAAGTGGGTTATTGGTAGGGGCAAACGTAGGTCTGCCACTAGTAATAAGACCACAAACACTTGATAGGACCCACCATAGGTCTTAGAAATATCATCCTATGCTCAACCCTTGGTAGCTTGGCTGCGAGCAGGCAGGCTTAACTTCAAAGACAGGTATGTAAAGCATTTAAAAACACCAATTCAGTAAATAACTAAGACACAACTCATAATAAAAGTCCAACACTAATTTATAAAAATAGGTAACATTTTTATCTTTAAAATGACACCAAAACGACAAAACTCCAATGTAGGGAACCGGAGATATGAATTTTCAAAGTTTAAATAAAATATAGCACTTAGAAGCATATAGCACCATATTCGGACATAGGCTCGCGATAGACCGGGCCAAAGTCAAAGTTTCAGGCCGACCGCGATGGAGCCCTGAGCGGCTACCACCCTCGGAAGGTACCGGTTAAAGTTTTTACCTTCACACTTAGAAACTTTTCTGTAGCTTTTTCTCGCGAGGCCCCTCGAAGCTCCCAGCCAGTCCGGATCCGGTGAGGGTTCGCCGGCTTGACTTGTGACGAGGTCCCGGTAAACTTCCCTGGAGCGGACTTAGACAATTTCTCAAGATCGCTTCAGCGGGGCAATCCAGAAATCCAGTCCGACACGCGAGGGAAGACAGGCGGCTTGGCTCTCGCGGTTGCTCCCGGTCGGCTTTTCTACGAGCGGACTTAGAAGCTTTTCTGGAGCTTTTTCTCGCGAGGTCTCGATGCTCCTCATGTAGCCGGATCCGGTGAGGGTTCGCCGGCTTCAGATTTTCTCTAGTCCCGGTCAATCTCTGGAAGTCGATGCGATGGAGCTTTTAGCGGGACGAACCTGGTGGGCTTGGCCGGCTCGCGGTTGAAGGCAGGCGGCTTGGCTGACCAGGATGAGTCGGTCCCCCTATGGAGCTTTTTTTCAAAGTTCCTCCAAAGTTCCCCAAACTTCTTGAACTTCTTCCTGAAGTTCCTCAAAGGGTCCCAAAGTGTCTCAAACTTACTCCAAGGGTCTGGAAGCTCCAAGATGGTCCTTGAAAGTTGAGGACTTCAATTCCCACAATGCACTGGACTTCACCCTTACAAATCCACTGGTAGCTCCCCAGGTTGATGATTCTTGGTGGTGAGGGTCCAGATGAGCTCTGTTAACCTGTAGCTTGCAGGGAGTCCACTCTTGACTTCTTTTACTCAGCACAGTTAGTCCACAAAGCTGTAGTTTCAGGTGGTGCAGTCTCCAGAGGTCAGGCCTTAGAAGTCTTTGCACAGCAGAACTTTTCAGCAGGGCCAGTCTTGCTTTCTTCAGTTTCAAGCAGCAGATCTGAGGGGCTGGGCCTCTCTCAGATACTTATTCCACAGTCTCTGGGTCATCCAGGAGGTCAAGCTTCACCAATAGGAGTAGGGTAACTTCCCACTTGAGTGACTCCTTCCTGCAGAGTGTGGCATTATTCTATCCCAGAGTGCAACAAAGCTTCCAAATCCATAATGGCTGATTTTCCAGCAAGGAGGTAAGAGCTGGCTAAACACTCCCACTGAGTTGGCTAATTAACCTAGCCTCTCCTCCCTACATCTGCACATATCTTCTTTAATCCTGCCATCTGGCAGAGGTGGGGGTTCAAAGTTGTAAATGACACTGCTCTGGGCTCTGCCCCTTTGAAGCTCATTGTTTACGACCCCTCCCCCTGGCCTGGCATTCTTGCAGAACAGCTCACTGCCCTCCCAGTCCATCTGGCTGGCCCCAGGGGATCTTTATCACCTCTTCAGGCAGGCTGGCTAATCCCCTTAACTCTGACCAATCAGGGCAGAGCACTGGAAGGCTGGATTTGGAACTAAAACTAAGAAAGTGTTATAACTTCTTGTCTGTTCACTTTGGGAAAAATTCAATAACATCATATTGTAGGATTTATCAATACCATTCTAGTGAGTCTTTGAATGGAATCTTTATCCCTCTCCTATCAGAAGTTATTGTGTAATAACTTTCCCCCATGTTAACCTATGGGGCATGGGGTTTGCACTGGGAAAAATGACATGGGCCATTTTTCCAGCACCAGGACTTACAAAAACATACTTTATAAGTACTTGGCTTATTTTCACAGGACCCCCACCCCATAGGTCACCTAGGGGAGACCCTAGGGTGCTGAATCTGTAAAAATATTGCAGATCCTCCATGCCCAGTGCCCCCAGCATCAAAGTCGAATTTGGGCAGCACTTTACACAATGGGGAGAGTGAAATGTGAATTTCACTTAACCCAGGGCATATATAAACTCATTTTAAAAGGGTCTACCTTATAGATACCTGACCCCCCACCCCTGGGATACCTAGGGAGACCCTGGGGGTCATTATTATGCCAAAACATTTTAGGTTGACCAGTTTTAAGTGCCCCAAACCCCAAAGTCGAGTTTGGGCACAATTTACATGTTTAAGAGCAATCCTGGCGCACAGAGCTGCTTTTAAACTGACCACAGGCTTCAGCAGTGCACACATGCAAGTGCAAAAAGGCTGCTGGCCTCTAAACTGCCATGCCCTTCCACATACAAGGGACTTATAGGTAGTTTCACTCCCCTGCCCTATTATATACTAGGGGCTTATAGGGGTAGGTCATGCCAATCACAGGGGTACCCCAACCCAAAGTGTACCCTTGTGTATGTAGGTGTTTTACTGTTATCTAAGTGTTTCAGCATGGCACTGGCCCTGGGCCTGGTTAAACAGAGCCCAGGGTCAGTCAGAGTCAGTTACCACCAGTTCCAGTCAGCAAAAAGTTGGGGGGTGCCCAGGGCACAGGATGACTTTACAACATAGCCCCTCCCCAAACGAAAGGTGAGGGGTTACTAACCTACACCATGGTAGTCCTCCTCAGCTAAGTGGAAAAACCTGGAAAGTCCATCTGCATGGGCAACCCCAGGTCTGTGTTCCACTGTAAAGTCCATTCCCTGTAGGGAAATGGACCACCTTAACAGCTTGGGATTCTCCCCTCTCATCTGCATGAGCCATCTGAGAGGCCTGTGGTCAGTTTGAACACGAAAGTGAGTCCCAAACAAATATGGTCTCAACTTTTTCAGTGAGCACACCACAGCAAAAGCCTCTCTCTCAATGGCACTCCATCTCTGCTCTCTGGGAAGAAGCCTCCTGCTAATAAAGGCAACTGGCTGATCAAGGCCCCCTTCATTTAGCTGTGACAACACTGCCCCAATCCCTTGCTCTGAAGCATCTGTCTGAACTACAAATTCTTTTGTGTAATCAGGGGCCAGTAACACTGGTGCCGAACACATAGCAGCTTTCAGAGTGTCAAAAGCCTTCTGACACTCTGGGGTCCAAATCACCTTCTTGGGCCTCTTTTTAGAAGTCAGTTCTGTTAGGGGCCCCACAATGGTCCCATCATTTTGAACAAACCTTCTATAGTACCCTGTCAGTCCAAGGAATGCCCTGACCTGAGTCTGGGTAACAGGTGCTGTCCAATCCAAAATAGTTTGGATTTTAGCTTGGAGAGGCTGTACATGGCCCCCACCTACCAGGTGGCCCAGGTACACCACAGAACTCTGCCCTATTTGGCACTTGCTTGCCTTAATAGTCAGGCCTGCCTGCTGCATGGCCTGAAGCACTTCCCTTAGGTGGCTTAAGTGATCCCCCAGGTAGAACTGTATACAGCTATATCATCCAGGTAAGCTGCACTGAACTGTTCCAACCCAGACAAGACCCTGTTCACCAACCTTTGGAAGGTGGCAGGTGCATTCTTTAATCCAAAGGGCATTACCTTGAACTGATAATGTCCCTCTGGTGTGGAGAATGCTGACCTCTCCTTGGCTCCAGCAGTGAGGGCAATCGCCAGTAACCTGAAGTCAAATCAAAAGTACTCAGGTACTTAGCAGCCCCTAACCTATCAATGAGCTCATCAGCTCTAGGTATAGGGTGAGCGTCAGTCTTTGTGACTGCATTCAATCCTCTGTAGTCCACACAGAACCTTAACTCCTTGGGTCCCCCTGAGGATTAGGTTTGGGTACCAGCACCACTGGACTGGCCCATGGACTCTCAGACGGTTCAATTACCCCCAATTCCAGCATCTTAGCGACCTCAGCTTTAATGCTGGCTCTGACATGGTCAGACAACCTGTACAGTTTATTTTTGACAGGTAGGCTGTCACCAGTGTCAATGTGGTGCACACACCACTCAGTGATGCCTGGGGTCAAAGAGAACAGGCCAGCAAACTGCTCCAGCACTTGCTTACAGTCTCTGTGCTGCTGGTCTGTCAACTTGGGAGAGAGTATCACCCCCTCCACTGACCCATCTTGCACATTGGTGGAGAGGAGGTCGGGCACAGGCTCCGTTTCCTCCTCCACACCCTCATCAGTGACCAGTAACATGGTCATGTCTGTCCTGTCATGGTGGGGTTTCAATCTATTCACATGCAGGACCATATGAGGGTTCCTGGGGGTGCCAAGGTCAACCAAATAGGTAACCTCCCCCTTCTTTTCTAAGATTGGATAGGGCCCACTCCACTTGTCATGGAGGCCCTGGGAGCCACAGGCTCCAACACCCACACCAATTGTCCTGGAGTATACTCAGGCATAGTAGCTTTCTGATCATACCAGTGCTTCATGAGCTCCTGGCTGGCCTCCAGTTTCCTGTTTGCCTTGTACATGTACTCTGCCATTCTAGATCTCAGGCCTAGCACATAGTCCAGCACATTGTCCTTTGCTTCTTTAAGAGGCTTCTCTAAAGACTCTCTCAGCAGGCTCAATGGCCCCCTCACAGGGTGTCCAAACACCAACTCAAAGGGACTGAAACCAACCCCTTTCTGTGGCACCTCCCTGTAGGCAAACAGTAAGCATGGGAGGAGAACATACCATCTCCTCCTGAGTTTCTCTGACAACCCATTTATCATTCCCTTCAGGGTTTTGTTGAATCTCTCAACAAGACCATTTGCTTGTGGGTGATAGGGGGTGGTGAACTTGTAGTTGACACCACACTCATCCCACATAGCAGTCAGATAGCTGGACAGGAAGTTCGTGCCCTTATCTGACACCACCTCTTTTGGAAACCCCACTCTGGTGAACACACAAAGCAGTGCTCTAGACACCGCAGGAGCATCAATGGTTCTCAGAGGTATGGCTTCAGGGTATCTAGTGGCATGGTCAACTACCACTAAGATATACCTATTCCCTGATGCAGTAGGTGGGTCCAGGGGACCAACAATGTCCATCCCCACCCTTTCAAAAGGAACCCCAACCACTGGCAGTGGTATTAGGGGAGCCTTTGTCTTGCCCCCTGCCTTGCCACTGGCCTGACAGGTGACACAGGAGCTGCAAAACTCCTTTACCTTTTCAGACATATGGGGCCAGTAGAAATGGTTCACCAACCGGTTCCATGTCTTTGTCTGTCCCAAATGTCCTGCCAAGGGGATATCATGACCCAAAGTCAGGATGAACTCTCTCTACTTCTGGGGCACCACCAACCTCCTGGTGGCCCCCTCCTTGAGGTTTCTGGCCTCAGTATAAAGCAGTCCATCTTCCCAGTAGATTCTATGAAACCCACTGTCATCCCCTTCCTCTTGCTTAGAGGCAATCCACCTCAAGCTCTCAAGGGTGGGACAGTCACGCTGTCCCTCACTGAACTCCTCTCTGGAGGGTCCACATGCTCCTGTCAGTTCTGCCAAATCTGACAGCTCTGGCAGGGATGGAGTCCCTCCCTCAGAGGCCAGATCCTCCCCATCAGGGTTAGATTCTGCCTGCACCTCTGGAGTTCCCTGGACTGGCTCACCAGGCCCAGTACCCTTGTCCATGGATGCTTGGCCCTTTGTTCCAGGGTCCAAGTGTCCAGCCCCTCCCTTCTGGCTAGTCTGTGACCTAGTCACAGCACATACCCACTCAGGGAGCTCCAATATTTTCATATGGAGTCCTCTCTCCACCTCTGACCACGCAGAGGCTTCAAGGTCATTGCCCAGTAAACACTGGACTGGGAGCACCTTTGACACAGCTACCTTCATAGGGCCTGTCACACCTCCCCATTCCAAATCCACCACAGCCATGGGATGGATTTTGGTAGTGCTGTCTGCATAAGTCACCTGCTGAAACTCACCAGGTATCACCCTCTCTGGAGGCACCAGCTCAGCCAGGACCATAGTTACACTAGCCCCAGTGTCTCTGATAGCCTCATCCTCAGTCCCATTCACTTTAGGTCTCTGCCTGTACTTATCCATGTTTGGAGGTAAGGCATCAAGGGTTGCAATATTCACCCCACCCAGGGACACTAAGGTTGCTGCCACTACTGGAATACCCCCTTCTGGTGTACCCCTCTCCACCCCTACACTCACACTGGCAATCCCTGCGGATGGCCCCTTAGGGGGGAGCTTCTTAGCGCAGACAGCATCTCCCTGCTTGTGCCCTGGCTGGTTACAGTCAAAGCACTTACCCACCTTTGAGGGATCAAAGAACCTACCAGGCTTTCCCTGATACCCCCTCCCTTTGAATTTGGGTTGGCTCGGGCCCCCCCTCCTTGCGCAGGTTTTTGTGGGTCTTTAGAGGACTCTTTCTGATTTTGACCTTCTTTCCCTTGGGCTTTCACCTGAGGAGGGACCTGTCCTCCTTTCTTCTGGTCACCCCCTGGTGCTGTATGGAAACCCGGGTTCTCACCCACTCATCAGCTGCTTCCCCCAGCTCTCTGGGGTCTGTCAGCTTAGAGTCCACTAGATACTGGCGTAACTTCTCTTCTGCACAATGAGTCAAAATGTGTTCTTTCAAAAACAAATTATACAATCCCTCATAAGTGCTCACTTTGTTACCACAAATCCAGCCTTCCAGTGCCTTCACTGAAACATCCACAAAGTCTATCCAAGACTTGGAACTCAATTTCTGGGTGTTCCTAAACTTCACCCTGTACTGCTCTGGAGTCAGACCAAACCTCTTGACTAAGCAGGCTTTCATCTGCTGGTATGATTCTGCATCCTCTCCCTGCAGGGTCAGGAGCCTATCCCTCCCAGCTACTGGAATCAACTCCCACAGGAGTGCACCCCAATACCTAGAGTGGACCCTACTCATCTTAAGGGCCCTCTCAAAAGCTGCAAGCCATTTGTCAATGTCATCCCCCTCAGTGTACTTGGGCACAATACCCTTGGGAAGTTTGTGATCAGGACCACCCCTGGGCATTTCAAAATCTTCATCATTGTCGCTGCCACCATTTCTTCTCAACTCCTCCCTCTCCCATGTTCTCTTAGCTAGTTCCAATTTCTCCTTTTCTAGGGCAATCAACTCTAATTGCGCCTTAAGCTGTCTCTCTGCAAGGGACAGTGATGGTACCTGAGTAAGGGACCCTTCCCCACTCCCACCATCAGGATTCTGTTGGCTTACACTAGTTATAATGGAAGAGGCATCATCCTCCTCTCCTGGGATGATGTTGGGGGGACACCCTCTACCCCCTTGATTCTCCTCAGCTGCCTGGTCATGGGCTTGTATAAACTGAAACAACCCTGCCTTCCTATACCTCTTGGAAGCAGGCAGCCCCCTAAGCCTACACTGTTCCCTAAGCTCAGCCAACTTAAACTGGGACAGTTTAGCCAGGTCCAACTCCATGGTTCCCTAGTTTTGGGTCACAACACTAGGCACAATAGACTTAGAACAATTTGGAAAAATCAAAACAATGGATTAAAAACAGTTTAGTCCAAATTCCAAAAATCAAACTCAAAAGTTTTGTTCTAAGGCAATTTAGAGGATTTTTATAATCTTAATTCATTCACTGAAAGGTGTACTTTTTAAACACAAGTCCACATCCCACCGCTGCCACCAAATGTTGGAAAGTGGGTTATTGGTAGGGGCAAACGTAGGTCTGCCACTAGTAATAAGACCACAAACACTTGATAGGACCCAGCATAGGTCTTAGAAATATAATCCTATGCTCAACCCTTGGTAGCTTGGCTGCGAGCAGGCAGGCTTAACTTCAAAGACAGGTATGTAAAGCATTTAAAAACACCAATTCAGTAAATAACTAAGACACAACTCATAATAAAAATCCAACACCAATTTATAAAAATAGGAAATATTTTTATCTTTAAAATGACACCAAAACGACAAAAATCCAATGTAGGGAACCGGAGATATGAATTTTCAAAGTTTAAATAAAATATAGCACTTAGAAGCATATAGCACCATATTCGGACATAGGCTCGCGATAGACCGGGCCAAAGTCAAAGTTTCAGGCCGACCGCGATGGAGCCCTGAGTGGCTACCACCCTCGGAAGGTACCGGTTAAAGTTTTTACCTTCACACTTAGAAACTTTTCTGGAGCTTTTTCTCGCGAGGCCCCTCGAAGCTCCCAGCCAGTCCGGATCCGGTGAGGGTTCGCCGGCTTGACTTGTGACGAGGTCCCGGTAAACTTCCCTGGAGCGGACTTAGAACATTTCTCAAGATCGCTTCAGCGGGGCAATCCAGAAATCCAGGCCGACACGCGAGGGAAGACAGGCGGCTTGGCTCTCGCGGTTGCTCCCGGTCGGCTTTTCTACGAGCGGACTTAGAAGCTTTTCTGGAGCTTTTTCTCGCGGGGTCTCTCGATGCTCCTCATGTAGCCGGATCCGGTGAGGGTTCGCCGGCTTCAGATTTTCTCTAGTCCCGGTCAATCTCTGGAAGTCGATGCGATGGAGCTTTTAGCGGGACGAACCTGGTGGGCTTGGCCGGCTCGCGGTTGAAGGCAGGCGGCTTGGCTGACCAGGATGAGTCGGTCCCCCTATGGAGCTTTTTTTCAAAGTTCCACCAAAGTTCCCCAAACGTCTTGAACTTCTTCCTGAAGTTCCTCAAAGGGTCCCAAAGTGTCTCAAACTTACTCCAAGGGTCTGGAAGCTCCAAGATGGTCCTTGAAAGTTGAGGACTTCAATTCCCACAATGCACTGGACTTCACCCTTACAAATCCACTGGTAGCTCCCCAGGTTGATGATTCTTGGTGGTGAGGGTCCAGATGAGCTCTGTTAACCTGTAGCTTGCAGGGAGTCCACTCTTGACTTCTTTTACTCAGCACAGTTAGTCCACAAAGCTGTAGTTTCAGGTGGTGCAGTCTCCAGAGGTCAGGCCTTAGAAGTCTTTGCACAGCAGAACTTTTAGCAGGGCCAGTCTTGCTTTCTTCAGTTTCAAGCAGCAGATGTGGGGGCTGGGCCTCTCTCAGATACTTATTCCACAGTCTCTGGGTCATCCAGGAGGTCAAGCTTCACCAATAGGAGTAGGGTAACTTCCCACTTGAGTGACTCCTACCTGCAGAGTGTGGCATTATTCTATCCCAGAGTGCAACAAAGCTTCCAAATCCATAATGGCTGATTTTCCAGCAAGGAGGTAAGAGCTGGCTAAACACTCCCACTGAGTTGGCTAATTAACCTAGCCTCTCCTCCCTACATCTGCACATATCTTCCTTAATCCTGCCATCTGGTGGGGGTTCAAAGTTGTAAATGACACTGCTCTGGGCTCTGCCCCTTTGAAGCTCATTGTTTACGACCCCTCCCCTGGCCTGGCATTCTTGCAGAACAGCTCACTGCCCTCCCAGTCCATCTGGCTGGCCCCAGGGTATCTTTATCACCTCTTCAGGCAGGCTGGCTAATCCCCTTAACTCTGACCAATCAGGGCAGAGCACTGGAAGGCTGGATTTGGAACTAAAACTAAGAAAGTGTTATAACTTCTTGTCTGTTCACTTTGGGAAAAATTCAATAACATCATATTGTAGGATTTATCAATACCATTCTAGTGAGTCTTTGAATGGAATCTTTATCCCTCTCCTATCAGAAGTTATTGTTTAATAACTTTCCCCCATGTTAACCTATGGGGCATGGGGTTTGCAATGGGAAAAATGACATGGGCCATTTTTCCAGCACCAGGACTTACAAAAACATACTTTATAAGTACTTAGCTTATTTTCACAGGACCCCCACCCCATAGGTCACCTAGGGAGACCCTAGGGTGCTGATTCTGTAAAAATATTGCAGATCCTCCATGCCCAGTGCCCCCAGCATCAAAGTCGAATTTGGGCAGCACTTTACACAATGGGGAGAGTGAAATGTGAATTTCACTTAACCCAGGGCATATATAAACTCATTTTATAAGGGTCTACCTTATAGATAGCTGACCCCCCACCCCTGGGATACCTAGGGGAGACCCTGGGGGTCATTATTATGCCACAACATTTTAGGTTGACCAGTTTTAAGTGCCCCAAACCCCGAAGTCGAGTTTGGGCACAATTTACATGTTTAAGAGCAATCCTGGCGCACAGAGCTGCTTTTAAACTGACCACAGGCTTCAGCAGTGCACACATGCAAGTGCAAAAAGGCTGCTGGCCTCTAAACTGCCATGCCCTTCCACATACAAGGGACTTATAGGTAGTTTCACTCCCCTGCCCTATTAT
This sequence comes from Calotriton arnoldi, assembly GCA_963921515.1. Taxonomy (NCBI): domain Eukaryota; kingdom Metazoa; phylum Chordata; class Amphibia; order Caudata; family Salamandridae; genus Calotriton; species Calotriton arnoldi. Next base: position 2,808,876 of record CAWUFW010000096.1, on the reverse strand, counting down.
ATACTAGGGGCTTATAGGGGTAGGTCATGCCAATCACAGGGGTACCCCAACCCAAAGTGTACCCTAGTGTATGTAGGTGTTTTACTGTTATCTAAGTGTTTCAGCATGGCACTGGCCCTGGGCCTGGTTAAACAGAGCCCAGGGTCAGTCAGAGTCAGTTACCACCAGTTCCAGTCAGCAAAAGTTGGGGGTGCCCAGGGCACAGGAGGACTTTACAACAAATATACAACTATTTTTCATTATATTTCTAAACACCAACACTAATTAAATAACACAAACTATTTCCACTATTACACACAAATCAAATTTAAACAAAGGATTTCACACTAAAATGATAAAATTAAATAATCAAACTCTAACATAAACCATTTTTAAGAAAGGTTTGGACACTAAACGGGTGATATTTACTCTTCCCACTCCAAACTAATCCAATATTGGGAAGGTGTTGGACACTAAAGGGGTGACAAATACTATTTCCACACCAATCTATACTAATTTGGGGAAGGTGTTGGACACTAAAGGGGTGACATTTACTATTCCCACTCCAACCTAAACCAATTTGGAAAGGTGTTGGACACTAAAAGGGTGACATTTACTATTCCCACTCAAACATATCCCAATTTGCGGAAGGTGTTGGACACTAAGAGGGTAACTCTTACTATTCCAGATCCAATCTATATCAATTTGGAGAAGGTGTTGGACATTAACGGGGTAACATATACTATTCCCACTTCAATCTATACCAATTTGGGGAAGGTGTTGGACACCAAAGGGGTGACATTTACTGTTCCACTCCAATCTAACTTAATTGGCGGAAGGCGTTGGACATGAAAGGGGTGACATTTACTATTCCCATTGCAATCTAAAACATTGTATACAAGGTGCTTCAAACTAAGGGCCTAATTACGAGTACGGTACTTGCGATGGTGGTCCGACCGTCACAACCAAGGTAGTCTGACCACCTGATTACAAGTGTGGCAGCAGGACTGCCAATAACCCACAACAACACCACTTGCACCGCCAGGGAATTGGATCCTGACGGTGCCGCGGAAGAGAAGTCGGCAGGAAATGGTGGCGGTGTAGAGGCAAGCACTGCCATCGGGATTACAAAATCCCTTTTACCCAGCCTTTTCATGGCAGGAACCCCACCATGAAAAGGATGGCGGAAAGAGAAGGAAGGGGCCCCAAGTAGGGCGGAGTAGCGCATGGGGGCACATGTTGTGCCCCCCTCTCTATGCACCGCAGCAGCATCTGCTGTGGCCCATCTTAATTGCTGAGCGATGCCGCTGCAGTGGGACCGCCGACTTCGGACCCCAGCTCTGCGGTCCACTCGGCAGTGTGAACACCACAGGCATTGCGGTGTACTCCCGACCGCCGGACTGCCGATGTCGTAATCCGACCCTAAACATTTTATATACACAATCAATACTCTGTACTCACACATAATTTTTTATCTATGAAGAAAACTAAAATGTTATTTGAAAATACACTAACCAAAACTAGAAACCTATTTAGTCATATTTAAACATTAACATATAAAATAATTTTTCTATCACTATTAATAATTAATGTATTAAAACAAATATTTATTAGCATTCCTAAACTTTAAACAATAAAATAAAATATAAAATCATAATCCAAAATTAACAATCATAAAATAAGTAAATATAAAACCAATTTTTAAAATAAAAAAATAAAAAGTATTTTTACAATGACTGTTACTGTAAAATCAAAACAACTTTAAACTATTTTAATTAGTATTTTTTTCACAAAAATATAAAATTTTAAACTTTCACTTAAAAAAATGCAATTATTTTACTTTATTAAATTGCATTTTTATATATGTTTAATTTTGACAAATGTTTGTAATTTTAATATTAATTTTAATATTTAAAAAAGAATTATTTTTTAAATGCAATACCATTGGTATATATACTAATTAGCTATACACTATAATTTACTCAAAATCATTAATGTAACAAAATATATTTAAAATCGTTACAATATTAATTTTCATATAATTAAAATAAAATTTACATTAAAATATCCTAAAATACAAATTTCAACAGTTTTGTTAATTAATAAAATATTTTACTAGAAACACAAATAAAAAAATTAATAAAGAAATAAAACCAAACAAACTTCAATAAATTACAAACTAATTAACACTTACAAATGATATTGCGTACAGAGATATTTTACAATGATATTAAAAACAACACTTAAAAATGATATTTTTACCTTTGATATTCCTGTCAACAGAATATTGACACAATATTTTTGTATCACAATAGTTTTTTTATTAATTTTGTCCAAACACCACCCAAGACAAAGAAGTGAACTCTAAGGGTTAGTTGGCGCCCATCCTGTACGGTTACAGGGACACAACAAGATTCAAGAGGCCTTTTCCCTAAAGTGCATAATGGCAGCCAGACTTGGACTTGACTTTGCTGTTGGCCTCTGCCTCATACCCTGAAAGTCTCTAAGTACCCCACCTTGAGGTTCTGGTGGCTTTTGAATTGCACTTTTTTGGGTGTTTGGGTCTTCAAAGAAATTTCAATGTTTTTCTTCAGAAAGGGGACTAAGGGGCTCATTACGATGGCGGTCAGACATCAGTCCGCCCGCCATTGTTGCGGTGCTGGGACCGCCCGCCGGTAAGGCTGAGTGAATTAGGATGTGTCCACCACTATGGCGGGCGCATCCAGGGCCCTGATCATTGCGGACGGTGCTGCTTGCTGCAGCACCGTTCGCAATGCCAAAATGCCACGTAGTGCATTTCCATGCACAACGTGGCAGGCACCATGCGGTGCCTGCCACCTTGTGCATGGAAATGTAGGGGGTACCATGGGTACCCCCCCAGTGCACATACACCCTCCCCCCCACAGAGTGGGCCCGCAACGGGCCCCTGAACCCAGCCTCCGCCAGCCTTTCCATGGCGGTTCCACCGCCATGGAAAGGCTGGCTGAAGCCAGCGTTGTAATCTGGCGGGCGGTGCCTGTTAGGCACCGCTGCCATTTTACCCATGCTGACCGCTCCGCCAGGCAATCGTGACGATTGCCTGTGGCGGAAGCATGGAGGGCGGTCTTTGCGACCGCCGCGGTCACAAAGCGATTCCCCCTGCCATCCTAATGTGGCGGGGGAAATGGGAGTCAGATGGCGGAGGGACCACCACCGCCGACCCGGCGGTCCTTCCACCATCATAATGACCCCCTAAGTCTTTTCTGCATTGACACTTAGAAACATTTTTGAACTTTTTGACTTCCAAACTGGTGTCAAATCATTCCTAGGTCCCGTTCTATCGCTTCATCTATCATTGGTGCTTTGTGCTTTTTGGCTCTACTTCTACTTAACATTTTAAAAACAATTTCTCTGGTTTCCTTTATTGGAATCTTTGTCATTTTGATGTCATTCTATTAGATTTTACTCTAATTCCATTTGGGGTTTTTATTGCTTGGTGGTTTTACTTTTTTACACGTTTTGGTATTGTAAAAATACTCTACACATTGGCCATAGCTTCCAGTGTGTTGAGCTCAGGTTAATTTAGTGACTTTAAGGGTTCATCCTGACAAGGTTGTGATTATTCCTTGCAGTGGGCAGTCACTCCACACAAATAATAATCCAGTTTCATACAGTATGCCAGGGATGTGACAGGTGCACATACAAGCACTTTGCCAATTCACAGAGAGCTGCTCTGAACTCTGTGCCTGGCACACTCACTGTTGCCTACTGGAATTCTTAAACAAGTGTAGGGCTGACTTGGAGAAATTTGCTATATATTTGATTAAAATGCCCTCTATTTGCACTAAAGACCTTGTACTCCACTGCTCACAATGGCCTATATGAGCTGTGGAACATTTAAATTCCCACCCATGGGAGCCTACTCTGATGGAGTAGTGGAATGCTTTCAAGATGAAACGTCTTTGCAGCAAAATCATCTTTATCACAGGATTCTGAGAACTGTATTGTATCCAGACATAACAGCGATGTGGTGGGGAAAGGGAGTCATTGGGACAGCACAGCTATTGTTTACATCACATATATTTGCACAAGTATAAATATTTGCAGTTTGAGGTAAAGTGATCTATTCAAGATCACACAGTTTTGTTCAAATATGAAAGCCTGAATTAAAAAATAGGTCTCCGAGATGGCAGGTAACCTACTTAGCCACTTGATGAACTCTTCTGAGAACGGAATGGCAAAAGGAATGGCAAAAGCTCCTTTATCTCATTTTAACACTTCTTCAAAACTACTATTGAAAACATTACAGAATTTAAAATGCACCTCTCCATCAATGTTAAAGGTTTGAGGCACAGATAGTTTTCTTCAAATGTTATGCATCAACATTCATCAACATGAAGTAATTAAATGAGCTTAAATTTGCCCACACATTTTCAAACCTACAATATATAAGTTCTCATTTAAAAATAAGTATAATGATTCATACAAAAAGTCGTCTTGAATGTTCCCATTGAAGGTCCCACAAAGCCCGACAGTATCATCTTTCCAGTGGCCATCAACCCGAAGATAGATCCTCAGGCCTTCCCTGTCGTACTGTATCTGTAGTCCAGTTTGTGTTTTTACTTGCATAAATATGGAGGACAATTGCCTGATTTCAAACAAATCTGTAAAAATAGAAATGAATACAAATAGTGTGAGGTATTTACCAATATACTCTGGTTATAAAATCATTTACTAAATTAAATTCCCATGTTTTCTTCTTTATACTGAGATGTGAAATTGTTGAGAACATAGATTGTGAAATTCAAACAATGACATTTTGGTTTTGTAATGAAATGCTATTAAAATATATAATATTTAGCAAACATATTTATAGCAAACTTGTGTACTATATTTTCTTACTATTCCACCAATACCACATTTGAACTTCTGAAATACGTTTTTAAATATTATATGATGAGCACGAACCTGTATGCAAAGAATCAAAATGCAAGAGATATTAGTCTATGTATACTACAATATTAGCTTTACTATTGGGAAGACTCCCTATCAGTTTCACCCTCTTTTCTGAACAAGGCATTACAAAGTGCTATGTAGTACTTGTTTTCGTATTGATGGAGCCACTTGCTTCAGAAAACTTTCAGGATGAGGTCCTCTTGGCGAGGGTAAAAGAATGATCAACAGACAAATTAATTAAGAGGAATACATAACGTATGGCATCTGTAGTTTCAGCTGCAGTATAGATCAAATCTTTGCAGAAGAGATGTGGCTTCTGGGACTTCTTTATACTTTGGTCACTTGCCTTCAGTCTAAAAAGGAAGCAAGTTCTAGTGGGAGGGGCCTTGAACATGAATTGATCTGCCACCAGAACCAAGTCTATTTTGGTCTGCTTAACTTAGGCATGTGGTCAGTTAGTATAGAGCCAGAACATTGGAAAGGTAGGACGGTGCTTGACCAAATAGATTTTTTTCTCTGGTTTTATATCTGAATAAAATTAGCAAAAATACAGTCTGATAGACATATAGGGCCTGATTTAGATGTTGGGTGGAAAGCCATCTGACAGTCTGTCGGAGGCTTTTGCCCGACATCCAGGTTTTCCCTCCGACTGCTGTATTATGATGACAGCGGTCAGAGGGAAACCTGCAGAGGGATTCTGCTCCTCTTCTGACAGGCTCACAAAGCTCCTCCGTCGGGATTACAATGTCGGTTTCCGACAGCCTTTCCATATCGGCCTTTCTGACATGGAAAGGCTGTCGGAAAGTTACTTTGGGGGCCCCTAGCAGGGCCCCATCCCCCCTGGCCCTCTGCTATGGGGCCTGGGGGGGGCAACTATGGTGCCCCCCTAAACATCCCTGCTCCGTGTGGCAGGCAACGCATGGTGCCCAGCTACATGGTGCAGGGATGTTTACAAACATACATTTTTCAAAGGAAGCTTGTGCTGTGGGTCTTTTCCGCCCGCCGCACAAGCTTCCATTGAAAAACTGATGTTTGCAACCACCCAATGGGCGGTCGTATCCTAATCCTGAAGTCTGAACTGCCTACCTAAGTTCGGGCGGTTCCAAACAACGAAGGTGTCATCCGCCCTACATCATAATGAGGCCCATAATGTCTTAAATATTATTTACAAAAACCTTGTTTTATTGGGTGTAGGCTTTCTATTAATCACAAAAATGAGGTAATATTGTGATGATAATATTCTCGTACCCTACCCTTCATTTAGTTGCAAATGTAATGCCATTGTACTGCAGGTAGAGAACAGATTTCTCCCCTCTTTGGAGTTGGAGTTTATAGAATGGCCACTGTATAGTGTGTTTCAATAATCAGTACTGGAGACCATAGCCAGTACTAGAGCAATAATTTGATTCGGGAAAGATGCAACAGGGACTGAATAGGTCATATAAAATCTAGATGGTAAAACATGATTTTTGAGGCATTGATCACCTGTAGAATCATTGACATGCTAGCATCAAGACGTTTTGAGATTGGAATGTTAGTATGCCCATGTATTTAAACCAGTTGAATGGCAGAGAGAAAGAGTTGCTAGATGCTCTTAACTATTTCTCAATCTGAGTGGTATTAAGATGGGTACTCTGTAACAAATGTGACTGATATCCCACCTACCCTATCACAAGTATATTGCGTGCTAATGCACTTGTAATAAGGTAGACAGGCTATTCGTCTAATTTGTGATGAAGTAACCATTTGCTCAAGTCTAAATCAGGCCCTGACACACTAGCGATGCATCTAGAGTTGAATGCAGATAAAGCATTCTAAAAATTGCCAGCCACCAACCGGTTCACTGGAGGCCTTGTTATGAATTTGGGTGGCATTTCTGCAAATTTCCATAAATTATGCAAAGAAAAAAATGATTCATCTTGCAAACATCTGTTTGCATATTACACTACCCAGCTTTGGAAGACAATCATGTTTTGTCAATGATTCTCTTAGATGTGCTTATTCATGTTCAACCACACCTTTTCCAGAACTGACCTATCTATAGCCTTACTCGTTACTTTGGCTATCTAGTTACGTATGGTGTAACAAACCTGTAGTTGGTATATTTTCTATGATAGTAATATCTAAATACAGAGACGTATACCTCTTTATTTGTTGTCTTTATGACTGATTATGACTATGGCGGTCCGTTGGACCATTGTAGCAACGGTGGCCGTGCAGGAACTGCCGCACCAGTGGTCCGACCGTCCTATTACGAGTTGGGCAATCAGACTGCCATAGGACAGCTGCTGCCACCAGGGATATGCTATCCCTGGCAGTCTTGCAGTGGTCTGAGGCCCGCAATATGCTGGTGTTGCCACAGCGGCACCACCAAGCATACTACGAGTTTCCTCACCACCTCAGTTTTCATGGCGGTAAACCCGCCATATGCATGCTGGGGGGCACATGGTGTGCCCCCCTGTCTGCATGCACACCAAGTTCCTGCACGGCGTGGACTTAACAGTCCATGTCATGCAGGAGCTTGCTTTGACGGCCCCATTGCGCTGCCTGCCAGACCAGACGAAAACTCCAACTCAGGCGGGTGGTGTCAGTACAACTTTGGCGGTGTGGCAGCGGGGTGCTGGCGTGGCGGCCCGCTGCCTCACCACCAAAGTCATAATCAGGCTCTCAGTCTTTTTCCTCCTGGTAGAGTCCTGGACAATTGTCAGGGTTTCAAATTCTCTTTGAAGCCTGAGTGAAGGATGCGTTGGTCCAACCTACTTTCACCACAGATCTCGATGGGTTTGCTCCTACTGGCAAGCCCAACTGTTTGTCTTGGAAAAAGTGCCCAAGTTCACATTATTACTACTAGTGACACATCATTTCACATAAAGGTCTATTGCATTACACCTCACTTTTCTGAAAGGACAAAAAGAAAAGTTGCTAGTGCCACTAGCCCCAACGAAGCTCACATGAAAAATAACTTTCCATAGAAAGACTTTTACCTGACTATGAAATTCTACTTGTCAACATTTCTTAAGGAGCCCACTATGGTTTGGCTATTAGGGTCTATATTTAGTTGAAACTGAAAACATAATAAAGATTATAACTCAATCTCCATCTGTTCTTCCCATGAAAAAGTCTGATGTACCTTCAATAAAGGCAAGTCAGGCATTGAGGCACAGCTAATCAATCAACCCCTAGTATAATTCAAGTCCATTTAGCTTTAAGAAATTAGGAAGGGTGGGGTTATTGTTATGTCATGTACTTTAAGTATGTTCCACTTATGCTCTGTATGAATGAATGAATGAAAGAGCATTTATAGAGCACACAGCTACTCAGAAAGAGTGTCCTGGCGCTGAAAGACTCAATCAGACCTGCTGCTGCCCCGCAAGGCGGGAGACCAGGAGTTAGTTACGGACGGTTACATCGGACACCTGCTGATGTAACCGTGTATGCTACTAAGGTGTTAAGAATGTGTCATCCCCTTGTGCTATGCTTTTGACAGTGAAGTCCTCCGAAATGCTTACATCTTACTCCTTAGTCTACTAACAGCACAATAATGCACATGAGCCTGCAATCCCCTGTTTAAAGGCCGCTTCTAACTTTCTTATAACAGTTGGGTTGTGACGTCTCTAAAAATTACGTAACTACTCAGCTGTAATAACTTATTATTGTTGAAATCTGCTTTGTGCCAGAGCCAGCAGCCAAGGAAAAAGTAGTTCACAGCTGCATTTTAAGCAACAAAAAGGAGGAAGTTGCTTTCGTTCTTTTAATCTTTTTTTCTAAATTTAAGAGTGTTCGACAAAAAGAAAATATTTATAGCAATGTGTTTATTTCTTCACATAGATCATTACAGAAACAAGCATGTTTGTTTACATTCTGAGTCACACCATTTTCTTCCTATGACTAAACTCGTTCTAATATTGTATTGCAATTAACATCTGCGCATTATGCTTGTAACACGAAGTTACACTATTATTCCATATCACAGAAGTATATGTAGTTTTCCGTAAAAAATTTAGCACATGCACAACGGAACAGCGCAAAAGACCAGAACGCGAGCTGATGCTGTTTGCCATACTTGTGTTTTTTTACCTATTTTTATTTTGAGGGAAATGCATTCTTGCATCTAGAATGGACACAAGCACGCACTTTATGTAATTATGCATAATTTTCTCTTACATTTTACGCAATTGCACAAAAGCAAATTACACAAACTTCACACACTCCTAATTGTTAGTGTTTTTGTTTTGCACTACATATTCTAATTTTATTCATGTGTGCAAACATAAAAACTCCTTCGTATCGAAAATCAAGGCATAAAAAATGTAAGCATTTTGCGGGAAGGGTGATGGTGCGACCATGTATTATAAGGAATAAAATAATTGCAAGTCACCATAGAGACCAATGACCTTAAAAAGAACTTCGGCCTTCGGTCTCATTCCTCTAGATGGTAATGGAACTCCTCTGTGACTTGCAATGTCCTTATAATATATGGCAGAGGGTACTTTATCCCATATATAATAAACTTGGTCAAAGCCAAGATTTAGTCATTATAAATTGTTGGCCTATGATGGACTTCAAATTTATTTGCACACTGCTCAACTTTTGGTATAGGGAGAATTGTGCATACAATAATTTTAAAAATCAAGATTTTCCCTCATACTATTTTGAAGAGAACAATGGTTCCCCAATATGTGTTGTGCATCATAATTGAGGTAGTCAACTTATTCTCAGGATTAAAAGAATAAAGGGGCAATCCGGTGGGCTAATCATTTTACACAGAAACATCTGTAACAGTGTGATCTAAGGTTCTGAATCCGCTAATCAAAAATTCTTGGAAACCGTCTATCAACAAGCAGTTCACAGTAGCTAATTGTCATTGTCCATTTCTGGACACACTGGTTACAATTACTTGTTCTCATCTTGCTTACCAGCAACTCTTTCTTATAACTACAGTGACACTTAACACAATATTTGACTTGTAGAAGAAACAAGTTTCTCCAAGTTACAGATAGGGTGGAAAACGCCTAAAAGATCTCAGTTGCCAAGGATATCATTGCATATGTAGACCAATAGATGATTTTAAAAAAATTAAGAGGAACAAAGTAGTCAGACTGCTGGGAAGAATAGGACTCCGACACAGCATGAAGGTCTTAGAATGAACAAAATCCCAGAACAAAACTACTGAGCCAGGACCCCACTCTGTTGTTTGCATGAGGGGTTCTGGTACTGTTGTGAAGTACATGTAGGACCCACGTTCATAGGACTGAAGTTTCGCTGTGTGGGCATCCATATGTTACTCTGCCATCCTGGGGAAATGAGTAGGTTTTTCTGTTTTGGTATTGAGCCATGTATCGTGTGTATACTGCAAGCTGGGTGGGAACTGTCTGGCAGCTTGGCCCATCTGAGATTGGGGGCCCTTCCTTTGCTGCTGCTCCCCTCTAATACCACACTATCAGTAACTATAAAATGACTAGATTGTCGTTTTTGACCTAGAATGCCTGGGGTTTGGGCACTGCAAAGAAATGTCACTCCATTTACCAATGCATTAGAAGATGGGGCCCATGCTGTTTTCTTACAAGAAATGCATGCAACTAAGGGGGAGGAACTCAAGCTTCATAGACGAAAGAGGGAAAATGCTTCAGTGCCGTATATTTGGGCTATTTGAGTGGGGCACTCATATGGCTATGACCTTCGGTCCCCTTTACGGGTTTGTCCATGGAGGTAGACCCAGAGGGATCGGTATGTATCTGTGGAGGGCCGACTTGAGGGTACAGCTGTACTATAGAAGAGGGTGTACGTGCCAAACACTGCTCAGGCGCAATTCCTGGCCCATGTGTCAAACATACTCACTAGATGTGCTCATTTACTCTGAATTTTGGAAGGGGATTTTAATTGTGTATTGCATCCTGAGTTGGATAGGCCACACCCACCGCTCCCTCACTCGCCTGCTGTGTGCACTGTGTCCTACCTGTCACACTGGGTCATTCATTGTTTGCTGATTGATAGTTTGAGGCATTGTACCTGGAAGCCAGAAAATATTCTTACTTCTCCCAGCCCCCTGACTTACATGTCTGACTTGATAAGTTCCTCTGCCACTCCACCATTGAGCTAAAAGTGACAGAAGCAGCATACTTAGGGAAGACCCTTTCTGATTAATGCCTGCTTTACCTGCACACTGAGTGGGGAGAGCCTGCACCACCCGTGCCTACCTGGCAGTTGCAACCTGCATCCCTGAAGGATATTGTCTTCTGGGAAACGACCTGCGACACGTCTAGTCAACTATATAATGGAAAATAGCAGGACAACCACAACAAGATTAGTAGAATGGGAGACCCTTAAGACTGTGATGAGGGATCACTGCATACATGCAATTATTGGAGTGTGGGATCAGTTGTGAACTCGCCCAGGTGGAGGATTTGAGAGGGCCAACTTGACTGGAGCATGGGACCGACATGCCTGCCTCCTAGAATCCTTACGGTGTATGTATTACAGGGTGAACCAGGCAAAGCGTCACAGGAAGGGGGACAAACAGGGCCACCTATTGGCACGGCTCTTGCGGACTGCCACTGAAACAGAGCCGATAACCACTATCCGTATGTCCCCGACATAGGTCACACTCACTCAGGGGTGAATACATGAGGCTTTCTCTGCACATTACAGGGCCCTGTATAACCCAGAAGTAATGCAGGGACAATCAGGCATTTGCAATTTCTTAGCAAACACAAGGAGAGGATGGACGGAGCGCTGAAACTTTTCACTCACCCCCAGTCACAGATCTGGGTTGAATCCATCATGGTTCTTTAGCTCACTTCGCCACCCCAGTTCAGACCCAGCCATATGCAAATCAGTCTTGAATCCGTGTTCCTCATGGGAACAGTCCAGCCTGAACTGCCATGCCAGTTCTTCCCTTTACCGGAAACAAGCATCCTGGGACCGGTTTCGAGGTAAAACCCCTCATCAGCCAGGCTTGCTTGAATCCAGTGGCAAAGTGAGAAAGGGACCCAGGTCTGGGCAGACCCTGCCAACTTAGGGTGAACAAAGCAAACAAAAGGAGATGATGGACGGAGCACTGAAACTTTTCAGACACTCACCCCCAGTCACAGATCTAGGTTGAATCCATCATCGTTCTTTAGCTCACTTTGCCAGCCCAGTGCAGACCCAGCCATATGCAAATCAGTCTTGACCCTGTTCCTCTTTGGAACAGTCCAGCCTGAACTTCCAAGCCAGGTCTTCCCTGGACCGGAAACAAGCATTTCTTATCTGCTGTCACGTTGTCAATGATCCTTCCAGAGGGAAGAGAGTCCCTGAGCAGTCCATTCACAGAACAGGAGGTCCATGGTGCCATTCAAGACTCTCCTATCTGTAACACTCTGGGGTTAGATGGCCTACATGTCAAACTTTAGAAAACGTGCCAAGCTCTGTTTGTTCCTAAGCTAGTTGAGGTTTATGCTGCTTTCCTTGCGGAGGGGAGTCTTCCCCCCACCATGCGAGAAGCACTGCTGGTGCCACTCCTGAAGCCAGAAAGAGACTCATTGGAGGTTTCTTCCTACAGACATGTACCTCTAATGGGCAGTGATTATAAGATACTTAGCAAGCTACTTGCAAAGTGGTTAATGGGCAGTATGCCGGTACTGTTCCATCCAGATCAAAAGGATTCATACAGGTAGATCCTCAGCCCTTAATATTCGCAGATTGAACAGACTACTACTGGAGGCCCCACAGCAGTGGCTTCATATGGTGTCCCTTGTGTTAGACCTGGAGAACGCCTCTGATACCTTGGACTGGGAATATATGTTTGTGGCCTGGCAACAATGGGCATACAGGGCAGATTATTATGGATGATCAATTTGCTCTATTTGGCTCCCGCAGTGAGAGTCTGGATTGGCCAGCGTATTTCTGAGCGTAGCCCGATTAATAGATGCACACAACAGGGTTGTCCCTTATCCCGGCTGCTCTTTGTGCAAACAGTGGAGCCTCTTTCGCAGTGACTTCAGCAATCTGGTCAAGACTGGGCCATGCCTATTGAGGACATCACACATGCCATCTGACTGTATGCAGATGACAAACTAGTGTACATTAGGTCATATCATGTGCATACCATATGAATTCAAGCCTACCTCACGTTTGGGAGTGAACTAGAAAAGACCTGTCTTTTCCCACTCCACCGGACTGTACTCCATGCCTCATAGCAATTGGTGAGCAAATTGTTCGGTGGGAACCCCACACCTTTCGTTATCTGGGTATACATATAACTATGTATCACCCAACTCAAGACATATTGAAGAGTAATCTACTCCCTGTGACCCCGGAGATTGGTCACGTAGCTAACTAGAGTAAACTTTACGGGTGTCGTAAAATGGGGGGAGCCACTGCTCGCTTCATTAACCTGGCACTTTTACCAACTAAGCGAACCATTGTAATGCACTCGAAAGCTCATCACTACCTATTGTGGAGCACTGGTGGAGGGTGACTGTCGAGTGGGGGCTGGCAGAGGCGGCTGCGTTGCACCATGAAGAAGTACTGGGACTAAGAAGATGCCCCATTGCGGCGGAACAGGATGCATTGCTCACCACACTTCAGGACCCCCCTAAGGATGATGAGTGGTCGACTTGATTGATTCAGCCAAGCTAGACTGGCTGAAGTAGGGTGACATACCCTGAAACCGGTCTTTTTATTCAGTGTTTTCGGTCCGTCACGGCTTCCCAGTGCCGATTGAACGGAGAAACGCCTTAGCTCACTCCTCCCTCCCTCCCTCCCACCCACTTAGACCACCCCCACCTCCGGCTGGCTGGCGGGCTGGTGGTGGGAACTCTGTGAAGTATTTAAACGGGAGGCGCTTGGGGCGCGCAGCGGATCGAGGTCTGTTGTGCAGGGAGGGGGCACTTCGGGGAAAACTAGTTGAAATTGATGTCTTTGTCGTGATGTTTTTTAACTTTTAAACTTTATTGCTCATATTGCATATTTGCACAATCACCCCCTGTTAGGAACTGTTTTTATCAGCGTTTTCGGTCCGTCATGGCTTCCCAGTGCCGATTGAACGGAGAAACGCGTTAGCTCACTCCTCCCTCCCTCCCTCCCACCCACTTAGACCACCCCCACCTCCGGCTGGCTGGCGGGCTGGTGTCGGGAACTCTGTGAAGTATTTAAACAAAATGCTCTCGTGTACGCGCAGCGGGCGCGCCGCCGGCGCGCTGAAGGCGTGCCAAAGGCAAGCCCGTCTGCGCCCGTCCGCGCACCGACAGCGCACAGCGCCAGCCATGCTGCCGGTTTGGGGAAAAAAGAGGTTGGGGAAAGGAGACTTACCTATACAAGTAAGGAACTGTGGGACCTGGGGGAAATAGGAGGCCGGAATGGTATGCCCAGATATGCAGAGACAGCCGGATTAAAGTCAAACGTGGATTGGAGGGATGCCCTTACATGTGGTCTGCTTAATGTCAGATCCCTGCCCAAACACTGGCTACAGACCCAACTACTATTGGAAACACACGATCTAGATGTCTTATTTATGACCGAGACATGGACACACCCAGGATCAGACCTGGAGCCGGGTTTAGCCTGACCACCAGGATACAAAGTCTTCCATAAGCCACGACCCACAGGGAGGGAGGTGGGGTCGGGATTATCTTTAAGGATATATGGGACTTTGCCCCCATAAACGTTGATGATGCCGATGGCATAGAAATGCTGGGCTTCTCACTAAAAGACCATAAGGGACAAATGCTGACTGGAATACTGTGTTATAGACCCCCCGGAGCAATTAGCCATACACAGTTGCAGGCGATTATCGACGTTTTTACTAACATGGCACTTAAACATTCCAGATTATTTATCATGGGGGATTTTAACTTATGGTGTAACGGGAGTCTGGACTCAAATTACAATAGTCTTATCAACTCCTGTAAGAACCTAAACTTAATACAACAGGTCACTGAACCTACACACAAGGGAGGGCACATATTAGAACTAATTTTTGCAGAAGAACAAGCTGTTGGAGGGGTAGACACTTTGCTGATGGATTGGTCTGACCACCACCTGATAAAATTTCAGGTATATAACCCGAAAAAGAATAACCCCGACATCACTGGTGCGAGGAAGTGTCAAGTTAGGGACTGGAAGGGACTTTTGCAAAGAGCAAATCTCTCCCCGGTATTTTCCATGGAGGAAACTTTTGACGGAGATAGGCAGGCAGAGGAAAACTATGAGACCTTTTGCGAACATATAAACACTAGGTTAGACCTGGTTGCTCCTCTAAAGAATTATAAGGAAAAGGGCAGACCTTCCGCACCTTGGTACAACGAATTACTCAGTTCCTTAAAGATGAGTTGTAAGTCAGCAGAGAGAAAATGGAGAAAGGGATACCTAGAGGAGGACAAAACCGTCTGGAAAGAGGCAATAGTTCACTATAAGAGAGAAATTGGCAGAATGAAAGCAGAGTACTTTTCAGATCTGATCTTAAGGTCCTCAAATAGTGCCAGAAGTATCTTTAAAATAGTGGGGGATATCGCCAATCCAGAGTGCACAAAAAATAAAATACAACCTTCACAGGATCTCTGTAATAACCTTGCGATCTTTTTCGAGGAAAAGATCACCAATATTCTTGATGGTTTCGGGGCAAGTAGGTCATGCACCGAGGGAAATGCTGAGGTAGAGGCAATAAAAGCACCTCAGGGAAAGGAAAGAGAAAGCATGGCGGAAAAATCCCATCGCCTAGATCACTTTGAGCCGCCATCCATGGAGGAGTTCAACAGAGTAGCACTAGGTATCTCCTCAGGCTCGCCGTTGGACCCATTACCACATAGAATCTGGAAAGAGCTGAGCTTGGAGCTATTTCCGATTACTAGACAAATCTGTAATCAATCACTGTCCAGTGGGTCAGTGCCAGACCGCTGGAAACAAGCGGTGGTGACACCTTTGCTGAAGAAAGCAACACTGGACCCAGCATGCCCTAAGAATTACAGACCTATCTCCCTGTTGCCCTACCCAATAAAGATCGTAGAGCGGGTGGTCAGTAAGGCACTCTCCCAGTTTCTGGAAACTAACAATATACTGGAAGATGTGCAATTCGGCTTCCGCCCAGGGCATGGAACGGAGACGGCTCTGGTAACCGTGTTGGACGATCTTCGAATGTGGACGGACAGGGGGCAATCAGCAATACTGATTCTGCTTGACCTATCCGCCGCTTTTGACACGGTTAACCATGAGATACTTCTAGCCAGGCTTAAGGACACAGGGAAAGTAGGCACAGCATGGAAATGGTTCCAATCGTACCTCTCCAATAGACGACAGGCAGTGGCTCTTTTACCGTTTCAATCTGAGTTCACTAACAATCCACATGGTGTTCCTCAGGGGTCTGCTATCAGCCCGATATTATTTAATATCTATTTGAGACCATTGTTGGCTGACATTAAAGTTCACAACGTTAGCCTTATTAATTACGCAGATGACACGCAGCTCATCCTGTCATTGGAGGGAGACCAATTTACTGCCCTGGAAGATTTCCACACCTGCATGAAAGATGCATCAAACTGGCTGAGAGAAAATTCTCTTCAGTTTAACGCAGACAAGACAGAGATCCTGTGCTGCAGAGCAGGTAAAGTTCTTCGCCTACTATCAAATGATTTCTGGCCTATACCGACTGATATTCCTTTAAGACCTTCAGAGACGGTGCGTAATTTGGGAGTGGTGTTCGATGACAAACTGAGCCTGGAAACCCAAGTCAACAAAACTGCTGGATGCTGCTTTGCCCTCATCAGGGTGCTCCGAAAGATCCTACCGATGCTACCCTCACAGGCCAGAGCACTGGTAGTCAGAAGCGCTATCTTTAGTAGACTAGACTACTGTAACGCACTGCTGTTGGAGTCTCCAAAGTACTTAATTGAGAGACTGCAAAGGGTCCAGATAACGGCGGTCAAGACCAAGATACTCATCCTCCTCGCGAACGCTGGCAGAGCTACATTGGCTTCCAGTGTCAGAAAGGATTAAGTTTAAACCCCTCTGCCTGGTGTTCAAGGCTCTGCACGGTACTGGACCCAATCCCATGCAGTACAAATTCGCATGGTATGTCCCCACCCGGAGTTTACGCTCATCCTCGGCCAATCTGGTTAAGGTGCCCAAATTCAGAAAGGTAAAATCAGGTGGGAGAGCTTTCAGCATTGCGGCAGCAAGGCTTTGGAACAAACTCCTACTAATATCAGACAGTCAGAAGATCTGATGCAGTTTAGGAAAGGAGTCAAAACCTGGCTCTTTCCCAGGGATTGAACCATCCCATAATCAGCCTGCCTCGATCAATCTGCTCACGGCCATATATCCATCTACGGCTGATTTGAGCACATGTTTGACAGCGCCAGGATACCCTTTGGGCGACAGTGCGCTTTACAAGTGCTTAATACAATACAATACAATACAATATGGTATACATTTGCCTGTAATGCGCTTTTCTGAAACAGCACTTCCTCTTCACCTGGCATGACCCTCCCGCCCTCTCAACTTCCCACCTCCTTGCCCCCATGGCACCAAGGGATGATTCATAGGCGGGACTGTATAACTCCTCCCTGTTCATATTCTGCGCAGGTGTTAAGACTCATGTTTTGTTTCTTTCAGTATTACCAGTTACATACATCTATGCCATTAGGGGATCTGACTAAAATGTATAAGGTTGTGGATGGCAGTGAATAATGTGATTTGCTGATGTAACATAGCTGTCTGTACTGATGATGGTACTCTATGTTGGAAACTTAAAAAAGATGATTTGAAAAAAAAAACATCCCAGAACAAACACAGGAAAAACAGAGAGAGAAAAAAGCAGTAACCTAATGAAACATACACAGACAAACAGATGTTTGTGAGTAGGGTCCGTCAATAGTGGAGAACAGTTTAGAACAGAAAACTGCATATAGGAAATAGGGGAACAATGATGGGTTTTGACTGATTTACGACAAGCAATTGCAGTAAAGGCTATCTTGGAAAGGAGTTAAAAAAGGACGTTTCCATCCATTTCCTAGTTTGGACTCTTAGGAAGGAGGAGTAGGAAGGAAATGTTCCAACTAGCTTCACATTTGGCCTCAGAAAAACAAGAATCCATCATTTAGCAGATTTTGGCCTTGAAAGACAGATCATGAGCAAAGGATGCATCAATTGCAGCAATAGAATGCCTGCACAGCATAGCCTCAAAAGCCCACTTGGCATTCAAACTGTCATGAGTTTAGGCTGCAGCTGAATTCCTACATGCCACACTCTTATACACCAGGGTCGCGGCCTTTAACGGTGTCCTGCAATGTGGAGCTGAAGTCCCTCTGGCAAACCAACCAACTGCTGCTTAAAAGGAGTATGAGCATCACTAGATGCAGCAGTATAACAACTTTAGAATTTCCAAGCTTCCCAGGAAATGCCCGATTGAATTTTCAGGACAAAACAGGGGGACTGATAGGAAAAGCAGCCACCCAAGAACTCTCACAAGGGTAATCCTTCCCGAAAATTCAATAGCGGATGCCCACAAAAAGTGAGTTTTCTATAATTAATTATTAAACCGGCTCTGCACTAGGATGAGAGGCGAAACAATAATAACTCCGCCAAATGGAACAGTTACACAGGGTTTCATTTGTCATAGACATAAAATATTTGGTGGAGGTGAAGGAGATACGCCACTAGGTTCATCAGCTTAGAGATACAAAAGGGATCAAAATAGTGTGACCTTAGCTTGAAAGGTAAGTAATTAGTTGGCAGGAACCATGAGGAAACCCAATTGCCACAAGTGAAAAGGTCACTTCAACGTCAATCCAGTGGCGGCTCGCACAGGTAACGCTTTGGGGCGGCGGGGCGGGGGAGGGGGCCGGGTGGGGGGGGGGTAGTGGAGTACGACATACGACTCGGCGATGCGGCCAGCGCAAGTTAAGTGGTTTTATTTATTTATTTATTTACATTTCACTTTCCCGTCATATGTCGTACTCCGCTATCCCCCACCCGGCCCCTCCCCCGCCCCGCCGCCCCACAGCGTTACCTGTGCAAGCCGCCACTGCATCAATCTATGTTGATCAGCAGACCCCTTCATGGTCTCCTAACACATTGTAGGTTCACAGACACTAGGGGGCAGATGTACATCGAAAATCGTTTTTTGATTACCAAAGAGTGAAATCAAGGTAGAAATGTGTCTTTGACACATTTTGTAATTCCCAGTGGATCGCAAATAGACCCACCTCATTAATATTCATGAGGTAGGTCTTGATTTGCGACCCATTGGGAATCACAACAATCACAGCAGGGTTGGTGGCCTGCAGGGATCAGCAGACCACCATGTCTGTGGTTGCCTTTCAATAACGTTTTTTTTTTTAAAATGCAGCCTGTTTTCTTCAAAGGAAAACGGCATGCATTTCAAAACGAAAATTTAAAAGTTCTCTTTTCATTTTTAAAGAGTGGGCAGTGGTCCCTGGGAAAGGGGTCCCTTGGGAACCCCTTCCCATTGGCAACATTCACACATACCACTGCGATTCGGTATCAGGAAGGGACTCCCAAAACACGCCTCTTCCTAATACCGAATCGCGAACCCAACTTGCGATTCGGTAATATGTTACTGAATCGCAAATTGGGCCTTTGTGCATTGAAAAATGCCTTGTTTCGTTCACAAACAGCCTGATTCTGCGAATTGGGCCATGTGAACGAAAAAAAGCTTTGCACATCTGGCCCTCAGCCCCCTATTACAAGTGAGGCAGGGCTAAAATATTGCATGGTTTTTTAATGCATTAATTTTGCTGCTTCCAAGTATAAATGTTTCCATATGTGGAAATACCGCTTGCTAAATTGTATATTTTGAGTTAAGTGGTAACACTGTGGACATGTGGAATTAGCACATAAATTTACCATCTTCTCAGAGCAGGTGATGAACATAAACTGGATAGAAACAAATATGTAAAAGATCAAACCAAAGGTCAAAACTATTAATACTTATTTTAAAAGGCATTAAAAAAAATATGAAATAATAGTAATTAAAAATCTTTTTAAAATAATTCTTATGAATGAAGGGGTTGCCCATTCACGAGCAAACAGTGCTCAACAGGCCCATCCAGATTCAAACAATAAGGTGCCACAGAACATTGATTTCATTGCTGGAAATCATCCTATGTCAGATTAAAAGAAACCGAGAAATACTAATAGAACGAATACTCAACAACAAATAAAAGACACCTATGATGAAGCATGCCACTAGTGTGAGGTTGAGGGGTTATTTCCTTTTTTTTTAAAAAAGGTTTTACTAAAATAACTTTTTCACTAAGAAATATTCTCACTACCTCTTATAAATTATGACCGATTAGTCATCTAAGATGAACAATCCTTTAATAAGAATTTTTTTATCACATAAATGGTGCTGCCCATGCAACACACAGTATATACAGGAGGGTTACATAAGTCTTTTTGTTTTTCTTTAACTTGTAAAAGGGAGCTGGTACTGGGTAAGAAAGGGTAAGAAAGGTTAAGGCTCTTTGATAAACTCCTTTCACTCCCTCTAATGTTTATATATATTTCTCAATGTCAGACTTCACTGATGATATTATCAGGAGGACAAACAGGTTAACATAATCCTATGCATGCAGACACATTTGGCTTCACTGCCATATCCCTTAAACGTTGTGATTATTCATGGTCATAAAAGGCTCATGCTACTATCTTTCCATTCAAATTAGACCGATAGCTCATGGGTAATGTCATGGCATCACTATAACTCCGATAGAAACCTCAGGTGAGGCAATGCCAGCCTTATCACGTAAGCCAAATTCAGAGGAAAGGCATATGGAAGTAAAACCTTCAAGGTACCAGTTCCATCTCTAAGGGTTCCTAATTTGACAGAGACTGCCGCAAGTAGCACAAACCCTAGAAAAGTATCATAAAATTTGCTATCAACCCATCCCATCGCAATGATGCTGTGAGTTCGCTGAGGTCTTCCTTTAAGTTAAACTATAGTTAAAAGTCTTACAGAAGGAAGGATTTCACATGGAAAGAACTTAAAGAAGTAAATAACTATCAGAGCTATGTTATGCCTGTCAGAGCTATGTGATTCTCTTAGGCATATGATGCACTTTATAAATCATAAACCCTATAACATAGCAGAAAATACCAGAGCATAGTATAGCATTGAATAACATTACACCATGGTGTAGCATTACACTATATAGTAAAACACTGAAAAGTTGAGTGCACCATTAAAGCCAAAGAAGTGTCTCAATGCCAGTAATGGCTGATACATATGTTTTGCGCCACCATTTCATTGTTTATCTTTTTCTTTCTCCTTTATGATTTTGTAGGATTCTACTCACAATGGGTGGACTGTTCTAATAGCAGCATAACCCTTCTGCCTACGGCTATATCCTTTGCTAAAGGTTCTCTACTCGTTATAACCAAAGATGAGGGCCTTTAACAACCGCTGTTGCCTTCTGCTGCAGGCCATGGTCTTATAGTATGACTTGGCATTACATTACATTTAACATAATACATCATGGTATGAAATAGCACACAACACAACACAGCATTATATAATGTAACATAGTGTGGCACAGCTGGTTCACCATGCAGTGACAGAAAACATATTTGTAGACTTATGCTGTGAGCAAGCACACAAATTGTCCCTTGGAAAGTGGATGTATGCATTAAGAACATTGAATCAGCATCTGCTCAGAATCTCCTAAAATACTGCTTGTGCCTGTAATCCATTCCACATTCAGAAAAATATTACTCTCAACTTCATGAGGAACAGTTATTTACTGTAGCTTCAAATGAGGTTAGGTTTCATTTAAAATGTGCAAGGTGAACTAAAATCTATCCTCAAACCTGGGTGAGAATGTGTATAATGTAGTGCCCCCAGAGATAGTGGAGACATTAAAAGACATCATTGGGATGAATATTGTCTAAAATAACTGGGGAACAGAGTGACATTCAGAAGAAATGCTCACTTTATATTCAAGGAAAATCTACATTTATTTAAAAATTTTGCTGCATCAAGCTTTCCACCAACATTTAAAGATGAGCAAATACTATGGATACCTTCATCAGTGGTCGTGTTTTCATTACTCTTTTAAAATATGTTGCTGCTGTCCATTACATCATTCCCTGTGCACTTATTTCTCTTCCTACAAGATTTGATAAGGACTGTCAACAATCTAATAGCATCCATCAATTTTCCTTTACACATTACTTATATATAGCATGGACTTATGAAAGTGAGAGTGTATTTCATACTTTAATTGCTGTTAAATTAATCTAGGACACTAATGTTTATGGTCAGACTTACATTGTTTGTTTCCACGATGTGTTTTATTATTTTATTATTGGTACGAATTGTGTTGGAGCTTGCCTTTTCTGCAGAGTCGCCCCAATTTGTTTGCCTTCCTTTATTAAACCTGTTTTTGTTGGCTTTTAGGAGTCTTCACTTTTTCCCTTCTAACCAGTGATATAGTGCTTGTGCTCTTGCCCTAAAACATGGTAAAATTGGCCCACTCCTAATTGGCACATTAAAATGTACTTGGAAGTCACCAGGATAGAGTACTACCTGTAGCCATGGCCTGTGAATTAAATGCTACTACTGGGTTGCAGCACTCATTGTGCCACCCACTAAAGTAGCCTTTTAAAGCCTTTAAGTTTTACAGCTCCTGACAGTGGAAAACTCCCAATTTAGTTTTTCACTGTTGTATGGCCTATCTATCCCATAAACTAACACTGGGTTTCCTTCTTATATTTAATAAGAGCTCACTTCACTTTGGGTGCAAATAGAGATATGCTGTTTACACTTGAATGAATTGTTATTTAAAATTAACCCTGGGCGAAGTGCTACGCTACGCTCGCGTAGTTTGCGAAGCTTGCGCTACTTCGCACAACGCGAATTGCACGTAGCACAGTGCGAACACGCGTAGCGTAGCGTAGCGTAGTGCCAGCGGTCATTTTTGCTTGCTCGCGGTCCTCAACGTCAAGTTGGCGACCGCGAGCAAGCAAATATTCATCCTGGCGAGACTTTTTCTCGTTCGCGATCAGCAACATCAAGTTGCCGATCGCGAGCGTGGAAAATAAACCTCCCGGCGAGATTCTCAACGCGGGAGGTCAGGTTTCTCATTGCGAGTGGTCGCGTATGCTCGCGACCGCTCGCGATGAGAAACTACCAGTCCAGCGTTGAGAAAGCTGCCGCTCGAGTAAAAATCTACTCGAGCGGCAGTAAAACATAGCTCGCACTGTGCAAGTTGCCGTTTTCAATGATTGCACAGTGCGGACAAGCATCCGGCACTGTGCAATCATTGCGAACAGTGCGCTACGCAGTTCGCGTAGTGCTACGCGAAGCTTGCGTAGCGCGAACTGCACTTTGCGTAGCTTCGCGAAGCATTACTTCGCGAACTACGCCCACCCTTATTTAAAATCATCTTTAATGGTGAAGTCGGACTTTAAGTTACAAATTTGAAAATGCCACTTTTAGAAAGTTGGAAAATGTGTCTTTCTGCCAGTGCCCTAGGTTACATGACTGTGAATGTCTCTGCTGTTGTGGACTGTGTATTGCTTCCAGACAGTGTGACAAAGGAAGCCTAGGTGTGAGGGAAGAGGATTTTCCTGACAAGATGGCTGGGGAGAAGCTATCACCCGGCCCTCGTTACACTTCAAAGTAATCTGCTAGCATAACATAAAATGAAACATGACACTAGGTCTGCCCTGTGTTTTGTAACCCTAGAAAGTTTGAAGTCAAGTCCAGGGTAAGGGGAAGAACTGACCAGAACCAGTTTTGGGAGTAAGTCAGGGAATTCCCCCACAAAGGGGCTGGTGCCAGGTATAAAAGTGTGACCTTCAGAACCTCTCATCAGAACACTCATGGACCTATGGAAGCTTCAGAAGAAGGAATGCCTGCTGCCAGAAAGACTGCCCTGCTGATGGAAGGACTGCCCTGCTGTCTAAAGAAGGAAGATTGAACCCACTTGCCTTGATCCCAGGCTACCCAGAGTGACTCCAAGGGTCAGTTGGCTGAACTGAGCTACAGGGACACAATTAGCCTCCAGAGGCTTCCCTGCAACTGCCCAGCCAGCCAGCTTAAACCGGGCCTTACGAGACCTGCCTGAGCCCTGTTGCTGGCCTCTGCTGGAGTAAGTCATGAGCTCCAAGAGGTGCCCCCTAGGTCCTGTACCCTTGGGTGGCATAAGTGTGAACTCCTCCTCAATAAAAGGAAAAAGTCCTGAAGTTTGGGCTCCTCACAACCACAAAATGACCTCTTCTCATTAAGAATTGACCGCCCATGACAACTGCCAAGGTGAAGTCCCAGCGATACTTGCTCTTCGTGCCGACAGCGACCATCCACGATGATCAACCAACACGAAGCTCCAGCGATGACTTGGTCTTCGCACTACAGGAACGATGACTGCGATGGTTGACCTGCTCCTCGAGACAAAAGCCTCCTCCTTGCTGCCTCCTCCAACGTGAACAGAACTCTTTGTGCCACACTTGAGAAGGTAACTCTTCAGCGGGACTAACTTGGTCCCTGTATCTAATCCGCACTCCATCCCGGTTTTCCTGAATTTGTGACTTTCCCCTGGTCCACAGCGACAAGATAACTGCAAGTGGCACTTTGCGCTTCTTGACACTATCTTCACTAAAAACTTTCCAAATGAACATCTCCGGTTCTACTGGATACATATTTGTCATTCTGGTACCATTTTATTTATTATAATTTACCCTGTTTTTCTAAATTGCTTTGGACTCTTTCTTGTGTTGAGTTTTCACTTTATTACTGTAGATGTGCTGCATAAATACTTTACACATTGCCTCTAAGTTAAGCCAGAATGCATTTGTGGCAAGCTACCAGAGAGGTAAGCACATGGTGATTTAGTGACTTTTGTGACTGGTCCTCGGCCTGCTGCTGTATGCCCTCAAAAGTGGGGCACTATAGAACTCTGCCCGGGATGACTCACCTTCAGTTTGCCACCCAGCAAACTCAGGTAGGTTTCCCAGGGCAGCAATGTCTTCTCCTGTAGCTTCCAGAGCGTCACCTTCAGGATCAGCTTCCTCTCGGACCAACAATGGGAATTTCGTGGGTGGGTTTCCTTTCCTCCCTCCCTTTCTCTACTTGGCAAGTACCTAGGCTGCCTTTTCAGACTCCAGGTCCTTCTGACTCTTCTGAAAGGCTGCCATGGACCATGTGTTCAGGTGCACCCACTCAGGCAATCCCAACATCCTCAAGAGGGACCAGAGCTCCAGCTCTTTCCATATGGTGTGATCTAGGTCATTTCCTAACAGAGAGTCAACAATCATTACTGGACTCACATCTACCTTAAAGGGACCTTAGACCCACCCCTCCTTTCAAGGGAACTAGAGCCACTGGATCGTGACTCACCTAGTTGTCTAGTGTTACAGCCTGGTGGACTACATCAGGAACTACCTGCTCTAAGGACACCAGATGACACATAACAGTAGTCATGCCGGCTCATATGTCTCTGAGAGCCTTCAAACTCTACCCATTGATGGTGAGCCAGTATCTCTACTTTTTGATATTGTCAGGCATGTGAGATTTAGGCCCATCAACAATAGGAGCAAAAGGGGGATAAGGAAATCAGACCGCCCCCCACTCCATCAATTATAAACACAACTAGGTCAGACCTAGTTGTGTTTACATGTGAAATTTAGGCACCATCTCCTTGTCACGCAGGGGCACTAGTATGACCTCTGAACTCCCTCAAACATCAAACTGCAGGAGCCTCCTCCAGCATTACACCAGCTATTCCCAGTGGGAGGCCAACCAGTTGTTGACTGCTTCCTGCATGGACAGATGGCATCCCCCTTGCTATGCCCATACTGATAACATTCATGGCACTTGGGCCAGAAGTAGCCCAGGGACTTATTTCCATGAAAATCACCCTTCTTCTACTCAGGATTGAACTAGGACTTCTTCCCCTGAAAACTCCTTTGTTGACCTTTAGAGAACTCCTTTTACTTTTCAGTATTTCTTCCTTCCTTTAGTTGGTGGGAACCCTTTTCATCTATGTTGGGGTCCTCCCAAGATATCATCCTTGACAGTTTGCTATTAACCCAGAGGTCTGCCTCATTCTTATGTTCACTGGATAGAGTGCTCTTTAAATCAGTCACATTTTGGTGAAACTCTGAAAAGCAATTAGTGAACATATGCTCTCTCATGAATAGATTGCACAGCCCATCACAGTAACTCACTTTGCTGCCCTTCACACAACCACCTTGCCCTTACTGGAATAATTCACAAAATCAACACAGGACTGGTTAGACAGTTTCTGGCTGTCCCTAAACCTCAAGCAGTATTTCTCTGGGATAAGACCAAACTTGACAACAGGGGCTTTTTTCATGGGAGCATACCTTATCCTGTCATCTTTATTTAGGGTCCGTAGGGTATCTCTCCCAGTGACTGGCATATGCGTCCAGAGACTAGCCCCCCCAATCTTCCTCTGGGACCTTATACATGCACAAAGCTACCTCATAGGCTTTAAACTACTTGTCAATGCTATCCTCACCACAAAGTTAGGCATCAGGTCTTTGGGGATGTGGACCCTTTGTCCTCCTCTAGGCCCTTCAGTATTACTGCTGTCATGTTCATTGGACTCTACAACCCTCTTGGTGTTCAGGTCCAGTTCTTTCTGGCTCATCTCATGTGGTAGCAGGATCTTCTTTCTCTCTAGAGCCAGCTTCTTTTTCTCTAAGGATCTCTCAGCCTGTGCTTTTTTCCTTTTTCTCCTCCATGGCCTAGGCTGCAGCAGCTTCAGCATTCCTTTCTTCCCTGGCCAGCTTTTCACCTCCATCACCAGGGAGGCCAGTTTCAGCCTCAGCTTTCTCTCTGCCTGCCTGTCCTCCAATTCTGCAGGGGTCCAGCTGTGGGAGGACACACTGTTCTGTGCCATGGACAAGGAAGGGGATCTAATTTCTGTGGCTCTCCTCTGGCTCTGGGCCATTGCCAAGTCATTCTCTACCTCCCCCTTTATCTCCTCCTTTTCTGCACCATCATCCTCCTGCCATTGTGATGTAGACTGCAACATAATGACCTCTTCCCAGGCTCTGAGGGCTATCTGGTACTGCAGTTTCTTGGAGCCTTTTGCTAGCTTCAGCCCCCTTTCCTTACACAACTCTTTCAGCTCTACCACAATGAAACCTCCATTGTTGCTGAGTCCGCCCCCATTCTTGTAAAAATCACAGGTGCAAAATATGAGAATAGGAGTGAAATTTGAGACAAAAGTAAAAACAATGCCTAATCAAAAATAAATGGGAATTTAAAAATCTAAAATCTATTTCGATGGCAGATTATAACAAAGGATTTTTGGTTTTACACCAATCACTGAGTGGCCCAGTAAAAGCACAAGTACTGAATTTGACCACTGACCACCAATGTAAGAAATTTGGAGTATTATTTGAGGAGGGGGAGAACCTACCTCAAATAATGATTACAGTCCTTGTCAGGGTGAACCACTAAAGTCACAAAATAAGTCTGTGCTTAACCCTCTGGCAGTTTGGCACAAAGTAGTGAGGCTTAACTTAGATGCAATGTGTAAGGTATTTATGGAGCACTCAAACAGTAATAAAGTGAGAATATGACACAGGAAAATCCCAAACCATTTTAGAAAGATAGAGTAAATCCTAATAAATAAAATGACACCTAAACAACAAAAATCCAATAAGTACAACTGGAGATATGATTTTTTAAAGATGGAATTAAAATAGCATCAAAAAGCCCAAAGTGCCAACCGCGGTTTTCTGGTCACGCTAGATCAGGTCAAAATCAAGAGTTAAGACCAACCACAATGGAGCAAGGATCGGATAGAGGGACCAGATTTGTCCCGGCTGAAAGTTTACATTCAGACCTTGAAATGTTTATGGGGGAAAAGTGGTCGTTGGCTTGTCGTTGGTGGGGTAAGCTGCCAGCTGGATTCGAAGCAGGGCTCAACAATGGTGGGTTGCTGAAGGGCAGGGTCCTGGTGTGGTCGTCGATGAAGGTGAGAAAGCTCTGAGTGGTCGAAGTTCAAAGTCTGTGCCTAGGAAGGCCTCAACATCTATCGGCTCAGCATTGGTCTCAGGGAAGCCCTTTACGTTTGTACTTAAAAACACTTCTGGAGGTCAGATGTCCTTCAGCGAGGCCAACGAGCACATTGAGGCCGACTGGCAATTAGATGTCAATGGTTATAGCTTTGAAGGCGACCCCGGTCTCCTTCGGGTTCTCTAGGTAGAAAGCTGGCAAAACGTCCCATGTTTTGCAATTTGGGGACACAAGGAGTACACTCTAATACCAGCCAAGCCTCCAGGACCTGGGGAGGCACCACTTGTGGGGTAGGACTCACTCACCCAGAGGCCAGCAGCAAGGTCTAGACCCTAGAGCATGTTCAGTTGGTACTAGTCAGCTGGACGGTTGCAGGGGAAGAGACTCTGGAAGCTTGCTGTGTCCCTGTAGCTCAAACAGGAGGCCAGCCAACTGGGTCCTGGGTTCAAGGCAAGCAGGACAGCCTTCCTTAAGGTTTCAGACAGCAGGGTAGTCCTTCTTCTGACCTTCATAGGCCCAGGAGTGTTCTGAGGAGAGATTAGAGGGGGGACACTTTTCTGGCCAGTGCCAGCCTGTGGGTGAAGGGCAAGCCTTTTTCACATTACTAAACCAGTTCTGGTAATTTCCTCTACTCCCACTTGAAAGAAACAAAGTGAAACAAAAACAGAAGACGGATTATCAGAACAACAATGGGTATACTGTTGAAGCTTTAATCAGAAAACATGCTGAGCTACTGTTAATCTGTACTTTATTGTGCCTTTCCTATTATCTTGATAGTGAACAGCTGCAAAAATACCTCAAAATTCATGTTAACGTAAATATAGAGAAGTTTTAATACAAATAAACGCATACTAACAAAATGTTTTAAAATATACTGTTCTTTCTTGTTTTCCATTCTTACCATCTGAATAGGGCAAATTAACTTTGTAATGATCATACACCAAAACATCGCCTAAATGAGTCAGCGTCACCTGTTTCCTGGGATCTTGGTTCAGAATTAGACTGACCGACTGTATGCATGATCCATCTTGGTTCTAGGGAAGTAATTTAAATGTTATTATTTATTACCATGATTTCGTAATCTCATCACAATATTAATTTAAATATACATGAATACTGAAAGCAGTTCACCAATACAGTAACAGTAACTCATTGTCACACAGCAGAATTGCAATATCATATTTAACCAATTCTAACGTCGATTTCTTAATGATATAGAACGTTTTTCGGTTTTATAAGATATCCATGCATTTTTTTGTTACTAGCTTTGAAAACTACATATATCTCGGACACAGGCGATTATAAACATAACAAAACTACCACTCTTAAAGGCTTGTTTTCTTTTTCGGAAAACCGGAACCGTTCATCTGGCTTACACTGCACTCCGGGTGCCTCTTTAACATATAGTTTAATAAATGTTAATATGCAACAATTTAAAGCAAGAAGTGTGACTTTTTACAAAAATGTATTCACCTTAGTGCTGAAATATTGTGTTTAAGAATTTGGCAAGGTATATGCCAATGCTTTTATAAGTCGGACATGGCAGGTGATGTACACAAAATACACCCAACACTGAAGAGCTAATACGTCAGTATTAGTAGATAAAATTTGAATGGGGAATAAAAGGGTTTAAGGCTAGATCCACAGAGGACCATAATCTTTGTGAGATAGTTCGGTGGGCAATTGTGCCTCCTGCAGAGCTCTGATTAGTGTAGGAGGTTTGAGCTTCGGAATTCAAGTGACCCATTATTTCATTGCTCCCCATTTCACTGTGGAAATTAAAAAACAGCCTAAGGAGTTTTATAAGCAGCACATGTTATCGCCAACCCAAACTCTAGTTTATTACAGTTTAGGACTTTAACACTTCTAGATTGCAGGAGTTAGTCCTTAACATCTTTGTGGATGAAAGCACGTATTTTAGGCATCTTGGTATTGCCTAGAGTCATAGAGCTGAAACCTGTCTGAAGCGACTAATGCAGAGATGGTAATTATTTTAATTTCATGAGTTCATAATGTACATGTCAGAGAATACATCTTAAGTGTTTATCTACAGGAATCAAAAATCATGTTTATTATATTATGTTTGAACATCTATGTGTGTAAACAATGACTTAGAGGGTGGCATATGTTGATAGGTATTTATTTGGAGTCAATAATCAGAAAAAGGACGTAACAAAAGAAAAAGGGGGGGGACTTTCTAGACCTACATACACATCTTTTAAGTCACATATAAATCAGTCTTGAACATCCTACATTCCCTCCTTCATTCATTCACATATAAATATTGGCTGTACCACGGTCGATATTTGCGAGTGTCTAAAACCAAAGCTTAGCTGCAGCCGCATGAGCAATACATTTTTGGTTCCTCTGCTTTTTAAGGGGGAAGTGGTCACCAGTTTTGTAAATCTCCATCTTTGTGTGCCAGGGCGACTGGTTTCAATTGGGTGGTATGTGATCCTATTCTATATTTGGCATTTTAAGATCTTCAGCTGTGTTGTAATACTCCAAGTCCAACAGTCGTAGCAATAATGGCTGACTCTATGCAATCATTCTCAAATTTGTGGGAGACTGATCCCGTAGCCAGTATCTCCCTTTACACAAATGTTAGCTCAGAATACATATTGCTCCTATACGGACACAGAGATTGCATGTAACACATCATTATCGTGCTCATAAAACATTTATTTAAAGGAATGAATCCACCAATGCAACAAGCACACGCAAGAATCCTAAACAAGAAATGGAAGTCCAATGTATAATTCCCTCTTTCTAGTCTGTATAAATACCTCCTTTACAATTAATTTAGGCCTTGTATTTATTTAAACTGTTCTTCCATATGCTTCTCTACACCTTTAATGAATGCATTTTTCTCAGTGAATTTCCGGTGATTTGCTTGGCCAAGACATGACTAATCAATAGCTTACAGTTGTCAAAAGTGCAGAGGTGAAGTTATAGAAAGGGCCTTAGGAATTGGAAATGCACATTAGATGCTGGTGGCCCTGTCAGATGTGTCTCTGCCAGCTGTGAGCTGCAATCAGAAAGATGGGTGTACCACCACCAAGAACTTCCAGGTTGTCTCGCAAGCTATGGGAAAGGGCGGGTTGTGGCTTATGTAGAGGCATTCAGCAGATTATTAAAACAGGAATTCTTCCTGAAGCTACCAGATCCCTCTAAGTGAGACCTTTTCGGCTGGATTCAATCATCTCTATTTGGAGTTCTTTTTCTCTAAATGTGTTGCTCACATATCTCTGATAAATTCTTTTTTTCATACCACTTGTTGATGCCTGCACCAAAAACTATACAGGTAGAGGGGGAAACTAGTAGAGATCATAGATTAATAATGATTGCCCTTCAAACTCCGTCAATTTTTACCTGGTCTTTATGTTTAAACATGTTTCGTCATAATGATTATACGGGTCTTGTCTAGACATACAATTATCATTATTTGTTAGCATACTGTGTTTATTCACAAAGTAAGAGAAACTGTACCTGGCCACATGGGACATTTTGCAGAGTGATTGTAAATTTGCCAGAAGTAAGACTTTTAGCAAGAATATATTGGCACGGAGCTTGGAAAGTGTACTTGCGGCCATCAAATGTCATAAAGTGAATGTCTCCAGTCACTGAACATTCCACTAGAAACAAGAATAATTTAGTCAATTTGAGAAACAAAAACAAAATTCACATTCCTGCATTTTTTTCGGACAACCTGTATACGAATTTATATTCCTGAGACCAAACAAGCATTATACATGTTCCACATCTGATGTAAAATGAACACGCAATGTAAGAGAAATTGTCTATTCTACTTAGTAAAAATTGCTAAATGGTCCTGGTTAATACATAGTGTTTCCATTTCTCATAAACAATTTCATATTCATTTTCATTTTATGAATGCGATTTTCTCCTGCCTTTTCACATATAAAACACCAGCCCTGCTGCCTCTCATCAAGAGCTGCCATATATGAACCTAGACTTAAGGCAGCAATAAGGGATGCACAAACAAACCCTCAGATCACTTCCTGTATAGTTTCAAATCCTAGATCAAAAATCTCTGAATTACATAAAATTATAGGGCAGTGTTACTGTAAATATATAGCACAGGAGGACAAACCCTTTATGACTGGTGCTTTATATGTCCTTTGTGGTAAGCAAAGTAGTGCTTTGTGCAAACACCATTTACTACAGTATTAAAATCAGATTTCTGAACATAGGAATGTTTGTACATATTTGTCATATTTGTTGTGTTGCATTTTGTTGTAGTAGTGGTGTGTGTGATGAGTCAGCGTGCTAGATGTTGGGCGCTAATGCACGTTCCGGAAATGCACGGGCCCCGCTCTCACGCCGGATGGCGGAGTGCAGATATATAAATAAAAGTAGGCGGGACTGGGAGGCAGTCCGTTAGCAATTACAGGGCGAGTGTGTGTCTTCATTGCCTGCGCGCACACCAGCAGCACGCTAGCGCTTAGGTAGATCCCGGCAGAGGATCTTAACACTGGCGACGAAGGACTGGACGAACCACGCTCCAGGCCTGATTGAGCGGGAGAGCTGCGCCTGCAGCCCCACTGAGTGCAATTAAGGGTGGTTATTGATCCGCCCGAGAAGCGCGTGTCACGTCGGACACCGCGAGGCAGGCAGGCCTCTCACCTTGGCACGAAGGCTCCACCCAGCAGCCACTCGCCAGGACAAATACGCCCCCACACGCACCGGTGAGTCGCATAGGACACGTGGTGCGCACTCCTGGCCGCTTCACCACGCGGCGAGCCCAGTCACGCGCAATGAACCGCGGTAGGCCGCGCAGGCCACATCAAGCCCCACCGCATCAAGGGCACTCGCCCAGGCACTCCAGGACGCCTGTAACGGCGTAGCACCCTCGCTGGGGCTCACAAGGACCACTACTCACCGGCAGCCATGGGAGATCAAGGGGATGCAGCACAGCCCCCAGCGAGGGCCACACTGCAACACCCTCCAGCAGGCGTCTTACCGCCATTCAGTGAATCGGCTGACCCCACCACGGCGTCACCACGGTGGCAGACCTGGCTAGGCCGCCTCGAGAACTACTTTATCGCCACCAGGGAAATGGATGGCGCCGTCAAACGGTCCTTGTTGCTCCACTATGCTGGTGAGGAGATCTACCTGCTCTTCAAGCACCTCCCCAATACGGGCCTCCCCGGCGACTACGCGGCAGCGGTGGCAGCGCTCAATGCGCACTTTGACCCCCAGCTCAATCCGGACTTCGAGCACTTCAAATTGCGGCAAGCAAGACAGAGAGAAGGAGAGTCAGTGGACGCCTTCCATGCGAGGCTGAGGGAGCTCGCCAGCACTCACCTCGCGGGCGACAGGGCGGCGGAAGAAATCAGGGCCCAACTGATCCTTGGAATCCGCAGCAAGGTCCTGCGAGGCCTCATACTGCGACAGCCGAACATACCAATGGCTGACATACTAGTGATGGCACGGTCTCATGACTTCTCGGCTGCGCGCGCAGAGGAGATGGATCTCGCGCTAGTGCGCAATCCAGAGAAGGGCGCCGCCGTCAAGACCGAGAGGGCCGACGCCGTCGGGAGGCGAGAGAGGAGCAGCAAACCACGAGCTCGCCCACCCCCGACCACGAAAGGCCAGTGTGGGTACTGCGGGTACGAGGAGCACCCCCCCAGTCGTGCCCAGCCCAGGGGAAGACGTGCACCAACTGTGGCATTGCAAATCACTTTGCGTCAGTATGCCGAAGAAAGGCGCAACGGAAGGAAGGGAAGCGGCCAGTGCCAGAGGGAAGGCTAGTCCGCCAACTGTCGAGCATCTCGCTATCGTCCTCGCTTAAGGGGAAGAAGAGTGAACAGGACGTATACCGGGCAGATGATACCTCGTCTGATGATGAAGGGGAGACCTACCTGGTCTCGTTCACGCAAGCCCTGAAGAGACGGAGGCGACCTCAGCCCAGGTGCACGGTGCTAATAGCGGGGTCGGAAGTCAGTGCAGTTATTGACACAGGCACATCAGTCACCGTCATGGGGATCCAGCAGTATAACAAACTAAGGCCCAAACCGGAACTCCGGCCATCGAAGACGAAGATCTTCGCGTATGGGAGTGACTCACCCCTACCGATCCGAGGCAAGATGTCAGTACCCGTCCGATCCGGGGACGCCGAAATCACGATTGACATCCACGTCATCAACCAAGAGGCCGACACACTATTGAGCAGCCATTCAGCAGAGGACTTAGGGCTGGTGACGTTCGCAAGGAGCGTGCAGGCTGACCAGACGAAAGACCTGCTCGACCAATTTGAAGACCTTTTCAAAGGGCTAGGACGGATACGGAAAGCTCCAATCAAGCTGCACATAGACCAGACCGTCAAACCAACGGCATTGAGGCACAGGAGGATCCCTTTCCACCTCAGACCCATAGTGGAAGAAGAGCTGCAAAAACTAGAGGACCTGGGGGTCATAGAGAAAGTCTCGGGGCCCATGCTATGGGTGTCTCCCATGGTAATCGCCGAAAAACCCCGCCAACCAGGAAAAATAAGACTCTGCATAGACATACGCCTCCCCAACAAGGCCATTTGGCGTGAACGCCACATAACACCGACGATGGACGACATCGTGGCGGACTTAAATGGGTCCAGGTGGTTTTCAAAATTGGACCTGATCGCCGGTTATCATCAACTGGTGCTTGCCAAAGAAAGCAGGTATATCACCACATTCAGTACCCATCTAGGCCTCAGAAGATACAAGCGCCTAAATTTTGGCATATCGTCAGCCGCCAAAATTTTCCAAAATACAGTCAAAGAGATCCTGGTCGGACTGCCCGGCGTGTTAAATGTGAGTGACGACGTCCTCATCCACTCACAGACCGCCGAAGAACACTACCAGCATCTGAGGGCCACGCTAAAAAGACTCCAAGACCATGGGGTCACTCTGCACAGAGAAAAATGCCTGCTATTCCAGCAAAGGATAGAATTCTTCGGATACACGTTCACACAGGAAGGAATCCAGGTCGACCCTCGGAAGTCCCTGGCCATCAAGAATGCGCCGGCGCCACTGACAGTAGCGGAAGTGTGCAGTTTCCTTGGGATGGCTACATATTGTGGCCGTTTCATTCCGGACCTCGCCACCATCGCCGAGCCCCTCCGAAATCTCACTCGCACTGACGCCATGTGGCAGTGGGGATCCGCTGAAGAAGTGGCATTCCAAGCAGTCAAGAACGCTCTCCTTGACCACACAAATCTGGTGTACTTCAACCTGGCCAAGCGAACAGAGATATTGGTGGATGCCAGCCCCGTCGGCCTGGGAGCCGTCCTCACCCAGGAACAAGAACCAGGTCAGTGGGCTGCCCTAGCCTATACGAGCAAGGCGTTTTCCCCAACTGAGAAACGCTATGCCCAGATCAAGAGGGAGGCCCTAGCAATCCACTGGGCATGCCGGCACTTCCATCTGTACATCTGCGGCCACCCGTTTAAGGTCATCACGGATCACCAACCCCTGGTACCTCTGTTCAGAGGCTCGGCGCCTTACCCGCCGCCACGGATCGAAAGGTGGGCCATTGGACTCCAACAATACGAGATGGAGGTAGCATATCGACCTGGGGCCAAAAACCCTGCCGATTTCCTCTCCAGACCCGCACGAAGACAGAAGCGAAGAGCCTGACTCGGAATCCACAGAGGCACACCTGGACATGATCTCAGTGCTCACGTGCCCTCGAGCGCTGACACTTGAAGAGATAGCAGTCGCCGCTGAAGCGGACTCAGTCATCGCCAAGGTCCGGGCAGCCGTCCAAGGGGGGCACTGGCGTCAGTTCCTACAGTCTGCCAATTCGTGGTCCGGCCCGGAGAAAGAGAGCCTCATGCACATGTGGAGAGTCAGGGACGAGCTGAGCGTCACCCATACCGGAATCCTACTGAGAGGGCCGCGACTGGTCATCCCTGCGTCCCTCCAGCTGTGAGCGACACAGCTAGCCCACGGGGGGCACCAGGGAGTGGAGAAGATGAAGGCACGCATGCGGGAGAAAGTCTGGTTTCCAGGAATGGACGCCCGTGTCGTTGAGACGGTCAGGAGATGCCCCTCCTGCCAAGTGACAAGCGCAACCGAAAGACCAGCGCCCATCCACACTGAGGTGCAGGGGAGAGGCCCCTGGGAAAAGATTAGCATTGTCTTCGGGAGCTTCCCAGATGGCAGAGCCACCTTAGCCATCATCGACAGCTACTTCAAGTACCCTCTGGTGGAAGTCGTCAACTCAACAGCATTCTCACACGTGGGCCCAGTGCTGGACAAGATCTTCGCCATGTTCAGATGCCCCGAGGAAATCAGAAGTGACAACGGGCCCCCGTTCCAAGGGCATGAGTTCCGCGAGTTCCTACACCATCACGGCATCCGGCACAGGCGTATCACCCCGCAATGGCCCCAAGCGAACGGCGAAATTGAAAGGTTTATGAGGACCATAAATAAGGCTCTCCGCATCGCTGTAGCCGAACACGCTGACCCTGAGCAGCACCTCCAGAAATTCCTTCGGGAATACCGGAGCACCCCTCAAAATTCCACACGTCAGGCACCATGGGCATCAATGTTCAATGGATCCCGCCGCGACGGCCTCCCTACCGCCCCAGGGTGGACACCCCCTCCGTTTGACGAGGAAGGTGCCTTTAGGAGGAGGGAGAAGCACAACCTAACAGCCAGTCAGACAAGGAGGGCCGTGTCCCGCCAGCTCCAGGAAGGAGACACCCTAATTCTGAGAGACCAGAGGCCAGGCGGGAAGTTTCGGACTCGCTATGAACAAGGGTACTGGACTGTAACTGATGTAAAAGGGACCATGGTGACGGCTGAGAAAGAAGGAGAGACCGTAACCCGCAACATCTCGTGGTTCAAGAAGGTGGACAGTCCTGCCACCATAGCCGAACCTGCTGATGATCCAGGGGAGTGAGAAGCCAGCCAAACGGAGACCGGAGGGGCTGAGGGCAGCGACCCGGGGCAAGTCTCACCGCCCAGGGCTCCGGAAGCGACCCAAGATACCCAGGAGGCGCCGCCCATGCCCAGTGAACCAGTGGCGACACCCAGACCCAGCCGTGGCAGTCAAAGGTATGCTCTGAGAGACAATCCACAGCCGAGCACCCGGCTCAGAGACTTCGCATGCCAAGTAAGTGAACTAAGAGACACTTGGGAAGCAGTCAAGGACTGAGTTGGGATGGGATGTGATGAGTCAGCGTGCTAGATGTTGGGCGCAAATGCACGCGCCGGAAATGCACGGGCCCCGCGCTCACGCCGGATGGCGGAGCGCGGAGATATAAATAAAATAGGCGGGACTGGGAGGCAGTCTGCTAGCAATTACATGGCGAGTGTGTGTCTTCATTGCCTGCGCGCACACCAGCAGCACGCTAGCGCTTAGGTAGATCCCGGCAGAGGATCTTAACAGTGTGCTATATTGTTGTTTATTCCATTGTGTGTTTGTGCTGCATTATGGCATTGTGAAGTTGTTAAGTTGTGCTATAATTGTGTTGTGCCCTATTTTGACGGTTTGTGTTTTGTTGCACAGTTCCCTTTATGTTTTAGCTGTGGTGATATACTGCTTTTTTTCGTTACTGTGTTTTTTTCTGTTGCTACTTTAGAGACATCAACAAATTGTGCTCCTTTTACAGTAGCACATCCCCTTACTTCTCCAGTAACAAACAACAATTTATCACATTTTAAGGTGGTAACATACCATTCCTCAAGCTCTACCTAGATTATGGGTAAATGTCTGCCTTATGGGGATTCATAGAGAATTCCTGAAATGTTCATGGAAAGATAGACAGTTACAAATTTCCACAAGTACAAGTAGTTCTAGAATATTTTTGAGAATTCCATTTTATTCACATTGTAGGAAATTGGGTTGGTGTTTGAGGAGGGAGAAACCCTACTCAAGGCCGAACCACAATCCTTGCCAGGGTGAAGTCACAAGCCAACCCTAAATTAACCTGTGCTCAATCCTCGGGTAGCTTGGCAGAGAGCAATTAGGCTTTACCTACAGTACAGGCAATGTGTAAATTGTGCAAAACTTCAGACAGTAACAAAGTAAAAACAGAACACAAAAAAGATCCCACACAATAATAGAACAACAGAGCAAAGTGTAATAAATAAAACAAGATCAAAATGACAAAAATCCAATCTGCAGAATAAGAGATATGAAGGTTAACAAATGTTAGTGAAAATAGTGCCAAAAAAAACAAAGCACCAGCTGTAGTTATCTGGTTGATATTTGATATTTGATATTTATAAATTTATATAGCGCCTCAATCACCCCGTCAGGGGTATCTCTGCGCTGAGGCCGCTGATTACAGTCAGAAAGGTGAATCTTAGAAGAGATGGGTTTTTAGTAGTTTCCTAAACAGGGGAAAGCTCTGGCAATCACGTAGATCGCGGGGGAGTTCGTTCCAGACGGTCGGGGCGGGACAAAGTCACATGTTCAGGCCCATTGCAATGGAGCGCAAGCTGGCTACAGGGACCCACTTTGGCCTGCTGAATGAGACTACCTTAAATCCCGGTTGTGGAGCATTGCATGTTTCTGCATTGAGGATGCGTCATGCAGCTGAGGTGATGCGAGGTCCGGGTCAGAGATGCGCCACAGAGAGTCAGTTCCGAGGAGCTGCAAGGCTGTAGTGCAAGGTCCTGCATCATCATTGAGGAGGTTGTGATAAGGGGGCTTGCAAAGCATAGTCCTGAGGCGAGGATGCATATCAGACCAGCTGGTTCCAAAGAAGTTGCTGGGCTTGTGATACGCAGTCCTGGCCCTGGGAAAGTCCACGCATCAGAGGCGATGCATCGGCTCTGCTTGGGTTTGTGCTGCACAGCAGAGGAGATCCATCGGTTCTGCTGGATGTACAGGTGGGCTGGCAGAGCACCTTCAGGCCCACTTCCAAGGATCCAGGACTGAGGTGGCATCACTTGGTGTGGTATGAGTCGCAGTTGCAGAGTCCAGGTGCTGGTAAAAATAGACTAGCCCTTGGTGGTCCTGGGTACAGATTGCAGGACCAGTCCTTCTCACCCAGGCAGTAGGGCAGTAGAGCAGCAGGTCAGCACAGCAGACAACAGACCTTCAGGGCAGCAGTGCAGCAGTGTGGCAGTCCTTTCAGCAGCACATAAGTCTTTCTTCCTGACAGAGTCTTCCACAGGTCCAGAAGTTTACTGAAGAGTTGGTGTCTGAGGTCCAATATTTATACCTGGTGCCTTCTTTGAAATGAAATAAACATCTAGAGGATTCCCTCTGAAATGCTCCGGTTTCCTGCCCCCCCCCCCGCCCTGGCTGTAGACCAGGGATTATGCCATCCTTTGCTTGAAGGCAGGACATAGTCTATTTCAGTGTAAGTAGGGGTGTGCCCAGCCCCCCATCCTGCCAGTGATGGCCCATCCAGGAACACCTAAGCTCTCTATTGTGCATGGCTGTCCAGGAGGAATACACAAAGACCAACTGCCACCTACACCTAGTCATGTGACCCAGAGACAGGCTACAAGCACTAAATGGCTAAGGCAGGAAAATGGCAGCTTTCTAAAAGTGGCATTACCAAAATTGTAATTTAAAATCTAACTTTATCATCAACAAAGATTTTCTTTAGAATTACAAAGACACCAACACTGTTTACCTGCTCCTATTTGGGAGATATCCTTATTAAATGTAATAAGGTAACTCCAATATTATCCTATGGGACAACAGGCCTTTCAATGCTGAAAAACACATTTAAGATACACTGCGCACTGCCCTCTGAGCTGTGTAGGGCCTACCCCAGGGATGACATATGTATTAAAAAGGAAGGTTTGGGCCTGGCAAAAGGTCTATTTTGCCTGGTCGAAATGGTAGATTAAAACTGCAAACCGTGATATCCGTGGGTCTACAGAGCTCCAAAGAGCCCTATAGTATCTGCAACACAAGTAAATATTATCTCAACTTACACAGGGAAGTCCTGATATTAAGGACAGAATCCCATCACTCACTGAGGTGACATGCTTCATCATCTGGGATCTCCTCCCAGCTGTAACCCCTAGTACAGCCGAGGGCTACAACCCCCTCACTGTGAGGGAGGAGCTCAGGGATGTTTTAGAAACTTATGTATGTTAGGATCTACTAAAATCCACAAGATGTAGAGCTGAAGATGTTAACTGAGTGATGGGCGCAGTGCAGAAAAGGGGGTTGTAGCCCTCGGCTGTACTAGGGGTTACAGCCGGGAGGAGATCCCAGATGATGAAGCATGTTACCTCGGTGAGTGATGGGATTTCGTCCTTAATATCAGGACTTCCCTGTGTTAGTCGAGATAATATTTACTTGTGTTGCAGACGCTATAGGGCTCTTTGGAGCTCTTTAGCCCCACAGATATCACGGTTTGTTTATGAGTTGTATGGGGACAATATCCGTGTAAGGTCTATAAACTTTCCCTTGGACCCTCCCTCCCCGTTTTGTATTTTTTTTTTTTTTTTTTAGTTTAAAACTGCACACACAGGCTGCAATAGAAGACCTGCGACATGTTTGAAGAGCTACTTTAGTAGATGGCACAATAAGTGCTGCAGGCCCACTAGTAGCATTTAATTTACATGCCCTGGGTGCATGCAGAACCACTATACAAAGGACTTATAAGTAAATTCAATGTGCAAATTAGGGATACACCAATGTTACCATGTTTTAAAGGGAGAGTACAAGCACTTTAGCACTAGTTAGAAGTTGGTAAGTGCACAGAGTCCTGAGGCCAAAAAAAACGGATTCAGCAAGAAAAAAAGAAAATGGAGGGTAAAGGCAGGAAGTTTGGGGGTGAACCTGCAGAAAGGGCCAAGTCCAAAACACATCATTTGTAAATGTGCAGGTGTGCATGTGTAATTGTGACCTGCAAGTAAACTTGCTATTTTTTGCATCTCCAGAAGTAAATTTCTGACCATTCCTATAACGGATTGTGACTGCCTACATTTTGTGAAATATAAAAAAACATAAGGTGAGTGGTTATTCACCTACTTAAGAAGGCATTCCTGCCATGCAATGTTCCTAACACCACCCTTGAGTGGATTCGAACAAAAGCAATATTATTATGGACGAGTAAATGCACTCAGAAGCAGAAATTCACATTTTGTAACGTGTTTACCTTTGCAAATGGAGGTATTTTTGGTCTGAACTTATTACCACAAA
The DNA here is from genome assembly GCA_963921515.1 of Calotriton arnoldi. Lineage (NCBI taxonomy): Eukaryota > Metazoa > Chordata > Amphibia > Caudata > Salamandridae > Calotriton > Calotriton arnoldi. The sequence continues at coordinate 2,767,850 of CAWUFW010000096.1, read as the reverse complement.
TAATTTTAAGGATTGGGCCCCTCAGTAAGTCACAATAGTGTAAAAAAGATCTATTATGCAGACATTAGTAGACACTATTCTCTGGTGAAGTCTATGGCATGCACCACTATTTGAATCCTATAGAGGAAGAAGGTAATTGTGATAATAAACATAATGGGCCTGATTCACAGAACTAACTTACGTCAAAATCCTAAGCTTACAAAAATTTTGGTATTCACAGAATGAACTTACACATTTGGGTATTCACAGAATGAACTTACACATTTGGGTATTCACAGAATGAACTTACAACAATTTTGGTATTCACAGAATGAACTTACACATTTGGGTATTCACAGAATGAACTTACAACAATTTTGGTATTCACAGAATTAACTTACTCATCTTGGTATTCACAGAAGGCACTTACTCATCAATGAGTAAGTGCCTTCTGTGAATACTAAAATGTGTAAGTTACACAAAATGTGTAAGTTACACAAAATGTGTAAGTTACACAAAATGAGTAAGTTACACAAAATGTGTAAGTTACACAAAATGTGTAAGTTACACAAAATGTGTAAGTGTCTTCTGTGAATACCAAAATGAGTAAGTTTAGGATTTTGTCCTAAGTTAGTTCTGTGAATCGGGCCCATTGAATATAACATTGTCATCTTTAAACAAAAAATAAAAAGTGCTTCCACAAAATAAGTTTTTTTTTCTGAGCATTTGTTCAATTCCTCGAGGTTACAAAAATCTCATTTTATACTATTGTACATTTGAAATTAATGTATTCCATATTAACTGCTTAACTAACAGGAAGTTTCACTTTTATGATTTGGTCACTCAGTAAAGCAACTAAACAGCTGTGCGGATTTGAACTAACATTGCTTGGTTTAGATCCAAATTTGTTTTGAGGGAGTTCAGGTGAGTTCCCACAGTAAATAGTGCTGTTAGGATTAGTAGTTTCATGAGAATCCTGAAAGACTTAAATTTGCAGCAAGGACACATTTGTTAGGATTTTATAAAACAACAGACGTACCTGGGCAGATTAGGTCGGTGCAAACCCATTTCCCACCAACACAGGTGCTGCAATACAATACATATATTTATTTAATGCATTTAACCTTTAAGAATTTCCAATAACAACAAGATCATCAAGTTTACTCACTCAGTCAAGGGATCTCCCTCTTCACAACTGTGTACCTAAGAAGGGCCGCCCCAAAGAATGTGCCTTTGCACTGCATGTGATCTCATTTGATAAGGCTCAGAATTGAGGTACCACACTTTTGCTTCCATAAGTTATTCTCCAGGAATCAACATTGTCAAGCTACGTTATTATCAAAATCTCAACATGCAAATGTTGTTCACACCTACAAGTATCTTTCATGTGCAGAAAACGCTATTTTAGACTAAAAATTACATGAACTGATTCAGAGACTCCGATTCAGTGGAATTTTCAAAGCCCAAATGGCCTAGTGCACGAAACATTTGGAAATCGTAAACCAGTCGTAAACTGGTTTGCCAACATGAGAAGACATGTTGGTGTGTACTAAACAACAAAAAAGTTTAATTTGCAAAAATAGCACAGCAACTAGACAAATTAGCATTTCCTGTTTGGGAATCTCAAATTACAAAATGCAAACCATACTGTATATCCACATTTGTAAATAGTCGCAAAAAGTGTATTGCAAATTACCATCAAGTATAAAAAGGTGGTAACTAGGTGCAAGCCATAGAAGGGCCCCAGAATACATTTGTTTTTTGCACAATAGCTGTGCTGTAGGCAATAGTGAGGAAAAATTGATGTTAGGCAGGACAGCTGAGAAGAACGAGATAGGAAAAGAGTTTTAGGGCCAGAGTTCCACTCTTTGGCTGAATAAAGTAGACATTTAATGAAAACACAGGCTCAGTAGCAGTGTTAATTTTAGAGCTCATAAATGAAATGTACCAATTTTTAAGGAGAGAAATATACTGAAGTCAGATAAGTCTCGCTCATGTAGTGGTCTTGTGCTAGTGCTGATGTCAGGTAGTTATAGGGGCATAGTAGTTGGGGCAGGTGAAATCTCATAAGGTGTTGTCTTCAGGTTTTTTTCACGATTTCCTAGATGCAGTGCCATTTAGGATTCGTGCCCACATAGGCTTCCCAAATAAATCATGGTTGTTGCAGAACACCAAGGTGGGAGTTTATCGCATTGCACAATCCCCGCTAGTAACCGGCTGTGTTGATCACTATTCATTAAGTACATTGGTGGTATGTATGTGTCATTAGAGTCCTTGTTGAATATTATGAAGACAGCAACCATAATGTCAGAATTTTTCCAACTATGTGCCTTTTGTGACTGGCTATCAACAGAAGAGCATGGAGATGGGTGCTTGTTAGATATGAACAAACCTATAGATACATTATAAATCATAGATTGTGTTTTCAAACATTAAGTAGCATACTATCACTGTTATAGATGAGAGTGCACATGCCATTTATCCATGGCTCTTAACATAACTCCTTCATGCACAGTCATCATGGCAGAGGAGATACAATGTTGCATACAGGAAATCTTTACATTGGCTCTGAATAGGAGGCCAGCAAGCTAGCTCTTGGAGTCACTCTAGTAGTCCTGGCAGGCTGGCCTGTGAGGGTCTAATGCAGGCTCGAGGCAGAAAAGCAGTCCTTCCAGGCGCAGCAAAGCAGTCTTGTGGAGTACACAGCATGCCACAGCAGCAGGCAGTCTTCTGAGAGCCCTTCCACAGATCCAAATAGTGAACTGAAGAGTGAGTCTGAAGCCCTATTTTTATACAAGGTGCCTTCTTTGAAGTTGGAAGAAGTTTCTAGGGGTTTCTCTTTGAAGTGCTTGGAATTTCCTGACTCCCCGGGCCCTGACTTCAAGCTGGCTGCAGAGAAAATGTGGAGATGACAATCCCTATGTGTGAAGGCAGAGCACAGCCCATTCTTTTGCAAGTAGGGCTCTGCCCAGCTCTGTTCCCTCACCTTGCCAGCAGATGGCCCTTTCAGGCACACCTAATCCCTCTATTGTGTGACTGTTTGAAAGGAATTCACAAAGTCTGTCAGTTACACCCAGTCATGTGACACTGGGGAGGCTGCAGGCCCCTAATGGCTAAGGGCAAGAAAATGCCAGCTTTCTAAAAGTGGGATTTTCAAGATGGCAATGCAAAATCCAACTTCACCATTAAAGAGGATTTTTAAATACAATTTCATGGATACCCAAAGGTAAATGCTTATCTGTCCCATTTCAAACGTTAGTACTTATTAAATGTAATAAGGCCTACTAATGTTATCCTATGGGACAGATAGGATTCACAGTAGTAAAAAACGAATTTAGGATGACAAGTTAAAAGTACCTGTCCAGTCTTTTAATTACAATGCACCCTGCGCTATGGGCTACATAAGGCCTACTTCCATGGGTGATTTATATGCAATAAAAGGGGAGTTTAAAGCTTGGCAAGGGTGTTATATATATTGCCAAGTCGAATTCACAGTTTAAAACGGCATTCAGGTTGCAATGGTAAGCCTGGGACATATTTTAAGGGGCTGCTTATTTATTTGAAATTTTTTATTAAGCGCGAACATGACCCACACGGGTATTAGAGAGCTGTATAAAGGAGCAGAAGTGGAAGGAGGTAAAAGCATGAATCCAACATCATAAAGGAGCATGTGAGGTACCAGAAAAGCAACAAAGTCATATGAAGCACGTGGAAAAACAAAATTACAATGCTAAAACCGAGGTAACAACCCATTTTTGGAGACATGTAAAGTTCCAGAAGAGCAACAAATCTCATAGGGCACGTGAAGAGAAAAAATGTAAACTTTTGAACAAAAGTATCAAAGAGTGTCAACAGGAAATAAGAGTAAGATAAGGTGGCTACAGGACTATTGCTGTAGATGGTCATTCAGGAGTAACCATTTGACATGTTTTTTAAATGAGGCAGTAGAGGGTTTGATCTGATCTCGGGAGGAAGAATGTTCCATATTCTTGGTGCAAGACCAGAGACAGCATGATTGTATGTTCTTTTTTCTTAATTTGGGAGGTTTCAACAGTAGGGCGTTACAGCTTCTTAGGGTCCGATTCATACCCGATAGTTCAAGTTTTTTTGTCAGGTAAACGGGGGTGGTGTACTGAATGTGCGTCAGGCAAGCTATCTTGAAACCGATTCTTGCTTTGATAGACAGCCAGTTTAGCTGAATTAGGTCTGGTGTGATGTGGTCATGTTTTCTGGAACCTGTGATGAGTTTAGCCGAAGAATTTAGAGTGGCACTGAGAGGTGCCAATCTAGCTTTAGGTAACCTAGCTAGGGTCACTAATCCATATTCCAAGCGTGAGATAAGCAGACTGAATGTCCTCAGATGGCAGGAATGGCTTGATTTTCCTTAATGTGTTGAGCTGATGATTGGCTCCCCTTATAGTTGCACTGATGTGATCTTGCATATTCAGGTATGTGTCCAGAGTTATACCTAAAGATCTCGCAGAGTCAACAACATGAGGGGTGCAGTTGAGCACTGTAAGTTGTTTGAGCCAGTCTTGAGTGGGTGCAGAGTGATTGTGGGGGCAATCAGGAGGAATTCTGTTTTGAGAGTATTTAGCAAAAGATTATTATGAGTTAACCATTGTTGAGTTTTTAGTAGCGCACAGTTTAGAGATTTTGTCATCTGGCGAAGAGATTTTCAAATACAATTGAGTGTCATCAGCATACATATAGTATTGAATGTTAGAGCAGCTCAGAATTTCGGAGAGTGGTTCCATGAAAAGGTTGAAAAGCGTGGGTGAGAGTGTGGAACCTTGAGGCACTCCAATTGCAACCGGGGTACTGGTTGGAAGGGAGTGGTTAACTTTGATTCTTTGCGTTCTATTTCGTAGGAACGAGGCAAACCAATTTAAGACAGGGCCAGATAGACCCATCCTTTTTTGAATAAGAATATTCAGGTTTTCATGGTTGACCGTGTCAAATGCGGAGGACAAATCAAGAAGGATCAGTAGACAAGGCACATTCTGGTCAAGAGATCTCAAGGCGTCATCAAAGATGTGAGTTAAGGCTGTTTCAGTACTGTGACCCGCTCTGAAACCTGACTGGTAAAGGTCAAGAAGCTGAAACTTCTCGATGTGGTTGCAGAGCTGTGTATGAATGCATTTCTTAAGCAATTTGGCTGAAGTAATGATATTAGTAATTGGACGGAAATTATTAGGATCAGCTAAGTCTGCATTTGGCTTTTTTGGGATGGTAGTGACTTGACCCATCTTGAGGCAATCAGGAATCCCATCCTGCAAGAGAGATTCATGAATAATCAGGGACCAGAGTGGATGAAAGGCCGATTTGAGATCTTTGAAAAACTTGGCGGGTAGAGGATCGTTGAAGGTTTTAAAGAAGCCATAGATTGGAGCAGCTCCACATCATCAGAAAGTAGGAAGGAATTCCATTAAGCATTGTTTTTAGGAGGGTAAACTTTGGGGTAGGAAGTAGGTGCTCTTGCTACCATTGGCCCAGATGAAGGTGAGAGGGAGGTCAGAAGCAGCAAATTAAGTGAGGCGTGTTGCAGTTTAAGTTCAGGTTTTTTTGCCTTTTCAGTGAAGTGTGCTGAGAAGTCCTGCCCACTGGGGCATGAGATCTAGGGGGCAGAGAGTTGATTGGTAGAGTGGTTAGCTTGTTGTTTGATGATTTCAAATAGTTTTTTGGGTCTGTTTTTAGAGCTGTCAAGGTGTGTCCTGAAGTGATCAGTTTTGGAACTGAGGATATGTTTGTTCTATTAGCTTCTAGTCATCCATAAATGTTTGAGGCTTGTAATGGAGGGTGAGTTTCTCCATAGTCTCTCCGTAAGCCTTAGTTTGTGACGTTCCTCATTTAGTGAGCCATTAAACCAGGGTTTGGACTGTTTGATGGGAATCCTTCTTAGTTGCTTCGGTGCAATTGTGTTGAAAATATTTGTCATGGTGTGGATGTAATGATGCGTAAGGTCATCCAGGTTAGTCATGTTAGGAGGTGGCGGAAGAAGATTCTGTCTAATGGATGTTAGGTCATTAATGTTGATGTCTCTCAGATTTTGAACCAGCTGTTTGGTTTTGAGCGGTTGACCTTGTCTGACCAGAACCTTTTCCAGGATGTGAAAAGAGATTTGGTAATGATCCGACAAGTCACAGGGTGATATGTCATCAAGTTGTATGATGTTATCTTTAGCTATGATCAGATCAAGGGTGGAGCCCTTGCTGTGGGTGGGTCCCTTGCAGGCTTGGGTGAAGTTGAGGTCGGAGAGGAAAGCCTTGAAGAAGCACAGTAAGGGATCTTTTGTGTCGTTCCAGTGTAGGTTAAAATCCCCAAGGAAAATATGGTTGGGGTGTTGGTCAGAGTATGAGGTAATGGACTCCATAATTTGCTCGATGAAGAGCAGATTATCACCAGGGCGATGATATATCATGTGGAGCAAACAGACAATCTTGCCATTGTTCCAGATTTCAATGTCTAGGTGTTCACAAGAGGACATCATAGCAGTTTGAGCCTGTTTCAACGTGAGGAACGAGCGATAAATGCATGCAATGCCACCCCCAACTTTAACAGATCTATCGAGCCTGATAATGTCATATTCAGGATGGACTAAGATGTCCAGAATTGGGGAGGAGGTGTCATTGAGCCAGGTTTACGTTAGGATCAGGAGATCTAGTTCTTGTGTGAGGATGAGGTCCGAGATACCGACTGCATGCTTCACTGCTGACCTGCAGTTGAGAAGCATCGATTTGATGTGCGAGTTGGTTGCTACCGCATCTAGGTGAGAAGTGGTGACCAGTAGTAGGTTATTCTTGTTCACAGATCTCAGGTTAATATTTGGTTCTCTAAACGGGTCTGAGGAAATAGTTTGGATGGTGAGTGTGAGGAGACACTACAAGAGCCGCTGTAAGATAGAAGAAGGGAGAGAGTGTCATCATCAGACATATGGTGCATAGACCTATGCGGCCTGGAGTGGGGATTTGGAAGAGACTGAGTTCTCCAGAGTAGGCTGAGCGGGCTTTTGGAAGAAGAAATTTCCCTTCTGCAGTGTTTATCCCTTGCTGGAAGGCTAGGCTTATAGGTCTCAAGGGTAGGATAGAGTTTCTAAAACTTCTCCATCTTCAAAGAGAAATGTAAGGGGGTCTGCAGGTTATCCTTAACAGTTTGGAGATCCAGCTGGAGGTCGGCCAGCTTATCCTCAATGTAGGGCAAGCTATCCCTACCAGCGGCTGGTCTAGGAGTAGATGGTGGATGGGACCCCTTTGGGAGAGGGGTGTTGGAGGGCAAAATAGTTGCCTCACAGATGTAAAGGAACGTATTGAGGGAGGGGACGGGATCCAGCTTGAGATCAGTCATATTATCCTCCATGGGGGAGGGTTGGCATTGTCGACGGCAGATCTAGGGGTAACTAGTTGAAGAGACAATCCTTGGGGAAGATTTGTGGGAGCAAAGTTGCTTTATCCAGTGAGATGGGGTAAGTATTGGGAGAGGAGATGGGAAGTTGAGGGTTTGCGGGTGAAGTACTGGAGTATGAGGCTAGGTGAGGGGTAGGAAAAGCACTCGTTTTGGTATTCAGGCAGATTTGAGTTGACCTATCAGGGTTAGGTTTGTTGGTATTGCACTCCCCATCTGTGTCAGGGGATATGTCAGACCAACTCGGGGGAGTGAGGGGGAAGTGGAGTAGCTGAATACAGAGGAAACAAAAGGTTCCACAGCTGAGGGGAGACATTGATTATGTACACTAGCAGGGAATATATTATTAAGTGTATTTTTAATCCTCATAAAGATTCTGTCAAAGCGTACAAGATTCAGGTCCGAAGCTTGTATAAGGATGTTTCCATTATTGTAGAGGGATATAGCAAGATCAGCATTAAAGTCTGGTGAGGGGAATATGGTTATTCGGAAACCAGGAAGGGTTCTGCTCATTGGTTTGGAACGAAGCATTGATGTTAAGACTCTTCTCCACTGAACTCTTCTGGTAGTGTAGAAAATTAGGTCGGTAACCACAGCACCCTTTGACGTGCAGAAATAGGTATCAGAGATGAACGTTTCAGGGAATCATTTGAGCAGATTATGTTTAAAGGTCTTTGCCGCTTTCTTAGAAAGGTTAGGGGGGTATGCAATCTTAAAAGCATTAAGACCTACCTGTGCCAGGATGTCAGAGGAGCTAGTGATAGGTTGGGCCATGGTGAGGATAGAGACCAGATTAAAAGTGTTGTGAGAAGATCAAGGATCGATGTTGATATGTCACCAGAGAGTAGTGTAATATTCTACCTTTAGAGTCCAAGCAATCAGAACACTGTGTAATGATACACTTGCTTGTTGTTCAGATATCACCAGAGGGTAGTGGAATATCCCACCTTTAGATACAGTGCACTGTAACTTTGTACACAAGACCATTCCAAGATGGCTGCTCCCAAGGCATAACAGGTAAGGAGTTTTGCTTTTCTTTCAATGAAAGGTCAAACAGTCCTCTTTTACTTTCTGTGAACCTTCTAGGGCTCAAATCAATAGCCTTTTGTTTATTTTTAAATTGGCTGGTCGTACCTCAGATCCGAGCTGGAGAGATAAATTCCCAGCATGGAACAATCTCCAATGACTAACAGAACACCTTTGGAAACAGTGCACTGTGACATGTTACTGCATGACCATTCCAAGATGGCCGCTCACAGGGCATAACCTGGTCCTGCCTTTCTTTCAATGCAAAATGCCCAGAGTCCTCTTTTGCTTTCTATGAACCTACTTGGGCTCGAATCGATAGTCTTTTGTTTATTCATTTTTTTCCAAAATGTCTGGTTGTACCTCTGATCCGTGCTGGAAAGATAAGTTCCCAAAATGGAGCCCTCTCCAATGACCAACAGGACACACAACACAGATCAGGCCACATCCCAAAGTTCCTGGGCAGAAATCCACCAACACGCAATATGGACAAGCACCGGGAAATAAGCGGGCAGAGCCAAGGCAAAAGAGCTTTCAAAAAGTCCGGCTGCCACCCTACGAGGCATGCCGATAGACCGGGTGAAGTTTGCCCAGCCACGCAATCCAGACAGGCTCCAAGCTCCTCCTTGTGAGCACCAGGAGACAGGTGGGCAGTGCCAAGGCAACTGCACGGACCCTGTCTCCGCAATAGAAGCCCACAGAACAGTCACAAATCACAACCGGACAGATCCATTTCAGTGTAGCCCTCCCGGAGAGGTGGAGCGGCCGCTCACAGTTCTCCAATGCACTGCTCTCCAGTGCAGGATGTCAATTGGTCAGGGGAGGGGGGCCTAGGCTCCCCGCAAGCCACTCCGCCGAGAAGGCAAGGTAGCCAACGCAGTCACCAACATGGCCTCAGCTCCTTTCCAGCCCCAACTCACCACTCCCTGATCACGGACGTCCGCGCAATCTGCTGGCCAGGTCGGCGCCGAGTCATCATCTCCAGGCCCAGCTTCAATAGACCGGGACCTCCCCTTCGGCCTCGCATGGAAGATTGGGTCTGATCCCAGCGCTGGTGTGGATTGCGATTCACAGCTGGCAAGTTTCCACTATCTGCAGGCCCACTAATGGCATTTAATTTACAGGCCCTGGGTATATTGTAAGTAAATTAAATATGCCAATCAGATATAAACCAGTTTAACCATGTTTAGGGGGTTGAGCACAAGCACTTTAGCAAACTTCAGTAGGTTTGATGGCTGCACTGCACTTCTCAGATAATGCCTAAGTTATATTTTCCGTTTGCTGAGGTGAAGGGTGGGAAACTTAGATCCACAAGGGCTGGGTCCATGCCACATTTTCAGTATAACCACCAGATATGGAAACAAGCTCCTTCAAGGTCAACTGTGTGTAAATGAATCTTAAATGTATATTTGGATTATTTAGCATAGATGTAACCTTTCCTGACATATGTTGGAGCCTGATGGCTTACGTTTTCCTTGCATGATCACTGCTTTTGTTTTTCACAAAGCAGAGAAATCTGATATGTTTATACTACTTCGCACTAATCACTTTCAATGACACACACAAACAATGCACATAGCATATTGTCTGAAATCAAAAGCAAATGCTATCAAAATGGTCTATTAACAATAAGGGTAGAGAGAAAAATTCTGGTTCAGAGGCCTCAGAGCAGTCGCATGTTTACGGTCCCCAGTTGTGTTAACTGAGATCTTTTGTCCCTTCTGTTCTGGGACCCCATCCTCAGATTGTGTACAAGGTAACCTTTATTGTATTTGATTCTCAGACTTGTAAGGCAGAGGAGTTCAAGGCTGACTCAGGGAGATGCTGAAGGCTGGAGATTCAGGACTAAGCAACACTACAAATAACACACAGTAAACCAAAGTCCAGTGAGTGTTTTTTCTCTTAAAAGGGAAACGTGCTGCAATACACACACAACTAATTACAACACACAAAATTACACAGATGTATAAAATGGCAAGTGGAAAAATCAACTGGAACTCCACCTAAAAGGCCTCACATTCTAAGGAGCTATACCTTAAAAAATGTCACAGTGGTGAACTAACTACTTTAATCCAGACTAAGGGGCCAGATGTACAAAAATTAGAAATTGTGATTTCCAAACTGCAATTCTTACTAAATCGCAATTAGGAAATTGTAATTCTTATTGTAAGAAACCTTAGAAGTCTTAATTAGAGATTTCTAGTATGTCACAAATCAACCTACCTCATGAATTTTATTGAGGTAAGTCGCAGTTTGCAAACATTATTACATGCTAATGCGATTTGGTATTTGGAAGGAAGTCCTAGCACACCCTTCCAAATTTCGATTTGGAAGCCAGATGTGAGATTCAATAACAAGTTACTGAATTGCAATTAGCCTTTTGTACATTTAAAAATGCTTTTTTGCAGTCACAAATGGCCTGATTCTGTAAATTAGGACTTTGCAACCTTCAAAAAAGATTTGTACATATGGCCCCAGATCCAGTAGGTCAGAAACTCTGTCAAAGGTTTGTATGCCAGCAGGCCCTAGCCCCAAAAACCACAATACCTCCAAATATTGACATAGCAAATCATGCAAGGCATGCACTTATTAAATGTGAAACCTATTGACTTTGCACTACACAAACTCAGCCCTATGAGCTTCTTGCTCAATGAGGAGTGCCTCCTAGCAGTCACTATTTTTCCCTCTGGAGGTTTCAGGTGGCAATTTTTTCTCAATGCTTGTAGTGTACTTGTGGGTTCCTGCCACTACTTCTCATGGTTCCCAGAACATAACTCACTACTTTTGTGATACTCTGCACTTCACATTTCCACATCGCAATGTAATATGCCAATCTGTTAAAGCCCCATTGGCTTATGGGAACTTCCCCGACTCTCAGGCTTTTCTCTTTTAGATATTTGTTACAGCTGTGTGTGCAATTGTTTTCCGTTGGGTGCCCCCTAGCCCTTTGATGGTGCACCAAAGCTCTCCATGGTGGAGATCATATGGCGTGTCCAAGCCATGTGGTCTATCAACTTTCCCTGATGCCTGACACTTAGATTTCCCACCGGGTGAAGGAAAAACTGCAGTGTCTCTCTCTCTCTCTTCTCTTTTTCACTCTCCCCAGGGCTGCCTGTGTCCTGATAATAGGGAGGTGAACAGAGTGGCAACAGAACCTTGTAGGCCCTGAGGGAGCCCCTCACAAATCAGGGATTTTATATTGAGGCTTGGGGGCTGGCATGAGGCACAGGAAATGGACCTTCTGCACCCACGAGCAACTGGGATACTTTTCATGGTGCTCTCCCCTCTAAGGAGGGGCAATTTTAAAAATTTCACTGTTGTGCTTTTTGACCCAAGTTTTCACTGACTCGACAGGTGTGGTTAGCTCAGGAAAGAGGTGTGGTGCAAGGGAAGAGGTGTGGTGCAGCGGCATGGGTGGCTGACTCCGGAACATGGGGGCTCACAGTTCGATCCCCAGCACCGTGGCAGGTTAGCCCAGCACCTTGTGACTCTGGGCAATAGCTCGCTTAATCTTCCCGACGGCCCCCAGCACCGGGACACCTCTCCGGAGGTAGCTGTGCGCTTTACAAATGCTGATATATATATATAAATATGTATATATATATATATATATAATCCCACTTGGGATTTTTCAACCGTGGCCCAAAGCCACCTGCTGCAAAACTAGAAACGGTAGTCAGAGGTGGTTATTTTGTCTGTGAACATTACTGGCTCATCAGGTCAAATCAAATGGGGCTTTCTTCTCTAAGCTCTTTTGAGCACACCTGGGTCCTCCACACCCTCAAAATGTGGCTGCTTATTATATTTTACCTTTCTATATCTTCGGGCACTCTTGCTCTCTCTTCTTCAGACGTAGCAAAGTTTTGGGAGCAGCCCCTGCCCTTACTGATCGCTATATTAATCTCCTGACCTGGCATCTTCCTGGCAGAGACCCCACATGGTTCTCAAAGCAGACCATTGTTAATGCCTGCTCTCACCAAGCACTAAAAGTATGTGCAACTCGCAGAATTGCTGTAGTGTAATTATGCGAAATTACAGCACAATTACGTAAGATTATGTTGAATTATGCGAGAAGCATTTACTGCATTTTTTTGGCGCAAAATGCACCCATGCATCCAAAATGGACCAGAAGATGCATTTTGCTCTAAATAGCGCTAAATGAAACAAAACACGAACACCATCAGCCAGTAGCCACTCGCCCACAATAAGTTGGTTATTCTTGTCGTACTACAGTAGGATTTTGGTGTCATATTACTTAGCATTATGCGAACAGGCATAATCGTATAATTTTCGGTAATTTTGAGTCAAAAAGGTATTGTGAAATTTCTGAAATTACTCTGATTACTCTGGCGTCATTAAAATTTTACCCAGGCATATGAAGCACCCAAGACTTCAGCCACTTGCAGGATGCCTGTGGGTCCAGCAGGAGCTTGTAATACCTTCTCCTGGGGCATCCACAAACAGGGCCGGCACACAGAAGTCCAACTGGGCATTTTCCAAGAATTCTCAGCAAGCCCACCCTCTAATGACCCTTAGAGGGATTCAGGGAGCAAGTGCTATTAGCTTCTCTGAGAGAGTTCACCAAAAATTCAAGAGTACAAGTCCAGAGTAGAAAGCTCAACACTTGAGACAGGGTTTATCTGAAGAACTGGTTGGTTCTTCTTTTACTGGCGTTCGCAACCCCTCTTCCCTATGTGGTATTTAAATATGAAGATAGAGAGTTCCAAATTGGCACTTCCAAGGAACTGCTCACTTCCAGTTCAACCCCATACACAGCAATCTGGGAAATCAAAAGAAGGTGAGCACCACTACAATTACAACACATCTCTCCTCTGAAACAAGCCACGCTGATTTAGGTTTGGCTTCTTCCCTCCCCCCAAGATATCAAAGTAAACCCTTGTGGTGGCTGAGCTACAGGTCTGCCTGACCTCGTTTTGTCCCATGTGATTTCTTCACAGAGAAGAGTTTATGATCGGTTTATGCTTTCTTCCCTGCTCTCTTCCATTGCCAGGAGAAATCTAACCTCTGTAGGATGAGCTTATTGTTTCAGTGGGGCTTTAGTTTGCCAGCTGGGCCACAATGTAAATAACCCTTACAGCAGGAATGCTAAAAAACTGATACCCACTAAGTCTGGCTCAGGGAAATATATTCAATTTAGAAAGAGATGGAAAAAATCATACGGATGTAAACAGATTCTGCAATATCAGTTTGTGATCAAGATGTTTATAGGAAAGGACACATCAGTGACGCTTCTACATTGGGCTAATCAAAAGTTACATTTTAGACACCCTTTACCTAAAATGCCAGTTTAAACACTGAAGATTTACACTTCATCCAAAAAGAATGAGGACAGTTCGTTTTGGATTCTGAATTGAATAATAAGGCCCTGGAAGGCTACAAACATATATATGGTAAGCATATAAGATAGGTATATAAGAAAGACATGTTCAGGGGGTTTAATGGTCTAGAATCTGCTTCCTTTCAGGTATGTTTTGAATCATCAATGAACATGGATGCATTCATAACCAACAACGCAAGTGCAGCCAGATTTCTGTTTCTGGGTATGCTGAAAATATGCTCAAACCTTTCTGTGACACATTCAAGACATTGATCTTCTAACATGCCCTTGCCAAAGATGATTACTTTAACTCTTTACCAGTAGCTCTCCCCCTTGCATTATTTTACATAATGGGTAAAGTACTAAATGTTGCTACTTCTCTCTTCAATACCCCCAAAAACATGTCTACCTCTCAGTACTACTACCACCCTACTAGTTATCAGCTAATATAATGGCTCTTAACAAACTATTGAATATGATCTTCAGAGCCATCAATGGTTCCTTCCAAAATTTCTTCTCTGAATCTGGGACTGCTACCTACATTAAACCCCAAAAAACCCACAAATTACAATCAAACCTCCATATGCAGTTACTGGATTGATTACACCGGAAGTCTGATACAGGTAAATTTCACACATTCCCTCTCCTTGCATCATTTAAAACTGCTCACAAGGAACACAATGTCTTACAAGAATGGTATTGACTACCTTATCTACATACTAATTTGTCAGGGTAATTTTGTAGATTTGGGTATATCATGAAAGTATGGACTGACGTGTTCTCATCATTCAAAACCTGGGCCCATATTTATCAAGGTTTTGCGTTGCCCTTTCCCCATGCAAGGGGGCGCAAGGTGACACAAAATCTTAATGAGATTTTTCAAGCCACGCAAGGCCACTTTGCTTGGCCCTGCATTGCTTGATAAATCTAGAGTAACACAAGGCAGAGCAAATGGCTTCCTTGCATTACTTTGCGGCAGGGAGGCATTCCATGGATGTAGCGTGGGTGTTCCCATGCATCCATCCATGGATTTTGGTGCATTCCCAGATTTACCATTAGTGGTAGACCTGGGAATGTGTCAAAATACTAAGCATCCCCAGGTGAGGTGTAACGAGGAGAAATATCTTTATTTCACCTTGTTGTTCCTCTTTCTACGTGTCTCTTAGGATTGCTTTTGTGCAGGAAGGTCTCGCCCTTCCTGCACAAAAACAATCCCACCTACAATGCAGACACCCTTGCAACATGACGCAAGGGTGCCTGCGTTGGTGCTAGGCAGCCAAAAGTATGCCAGTGCTACAAAAGGACAGGACTGTACTGTGTAATGGTAAATACAGTGCATTCCTGCCCTTGCCCTTTAACGCAGTGCAATGCAACAAGGTGGCTTGCGGCGTTGCCCTGGATGAAAGAATGACAAGTCTTCTTCCTAAGTCTCTATGCACCCAACCAAAATTGCTAAGATGTTGTTTGAGTTGTGTTGCTGTCTAGTGCATGATTTGTTGAAATGCTTTGTTGTGTGCAGATAAATATTACTAAAACATAAATGTCACAATAATATGTTAACGATTTAATTCACATTATATGATGCATTTGTTATCCATTACTTTGTAGTGCCTCTGTGTTCTTTTTGAAACCTGATTTTTCCATTAAAACCAGCACGAAGACTCTTCAAAGGTGGACAGCAGCAAAATAATAGGAAAGTGTGTATTATATATGTTCACTGAAGACAAAGAGTATGATAATTAAGGTACTGTACTAATAATGCCGCTATCCATTCTCCTAAAAGTGATAGGCTTGGGAAGGTAAACGTTTAAAGTAGAAATATATTACTGACCAGTTGTTACACTCATCCCGTACAACAGAGCCAGACTTGTAAGAGGCTCCATGATAAATACAAGGGCATTCTGAAGGTGTGACACAAACTCCATTTTCATAAATTAGACCTAAAAAGTTGAAACAAAAAAATGCAGTTTAGATTAATGTATTACATGATAAAACTGACCTTGTCTGATTGAGGTGCTGTTTATTTCACCACAGATAAAATAATTGACCAATATAGTAATTACTTGCATCACCAGTTGAAACCTTCATGAGCTAAATTAATGAACAGGGGTGCGGCAGTCCTGTTCATTCCAGCTGTCAATTGAACAAGTGCCATTCATAACAAGACGTCAGGATTAGTCTACAAGCCATACAGATGCAAGGATCACTGAGCATTTGAAAAAGGAGCACACTGAAGGGCCCTAGCAACCAGTGCTTGAACACCAAATCAGCTACAGAATGTTAGCCTCACTTTACCTCCTTGAATCTACAGGCTGATGTGGATGAGCAGTCAAAGCCTATCTCAGGTGCTGATTGGTGAGTTTAAGTACAGTGCCTCACATCTATACAATAAAGATGTGAATGTTCAGCCATAGTTGTGTAATAATTTGACTATTTTGCAATGTCTTATGTAGGAAATTGGGTTATTAGTTGTGCAGGATGTGAGGCGTGCACAAGTAATAGCTCCACAATTTACCCTTACGGGGAACCAAGCACCCCATTGTAGCGCTTGACTCCATTAAGGTAGTGAAGCAGAGCAGTCCAAGGCTTATTCAGGGAAGATGGTGTGGGCTAGTAATCAGCATTCGCTGGCATGCAATAATGACACTCAATACATGATTGTCCAGTTGATGCTGTTCCTTTAGAAAAAGGAAAAGTACACTAGGCACATTGAAAATATCAAAGATGACATTGCGTAATCACCTTTGACCCCCTAAAAGGGTCATAAATACATATAAGTTAAGTCTATTGGCTTGGTCAAATGTTCAAGATTAATGAACAACATATAAAAAACATGATCATTTTGAATATAAATGCAATCATCAAAATAACCATGTATAAATGCACTTATTAATGTTAATAAAGCATATCCACCTTGATCAATAATTACTGTCATCATTATTATGTCAATAAAGCATTTTAAAATGAACAATACATGTGTGTATGCTTTATATGTACTTTCAAGCCATATAAAAAGCAATTATAAAAACAGCCTCTAGACCATGTAAAATGCAGCCATAGATTTAGCCCTTAGGGAGTGCTTCATTACATGCATCTTTCGTCTACAACTTCAGACCACGTTAGATGGAGCCATAGAACCAGCCCCTAGGTGTAGAGCAAGAGCTCCAGCCTTGGGAATGCTTTAAAAATTATGTGAAAAATTCCAGAGAGTCAAGGATTCCTTTACCCCACAAATGTAGGGTCAGTTGGCCAAACATTATTCCTGGGGGGCTACTGTACAGCCCGCTGCAACATTTTTCAAGGTTGTTGGTGATGCCCTGTAGTCCTGGGGCAACCACAAGTCAAGAAAATATGCAAACCAAGAAGGGCATTATGTGGCAGTCCAGCTAAGTGCAGTGAAAAGTTTATTAGTGGCTCTCCCGACATGCCGGGGTAGTTGTGAAGATTTTGTTTTGCCTTTTCTTTTTAATCCTGGGGGTGCCCAGTCCCACTGAGCACCTCCGTTTACCTCCAATGTTGAGGGGAGCCCAGTAAGCCCACCTCTGGCTGGCCCGCCGCCTCCCGCGTGGCAGCCTTTCTCTCACTTCTGCAGAAGCTGGCAGCTCTCTTGTCCCCTGCCCACTCCATGTGGGCATAGTGTTGCTTCTTGGTGGCTGCTGCACTCCCCCCAGACACGAGAGATGCAGGAGTCCCTGTCTCTATGTCTTCGGGGGTCAGGGATGGGGGTTCTAGGCCCCTATACAATAAATACAGGCTGGGGGAATAGGGTCCCCCGGCCAATAGAGAGTCTGGGGAGGGTGCTCCCCGCACGCCCCCTCCCTGTGGTAAACAATCGATACATCTTGTGCTGACACATGGGACCTGGCCCACTTTGAGGTAACTCTTTTTTTTACAATCTTTTTAATTAGTTTCAAAAGGAAGATATAAACAGTAGAGGAAAACAATAGAGAATTAGCAGCAGATCATCATAGTATATTTGTATACCCCACTCTTGGGGGGGGGGGGACTCCTTCCAAATAATACAAGTACAGTAAGGTAGCTATATAAGTTGTAGTGGAAGCTAATGCTTCACACAATTGTCTCTCAAAGTCAGGGGGAGCCCTGCTCTGGATCCTCATGGTTCAAACTGGATTCTGTGCTTAGGCCTCTATTTGAGCGCCATCCTGCCCAGACTCCCTCCCACTTATGCGGACAACTCCTCCTTGAATATATTGATTTCTCATTTGTCATGCAGCTATCCATGTCCTGCCCCCACTCCACCACTGTCGGGGCCCCCACAGCCCTCCACAAGCATGCAATGTTTCGTTTGGCGACCACAAGACCCAATGACAACCATATCCTAATGTATTTTAGTGGCGGGTCATCTCCCCAAATATGTAGGAGACATATTTTTGCTGCGTCTGGTGGGGCCCCTGCTGTTACTGCTCCCATAGTTCTCTTTAGTTCTATCCAAAAGGTTTGTACAATCGGGCATGACTATATAATGTGGAAGAAGGTACCTCTTTCACCACAGCCCCGGAGACAAAGATATGTTTGAGAGTGGCCCATGGCCCAGATCACGGTGCATGAGTAGTAAGAGATGTGCAGTATACGTAAGTAGATCAATCGAAACCCTGTATGTATGGCCACTTTGTGAAAAGTTCCCAGCGCCTCTTCCCCCCATCATCACAGTCCCCAACATCTCTCTCCCATTTAGTCCTGAGTGTGGTAAGGGTGGTGGCTGATTATTTATTAGTATCTTGTAGATGAGAGAGACAGTTTTTTAGGGTAGTGGTTCAGCGAGGACTCTGACTTCTAGGGGGAGGAGTCTGGAATAGAAATGCCATTAGGGATGTGAGCCTTAAGGGCATGCTGGAGTTGTAAATACCTGAAAACCTCAGTAGATGCCAAATCGTATTTGGCCTGCATTTCCACCCAGGTAAGCTTGTTGCCATCCCTTCATACATCACCCATTGAGGATATCCCTATGAGGTTCCATGGCTTGAAGCCCTGGAGGGTTTGTACTTGAGCAAGTAAGTCACTGCACCACAGTGGGGTCATGTCGGTAGGTTTCTCCTTCCAACCCAGGAACGATGTGGCCGATTTCCAGACCTGAGCCACTGTGTGTGTATGAGGTAGGAGTTCTCGGCATTAGTTGAGCTATAGAGCACACTCTGATATCTTTCAGATCCCATCGAGAACCTCTCCAGTCTGAAGGCGGGATCGTCCCAGGGGGCGAATGCCCAGTCATTTGCCACTGCTAATTGTGACGCCCAATATTATTTTTTGATGTCAGGGAGACCATTGCCTCCATCGTAAACCCCACGCATCAGCTCGGAGAGGGCTATCCGTGGTGGTGTTGTGTTCTGCAAGAGCAGGCAGAGAAGGGATTCAGTGGTGCGAAAGAACTTGTCAGGTATTCGGTCGGGGGTGTTTTGCAGTGCATAGAGCATACAGGGCAATGTCATCATTTTAAACATTGCCGCTCACCCTAAAAGAGAAAGTGGGAGAGTCCTCCAGTGTTGTACATCTGATTCAAAGCACTCAAGGATAGGAGGCAAGTTTAATTGATAGAAAAGGAGGGGATCCATGGTAACGTGGATTCCCAGTTATTTGAAATACCCAGTGGATAGGGGGAGGCAGACACCTCTGGGTAGTGCAGGCATACGACCTGTTATTAAATGAATAAGAGATTTATCCCAATTAACAGTGTAACCAGAGTATTGGCCAAATGTCCGTAGGAAATGGGTCAGTCGGGTAATTGTTGCTGGGGGATTGGCTACATAGAAGAGAATGTCTTCTGCATATAGAGATATACATTCTTCTCTCGATTCCCCACAGGTAATGCTTCTCACGAGCAGGTCTTGTCGGCCCCACGCCGCCAGAGGCTATAGGGCAAGTGCAAATTTCAACAGTGAGAGTAGGCACCCCTGTCTGGTCCCCCTGCCCAGTGTGAAATTGCGGAACAATGTACCATTGACATGGGCTATCAGGTCTTTATATGATAAGCGCATCCAACCCAGAAGGTTGGGTCCAAATCCCATGCGTTTGAGCACTCCGAACATGTAGGTCCATTCCAGGGTGTTGATAGCCATCGAGGCATCCATAGACAATACCATTGTGGATATCTCATAGTTTCTGGAACCTTCCATTACCCCATACAGCCTACGCAGGTTGAGGCATGTCCCTCTGTTCGGCATGAAACCCGATTGGTCAGGATGGACCAAGGAAGTGGTCACCTGACAAAGCCTATTTGCGAGAAGCTTGGCAAGGACTTTGATTTTAACACTGAGGAAGGAAATGGGACGATATAAGCTGAAGCGCTCTGGTGGCTTCCCGGCTTTATGTATTATAACTATTGTCGCAAGTCATTGATCCACAGGGAGCACGCGCATCTCCCATGCTTCCCTCCACATTTTAGGAATCTGAGGCATCAGTTTGGAGGCGAGATATTTATAGAGTTCGATAGGGAGATCATTGGGTCCCATTGCCTTGCCGGAGCTCATTGATCGCAGCTCTTGGTCCAGCTCGTGCAGGTCAATGTCCGCTTCCAAGAAGGTTCAGTGTTGTTCTGTAAGAGTGGGGAGTTTTATGCCCCTCAGGGAATCCCCAGTGTCCAAGGGTGACCAATGTGTTTTGGGTGAGTAGAGATTTTTGCTTAGTATTGCGCAGATGCCTCCGCTTTACCCTCAGGATCAGAAATGGTGTTGCCCAAATCAGTGGTAATGTGTGAGATGCATCCCCTTGCTCGGTCCCTCTTTTCGAACCATGCAAGTAGTTTCCCCGTTTTGATGCCCACCTCATAGAGACATCATTGAGACAAGGTATGGGAAGTTCTTGCCCTGTCCTCCATTAGGTCTCTATATTCCTTCTGTTTGAGGCAGAGGGCATGAAAGCTGTCTTCATTCGTCTCATGACATCCCACTCTCTCTAAATTTCTCATTTTACTCTCTAGTGTAAGGAGTTGTGGTTGTCTGGCCTGTTTCCGCCCCACTATTGCGGAGTACTCTCGGCCTCGGATGAAAGCCTTGTAGGCCTCCCATAGCATCAAGTGAGAGTCAACTGACCCCTCATTGAGTTCAAAGTAGGAAGTCGTGGCATGGGTCAAGTCTCCAATGAATTTGGCATCCTTAAGATGCCAGGTGTTGATAGGTCGCGGGCCGTGGGTTATATTGGCACGCCCCCATATCTCTAGCCACACCGGGGAGTGATCTGAGATCCCCCTGGCCAGGTGCCGGGCCTCAGCGGCTCATGCCAGGTGGATGGATTGAGTGAAAATGGAATCTAATCTGGAAAGGCTGCAATGGACCCCAGATAGGAAGGTATTCAGGTGTTCTGTTGGGTGTCGTGAGCGCCCGGTGTCGGCAAGGCCGATGGCAGTGACAAAGTCAGACAGTGTGGGATCCCAATGGGCCGTATGTGCTTGGGAGTATTTGTCCAAGTCAAATGAGAGCAGAGCATTGAAATCGCCCCCAAGGAGTAGGATCCCTTCCGGCAGCTGAAGCAACATCTCGCTCAGCCTCTGGAGCTTAAAACGGTGAAGCCAGAGCGAACATAGAGAGAGCATAGATTAATTGGGATCCCCTCCCAAGTACCCGTCTGCGTCACGTAGTTACCTTGAGGGTCAACCCAGGCCTTGTATGGGAAATAGGGAGTCGAGTTCTTGACAAGGAAACCCACCCCCGTGAGTCGGCTATGTAGCCCGAGTGTGCCACCATGGTGTATCTCCCTCTAGACATTGCTTTACAAGTGTTGCCTAGTAGGTGTGTTTCTTGCAACAATACCACGTCAGGCTCATGTTTTTGGATGAATTGGTGGACCATACTCCACCTAATCTTATTGCAGAGGCCGTGTATGTTCCACGACAGGATAGTTAAGCGAGTATGGGGGCTAGAGCAGAGTGACATGGTGTGTGTTGGGAGATAAGGCGCTAGCCCCACAAAGGAAAGAGGGACCCCAGGTGGCGTCGTCGAATAGTACTCTATTGCTGCTCACTTTGAGGTAACTCTTAAAGATCGTTGGCCCCCCACAAGTGATGGACTGCTCAAAAGGTCAAGATCTTGGGCTTATTTTACTCCTGGTTACAAGCTCAAGCCACCAGGAGCAGTTTTAGCAGGCCTCCTCACCCCCAAAGTGGTGTAATCTGAATGGAGCTGGTTCCACTGGCTTTTGTGCCAGCTTTCCTCGCAGCCTTTTTCTCTGGGCGCAGAAGGTCATGGCTTTTTCACAACTGGTCCTCGGTCCAGGTCCAACTGGGGCAAAGTCCTTAGTCTTTTTTGAGCATCTGGTGTTCCTTCTTCCAGTGGTTCATGGCTGTTGCAGTCACAGGGTCCAGCAGAGAAGAGCACAGAAACACCAACCAAGAGAGAGCTCTCCCCTTGATCAAGTCTTTTTAAGTGGGGCCCAAAGGTCCTAGAAACAAGGCCCCTTTGGCCTATCCTGGGGTGCCATATCACCTTTCTGCCCCTGTCCCAACCCTCCTGCATGCACAGAATAGTGTGACAATTCAAAATGGTGTACTCAGGAGTCATTGGTCACATCTCCTTTGGGGATTTCGGCTCCACCCATCGCTGATATCACTGCCCGGGCATTTCCCACCAAATCTTCAAAGGGGGCCCCCTCCTGGCATCAGAGGTCTGGGTTCCCTCCTTTGTTCAGTGGGCATGGGCTGGCCCATCCCTGGTACAGTGTGACAGCTGATTGATTGATGTAGATCCTTCAGCTCCACCCCTTTCGTCCTCAGGAGCTGAGTGAAGCACTGTTAATTGCTCCCTTTACCTAGGGAATCCTTTGCTCTTAATGCTGGAGAAATTTCTTTTTTTTTTTTTTACAATAGGATGACAAAAGGCCAAAGCTCTGATCCCCAGAAAGTGCGCAGTTACTGAGCTACACATGACAGGAGTCTTACACATGCAGCTCTCACATGTGTGCATTGCTTCTGCACATGTGCTCACAGGTAACCAGCCAAGTGCCCCTAACCTTCGCTGCATTTCAGCGCTTATCTTTAAAGGCAGACACTGGTGGTAAACATGCACAATCCATTTGCCATGCGTTTATAGTGGGTGACTCACCAGTTATGATGAGACTCACTTACAGTAAAAGGTAAGGTCAGAAATCAGGTGGTCAAAAAGCAAAAACTCCAGGCAGATTAGATGGGCAGAACTCCTCACCTCACACTTAACATTTAGAAATATATGAACACTAAAAAAAGTACCAAAAGTAGAAATTACACAAAATGCTAAATGCAAAGCAACTCTAAACTAGTATAGTGAAATAGCAAAGGAACAATGAAAACCAGGAGTCTGTACAAAAGGTTTGCAATACTTTTAATGTTCACAAAGCTTGGAACACAGTTACAATGTTCACAAAGATCAGGACACACCTGGAATGGAAAGTCACAGAATCAACACAATGCAATACTGAACCATGGGTAAACATGAACAGGGTTCTCAAATGGTTACTGTTTGCAGACAGTGATCAATAATACAGGATGCTGAAACAAAGGAAGATCACAATCATCTGCAGAATGGTTACTTCATAATATGTTGGTATGTTTAAGGTTCATGAACTTAAAGGTAAATAAAGAAAAAATGAAGGGGGTGCAGGGGAGAGTGTGTTATCCAGAAAGAGTTAACACTCACTTTCATATTAAGCCATTGACCTCTCAGGCATGCCATCTCTGTTTATGATGAGGGCTATGCAAGATTTAAGAGATGTTCACAGAAAACAGCAGTCATTATGGTTGCACCATAAGCAGTCTGCCTTCAGTCTCTGTTAGAGGGATAAAGTGGGATTAAAGGGGAGAGGATGTAGCCTTACGGCTAGAGCGGTCGACCTCGGAGCTGGGGAACTGGGTTTGAGTCTTGGCAACGACGCTCAACATCCTGTGATTCTGGGCAAATCACTTAATCTCCCCGTGCCTAACAAAATGAATGTGTCCTCATGTAACGCAACTGGTGCTGATGTAAAGCGCTCTGATACCTGATGCCTCGGGTCTAGTTCGCGCTATATAAAACTCTAAGAAAAAAAAAAGGACCCCATCAACATTTTCGGTCTACAGTGGATGGGAGAGGCTTCCATAGGGACAAGATTGACAGCAGCATAGTAACAGCAAGGCCCTCAGGATTGGTCCTAGCCAGGAGAGAGTGGGTAGAACACTGGCTCCACTATCGATATGCACCATAGCAAAAGAACTCACACTGGTTCAAGTCCAAAAGATGGTTAGTGAACTGCAGGGCATCTTCAGCTTATATTCACAAAACCAGTCATTACAGCAAATATCCACTATTATTCAGTTCAAACCACATCTCAAAAGTCTAAATGTCCAGCAAATTATGCTAGATAAGTGTTTCCCTCCTCAGAAAGGGCTCTAGGAACGTGAATGCAGACTCCTCTTCCTATGTTCAGAGATCTTCGTACGCCTATCAATGGGACGTTTTGGTGAAAATCTATATGTATTGCCTCAAGACAGATCCTCTCACAAGGATAAACAGTAAAGACAAAGTGAAGGAATGGGTGTCCTCTGGGTGTTGCTTGTCTTCTATCTTGCAAGCACCAATCTTACACTATAACAAATGTTCACAATCAGCTATGAGCAACTCTAACGACAGGTGCACAGGGAGTACTCTTGAAGCATTTGTTTGCACATTTATTTTAGAGTTTGCAAAGAGTTACTGCCATGATTGCAGCCTGGGATATTTGCAAACAATATATTGTCTGCCGCAAGCCTTTAGACTTAATTTACAAATAGAGACTGGAAGGCAACTCCCCTGGGTAATCTAGTACACCCTAAAAATTAGAATAAACCACCAGTCAGGACTCATACAGAGTGGCTTGAGAAAGGTTACTGTGTTGAGTCTATAGGATTGGAAGACCAATTTAAGGTTTCCTTTCTCCGGGTTCACCAAAGGGGAGACCCAAAGGAGCACCAATTTGATGTTTGAGTAGTGCCTAGGGATAAGAAGCCTAATAAACTGTTGCTAAACAGAAAAGGATTGGCGATCTTTCAAAGACAAACTAAGAAGGGATAATACACTTAAACAGTGTGGTGGGGACTTTTGTCCTTACAGATGATTTCCAGAACAAGTCTTATCTCTGGCTTAATAATGCTGGATACATGACCAGATTGATATATCTGACATTACAATTTTCTCTGAAAGTCAACGCTGCACTCCAAAGAAGGAATAACACCAATTTAAATGCAGCCTGAATTATTCAGACTGCGCAACAAAGGCTGGCTTTCCATCTATGCATTTACTACTTTAGGGGGAACCGGATTCCTCAATACACAACACTCTAATGTATTAATCTGCAGGCAGCCATGGGTCATCTGATTAATGGAAATAAAGAACATTATATTGTTTTCAACACATTGATCAGTGGGCCTTCTGTGAATTTAGGACAATGAAAATTGGCTTCAATGCTTCATTGAAGTGAAATAAAGAGATTTTGGCAATATCTTTTGGTAGACCAAGAAAACTATATGCTCTTCCATCTCAAGAGGTACACTGGTCTCTCTTTACCATCAGGGGTCTTTATTGTAATAGTGTAGTCTCTGGAACTCTGCAGTAGCCAAGGCAAATTTACAATAACTACATTAAAAGTGCAATGAGAGTATTCCAGTTGCCAATGTGCCTTTGTTGCCCATGTTCTTTGAAAAAATTCATAAATGAAGTAGAATGGAAATATTTTACAAAATAGATTGTTTTTTTTTTTTAAAACATCAACATTTTATTCTGCTAATGATTAGTATACATGGACTAGTAAAACATGTGAATTAACCAGAAAGAGAAGAAAATATGCACTAGCTGCAACTGTGTTGTTCATATGATATATTTATGCCAAATTATGCAAGCTCTTTTAAATGTGGATCGACTGGCAATTAAGAGATTTTGGATGGTTCCAGGTTAAAGTTTTTTCTTTATAAAAACTTTATTTTTCCATTTATTAAAACCAAATAAACACATCTAACCAGTGCAATTCGCCAGTGACACATCAACATTTCCCAGTATTAAGGGACAATACAAGGTGAACTGTACAGTTTAGATCAAGTCTGCAAGCTATTGTAGTATATACATATCATAACTGCACCTGCCTCCAGCACACTACATGACTCATTGCGAATCTAATTCTCCAATTCTCCTGATTTGGTATTTGGGTCTCCATCTTCATTAAATCTGTCCAATAGTAGCCCCAAGGTTCCACATCCTCCGCAGGTCTAGGTTAAAGCTAGTATTATTATTAAATGTTTTATGACTTACAAAAGCTGATGCTACCCTTGGCCTTCATGAACACAATAAATAGAGATAATTAGACCCTGCTTAACCATCTCTCTGATTTGGTAGGAATCATGGGCTACACTTGTTCATATCACACTAACTCAAATAAATTAAATTAGGCCTCTTTGAATAGGACTGCTATATATCATCTAAAATCCTGTAAGGGCTACCCTATCACACTAATTTTCATCCATCCTGAAGACAATTGTGAAACTATAATGTAAAACTGTAACTTACCTTATCATTCCTTTGTGGACTATCCATTGTTCAACATACTCATCACCAACAATAAAAGTTAATAAAAGGCCATCTCATCAAAACATAGATAGCCTTTGAAATCCTAAAAATAAATGCTTGCAAAGCAGAGTGTATACAAACAACCTCCTTGCTAACCAAAAAGTACTAACATCTCCCCACTGATCAAAATCCTACACCCGTCATAGGGCACTTCATCACTCCTACAACTACGGCTCTTATTTGCAAAATTTAAATCTATGGGCATATCTTTTCCTTATTTTTGTCTCTCACAACACATCTTCCCCTTCATAATCAGATATCACATTTATTAATTTGTTTATTTATTTAAATATGTATTTATTTAGACATTTTGAATAGTGCTGCATGCTGACATTTATAGCACTAAAGATGGTAACACAATCAAAACAATTAAGGAACAAAGTTAGTGGAAATTAGAGTCTGATTGGCTAGGACAATAACCAAGTCAGACTTAGTTGCAACTCTAGTTCTATCGAGTTTAACAGAATGCAAATTTAAATATTTCAATTTACGGATTTCATGAGAAAGCAAATTTAAATAGTTCACTTTTCAGAAAATGATTGAAATTAAAAACAAGATTTCAGAGTGAAAAAGTATTTTAAGGATGCTTACTTTCGGAGAGCGTCCGTAGGGGTTCTAAAACTTGTGGACCAGTCAAAGGATAAAGTTGTCATGCCCCGTTCCTGCTATGCCATTTGCCCAACTCTTCTGAGGCCCTTGGGGCATGCGCAAATTCCCCTCCTTTACTATCTCCCGTCCCCTTATTTGTCCTTTGCGAATGGCCTCCTTCCTTTCCCTTTATTACGGTTTTTGGCATATTGTATGAGATCTCACAAGATCTCACTTCACTCTCAAGCTTGGTGGCCATCTTGGTTTGGGCATGACCTACAGATACTGTCCCATCCTGCCAGAATCTGCATGACTTTTGGTATTCCCAGAGAGAGGTCTCTGTGCTTCCAGCTTCGAAACCCCTGGATTCCTTTTTTTTCTCTGCTCCTATCCTCGGTGGCGGCATCCACCTCCCGGGCTGCTACCCCCAGCTCTGCACTGAACGTTTATTTCAGCCCCGCATACTTTTGCTGCTTTCCTCCCTTTCCTGGACAGTCCCTAACTACATTGGAGGCTGCCGCCTCTCCGTCTGTCCACATCCAGCTGCATGGTGGTCTCTGCTGCAACTTCTGCAGTAATTACCGGAGTCTTGGTTTCCGCTCCTGTAAAGACAACGAATTACTAGGGATTACTCCAAACTTTTTTTCCAAGGTCAGTGCACAGAACCTTCTCTCTGTGAGTCTAAATGGGAATCCATTTTTTCTATGAATGGACATTTTTCCTTTATTTCTTTTTAACGTTTTGGAGCTGCTTGTTGACTCGAATCCCTCTTGCCCAGCCCTTGGATGCTTGAGACTCTTCATTATTTTACCTGATTCAAGGAAGCACCTCTACAATGTTGTTCAATTGTGGAGACTGCTGAACATTTCTATTGAGGTCTTCATGGTATATCAGGTCGGAGACAACTATTTACGTGATCCCTTACCAGTCAGACGAGTCCTCTCAGAGTGCAGACAATTCATGAGCCTCTGAGCACTGTGGAACCTTCTTCCCTCTCTCATTTTTCAAATCCCACCATCCCCTGGGGATTAACCGATGGAGCTTATGTTATTGTCCAAGAGCGTTAGGGGTTGGTCAACGGGCGATTGGGTGGAATCTCTTTGCTCCTGCAGATTCTGGGATTCAGGTGAGTGGACTCTGACAACAGTTACAGTAGCTCCCATTATCAGAATCTCAGTTTTGGTTCCATTTACAAAATAGGCTCCTTCATCCAGAAGAGCGAGTAGACCATGCAAGATGTGATATTTGTTGAATTGTTACATCCTTTGTCAAATTGAAAGTAACATTGTCTATTGTCTGAATATATATGGAATTTCACATGATACTGTTCAAGTAGCTCTGCCAAGGAATGCATTGTAAACAATTGAGGGATGATTGTGAAGGGGAGCAGCAAGACATAACATGTGTTGACGATTCAGCTGACATAATCCTCATTTTTGATAATGGTTGGTGAAAAAGCTTTTGATCCATTAAAAATCAGGTCTTGTTCTACCTGCACATTTTCCCAGGATTTTTCACAGAACTGTCTGTGTGTCATTGTAATATGACACTACTTGGCTGAAGAATATAAGGGATTTTTGGTCCTCATTCATGGAGAAAAGGAGCTCTGCCTTGATTTGATCTTACTCTTATTAAGTACCCCTCACAGGCATTAATCCTCTCTGATTATCATGGACATGGTTGAGTCAAAAACATTTTTGCAGTTGCCTCTTCACCTCCTTTTTTATACATTTGCTTTTCATCAAGGGGCAAGTATAACGTTTCAGGTGGCCTGGAAAATGTCAGGGTTAAGAAAAGAGCTTGTCATGTTTGCTGTTTCAGAGCTTCTGAGCGAGAAAATAAGTGAATGTTTTTGAAGGTTTTCTTCATATGAGTAGGAACCTCATGAATGTGTTGGGTGTATTAACCTTGTAGGCTCCTTTGATAATTATGTGATATCCCCTCTTGCATACTGTTCAACAGGTTTTGTGCTTTGCGGTCTGAGACTTGCCATTCAGATTGCAAGTAACACATTGCAGCTCTGATAGCTTCTCTTTTTGTACTTGTTAGTTGATTCTATCCCCATCTCAAACTTTCTAGATTTGACAAGTGGTAGGATATCTAGAAAAGATTATATGTTTTGATAGAGGTTGTCTATCACGGTTTCTCTATTTGTTGAGAAGGGCAGTCGGGTGTTAGTTGCAATGCAAGTTGGTTCAAACTACTCTATGCTTAGGGTCTTGAATTGACTGAAAGGGATAAGGGTCGCCATTGTTCTGTGGGTGACCTGTATACTACTTTGGTCAGGCTGATTTAGGTAAGTGAGTTGTATTTGTTTGGGATCCAAAGTGTTTCCAGCTGCATGCTTTTGGTCACTCACTGCTTCTTTGAAGCCAAAGGCCTACATGTTCTCAAGGATGTCCATCAGAGAATTTGAGACACCGGTTTCAATCCACAACCTAAGTCTCCATCATCAACATTGTTGTCGGCCTTGGTCTTTGAATAGGATGTCAATTCCAGGAATCTCCATTAATAGGTGGGGCATACCAAGTGGGCAGTGGACATTAGATCTCTGTTGCAATGGAAGAGCATTGAAGTTGGTTGAGAATCAGGCAGCTTGACACGTGAAGGAAGACTGTGATGGCTTGGTATGAATGTACAAAATAGCCCAGAAGCATAAGCCTGGGTGACCTCTTCTACCTGTCTTGCTCTCTGTCCTTCAGGTGGGGGACCAGGTGCTCGAAGTGCATGGTTGGAGAGCAATGGGTACCAAATGGTGAAATGCTGGGGGAAGGTCTGAGCAGGAGCTCCCACCTCTTTTCTTCCTCAGTTGCCTATATGGAACTATTGGCAACTCCTACCCAGACTATGTCAACTCTCTAGAGAGCAGCCTATCAAAATAAAAACTACCTCCATGAATAGGAGTAAAATGCTACCACCAGACTAATATTAATAAATATTCGTCTGTACCCCACCTTCCGCAACTTTATGAGTATTACATTGAGTCTGACTTAATATATGTATGTCTTCCAAGGAAAACTACCTCCAACCTCAGCCAGAAATGCACCCACAGAAATCCCTTAACATAACTCAGCGGCAAACTAGAACACTACAACCATTCCTGACACTTCTGTACTTATTCAAAAACCATCATTCACAACCTCCAATTATGCTGCAATTCCAAATGAAGTACATGCATCACAATTGCACGGACCCTAGCTATGAAAACACACCACTGAAAAGCAATTGTGCTGATACAAACCTCAGAACAATCTACACATTCATTCTTCTTGATTTAATTATTTAAAAGAGGGAAGGATCTATGTAAAAAGGCCAAATACTATGATGAGAGGCAACAATGAAAGCACAAGATGGTTAATATACTATAACACAGTAATACAATAGGTGACAGCTGTAAGATTACACTTCAAATTTAAAAGATCTTTGACTGTGCATCACACTGATTAGGCTC
Organism: Calotriton arnoldi; assembly: GCA_963921515.1. Taxonomy (NCBI): domain Eukaryota; kingdom Metazoa; phylum Chordata; class Amphibia; order Caudata; family Salamandridae; genus Calotriton; species Calotriton arnoldi. The sequence continues at coordinate 2,737,513 of CAWUFW010000096.1, read as the reverse complement.
ATATTTAATTATAGAAAGTTTATGTGTATTGACTGCTGATAGGATTTGGTAATTATACCATGTAACAAAGCCAACATTTTGCACCATGCAAAGAGGAATTAGTTTTAGAATACAGGGTATGGGACTGAAATACATTATTAGGTATATGTGGATTTACCTAGTGGAATCCTTTGCGACTTTGTCCTTTTCTTTTCTTTTCTTTTCTCTTCAATTTATATTTATATTTCATAATCCTGATTATTGCTCACTACACCCTTCCATGTCAACATTACAGCAATTAGACACATTTTTTACTCTACTTCCACCATGAGTTTGGGGCCTTGTTGTTAGAGGTAGACTGCCATTGTAAATGTGGGGCAACAGGCATTGGCGTAACATCAATACAACACACATCTTGTTTCTTAGTATTGAAACTGCTGACACATCCCTTTTTCTGCTGCATCCCCAGTGAAGGATGTTGGAAATCTAGATGTGATGTTTTTGTGCATATGATGTTTACAATACAGAACAAATCTGTTGTTACAACGATACCCTGAAATCTTTACAAACTCATAACAATGATTCATTTTTTCCCTGTTTCATGCTAACCATAGGCTTACCATTGCTTAGGTTGTACGTCTTTCTTTAATTCAAGAAACATGATATATTTTACAATACACAAATGTTACCACCTCAACCTTCACCTTGAAAAGTATATGGAAAATCTTTGAATGTGTTCTCTTAAAGCGCCCCGTGTCGTGGCAAGGGGTTGAAAATGTATTTCTAGAGAAAAAGGTGCAGGTCCATCTCTAGAAAAAGCTTTTACTGTCTGTATCATGGAAAAAAAACCTTTTCCCTATTGTCTTTTCGTCTCGCAACTTCTTTTTAAGGTCCTCCATTGTGTTTACCTCCACCCTAAATGCATTGACAGAGTCTGTTAAGTCCTAACACACAGCCCCCTCTCCGATCCACTGAAAGTGAATGGAGACAGACCTTGTAGTTCCCCGTAGTGATCAGCATCAAAGACAACTACAAGATCTGTCTCTTCCTTAGTGAAGTTCCTGTTCCTTGTGAGTGGTGCAAACTGCATTATAGATGCTTTTGCACCTCTCCAAAAGTGAGCAAAGAAATGCGTCCCAAAGAAATGAGGGCACAACCTACGGTGTAGTATGAGAGACAGATAACTCCCCTTAGGAATGAACATCTGAAATCTGGTTGTTCTCATTGTAAAGTTACTACTAATAACTTACAGCCCTAATTTCAGTCATATGAGTCTCTAACCCTTTTGTAAGGGGATAGAGACTCATAAATCCTATGACTGGTTGGAAAATTAACACCCAGAAATGGTGGATACTATCTAGGTGGGGATTTTTGCCATGTCATAGGCAGAAATATACAATTGCATAGATCTCTGAACATAGATTTCTCTTTCACAATCATACCTACTATGAAGCCCAGTGTTTTTATTAGTGCAGTTATACCTGCCTCTTTGGTCATTATCATCAACTCCCCTCTTATGGAGTGCAATGATAAACACGATATTCTTAATCTGGACATGCACTGGTGTAATTTAGAAAGCCAAATAGCAACATTACAAGATTTATGCAATGTTATTTTCAGATTTTTGATAATTGTATGGAAAACTACTTTTGAGTATTCGTTGCTTTTTGTTTTCCTTCCCTAAAGTAGTCCCTGTTGCCATTTTACTGTCATTCTTACACCATTAACAGCTTTCTCAATTTCCTTTGTCTAGTGTTAGACTGGAATGTTTGGCATTTTGGCACATCTATTTGTGTCTCTTTTGTGAAAATAAGCATATCAATAGCAACACCACAGATCTCATAATTCCAATGAGGCCAGTATCTGCTGTTATTTGCCTCATTGTAATTAAGAGGTCACTGTTAATGAGGGCCTAAGTGTTAGTTTGTTCATGCATAAGAAAGTAAATAAGCAATTACAAAGCCAATGCGTAATTGTTTTAATATTCTAACAAATGCAATGTAAACTCATTGAACCAGACAAAAATCAAAAGGTTGAAGACCCCCTTGCTTTCAAAACAGTTCAGTTGATGCTTCTATTTGAATGAATGAATATAATCTTGTATAGCGCTAACTTAGCCCAAGGGCGTCAAGGCGCTGATAACGGGGCGAGACAACAGATGGTATTTCAACTTCACATTAGATATCAGGGAAGCCTTCATTATAGTTATTCTATAGTTTCTATGTTATGTGTATTTGTGCCTATCCCTGACTATGGTAGGTTGGTTAATTGAAAAGCCAGGTCTATAGCTTCTTGCAGAATTCAAGAAGAGAGAAGGAGGCTTCGATTTGGAGTGGGAGTCCGTTCCATGCTTCAAGAGCGATTAAAGAGAATGCCCATCCTCCTGATCTGGTTCTGGCCCTAAGTTGTTTTTAGAAATTGGATTTCTGGTTGGCAGAGGTATGCACCCTGTCCAAGCAGGAACCACAGTCCTAGAAAGGATAAATCAGATTCACATAATAAATTAACCTGTGCTCACCTTCTGGTTGCTTAGCACAGATCAGGCAGGCTTAACTTAAGAGTCGTTGTGTAAAGTATTTGTGCAACATGTTAAACAGTAACACAGTGAAAACACTACAAAAAGACTGCACACCAATTTTTGAAAAATAGTTCATATTATTATGAACAAAACAACAAACATCCAATAAGTATAACGGGAGTTATACATTTTTTAAAGAATAAATGAAAATGTAGTGCTTAAAAGCTTAACGCGCCAGCTAGACCATGGAGGACAATGCTATATTTAAGATGTGCACACACAAGAATATTATGGAGAATAACGCCAAGCTTGGGACTTTGTGGAATCTGAGAAGAGATGCACAGTTGACCATTTTGGAGCTTCTTTTGGAGATCCCTGAGGAGGAACTATGGGGATAAACATAGGGGTTCTCCAGGTCTCTCTGTAGAGTGGTTACTGAAGGGGAGCCTTCCATGATCTGGGATGTTTATAGGATCCCACCAAGACAGTTCGAGTCAGTTCCCACTGGGAGTCAAAACTGTGTTAGCCATATTAAGTTCCTTGCTTTTAAGGGATAGGGTGAGGCACAATGTCATTATAAAAAGGGAATGTATGGAATGATATCCACCTCCTTGTACTGAACCCTTGCCAGATTCCTGACACTTTGGCACACAAGAGGGCCAGCCTGTATTTTAAGAGTGATTTGAAAAAAGATACATATTTCTGCATTTCTGTGATTTACCCTTAAGCTCAGGGCCAAACACAGAGGCAAAAACCTTTGTTTGGTAATTCATGGGATATTGGGCCATTAAGGTTGGTCACTTGTCCTTAGGAGTTTCCTGAAGCACAGATGGTTGAGTTATGTCCTTTGGGTTGTGTTCAAAGTGTTTCATAGTTTTGGGACTTGAACTCCTTGAGATCTTGCATCATGTGTTTTCCTCTTGATGGCTTATTGAGTGATCTGATATGATGTATCTGACTGGAGATTCCTGGTTGTGAAAGGTGTCACCTATTTAGCTACTTATAACTGTAGTCATCATGTATCATGTACTTAAGCAATATTTACAATAAATATTACTGTAAACAAAGTGTGGGGGAAGTTAATAACTGGCCACAGTTTCATCTCTTTGATATGGCATAATGTCAAATATTGAATAAAAAAATAATCGATATGGAAACTATTTCTTCTAATTAAGAATAATTTGGGCAAAAAAGGATTTTTGTTGATACATAAAATTATCACTTACATAGCTATCTTAACTTTATATTAGAAGTGCTTGTCATCAGTCCTTATAATGACTTACATGCCAAAGCATCAAATCAAGTTCTCTTTAATAGTAAGCAAGAATATTGTTGATCCATGGGGGATACCAAATTCTACTTAGAAAGGGTTGAACAAGGATTGCAGAATCTTAGCTACTGAAGCAATAATGGGATAACCCATCACAATTCATTAACAAATGACTACAAGAACATCTTGACCTTCATTATGTTCTTGTAGCTTTATAATACAATGGCTCATTAATGAAGTTATCCAAGCCAGGCAGAGTTCAGTGAGGACTTCTTTCTTGGGGAGTGACATATGCCTGACTGTTAGAAACAATTATTGTCTTAAAACAGGTATTTGTATAGTTAGAAATGTCTTTAGCCTATGTTGGCTCACAACTCCTATTTAAGACAGACCTGCATCAGTCTAGTGGTGGTACTGATGGATGGTGTGAAATTAATAGTTTCATACTCTTAATAAACAAAAGAAAGATCTGTTATGCATTCTTTTAATATGCAATCTAGTTTAACGTCTTGGTGTCTGAAATGTCTTTCCCTTTTTCAGGTGAAGAAGATTTATAGATTCTTCACTTACATTCTACTTCTGATCAGTTACCTCTAGGGGCTAGTACAAACAGAAATTTAACAACTGTCTGAATTGTTTCAAATTAAGTTTCAATACCGGTATGCTATTATTTATTTTCATTGTTTGTTACCCCTTTCATGTATGAGATAAATTACATTGCTGGATCACACCCAAATGTTTTGCACTTGTTTTTTTACTAAGGTTTCTGTTGTATATGGGTTGTTATTAAAGCCAATAGCCCTGAGTATAGCACGCCAGGTGTTAATTAGATGTTTTGCCTGCATTCACTAATACTGTAAGCACAATATGCATGTGCAGGAAGTACATTAGGAAGAGAAGAGTGTAGATTGGTGTCTATTTACTGAAATGCTTGTTTACATTGCTGGCAGATAAGAGACAGACAGTTTCGATATCTGTCTTGCTCCAAGCTCTCATGCCATGACATACCGAGTACCATAAATGTTCATGACTTCACCTTTCCGTTTAATTATCTGAACTACCACTTTTTATGCCAATCATATACAGATTCAATTTTGACTCAACAAAGTACATGAATCAAAATCATTTCATAATAAAGTTGATTAGAGATTAATTCAAACTGTTTGAAATGGAACTCAGAAAATGTTCTTTTGCCATTCACTGGCAACACTACCTTTAAAAGACTGCAGAAAATGGCCTCTCTCAATTAATAGCTGTCTTAAGTGAATCTGTTTTGTTATAAATGTTGCGGTTTTCTTTAACTTGGAGATCTCAACGTGCTTTAAGTAAGATTTCTATTAAAGTCATTTTCGAGTATGGTAAGGTCCTTTAGAAACTGTTGCCTTTTATTTTTCCTCGTATTATTGACATAGTGAGATCATCATTATCTTCTGCATTGGATTCAGGCAAGTGTCCTTCTTTTGACTTGCCACTAAGTCAATGGTGCAGACTGCAGTGAGACCAAATGTTTCTGGCCACTATTTAATTATGATTAGTAGATGAGTGCGCTTTGCACCATTCCTAACTTGGCTTCACAAGCTATGAATCTCAAGAAGAATTGAAATTAAAACCGTGCACATCACAGATATCCCATTTCATATTTTGCCTGCATCATCTACATCAATGTTTTGCTGTAGTATCCTAGTTATGTCATTCTAAGATGGCTGCCTAATTCCAACCAAAGTTCCCAACTAGAACCTCAGTAAGCAGTGCAGCAAAATAAGTCCATATTTTTGCATTTATAATCTGACTTTGAATAATTTTCATGACTAAACATTTTATTATTGATACATATTGTCTCCTGACAGCAAGCCCATTCTCAGCGTAATATATAAACATTACAACTTTAAGTCTTGTAAGTATCCTAGTCATCCTCAAAGAGTATTATTTGAATCTGCATCTGATTTGTGGACCCTTAGAGTTGATCCGAGGCCTCTAGTGCATGATGGAAGTAAAAAATGCATTGTCCTGAGCTGCTGATAACTATTGAAATCACCCTGAAGGAGCATTAGGTGCATGTTATATTGACAAAATAGATTAAACAATATAACAAACAAACATGCATAATTGGATTCTCTCAATATACCCTATCTAGAAATTACATAAATTATCAATGAGTTAGGGGATGCAAATTAATTTGAAGGATTTACATTTTAGCTTACAGATTTGATTTAATTTAATAAAGGAAAAAAGACTGAACAAATATGACAATCGACAAATCTAGAAAACAATACATTTTGTTTTATGAAACTGAGAAAGTACTTGATATAAAATATTAGTTACCTTCTTCACAGTAACAGCCATCCACACAAGGGAGTTCACTATCAACACATTGCTTTTTTTGTTGGCATGACACTGGACAACAGTTGATGCATTCATTGTAGATCAAATGATTTTCACATTCAATAGCTGCAAAACATCAATATAAAGTAAGCTAAAACATATCATTTGCCAATAAAGATATCCTTTCTCCCAGAAAACTATGTTAAATCTGTTAATATGATCTATAGAAACAACACTTTTCCTTGGTTTTCTTAAAATGTTTCAAGTTCTAGTATAATGTTGTATTTTTAATGAACAGAAAACATTTAATTGTTGTTTAATCTTAATTTAGAGCATCTGACTTTAGCAATCAGACCAAACAAACTTATCAAAGGGACAGAAGTAGTCTCTAGAGAATCTAGATGACTTATGTTTTCAGATGATATGCGTTTGTCAATAATTACCCAACAAACCCACTGACCGCCTATCTGAAATGAGCAAAGCAATTTGGGGGCAGTTTCTGCATATTTAGTGTAATACAGTGGCCAATCTCCAGTTTAGGGACAATATTGTTAACATAAAAGATTATGACCACTTTTCCTTTAACTAGGAAGCTAAAGAAACAGTTTATCTAAGCACCGCCCTGACTAATAATACCAAAAATCTAATTCAAATGTAAAATGTCCCAGAAAGAGATATAAACATATGTAACAAACTTAAAATTAGGTGCACAACTATGACCAGCGGTACAAAATGTAGCTTCCCGTAATTCTTCTGAACCAAGCATCAATAAAACCGTACAAATGTAATCATTATTTACTTGCACAGGTCCATCTATTTAACTTGTAGCAATTCAACATAGAAGCATTGGGAGAGATGATTTGCAATCTTTATAACTAGAGAGACGATTCCAACTCCTGGGCATACTATTTAGTATAAGGCAGTGCCTGTGTTTCCTTAGTTCTCAAACTCTTAGAATTACATGGAATATGAATATTCCATTTTTGATTCTTCAATAACAATACATCTTACGGCTGTTAATTTGAAATATAGGACTTATTAAACTTAATGATAATAAAGTGGGTTTTCTATGGTAGACTTGCTTAAAGTGGGGTGTCAACTAAAAATAGCTATTATCTGTTCTTTATGGAACAACTCTAAATCATGAAAATTCTATGGACAAAATGCACTTTAGCCATTTACTTCAAGATCATTCTAGTTTGTGCTTCAAAAGCTGCAGTCTCTGTTTCATCTACGAAAAAGGAAATATGGAACTATCTGAAATGTTGTGCAGTCATTCAACTATTTCTGACTTTGATCAAATCCATTGCTAATATAATGTAACCAAACTTTGTGCTGTTAGTGCAAGTGAGCTTCCATGTCTAAAATGTATGAATGATTTAGGAGTAAGAATATGTGCAGCTTTAAGAAAATAAGACGTGGCTGATGAATCCTGACAGAGTCATCTTAAAAGGATTCCTGAGATGGCATTTCACTCAAAACCATCTTCACTCAATACAGGATAACATTCAGGATGTTTGGATTGCAATGAAAATATCTGCATTGAAATAATCAAATGACTCATATGTCTGGAGATATAATTTTGTAAAAATGTTGCTCTCTCAAATTTTGTTCAATTGCTTGAGAGCTGATGAGTTCTGGAAAGATATTTTTAGTCAGTTTTTGCAAATATTGGGGAATAACATACAGCTTGTGATCTTGCTTCATGATCTTCCATTCATAACATAATTGAACATATTTAATATCCAGTTGCTACTTAAAGCTTTAATTTTCTCCCAATCAATAATACCAAATAATTTGAAATAAGCACAAAAGATCCCCAGCCATATTGTTTAATACAAATTTCATCAACAACTATCCTGTAAAGAACCTTCTAGCAACCAGTTGACCAGGAAGATTTGTTTTAAAACATTTGGAGTAAGTTCTGGCTGTGTACAATTAACATTTTTTGTGTATTTTCTCTTTGTAATGCAGTATAGATTTAGTACAGTTGTACATATTATGTATAGCTTACTTGACATCTACAATATGTAAATAGATTTGTTTTTAAGTATTACTTTGTTACTGTACTTAGGATCTAATAACATTTTACTTTCCAAAAACACTCAACTGTGCCTACAATTCTTATTTTCTCTTATTTAATCATTACAATAATTATACCGACAGAAGTACATCATTAGGTGTTTCTCTCTATTAGTTTAAATTCTTAGATCAACAAAGGTGCCTATCATCACTTGAGGTCTTCAACAGCTTTGGGATGTGCCAGGTCGCATATGGAAGGAAGATATGAGACAATCACATCTTTGCTATGCTAGATAAAGCAGCTGGTAGCCACCTGATCATCACCTAGTTTAATCCAGGAGGATGGCAGCAACCATTAGCCGAACTGATAAGAAATGATTTATAAAATTCAGGATAGGCCAGAACCCTATCTCAGCACAGGTGGAAGAGTGCCTATGCACATGCTCTTGCACTCCTCCTTATTATATGTTACAAATGTGCTCATTCAGGCCCATATTTAGAAAGAAGGGAGTAGAAACAGTGAGGAATGCAAGGAACACCCTAAAACACTAATGACCTGGATTCTGTTCAAAGCCTCACACTTCCTAAAATGGTCATGGAAACAGAGGTTGCCCTTAGAATGTGAACTTAGATATGGCCAAACTATTTCGGAGAGGGGCCTATGACAGGATCACATTTTTCCATACGTTTTTCATAAGCCCCTATACAATTTGGCTTTAGGTTATTTTAAGGAATCTCTCTATTTGTTGTGGAATTTGTCGTCTCATGTTTTTAGATTTGGGTGCAATGTATTGTTGTGGCCTGAATCGAATAGGTAATTGTTGTTTTTGCTATGGTTCTTGCTTTTGCTTCTGGGCCTTAGTGGCTTTACGTTTGTTATTCATGAGAATGCAAATAATTCAACAATCTGTATAAATAGAAAAATGAAATAAGCGTCAATAAAACTGGACAAATGTAACCATTAGACAGTTGTCCAGAAAGATTCATCCTTCCCTCCTCTAGTCAATGGGGTAGCAATGGCGTCAAATTCCTAATGTTCATTCTCCGCAGTGAACTCTCTATCCTTTAAGCAAACTGGGAGATAGCACTAACCACATCTCTATTAGTATGTGGTTCTCTAAAAAATGATCTATACAAGCCTCCACTCAAAACCAAATTTACAAACATCAAAAAGCACAAAGCAGAATCTTCCATTATAGGACGAATCAACAACATATGAAATATGCCTAACATAAAAAAATATTACAAAACACCAACTATGGGTCTCGTTATTAGTGCACCGGTCATGGGCCCAGTATCCCACCCGGAGCAAATGATGAAGGGGTATCAGTAAAATTGGGATGCTATAAGTGGGGGAGTGCGAAATTTGTTTTATTTGCTTGTGTAGTCATGTGAAATTACAGACAAATGACACGACATTTGGCATATTTAAGCGAAATGCAAAGCTGTCATTTGGCAGCGTAATTTAGGGCAACATGCATCCTGACAACTACTTTGGACACAAGAATGCATTCACACAAAAAAAACTGCAAAAAACAAACACACTGTAAATTACAGCTTCTCTTGATTTGGCGTTTATGTTGTTTCAGTGCGTTTGCTGTAAATTTGCATCAAAAACAGCGCATAGTTAGGCAATGTAGCATAATAACTAAATTTCAGGAATTTCTTGTAACAAGAGTAATGCGAAATTACCGAAGTTACACTAGATTACGTCAGAGCAAGACCACTGACCCATTGTCAGTGAAATTGCTCCCCCTCCCTCGCAGCTCCACCATTAAGTGAGGCCTGCCCCTGCACTCTCGAGTGTTTGGTGCTCGAGGCCCTCTTCCACCCACAGGTTTCCCTGCGCCTCATCCCTGGTGGTCCAGTGGACCTCTATCTCCTTTCTCTTGCTCCGTTTTTCACTCATTTTTCACTCGTTTTTTCACTTGTTTTTTCACTTGTTTTTCTACCCTCTTTTTCTTCTCCTTTCTGCACTTTTATGAATTTCTGCTCCTTTCTGCTCTATTTCCTTTTTCCTTTACTCCTCCTTTTCCCCCCTTTCCTGCCCGCTTTCCCTGCCGCTGCTGCCCCCGCGGCCTCTACCCCCAGCATGACCAGCGCGACCGGCCCGATCCAGCTCCTCTTCCCGCTCCCGCCTCCCAGCTGTCCAGCCCTCCCCGACCCCTACTTAATGGCGGCCACTGCGGGGACAGGCGAGCAAGACCACTGACCCATTGTCAGTGAAATTGCTCCCCCTCCCTCGCAGCTCCACCATTAAGTGAGGCCTGCCCCTGCACTCTCGAGTGTTTGGTGCTCGAGGCCCTCCTCCACCCGCAGGTTTCCCTGCGCCTCATCCATGGTGGTCCAGTGGACCTCTATCTCCTTTCTCTAGCTCTGTTTTTCACTCGTTTTTCACTCGTTTTTCACTCGTTTTTTCACTTGTTTTTCTACCCTCTTTTTCTTCTCCTTTCTGCACTTTTCTGCATTTCGGCTCCTTTCTGCTCTAATTCCTTTTCCCTTTACTCCTCCTTTTCCCTCCTTTCCTGCCCGCTTTCCCTGCCGCTGCTGCCCCTGCGGCCCCTCCCCCCCAGCACGACCAGCGCGACCGGCCCAATCCAGCTCCCCTCCCCGCTCCCGCCTCCCAGCTGTACAGCCCTCCCCGACCCCTACTTAATGGCGGCCGCTGCGGGGACAGGCGAGCAAGACCACTGACCCATTGTCAGTGAAATTGCTCCCCCTCCTTCGCAGCTCCACCACTAAGTGAGGCCTGCCCCTGCACTCTCGAGTGTTTGGTGCTCGAGGCCCTCCTCCACCCGCAGGTTTCCCTGCGCCTCATCCCTGGTGGTCCAGTGGACCTCTATCTCCTTTCTCTAGCTTGGTTTTTCACTCGTTTTTTCACTTGTTTTTTCACTCATTTTTCACTCGTTTTTCTACACTCTTTTTCTTCTCCTTTCTGCACTTTTCTGCATTTCTGCTCCTTTCTGCTCTATTTCCTTTTTCCTTTACTCCTCCTTTTCCCTCCTTTCCTGCCTGCTTTCCCTGCCGCCGCTGCCCCCGCGGCCCCTCCCCCCCAGCATGACCAGATCGACCGGCCCAATCCAGCTCCCCTCCACGCTCCCGCCTCCCAGCTGCCCAGCCCTCCCCGACCCCTACTTAATGCCGGCCGCTGTGCGGCCGCGCTACTGGCGCGCCAAAGTCAAGCCCGTCTGCACCCGTCCGTGAGCCGACCGTGACCGTGACCAGCGCCAGGAACCCTGGACCTCCGCACTGCCAACGCTATGACCCAGCAGCACTCCACGCACTCAACCCAGGCCGCAACAACAACTGCATGCTAGCCTCACCAGCCGACACCCACGGACCCTTCAGCTGTCACTGCTGCCGACAAACCTACAGCTCCGCTAGTAACATGGACCCAGCACAACCCGACCGCAAGAACACACCCGTACCGAAGACCTTGCAATGCATCCTCCTCAACGTCCGACCCCTCCACAAACACGCCACCGAAATCTGGGACCTCCTCGACAGCACCACCCCGGACGTAGCGTTCTTCACCGAAACCTGGACCAACACCACCTCGGGGTCAGACATCGACATCGCCATTCCCCAAGGATATAATATCTCCAGGAAGGACCGCCCCACCCGCCTGGGAGGAGGAATCGCCATCGTCCACAAATCCACCCTCCGCCTGAGCACACTCCCCGACGAAACCACAGACCTGATGGAACACCTTCACTTCAAGATACTGACCAGCCCTACCACCACCCTCCGAGGAACCCTCATCTACCGACCCCCTGGACCACGCGGACCGTTCACTAACTCCATCACAGACATCATCTCCCCGCATGCCATCGCATCCACCAACTACACCCTGCTGGGAGACCTCAACTTCCAACTCGACAACCAACTGGACCCCAACACCAAATCCCTACTTGACAACCTCCACAACATTGGACTCCGCCAAATCGTGACCGAAGCAACGCACTCAGCAGGACACACCCTCGACCCCGTCTTCACAACAGGAAACTCCATCACCTTCAGCCACACCACCGAACTCCCGTGGACTGACCACCGATGCGTCCACTTCACCTTCAGAACACCCACCATCCACAGACACCAGCACCTGCTCCCACGAAGAAACTGGACCAGAATCACCGACGACCAGCTCACCTCCTCCCTCAGCAACTCCACCCCAACCATTGCGGGAAACGATGACCCGAACACTGCAGCCCGAACCCTGCACAGATGGATCTCCGACAGCGCCAACACCATAGCCCCCCTCAAGAAAAACAACAACACCCACAACAAGAAAGCCAGATGGTTTACCACCGAACTTTGAGAGTCCAGACACACTTGCCGCCACCTCGAAAAGGCCTGGAGGAACACCAAATCCACAGAAGCACACAACAACTTCAGAGCCTCTACCAACGCCCACCACCAACTCATCAGAAAAACAAGAAAAAAAGCGATTGAAGACAGAATCTACACACACGCACACAACAGCAATGAACTCTTCAACTTCATCAAGGAGTTCACCGAACCCACCAGCGAATCGACGGACATTCCCCCCTCACAAGACCTCTGCGACAAACTCAGCACCTTCTTTCACCACAAAATCAACAGCATCTACGACAACTTCGACGAAGACAACCAACACACTGAACCCCCGCCAACCACCCCCGACACCCTGAAGCCAGCGATTGACAACTGGACAGCCCTCACCACCGAAGACACACTGAAGACAATGAAGTCAATCTACTCCGGGGCCCCCACGGACCCCTGCCCCCACCACATCTTCAACAGAGCCACCGACACCATCGCACCCATACTCCGCCACACCATCAACCGCTCCCTGGCGACCGCCTCGTTCCCCGACGAATGGAAACACGCTGAGGTCAACCCCTCCTGAAGAAACCCTCAGCGGACCCCACCGACCTCAAAAACTACAGACCCATCTCCCTGCTCCTGTTCCCAGCGAAAGTCATTGAGAAAGCCATCAACAGCCAACTCGCCACATTCATCGAAGAGCACAACATCCTCGACTCCTCTCAATCCGGCTTCAGAAAAAACCACAGTCCGGAAACCGCTCTCCTCGCTGCAACAGACGACATCCGCACCCTACTGGACAAAGGAGAAACAGTAGCCCTCATCCTCCTCGACCTCTCAGCGGCGTTCGACACAGTCTCCCACCGCACCCTAATACGCAGACTCCTCGACGCAGGGATCCAGGACAAGGCCCTCGAATGGATCCACTCCTTCCTCTCCGGCAGAACGCAGCGGGTCAGAATCCCCCCTTTCCTCTCGGACCCTACACCAACCACCTGCGGAGTCCCTCAGGGGTCCTCCCTCAGCCCTACGCTCTTCAACGTCTACATGGCTCCACTCGCCCCCATCGTCAGAACCTACGGACTCAACATCGTGTCATACGCAGACGACACCCAACTCATCCTCTCCCTATCCAACGAACCCAACACCGCCAGACACAACTTTCGAGAAGGCATGGAAGCCGTCGCCAAATGGATGAAAAACAGCTGCCTACAACTAAACACCAACAAGACAGTACTCATCAAGGGCCCAAACCCCGATGCCTGGAACGACACCTGGTGGCCCCCCGCCCTCGGAAACCCGCCCACCCCCACGGACCACGCACGCAACCTGGGAATCATCCTGGACTCCGAGCTCAAAATGGACCGCCAGATCAACTCCGTCTCGTCCTCCTCCTTCCACACCCTCCGCCTCCTACGTAAGACCTTCAAATGGACCCCCCCCCGAACACAGAAAGACCGTCACTCACGCCCTGGTCACCAGCAGACTCGACTACGGCAACGCACTCTACGCCGGAATAAACAAAAACCTCACCCGCAAGCTACAGAACATCCAGAACGCCGCCGCAAGACTGGTCCTCAACCTGCCAAGACACTGCCACATCTCCAAGCACCTGCGCACACTCCACTGGCTCCCCATCAAGGCCAGAGTCACCTTCAAGATGCTCACCACGCACACAAGGCCCTCCACAACACCGGACCAGCATACCTGAAAAGCCATCTCAATTTCCACGCACTCAAAAGGACCATACGATCAGCCCAGCTCTCCTACGCCGTGGTCCCCCGCACCAGAAAGACCAGATCGGGAGGCCGCTCCTTCTCCTTCCTCGCGGCCAGAGCCTGGAGCGTCCTTCCGCTCCACCTCCGACAGACAACATCGCTTCCCATCTTCGCAAGAAACCTCAAAACCTGACTCTTCGACAGACCCCCTCATTGATGGACTGGAACCTGCACCCCCCCTACCCCCAGCGCCTTGAGACCCTTACGGGTGAGTAGTCGCGCTTAACAAACGCCTGATTGATTGATTGATTATCAGGCAATATTCACCCAGGCCTGATTCTATGTCAGGACCGGAGGCTCCGATTATGCTTCTCATTTCTTTACTGAAATCCACAGCAGCCAATAAAAAACCAGTAAGAAAAACACTACAATACCCAGGAATGCTGTATGGGTCACATGATCAACCATAGAGTATCTCCATATAAACGGTCCAGTCACATAAACAGTGCCCTCTTTCTTTGCTGCTCTGCAGCCAGTTAAGTGCTCTTCCCTTCTAGCTTGCTTATTGCATTGTGAAGGTTATACATTGTTTGCGATTGACTGTATTGAGCATTATATCGCTTGCGCTGCTCTGCCTTACCAATTGTTGTGCCTCTGTGCTTGCAATTGCGACCGGTGCCTGGGACTGCGTCCCGTACTTTTGGCATCCTCTGTATTCCGCTCATTATTTCGCTGTGGTGTGCGTGCGCGCTTCTTGCTAGCGTCTTTGTTTGCGATCGGGCTCCCCTTGCCCGTCAGCTGGTTTTAGGTGGAGCGGGAGGATCAGGGAGCGAGGACGTGCGTCTGCCTTGATCGCAGTCCTCTTTCGTCTGCCAACAAGCGCCCGTTACCGCGCATGCGCGGCGGCCATTTTTGCCTGCCTTTCTTATCACACGGCTTGAGTGAACGCTGGAGCAGCGTCATTGGTGCTCCTGACCCAGTTTTTGGTGCGATCTTGATCGTTTCTGCTCGTTGTGCTCCCTTGACGTCCCTCACTTACACTATACTGTGTGGGGCTGTAAAATTACGCATAGGCTTTGCTTAGAGTGGTTGGCAAGCCCTCCCTCCCTCCACATCTTAACTGTTTGTTCACACAACCTTAAGACAGGATTGTGTTTGGCTTGCCTGGGGTTTTCCACTCCCCCTGATTTTTCAGTGTTCTGCCTGCTTTGGGGGGGTCCTGCCCTCAAGCTTTTACAGGCATTCCTCCTGGGGTATATAGATTTGCACTTACAGTGTGTTCATAATGGCTGAGTATTATTACGATGAGGATTACTATTATGAAGAGGAACCCTCTGGGTCCATGTAACAGGACCTCGTTGAGGCCCTGGACGCAGGAGTCCAGCATTCAGTGAACAAGGCCTTAGTTAGAGCCATAGAACCCCTCAAACAGCATCTGTGTACCTACGCCAAACAGCAGGGTTGGCTTCCCACTGCGGGCACCTGCCCTAGAACATGTGGGGTTAAGAACCCACATGCTGCGGATTTCGCCAAGCTCGCAAAATCTATAGCTGATCAGGAGTACGCCACTCCCAGCAGGGAAGCGACTATCACGGAAATCACCCAAGATGATGACCAAGATATCTCCACTGATCCATCCACTGACCAGGAGGAAGCTCCTAGACCAGCCAAGAAGGCTAGGAAGGAAAGACACGCAGACGCGCCCCCTGCTCCCAGAGTCCTCAACTTTGAGCCGACCGAAATTGTGCACCCCAATTCTTCTGCCTGGCTCCCACCCCAGGAAGTGGCTGAGTATGACCAGTCTCATATCCGCCAAGCTTTCGACAAGGAAGTACGAGCGCGACTCCGGTCGGAGTGCCCCAGACCTAACCTGACTGGTAAGGTGGCAGAGACCCCCGAGGTAGACCCCTCCATGCTTACCTACCTTAAGAAATATTCTAAGGATCCCAAGAAGGGTCTCGATAGATCTTGGAGGTCATGCCAAGGTAAATTGCTGGGCATGACCGGACCCCTGACGAAAATCCTCGAATTAGGTTTTAGAGCCAAAGAGTCTGCGTTAGCAATTGATCCTGAAGAACGGATCGGCTGGGCCCAGAGAGCAGTATGCCAACTTGGCAACGCCAACTGTGCTATATCTACAGAGCGCCGTCGCTCTATCTTATTGAAGTTGGACCCCAAACTAGCTGAGCTCTCCACGTCTGAGTCGGGTCCCCTGGCCCAAGGTCTGCTGTTCGGACAGCCGTTCCTTAAGGAATTAACAAAATTCATAGCAACATTCAGTGGTCTGGACAAGGCCCAGGGGTCTCTCAAGCGGGCTTTCCGCCCGGTTTTCGGCAGGGCCAGACGATTTCGGGGATGCTCGTTCGGCCAGGGTTATAATCAAGGCGTCCCGCATGGCCAGCAGAGAGGAGGCTATCAAGACTCCAACTCAAATAGCAACTCCTCCTTTTACCCAACCCGGCGCTCCAGAAATAGATTCCGCAAAGGAAGATTTGGAGGCAATTCAGGCGGCCAACAAGATTCCGGAACTACAGGTGAGACTGATTCCCTGGTCAGAAGTGATTTTGGGGGGCAGAGTAATGTTTTTTCTAGACAGTTGGCGCACGATCTCTCAGGATGCTTGGGTTTTGGAAACCGTGCAAGGGTACACGTTAGAACTGTACAACTCCCCTTTCCAAGACAGACCGCCTCCTCAGATGTCTTTTTCCCAACACGATCAGACCTTTATCTCCGCAGAAATAGACTCCCTTCTTCAGAAAGGAGCCATAGTGATTTCGACTCTCCACCCTCGGGGTTTTCTCAGCAATGTCTTCCTAGTGAAGAAGAAAGGGGGTGGATCCAGACTAGTGTTAAACTTAAAAGACTTCAACGCCTGGATAATCTACCGACATTTCAAGATGGAGGGCATCCATCTTCTGCGCGATCTCCTCCGAGAAGGGGACTGGATGGTCCGTTTGGACCTGAAGGACGCGTATTTGTCCATTCCCATATTCGTCCCTCATCGCTGATTCCTGCAGTTTCTCTGGCAAGGGGTCTGTTACGAGTACAAGGTTCTCCCGTTCGGCCTTTCGTCAGCACCGTGGTGCTTCACAAAACTTCTTCATCCTGTAGTAGAAGCTCTGAGAGCCCGGGGGGTTCACCTGATCGTCTACCTAGACGACATCATTATCATGGCGAACTGCCCCCGGCTAGTGATTTCACACCTCGAATGGACAATCAATCTCTTGCAGAGCCTGGGGTTTATTGTGAACCCACAGAAGTCAGTGTTGATCCCGACTCAATCGATCGAGTTTCTGGGATTCTTAGTCAACTCCCTGACTTGTCAACTCCTTTTACCAATGCAAAAGATCAGGTCTATCAAAAAGGAGCTGAAGTCGACACTTCACAAGCAGACGGTGTCCTTGAGATCCGTAGCCCGGATCGTGGGCTTGCTAGCTTCTTCGATTCAGGCGATCTTCCCGGGTCCCCTTCATTACCGGGCCCTTCAACGGCTGAAAATTCAACATCTCCAAAAAGGCCTCGGATACTCAGAAATGATTCCCCTCTCAGAGGAGGCGAGGCTAGAGATGTTATGGTGGCTAAACCACATGGAGGCTTGGAACAGCCGAGCTCTCTTCCGATCGACTCCGGATATAGTGATCGAATCCGATGCCAGCCGGTGGGGTTCGGGAGCCCGTTGTGGCCAGTTGTCCACGGGTGGTCGTTGGTCTCCGGAAGAACTCGCTTTACATATCAGTTGCCTGGAACTCTTAGCTGATTCCTTTGCGAACGTTGCTTGTCGCCACAGAAAACAGATTGTTGTATCCTTCTTCGGATGGACAACATATCGGCGGTGCGGTATGTGAACAAGTTAGGCGGCACGAAGTCCCGAATGTTGGCGGAGATCGCCAAGGACTTCTGGCACTTTTGCCTTCAGAACAGGATTTCGGTAGTGGCGGAATATTTTCCGGGCTACAGCAACGAGGTGGCCGATTGGCACTCCCGTCACTTGCAGGATTTCAGCGATTGGAAGCTGCATCCCCAAGTGTTCCAAAACTTGAACGACCTTTGGGGTCCCTGTCGCATAGACCTGTTCACATATTGCCTCAACAGGCAGATCCCCAGTTTTTACAGTTGGCATCCGGATCCGGAGGCTCTGGCCACGGATGCGTTCCTTCAGGTGTGGCCGACATCCCTATGTTATGCCTTCCCTCCGTTCATGATGATCCCCAGGGTTCTGGCACAAGCCAGACGTCACAGAGCGGAACTAATTCTGATCACCCCACTCTGGAGAGCGCAGGCATGGTTCCCAGTTCTTCTGGAAATGCTCTGTGCAGTTCCAATCCTTCTTCCACGGTTAGGGAACCTGTTGCTGGACCCTCTACAGACTCCTCATCCATTGGTGGAGTCGGGTCAACTTCCTCTGGTAGCCTGGTGGGTTTCAGGAACAGATGGAAGGTCCCTGGCCTTTCAAAGGAGGCTGACAGATTTATCAACGAGGCCTGGTTGGTCAACACCCACAAACGATATTCTTCCTCTTGGAGAAGATGGTGTGATTGGTGCTCTCAACAGGAAGTAGATCCCTTTAAAGCACATGTCTCTCTAGTTGTCAACTTTCTGGCTTCGATAGCGTCTTCAGGCTTAGCCTATAGAACAGTGAACAACTTTCGGTCAGCCATCTCCGCAGGGCATATACCCGTGGATGGCAAACCAATTGGTGAGTATCCGTTGGTGTGTAAACTGCTCAGAGGCATCCGGATGGTTAAACCCCGTGCCCGAAGTACTCACAATTATGGGACGTTTCTATTGTCTTGAAATTTCTAGAGGCCTGGCCTTCTAATAAGTATCTTTCTCGGAAACAGTTATCTGCTAAGCTGACCATGTTACTCTGTCTAGTTTCATGCAAGAGAGTATCAGATGTTCGAGCCCTAGACTTAGCGGGACATAGGTTTTTCCCGGATGGGATGTCATTCACTATTTCACGGAGGACTAAGTGTAACACCTTCTCAGTTTCCTAACCGGCTTTCCCCAATAATCCTAAACTGTGTGTTGTACAATGTGTGAAGGATTATGAGGTAGATACGGCTGAATTCCGTGCAGATATGCAGGGTCAGTCATTGATTGCTCTTCAGAAACCCTTTCGCCCAGTGACTCCAGCCACCTTGTCACAATGGATGCATTGGCTCATGGGCGAAGCGGGTATTGATGTTTCGAAATTTGGGGCTCATTCAGCCCGAGGGGCTATGGCATCCAAGGCTTTTTCAGCTGGTGTCAGCTTGTCAGACATTATGAATGCAGCTGACTGGTCTAGAGAGAGTACATCTAAAGCTTTTTATTCTAAGCCAATTGTGGATGTTGCCTCTTTGGTGGTGTCTAAGCTTTGAACAAGCATAATCGGAGCCTCCGGTCCTGACATAGAATAAAAAATTTGCTAACATTCGTGACAAGAATGTTCAATTCTAATAAGGACACGGAGGCAAGGATTATCCCACCCAAGCGTTATGTTAACATTATATATGATGTTTGATGAAGGTTTAAGGTATATTTATACTGTGACTATGTTTCTTCTTTACGCCCGTCCCCTTTTCTGTTTGATACACCGATCAACAGGCTATGAAATGATGTTACAGGTGTTTTTCTGTTTCTTTTCAGGAGCTGATACCAAGTAAAGCTTGAAAGTTTAGCTGATGTGAAGGTCTTCGTGTCTACACGATGTCTCTGAGTTTGTTGGGCCTGGTCCCGGTTCGGAAAGGAGCCCCGTTGGGCCTCAGGTTGATCAGTCAGGAGGAGTTTCCCTGCCCTTATGCTGTTCTTCGATAGCAGGTTGTTCATGGACTTAACTGTTCAATGGTTCGCAAAAGAAAGAGTACACTGTTTATGTGACTGGACCTTTTATATGGAGATACTCTATGGTTGATCATGTGACCCATACAGCATTCATGGGTATTGTAGTGTTTTTCTTTCTGTTTTTTTATTGGCTGCTGTGGATTTCAGTAAAGAAATGAGAAGCATAATCCTCGCCTCCGTGTCCTTAATAGAATTGAAAATTCTTGTCACGAATGTTAGCAAATTTTTAATTGTCAGGTGTACTCTGTGATTTCAATCAGAAATGGGGAATTATTGGGGGAGCCGGGGTGGGTGGGGGGAGGGTCAGGAATAATGAACCTATATGCCAAGGGTATTCCTTATTTCTTACCATGGTTTCATCCAGACATTTAAGTTTCTTTCAGAAGCTAAAGTGTTTGGATGAAACACACAGAGTTACCATGGATTTTGAATTCCAATGGGGCTGGTAACTTCTGTTAATTGCATAATCCACCCTTCTTCTTGTTCATGGTGAGCCTCAAAGTGGTTAAGCATTTTACAATGTCTATTGATTCCCATCCGTCCTCGCTTATAAAACAAATGACCTATTTATTAGCCCCACTCATTTTCAGAATTATGAACTCTTCATTTCAAGAAAGAGGACCAAAATAGATATTGTCTGAAATATTCATAGGTATCAATTTTTCTTAAGCCCTGATTATGCGCATTTGATCTATTTTTTTTATAAATCTAAATCCGTATTTGTAAAGCGCGAACTACTCACCCTTACGGGTCTCAAGGCGCTGGGGGCCGTAGTGGAAATTAAGTGAGCTATTGCCCAGAGTCACATGGTGCTGAGCTGAGCTGCCGCCGGAGCCGGGGATCGAACCGTGAACCCTGCTGCTCCGAAGTCAGCTGCCCTGGCCGCTGCACCACACCCCTCCATTACTCTGTTTTATTCAAATTCTCAAGAAGGTGGTAATGAGGCAATTAATGTCAAACATAGAATACCATGGGCTGCTTGGAGACCTCACGAGAGCACTGAAACTGCTGTGTTGGATGTGAGGGAGAGGATGCTAGATTAGGGCACGAGGGCTCAACAACACTATTGGTATTGCTGGATCTCCCAACTATCTTTGACACCACAAACCAAGGCATCATGATAGCTAGATTTCAGCGGTAGCAGGGATACCCTTGATTTCAGAAATGGGTTGAAGATTATTTGTTAAATCACTCCTTCTTGTTTGTAAAGGACAGAGTAAGCACATCACCCATATTACCGTTCTTTGGAGTCCCACCTGGGTCACACCATCTCTCCTGATGCTTAACATCTATATGAAAGTCTTCAATATATGCTGGAGGTACAGGTGGTGGGGTTTTGCACCCTAAGGAGTAAGTGGAAGATACACTCCTACTTATAATTCTTAGTGAGCGACATCTAGATATGGTTGCAGGAAAGTCACCTTGTTTCAGTTTCAGAAAGACACAGCTGCTGATATTGGGCTCAAGGTCATATTTGAAAAAACTTACAATGTCCCATGAAAAGTAGAAGGTGATCTTGAAGAAATACTTTCTAAGAAAGCCACAATTGTTGGGGTTGAATTGAATACAATTCTTATCATGGAAAACATACTAACAACCTTTCTATGACCTGTGGCTATTAATACATCTTTTGACTACACTTAGGGCCTTATTTAGAGTTTGGTGGGTGGGCTATTCAATCAAAAGCATGGTGGGCCTCTATCATATGTGCATTACAGTCAATGGCACTTGTAATACCGTCAATGAGACATATGCAATGTTTGTGACAGAGTACCATATTGCCCATGCTTTAAATAAGGGCCTTAGCTCCTGCTAATTACATGGAAATAACTTTCCAGCGAAATGCGCATGGTTTGTGCCATTTTGCATTATGTTTGTTACGTGGAATTCCCAAAAGTCTGCCATTGCATTAGGTTGCTTAATTACACCGCTATTAATAGCGAAAGTATGGCGCAGGGTTGCAGAAACAAAGTGAAGTACCACAAAGTGAGTGGCTGTTGTCCATGGCAGTTGTGTTTTTCGTCCATTAAATGGAATGCATCCTTGAGTCAAAAATTGATACGAGGATGCTGTTCACACTAAAAAGAAGCTCTAACAACGGATGTGCATTTTATGAAGTTATGCATAATTTTCCTGCTATTTTGCAAAATTACATAAAAGCAAATTAAACACCTTTCATGCGCCCCTAGAGATAACAGAGACACTATTGCAAGTGTAATTGTTGAGTCCAGGTTCTATTACTGTTGAGCAATTTTCTTTAGAACTTACAAGAATATTATTGCAGATTCCAAAATTATAGAATTCTGCCACATACGGAAGTTGCTGGACTAAACCATCAAGAGCATTCGAGTCCAAGTATTTGTCCTCTACACTGGCTCCCAATTAAGAGACATGTGAAAACTTATACAGTGGTGATAATTCATAAAATCATAAGCCAGTTGTGAGAAATTGGGTTGTTGATTGACTGGGGTGTTAGCCATGGTCAAGCAACAGCCATACTTTTTGTCAGGGTGAAGCACAAAAGTCACTTAATGAACCTGTGCTTAACCTTTGGTAGCTTGGTACCAAAAAGCAGTCAGACAACTTAGAGGCAATGTGTAAAGTATTTATGCAGCACACAAACAGTAATAAAGTGAAAACACAACACAAGAAAAATCCCACAGCAATTTAGAAAAATAGAGTAAAAATCGAATACATTCTTTGACAGCAAAATGTTAAAAATCCAGTTCATAGAACTGGAGTTATGAATTTTTAAAGTTTCAGTAAAATCTAGTGCCTAAAACATCAAAGTACCAGCCACAGACATCTAGTTATGTGGGGCAAGGTCAAAGTCGAAAAATATGGCCAACCGCAATGCAACGTGGGTCAAATTCAAGATGTAGATTGGGCCCAGTCGACGCTTACTTTCGGACTTAAAATACATTTTGAAAAAAAGTTTCTGAGAAGGTAAAGTTCAGTGGGACAAGGCTGCAGGCGGTGTCCGAGGAGAGAACGCCGTAGTCGGGAAACCACTGCACAAAGTCGCAGTAAAGATTTCTACGTTTGGACATAGCCACATTTTTGGAAATTGAAAATCTCCAGCGGGATGAGGCAGGAAGCTGTAGATGAGAAGAGGTCCGGGAGCTCGGATACTCCTTTAGGCAATCGACCGCTTAATATGATTTGCTGCTGCGGAGAAGAACGTATCGGGAGCTGCCGCAAAGGCAGGCCGATAGGCGATGTACCTTGGGTGGAGAGACGGGCAGGATGATCCTAGTCTTCTCTCAGTTTTTTTTTTTTTTAAAACAAATTTTATTAGTCAAATGCACATACAGCGGAGCTCTGTAATCCAGAGACTTCCGTAGCATCAATGAATAATATCCTGACTTTGACAGTTTTCTCATATAATACCAAAAGAGAAATAATGAAGAGACGTGCATATGAAAGACTACAAAATTAAACAAAAGAAACACAAAGAACACCCCCACCCCACACCCCATCGCACAGTCAACCCGGCAAGATCAGCATGCATGATCAGGGCAACCGTTCTACACTCGCTATGGATAATGTCCAAGAGACACCAAGCCGCCCTGTGTACGCATAGTACCGGCCCCCCAAGACAAGGGCGGAGAAGACTACAACCCACCCAATCCCTGCGCTGAAATGGGCTCCAATTCTAATCCCCTGTAATCCGCCCAGCGCTTCCAGATTTTATAATGTTTACTTGGGCATCCCCGTGCTATGAAAATGGGGGCCTCGAGGCCCATACAGAAATCCAGTCCTTCCTTCCACACTGAGACAGAGGGTGCGGCAGCCGCCTTCCAGGCCCTAGCAATATCGCGCTTGGCAAGGGTAAAGCCCAGGAGCATCAGGTGGCGCTTGTAGACGTTGCCCCTATATCGTCCATAACATGCAGGAGCACTAATTTAGGGGAACGTGGGAGATCCCAACCTAGAACCTCTGAGAGGCATGCCAGTACGCCCCGCCAAAACCTAGCTAGCGCAGAACAATCCCATATAGTATGCAGCAAAGTACCCTCTTCATGCAAGCTGCGGAGACATTCCGGGGATGCCACCAAGCCAGCCCTGAACAGTCGGACTCTAGTAAAATAGACCCTATGGAGGTATTTAAACTGGATGAGTCGAAGGCTCATAGCAATAGCCGCCCCGCGCGGGGAGGCCAGGGCCTCCGTCCAGTCCTCCTCCCCAAGTGAGCCCACATCCTCCTCCCAGGCCCCGCGAAGACGCTGTAACGAGGGGGAGCAGTGTGTAACCAGGGACTGGTAGATTTTAGATATCTTGTGGTCTTGCAGGTCCCCCTTCTCTCAGTTTTTTAAGCAGTTTTTAGCCCAAAATGTTTGAAATTACAAGTTTTGGATTTTGGCTATCTGGTCACCTTCGGGGGCTCAGAACATACTCAGGCTAGGTCCAGGTGTGGGTTCAAGTTGATGAGAGCCTGTTATGTCCCTGTGGCTCTGAACAGGAGGCCAGCAAAACTAGCCCTTGAAGTCACTTTGGTAGTCCTGGGTTCAGGTAAAGAAGAAGAGCTCAAGCAGCAAGGCAGGCCTCTGAGGGTTCAAGGCAGGCCCCAAACAGCAAAGCAGTCCTTCCAGATGCAGCAAAGTAGTCCTGTGGAGTACACAACAGGCCACAGCAGCAGGCAGTCCTCTGAGAGTCCTTCCGCAGATCCAGAAAGTGAACTGAGGAGTGCGTCTAAGGGTCCTATTTTTATATCTGGTTCCTTCTTTGAAGTAGAAGTTGTTAAAGGTTTTTCTTTGAAGTGCTTGAAATGTCCTGACTTCCCTGCCTTTGCTCCAGATTAGCTGCACGGACAATGCAGGAGTGACAAGCCAATTGTATTCAGTTGCAAGTAGGGCTGTGCCCAGCTCTGTCCCACCAACCTGCCAGCAGATAGCCCATTCAAGCACACCTGATCCCTCTATTGTGTGCCAGTCTGGGAGGAATTCACAAAGTCTAACACCCAGTCATGTGACCTAGTGCAGGCTGCAGGCACCAGATGGCAAAGAGCAGGAAAATACAAATTTCTAAATGTGCTATTTTTAAAATTGTAATTTAAAATCTGACTTTACCATTAAAGAAGATTTGTAATTACATTTTCATAGATACAAATCATGAAATGCTTATCTGTTCCCAATCAAAAGTTTGCCCTTATTAAATGTAATAAGGCAACCCAATATTATCCTATGAGACATGTGGGCCTCACATTAGTAAAAAAATAATGTAGGAGTTTTTCACTACCAGAACATGTACAACTTTAAAGTACATGTCCGACCTTTTAAATGCAATGCACCTGCCCAATGGGTCACCTAGGGCCTAATTTAGCGGTGACATATATGCAATAAAAGGGAGTTTAAGGCTTGGTAAGGGGGTTGTATTGAAAAGTTGAATGGGCAGTTTAAAACTGCATTCTGGTTGCAATACCAGGCCCGTAACATGTTTTAAGGGGCTACTTAAGTGGTGTAGCCCACCAGTAGCATGTATTTTACAGTCCCTGGGTATATAGTATACCACTCTACAAGGGGTTTATAAGTAAATTAAATATGCTAATTAGGTGTAAGGCAATTGTACTATGTTTAGGGGAGTGAGCACAAGCACTTTAGTACTGGCTAGTAGTGGTAAAGTGCACAGAGTCTGAGAGCCAACAAAAACGAATTTCAGCAAAAATGGAGGGAGTCTGGCAAAATGGTTGGGGGAAACCACCCTAAGCATGACAGGTCCAACACCAGTTGACTAATTTAGTCTGCCAGGAACCTAGGATAAGGCCTTATTGCTCAGGATGTGTTCTGAATTCTCAAGACAGGGAATATATCAGAAATAGGTACAAATGTACACCTCGGGTGATAAAATATTAAATTACTGATCATTCCTGGTGGGTAATGTGGTGGAATATTCTTTGATTGGAGCTGAGAAAAAAACAATGGTCAACTAATTTTTACAGCCACCTTAAAACTTTCCTCTTCTGGACTTTCCCATTGCAACTGATGTGTGGAAAAATATGGCATTTGGATACCTGAGAGTTTATGGTGGCTATAAATGTACTTGATGTGACTTGACATTGTCAGTAAGAAAATAATATTGATGAGATCTTTAGCTGAAATAGGGAGAAATACAACCTTGTAAATATTGGAGACAATATCACAAATCTATGGGCTTTACAATGGAATAACAGACATGGAGCTAAAGGACGTACCAGACATTTAAAATATAGAGAAATTAATAGGATTTCTGTCTGATATTTCAAAAATAATGAAACATATCGGTATACTTCTCAAATGATCTCATCATATACAATATGCAGAGAAGACGATTTGTGTGTGTTGATAATTAATGCCAAAGCATGCCATGCTCATCTTTTAATACACCTCTGAAATACATTGACTTATCACCCAGTAGAGTGAAAATACATTTCTTCAGACTACTAGTCTTTTTTTAATCAAATGGGATGAGTGTGAAGAAGAGAGGCTGTGAGGAAAAAGAGGTAAGCTTAATATTAACTAAAAGAGTGGATCACGCATGGCAAGATTGAGGTACCAGCCTCCAACTGCCCCACTCAAATGTAAAACCTCCCCTTAACATTCTTATTATCAACATTCTAAATAGAAGGGGACGTGTCCAAGATGGTGACCGGAGAGACACATAAGTGATAGCTCCGTCCCACCGCCACTAAGGATCCTGGATTATATTATAGGATACCCCTCCCATAAAGTCACTGGGAAAAGGAGTACACATGGTATACCTGCAGCGTCTGCATAGCAGGGGCACAGACATTGCTGGAGCATCTGGACCAGTGGAAACCAATTCACGTCCTGTAACTCACGAAGACTGGTAAAAGGCTTTGAGCAGGGCTGGGATGACATTCCAGGTGCAGCCCCCCATCCCTGCATTGAGGTAGTCTGCTTAGCCTGAAGATTTCTGAACCAGAGCCCCTCACCCATGCATAGTGGCACTGCAGAGGTTTGGGTGGGGCTGGCACAGAATTGAGGCTGCGACCATGGCTGCAGTCGGACTCTGACCCACCGTGTACACAAGTAGCGTCAATCCTGAGTATCAGTCAATAATCAGCCCATGACCTATCACCCGTGAGGACTAGTGTGGGGCTCTGAGTGGCGACAGTGCAGGCTCTGGGTGGGAATCCCCCTGTGCAGATACCATACAGCAGTTGGCGGAATCCACCCAGGACACTCCTGAAGCCCTCTGCCCTCAGACGGCTGTCCAGACATCATAATACCAGATTAGTAAATCTATCAGAGAAAATAGAAGGCCTGAGTATGAACTTGTATTTGGAGCTCTTGCTAACCGATACAGCGTTGGGGGCAAACCCACAGCTTGTTTCTCAGTGGTACGGGCATACAGAGTCCTTGGCATACCGCCTCTCCCCGGGAGTGCCCCCAAAACCGTTAGTGGTGAGATTATTCAATTTCACAGACATCCTACAAATTGCCAAAGCTAAAGGTCCATGGACATTGGAGAACAGTACACTCACAATATTTCTGAATTGCGCAACAGTTGTACAAAGACATCATAAAGTCTTTTGCCCCGTGAAACGACTCAGACTCCTTTACATCAAATATGCATCAGCGGCTCCTCCTCAATGGCGGAGGAGCGTCGACCCAATGCCTGGCTCTTGCATCGTTTTATTTTGCATTTGCCGGCTCTGAGCCAGCGCTCTTGGAAAGGGGAGGGCCTAGGCATGGGAGGGGGGAGGAGGAGTGCTACGTGCACTGCACTCCCTAAGTGCTCATGTGTGTTTGGCCGGCCCTCTCCGGCTGACCAAAACACATATGCGCACTAAGGTTTTCCCCAGTCTAGCTGCATTGTGCAGCCAGGCTGGAGAAACCCAACAGACTCCCTGGCCTAAGAGGAGCGTATTTCTTGCCCGCTCAGGCCAATCCCCATGCCAGGGAGTCTGTCCAAGGGGCTGCTGGGACCAGGCAGGAAGAGTAGAGGTGATACAACACGACGCGACACTGGAGGCGGCTAAAGGTAAGTTAAAAAAAAAATATATAGTATTTCTAACTACCCCCGCACGACCCCTCCCACATGACCCCTCTCGTGTGACTCCTTCCGAGTTCCCTCCACCTGCCGCACCAACCTTTGTTTATGGAGGCCGCCACTGCAAATATGCTCTGCTCTATATCCTGCAAAACTTAAAGTGATGTGAAGAGACAAAGCCTGCTTCTTTCCTTTTCTGAAGGAGGCATGGAACTGGCTAGAAGCAAATGGTGAGGTGATCTCACAAGCCTCTACAGATGCAGGAGAGGGGTGGGAGATACAGAAGAACAGACGTCATTCCAGAAAGAAACTCCGTCGCAGGCCCACGAAAGAACAAGCTCCTATTGAAATAACCCAGGTCATTGGTGAGATTGAAAAAATTGTGACCTCGAATGTGAACGCCCAAGTTTCTGACGCAAAGCCTTTGGAGTCTCATGACCGAGAACCGCAAGGGTGGCTGCATGTCACACCAATGACGTCTGATCTACCAATGAGACTAGAGACTCGCTATATCCTTTGATTTGTATTCACATATTGTAACCCTGTTCTCTTCTGTGTCAAACTGAGAATATTGGGGTACTCTACCATTACCAAAGTTTAACCAAACCAGTGAGGGAACAATGAGTAAGGCATGTGGGACAGTTCTCATTAGAATACATACTTGGGAGAATGTGATGGACATCCCCCACGGTTTAGATTGAATGTCAATTGTTTGCCAAATCATTAGGGACACTGATTGACCATGGCTGGTTGACTGCCTGGTCTGGGATGGGAACTTGCTGGGGGTTATCAGGGGTATTTTTTGTGTTTAAAATGACATTTTCAGGTATTCCTCCTGTTTTGTCACCTCACATGACCCTCACACAAAGCTTTCCATGGACCGAGCTACGATATACACAATGGGGACATGAGTTAGACTAGTTGGACCTTACTACATTATAAGGGAAGGGATGCTTACAGTAATACCATGACCACACAGGGTGTTGAGTGCTCACATGGAATTTGAAGGTAATGTGCACACATGTACAAAGGCATAACTTCCACATGTACCTTAGGCACTATTTACAATTTGCATGCCTTGAAGAGTTATGTTTCACAGGTGAGGAACTTAGCTAAAGTGAACAAGAGACAGCGTGACATGAAATAGCGCACCAGATACTCGTGGTATTTCAGGGGTGTCCTGAAGCGGGTGGCCCCGGGAGTTCCATACACAGTCCTATATTCACAGATCAACCCAAAAGGCTGGCACCTTAGAACAGGAACCCTTGACATTAGTGGCAGTGTGCGCCCTCAATGCTGGACAGTCCCCTTTCCTTGCCTCTCTGTCCCAGCACTATTACCCTCTGCGCTGTCCCCAGGAGTGCGGTCTGGGGATTTTAACAGTGTCCTGGACCTGGCACAGGACAGATCGAAGCCACCGATAAGTCCTTCACAACGCTTGCAGTCTGCAACAATGAGCATGCAACCTACAGGTGATGGATGTTTGGAGATCGAAGTACATCTGAAAACAATGTATGGAATGAAGATGGTTCTGAGGGAGGAGATCCCAAGATTAAAAAATTCTATGAAGGAACTGGAAGATGCCAGCATGGCGAACCAGGGCTTCCAACACACACTAACAGAGCTTAAAAAGGAATACAGGGATACTCTTAATAGATTGTCAACCATAGATTAGAAAGAATATTTAAAATGCCAACATGAAATGGGTGCGAAGGCGGGCAAATAATTAGCTTGGTTGCTGAGAGCAGAGAATCCCTGTACTGAATTGGGGCTATCTGTCCCGAGGTGGTCAGGTGGTTAGCTTCCAACAATTGGGTCTTCGAGTCCTATAACAGGGATCTGTATAGGGCTGCAACAGAGACTGTTCAAGCTGTGTCCTTAGACTACCTAGAACAGATGGAGATTCCTACTATAAACCCATTACAGGCAAAAGAAATAGAGGCCAGCCCTGACTATTGAAGAACATTTAAGTTGGCACTCCAACAGATTGTGACATGCAATATCCCAGGCACGGATGGGTTCCCGATCTAGTTTCATACAACCTCTCATGCCCAGCTGGCTCCACGATTATTAAAGGGATACAAGAGGGCCAGAGAAAGAGGTACACTGTCTGATTCCATGAGGAAAGGCCTGATAGTGGTGTTGACGAAAACATAATGAGACTCCCTAGAGCCGGCTTCATACTGCCCGCCATCGCTATTGAACCTTGATTAGAAGGTCCTTGGCAGACCCCGATATTACAAACTATAGTTCATCCAGAAAAGAACTGATTTATTTTGGATAGGAATAAGTTTCTCAACCTACATGGGATGTTCCAGATCATGAACTGGGCATGGAGGACAGGAATGCAGTGTTGGGTGGCCTCCTTAGACATTGAGATGGCCTTTGAGACCTTGGGGTGGTCGCACCTCTGGGCAGGATAGGAATAGGACCAGGGTTCCTCAAGCTGATAACACTATTGTATACAAATTCGGTTGCAAGAGTAAGCTCGGGTGGGATTATTTCAGATCCAATTTCAGTGAAAAGAGGCACCAAACAAGGGTGACCCCCTCTCCCCTGTCTTGTTTGCTCTGGCAATAGAGCCACTGTTATGTTATGCTGATTTGTAGAGAGCACTATTCACCCGTGAGGGTATCCAGACACTTGAGTTGGTGTGTCTGAGTGTGCTCCCCTTAGATGTACTCAAAGAGCCATGTGTGGTATATGACCATTTACTATGACCACTTACTATGTCATCACATTCTGGAACCTGGGGGGTTTGAATATAAAGAGTCAGTATAACCTAGGCGGGGAAATGTGATGCAACTGTTGGTTTTGGCTGGAGTGATTACCTTGAACTAATAAAGAAGATAATCATCAAACTTGGGAGTACATGTATCTTCTTTACATTGGCGACGTGCTAAAGGAACCTTATTTACTCTATATCACCTCAACAACATCAAATCAAGAGGAATCACAAACTTAAGGAAAGGTGATGAAGAACGAAAGATGAACTAACAGACTTTCTGTGGGATTCAGAACCAGGGAACCAGGATCAAGTTTCCCAGATCAGACTGTTAAATTATTTGCTGTGCGGAGGCCAAGAGTAGTGGTATTCATTTAAGCATTTTTTTAAAAAATGCTAACATATTGTTTACCCAGCTGTTACACAGCGCACAGCTACCTACTCCATTACACAGCGCGTGGCTCACGACAGGACTCTCCTATCAAGCGGGTGCACGTCCAGTCACGAGCGTGTCTCTCGACTTAGCGGGGAACTCTTGTCAGCGAGTGTGCATCGATGCACAAGCCGAAATTGTGACACTTTTGTTCTGCTAACCTGCTATGCGTCAACTCCGCAAGGGCCACATTGGATTAGGAGCAGATTTGTGAAGGCAACATACGTGCCATATCTGTGTGCCACCATATTGAATTGGGACAAATCAATTGGAGTAGTTGGAGCGTTTATGTGAAATGCGGCATTGGCGATGATTAAATTGTACAACGGCAGTGACATTGGAAGGATTGCGTTTAAAAAACAATATTGTCACAAAGGTTTGTGTTAGCATTACGAAGTGAACCTGACAGGTGGGGGGTCTCAGTGTTAAATTGGATACTGGAGTCAAGTTTTTAGTTTTTTTGTTTTGTTGTTAATTTTACTTAATATATATCAGTCTAAAATGCTAAATATACCTCCCCCTCCATTTCTCTTAATGAACCCAGGAGAGCCTCCTTCACGGTGAAGAAATTGGGAAATGTTTTAAGCCACTATGCGCACATGTGTGTGAAGTCTTTGAGTGCAGGACGCAAGACGTCATTATTATTACAGTGCCTTGGGCCAGAGGGTCAAGACGTTTTTGAACATCTACCCAATTTTTCCAGTGATAAAGCTCATGATTTGAACAAATTTGTGATATGTTTGAGGAAACTTGACTTGCATTATTTACCTAAAGTCTCTACTGTGTTTGAAAGATATCACTTTGGGAAAGGATGCAAAGATCTGGAGAAAATGTAGAAGAATATATAACTGTAATTAGGAAGTGTGGTTCTACATGCAACTTTGGTATGAATTGTGAAGAAATACTGAGGGATCAGTTTATGTTGGGGTGCAGTGTAGAGAAAGTCAAAGAAACAATCTGGCAGAAAAATAATATCATGGTAACAGAAGTAATTGCTATTGCGAAAGCATGTGAACACAGTCAAGCAGAGAAAGAAGGGCTCCACCACAAAGAATGAAGAAGAGAATCAAGTAGTTAGGGCAAAAACCAAAAATATTGGCAGAAATCATAGTGGAAATCAAGCTCCATCACAGCAAGTTCCATTTTATAGAGAAAGAAGTGTTAAAGAAAGAGATATTAAGAAATTTCAGGGTGTGTGCTTCAGGTGTGGTGAATATGGTCACTTAGCCAACAACAAAGAATGCCAAGGATGGAAAGTCTCTTGCAGAACGTGTGGGACGAAAGGTATATATATATACATATGGTTTGGGAGATCTTGTCGCTACAGATTATGAGAGACAGTGGATTTTGTGATAGAGTCTTAACAATACAACCATTTTGTTTAATTTTTTTTTATTGGTCTTTTTGCAATATACAGATATAGCATCACAGTTTGCATTTGGTTATACAGTAACATAACCCCCCCTTTACTATACATGGCAATGATAAGAGATGCTCAAACTTAGATATCCAATGTTATAGTACAGTGAATGCCATACACATAATATTTCCCTACATTATTAATGCTCAGCAACTTCAGATGTTTTGTCCTGTTCAACTGATCGCAAGTATTGCGTCAAGGGGGCCCAAATGTCCTTTGGTCTAGATGTGGCAGGGAGCTCCTCTGCGTACAGTGCCAAATTTTCCCTGCAATATACCAGGTCGCGAACCCAGCTATCGGGAGATGGCCCCGTTTTGCTCTCCCACGTCATCGCCACACGTCTTTTTGCAAGGAGCAATGCTATTCTCACAAATTTTCCCATGTTGCTCTTCAGGGAAGGCACTAGACCCAGCAGACATACATGTGGAGAACATTGCACCGCCACCTGAGTCATGTCTATCAACCTATGTATTACCGCAGTCCAGAATACTGCCACAAGTCTGCAATCCCAGGCCAGATGCCAAAAGTCGGCTCCCAGTTGTCCACATCGTTTACATGCATCGTTATCCCTGAGCCCGAATTTAAACAGTTTGTGCGGTGTGTAATATACCTGATGTATATATTTGAAATGAATTATACGTAGATTCCCATTCAAGGTGAGAGCGCTAGTTAGCAGACAACAGTGTTCCCATTCCTTCTGTGTGATTTGTGGGGTGAGCCGCTCGTTCCACTGCTCCAGGCTTTTATTAAGGGGCAAAACTTTCTCGTCTCTAGCTGCCTGATAGAGCCTAGTGATCAGTTTGCGTTAAGAGCCTGTAGGGTTGGCGGTTCGTCCAGTAGTGTGGTGTAGTGAGCTTGTAGTGCTTTCTTCAGTCTATAGAAGCTGAAGAGGAACAACGGGGTTTTATTGTTGTATGTAAGTTAGATCATTCAGCGTAAGCAACGTGCCATTGGGGAATAGATCCTGCATTTTTTCGATCCCAACCAGAGCCAGATCACGTATGGCTCCACTTTCCTGCGTTACCGACATGTTCGCGTGGGTGCGATGGGCAACAGGGGTGAGTATATCGGTAGCTTCGCAGCCTTATGGCCGAGCGCCTGCCAGGCTGCGACCGTGGCATCGATCGTATTGATTTCGTGTTTGGGGGTACCCCTTCGTGTGTGAGTTAGTATGGATCGGAGGGGGATGGGGTGTGCATCCCCATCCTCTAATGCAACTTGTGGTATAAAGTCGTGAGAATTGTACCAGTAGTAGGCATAGTGTGCATGAGCGCATAGATAATATAGGTATAGGTCAGGCACACTGAATCCCCCCTTCTTGTAGTCTAGGATGAGGGTCTCCCAGCTTACTCGAGCTTGTTTTCCTCCCCATACTAGTCTAAGAAGTAACGATCACTTTGTCAAATGTCAAAGTATGTTGCTAAACAAGTATAAAAATTTAGGAAGTACGACCATCTTAATAAGGGCTGTGCGATCAGCCAGGGATAGTGGCAATATCAGCCACCTCTCCACCTGTTGTTCCAATGTCGTATAGGCCGTGCCATAATTCAGTCGAATGACTTCTTCGGGGTCTCGGTGCACCCAGATCCCTAAATATTTCACAGGTTCCGCAGTCCATATAAGTGGAAACTCGAGGTCGTGAGGAGAAGTACTCTCTGTAAGCGGAACTACCATTGATTTGGACCAGTTTATGGTGAGACCCGAAAACAGCCCAAACCTATTATATTCTCTTAAAATGGGGACCATGTAGATGTGTGGCTCTCTAATGAATAGCAGCATGTCATCCGCATATAGTGAGATGCTCACTGGGCGGTGAGCAAAACGCAGTGCTGCCGATCTATGGCGTTGTCTGATAATGCAGGCCAGTGGCTCAAGCGTTAATGCAAAAAGGAGTGGAGAGAGAGGGCATCCCTGCCTAGTTCCCCTACTAATATGTATGGGGGCCGAAGTGCTTCCCTCCACCCGAACTCTTGCCGTGGGGCCGGTGTATAGCAATCTCACCCAGTTAGTATAACAGGGGGGGAATCCCATCCGTCGTAGGATGTAAAATAAATAGTCCCACTCGATGGAATCAAAGGCTTTGGCTGCGTCGAGCATCACAGCCGCTGCCTTGAGATTGGGATCCAATATGTGAAACATCGCAAAGATCGTGCGCAGGTTATGCGATGTCGACCGGACGGGGATGAACCCCGATTGGTCGGGTAGGACTAGGTTCGGCATAAGGGGTTGGAGCCTAATGGCCAATATCTTAGCCAACAGCTTCGCATCAAAATTGATAAGCGATAGTGGCCTGTAGGAGTCACATCTGTTGTTATGTTATGTTATCTGATATTTATAAAGCGCACGGCTACTCCCAGGAGTGTCCCGGCGCTAGGAACAAAGACCACATAACATCATACAGTGCAATTCCTCTACAGCGGAACTCAAAGCTGAAAGAGCCATGTTTTTAGACTCCTCCTAAAAGTAAGGAGGTCCGGGATCTGTCTAAGAGAGATGGGTAGGCTATTCCACAGCCGAGAAGCCACAGCTTGGAAAGATCTACCCCATACCTGGGAGAGCAGGACCTTCGGAGTTGAGATCAAAAGCTGAGAAGAAGATCTCAAGGTACGCTGTGGTATATAAGGTTGAAATCTTTCCCTAAGGTAAGGGGCTCAAATCTTATGAAATGCTTTAAAAACCAAGACTAAGGCTTTAAATTGGATTCTTTTCCGCACCGGAAGCCAGTGTAGAGAGGACAGAAGCTAAGTTGTGTGAGTCCTGGGACCTGTCAGAAAGATGGCCCTTGCCGCCGCATTCTGAATCACCTGTAATCGGCCCAGAAGGTACTCAGGGAGGCCGAGATACAGGGAATTAACATAGTCCAATCTGGACACCACCAGGGCCAGGACCACTGTTTTCCTGTAGGGGACTAAGAGCAGGGGGAGAAAGTTCCTCAGCATTCTCAACACCCCGAAACAGACCCCAGCCACCGTTTGGACTTGGGCCTTCATAGAAAGGGCCGCATCCAATTTGACCCCTAGATTTTTCATGATGGTGACAGAAGACGAGGGGGGGGACATGTCCTGCGGCCACCAGGTATGCCAAGCTTCATACGGACGTGGACCAAAGAAGATAATCTCTGACTTTTCAGAGTTACACTTTAATTGATTGTGTCTGAGCCAGGAGAAGACTTCTGAGAGGCAGGTGTTAATTAAGTTGCCGTTGAATTCGGCACCCTTCTCGCACGTAAACAGCAGCAGGGTGTCATCGGCATATGACACTATTTTGGCCCCGTATTTCTCGGCGAGAAGGGCGAGATGGGCCATATACAAATTAAACAAAGTTGGGCTCAATATTGAGCCCTGTGGGACCCCGACATTCATGGGAGGAATCGCAGCGGCAAAAGGTGGAGACCAGATAGTTTGTGAGCGGTTAACAAGGAAAGACGTAAACCATCTCAATACCGTGCCACCAATACCGCTCTCCATGAGTCTTTGCAGTAATCTGTTGTGGGGCACGGTATCGAAGGCTGCGGAGAGGTCCAATAATACTGGATGGCGGTTTATCTTTTTTCAGTAGGGTTATAATTAGTGCTTCTCTGAGCGTGGGCGGTAGGCAGCCTGTCTCGTGGGCTTCAGCATACATCTCGAGCAGATGAGGCGTCAATTCTTCAGCAAATTCTTTATAGAATTCGCAAGTGAGGCCATCAGGCCCCGGTGCCTTTTTATTCGGAAGGGTTTTAATTGTTGCACGGATTTCCTCCGCAGTGATTGGTTGACCAAGGTATTCCCTATGATTGTCAGACAGCCACTCAATGGCTACGTCTGCTAGGTATTCATCAAGCTCTGTTTGGTTCAATTCACCCCGTGTTGTATACATGTGTGCATAGGTATCTCTGAATTGCATTACAATGTCCTGCGTATTGTAGTGATCTTCACCAGCGTCGTCTGTAATTTTGGTTATGGTGTGTTGGTCTGCGCGAATCTTGATTTTAGTGGCGAGATTATGCCCTGGTCTTCCACCTTCCCCATATGCCCGAGCTACATGTCTCCTGGACAGATAACGAGTCTCGTTGGATGCTAGTTTGTCATATTCTAGCAGTGCGTCTTTGATTTTATCTAAAGTCTGTGTATCGGATGAGCTGTCATATTCCCTTTCAAGCTTGGTCAGAGTGGTCTCAGCTTTAGTTAGTTGACCCATGATATCTTTTAATATGCCTGCAGAGGTGCAGATGCATGTGCCTCTTATAGTGGCTTTGAATGCCTCCCAAAGTGTTGCTGCGCTGTCAACCGATCCTTTATTCAAATCAAAGTATTGAACAATAGCTTCGCGGATCGTGTGAACATACAGCGGAACTAGGAGCGCTTCGGAATGAAAGCGCCAGGTAAATTGTGGGTGGGTGATTTGTGGAATGTGCAAACTGAGTCTAACAGGGTTATGATCTGACAATGGAATCACTGACAAAATATCGAAGGTCAGAATATCGACCTACAGAGATATCTACGCAAGAATATCGAAGTCAAGAATTTCGACATCCTATCTACATTATGGTAAGTACAAAAATATCGAAAAAAATATATCGATGTCAAAAATATCGTTGTTAAAAATATCGTTTTATATTTAAGTTAAAAAATAATGTAAAATAAAGTAAATAATACATATATTTAAAATAAACATAGTTAAAAATAATTTAAAATGTTTAAAAATTATAAGTAATATATATGTAATGTAAAAATAAATTAAACATATACATATAATATATAATATCCAAAGAACTCCAACCTTAGCTCAGGCTGTCAAACAGAGCAGGAACAGGAGCAGGAGCACGGACCACAAAGTAAGTGCAGATTTAAAATTTATTTCACTCCAGTAAAATCACTCAGCATTACGCGTTTCGACCTCAAAGGGCCTTGATCACATGACATATAATATATATACTTACTAATACTTTTTAATAATTATTTTAATAACATAATTTTTTTAAAATATCATATCAATTATAAATACATCTATACACATAAAACAATAATATAAATAAAAATTAAATAAATATATATAACAAACTAAAAAATTAAAATTATTTTTAATCTTTTTAAAATTAATTATATACCACATTAACTAAAATAATACAAAAAATATTAGATAGCGGAGGTAATAAAATTACTATTCCAACTCCAAACAGTGCAACGGTAGGGAAAATGTTGGATAGCGTAGGGGTTAAAATTACTATTCCCACCCCAGTGAGTGCAACAGTAGGGAAAGTGTTGGATAGCGTAGGGGTAAAAATTACTATTCCCACTCCAGTGAGTGCAACAGTAGGGAAAGTGTTGGATAGCGTAGGGGTAAAAATTACTATTCCCACCCCATAGTATGACCGCCTCAGGCCAGTCATACTAGGCCAGCCTCAGGCCAGTCACGTAACGTGGATTGGATGTGCTCAAACAGTTCTGGATCGTCTGTGTTGGGACCATACACATTCACTATTGTCAGCAGGGTACCGGCTAGTTTACCTTGGGTTATAGCGTACCGGCCTGCATTATCGGTACAGCATCTGACCATCGCAAAAGGGAGGTTTTTTTATGAGAGTAATTACCCCTCTAGCGTAGGCCGAATAGGAGGAAGCCAGCCTGTATCCTGCCCATTGTGTCCTTATGTGTGTTTCCATATACTTTGTCAGGTGTGTTTCCTGTATAAGGGCTATGTTCACGTCATGGCGATCCCGATATGCAAATATTTGCCGTATCTTCTTGGGTGAGTTGAGTCCCCTTACATTCCACGTTAAGCAGGTAATCTTTACGCTAGCTAGTTGTGACATTCAAGTATAGTGTAGGACATTTATGGTATTCTGGTGTTGTAAGGCATTTACATAAACAAATTGAGTTACCTAAGTCACCTTTAGCCATGTTGCTCAAATCCCCCACCCCCACCCTTCCCTCAACACCCCCTCCCAATTCAGCATCCCCAACTTACTAAAGCCATCCCTTACTGCCCCTAACATGACCCACATATAACAAGTGAAAAGTAACAAATTGTGGGGGACACCCATGTGGGAGCACTGGAGCGCAAATCACCCTCCCAGATGCTAAGGGAGGGGGCCGAATTAGAACAAGAGTAGGTTCCCACCCGAAATACTACACAAGCGATATAGTTCCCAAAACTACAGTGATTTAAACAAGAATGGAGTCTTACCTGCAACACTTGGGTTCAAACAAGGAGTCCAATCTGCATTTGCCATCTGGAAGTTGCCGATGTCTGGTATGCACACTTCGGTCAAAGTGTGTCTGCTGTCAGCTGTTCATCCT
This sequence comes from Calotriton arnoldi, assembly GCA_963921515.1. Taxonomy (NCBI): domain Eukaryota; kingdom Metazoa; phylum Chordata; class Amphibia; order Caudata; family Salamandridae; genus Calotriton; species Calotriton arnoldi. Next base: position 2,698,703 of record CAWUFW010000096.1, on the reverse strand, counting down.
TCGGCTGTCGCACCAGAAGAGCCCCCGCGACCGTCGTCTGTTGTGCCAGATGAGTTTCGGCTGAGTCGCTTGAGAGATTTAATGTAGTCCATTGCAGACTTTGGCGTGGTGAAGACTTGTGGTTTTCTGTTTATTTCTATTCGCAGCCGCGCCGGATATAGCATAGCATACAGGATCCTGTCAGCTATGAGGATTTTTTTGATGGCTTGATATTCTTTTCATGCTTCCTGCACGGCTACCGTAAAATCCGGATAAAACGCCAGTGTTGTCTTCGTGAGTTATCGTGCCTTTCTCTCTGGCCATGCGAAGGATGGTACCGCGATCATTTTGATCGCGTTGTAACATCACATATTCCTATAATTGAGTAGGCGTGCAATTATAGGTCACGGAGGGGCACCCGGGGGAGGACGGCTAGCCAGCGAGCAGTGCGCACGCTCTACTATCAGGACTGAGGATAAGTTTTCCGCTCCGAAAATCTGTTGGAGCAAGGACTCTACATATGACTCCAGACGCCCAGTGTTGGTGGATTCTGGTAGGCCCGTGATCGGTAGGTTGTTGCGTCTAGATCTGTCCTCCAGGTCTTCATTCTTGGCCTGTATGACTGCGAGCACTTTTTCCATGGCTAGTGTCTTAGTGTTCATGTGTTGTAGGCTGTCCTCGGCATCTGAGATGCGCGTTTCTGCTTCCCCCAGGCGGAGTGCGTGTTTATCCAGCTTTGTGGACATGTGTTCCATCCGCAAGTTTATGTGGTCTATTTTACCATCTATTGACTGCAAACTGGCTTGTACCGCTTGAAGTGTCTTTTCAATGGCGGTGAGACTTTCATTAGGAGTGTCCAGTTCTGAGTCTGAAGCTGCCTACTGCTGTGTTTTGCCAGACTTTCTGGGTTCAAATGTGAGGCGGGACTGGCTGCGCTCTGTTTTCCCCATGGCTCTGGTAGTGCAATTCTCCACACAGGGGGGGGTGCCAGTCCCTCACTCTGCAGTGCACACGCCCGTTCGAGAGAGGGTATGCTGCGCGTTGTCGGTGTACAGAAGCGTGTCGGTAGAGCGTGAGGGCAGCTGAGCCCACCCAGTGGCGCCACTTAATCAAAATATTGTATGGCACTGATTCCCCCAATAAGATATTAGCTAGCGAAGGCTCCGTGGTGCAACACAGATACCCCTCCGTCTGACTCCTGTCCAGGGGCTCCGTGAATAGTGACTGTAACGTGAGCTCTGGGACCTCACGGTGAGCGTCTGGTCAAATTGAAATGAGCGCTGCTCTGCGCCACCGCCCGTCCGACTCGGCTTCTCACAATGGGAGTAGGGTGTAGGATCGCAGTGCAGTTCACAGCATGACATTCACATTCTCAGCCGCTTCAGGTGCACCTAGTTTTGCCGCAATGTTCCCGGTTGGAAATACCTGAGGCCTGAGCGCGTCTCACTTTGCGGTGCGGTGTCGTAGCACTTTCGGGATGGAAGCAACCGCAGTTATGGCTTAGGGGAAGACCTTTCAGCACTTGTAATGTTGCCTGTGCACCTCTCGCATTCACTCTGGACTTCACCCTTCCAGCGGGCAGTGTCACACAGCAAAGCAACCTTGTGAAGGCTGCAGGCCCCGCCGGGGATGGTATTGCTGGGCCCAGTGAGGATCGGTGTTCGCGCCGGTCACAGCTGCAGACTCGCGCCACTCACCGTACCCCCTCCGCGGGCTGCAACGACGTAAGGCCAGTTCCTCGTGGGTTGGGCCAAGTGCGGATCTCAGAGCTGATCGCGCGGCCAGGGCCCACCACCTTCCGCTCCACCCGCCGATCATGTGCCCCGAGCCAGGAACAAAAGCAGGCCCGCGAGGTCGGCGGTCGGCAGTCACGCACGCACGCCCTGCCCGTTCGCCTGCTCCGCTTCCACCTGGCTCCCTCGCACAGTCAATCGCCAGGTGAGAGCTCCGCTGTACCTCGATCACGGGTGCTTATCTCCAATGCGTTTTTTTCCTCCTGTCCGTTATTTCCAGCTTATCGCAGTTCCGTTAGGCAGCCATGATGGTGCCGCAGCCTCGGTCTGTAGAGTCATCTGTCTCGACGCTTCCGGATGCTTTTTGTTATATAACCGCTGCTATGGGGCCAGGAGTTGGTGTGCTATCTTGCGCTGTTGTTTTCAGGCTCGGATGCTGGCGGGAACTGCAGGATTGTTTGTGAAGTTTACTTTCGGCCGGCGGAGCTGCTCTACAGAGCGGCCATCTTGCCTTGCGCCCTCTAGTGCCCCCCAACAATACAACAATATTGTTGCTGAACTTGGAGTCTTATTCCTTTAAATTTAAAGTTTGCACCAGTGAGAAAGAAACCACTCATACTCAAAGTATTGTATCTTCGTAAATGGCTACAATTAATTTAAAATGTTTCCCACTGATAGGCAGTTTGAAATACACAGACACACAATATGGTTTTTTCCAAAGAGTGGGCAGGTTTGAAGAAAGCCAAAATTTCTATTTCATAACTTTCTCGCATATCACAGTTCATAAATGATCATTATATTTAGATTTCATGGATGGGTTCCGTGTTTGCAAGACATGACACACTCAGACTTGGGAGGAAACACACACCTCTATCAATCTATGGTGCAGTTATTATTTCAACAACTACATATGGCATTTGGCCCTCGATTAAAAGCTATGTAGCCTACATGGATAATTTGGATGCAAGCATTTTTTTCTGATGGTACATTAAGGTTCTTTCACACAAAGATTACTAAACGAAGCCTGTGTATGGTGGGCATACCCTACATAATATTGTTAAGGCCTTTCAATATCTGTACATTATTTTTGATGAGTGTCTGAACTGAAATGCCATATTTTTTAAAAGAAGAAGCCACTTTTCAATGACAAGGTGAGATTTTTTATTTTGCTTCAAAGCATTTGCCCATTTACTTATGCTTCCGATATCCAAGAGTATAATGATCTTGACATATAACAGGGATCTGAGGTTATGTTAATGAAGATTGCATCCAGGTAAGAAAAAGTAATTATGAGGCGTCACTAGGGTTCACCTCTTTTAGAACTTGCTCAGTTAATACATGAGGAGCTAGAAATGGACTATACTGAATATCGCATTAAACAAGCTTCTCTGCTCGTGACGATAATGGTCTGGAGTAACCTTGCTATATGGAAGAGAGAAATTTAATTAGACCATCTAATTATTAGAAAGATGTCACAGTATCCATTGGCAGACATAATACGAGACTGCAGTAGGCACTAGAACACTTTAATATACCAGAGAGTATATTAAAAAATTATATAAGAAATGGCTACTTGTTGCCATTATCAATAGTATAAAGGTTGCCTTATTTAATCATTTAGATTTAGTAACATCATAAATCTACTGTTTCTGTCAGAGGGGCTCTTGTTTTCATTCAATGATTTTTGTTTATATGATAACTTAAACTACAACGCATTTCTCTATTTTTGTGCATTTTATTATATACTTCTTATTAGGTATATTGTGCCCCTGCTAAGGAAAAGTTATATTAGAGCATGACATCTAGCATTTCCATACCTTTTTTTATTACTATCGCGGGGTGCTATCCTGTAGGGAAGTTTATATATGTAGGAACTATACTATGGGAAAAGTGGATGAGCTAATATGATGGTAGGAAGGTTTTTTATTGAGGTGGCTAAATTAAGGAACAAGTTAATTACCTGATATGATAGCAATTCATTTGAGCATGCTATCTTGAGCATGTAACGGGAATCATTGTAATCACGAGCACTTTTATGAATTTTAAGCTGATATGTATTTATATCCTTTTATTAGTAATTGTAAATGTGCTGTATTAATGAAATGTATTTTGTTCTCTTTTGTGGATGATTTTTTGTTGTTTTTATGGTTTTGAGTCTGAACCAAAATTACCTTAATCTGATCTGATCTCAATCCACCTAACACTACTAAATGATTACCAAAAATTCTAAATTAAAGTATTCACAACTCACATTGATCAATTTGCCACATTAAGGTATCAATTTATGTATATTTTCAAATGGGGAAAACTCAAATGTTTATGTGCAATTTATTGATGATATGTGTCAACTGGGAATGTAGTAAAAATATAGCTAACGCAACTATTTTGGGCGTGCTGCTACGCTTGGGTGAGAACTGCAGAACAGTAGAAAAAAGTATAAAGTTTAATATGAAGTAATACTATTTTCATGAGCAACACTTTTCTTCACCTGGTGAAAGAATCTCTAATGTGTGATAATAGACAACCTTTTTGCTTCACTTTGTGAAACAATATCTGAACACATATTACATACCACACTGTTGAACCTGTCTTCTCCACCAGTGAAGTGGACTTCCTGCTTGGGCACAGGCCCTTGCATATTCAGTTAAAGCTCGACACCATGTTTGATCGTCAGTGCCAGACCTAATAAATATAAAAATATGCATTGTTTAGCATATTGCCTGTTTAAATGATTAGAATGAGCTTACAATTCATAAACACATTATTAAGGAACCAGTCACAAAAGCAACACATTTGGACATGCACATATGTGGTGAATCAATTTTTGTGAAAAGCATGGGTAGGAAGGTAGGCTTCTACTGTATTTGTTCTGTCATATTATACAGTATTTGAAGATTCATATCAAGCTTTATATACCTTTGTGGGTGCCAAAGCATCTTTCTAGATGGAGAGCAAGCTACACTGTATAGAACTGTGGGTAAAAGGGTGATGTTCACTACAGAGTGCCTATGTGGCAAGCATTTTGGTGTAGAGCACGTATGACCACAAAAGTGGTCTTATCTTGTCTGGGGGAAATGCACTTAACGGTGGTAAAGAAGTATGAGAGATTGACGCGCAGTTTTAGTATTGCAATAGAATGGCGAGTGCACTGCAGCGGCAGATTGTTTGCCATTTTTTCTGTAGCGGGAACTACTGTAGAGTGTTCTTTGAGTGCTTATGTTGGTGCGAATAGGTATAGGCTGGGATGATGATGAGCAGAAGCCAATACCCGCCTGGATGGCTTGTTGTGGTAAAGTCATTCTTCTTATGATTAGTATTAAAGGCAAGTGATAATTAGATAATTATGCTATCAGTTGGATGGAATATGTTAGAATCCTCCAAATCAGCAGCTGTCTATGTCAGATTACCTCATCAAAGAGTGTTTTCTTAACTGCCATTAAATGCTTAGAATAGAGTGGACTAACAGAACCAGTATGGCTAATATAAGAATGTTTGTTTGAAATCGATATAAGGGAATCATGTTGCTGTGGATGACATATCCTACAGGGTGAAAATTGGTTGGGCTTCCATTGTGCAATTTATTTGGGGAAATGTGTCTGCAATCCACCGACAGGGATTCCAGTCCTTTATGGGATAATACAAAGCCTTCTGGTAGCAATGGTTACAAATTGCACATCCGAAACACCAATGTTGGGGTCGAAATAACCAAGTTACATAAATGTAAGGTGAACAGAACACAATGCTTTCATGGTATCCTATTCCCTTCTACCATAGGGTGTGCTTTGATTATGGGCCCATTACTATGGATAATGGAACTGAAGCTTATGTGACATGTAGTCCACGTAGTTGTATAGAAGAGTCGTCTCTGACTGGTTTAATAGTGAGTTGTCTATTGATAAAGTGTCCCGAGCGTTCACAGAAGTCTTGATTGGAAATTCATACACACACAAGCTGGCATCCAACAAGTGTTTCATCTGTATGCAACTTTTTAAAGGCTTGGTCCAATTTAATAAAACAAAAATTGTATCCTCAGCCGTCTAAGGAATCAATAATATTGAGTTTCGAAAGATGTAGTATTCTCATAAGGACACCTAGCAAATTGGCAATATCCACAATATAGAGGAGTTGTGTATCCTGAAAGGTAAAGTGGAATAGGTAAGTGGGTTATTATTTCATATAAAACGTTAGTAGTATCTTGAAAAAATAATGTGATTGTATCACCAATTGGATCTTCCAGTATGAGCAAAGGAATGTTTACAGAAGACAGACCATGAAAAGCTCATGCAAAAGTAAAGACATTTTATGTATGAACCTCTCCTCCACTGTGAAAAGTATGCAAAATTGCATGACGCCATGTGCTGAGAAATTTTGAATATTTTTAGTAATGTGGAATGTGCGAACTTTTCAAATTGTATGTTTTATTTAAATTAGCCCAAATCTGGTCCTATGGAAGTATGAATTTCTACAATTTACTCAATTACTGCCCGGTGGGAGACAGCTATATCATGACTGACAAATGTGTACAGTAAGATATCCCCAGGCTACAAAGTCACACGAAGTGTACCATCACAATCATACTGTATGTCTAAGAAGAGGGTAGTTTGCTTTTAGAGGGATTTGTTTGTAGTGCTGACACATTTTAACCCTCTAGATAGCAAACAAGTGATGGGTAGAATGCTTGAATTAATTTCAGCTACTTGTAATCTCTCTGGGCCACATTCCAGTCCATCGTTTTTCATAATAGAGGGTGTTCCTTTGCTTTCAGTAATGAAAAAACATCAACATGAGTGTTTTGAAATGCATGCAATCCAGTTCACCATTTGACAGGTTTGGTGATGGGTTGGGCACCCAATCAATCCCTACCACTTTCAACCTTATCTGTTCTCTCATATCAAAACTCCTTACTTAAAAAAAAAAACCTGAGATTGCCTACGATGTGCTTCAATAAAGAGGTGCCTTGCGGGATGTATTGGAGGTGGAAGGGGCCCCTGTGCGCTATTGGGCCCCTGTGCACCCCGGAAATTCTCGCGCGCCACACCAACAAGATTATCAGCACTGAAAACATCCTATGAATGAGGAGCTGCCACTGTCAGGGCAAATGTCCTATTGCACTGCCACCGACAGAAACCCCTAAAAAAGTCCCTTCAAGTGCTGTTTAGAATTAAATGAATTGTAATGTAAAGTCCTCTCTAATACTACAGTAGGATTTTAAGGCACAATTCAGAAAATGCCACTTTTAGAAAGTTGGCATTTTCTTGTCCCAACCATTTGTGCCTTCACCAGTGTCTTGGGTCACATGACTGTAAATGGCTCTGTTGGGATTGTGTATTCCTCCCAGACAGTGACAGAAAGGGGACTAGGTGTGGACAGGATGGGCCATCCTGCCACCATGGCTGGTGGCGCAGTTTTGTCCAGTCCCAGTTACATTTCAGAGAGCTTTCCTCCAGCACACAGAAAGGACTCTGAAACCAGCCTTTTGTCATCCCAGACTTCTTGGAGCCTTGACAGTAGAAGAGGAATAATGTTACAGAACCAGAGGTGGTGGCAGCATAGGGATTACCCCCACATCAAAGGCTGGCACCAGTTATAAATAATTGACCTTCAGGGCCACTCATCAGTACACTTCTGGGCCTGTGGAAATTACAGAAGAAGGTCTGCCCTGCCACCATAGGACTGACCTGCTGCTACCAGAGGGCTGCCCTGCTGCTTGAGGACTGCCTTGTTGTCCAAGAAGGAAGACTGGACTTGCTTACTTTCATCCCAGGCTAACCCGAGTGACTTCAAGTGTCAGTTTGGGCTACAGGGACAAAACAAGCTCCAGAGCTGAGCTGAGCCCGTTAAATACCCTTTTCTATCCGACAATCCCCCGGAGCTAGGACTACAGTAAGGGAAGACGAAAGCAGCACACCGTCCTGAGGTTAGCGATACCTCGGCATGCCGAGATGGGCCTGTAACAACAGAGCAACGACCACAAAGAGAACGGGGCCCGAAGCAGCGGCCTTGCGTGGCATGACTCAGAGCCAAGAGGAGGGCCAGCCCGTCCAAATGCACGGTAGACGATCCGAGAGTCCTGTTGGGATGCAGCCACACCCGGCCCGGACAATACACCCAAAAGGACGGGCGCGGCTGGTGTAACTGTGGTGCAAGTCTGGGATGACGAGCCGGCTGCAACAGGATAGCAGACAGCGGGTCCCACAGCAGGCTACTGAGCCACCCGGAGCCGGTGAAAGATGGGACCGAACCTGATGGAGCGGGGGAGGAAGACAGAAGTCCCAGGGCAGGTGTGAAAGAATACAGCTGTGAGGACATACCCACCGCTGCCAAGAAACACCCCTAGAACACAGTGCGGTCGATATTCTAAGTGCTGTGGTTGACGGTGCGGGACAGGGGTACACCATGGCTCTGCGGTGTGCTTTATGAGAGGCCTACCATGCACTCGGTGGCATAACTACATACCTCACATAGGAGATAAGAAAGTGAGACTCCTCCACAGCAGGCAGAGCGGGGCCTACTTTATGGGGGGATAACGAACCTATACTTGGGAACCACCAGCTCCAGGGGCAGACAAGGTGAACACGTGCCTCCATAATAACAAGGGACTAGACTACACTCGGGGTTGCGAGGAACTCGGAACATACGATAATTATAAGGCGCCGCAGCTAAGTGAGGAGCGCAGGGTTGCTGAGGAGACAGAGGGGTTGCTGGAGAGCTCAAGACGGGAACCCCGACAGGCCATCAGGAATATAGAACCTACCTGGGCAGGCGGCGGGTAATGTTGTCTGAAGTCTTACTGATCCTCTTCTTCGTAAAAGTGATGCTGAATTAGTGGCAATAGACCTCCAGGCCCAGAATAGTCGAGCCATGATGGGAGGCAAGGGGCCACGGAGCGTACAATAGACAAAACTAGATAAATATACACTTCCCAGGGAATCAGTGGCGAGACATGTGGCAGAGACTGAACCGGACCCTGGGCCACCCTCTCCCTTGGTGGCTGCGGAGCCCACACTGCAAGATGTAATCGTGGCTCTACAGGGAGTGCGAACGGATCTCGCTGGGAGAATTGACTCTGTGACATCAGAAGTCTCGCTGCTAAGAGCTGACTTCCAAAACCAGGGCACCCGAGTAAAGGAAGTTGAGGAAGTCACGAACAACCTAGTAGTCGACACAAAGGCACTGCAGAAGAAAGTACAAGACCTCACCACTACCACCAAAGTGCTGGAGGCCAAGCTAGAAGACCAGGAGGGCCACTCCCACCGCCATAATGCTCGTATTATTGGCGTCGCGGAGAGGGCGGAGGGTCCAGCGGTGGACCTGTATAAGGAGGATCTCATTCTAAAGTCGCTACAACCCAGGGGCCTGTCTAAATATTTCTCAGTGGAACGAGCCCACAGAGTCCCAGGCACGCGGCCAAGGCCAGGGGCCCCACAGAATCCCCGGCACGCGGCCAAGACCAGGGGCCCCACCGAGGCCAATTATCACCCAGATCTTCAACTATCGAGACAGGGACGTGATCCTCCAAGCCGCCCAAAGTGCCCCACCACTCAAAGTAGACAACGCAGTTGTCACCTTTTTCCCCGACTTTACCATCAAAAAGGTGCAGCAAGCTAGGCAAACTTTTCTGGAAGTCAAAAAAGCCTTCCGAGCTAAAGAGATTAAATATTCTATGCTCTTCCCGTCAACACTCCGTTTGATGACAGAGGGTAAAGTGGGGAGGTTCTCTACCCCAGAGGAGGCATGGGACTGGCTGGATGGGTGGTCAACTGTGGGAAAACAGCGATGCACATCCAGAGGCAATGGTGTGATGCCAGGAAACGTGATGGGCGCCGACCGCGTGCCACCTCAACAAACTGGTTCACTAGCAAATCAAGAGGACTGAAATGAACAGTTGGAACGGGGTCGGGTGGGAGTGCGCCAAAGGGACGACTCATAAAGTGCTGCAGAAGTGACATAAATCCTTACTTCAAGAGAAGGATAGCCAGAAAGACTCTGGATGCACAGATAAGAATATGGGCTAAACTTTCCTCTCCTAACTAATGCACTCAGCCTCATGTAATAAAATGAGCTTGTAAACTGTTTAACAAATAGGAGATATGGTATTCCTTGGTGAGGGGGTTGGGGGAGGTGGGTGGGCGGGCGGGCACATCTATGCTCAAGCCCGCCCGATGTTTGGTGATTTAGTTCTTGGGCGACAGACGTTCTGCAGATTTGGGGGATGGGAGGTTTTGGACCCACCGTGCAGGGTAGCAGGGAGGGGGGAGTTTTATGGCTTTGGGTTTAAAGTTTGCATGTTAGGAGATGTTACTCCTTTACACAACAGATATTCAGATTTGACACACATTGGAGCAGGGATGGGGAACCGGGAAAGGTTGGGAACACATCTCAACGTAGGTCCAACAGGGCAACAGAGAATCAAATAGGGCCACAGTTAGATGAATCTGATGACTTCACAGACCTTTGACACACACACATGGACTGCGACTACTCAAACTACCCCTGATAGACGGGCAATGAGAATCATGACCTGGAATGTGAACGGACTTGGTAACAAGATAAAACATACAATGGTGATGCAACATATCCGACAACAAGCACCAGATATAGTTCTACTGCAGGAGACACACTTGATAGGTAGCACTTGCAGAGTGCTAGACAGGTTTGGATATAAACTGCAGGTGCATGCATGGTTAACAACAGGGTCATGGGGGTGGGGATACTTGTTAAAGCAACTAAGCCCTTTGTACCTAGAAGGATATGGCAGGACCACTTAGGCAGATATGTGGCCCTTAATGGGGTGTGGGAGGGGAAAGACCTCAACTTGTGCACAGTTTATGTACCATCCAAGCTGCATGCTACCACAATGCCTGAACTAAGTACACTGCTCCTAGAACTCCCACGAGGAATGCTAATACTGGGTGGAGCCTGGAATGCAGTAATGGACCCAGATAGAGACAGGATATCGAAATCAGAGAGAGAGATAGGGCCAGATGCCCTGAGGACATTTGCTGCCGCTTTGGGGTTAGTCGATCTTTGACGTGAACACAATCCCTCGGCGGAGCAGTTCACCTTTTTCTCTGCACCACACAGGGGATTCTCCTGACTGGACTACTTACTAATGCAATCCACCAAGGCAGGCAACTTCACAGGGGCTATACACAGATCGAGGGGTATATCTGACCATTCGCCGGTAGAGGTAAAATTGCTATGACCCAATAGAACGAATACTCTGCCACCACAAATTGACCCGTGGCTCCTTAGAGATAAACAAGTCCGGGACAAGATTCCAGAGCAAACAAAACAATACTTTCATGATAACGTGGGGACAGTAGATTTGAACTGCAATTAGGCATACAAAACAGTAATAAGAGGGTACGTACAGGCACGAGCTGGGGCTGAAGAGAAAGAACAAAAGCTCCAATACGAAACACTTGAAAAGGAAATTACCCAGTTATGAAGTGCAGTGGAAGGCCCTGGAAAGTTCAACCTGCAGACTAGTCACTTAATTCGCCTTTAGCATCAAGAGATGCGAGACATAGTGGAAGGGAAAGCCAGAGAATATGCTAGGGTGTCCCTGAGGAGAATCTATGAAATAGGGGACAAGGCCACTAAATTGATGGCCTGGTTGGAAAAAAGAGACTGGGAACTAGAGATTAAAACTCCAAGTGGGGAACACTGTAGGACAGGAGAGTAAATTGTCAAGGAGTTTGCAAATTATTATGAGCAGCTATATTAGTCTTCCATGACAAGAACAAAAATAGATTGTGTAGAGCTTCTACAGGAGATGCACCTGCCCACCAAAACACTAAAAGACCGAGAAGATCTTGACAGAGATATAACCACAGATTAAAGAGATTAGGCACCGCAGCACTGGTGGCCCCACACATGTTGGGCATGTTCAGGGAGACATTGGAAAGGGGTAGCTTGCCAGAGGATCAGCGACTAGCCACTATAGTAGTCATTCCTAAACAAGTTAAACCCCAGGAGGAATGTACCTCCTACAGACCGATCTCGCTCTTAAATGCTGAACGAAGATCCTGACCAAATTCCTAGCCACCAGGCTCAACAGGGTAATAACCACCATCATTCATGCGGATCAGTCCGAACTTATGCCCCATCAAAGCACTAGACTAAATTTACGACGCCTGTATTGCGCGCTATATACCACTAAGGGTGAACCGGGGAAGAGCGCGGTACTGCTGTCCTTGGATGCCAGTATAGCATTTGACAGCATGAAATGGCAATACCTATTTGTGACCCTGAATTGCTTTGGCCTCAGACCCAAATTCTGCCCCTGGGTTCAATTGCTGTATGCAGACCCCCTAGCAAGAGTGAGAGTAAATGGAGTAGTGTCCAAACAAGTGGCACTGCGTAAGGGCACGAGGCATGGATGCCTACTCTCTCAAATGCTGTTTGCCATAGCGCTGGAGCCTCTGGCGGCATGGGTCAGGGGATATCCGCTTATAAAGGGTATCTCTGTGGGGGCGGAATGGGAGGAAAATATCTCATTGTACGCCAATGACATGATTCTATATGTCACGAATCCCTGATCTACAATCACCCGCATACTCCATATATTTCAACTGTTTGGGAGTTACACCGGTTATCAGATAAACTGGGATAAATCCCTAGTGTTTGTCTTGTCCAGAGACACACTGACTCTACCGACCAGTGGGAAAGGCCTAGAGATTAAAGACAAATTTAAATACCTGGGGATAGTGATCTCTCGAAGCGAGGCAGAATACGTAGATGATAATCTATTACCCCAGCTACATAGATTACAAAGGGATGCTTCACACTGGAGAAAGCTACCACTTTCACTGATGGCGAGGATGGCCATCTTTAAAATGATGGCGCTCCCGTGCCTGCTATACGTTCTCCAGAACACCCCCTATAGGGTACCCCTAGACTTCTTTCGCAAGATAGACTCGGAAGTGTGGCAACTACTGTGGGACGGGGAAACTCCAGGTTACCACTCCACAAAATACAATGAGGAATGTATGAGGGAGGTCTGGTGGTCCTGGACATCAGGAAGTATTACTAGGCCGTACAGTTGGTCACACTCAATGACTGGGTATTTGCGGGCAGGGAGGAACCCGCATACCCGGTTGATCCCCATGTGATGGGTCAGAACGGATACCTGGAAGCATTATACAGCAAGAAAATAGAGAACATACTACCAAAACACACACTAACGACGGTCCAAACATGGAGGGAGGGAACTAAATTCCTGGGTTGGGAAGGCAGGCTGATGGAACGCACTCCTCTGTGGTGCAGTGATCTCCTAAGAGAGGTGGGTGGACTGCGAGGCTTCCGCCAGTGGTCGCTACTGGGTATTAAATACTTGGGAGCTGTCTGGAAGGGACAAAAGATGGTGGATTTCCACGACCTACAGACCTAATATCAAATGACTAGTACTGAATAGTTCCGCTACATACAACTGAAACATGCCCTAAAAAAACACATCCCATTAGGGGACCAAATTCCTGAATACTAACCTTTTGAGGATAGAGTGCTCATAGACCCAATATTGGAAAAGGCAACCTCCCTCCTATACAAAAAGATTATGAACAATGCCCCGGACCCACTAGGGGAGCTCCAGGAGGCATGAGAAGGGGAGATAGGCATCCTGGAGGATGATGACTGGGCAGAGGCTCTACAGAGCCCTCGAGAAGTAGCCGTGAGTGCACGGTTCCGCCTCATACAACTACGACTCCTACACAGATCCTACACAATCCGGACGAGACTTTACCATATGAGTAGGAAGGACTCAAACAAAAGCCTAAGGGGATGTGACGGAGTGGACACATTCTTCCATACATTATGGGACTTCCCCCTGATGCAGCGATACTGGAGCAAGATCACATGGGTGATGTCCACGGTGACGGGTAAGACAGTCCCACTAGAGGGTAAATTGCATATATTATGCATTACAGGAGAAACCACATGGCCATAATATACCAAACTATGGCTTATGATACCAGCTAAAATAGCCAAAAGGAATATAGCCAAGGGATGGGGAGCAACACAACCTCCCAGGGTTAAAGATTGGGAGAATGACCTGGGCTGGTGCTGCGCAGCCAAGAAAGTGGTATATAAAAGTCGGGGATGCCCTGGGAAATCGGGTAAAATTTGGATTAGATGGGTAGAACACAGAGGGACTTGAAAGGATACAATGATGACACAGATACAAAGTATTGTAATTAGAAATAAGATGTGTTGAAGACCAATGCTAATGTACTTCCGACACAAAGATTTTCAATGCTTTTGATGGGAACCCAGTGATGGACACGACAAGCTATAATTAATCAGATTCTTTACAAGATACAGTATTATGTACGCTTGTAATGTGATACTGAACATCCACTTGCATAATAAAAAAAAAGAATTAAACAAAATGTAAGATGAAGAAAACATACATACACACTAATACTAATACATATAAACAAGTTGCAATAATGAATTTCTTATGTATCTGCTGTTTATTATGGTTTACTGATGGAATTGTCCTCTTAATAAAGTGGCCTAGTGTTTCTAGTGCTTTCTGTTAGAATGCACCATTTAGAAAAGTTAGCTCAAAAATGTGTGGAAACTAGGTACGATCTTGAAATTTTGCATAATGGTACTACAGATTCTATAGTTTATAAAAAGTGAAAAACACATTTTTTAATATGAATTTCGAATATTATACACATATGAATATCGAGAAAAATGGTGGTAGTAGGGTATTTCTAACGTTAGATATTTTCATGTAATAATTGTCTGGTGAAAAGTTTACATATCCTCTATATGAATAATCACTCAGTCAGTAAACTTTATTCGGTTTTAGCAACAATAATAGTAACACAAATATACATAAAAAACCTGAACACATGCAATAATCATTATACACTGACTGTGTCAAATAATCTAAAAATTGATGTCCTAATTCGGTTGGACAAAGCTAATCATCTTAACAACATCAAGAATTTTGAATCAGTCAAGCAAAGATGAATTAATAGAAATTGTAATTAAAGCCACATAAGGCTATAGATGATAACTAAATAAATTAACATATATATATATATATTGAACGACTTACATTAAAAACAATTATTAGAAATTTCCAATTTATATCCAAGGTTGCGGTCTTAATTAAATCCTCCAGTACTCAATCAATATGTACGATAAGTATGTTCATATAGCTTACATAAAAAACTATAAAACTAGCCATAAAGAACATTTAAAGTTCAGGGTGCAGCCTAAAAGTCCAAACACTAGTAAACTTCATATACAAAATGTTATCTTGTGGGGGAATTATTAGGATAAAGTGCAATACAAAATATGATAATTAATCATTTCCATACCATATTCCTTAGGCGCACTGCAGCGGAAATACATTTATAAATCATTTAACATATATATTCGGTTTTAAGAAGCTGGAGGTAATATAATGCTGGCCTGCATTTCCTGATATTCAACACCCTCATTACTGGAACAATAAAATCTCTTCGAGGTTTAGAGTATAACTGACCAAACAAAAGTTAGTGCAGCATGTTCTGGGATGAATTAGAGTCACACGTGCAAGGATCTCAGTATGAGTCACAATATACTTTGCTGTGATAAGAGACCAATAGATGAGCAATACTGAACCTAAATCTAATAAATTTGAATCTTTTGGAATGACCAAAAGGGAACAAAAGGTATGGCTCTATTAATTTGGTGCAAACCAAGAGCAGATAATCGACTATACTCTTCTTGCCCGACTCCACACGTTCCCTGTACACTATTAAAACAGTTAAAAAAATCCTGCTTTAGCTGAGATTTTGCAACAGTAGTAATGAGTTGTGGATTGGAGATACAATCTGGTCTCCCCATAAGTTCAAACTGCTTTTTAATATAGCTAAGTCAAGGTATTTTATGCACATGATCAAGGCTTAAACAGTCCTGTATTATTGCTAGGTTGAGGGCTGGTTCTTTATTCGACCAGATCGAGCGCCATAGCATAATTGGGGCATGTTTGAATATGATGTGTTAGAGGAGTCAAGCCTAATTCCATATGACATAATATGCTCGGGAGGCTGGAGGGGACTGTCATTAGTCTTCTAAGGAAAACATTTTCTGTTGTTTGCAAAATGGAAACATTGCAAAAGCCCCAAACTCCGTCCCCATACAGGATGACAGGACAGCACCGGGCAATATAGATGTTAATTATTGCGTCAATGGGTTTAAAACCCAATGTCCTTACAAGCCTGAATAGTGCCTCAAGGGTTGTATCAAAACTCCTTTTCCTAACCTCAATGAGGTAATGCCAATAGCCTCCGTGGTCAAAAGGGACACCTAAATAGGATAAGTTTAATACATGAAGTAGCTTATCATAATTGATAAAACAAGATCTTAACTTAGAATGGGTGTTCCCAACCACCATGACATGTGACTTAGCTGTATTTGTCTTTAGACCTAAGTTGCTCATAAAATCATTAAATCTGTTTAAAAGAGTTTGTAAGCCCACACCAGTTCATGAAATCAGTACACAATTATCCCCATATAGCAATGCTGGGAGATTTCTAGGTACATCAGCTGCCCTCTCATTCAAACAACTCTCAAGATCATTAATATAGAGACAGAACAGAAAAGGGGCTAACACTCACCCTTGTATAACCCCACAATTCATTTTGATAGTTGCTGAAAGTTCACCATCTGCCTCATATCTAACTCTACCAGTCACATCTTGATGCATCTGAGCTAGGAAATATACCAAGGGTGCATCTATGCCCATTCCCAACATCTTTTCCCAGTGTTCCCCTCTCTCCACCCAGTCAAAAGCAGATGTCAAGTCCATAAATACTAAATGCAGTGTGCTGTTTTTAACCAACATGTACTTGCTTATGACCAGGTGGAGATTAAGGCACTGCTTGACGGTGCCGAAATCTCCCCCAAAAGCCATATTGAATGCCTGAAAATTTCCGTTTTTCGGCTACTCATATTTCTGAGCAGTCAAGTATAACCTTACCCATTAATTTGCATGTGAAATCTATCAATGAGATTGGGCGGTAACATTTAGGGTTTGACCTGTCTCCCTTTTTAAAAATGGGAATGATTATCACACTGGACCAAGATTTTAACGGGCCCGGAATTGCAACATAGCTTAGAATGTTAGTTAACAGGGCTTGCTATAAAGAGAATAGCCGGGACACTGGCCGAGCCAGGTGCTTTGTTCTTGGTAGTCTGATTTAGTGCCTTTGCTACTTCCTGATATGTGGGAGGGGCCACTTTTTGGTCAATCTCAACTGTGTGACTATCAAGCTCTATGGAGAAAATACGCTCCCCATCACTCTTGTATACTTCAGTAAAATGATCAACCCATTTATCAGGTGGGATTATACCATCAATACAGCTATTATGACTGTCCTGAAAAAAGGGAGCATTAACAGTCTTCCAAAAGAGGCTTGAATCTTTACTGACACTTGCCTCATATAATCTCTCCCACGCCTCTTTCCTGATGGTCACCCTACGAGCCGCAAGTGCCCGTTTGTAGTGATGTCTACATAATCTCACAGTCCCTTTATCCCTGGGCTTCTGTTTTAAGGCCATAATAAGATTACTATGACTCCGTGAGCACTCACTATTGAACCATTCATGAGGTTTAGAGGCCTTTGACTTTCTGTCAATTTGTTAAATTTCATTTAATGTTTGGGCTATATCGGCAAAAGATTCCAGTATACCTTTTGGGTTTATATCACTTTCTAAACAAGTCAAGATTTGGGACCTGTTTTCATTCATTCATTTTTCAGAACAATGTTAGGGTTTACAGAGGCCCATTTACGCATGAGGCCCTTATTTTTGTTATAGATTATTGTTTGTACATCTAATATCAATTTTTTAGTCTGTGTTTCAAAATGAATAGACAGGGGAAAATGATCACTAAATATTTTTTAAATAGAGAAGCATACTGACTTTGGTTTATAGTGCTGTGAGAGAACAATAAAATCAATAAGACTGCCCTGGCCTCTGCCAGTATATGTGACCTCGTCCTGTCCTGACTGTATGAGGAAGTCTATTGTCAGAAAAAGAGAGAATTTGGATAATATAGAATTAAAAACATCCCCACAGGGGCTGTGTTCAAAATTACATTGGTCCTCAAAAATCTCTCCCATCTGTCTGCAAACAGACATTTTTGATAGTGGACATAACTTGCAATTAAAATCCCCACCCCATAAGATGATAGAATCAATATTAAGATCCATAAGATGTTTACTGAGAGTGTTTTCAAGGCTAACGTCTATTTTAGTGTCGGCAGAGATAAAATTATTATGATGAAAATTTACAATTACAAGTGTAACGTTTGGTTCGTACATAATGTTAAGAAATTGAAAATGTGGCGCATCCAAGTTGGAATTACAGATCTTTTTATCCAGTGTAGTTGCCATTAAAGTAAGCAAACCCCCTTCGTTATGACCCCCTAACGAGTGTACAGCTGGGGTGTGGATAGATACGAACCCATCAATATATACTATTTCTCGGGCCCAAGTTTCTTGGAGGCAAACAATGTTGTAGCCCTTTATAAGATCAAAACAGTCATCATTTCTCACCTTACTTGCAAGACCTATATATGTTTCTAAAATTAACAACCATACAGTCTCCAGGGTTCCTCCTTTGGTTTGGACCCAACCCACGATACTCTCTGTACATTTTTTACACTCCTGAATAGATTCTCACAGTTATGCCAATATGTAGCTTTTTGTATCCAATGTACAAATATATTTTTAAATTGCTGTGTGGCTTCATCATATGATAGAGAAGGAAAGTTCTTTAAAACTGTTACCAACATAGTTGCTTCTGGCGGGAGCTGACGGATTCTTTACGAGCTGAATCTTACTACCTGATGATATGTACTACTAATCCCATCATTTTCTAGTGAATTGGGCCCATGTCCAGTTTCAAGTTGAACGTTTATTTGTGCCACACATGATTCCGCAGCTGTTCTAATTTGAGGAGTAGGATCAGAAGGATTTACAGTGATGTTACTATCTTTGTTATTATCTTGGTGGCCATTCTCTGGTAGTGGATATAGCCTGCCTTGACTTTGGACAATAGTTTGTAGTTGTGGTCCTTTTATGTAATTCCACAGGCTTTTCAGATTTTCTGGTTAGACTAGTTAAACTTGACCCAATTAAGATCTTCAAGGAAGTGTCTATGCTCTTAAGAATGACCAAAATTGGGTCAAAATATGTCTGCGAACTGAGTATGCATCAGTGCTTCGTTTGGGACCTCTTTTAATGGATCGATCTGAGGAGGTGCCACAATGGTTCCCCTGCTGAGGGTTGCTTTTTTAATAGCTGGGGGCACCTTGCATTGAAGAGGTGATTGGTTGCAACCTTTAGCCTTTTTTGGGGGTTGTGAACAAGAGGTGTCAATCTGGGTACTCTGTCCATTATTCAATACAATCTCTAAATCGCCTTTGAACACACATGGATTTGTGGCTTCCGAGGAGTTTCTATCATTACCTACCAAGCAAGGTGGTTGTGGGATACTAGAACCTTCCCCTATGGGGCTAATTTGCAAAGCTGTCTTTGTAGCTGCCAGAATCTCCTCCACACACTCAATTTCACTATTAATTGCCCCCATGACTGTAGTCAAGAAGCTAGTGATAGTTGCAACTAGTGGACGTTCTTTACCAGCAGGCATAGCAGACTTCCTTTTCCCCCATTCTCTTACCTTGGCAGACGGTGTTGGGGTTTTCACAGGTGAATTCTCTCGAGGGCACAGTATCCCAAAGCGAGGGGCCAAAAGGAGTGGCCCAGCCCAGCCTCGAACAGCCACAGATGGGCACAGACGGGAGATTCCCTGGTGCTTTAGAGCGTTGGGGAGGAGTTGCTCTGCCTCCCGAAGGTGCTGGCTGCTGGGGGACTGAGTCCCACCCTAGGAGCAGAGAGGCGATCATTGCAGGCTGAGTCTGCCTAGTTAGCACGTCCCTTTTATGAATTGATTTAATTACTTATACTGGTTTAGAGTTCATTTAATTTAAAACATGTAATGCCAACTTTAAAGCTCCATCGAAAATGCTTTTTCTCAAATGCTATCCTTTCCCTAACCTAACCAATGGTCCATTTACAACTAGTGATATGTTGCTTTTTTTGTTCTGTACATGTATACATTTCAGCATTCCTAAATGTTTCCTCAATGTTCCCAGTGAAATATTCCTGTGGGAACAGGATTTCAGCTGTTGCTATAGATGGTTACTTAGTATTTCTTTTTTCACCGATGTTAGGCCTATGTGGACCCCAATCTTCAGTTCATCATGACTTGCATGGGAAAGTATTTTACTCTTGCAAGTGTCCGAGGTGAAATTATGTGAATCTGAACATCTGATAGTCTTCCAATCATGTTGTGATGCCACATCACTGGGATGTTGTTAGAAACTTTATAAAAGAAGAAACCACTAAGGAGGGGAAATGCGGACGCTATTGATTTTTTGCTTCTCAACGCGAACGCCATTGATTTTTGCTTCTTGATGAACGTCATTCTGATTTTTTCCTATATTGAGGCAATGCCATACTTTTTCTTTCCCCTTGCAAGAAAATGCTATGCTGATTGATTTTTGATGATTATTTGAGAACTATCCTCTTACTTTTGGACTGCTTTGCAGAGGCTACAGCCGGTAGCTGATGGACTGGAACCTTCTTTGCTGGACCATTTAAATTTAATTTTCCTTTATTTTCCTTGTTCTATGCTAATGGACTCACCCTTAATGGACTTTAAATCTAAACCCTTCTCCTCTTCTCCGAAGGAATTGTGCTTTTAGAAGATTGAACTATCCCTCTCACTTAATGGAAGTAGGACTCTGTAACTCTGTAAACTGAAATTTATAAGAATAATCTGATAAATCCTTGCCTAAATGTTTGACGCCTTAATGCAAGCTGTGATATTCTTAACCAAAAATCTTAAAAGACTACTTATTGCCATGAATTTTGAATATTTAATACAATAACCAAATTAATTTAATATCTGTCTGAGTTTATTATTGAGTCCTGTTGGTTCTTCCTTTTAAACTGTGCTATTTTACTGATGTCTTAAATGCGTTGCAGGGAGAATCAGCGGGCTTTGACAGAATAACAAGTATTACTTCTTCTGTTCTTTTGTTGCTGTTGCAGAGCTATTGGCCTGCATAATTCTAGTCAGACTTAACTTCTTCAGGAGGTTGGTTTTCCCGTTGCAATTCTTTATTTCTACAGCATGGTTCTGAGAGCAGTGTACCTAAATCTGATCTCAAATGCTAGGTAGCTGTCAATTAATGACCCTCAATAGACAGGTAGCATGGTGTTTTGGCCACCTTAATTTCCACCCCTCCTACCAGCAGAGAAAGATTCGTCAGAGGACCATTGCCTCTGTGGTAAATGATAGTGGTACTGATTGTCTAATCATAAAGGGCCCAGTATGGTTAGAGCAGTAAGGAGAGAAGGCGTACAATAAAAATTCTGCCACGCTTGTGCTGCAACACATGCCAAATGTTTTCATGCCATCAGTCACTTGATAAAATGATGTGCAATGGACGAAGGCTAGAAACATGGAGCCCTGAAGCATGCACTGATTTGAAAACTCTATCATCGAGCAGAGTTGATGAATGCATGTTACTGAAGATTTTGAATCGTTCATTTTTTGGTCAGGTTCTTAAATATGTAAAGTGACCAGGTTACCAAAAATAATATGCAAAAAGTGGTTCTGTCGGGAGAGGAACAATTGCTTTGTATCATATAAATACTAACTTAAAGAGTAAACAAAATAGACTGATAGGATTGATTCACAGCCAAGGACTGTTTATATGGAACACACCATATAAACAGTCATTGGCTGTGAATCAATCCTATCAGTCTATTTTGTTTACTCTTTAAGTTAGTATTTATATGATACAAAGCAATTGTTCCTCTCCCGACAGAACCACTTTTTTGCATATTATACATACCCAGGTTCTGAGGGCCACAGGGTTACCCCATTATCGTTAACAGTTTACCAAAAAGGCAGTAAATCTGCATGCCTAGAAGTAATTTGGTGTAGATTTACTACATTTTGGAATTCACAAACGTTGACAGTAGTAGGCTTGAACAGCTGTGCCAGTCTCTAGTTTCCAGGCATACTACTGGCAATAAAACACCCAAAAGATGAGGGGATCAATGCTTTGAAATAGTCTAATAGTGGCAATTTCTTGGGCTTAGCATTCCAACTATTACTTTTTGCCCACTGTGCCACTCTAGAAAGAGGCCTGCCTAATGCAAATCTGTAGTTACCCTGTTCCTCGTTGAAAAAGTCCATCTCGAACCTTGGCCATGAAACCCCTTCACCTTGAAGCACACTGCTTTTATAGATGGGAAATTTGAGATGTACCCCCCACCCCCCAATCTTACATACTAAGCTACATCCCTGGCCATGGACCATAAGCCGAAGCACTCAGTATAGATTATAACTCTCATTTGTGTTTTCCACTGGTTCTTGGGGAGGAGATAGCCGAGAATGTAGGGTCTTGTTTTCCAACATAAGTCATATGACTATCACTAGGCATGCCTCAATCATGAGAGTGAGATGAAGCTGTGTAGTGTTGAATAACCAGGACTTCTTGCACTTGCAACCTACTCCATTTATGCAGGCCGAAAGGGGTTATTTTGGGGAAAACATTCAGCCCACATTTATACAGTGGTAAGGGAAGGATGGTGGAGGAGCATTCCCCTTGATAGTTTGGGTGGGGAGACTTGCATGGTTGGACCAGGAACCACAAGCTGCCCTGGGAAATGTTGTCAGGTCAGACCAGCCCTCATACTGAGCATGGTGAGCGAGCACAGCAAGTGAGCCTGACCACTGCAAGGGAGCCTTAGGGAGGTTCTCCCACCAAGAAATGTTTTAAAACAATTGCAAATATTGATAGACTTACAACACATTTTTCAATATAGAACATTGTCTAAACATTTAATAGATGCTTGGAGTTTGGAGACTTGTCTGCATGGCTCAATTAGTGAATGAATAGTTGGATGGCTGAGGAGTGGGTGGGTGAATTGATTAAAAAATGGATGACAATTAATAAAGACCTTTAGCTATGTGGTGCAAATGGTCTTAATGCACTGACCAAGGGTGGATGCTCTGATGCCAGCTATGGGTTCAGGGCCTGAGGAGGCACCTTTTGGGGATCAGTCCTCACTTCAGCAGAAGCCAGCAGAAGGGCTAAGGCAAGTCAAGCCAAGTCCAGTTGGTGCTTGTCAACTGGACAGTTGCAGGGAGGCATCTGGAAGCTTGTTGTGTTCTTGCAGCTCAAACAGGAGGTCAGTCAACTGACCCTTGAAGTCACTTTTGGGGAGCCTGTCTTCAAGACAAGCACATCCAGTCTTCCTTATGAGAACAGGGCAGTCCTTCTTCAGACTTTTCCACAGGTCCAGGAGTGCTCTGATGAGAGATTCTGAAGGTGCCACTCTTTATACCTGGTGCCAGCCTTTGTGTGGGGGAATTCCCCGGGCTATCCCAATGCATTCTGGTCAGTTGGTCAGTTCTTCACCTGGGTTTCACCCCAAAATGTCTAGCGGAAAAAGGCAAGGGCAGGCCTGGTGTCAGGTTCCCTTGGGTGCGCTGCAGGCAGGGTCGTATGATACAACTCCTCCCCAGCCATTCTGTCAGGAAGACTCTGTCTCTCCACACCTAGACCTCTTTTTTTCCCATGTCTGGAAGGAATAAAGAAAACAGCACAGGCGAGCCATTATATGACCCCGGACACTGGTAGAATGGTACATTTGGTTTAGGCAGAAAAGTGCTAACTTTCTAAAAGTGACATCTTCAAAATAATAACTTAAAATCCGACGTTACCATTATAAGGAATTTTATATGTCTTTACCAGTTCCCAAACTGAAGTTATCACTTATTAGGGCTAATAAGATAACCAAGTGTTAATCTATGGGAGAGATAGCCTTACAAAAGTGACAAACAAATAAACTTAAATATATACGTCCTCCTTTTAAAATAACATGCACCCTACCCTACCCTATGAGCATTTAAGGCCCACCTTAAGGGGGTGACTTATGAGTATTAAAAAGGAAGGTTTACGTTTAGCCAAAGGTTTATTTTGCCAGGTTGAAATGGCAGTTCAAAACTGCACAACAGTCTGCAGTGGCAGGCTTGAGACATGTTTTGCAGTGCTACTTTAGTGGGTGGCACAATGGATATTGCTGCCCACTATTAGAATTTAATTACAGGCGTTGGGTACATATGGTACCAGTTACTAGGAACGTATAAGTACATTAAATGTGCCAATTAGGTGTATGCCAATTTTACCAAGTTTAAAGAAAAGAGCATACATACTTTGCCACTGGTTAGCAGGGGGAGTTCTAATGCAAACAAAAAGGAGTTCAGCAAAAATGGAAGATGAAGGCAAAAGTCTGTGGGGATACCACACCAAGGATATCAAGTCTACCACCATGTAAGTAAGAGCTGGATTGGAAGTAAAACTGTGATAAGAGAAACAACTGTGAAGGACTGGGGGAAAGATGGCGCTAAATGACTATGGGGGTGATTACGATGGCGGACGGACTTAAGTCCGTCCGCCATCGTCCCGGGGACTGGGACCGGCCGCCATAGTCCCGCACCTCAAATTACAATGTGGCCGCCACCACGGCAGACGCAAAAGGCAGTTTCAACATTGCGGCGGGTGCTGCTGGATGCAGCACCCGCCGCAATGTGAAAAATGCAGGTTTTGATTTTCCCTGCACTACGTGGCAGGCAACACACGGTGCCTGCCACATGGTGCAGGGAAATGTGGGGGGCACCTTAGGTGCCCCCCAAGTGCAAAACGAACGTTCCCCTGCACAGGGGAGCCCACAACAGGCCCCCAAAGTCAATCCCCGCCAGCCTTTCCATGGCGGGGGAACCGCCATGGAAAGGCTGGCGGGGATCCAGCATCCAAATCTGGCGGACGGTGCCTGCTAGGCACCGCCACCATTTTGTGGATGCGGGGTGGGTCCGACTGGCAATCGTAACGATTGCCTCTGTCGGACCCGTGGCGGACGGGCTTTCCGCCCGCCAGGCATACCGCCCGCCATCCTGATCTGGTGGGCGGTAATTGGCCGCACGATGGCGGTGAACCCGCCACCGGCAGGCTGCCGGTGGCGGGTTCACCGCCATCATAATCATCCCCTATGTGATTAGAAGCCTCCTTCAAGCATAAGCTGCTGCGCTCTATGAGTAACAAAAAGCAGGTTCTGTGTGCTGGCATCCTGAGCTTTCCAAAGATAAATTAGATTTCTGTTTGATGCTACACCATCACTTGACTGTGTCACAGTTGCATGTTTCATTCAAAAAGCAAGCCATGCGTGAATTTTTTACTTTCTTTTTTCTTATTAGATTTTAAACATGAACAGAGTCAGAAGCCTACGCATTGTACTCCAATACTTGCAGTAAATAAGTCAAGAACAGTACAATAACAAAAACCATGTGTATTAAATTATTATCTAACTACTTATTTTACCCCTAAAGACATACAAACACAATAGTGCACAGGTGGTGTCAAAGAAGAAAGGAAAACAAAACTAATTGAATGTCTTCCTCATTTTATTATCTGCACTCATTTGATGCTCACTGCAGAATATCACTTTCTCACACTTAGATAACAATAGCATTTCCTTATCCTCTTCTTCAATTTTTGGGGCAATGGAGATTTTCTAATTTCTTGGACGAGCCTTATTAGCTGTTAAATTACATGGAGACGGTGCTTTTAGAGAAGAGTAAATAAAGTAACTTCTGAGTACCTTTTTAACAGTAGCCTAAACATATGCCACACATGAAATTTATCTTGTGAATAGGCAATACTTCACAAGATATATAAAAAGCCAAACATTGCTCCTTTTCCCGTTTTTAGTGTCTCAGTAGACTAATACTCCCACTTAATGTTTCAGCAACGAATTTACCAAATGCTGTAAGCTCGTGCTGCAAAAGCACTTTGAGAACATCTTGGCAATAAATGGTTACTAACAACTGTAATCAACCATTATTCCAACATTTTCCTTGGAATGTTTGGTGTGTCTATTCCTACATTTTCTTTGGAATGTTTGGAGTGTCTATTCCTTTCAATTCAATAACTTTATTTCGGTTCATCTGAACCATAAAAAAGTACATAGTCCAAATAAAAACATAAGATCTACAGATTAAAAATCAAATCAATACGATATGTATAGAATTGGCATGAGATTTAGGTTCCTCACTTAAAGCAAAAAATGCCTTCCTATTAAGACTAAAGCCAAGCGACAAAAACCTCAAGTAAAAACCTCAAGAAAAAGCCTTAAAATAGGCTTAAAACGGGTCCACTATGCAGAAAGTCCAAGGATTTGCAAAATAAGGTATCAAATGGGGCTAACTAACATAAAGATGCTCAAAGTGCGTAGTGCAAATTCCATTGTGACTCATAATGGTTATTTCAGGGGCTAATTCTATGTGGCATACATACATCATAAAAATTAAATAAAATACGTATTAAATCAACATTCAGATCTCATACAGAGCATCCAGCTAAAATCATACATCCAATAGAAATATCAATAAAAGAAACAATTCACAATATCAGAAAGTCATACTATAAAATCATTGTTTTCCTATACTGTAAATCTTTACACAAATAAATTGCCACAGAGTAACAGATAGGTAAGGATGGTAACACTTGCAGGTACAAAAAGGCAGGGTGTCATTGTTTAAAGCTCAAATTATGTAAAATAGGTACTATATAGTGACTCCTCAATTCCTTGAAAAAATACAGAAAACAGAGTTTGTATGGTGGTCTGAGTGTATATATTATCGCACAGACATTTATATAAACTTTTGGACCAGTCATTCTGTGTTGGAAATGTCACTAAGCGGGGAAAAATGTCCAATCTAATGCGGGTCAGAACAAACTAATGCTGGGTGCTATGAACAAACATTAAATATGGTTGTAAAGAAAAAATAAACAAAGACTTTTTGTTCCTAAGTACATTGTATTTAATTAGTTCAATAGTCAACCTAGCTTCCTCAAACAAAGTGAGACACATCTTATTTAGTTCTTTCCTTGATATGGAATGCAAAGTTTCAGAGATAGAAAGAATTCTGGGTGCCCCACACCCAAGCAGATCTGTTTGACATTTTTCAGCCAGGGTATATGATGGTAGGCTGCTAAATTAAATCGAGGAATGCAAGGCTGCAAAGTGTTTCCTCTACAGACTTTGTGAGTTTTGATTTCAAAACGTTGCAAGCTTCTTGAAGTTTAGCAATGCGTACAGAGTGTTTAAAAAAACATATATGGAAACATTCTAGCAAACATAGAATTAGTAATGTGGAGATGCCCTATAAATTCTCACATTAAGCTTGACAATTTCTTGTAAACTGTAAAGCTAAACCTTTTCGAGAGAATATTTGCCTGCTAATGAAGTGGTGACCTTTTGACAAACTTCAGTGAAATTATAATTTTGGACACTACTAGGAACAATATGAGTTTAATATGTTTTTGATCTTATCCCTAGGACCATATTTTTTGCAAGGGCTAAAACAAAATTTAGTTAAGAAATGTACATATTTGGGATCTCTATTTTTTGGATTGTATGAAATGATTTTTATTTTAATCGTTACTTTTAATACTTACATGCAGAGATCACTAGTGCAGCTAGCCATGAAAGGGAAAGGACTCACATAGTCATGGCAATGTTCAAATGGCTGTGATAATAATGTATTGCACAAGGAATACACGCTCTAGAAAAAAACAGTAAAAAATTAGACCCAGCAATATTTAGTCATTATTTGTTTATGCTAGAGAAAATACAGTGCATGTGTTACAAGTAATAGGAATTACATAAACAGAAAAACACCCTTTCAAATAAAAATATATCAGCATTAAAAGCAACAGCTTTAAAAAGGAAATTATATTTTCTATTTTGATTATTTAGATATTATTTTAAGTCACAAGAAATAACATTTTGAAACACAATAAGTGTCCATCAAAGAAACATGTTTTATTGATTTAATTTATTGTTAGACAATTAACTTTTTTTTGTGATCCTCTCTTCACAACCAACTCATGTCAGCATCTGCTGCTGCTAGATGTGACTGTACTTGCCTTTAAAAGAAAAGGTATACTTGTCCATTGCATCTCAACACGAGAAGCTGTCATCGCTTCCTATTTCTGCCATCAACATGTTCATCAAGGATTGCCCTTGCAAAGCCAGAACCTTCAACTCCTCATATTACATGGAGCTATTAAGAGTAGAGTGTCCTGTCAGAGCCTTATCACTTGTCACAATCTCTCACAATGAGAGGTCTCTTTGTAAATGGGACGTTCAATTGTGTGACATGAATGAAAGTCGTGGGTATTTGTTAAGATAGCGTGAGACTACAGTTCATTTTTTCCAGTTTGGCTGCTAAATCCACCGCTCTACCTTGCTTACCTCATCTGCACGGTGCTCTGATCCAGCCTTTTAAAAAAAAATATTTTCATTCACTCAGTTTGATGAGCAGGTTCTGAATATCACATCAGGTCTTTGGAACCATCAGTCACTTTGAAAAGTGTAATCCTTTGTAATGAACACACAAGTCACATTTTTATATCTGTAAAATTTGTTTTTTTATTGTATAATGTGCCAAAATGTTTTACAGTCTATAAATTTTTAGTGATTAAATTCACACTATCAACGTTTTATTAATCATTTTACATCCTCAAAACCTATTTAAAATGAACAGTGTAGCTTGAGATTGTCCAGATATGTCTCTGCAAGATCGGTAAGCTGGATCTGAGTCAGTTACATGTTAAGTTGATGCTCCAGGAAACCAGCTGGGTGTTGTATAAACTGAGTCTTTGGCTCAGCTTTACAAGGTTTGTTTTTACACCCATGGATAACATGTGTGAACTTAGTTCAATGAACCAGTGCTGAATGTAAAGAACAGGTTATTGTAGCCCCACAGAACCCCACCCAATGCATAACTGAGGTGGAGTCAATGCTTTTAGGTTACAGGGAGCAGTGGTAATCCAAATGATCTTTCATTAATGATTTACACACTGAAGATGACTAGAAACCGAATATGTATTTCAAAATATTTATTTTAAAATAGTTATTTTAGAATACCGAGATCTAGTGCATATAATATTGGTATCATCACAGAAGAAAATAAAAAGCAGCTAAGCTTTTCAATAACAGTGAAAATAGGGAAAAATCACAACATCACAATTTATAGCCCTTACACCCTCACTGTCCTATCTCTAAGTGCTATGCTAGTTCCAGCAGACGAATAAATAATAATCCTGAGTTTTGGAGGTGGTGCGCATACCTGGACAACAGGGTTTTTTGTCTTGAATAGCTTGTCAGTTATTTTGAGCACAAGGCCAAGCGCTAGGAGATTGTGTCAGTGCAATAACACAATCCTGGCACCAGTTAGTGAAGGCAGAATGTTAGAAATGGGGGTCTCTAGTTGGCAGAGTTAGGTACCTTTGTCCAAGTAGGGACCCTTCTTCCTAGTCAGGGTAAGGGAGTTACACTCCTAAAATAAACCCTGCTAACCCCCTTGGTAGCTTGGCACGAGCAGTCAGGATTATCTTAGAGGCAGTGTGTAAAGCATTTGCACATAACCAACAGTAATATCGTGAAAACACTACAAAAGGACACCACACCAGTTTTACAAAAATATCCAATATTCTATATACTTAAAACAAGACTAAAACGATAAAATATCCACAATACAGTACTTAAAAATGTAGACTTTGCAAGAATACTTGAAAAATACAGTTCCTTTAAGTCAGTAGCTTCGTCAGGGGCTACACCGTCGTCGTGAACAACAAATCAAAACTGTTCTGGCTAACTGCTGCGTCGCGGGCCAACTACGGTGTCGGGAAGACCCACAAAACGGTACCCTTAGAAATGACGATCCTGAGATTTTCAAAGAGTTAATGCTAACCTTATTGGAATTACAGGGGGTGTTGATAATTATGGGGGATTTCAATTGCGTGATGAATTATGCCGTAGATTCCACTAGCCCTTGCACTACTGTTAGAATGCCCAAAGTCAGGGCAGCGATTTTGGAATTAGCACGCCTACATAACCTCAGTGACATATGGAGGACGCTATATCCAGATCTCTCAGGTTTCACTTATTATTCATGCCCACACAGACAGTACTCCAGGATAAATATGGTGTGAGCCCACGATCAGATTCTCCAGTCTGTGACGATTGAGCTGTGCCCTAAAATTACATCGGATCATAACCCTTTAATTCTTAGTTTTCAAATTCAGCCAACAATAATATCTAGACGCTCTTTTTCTTTTCCTCGATATTTACTGTCAGATAATCAGTATATTGGACACATGGAGGGACTTCTGGTAGAATTTCTCCATAACAATGTTAACTCTACTAATTTTTGTACTCTCTGGGACTCAATGAAAGCTCCCATTAGAGGCATCACTCAGCAGTTTATCTGGCGCGAGAATAAAGCCAGAGAGGGCATAACTAAAGCTGCTTGTGCTGCACTGGTTAACCTGAAAAGATCCCACGCCATTGCTGCTAAAAATAATGAACTGAGGCAATCCCTGATTTACTCTGATTTGATTTCTGCTCGAGCTCTAGCTGGTCGGTCTCTAAAGGAGAAGGTTGCTGCGAACTATAATAAACTCCGGTCTTCGCAGTACGAATATGCTGAACAGGTGGGGAAGATACTGGCATATCAATTGGCAGACAAAAAGCCAAAAACTTAATCAAGGCAATTAAGGTAACAGATAAAATGCTTTATACAGAGACTAGCATGATTCTTAATCAGTTCATAACATATTATGAAACTTTATATGCTGAATCAGATCTGCAGGAGGAGGCTGCTTTCCAATTCACTTCTGAAGTCTCTCAGGAGGAATTACTTATGGCTCTGTCGGCATTGCCACCTGGCCACCTGGCAAGGCTGCTGGAGATGACTCGAATTTTATAAACGGTTTAAGAATATCTTGATGCCTGTGTTGGCTAAGGTTATACAAGAGATCGGCACTTCTGGGACCACTCCTCCAACCTGGGACATCTCCAACATTGTTTTTTTCTTAAAAAAGGGTAAGCCTCCCGATGAATGTGGTTCGTATCGACCTATTTCCCTTATTATCGCAGATGCCAGGCTCTATGCCAAGGTGCTGGCTAATCGTTTGGCCCCTTTGATGCTGGGCCTGGTCTCCGGACAGCAACACGGCTTCATAGTGGGTCGAGGAACCACAGTACATACTAATACTGCGATTATGGCCTTTGATTATGCTAATTACACAGGGAGCAACTTAGGCATGATACTTTTAGATGCAGAAAAGGCCTTTGACCGCGTTGCTTGGGG
The DNA here is from genome assembly GCA_963921515.1 of Calotriton arnoldi. Lineage (NCBI taxonomy): Eukaryota > Metazoa > Chordata > Amphibia > Caudata > Salamandridae > Calotriton > Calotriton arnoldi. Next base: position 2,667,681 of record CAWUFW010000096.1, on the reverse strand, counting down.
TTGTCTATGGCCTACTCTCACAGCTTTCGGAATTACTGGCCGAATCCTTACGTGGATTGGAGCTTTATACTGTACACCGCAGGCCAAATTAAGCTATCTTGGTATTCAATCTAAGCCTTTTCGTATATAGAGAGGGACACAGCAGGGGTGTCCCCTGTCCCCACATTTGTTTGTGCTTTACATTGAGCCCTTAATACCGACATTGATGATTAATGATAGAATTACACCATTATGCTCTGGAACATATGTGCTTAAGGTTACGGCTTACGCTGACGACATTGCGATTTTTTCAGTTGATCCAGCTGTTTCTTTCGAAATAATTAAGAAAGAGGCACAAACTTTTGGGTCACTTTCTGGTTACAAACTAAACACTAGTAAAACACAAGTGATTATTAACTTTAAACCTGCTAGACCCATCACAGGAGTATGTCATGTAGCAACTTATCTTGGTGTGCGTATCACTTCGGAACTACAAAACGTACTTAATTTGAATTATGAACCTTTGTTACAGGAAGTCACCAAAAAGCTAGAGCGATGGCATAATCTTCCCATAAGCATTATTGGCAGATGCAATATAATCAAGATGTTGATATTACCTAAATTTTCATACTTATTTCGCGCTATCCCTCTAAGTGTTCCTAATTTTTTCTTTAAAAACTTGATGGTGGGGCGTGGCCAAGATGGTGACGAGCTAGGACGCTGTTTCTAAGCTCCCGCCCACCGCTGGCCCACAATAGCGATTCCCACAGCACAGACCGGGCACAGAGGATCGAATCTGATCAAATATCATCTCTAACGACGCCGGAGAAACTCTGGGAGCTTTTTGGAGCAGCCAGAACGCCCGGCCTGCTGAGTCGAAGAGCGGCCCGAGATCTGCGCAGTGCCTGGAGTGGACGCGGCCACCGGCCACGGTGATCGAGAGCTCCGCCGACACCGCGAGACGCTGGGGGCAAGCATCCGGTGTGTTCGGTCTGGGCTGGCGGACCCAGACGAGGTGAGCGCCGAGGAGTGGGGATAGCCGGGACCGCCGTTGCTGGAAGAGGCGGGCTCGTGGACTGACAGGGCCTTCAACCAGCCTACAGTCTGCGGCCCACTCGCACACCGGAAGACCGGCGCCGGTCCTGGGGGTGTGGTTCGGCAGGCACCGGGAGATCCAGCCGCATCCCTCACACTGCCCGCAGAGTAACGGAGGCCCAACTGGGTGCTGCCGTGGCTGCCGAGACCGCCGCTGCGGGAGGGGGCGGCCTCGTGAGCTAACCGGGCCTGCACCTGGCCTACAATCTGTGGCCTACACGGACACGGGAGGATCGGCGCCGGGCCTAGTGGGGCGGCACGCCTGGCTCCGCGCGACCTAGGAGCATCCCTCAAGCTGCCCACCGAGGATCGGAGGCCCCCCGGGGGCTGCCTTCCATCCCCTGAATAGCGAGGTGTGGGCGTGCACGCTCTTTAGGGCCCAAGCCTCAGCCTGAACTATAGGCGCGGACCGCACCCGCTACACTATTCTCCTACTCCACTCTGATAAAGCAGGAAACACGGCCCAGAGGAGCGGAAGAGAGGGTCAAGGAGGAGAACGAGTGCGGCCGCCATTAGCGAGTGGCCGCAAAGAGAGGGACGCGGCGGCCTGCGGAGGCGGCCTGGCTAGGACCGGGTGCGGCTTGTGAGTGTGCTGCGATTCCCCCGCTTGTCTGCCCAATGTTGCCTGGCACTTCGTAGATCGACCCGTCCAGACCCCCAAATAACGTCTACGGCTGCCCACCTGTTCTCAGTGCTCCAGGCCGAACCTCTGACGTTGGACACGGAGCCAAACAGGTACGGGGGAGCAGAGCAAGTGGGACTGGGAACGGTCGGTGTGAGACCGGATGGAGCGGGCGAGGACGCGGGCCTAGAGGGCCTGAATTTGGCAGCCTATGCTGGAGACGGCGTCTTAACCCCCGGTCCGGAGGCATTACATAATCGGGCCCACCCAGACGGAACCAGAAGGCCCTACTGGAGGCTGGTTCTGGCACAGCCCAGGCAGCGGCGCCCCGGTGAAACGATCCACAACATAGGGCTAGAGACCAAGGGGTGCGGACCTGTACTGAGACCATAGAATAGAGGGATGACCCCCAGCCCGGAGAGCAGGTCGGAATACGCTGAGACGGGTCTGGCGCATATCGGCACACCAAGGGAAGGACCTCAAGGTGAACGAGATGAGAGCCTGTAACCGGGGAGACACTACCATCGCGCAGCAGGGGAAACTGCTGCGTTGAAGTGTCCATCCCTGGCTTTTGCCGCAGCAGGTTAGTAGAGAAGACCACCCTGGTTAAACACACCAGGGATACCTTGGAGGCAGCCCGTGTCCAGGCACCACCCCAAACTCGTTGCGACTGATACAAAGTGCACGCAAAAATATAAGCCGCCTCTGAGGGCGAGACGCCCGAGAACCCCAGCTCCCAGAAGAGGGAGAGGCAGCAGGCACCCACCGATTCCTCCCAGGCGATACCAAGCACAACTATCTGAGCTCTCAACCCAGTCGGGCCCCTTAGCTCTTGGGAATAGTGCTGGTTCGGATCACGAAGAGAAGCAACGGTCCGGTGAGGTACAGGACTATGACCTCCATTCGAGGGAAGAAGGACAAAACATTGAAAGATCTCTTTGCACGCCCTCAGGGAGGAAGCACGATGGACCACCCAAGCACGGGAGAACCAACCCCAATGAAGGTGGAAAACGCCGGGGGGGGTGAGCTTGTGACACGAGCCTTCCTTGATTCGCTGTTCACGACCCTTTGCGAAGACCTGCAAACAGTCAAACGCAATCTAACATCAGAAATCAAAGATGTCAGAAGGGACGTGGACGACATCGGGAGAGCGTGGCCGCGTTGGAAGATAAAGGTGATGGTAGAGACACTGAACTGGCGGCCTTGCAACAAGAGGTAATTCGTCTCCATGACCAGCATATATATTTGCAGGCACACCTCGAGGAGCTCGAAAACCGCTCCTGCAGACACAACATCCGGATCAGAGGGGTGAAATCTAACACGGAAGCAGGTGACATCTTCGCCTACACGAGAGACTTGTTCAACCATATACTCGGCAACCCACCCAACACAGATCTTAAGCTGGACAGAGCACACAGGGTGGGCCCACCTCACCCGGACAAAGCCCCACCGGCAGACATACTAGTCTGCGTACAAGACTTTCGGACCAAAGAAGAAATCCTCTGCAAAGCCCGATCCATGCACCCCATCACCTTCAGAGATCAGACCCCAACACTGTACCAAGACCTTACTCTGCTTACCCTTCAGAAAAGAAGAGACTTTCGGCCAATCACCTCACACCTGCGTCAGCGAGGCATCTCATACTCCTGGGGCCACCCGTTTTGACTCATTTTTCGCCTGGATGGTAAGCTCCTCCAACTACGATCACTCTCGAAAGCGAGTCGGCTGCTGGGTATTGAACTTCCTGACGAAGACGAGGAGAGGCGGAGCCCCACCCCTGGTGCTGGTGACTCACCCTCGGGATGGCGGCGCCAAGGTCGCAGATGGCGCCTGAAGAGACCTGACCCAGTGGAGATCACGAAAGGACAACAGGCTGTGCTGGAATCCATGCCAGAGGCCCTGGCGAAGACGCACACTTAGCGAGACAGACATGGGATGCTTCTTCCCCTTTTCTCTTACTGCATTGGGGCGGGCGGCGGGTGGGATGGGGGGAGCAGTTTTTGGCCACACTTTGGACCCCGTAAAGACTTCCTGCCGGTCATCCTTGGATGATGGACTATTTCTTGATCTTGCATCACTCCCCTATCCACATGTTCTGTTTGTTCATAAGGGTTTTTTCATTTTTTTTGGGGTCCCTTGTTCACTGCTTCCTGTCCCAAAGGGGACTTACAGCACACCACAGGCACCCCTTGGGGCCTATGACCACGATCATGCATACTGGTTTAGCCCTAGGTCCCTAGTTGCAATCCCTGTCCTCAGATCCCTAGATGCCCCTCACTAAACTCAAGATCCTCATATTGAATGCGAGAGGTCTCAATAACCCGATCAAGCGCAGGGCGATTCTATCATATTTGGAGAGCACTAAAGCTGATATATGCCTCCTACAGGAGACACACCTACTTTCGTGCGACTGCCACCGACTCAAATCTCGTATGTTCCCAACGCAATTATTCTCGTCTGGCCCATCTAAAACTGCAGGGGTGGCAATATTGGTTTCCCGGTCTTTCCAGGGAAGGGTAGTTCAGAAAGTGGCAGAAATCAGGGGGAGATTGCTCACTTACCTGTTTGCGATTGGGGGTCAAATGTTAGTCATTGGGTCCCTATACGTGCCAAATGAGGGCCGAGAGAGATTTATCCATGAAGCTCTGACAGAGGCGACATTCGAACACAAGATCCACCTGGGGGGTGACCTTAACCTAGTGTTCGATAATTCCCTAGACAGGTCTGGACAGCGCTTCGGTCAGACAGGCGCGCTTTCGACGGAAGGGCTAGATAGAATGAGAGACCTGGGCCTAGAGATGTCATCATCCCCACCTCCGAGAATACTCTTTCTTTTCCAACGCTCACAAAACCTATGCCAGGCTTGATTATTTGATAGGCTCTGAGGCGCTTTGCGACCTTACCTCCGACGTCGAAATCCTGGTGGCATCTCTATCGGACCATGCCCCGGTTGTGGCCACGCTAGTACTCCCTCCGTTTCAGTGGCCCACACGGCAGCGGCGCCTCAGGGACACCCTCCTACAGCGCCCGGACGGAGTTGCGCAAATACAGCAAGCCATAGATGACTATCTATGATAACCCAGACACGCTTATGTCAACACGATGGGAGGCACTCAAGGTGGTAATTAGAGGAGAGCTAATTGCAATCTCGACGGCAGACAACGCTGAGCGTAGAAAGAAAAGAGATGACCTCACACAGAGAATAAGGGAACTGGAGCAAATGAACCAGAGGACAGGGGCGCCCAGAGTTTGCCGCCAACTACGTGCAGTGCGTACACAACTATCAGCCATTGACCAGGACAGGGCGGAGTACGCAGCATTGCGACTACGTCACTCGTTTTATACCGGGGGAGACAGATGTGGATGCCTGTTAGTACATAAGCTGCGCGAGACTAGACAAATGCAAGGGGTCCAGGAGATACGCGACCCAATGGGGAAACTAGTGACTGACGACGCAGTAATAGCTAAGACCTTCCGAGACTTTTACACCCAGTTATACTCGGGACAGCGGCTGAATAATGCAGACGGGGACGCCCACTTAGCAGAGGCACATCTCCCCACGCTAACCCCAGAAAAAGCAGAACACCTAGAGAGGGAAATACGAGTGGAAGAGGTCATAGAAGCTATATCACGACTTAAACTGGCCAAATCGCCCAGGCCGGACGAATACACAGCGGCCTTTTATAAACAGTTCTGCCCCGTGTTAGCTCCTCTACTAACTAGGATCTTCAACACCTTCGCAACCCCGGGGGCGATCCCAGAGGCAATGCTAGAGGCCGCTATAGTGGTCATCCCTAAACCAGGGAAAGAAGAGAACAGCTGCGGAGCATACCGCCCCATATCCCTCCTAAACATTGATCTGAAACTATATACAGGGATCCTAGCGCACAGGCTAGCTATATACATGCCAGGCTTGATCGACCCTGATCAGGCGGGATTTATCCCCCAGCGACAGACTAGTGACAACACTAAGAGGCCCCTACACATTATAGAGAAGGCCTCAAGGACACAGGGAGATTACATGCTTCTCACCATCGATGCGGAGAAGGCCTTCAATAGGGTCCACTGGCCATACCTGGAACAGGTGCTCTCGCACGTTGGGCTGGGCGAGAAATTGAGGACGCAAATTTTGAACTGCTACCGCTTCCCCACAGCGTCAGTCAGGGTCAATGGATACACGTCGACCCGCTTCCCCATAGGCAGAGGCACAAGACAGGGGTGCCCTCTCTCGCCCCTGCTCTCTGCACTGTACATAGAGCCCATGGCCCAAAAAGTCAGAGGGCACCCTCACATCACTGGGATCAAGTTTGAAGGAGATATTCACACCATAAGCTTGAATGCGGACAATGTCCTGGTGACACTGTCAGAGCCAGCTACGGCCTTGGGAGCCTTCTTGTTGGAGCTAGATTCCTTTGCGAAGACCGCGGGGTTCAAGGTTAACATTGAGAAATCGGTCACACTTAATCTCTCCCAGTCACCACAAACACAGGCAAGCCTGCAGAATCAGCATCCTATACAGTGGACAGGTGACACAGTTCCATACCTGGGAATTCAATTAGCGCCCACTCTACAAACAAGAGTGTCGGTCAACCATGCCAGGCTACACACAGGTCCGCACAGACTTGCGGCATTGGAAGCATTACCCTATCTCATGGCTAGGAAGGGTAGCCGCAATCAAAAGGACCATCTTGCCCAAGATACTATACTTATTTCAAAAACTCCCTTTACGACCTCCCCCCGTGTGGCTACATCGGGTACATGTGAGAAGTTGGCCTGGCATATGCTGTCCACTAATTATAGTGGGCACCTTGCACCAGTCCAAACAACCCCTTATTGGAGATAGGTTAAAGACAACCTTTATTGAAAGCTATCCTAGTGGTAGCTATGGAGAGCAGCCTTCAGGCTAAGTCTTGAAGGAATGTAAAGCAGCTTGTTTTACCAGTCTATAATCTCTTGAGTGACCAAATGAAAGAGGACCACACCAGGTATATATTCAAAATATATGTATTTATTACTAAACACACCCCTCTAGTCTCTTTATGAGGCTAGAGTTTGAAGTACATAAATTATAAGTTAGTTATCTACAGTAATAGCACAAATACACGTTTGAGCCCCAGGGGCGTACTCAAACCATATACCAATAAAGTGGTATAAGACCCACGACTGAGCTAGACACAAGGCCTAGAGCCTGTAGAAGTGCTTGGACCACAAGGAACCACCCAAGGCAGTGACACAGGGGACCCACGGGGGACGCGTGCAGTGTATGAACACAGCTGCGAACCACCGTTAACTTCTATGGGGAAAGTCGCGATTAGAATTTAAAAGAAAAGGGACACTTAGAGGAGGACTTGGAGCAAACCCTTTGAGAACTAGGCTGTTCTAGTGTCAATACCCACGGGAGCACCGGAGTACTCGAGTACCTCACCCAGGGGAGCCGGGTGCATAGGTGTCTTTCGGGGTCGGGTTTCATCGTCGCTTTCAATGGCGATCTGCTGCAAAGTGCTGCTGGCGGCCAAGTCGAAAGTGTTCGGGTGGATCCAAAGGTGGATCGAAGATCTGAAGAACCTGAAAGCAGAGGGGACAGAGTCTGGGTCACTAGCCAGTGACCAGGAAGGCGATGAGCAGATGCCCACCGATGTCGAGTGCTTCAGGTAGGTTGACGGTCATCTTGACTCTTCAGCCACGAGGTCCAGGAGGTGTCAACGATGACCAGGAGCTGGATTCGAGCTGTCCCATGATGTCTGTCGATTGCAGGGGTGTCGGCGACCGGATTGGACCCAACAAGCCTTGGCAACGGCAAGTCTTGTGGAAATGGAAGAAGGACGATGTTTCAGACCAGCAAGGTCTGGGGGACTCACCCAGCGAGGGTAAGTCAGGGCACGCCTGGAGCAACCAGGGAGCCCAAGCAGAAAAAGATTGGCCTTCGGGAGGGCCTACTAGCCAACGGACTAGCGACCGCGAAGGAGCCTCGAGTCGATGCACGTGGAGCTGGCTCACAGGACACTCGTGGAGTGGAGGCCAGTGATCTTCGGTGCAGTTGGTGCTGGAGGCTGGGGCTACTCGAAGCCCAAAGCACGACTTTGTGGGAGACCCAGAAGAGGATGCACTCACAAAAGTACGCGGTGTCCAGGGGTCACGGTTCCACGTTATCCACGACAGCTACGGGCCTCAGCTTTGCTGGGGACTCAGGGCAGCCTCGGGGAAGTCTGGAAATCTACCTCTGGTGATGCAAAGACTTCGGCGTCCGATGGGAGCTTCAGCGATGCAGACCGGACAATTGCTTCTTTGGTGCCTGCCAAGCAGGGGAGTCACTCCTTGACCCCAAGGGAGATTCTTCAGTCCTCTAATCTTGAAGTAGTGCGTCGAAGGTCCAGGATTCTGTGTCAGAGTTTCGTCCAGGTAAATCTAAAGTCCTAAGGACTGGGGTCCCATACTTATACTAAGGTAGGGGGTTGGACATACTCTGTGGCCCCACCTATGGGAGGGTCAGGGCAGAGGGGTGGTTACACCCCTTTCCCTTTGTCCAGTTTCGCGCCAGAGCAGGGGCTGGAAGCCCCTGAGCCGGTTTGAACTGGGGTATGCACAGGGACACCAAATGTGCCCCCAGTGCAGGACTTCAAAGCACCAGAGAGTGCTCTCGCCCAGCCCCAATACACACTATCCTGTCTGGGGAGGTGGTTACACCTCCCTGGGACAGGAATCCTATTGTCCAGGCCTCCCCTGCCGGAGTTTCGGTCAGCAGCAGGAGGCCAGACTCGTGTCTGTGGCAGCGGCATCCATTTTGTGATGCCAGGGCTCTGGAAAGTCAGTACCGGGTATACCGGTGTGTACATGTCTCTCCCTCTAAAAGGGTGGAATGCTACCCCCGCCGCCAGAACTGGCGGGGGGGTAGTATTCCAAGATGTTTGACACCAAACACGACATGTTTCCGTGCAGCCATCCCAAAGTTAGCATTTAACTCGAGGTTATAATGCGCTTAAGAGTATATGGTCGGGCTGCACTACAAACAGCATCAGAGAAGGGTCTCCGAATGCTGCAGAGGGGCCCTGCTCATGCAGGGGCACCCTCTCACATAGGAACCACGCACGCTGCCTTCAGAATTGATAAGGCCTGCCATAGGAGTGACTTATAGGTTTATATGTGTGTATGTATGTAGTGATATAGGTAGCCTATATCACAGTAAGGGGTGCATGCACCACCTTACCCAGGCTGCAGTAGCAGACCTGTGGTGTCAGTTTGGATGGCCTTCCAGGGGTGGCACAATACATGCTGCAGCCCCTGGTAGGCCTCTGAGGTACCTATGCCCTGGGTACATAGTATACCATATACTAGGGACTTATAAGGGCACTCCAGATTCCAATCAGAGATGTGCCTAAGGCACATGGAAACCATTTTAGAGAGGAAGCAGCTAGGCTGGGGTTCTGATTAGCAGGGCCCCAGCCAGACTAAGGTCGAAAAACAGTGAAGCATCAGCAAAAAGTGGGGGTACCCATGTGAAGCAGATCCTACTCTCCTACAGTACAGACAGAGATCTCTCACTTCGTTTGGCAGGGCCGCAAACCACGAATGAAGAAAACCATTAGTACTCTACCAACTGGTGAGGGCGTACCGGGGATCCCTGATCTTCAGATTTACTACTATGCTGCGCAATTACGACATCTGGTTGAGTGGAACCGCACTCAGTTGGAGAGGCATTGGTTGTTTCAGGACTGAGCGGTGGCAGGCACGTCTCTGCAGAAGATTCCCTTTCTTAGGAAACCACACAGACCCCCCAATTTATACGCTTCCCACATCACACAAACGACACTGAAAGCGTGGGACCAGACGAACATCAAACACAAGCTGACCACCTTCCCCTCACCCCTCACCCCACTCTTCGACAACCCAGACTTTGGCCCGGGGATGGGTGAGGCCGCCTTTACACATTGGCGCTTCTCAGAGTGCCACGCTTTGGGGCACCTATTCGACGTAGAAGGAGTCCTCTCCTTCCCACAAGTCAGATCTGACTATGGGATCCCTGAGTCAGAAAGTTTACACTACTTGCAACTCTGGCACTGGGCACTACAACCACACTACAGGCCACACGCACAGAGGCACCTCACACCCTGTGAAAGATGGCTTATAACGAGGACGTCGGATAAGAAGTTAATTTCCGATCTATACAAGATGTTACTCACTCGACATACACACACACATATAATGCAGGCCGCATGCGCTGGGAACGAGACCTGAGACGAGAACTTAGCAGTAAAGAGTGGGAGGGCGTGTATTATAGGGCACAACACACGGCAAGTAATATGGGACTGACTGAAATGCTAACAAAAATAGCCACCTACTGGTACTACACGCCAGAACGCATCCACAGAGCAGACCCCACACAAAGCGCAGAATGCTGGCGGGGGTGCGGAAAACAGGGAACGTTGGTCCATCTCCTATGGGAATGCGAAGGCAAACAACAGTACTGGTCTCAGATATTAGATGAGGTGGACAAATATCTAGATACCCAATTACCGAGATTCCCAGCCTATGTACTTTTAGGAGTACCAAATCCTTTAACATATCCCCTCAAGTCCAGAAGAGGTCGCCAGATAGCGATAGCCTTAGGATCAGCAACTCAAAACATTCTTACCCACTGGAGAACCTCCCGAACCCCCACCTTCACAGGATGGCTCCAACGCTTGTAGCATGTTTTGGAGATGGAGAAGATAACCCTCACACTGGCAGGGAAGGGCTCGACCTTTGGAGATCTTTGGCAACCATTCCTGGCTCTCCTCACAACAGAGTTCCGCGAGCTAACTTGTCCTAGGTACTAACGCCTCCTGCGTCTCCCTGATACTCATACCGAGGTTAACCAGGGCACGAACCAACAAGACACGGCATAGGCCTAAATAAGACTATAGAAGGAGCAGTGAACGAGGGTAGGGGTGGGGGGTGGATGAGGGGGGGTAGTATGCGTTTCTTTTTTCTGTTTTTGCCTGTTCATTGTTTGATTCATCCGTAAGTCAATTGTAAAGGGCTCTGTATAGCCCATGGTAATGCATATACTCAAGCGTGATGGTTTGTTTGCCGATAAGTCTCAATAAAAAGATTTAAACCTAAAAACTTGACGGTATTATAAGTAGCTTTATTTGGGGCTATAAGCGAGCTCGGCGAGCGATTAAACTTATAAAATACCCTTACACGCAAGGGGTCTTCAATGGCCTGATTTTAAGCTTTATTTCTGGGCCTCTTTTTCGGGGCGTCTTCATAGCCTTCTCTTAAATAAAGACCAGGATTTTTACCATCAGCTTTTACTGGGCCAAGATAGTGGTAGATTTCTATATCGTACTCTAGATCCGAACTATTACAAACGAGTCCGTTTCAAGACCATTAGAGACACTGTTACTGTCTGGCGGGACATCCTCTCTGGCTACTCGCTCCCAACTTTTCATGACAGGTTCCCTCTTTGGGATAACCCACTTTTGCCCGAGATCTTCAAGGTTAGGGTCTGAAAAAGCTGGGCTATGTACGGGGTGGAGAGACTTGGTCATTTATATGACATTAACGGTTTTAAGACCTTTCAAAGTCTCCAGAACACATTTTCTCTTCCCCAACAATTTCACTACAAGTATTTGCAGAACAGAGACTTTTTTTTGAGATCACAAAGGCTTGTATCCATTTCTGCATGTGAGATTCTGACACTTATCCATGAAACACCCGGTAAACACTCAATAAGTATTGCTTACCAATATTTTACACAGCTTAGAACGGACCCATGTGTCCAGCTTGCACTGAAGTGGAGCCGTGCTTTGGGGACAGACATTTCTGCCGAACTAATTAATGACGCACTTGCTACATTAAAAGAAGCTATAGTGTCGGTCAATCTAAAGCTTCAACATTTTAGGACACTGTGTATGCTATATTATACCCCCAAGAAGATAGCAGCTGGCGGGAAAAAAGAGGCGACAAAGCCCCGGATGATAAAAAAAAATGTCCCAAGTGCTGAGCCACCGCGGTTGACATAGTGCATATGTTAGCTACGTGCCCGCCGATCTGGGCGTTCTGGGAGGACGTTAGTCGCGCTTGTAGAGACAGATTGGGACTAGAACTAAGATTTACGGTACAGGAGATAATGATGGGTTTTAAGGTCGAACCTAGCCCGGCACGTTGTGCACTTTTCGCCATTTTATTAGTTACTGCAAGGCTCACCATCGCCAGGGCTTGGATCTCCCCGAAATCTAGTAGCTCGGTAGAGTGGTGGATCATGTTGGTCAAGATTTGTGAAAGGGAAAAAGCTGTGGCAAAAACCAGAGGTATACGTGCTATGCGGAAATTTCAAACTGTTTGGTATAAGGTACTTAAGTATTGATAATCTAAATATGATTTCCCTGTTTTATATGTTCCCGATGTACCAATTTTGTTTTATGAAAATTATGGGACCTGGCTGCTACCCTGTTTTTCCATTAATGTATATCTGTATACACTGTTATGATCTCCCTGTGCATTAATAATAAAACATAAAAAAAAAATGTAGGGCATTGGTGACCTCTCATTGAGCTCCGATGAGCCGGCGTTGGCAGGCGTAAGTTCCGGAAGTCAGTGTAGGAGCCGTTGGGCCCTTGGAGTCCCACACGTTGCAGATCGACTCCTCGTGTTTGAAGTCGGGAGCGCCGGCAGGCGTCGGGTGCTGCGGTGCGAAGTGCAGTGGTGCGGCGTGCGGTGCTCTCAGGTTGCGGTGCAGGCAGCGGCTCTGTGATGGTCGACCAGTGGCATCGGTAAGACCAGAGCTGCGGTGTGAAGTGATGCAGTGCTCGTCGCAGTGCTGGTAGGTCAATGTGCAAGCAGCTTCGTCGTCGTTGCCAAAGCGCTGTCGTCGTGCTGACGAACTGGAGTCGATGGCACCGGCGTTAGTAGGCCAAGGCTGCGGTTGGGGATGAGGATGGTGCGTCGTGCAACTTACGAGTGGTGCCCTCGAACCACGTTGCAAACAGCGGCGTCAATGTCGCCGTGAAGCGGTGTCGTCGGGGATACCAAGGCGGCGCTGTGAAGCGAGGCATTGCAAAGTGCGGTGCCCACAGGTCGCTGTGCGATTAACGGCTCGGTGGTGGTGTCGGGTGGCGGCATCGGTGAGACCAGGGTTGCGGTGCGGCGGTGCCCTCTGCGGTGCCTTCAGGACAAGGAGTTGCCAGCTGCATAGTAGACAGCGTCAGGTTGCTTGATCTTCTGTTGCAGCACAAAACACACAGTCCCCAGTGCTGATGGCAGAAGAACTTGAAGTCTTTGCTGTTCCTGAGACTTCTTGAACAGGGGGCAAGCTCTACCTCAAGCCCTTGGAGAAACTCAATAAAGAAGTTGCAGAAAGTTCAGTCCAGTCCTTTCACTGCCCAAGACAGAAGCAGCCACTGCAGGCCAACACAGCAAAGCTCTCGGCAAAGTGGTAGTTCCTCCTCACAGCTTCTCCAGCTCTTCTTCTTGGCAGTCTTCATGGTCCAAAAGAGTTCTAAAGTTCTGGGGTCTGGGCCCCATTATTTATACTACAAAATCCTTTGTTCTCTCAGGCAGTGAGTTTCTGTGCTTAGTCCAAACCAGTTCTGTCCTCTCTGGCCCAGCTTTCTGGCAGGAGGTGGAGACAGCATTGTGGAAGGCATACCAGGCCCATTCAGGTAAAAGGAAATCTCCTCCCCCTACTCTAAATGCAGCCCAGATCTATTCAGCCCAGCCCTGACTCATACAGACTCTATGGAGCCACTGCACATCCCCAGCGCCTGTCACCCCAAAGCCAGACAGTTAATACACATCCTAGCAGAGGCACACAGGATGGCTAAGCAAGAAAATACCTACTTTCTAAAAGTGGTATTTTCAAACCCAGAATGTAAAAATAACCCTCACTAAAAGATGCATTTTAACATTCTGAGTTCAGGCATACTAAACTTTATTTTCCTACCTTGTTCCCAGGGGTAGTTATGTTTATAAAATGTTATAAACAAACTCCCCATTCTATCCCATGGGAACAGGTAGCCTTGCAATAGTGAGAAACGAAATTGGCAGTATTTCACTATCAGGACATGCCACACACACCAGGGCATGTCCTACCTTTCACATACACTGTACCCTGCCCACAGGGGTACCTTGGGCCTACCTTAGGGGTGACTAACATGTAAGAAAAGGGAAGGGTAGGGCCTGGCAAGTGGGTGCACTTGCCAAGTTGACATGGCAGTACTAGACTGCGCACAGACTCTGCAGTGGCAGGTCTGAGTTATCTATACAGGGCTACTTCTGTGGGTGGCACAATCAGTGCTGCAGGCCCGCTAGTAGCATTTGATTTACAGGCCCTGGCACTCTCAGTGCACTTTACTAGGGACTTACCAGCAAATCAAATATGCCAATCATGGAAACACCAATCCATAATAACAATTTACACAGAGAGCATATGCACTTTAGCACTGATCAGCAGTGGTAAAGTGCCCAGAGTCCTAAAACCAACAAAGACAGGTCAGGAAAAAATAGGAGGAAGAAGCAAAAGGTTTGGGGATAACCCAGCAAAAAGGGCCATTTCCAACACAGAATGGGATGTTTTGCAGAGCCTTGGGGAGTCTTGCTGGAATCTGGTGCTTTCTCTCCTGATTGGTTAAGTGGTAGTCCTTATATACTGTATCCTATTTGAGATGGAATTTGCAATGTCACCTTTGGAATGTTTTGACATAATCATATACATCAGTGGATATATTAATAAGGTAAAAATATGCCAATGTAGACACCATTCTTAGGGCTTTGGTTGTTATTTGACCTTGAAAAAGGTACCAGTCCCAGACTGATGTTGCACTGGGGGTTTTGTTGATGTCTATATATGAATCACTTGACACTTTCACTGTTCTTGGAAAGATAGGCACAGAAGACATGTGCATCAAAGGCAGACATATTGATGATTCTGAAGAAATTGAGGAAAATGGCGACTCCCCTTACCGAAAATTGAGAAAATGTCAACTTCCATTACCTAAGATGGATTCAGTGCCTACTTAAAAATGGAGTCAGACCATAGGACTTTACGACATAATGACATGCAGTATCTGGGCCAAAGGTAAATAAACTGGGCTAACTAAAATGGAGACTGTTAGACTTGGCTTTTTCAGCAGGTCACCCCCAGACTTTTTGCTTTTGGGCCTCCTGTGTTTGACCAACAAAAGTGTTGGTCTTAGGACTTTGGGCACTTTACCACTGCTAAGAAGTGCTAAAGTGCATATGCTCTCCAGGTAAATTGTGTATGGATTGACGTTTCCATGATTGGCTTATTTGATTTACTACTAAGTCCCTAGTAATGTGCACATGTGAGCCCAGGGCATGTAAATCAAATGCTACTGGTGGGCCTGCAGCACTGATTGTGCCACTAACACCAGTAGTCTTTCAACGAGGTTCTCAGACCTGCCACTGCAGTGTCTGGGCGCAGTTTTGAACTGAAATGGCGACCTTGCACCCACTTGCCAGGCCCTAACCCTCCCTTTTCTTACATGTAAGACACTCCTTAGGTAGGTCCAAGATACCCCCATGAGCAGAGTGCAGTGTATGTGGAAAGGTAGGACATATACTGTTGTATGTTATGTGTCCTGATAGTGAAATACTGGGCAATTCGTTTTTCACTATTGCAAGGCTATCTGTTTCATAGGTTAACATGGGAGTTGCTTTGAAACATCTTACAAGCTTAAATTTCCATGGGGACAAGATAGAGAAATGGAGTTAAGGCTTCCTGAACTCAGAATTTAAAAATACATATTTTAGCAAAGATTATTTTTATATTGTGTGTTTGAAAGTGCCACTTTTAGAAAGTGAGCATTTTTCTTGCTTAACCATCCTGTGTGCATCTGCCTTTTGTGTATTCCCTGTCTGGGTTTAGAGTGACAGGGGCAGGAGATGTGCATACGTGCATTCACACTAGACAGACACAAGGGGGGGTTGAGGTGTGTCCTGCCTTTCCTGGGTGACTCATAGCCAAGCTGACTAGACCTGGCTGCATTTAGAGAAGTGGGAGGAGTTGTTGCTTGCAGCTGAATTGACTGTGGCTGCCACTCACAAAGCTGTCTCCACCTCCTGTGGTGAGCCTGGTCTGAGCCAGGCAGAACTGGTTTATGTGTGCCAGAGGAACTTTGTTTGCACCAACTTCAAAGGAAAATATGGTATAAATATTGGGGCCCTGACCCCAGAACTTTTAATTGCTGCTGGACTAAGGAACCTGCCAGGAAGAGGAGCTGGATGGGCTGTGAGGAGAGACTACCACTTTGCTGTGTGATTTGCTGGGTTGGCCTGCAGTCGCTGCTACTGTGTTGGGCAGGGAAAGGACTGGACTGTTCTTTCTGCATTCTAAGTATCTTCAAGGGCTTGATGTAGAGCTTACCTCCTGTTGGAAGTCTCAAGGAAATCAAAGACTTCAACTTCTTCTGGATGCCGGCTTGTCGAACTGGATGTTTCAGCTGCCACAGAGGAAAATGGTAACCGAACGCCGCCGCTGGCTCTGTGACCTGAAGGCACCACAGAGGGCACCGCCACACTTTGCACTGCAACCCTGGTCTCACTGACGACGACGCTCCAAGCTGACATCGATGCTGCTGCCTGCCCTATGGTTTGGGGGCACTGCTCGTAAGTTACACGATGCACTGCTCCGTCCTACACCGAAGCCTTGGCCCACCGACACGAGCGTCATCGACTCCAGTTCCTCAGCCAACGCCACTGCCTGCACCGCGACCTGTGGACCTGGCACACTGTATTGCCCTGTCTTGCACCGCAGCCTTGGGTCTACCAACGACAGCGCTTCAGCAATGATGATGCCGCTGCTGCACCGCAATGAGCACCACCCCGCTTCGTACTGCAGCCCTGGTTTCACCAATGCTGCTGGACGACCATCACCGAGCCACTGCCTGCACCTCTGCAACGCATGTGACTTTAAGGGCACGACGACTCTTGCACTGACTTCTGGAACCAACGCCTGGCGACACCGCACCTCTGGAGCTCACCGCAAGGTCCGATGCCCTGCATCTTCAAAGGTACTGTTTTACGGGTCTCCAAGACACCGTCGCTGGCCCGCTATGCGCGACCGGACGGAACTGTTGGATTTGTTTGTTCACAGTGCCATGATAGTCCTGGACAGAGCTATCGACTTCAAGGAACTGTATATAAAGTCTGGATTTGCTTTATTGGTATTTGGATCACTCTATTTTTATCGTCTTGGGTTTTTTTTCACACAGATAAATATTGGATATTTTTCTAAAACTGGGTTGGTGTCCTTTTGTAGTGTTTTCACTGTATTACTGTTCCAGCTACCAAGGGGGTGAGCAGGGGTTATTTTAGACGTGCAATCCCCTTATCCTGACTAGAGTGGTGGATTCTGCCTGGCTTAGGTGCATACCCTAGCCAACAAGGAAACCCATTTCTAACAGAGACTATAACTAAAATGGAACCTGTTTAAGAGCCTAAAAGTAATAGAAAGAATCCTAAAAACAAGTAATTAAAATAGATAAAATAATAGAATTATGTAGGGAAAAAGGCATAGGAATTATGACATTCTGAAATAATTTCTAGGCTAAATCGTCACTAAATTATCAATGAATGTGCTTTTTGATTGATCTTGCTCATCAGACATATTCATTATACATCTACAGAATAAAAGCACATGCCAGAAATGTGCATTGATGAAATAGCAATCCATCATGTGTCACATGTTCAATAACATGTCTTCAAAATGAAATGAAAAAGGGGTCTCTGTTCTGAAAGACATGATATTTACAAGGGGAGCATGCAGTCACCTGTCAGCCTGATTCTTCTGCAGCTATAAGGCTGTTACATTCTGAACACAGTAAGTCAGTCACATCTCAAGACATTGGTTCCTACAAGCCAGTTGGGCAACGGTAGAGCCTGTTCCCAAACCAGCCCATCACTCTGTTAAACTGGCTGGGTGGGGGAGAGAGTCACCTTGGGTCCAGACAGTCATTTGTTAGGGGCAAGTGTCTGGCAAGCTGGTAAGGATGTGGACCAAACAGTTACATGTTGTGCTGGTGCCCCTGAAGTGTGGATATGGCTAGGTTGAGGCCAGTTTCTTTATGGCAGAGCTTCTGAAAGGATATCTAACACTAAATGCGGCTATGAGTTATGAGGTACCCCGCACATATTATCACATATAGTTGACCTTCTGATTACATGGTTATTTAATTCATTGATTCACTGCTAAATATGTAAAAGAATGAGTGCTAGTGCCCAAAACAGGTGTAATTAAATGTCAGCAAGCCGCATACCAAGGCTGCACAGTCTTAAATCCATCTGATGTCTCTTTAATTGACTCCCAGACACTCCCTGCCGTTTTCCGTCTTTCTCTTCCTGTGTCTTTCTGCTTTGTGTATTTTCCCCCTATTGCTCTCGCTAAATGTCTGATGAGGAAAAATAAGTGGCGGTCCCCAAAAAATAAGTGCTGGTGGCCCCCACCAGCATCCACCGGCTCAAAATAAGCACTGCATAAATTCTACTCTCTTTGGACATTCACATTGAACGTTTCAGTCTTTTCTCAAACTACACAAACACACTGGAGCTGATAAGTCAGTTCCTTATGTGTAATTTGCGCCCTTTGAATAAATCTCACATGAATTGCCAAGAATTATGTACAAGAGCAGCATAAGACCCCGCAATATATATTCAACATTTGTTTAGGATAGAGAAAATACATTGAATGGAATTAGTATATGACAGGGCCTGTGTGATTTTGCTTACTGGGCATTAATGTTTAAATGCCCTAATTATAAAGTGCACTATCAGCATAATAGTTAAAATACAATATGGTACTTATTTTATAGTATGGCCAGTGCTAATAGGGCAGCTATTGTTTTGAAGAATCACTTTAAATAGCCAGACACGAGCAATGTAACTATGTATATTTTTCAATGTATATACATTATTGTGAGAAATATCACAATATAGCTCTCACCTGTAAAAACAAATTGCTTTGCACTAGACATGGTGGCTCGTAGTGATAAGGGACCTCCCATTCAAATAAATCACTGGGATTCTTTTCTTCCCAACTGTTTACAAACAGTGCAATATCATCTGTCAATCTTCCTAGAAGAGAATGGCAAGAAAATTGGTTGAGGAATTACAGGAATTACTTGAAGGGTAATACCAACATATGGAAATATTTTTGATAGCATTTGACACATGAAAAATTAATGCTATAACGAATACAGGAGACGTGCAAAACACTCAAAATTATCAACACAAAACGTAATTTCGCCACTTTTGTTTATTAAAAGATATCAATTATAATTTCACATGTTGGCCAAATAACATGGAGACGTTCAAGTTAGAGCTCAAAGGGCTTCAAATCTTTGTAGATGATATGTGGTCTGCTAAGAAGTAGTAGGGACTGTTTTAATACAGATGCAGGTTTCTCCAAGAGGCAGTGACCTCAAACCGGCGCAGTTGTCCCGATTGATAATTTCCATTTGGTCGTGATGGTCCTCAATGTGCACACAATTAGCTTATTGGTTTAGTGCCATGCTAGTTTGGTCTGGTTATCAGTGAGAATGTAGAATGTTGAACACCGAGTTTCATAAAGAACTGAAAAGAGAGACTGATAAAAGAATTCATTTTTTGGTGAAGTCAATGTTTTTACTTCAGCCCCCTGACCATCTTCTTATCCCAACACAACAAACAGAGCTGTTCTCGCAGGCAACCAAAACTCTTAGACCCACCCACCAGTTTAACACTCTCCATTGTAGCATGGTCATGGCTTGCAAGTCACTGCTCATAGTTCCTCCCGAGTTAACCGCAAATGGAGTTTCCTTTAATGCATTTTTCTGCATTGACCTAAGTTCTGGCCGATGGCTTAGCCCATAGATGAATCCTACTTTCCATATATTGGCATTTGCATCCTTGCAAGATCTTTTTAATATTGTAGCACAAAACCTATGGTGATCCCTCTAGCTCAATTAGCCTACAAAACAGAGCTACAGTGGGTCTCTATGATACCTGCAAAAAGGTGCTTTTTATTCTGAAGTGCACTGCGGTTTTGCAGCATGGGCAACTTTTGGCATGGCTGCCAAAACATAGGCAGCATTTTATATGCTACTTAATAATATGACTTTATTATTTCATACTCATTTTCATTGACCTCAGAAGGTTCCAAGGCTGTTGAAATTGATGGATGTTGTGAAGCCAGTAGTGTCTGGTGCTCCCTCTCCCTGAAACACCCTTTTGACAGCCCTACTGCACTGTGTGAACCAGTGGACGTCAGCTATGCTAGAGTGGTTGCGAAGCAATCTTTCTGATACTGCGGTCGCTATTTCAAAGTGGAATAAAAACACATGGTGCTGCAGGGTAAAAATAATGGCACAATGGAGGAGAGGTGAGTTTTCAGGAACTTGCCCTTGAAGATTCCTTTGGTTTCTGGTGCATGTCAGCAGTTTGCTATCCCTGGGCTTTGGTTAATCTGTATGTGTGGAAGTAGTTGAGACCAAGACCCGAGACTGAGATTAGAGAGCGTCTGAAGAGTCTCAAAACCCTGATACTGTAGGTGGTATTGAGGGTGGTATTTGGGACACAGGAGACAACCTGTGGAAGTAGTTGCAAGTGTGGTGGTTGCACTTCCATGGTGCTTTCTTTGCTATTTTCTTGTCCTGATTGACAAGTGGCGAGCAGCTCCTGGGTGTCAGAAGAGGTGCTTCCGGCAGAATGATCCCATCACACCCAATAGGACCATAGCCAGCGACAAGATGGAAATAAGAAGCCCAAACATGGAACTTTCAGCAAATGAATAAGGTTCGAAGCAAGCTGGGCCTTAGGGGAACATAAGGGCAAATTGATTTTTCCTTTCTGTTGTTGCAGCGACTGCATTCTTGTTTCTGAACATTGTGTATTCTAAGTCTTCAAATTCTGACACTGGCTAAGAACACCATCATCATACACTTTGCAGTAGAGGTGACCCAAATGACGTGAAACATCTTTGGACCTACACAATCACGTGTCTGCCTATTTGTCAACATTCATAGCATGTTATACAGTTCACTGGAAGTGCAGAAAGAAGTATATTGGTTTCCCCGACATACAGAAGGATTATAGGCGGAGTTGTCCCTTCCAAGAAGTGAACTTGCAGATCTTACCAGATGTCAGCTCTTAGAGCTTAGCTCACTCAGTCACCTTGCTGCCATTACACAGTGTTTCTCCAACAGTATATAGTTGGAAAAAGATGAAGTGCAAAATTTGTAAAGGAATTAATGGTGTGTAGAAACTCCCTGAAAGGGTAAAGGTGGGAGGGTGGTTAAAGACTGTGGAGCGTGCTCAAGCTGAACTTTCACAATGCAAAAAGTAGGTGACTGTCCTAAGGCAAACTAAACAAGCATTAGCAAAGCCAATAGGTGTCACCTAGGAGAGCTAGTGGCTTTGACAATGTTTTTAGCCATGCTGTACAGCAGCATAGAAGCTTTGTAGTGTGGCTAAAACTCATTTTAATAAGTGCCAACATTGCAGCCAGCCTAATGCACTTTTTTTAGTGCATTAGCGCTGGATGCATCATAGTCCTTTTTCATTACTATTATTTTTAGCGATGCTGAACTGCAGCTACGCTGCTATACAGTGAGCCTACAAATCAGTGCCAAAGTCGGCAATTCCCATGCTGTACAGCATGAACGAAAGGCATTAGCAGAACCAATAATCTCAAAGGTAACCCCTATTGGCTTTGCCAATGCTTGTTAGGTCTCGGCAAAACATTCTTGTGATTCGGTGCAAATCAGTTAATCTCCCAATGCGTGAAAAAGAAAACAAATATGACATTTGGTAAAAATCCTATCACACAAAGAAAGCAATTGAGTCTATGTCCACGTAACATCTGTTTTCACAATAAGAGCAGATAACACAATAAACACCAATTTTAAAGGAGAAAAAGGCTTCTCTGAAGTGCATGTAGCAGAGTAAGTCATAGCTACAAATGGCAAGAGTTGCAACATGGACAACAGGGAAGAAGAAAAAAATAAAAGTAGCGCCTCAATCACAGCACAATCAGCGGAAGGACAGCACTCAAGCTGAGGCAATCCGTACTTTGTCCATGCTCTAGTCGAAACATGAGGATGTGAAGCCAGCATGCACTGGCCAATAAGAAATCAGCAAATAAGAGCGACAGTGAAGCCAACGAATGTTAAACAAATGGCACGCTGCAAACCCCTTGTTGTATACAATATCCTATGCATGCGAGAGCACATGCAGTGCATGGGCTGTTGCGGGCGAGATCTATAAAGGAGAAAATTCTGGTCTACCCTGCACTCATGTGTACGTGGGGTCCACAGAATGAAAAATACAATGTAGAAAAGGCAGTAAAGCAGGAAATTAGCCACTGATGCAAAGTTTGAAACAGTGAAAGTCCTGTGTTGAATTAATCTAACACCAAGGCAGATCCATCTTGCAAAAGAGGAAAATGTCACAACAGACTCTCTTTTCTCCTGACTTTTTATTCTTTCAATTTGCTGATGAGGGAATTGCGAGCTAAAGTAATTGGTTTTATTTGCTGTTGAAGCTGTTATTTAAGTGTCTATTGCAGCTAATGTTCCCACTAAAAATTAAATATTTTATATATTCTTTTTTTCGTGCTCTCTAAAGCGTCAAATCTGTTACAGCCTTGTAGCCACGCCAGAGCATTTTATTCAAATTCATTGTGGCCTCTTCAGAAAAGTATTTTCTGGTATGACAGGTTGCTCTCCATTAGTACTCTTTTGCAGACCCTCACATGGCTTTATAATTTGGCCTAATAAAATCTAAAATGGGAATATTCATATACAATGAGTCGTATTAACCATTTTTAGGTCTCGTCTACGCAGCGCGCATGCGCTGCATAGGAGAGACCTTTAGAAATCGGCACAGCTTTCCCTGCAAAAACGTGCACGCGTTGCATTGCTTCCAATGGCAACGCGTGCACGTCTGGCGATTCACTTGCGGGAGCGAGCAGCTGGCGCCATATGTTAATTATCGCGCCTTGCCGCTCGCTCCCGCAAGGGAATCGCGCTGGCCCCCTCCTTTCGCCCCTCCCTCTGCTGACGCGCGAGGCGTGCGCTTGTGCTTGTTTAAATTTCATTTCTCGGCCGCGCGGCGTTACTTTTACGTCCGCGCGGCCACTGCTTGTTTTTTTTTGTTGTAGGCACGGGAGAACCCACGCCGAGATTCGAGCCTGATTCCCAGTTCCAAAGGCGGCAGCTCGCTATGTTGTGCCACATCCTCTTTCTAAAGCAATCTAGTGTCTCCTAGTCATATATACTCACTATGCACTGCAGTAATTTTAAAAAGAACATTCACGTGTCAAAATGGTAATTCCAGCCCTCCTCAGCACTCACTAACAGTCGGATCCCCCGCTGCAGCCCTCTGACAGCACACACAGCCCGCACACCGTCCTGTGCCTCGCGAGCCCAAGAGGGAGGAGATCGCACCGTGTGATCTTGCACCAATGAGAGCCGGTGCAGGTGGTCACTCAGAGGTTTGCAGGGCAGAGCATCCACAAGTAGGACTCTGTAAGATATAGAGGGTGGGGAGCACGGGCTCTTCATCTCAACTAACAGGAAGACTCGTGAAAAGGAGGGCGGAGCTACAATGGATCGTTGGGTGATAGAATTAGCCATAGGTCGATTGTACTGTAAAAACTAGCTCTCCGAAAGAGTGAGTATCCCCGACACGTTGAACCGAATGCAGGAACGCTGAATGATTGTATCACCAAAGCATCACAATACAGTTCCTTTGATGCAATTGTAGAACACAGTATATATGTGACGGGTAAGGGAGCCAATGTAAGTCACGGTGTCCTGCCAGGGCGGGGGTGCAAGCGTCACAGACTGGCTGCGCGCAGCACTGTCAGGGGTCTGCGCTCTGCATTGTGCCAGGGGGTGTGGGCCAACGTCTGTGTTCTGAGGGCCTTGTGCACAGAGTTACAGTATAGGCGACACATTAGAAAGTGAACGCGAACTTTGTGCTCAAGCTGCGTCTGTGATCACCAAGGTTAAAGACACTGTACTTGGAGTACCAGGTTGTAGGCACGCGGCTCAGCTTTGTGCCAAGGGACGGGCTCAGCAGTGCCAGTGGGTCATGTGGTCGTTATTCCGCCAGATGGCTCGGAACTAGTAAGACTATGTAGATGTGGGCGAGAATCAAAAACTCGAGCCTGGTGCCTGGCTCGGTCTGAGCTCGAAGTCCCCCAGGCTCCTCGAGCCCGCAACGAGTCGATCTTTCACGGGAGTTAATGTGCCTTAGTGGCCACATCTGCTAATTCTATGTCATAGGGAACCGGGCACAAATCCGTGCAAAACTCCCTGTGCTGAAAAATGGACCGTGGTCCTTGTCTTTTGTGAAGCGCTGTTATGTCTGTTGCCAAAATGCCCTTATGTAAAACTGCCCAAAATAAAGCACGGATTCTGCCTGTCACCCACACTCTAAACCTCGTCCTCAAATAAATAATGAGAAAGTATTACCCTTTGATGTCAAACCACCTTGTGGCTAAATTGCTGAGTGTGAAACTGGAAAATGTTATCAATCCCAGATTGATCAAACTGTGTGATCGTAGGCAAATGCTTTATTTCCCCGAGCCTCCCTTCTGTTCATTATCCGATAAGACAGCACCTTCAAATACGCGAGTTTAGGATAGTGCTGAACAAAAACGTCTAGTGTTTAGCAGTGTGCTAACAGAGAAGAGGGACACCGTGAGAGGAACGATGGGAAGTGATGTATGGAGAGACCGGCGCGAGGCAGCAGCGGAGAGAGAGAGGAGAACACAGCGCGGTCCCGAAAGCGAAAGAGGATCGCGCCGGAGCATGGGGATCTCTTATCTTTATGGGGCCATGTGTTTGGCCCCATAAAGATAAGAAAGTGCTTCGCGACAGCCGTGAAGCAGGCCACCGAGTCCAAATGTAAGCCAAAGGGAGGCAACCAAAACACCTCATCTCCAATGGCAGGCCACCGTTTAGCATAAACGGTGACGCCAGGCAATGGGAATGAGGGGCGGGGCTTAAAGCCCTCTTCTGAAAGTCCTCTCTTACAAAACCCCTCGCGGGGGCGGAGCAGGGCTCTGCCCTGCAACGCCACCGAGACCTAAAAAAACATTGTCCAAAAGCAAAAATTTATGTTTAGTCTCAAAAGGCACACTGTGTATTGGACTCATATTTTGCACCAATTCCTGTGTGTGCAGATCTCTCATTGCACATGCGCGCTCACATCTCTGGATGCTAATATTTAAAACAAGCATTGGCATAGCCAATAGGTCTCGCTTTTGGGACCTTATAAGTGATTAGTTATCCAGCACAATATCCTTGGCGCAACAACATCAAGTGTTGCATGGCTAAATACTTATAAGGTCCCAAAGGCGAGACCTATTGGCTATGCCAATGCTTGTTGAGTATGTAATTGCCAATAAGGCTTCCTGGAGCTGTTAACTGCTTACAGTAGTTTGTACAAGAAGTGAGAAATGTGCCATCTTTGCTTGTTTACTAATACGGAGTAGAACGTTTGCGTTTCATAAAGATATGTAAGAGTATGTAAAATAAACTCCTCGAGACAGGCTGTGCTCTCCAGAGCACACGGTGATCTATCAATAAATGGCAAGTTTAACAAAAAAATCTTTTTGGAGTGCCCTTGATAGGAATAAATGTGCTCTGAAGTGATAGTGGATGACACGAGGTGAAGGTAGGCGGGTGACCGAGGAGATTGTACACTTTGGCAATGTGAATAAAAGAGAAAACACGTTGGCGAGCTGTGGGTAA
Source organism: Calotriton arnoldi (assembly GCA_963921515.1). Lineage (NCBI taxonomy): Eukaryota > Metazoa > Chordata > Amphibia > Caudata > Salamandridae > Calotriton > Calotriton arnoldi. The sequence continues at coordinate 2,642,250 of CAWUFW010000096.1, read as the reverse complement.
AACAGTTCTTTGTGTGGACACCAAGACCCTACAAACCAGTGCGTTTGAAATCTATCATGTGGTCAGCTCTTAAAAATGTGTCCAGATCTCATAACAAATGAATGTGTTGCAGGTCCACACACATTATGAAAAATAATCAGCCTCACTAATCGCAAAAGACTTGCGTTGTATAGAAACTGGCTGCACAACAACCTTGCCACTCGATTCATGAATAAGCATGAGTTGGGCATCTGCCGTGGTCCTAGCAGGCGCCACCCGCACCTAGGGGCGTGGCGCCCTTAGTGGCATCTCGGGCGGGAGCCGGTCCTGCCCTTCCGGTTTGGGGGAGGTAGATGACGCCGGAAGCAAAGGTGGTCATGTACGTCATCAAGGTGCGCAGGTGGCCCCTCCCGGAGAGAATAAAAACGGAGAGCGAGAGGAGGAAGCCCTTTTTTTGTGCTCTCCAGCAGATGCCAAAACACCGGACCAGCGACAAGTTAAGGAGTGCCACCGTTGTTCCTCGCGGTACTTCGGGGACTATTAGAGGAACTTCCCGGGAGGCGGCAGTGCTCGTGCGGTATCGGCGGAGACGCAGGCTGCCAAGCTGGTTCGCGGCATCAATTAAGGTGAGAGGGCCTCGCAGCGTAGTCGAACATATGGCAAAATATAGTAACGACTTTGGTTTTAAAGTGGGAGAACCTTGTTTCAGCATTTCAAAAAACAAAAAGAGTCTAAGTTTTGGTTTACAGGGTAAGGCCTAGAAACAGTTATCAGGCTACCCCGGGGCATGAAGGTAGTGAGTATTCCCGATGCCCCGGGGGTTGGCGGCGCGCGCGCTTGCCTCAAGGGGGTTTCGGCGCTGACGCATGGGGATGGTGTGATACACCCGGCAGTGCATGGCTCAGGGTTTCGTCGGTAGCGCATGAGTTTGTTTGATATAACCGGCAGTGCATGGCTTGTTTACGTCGATTTGGTTATAACGGCATTGTAACCCGGGACACTCGGCTCGTGAGTAGACTGGGTGCCCCTGGGATGCGGTGCATGGTTTTGCGGGGTCGCCAGGGGATTCTAAGCATGGGAGGAAGATGCCGGGGGCACTAGGATCATGAGTATTTCCAGTGCCCCGGGTAATTATCGCAAACTGTGGGTAACGGGTGGCAAAAGGGCGGGCAGCGCAAAAGCGAAATACACGCTGGAATAAGAGCGGAAACAAGGCCGATGGCGAAAATTAATTCTCTTTTGCCTTCTTAAGTGCACTTGAGCAGAGGTGGGCTTTTCGGGCGGTTAGTAGTAAGGATGCCGCCAAAACGCGCTCGAGTCAGCAAGGATGCCCCAGCTACCCCGGAGGAATTTCGGTCGCTTTCGGCACTGTGGGAGGTCGCAGAGACAGGCGGCATTGAGTGGGCCCTGTGGACATTGGCTCAAGGGGCTGGAGCGAACCCACAGCAGGAGGCTCCATTAGCCAAACGTACGAGAAGAATTCCGGCGCGTTACAGGGAAGCTCAGCAGGAAACTGTTAAGCAGGGCTCAGCGGTACAGGCAAGCACTCCAGGTGAGGCGGTGGTGGCGGGCCGGCTCCTGACAACTGTAGACATTAATCAGGCCCCTGGTGCAGCAGTACATAATGGCCAGACGAACGGAGGGTCACCCCCATTAGGGGAACCCCCACAGGACCATACACCCCCTACAGCAGGGTTTCTACTCAGAACAATGTACTCCCTACAGCGCAAGTAGCTGCAAGCGCGCCTCGATCCCCGACGGTGCAGGGTGGGGTGGCCGCGGGAGCTCCATCCATGGCGCAATCCCCCGCACCGTTAATAGCGCAACAAGGCAGCGGGGTAGCACAAGTGTGGGTACAATTGGGTGGGGTGGCGCAATCTCCTCTAGTGGTCGCCGCTGCATCACAGGCGCCCCACAATAATCCGGTTGTCACTGGGCCGGGGATGCAGCCAATAGCGCCCCCAGTGGCAGTGGTATCGGTACAGACCCCTCTCTCTCAGAGCCCTATGCTTTATGGTTCTGCGACGCCCGCATTAGCCCCATCAGCAGGTATTACATGGCATGTACCAGCGGAAACTAGGGAGAAGATTTTCAGAGGGGAATATATTGATGTTTTCGACCTCATTAATGCGGGAGTGGTCCCAGGGAAGAGCAGAGCAGACAAGGATGGGGAGTTCAAGCAGAAGAAAGTTTGGGTTGAATGGTCTATCAAGAATTGGGTTACTGGTTTCGCCATTTACGCAGCAATCATGGTAGAGAAGTTTCCAGCGGTGGCAGCTCAATTAATTAGCTACATGTCAATAATCCATGGGGCAACGTCAGAATTCCAGGGCCCTGCCTGGCTGCAATATGACAACAAATTTAGGCAAATGAAGGCGGTAAGGCCAGAGATGGCATGGGATCAGTGAGAAATTAACATATGGCATGCAGAATTCTACTTGGCACCGCCAGTTAACAAGACCGCTCAATCCTTTCGGGGGGACAAAGGGGCAGGGTACAAGAAACAGGCTTGCTGGCAGTTTAATAAAAACGAATGCAGTAGAGAGTCCACCTGCAAATTCAAGCACTTATGTTCCTTCTGTGGAGCCCAAGGTCACCCAGAAAGCAAGTGCTTCAAGAAATTGGGAAAACCTAAAGAACAGCATACCCAGTCCCATACCCAGAACAGAGGCCGCAATCCCCAGTCATCATAGGAAACTACCCACTCCCATACGTTTGCATGTCTTGTCTCATCTCCTCAATAGATACGATCATAGGCAAGAGGCTCATCTGTTATATCATGGGTTCAAATATGGCTTCCATATTCCGTCTAACGCTCCGCCTTCCACAGTACCCCGCGCAACCAGCTCTCAGTTTTGCGCAACCCTGAGGTTACTAGGGAAAAAATCATGAAGGAGGTAGCACTGGGGAGGGTGGCTGGTCCTTTTCAGGAAACTCCTAGACAAGACCTGGTGTGTTCCCCTCTGGGTTTAGTGCCTAAGAAGGAGGCCGGGAAATACCGCCTCATTCACAACTTGTCATGTCCACCGGGTCTTCAGTCAATGACAGGTTAGATCCAGAGCTGTGCACGGTGCGTTACATCACATTTGATACGGTGATTCACAAACTACAAAGACTGGGCAAGGGCGCTCTAATGGCCAAATTCGATATAGAAGCCGCCTTTCGCCTCTTGCCGGTGCACCCGGATGACACTAGGTTGTTAGGCTTTACATTTGAAGGGAGTTTCTTTATGGACCTGTGTATGCCAATGGGGTGTTCTATTGCCTGTGCTGTGTTTGAGACATTCAGCCGTTTTTTAGAATGGTATGTACAAGATCTGTTGTCATCTCGGGACTTGGTGCACTATTTAGATGATTTCCTGTTTTTAGGTCCTCCAGGTTCACCGGCTTGTGGGAAGGCCCTGCTGGGCTTCCAACGGTTGGCTGAAGCATTGGGGGTCCCACTGGCGGCAGAAAAAACCAAGGGTCCAGCGACTTGCATAACTTTCTTGGGCATTGAAATAGACACCATAGCGGGGGTATGCAGGCTCCCACAGGAGAAAGTGAGAGCATTTAAGACATCCAGAGATGAATGTTTAGCGGCACGCAAGGTTACCTTGCACCAATTGCAGGTTCTGGTGGGGTAATTGAATTTTGCTCTCAGAGTGATACCCATGGGCAGGGCATTTTCAAAGAACATTGCCAGGGCAATTTCCGGATTACGGGCAAAACTACACCACACCAGGCTTTCCTCAGAGGTAAAAGACGACTTGGGTACTTGGAAGGAGTTTTTGATGGGGTTCAATGGCTCTTTGCTTTGGCAGCAACCGGTGAAATCTAATGCAGAGGTGGAACTTTACACAGATGCAGTAGGCAGCGTAGGGTTCGGTGTGGTGCTAGGCACAAGGTGGTGCATGAAACACTGGCCGGCTGAGTGGGTCAATTCGGGGTTGACACGCAATGTAACATTCTTAGAGCTGTTTCCTATCATTGTAGCATTGCATATTTGGGGCGCCTTCCTTGAGAATAAGCACAACGTGTTCTGGTCCGACAGTATGTCTGCAGTGATGGCGGTGAACAATCAGAGGGCCAAATGCCCATGGGTACTACGCCTACTTAAGGAACTCATTCGGGGGTGCCTCAAACGTAATGTGTATTTTTTCGCAAAACATGTGCCAGGGTATACAACGCAGTAGCTGATGCCCTGTCTCGTTCTAAGTTAACAGAATTCAGAGCTCGATGGTCGCAAGCGGACAACCAGATGGCGCTCTTCCCGGAGGAACTATGAAAGCTTGGTGCGCCATTGCCCCCGATTTGATAGCTGCTTCCCTTGCTCCCAAGACTAAGAGTATGTATGAGAATGCATGGCGGATATATATGGCATCCCTAAATAGTACAGGGAAGACAGAGAAATTTACACCACAGGGCGTGCTGTTATTCATAGTCAAACAGAAAGAGAACGGGAAATCACTATCTCTTGTTAGGAGACAGCTGTCAGCGATTGCCTTTTTCGCAGGGCTGGACGGGGTGACAGATCCTACCAAGGACCCTAGGGTCCAGCAGGCTTGGAAGGGTTGGGAACGCTTGGCCCCGGGGGCGAAGGATGGTAGGAGACCTATAGGCGCCAGTAGATTGTCATGTATTTTGGAGATATTACCTCAAGTTTGCACATCCCCTTATGAGACGCAGCTGTTGAGGTTAGCGTATTCCCTGGCATTATTTGGGGCTTTCCGAATTTCTGAACTCATACATGCCTCAAAGGCGGATAGGGAAGGAGGAATTAGCCTAGCGGATGTGATAGTATCAAAGGACATGTTGCAGGTCAGGGTAAGGAGGTCAAAGACAGACCCTTTGGGAAAAGGAGCATGGGTGCAACTAAGGGCAGCTCATGGTGCCACTTACTGTTCAGTGGCATTGATGCAGGCATTCACCTGAATGCGTCCGGGGGGGGGGGGGATACTAGGCTGTTGATATATTCAGATGGCGCCCCTCTGACAAGATTCCAGTTTACACGCCTATGTAAGCGTTCCCTGACGTTGTTGGGAGAAGAGACGTCGCTCTTCACGTCCCACTCGTTTTGCATCGGGGCTGCCACAACCGCAGCCTCTTTAGGCCTGCCATTCAAAACCATTAAAAGGGTAGGCAGATGGAAGTCATCCTATTTTGAGCGGTATGTGAGACCACAGTTTGCTTAGACAGCATCTTGGTCACAGCGGCGCGAGAGGTCCCCTGCCTAATTCTGTTTCTTTCTCTGTTCTTTAACTTCCATACAGTCTTCAAGAGGCAGCGGACACAGGTATGCTGGTGTGGCCATTCTTTTATACGCAGAGCAGGGCAGTTTTTTGTGATTCGGAGGTAGAGAGATCACAGAGGGCAAGGGGAATCGATCACCACTGTATAGGGATTGGAGGGCAGCGGTTGAATGAACTGACTTACCATTTAAAGAGGGCATTGGACAAGGGCGGCATGCCCATCCCGGAGGTGCTGGTGATTCACTCGGGGGGCAATGACATGATCAACGCGGGCCGGAGGGGTGTTAAGGAAGCGCTCTTCTCTATGCTTTCGCGGGTGAGGAATTCCCTGCCGGACACGGCTATATTCTGGTCGGAGGTAACTCCACGCCGGGTTTGGGCTAATAATGCTCCGCCAATGGCGGTGAACAGGTCGGTGAAGAAATTAAATCAGGCAGTGGCTAAATTATTGGCTGGCTCACCACTGCGTACCATTAGGCACAACCTGATACAGGCCTCCAATACAGAGTTATATCTAACAGATGGAGTACATTTGTGTAGCGCAGGGCTTGAACTATTCATACAGAATATTTTAGGGGCCATTTCAATGGAGCTGGATGGTCAAGCGTTGGTTGGGGGAGGGCGAGACCGCCAGTGAGCTCCTCGTCCTGTGGTGGGTTCCCGGGCAAGAGAAATGGTGTGGACTCCTTTTTGGCATGGACTGTCTGGCCCTGGAACAAGGCGGGCATTCAATGGGGGCTCCGGGATGGCGGGAGGGGAGACTGACCTGCTGGTGGTCCTGGACTCTCCTGCCCTACCCGAGATGCAGGTGTGTGTAGTAAGAAACTTTGGAGGGGGTATCTGGTGTGCAGGAACCCCAGTGGGGGCAAGGCGTTAAGCAGTGCCCTGGTGATAATGTCTCTGGGATGGAGGACTGGTAGTTACCACAGATAAAAACAGTACAAGTTGTGGCCTGCTGGCACAACAAGCATCAAAGTGCGTCTCTTGAGATCCTGATGGCAAAGGGCCATCGATGGAATGTAAATACAATCTTAACCTGTGGCTGAAATGTATACTTTGCAAGCCTACTTCTTTTTCCAACATGTGTGTTGGGTTTGGTGTTACTCATAAAAAATTGGTCAAGTGTTGACAAACAATCAACAATTAAAGATTGCGCTATTTGAAGGTGTAATAAAGACTACGCAGTGAAGACCAACTATTTGCCTGATGTTTCTGTGGGGCAAAGGGGCAAAGAGAGTGAGGTTGCCAATTTTGCTGGGGCGACTCGCACGTTGTATGCACACTATGGCAGGCGCCACCCGCACCTAGGGGCGTGGCGCCCTTAGTGACATCTCGGGCAGGAGCCGGTCCTGCCCTTCCGGTTTGGGGGCGACTTGCACGTTGTATGCACACTATGCAGGTTCAAAGGACTAAACAGCCACAGTTCAGCAAGTTGAGAGGACAGCGGGTGAGGACCGACCTTTAATCTCAAGGCTGCACAACAAGAATTCTGAAGAATGGTCATATAGGGTCTACCCGGTGTATTTTAACACATGCCAGGTACAATCAGGAAGAAAGAAATGTAGCACAGCAGAGGGCTCGAAATGAGAGGACTGTGTAGCACCATAAGACAGTGGCTGGCACATGGATCAGGTTTGAGGCATGGGTGATTCGCCCTCAGGCTTGCACTAAAGTGATGTAAGGATACACAAATTCAGTGCATCCTTTAGCCATTTGTTTTTATCATGAACGAACACCATCAAACACAAAAATGTTTCCCGCAAATGTGCAACCGCTGGAATCTGTTCACCACTAAGTAAACATTTAAATTTTGACCCACAATTTTTCAGTTTTTATTTTGCGCTGTTTCACAAATTCACATTTAAAGTCTGTTAACACCACAAACGTGCAGCTGTGGATCTTTCATGTGCCCAAAGTACTTAGGTACATTTAGATGGAATTCGTATAAAAATTCCACCAGAAAATGAACCAGGTTTTAGCCTCGGAGTCGGCTTAACATCCTGTGATTCTGCGCAAATCACTTAATCTCCCAGTGACTAACAAATGAATGTGCTCTTGTGTAATGTCACTGGTGCTCTTTCGGGGCGGGTCGTGGTCACGCTGTATAAGCATCTAAAAAAGAGAAGAAATAGTGCCTCAATCACAGCATGTGCAGCATATGGACACTAATTAAATGAAATCAATCTGTACTTGGTCCATGCTCAACACAAAGCAAAATAAGTGGTGCAGGAAGTGACAATTCGCACGAACTGCCGAATTAGAAGGCAGCAAAGAAGCGTGACAAGGATACCAACGAATGGTAAGCCCATAAGTTTTTTTTTTAAAGACACAATCGATCCTCGCTGCCTGCTGGCTCAACCTAAAAACTTGTCAACGAATCATACCCCCACATGCATCAAACGAAATACCGGTCGCAAAGGGGCAGATTCGCAGTATCTGCCCCTTTGCGACCGGTATTTTTGCATTTGGGATGCATCATCGCAAATGGAAAATTCGCTAAATAAGGAATCGCAAAATTTGCGATTACTTTAATTGCGATTGCATTTAAGGAATCGCAAATTGCGATTCCTTAAATGCAATGCATTAAAGAAAAAAATTGTGATTTCGCAATTAAGAATCGCAAATTACCGTGTGCGCAACATGTGGCAAAATTGTAATTTCAGGGGTGCAACAGGGTGTCCTTTTGGCACCCTTGAAATTGCATGCGCGAGTACCTATTGGGTACTCGCAAATTGCGCATGCAATTCTATAGGCCCATAGGAATGAATGGGAAGCAATTCCTTAATTGCGACACGCAATTTGCGAGTCGCAATTAAGGAATTTGTAGGAAGCGCTAATTTATTAGCGATTCCTACATGCATAGCCAATAGCGAATCCTTAATTGCGATTCCTTAAAAATCGCAATTAAGGATTCGCTATTGGCTATTTCAGCAGAGAAGCACGTGGATCTCTGCTGCTGTACCTAATTTTCACCTTCCGGGTGGACCAGGGCCCAGAGGCTGCCCCCAAGAAGAAAACTGTTCGTGGGAGTGCCGTCGTAGTCCATGCGATTCGAGGCAGGGGCCTGGGACCACATCCCTGGGTCATGAGAAGAAACTACATGAGGGAGCACTATCATGCCCTCTTGCGATACAAAGAAGGGGCCCAGGACTCCATCCCTGGGCCCGAGAAGCAGCAAGTGGCGGGAGAGTGCTGTTGCACTCTCCCGCGAGAAGCAGATGGGGCCCAGGACCCCATCCCTGGGCCCTGATAAGACGTTGGGCATGGGGGAGTGCTGTCATGCTCCCCCCATTGAGGGGAGGTGGGGCCCAGGAACCCATCCCTGGGCCCCAAGATGCCTGCAGCAGAGCAGGAAAGTCCAGCAGCACCACACACGTCTGCCCGCAAGAGTGGACAGCCTGGAGTGAACTGCCAGCCCGAGTTGCAGCACGCGAGCGTGCTGGCCTAGGGGGGAGCCGGTGAGAACAGCTGGGGGTGGGCTCCCCGAGCTGCTCTCCAGCATTTTCAAAGGCCACAAAGTGCTTGGGTGGGACTGGGCTCCCTGAGAAAAAGAAGCGTAATGCCGCAGAAGGAAAAAAACACAGAAGGAAACCAACGTGGCTCTTCCCAATGCAGCAGGAGAGCCGCTGTTTAAAAAGTCACCTGAAGCGCTAGGAGCCCCCTAAAATGCCCTGCTGGGCTCGCCAGTTTTGGCATCAGTTTTAAATTGGAAACCACTCGTTTGTGGGTTGTGGTGACACCGGGAGAGCGGGGTCAACACCAAAATGTTCCCAAAGGGCAGGGGGAGATCTAGGAGCAGCTCAGCTGCCCCCTAAAGAAAGTGCCAGAATCCCCACTCTAAGTTGGTGGGACTCTAGGACAGATAACCCCTCAAGGGTTTCAAGTGTTTATTAAGGTTCTCCCAGCTAGAACTTTTGTTTTAGAGTTGGGAAGGCTTCACCCTCTGTGGGTGAAGATTATGGCTGCAACCAGTTGTTTCCTGATAGTGTTTAATATGAGCTTTCATGTTGAGATACACCTTCTGGGGGTGAAAGGTGGCAATCACATCTATGTGTGTTTACCAAAGAGATGTCCTTTAGAGATTATATTTAAATTGAAGTTTTTTTATGTCATATAAAAGAGTTTAATCTGCAACCACCCACTAGGGGTGAATGACTATAATTACATAGATGTTGGGAATATAACTTGTTGCTCTCAGGGGCTATATTTTAAATGCATATTTCATGCTAAAGGTAATTCTGATAACCTAAGTCACCTAGACATGCTTTTTTTTTTTTAAACTTTATTTTCCAATATTTAGCAGTTACAAATGTTGCAAATAAAGCACCATGTCCCACTGATCATAAACAATAACTGTGCAAGTTGTACATGTCTATCTCGATAGTACAGTTTCAGGTGTCAATTGGCACATCCAGTATAATGACATATCTTAATAATGAATATCCTGCCCAAACAGCCACACCACCAGCCTACCCCCAGTTCGTGTCCCCGACGTTCAGGATTTTCTTCCTCCCATTTACCGCCAGCACAGGCGCGCAGTAACACAACACTACCCATGGTTGACCTCAACGTTAGTGTTGTTAGTTGACATAATCACCCCACTCCCTCTGGCACAATACCACTTTCTGACTGAGAATTTGAGGCCTGCTTGGTTGCTTCTACATATCTCCGAAACGGGCCCCATATATCCTTGGGGCGAGACGTAGATGGAGTGATGCTGCCATAGTTCTCCGCGTTAACATTACAATAGGCTAAACTGTGCAGCCAGTCCTGCACTTTGGGACCCGTTTTCCTGCCCAAGTGTATGGCAATCTCCCGTTTTGCCAGCAGAAGCCCCAGTGATGTAAAATGTCTAACTCTCTTGGGGAACTTCACTGTGTACCCCAATAGTGCAATCTCTGGTATAGGCTCGAGAGGCAAGCCAATCATCTTCCCTAGTGTAGTGTGAATGTCCACCCAGTAACTCTGTAAGCGGGGGCAAGTCCATGTCATATGTATGAAGTCGGCGTGAGGTGCCGCGCATTTTAAACATGTGTGTGGCTTGGAGGCGTCTATCCTATGCGCCTTGGCAGGTGTGAAGTAAGCGCGGCGTAGAAATTTAAAGTGCAGCAGCTTGTGCTTGCTGTTAAGGGAGATGTTTTTGGTGACCTCGCAGCATTTGGCCCATTGGTCGTCTGTTATTGGACCCCCCAAGTCCGCCTCCCAGTCCTGTCGGAGCTTGTCGTCACACACCAGTTTCATACCAGAACTTGCTTTGTACATTTTAGAAATGAGACGCGTTCCATCTGGGCTCTCTAATACTAGTGTGAGCGGGGGAAACGAGTCTGGCTCAATTGGAAACGTGGGGAGTGTCGCCCTTAAAGCCGACCTCATGCGAGTCATAACAAATCTAGTCATAAAACTGCTGCCGATATAGCGCGCATCCTCGTCCAGTGAGAATACATGTCCATCCGGATACAAATCTCCTATTTTGTCTACGCCTAATGCAGTCAGTGTGTGCTGTACTAGGCCTTCCTCAGTGATTGGGAACCATTTGGCGTTAGGTAGTGGAAGGGCGGATGAGTACAAGGCTGTAGCGCCTGTAAGCTTCCTCAATTTCCCCCATGCCCAGCTGGTGGTGGACACCGTTTGTATGTCATGAGTGTCGCGGGGGTAGCCTCTAGGAAGGATTGTAGACAATCTGTCAGGAAGAACTAGGTCTGCCTCCGGCCGTAAAAACGGTATTCTCGCGTCCGGGTGAAACCATGTGTGTGCATAGCGACATTGAGCCACTAGATAATATAATTGCAAGTCCGGTACGCCAAACCCTCCCCGCACGTATGGTAGTGTGAGGATCGACCAGCGGACACGTGGCTGCCGACCCCCCCAAACCAATTGCGTTAAGTGTGATTGTGGCGTTCTAAAAAAACCGTCGGTGAGAGGTACGGGAATGTTATTGAAGAAATATAAAAATTTGGGAAGTACAACCATCTTTAGAATTGCCACCCGCCCCGCCAGAGATAATGGTAGCTTCAGCCAACGCTCCACCTGTGTTGCTAAAGTTTGTACTGCCTGTCCGTAATTTAACCGTATAATTTGTGTGGTGTCCAAGTGAATGTGTATCCCGAGATATTTGACCGAATCTGAACACCACTCAAGGGGATACTCGCATTCCCACGGAGTAGTGCCCGTGGTCAATGGAAAAATAATGGATTTATTCCAATTTACGCCCAATCCGGAGTATCTGCCGAATCGGAGGATTTCCCTAATGAGTGGCGCTAAGTGGTTTGGGGGTCTCGGACATACAAGATGGTGTCGTCTGCATAGAGGGAGGCAAGAAGGGGGCCGGTCCTAAACTGCAATCCCCGGTGCAGGTGGCGTTCTTGGAAATGCCGAATCAACGGGTCCATTGCTAATATGAACAAAAGTGGTGAAAGTGGACAGCCCTGCCTAGTCCGACGAGAAAGCGCCAATGGTCTGGAAAGCGTGCCGTTCAAACGTATCCTTGCCGTGGGCTTGCCATAGAGTAGTGACGTAGTGGCAATGAATCCGAACGGCATACCCATACGTTTCATTATAGCAAAAATGAATGGCCACTCCAGAGAATCGAAGGCCTTCTCCGCATCTAATAGTATTGCGGCCGCGGGGGTGTCTGGGTTGATTCTATGTAGGACTGCGAACAGCGTCCGAAGGTTCAAGGAGGTGGATCGGTGTGGAACAAAGCCAGATTGCATTGGGGAGATAATATATTCCATTAATTGAGATAACCGGTTCACGAGGACTTTGGCTAATATTTTATAATCTAAATTTAATAAGGAAAGTGGGCGATATGAGCCACAGAGCATAGGGTCTTTGCCCGGTTTGGGGAGGAGTACAATGACGGCCTTGCGTAGTGTAGGAGGAAGTTCTTGTTTCTCCAATGGTTCCGCATATACCTCAGTTAGCTATGGGACAAGAAGGTCTTTATATTCTTTGTAAAAATCCCCCGTGAAGCCATCTAACCCTGGGGCTGTGGAGCCTCGGATCGTGTCGATGGCGAGTGAGACGTCAGCCTCTGAGATGGGCTCCGCCATGAAGTCCTGCATGTGCTTTTCCAGGTAAACCAGCGCGATTTCGGACAGACACTCGTCTTGGGCTGTGCTATCTGAACCCACCCTTGTGGTGTACAGTGCGGTGTAGTAATCCAAAAACTCGTCGCGAATATCGGAGGTATTGGTGAGTGCTCGCCCAGTAGAGGTGTGAAGTTCAGTGATGTATGATTTACTGTATGGCGGCCTCAACATTTGTGCTAACACTCTCCCCGGTCTCTCCCCCTCCCCATAGCGTCTGGCTGTGTGGTATTTCTCCAGGTACAGTATCTCCCGGTCCGCAGTATCTCTGTATTCCGTCAAAAGGACCAATCGCTTGGCCTGTTCCACAGGGTCCCGGTTCCCCGCGGGATTAGCGTCAAGTGTAGAGATGTCGCGTTCAATGCGTGCCATCATTTTGCGAAGGTCTCTGAGTACCCCCGCATGCTTAGAGATACAAACACCCCTAATAACCGCCTTGAAACCCTCCCATAGTGTCGCCCAGGAGCTCACGGAACCTGTGTTAATCTCAAAGTAGTCTTCGATGGCTTCACGTACTTTGGCATTAAATAGTTCGTCACGTAGGGCTCGACCAGGGAAGCGCCATTGGCGTTCATATCCCTCAGGTCGTGGTAGTTTCAATTGTAACACTATCGGAGAGTGGTCAGAATACGTCCTGGGGAGCGTCGTTAGTGAGGCAAACCAGTCCGTGAATTCAGGGGAGAGCAACCAATAATCTATTCGGGTCAAAGTATTGTGTTGGCCAGAGTAGTGAGTGTATTCAGTCCGGGTAGGATTTCGCTTCCGCCATACATCTGTAAGAGTGTACTGTTCACAGAGGTCCCTCAGTGCTCGCCTTGCCCGCGGCTTAGTGTCAGACGCTCGTGAAGTGCTGTCAAGTCCGGGGTCAAGCAGTAAGTTAAGGTCCCCCCCCACTAATAACTTATGAGGCTCTAGTCTCGACAGTTGGAAACTGAGTGTGTGGAAAAACTCAGGGGAGTCTGTGTTCGGGGCATATATGTTAACCAGCGCGACCCTGTGGCCACTTAGGGAGCCAGTGACAATAATGTATCTGCCCTCAGGATCACGAACCACGTCACTGAGACTAAAGGGAACTCTTTTATGTACTAGAATGGCGGTGCCCCTAGCATAACTGCTGTAGTTGGCAAAAAATCTGTGCGCTCCCCAGCTGGCACCGAAACGTGCCGTATCTGTGGGGGGGAGATGTGTTTCCTGCAAATAGGCTATGTCCGCCTTGTGTCGAACCAGGTAATGAATCACCTGTCGCCGTTTGCGGTTATCATTTAGCCCTCTGACATTCCACGAAATCAATGAGAGGGCCGAGGGGCCATCTATATTACCCAGGCGTGCCATCAGATACAGGTGTGCGATCTAACATTACAGACCTGCGATGTATGTCAAGCATTTCTCGCGATAGTGGACAATGGTGCAAACTGTAAAAAGTGAACCTCTCAATCCAAACAACCCCCCTCCCCTCCCCCCACCCAGCCACCTTTCAACCCAAAGGCGGCATACCCTCTGCAAATAATCAAAGAAGAAGTACAAATCTACTTTAGATGAGTCTGATGTGGCCCAAGCATAGTACCCCAGTGCGAAGAAGAACCAACTCAATGGATATACCATCGGGGGGTGGCAACGCCATGGTGTGTACCAGCCAAATGACCCAACAATGTAAAATGATGAACATTTTCCCAACTTAATACATTAACATGCGGAAACCAATCCAATGTGTCAACCAGTGCCTGAATTAGAAAAGAGTTCTGCGCTAGCATCCGAGCCACTATGCGGTGGGGAAGGAAGGCTCGTACCCGCCGATGACGGGTTGTTTCGTTGTTTGTATGTCCGACAAAAGTCCTGAGCTTCAGCCGGCGTGTCAAATATGCGGGCCCTACCCCCCACATCTACCCTCAGTCTTGCTGGGTATAGCATGCCGTATTTGAGGCCTATATTTCGCAGCGTAGCCTTTACTCCATTAAATTTGCGACGGGCGTCTTGAACCATTAAAGTAAAATCAGGATAGAAGGACAATTTTGACCCCTGTCAGTCTATGTCTCCACGCTCCCTGGCCAGTCTCAACGTTGTGTCGCGGTCTCTGAAGTTCATGAGGCGAGCTATTATGGGCCTGGGGGGGAGACCAGGGTTAGGTCTGGGGCCCAATGACCTATGGGCCCTCTCCACTACAAATCCCGCTGTGAATGACTCCTTGCCGAAAAGGTCAGTAAGTAGATTTTCCACAAAAATGTCCATGCGTCCGGTGGCTGTCGTCTCGGGAACACCCATAATACGAACGTTATTGCGGCAACTGCGGGCCTCCAAATCTTCGTTTTTAATGGCAACTTCCTTGAGTATGCGTCCCACCCTCTCGAGTCGTTTGAGGGACTGTGCTGTGCCATCCTCGATGTCGGAAATGCGAGCCTCCGCTACATCCAGCCGTTGATCGTGGATCTGGATTTTAGCCCCCAATCCTGCCATGTTCTTGTCCAGTAGGTCAAAGCGAGAGTCCAGGGCTTTGAATCCTGCCCTCATTTCCTGTAGCATGGTAATGGAGGCCGCCTCAGCAGTCGTGGGGTGGTCCGGGATTTGCGTGTTATCGGCCATTTCCGTAGATTCTAGCTGCGTTTTGTCGGCTACTTTCTCAAATGGGAGGGTTCTCTGTTTGGGGTCTTTCCGACCCATGCCATCCTGGGGGGGCTCCAGGGGCCGATGTAGCACAAGGACTGTGCGCAAAGCGGCGACCCGGTGATGAAAGCCAGCCGCCGTGGGCGATGCAAGTCACTGAGCTCCAGGGCCTTAGTTGCACAACTTACTGAAGCAGAGATCGGCCTGCGTGAGGCAAAAATGGCGGTCGGGTCACACACTGAGCAAGCGGCGCCACCGCGCTCCCCCCAGGGCCATTAGTGGTGGAACCCAATCTGTGGCGCAGGTATCAGGCCATGGATTTCGACAATGTTCGTGTCAATAGCGCTGGCTGGAGACCCACAGTGTGTTTCTTGACTTTCAAATTAATCCCCAGCTATCGGGCACTGGCGCAGCGCACACGTGTCTGTTTTCACAAATCTCAGGGTGCGATCTCAGTGCACCCCGTCCTGGCATGTGACTGCAGGCCTCAGTAAAGTTCACACCCGGTTGCGGAGCCGCGCTGGCCGCGCCGCCCCTCAAGCGCGAGCCGAATCCGCATCAAGTGCCAGGCTGCTCCCATGCGTCGCGCCGCCCCTCCGGCTCTCACATCCCCAGTGGCGGCGGCAAGCGGGCCCTATCTCCGCGGCCGGTGCGTGTTTTTAGTGGGGGGGGCACGAGGTCAGGAGCGCAGTCAGCGGAGTCCAGGATGGAGCCGGGAGAAGAGAGGGGGGGGGTCAGGGCTCCCACCTCGGCACGGTCATCTGCAACTCACCGCACCAGAGCCGGGCAGCCTCTTCCGTGCCTGCGATACGTTATGGCCTCCCGAGCCGCCGCTCAAGGGAATCTTCATGCCGGGCAGCCGCAGGCTCCTCCCCGGTCCCGCGCCTCGGGCCGTATCTTCACAATCCGGGCTGCCTTCATGCCGGATTTTGGCTCCACCTGGTCTGTGCGCCCTCCGCTGTTTAACACTGCGGTTTCGGCCGAATGTGCATTACGTTTCGGTAGGGGAAAATGTAGATAGGCTGATACTCCCTCCGGAGCTTCGCTACCAAGCGGCCATTTTAGCCGCCGGCTTGGCCACGCCCCCAAGTCACCTAGACATGCTTAGACGTTTTATCTTGTTAATGTTTTAAGGAAGTAATGACACTGACAACCCCCCATAGGTCCAGTAAACATGCTTTATTGCCAATGGTAAGTGTGTTTATTCAAATTGATATTCCATTATTGCATTTTTAATACAAGTGAATGTACGGACATGTGACTTGTGGATCTAGACATTCCTCTGGAAGAGGTAAGAATGATTATGCAATGTCATCCAAAAGTATTTCCATCATCTTAAGTATATTTGTAAATTGCTGGGTAGTATTGAGTAATGTATGAGAGTAATAAATGTACTTTTTCTTTTTTCAAATAAAAAAGCACAGTCTGGACAGTCATTTATTGAGTGTTATTATTGTGTATCTGTAAATGGTGATTACTAGCCTACACCACCTCCCTTGTGCAAGCCTTGGACTTCTGTGCAACGCTACCCTATGAGAGTTAAGCGCTATAATGAGGTGTTTGATTCCCAGTGGAAGACAAATGCGGACTCATTGTGCAGGCCACACAACTAATGACCCATTTTACCACACTACCTTAGGGGTGACTTAGGTTAAATTGGCAGTTTAAAACTCAATCAATCAATCAGCATTTGTACAGTGCAGAACTGTCACCCCAAGGGGTATCTGGGAGCTGGGGTGTGACGTCTCCATCTAAAAGCCAAGTCCTAAGTCTCTTTCTGAAGTTCGCAAGGGAGGTTGCTGTTCGGAGGTGGAGGGGCAGGTCGTTCCAGGTCCTGGCGGTGGTGAAAGAGGAATGGCCCCCACTGCGGCTGCTACAGATGCGGTGGGTGTGCACAAGGACTAGTGAGGAGAAGTGCAGGTGTTTTGCGGGTAGATGGAAGTTAAGTCAGTGGTTGATGTTGGCTGGTCCTTGATCGTGTAGAGCTTTGCAGGCATGGATGAGGCTCTTGAACTGGCATCTCTTCTGGATGGGGAGCCAGTGGAGGTTTCTGAGGTGGGGGTGATGTGGGTCCGTTTGAGGAGGTGAAGGATGAGTCTGGCTGTAGAATTCTGTATGGTCTAGAGTCTTCTGAGGAGCTGGGTGGAGATGCCGGCATAGAGTGCGTTGCCGTAGTTGAAGCAGCTGGTGACGAGGGCCTGAGTGACGGTCATTCTGGTGTTGAGTGAGGATGATGCCCAGGTTCCGTGTACGGTCAGTTGGTGCTTTGCAATGGTCCGGGTTCTGCTGCCCACCATCTGTGGTCCCATATGGATGTGTTTTCCTGAAGAGAAGTACTTCTGTGTCGCCCAAGCTGAGTTTAAGGCAGTTGCCTCTCACCCAGTTAGCTACATTGGTCATTGCGTTACAGAAGAATGTTCTGGTGGTGGAGGGGCCCTTGGTGAGCAAGAGGATAAGTTGAGTGTCATCCGCGTAGGAAATTATGTTGAAGCAGTGGGATCTAATGATGTTTGCGAGAGGGGTCATGTTTGTGTTGAACAAGGTGGGGCTGAGGGATGAGCCTTGAGGCACACCGCATATGATGTTCTTGTGGTCAGATGTAAAGGGAGGAATCCCGATGCTTTGTGTGCATCCTGTCAGGAAGGAGGCGATCCATTTGAGGGTGTTTTGCTGTATGCCGGTGTTGTAAAGTCTGTTGATGAGGGTGTGGTGGTATACGGTGTCGAACGCAGCTGAGAGGTCGAGGAGAATCAGGGCTACAGTCTCCTTGCGGTCGAGGAGGGTTCTGATTATATATGTGGCAACAATCAGTGCGGTCTCCATGCTGTGGTAGACTAGGAATCCCAACTGGGACGTATCAAGCAGGTGGTTCTGTTCCAGGTATTCGGTGATCTATTGGTTGATGGCCTTCTCAAGTACTTTGGCAGGGTAAGGGAGCAAGGAGATCAGTCGATAACTCTTGAGTTTGCTGGGGTGGGAGGAGGGTTTCTTAGGAGGGGTTTGACCTCTGCATGTTTCTTCTGTCCGGGAAGGCTGCTGTGTTGATGGAGGTGTTGATGATGCTGGTGAGTGCCGTGCTGATTTGGTTGGTTCCGAGGTTGAGAAGGTGGTGGGGGCAGGGGTTGGTGTGTGCCCCGGAGTGGATGGGTGACATGATGGCCGTGATGGTCTGAGTGGTACGTGGAGACCATGTGGTGATCATTTGGCTAGCGTGGGTTGGTTGGCAGAGCCTGTTGAGGTTGAGAGCAGTGGGTTGGGGGTCAAAGTTGTTGTAGATGGTGGCAATCTTGCTGTGGATGTAGTCCGAGAGTGTGTCGCAGAGTTGGAGTTGGAGAATTCCTTGACTATTTTGAATAGTTCTTTCGTGTGGTTGGCTGCTGTATGGATGCGGGCTGTGATGGCTTCCTTGATGCTCAGGTGGTAATTGTTGAGGGTAGCTTTGTTAGCAGCTCTGTCCGAGGGGTTCCTGGTGAAGCGCCATAGCTTCTCAAGTCAGTAGCATTTGCGCTTAGTGGTTCTGAGCTCAGAGGTGTACCAGCTGGCTTGTTTTGCAGTTTTGTTTGGTTTTGCTGGTTTCATGATGGTGTGCTGAGCACTGGAGAGGGTGAGGTGAACAATGGAGTGGTCGGACCAGGTGTGTTCTGTAACGTGGCTAAATTTGACTCTGTCAATAGAGGTGAAGATGTGTGTCCAGCTTTGTGTGTGGTTCGGTGACCAGTTGGGGTAGACCGATGTTGTTTAGGTTCTCCAGGAGGGTGGTGGAGTTAGTGTCTTTGGGGTTGTTGATGTGAAAATTGAGGTCACCGAGTAGGACGTAGTGGTAGAATTTGATGGCTAGGGGGGCAATGATGTTGGAGAGGGCATCTCAGAAAGCCGGTCGAGGTCCCAGGGGTCAGTATAAAAAGGTGCCTCTTATCATTGTCTTAGCGTCTGTCTGTAGTTGGAAGTTGAGGAGTTCCATGAGAGGTGTGTGGTTGCGTTGGTGGCGATGCATCGGATAGTTTCCTTGAAGATGATCACGATGCCTCTGCTGTGTATGTTGGTGCGGTCTCGGTGTATCATCTTGTAGCCGTCGGGTGTTGCAGTGGTGATGTCAGGGTTTGAGGAGGAGCTGAGCCATGTTGAGGAGGTGAAGGCCATGTCGGGAGCGAGGGTGGTGATGGTGTCCCAGATTGTTGTGGCGTGCTTGCAGAAGGATTGGGCATTGAGCAAGATGCATTGAAGAAGTTTTGTTTTGGGAGTGGGGTTCCAGATGGGTGTGGCGCGGAATTCTGTGTGGGTTGGTGGTCCTGTTTTGCAGGAGAAATGACAATGGGGCCCCACAGAACATATAGCGGAGTACGTGGATACATTTCTTCAACCTTTTGTCCAGAATCTTCCCTCCTACTTGAAGGACAGCAGAAAGCTATTATGCAAACTGGAAGACTTCAAGTGGGAGGAGGATACTTTTACATTTGTCACCATGGACGTGGAAAGTCTGTATACTTGTATTGAAAAGAACTGTGGACTCAGGGCACTGACATATTTCCTGTATAAACGCAATGCACAACATTTGGAGCACACTCATATGCTCTTAGAAATGTCAGAATTGATACTCACACAGAATGCTTTTATGCATGGCAATGTGTGGTTTTTACAGAAGCAGGAAGCTGCCATGGGCTCCCATGGGCTCCAGGTTTGCCCCATCTTATGCTAACCTCTTCATGGGGCTGTATGAGATGGAGCATGCCTGGGGCTCAGGTGCCAGTAACTGGATTGAACATATTCTCTTTTACGTCAGATACATCGATGAGATTTTTCTTATTTGGAAGGGCAATGGTGGAGATCTTGAACAATACTTTAGGTATCTCAATACCAACAATTTTAACGTCAAACTCACCATTAACAGTTCCAAACATGAAATAGCATTTTTGGATCTTAAACTCTATGGAGTGGGAGACACTATACAGAGTGACATTTTTAGAAAATCGACGTCATGCAACAGTGTGCTTCATGCCACTAGTTGCCATCCAAAATCTACCATCTCGGGAATACCATATGGTGAAATGATAAGAGCACATGGTAACTGTAGCCAAGATCACAATTTTGAAAGAAATGTTGAAAAGATTAAGAAAGATTTCAGCAAGAGAGGCTACGACAGAAATTGTTTAAAAAAAGCTTAAGACAAAATTAAGAAACTAGATAGGAAGCAGACTCTTGTTTCTAGAAGTCACAAGGCAATACGACACATCAGACTCTGGTTTCCTTTAGAATGGAATATAATGCATATAGTGGACACATTTTCAACATTCTGAGAAAGAACTGGCACTTATTATTGTCTAATACATTGCCCTCAGACATTATTCCCAGGAAACCGCGAGTGACGTATCGCAAAGGGAAAACAATAAAGGACATGCTGTGTCCAAGCCATGTTAGAGAGCCTAAAACTGTTACACAGACGTGGTTACCAGAAAAGCCCCACAGGTTTTATACCTGTGGCACATGCTGTGTTTGTGACATTGGCATCAATAAACTTACTAATTTCCGATATAATAATTCGAAGGAATTTAAAATCACATCCTTCATAAACTGCAGCACAACATTTGTTTTCTATCTGATTAAATGTGCGTGTGAGAAGATATATGTTGGGAGCAGTATACGTTGCTTAAAGATCGGTATACAAGAACATGTTAGGAGTATTAGAAATAGAGATGAGAGATATCCTGTTGCATAACATATACACATGACTCACCCTGACAACACTAAGATTACTTTTCATGCCCTGGATCACGTTAAGGGCAACGAAAGAGGTGGTGACAAGATTAATTATCTGAGAAAGATGGAGGCACGTTGGACATGTCGCCTCAGAGCAGTCTCTTTTGGCCTTAATGTAAATAGCAAATTTCATCACTTTTTAGAGGATATTTTGGGCCTGTCTTGTACTATATCCTGTTTCACACAAGTATCTCACTGTGTGAATTTCTTAGACTCTTATTGATTTTCAATAATCAATAATAAGATTTTGTTACGTGGTATTTAACCAATTTTTATTGCTCCCGAAATATGGAATGTCCATATGGTCTATGTACTATTCTATACTGTATGGAATCAGCTTTTAAAGCTTTATATACCATCTCAATGTGAACGGTTAAGATTCACAAATTTTATCTACTACATTCAAAGATGGCGTTCCTAGTTACATTCTCTTCATGTGACCCGTATTTAGTTTCAATTTGAGGTTTCCATCTTTTAGGTTTGAGCCCTTCAATATGATTAAAGTATGCAATTTTGTATATTGGTAGTGTCCTGTTTATACCTTAGGCACTACTCCAATATGGCGCCCTATTTTTGAGCGGGGATATTATTTTAATTTTGTATCATTTTGCGCCATATTGGTTTTCGTTGCCATATAGATAGGGCGTTTTTATCTGTATACGTTTCATTTGAGGTTCTGAAGTAATAGGTATGTCAATTTATAGACATTACTTACGCGAGAGATTATGTTATATAAATTAGATCCGTCATATTCTAAAATGGCGCCGTCGGTTACTTTTCTTTCCACGAGACCTGCACTTAGATTGAATTTGCGGTTCCCGATTGTTTACATGTGTGAGCCTTTTGATGTGGTATATATAGAGGTTTGTTAGTGGCGCTCGGTTCTTTTCACTCTTTGAACCGGACGCCACTACTAACCACCGGGAGATACATATCCCGTAAGTACTAACATGTGCATTTGAAAATGTTTAAGATCTGCTTCACTATAGTGATATAAGTAGCTTGCATAATCAAAATAATTTCTTAAATAGTTGTTTTTTAAAATTTATTTCTGGCTTATATTGGATTGAACTCCCTTTACTTTGTCCAAGCTTAAAGCGTGACTGGAGCAGTGTTGAGTCGCTAGCATACCGCTTGTTTTAATAAATTTCAAGATGGCGCGACCAAGTCACATTTGGCAATTTATGGTTCGTATTCTGAGTTTAAAGCATGACTAGAGTAGCGCTGGGCTAGCATACTGCTTATTTTAATAAATTTGAAGATGGCGAGACTAAGGGGCTCATTATGATGGCGGGCGGACATCAGTCAGCCCGCCATCATAACGGCAATGGGACCGACCGCCAGACATGCGGCGGTCCCACCGGCCCAATTAGGATGTGCCCGCCATACTGGCGGGCGCATCCTGTCCTTTTACCATTGCGGACGGTGCTGCTGGCTGCAGCACCGTCCGCAATGGTAAAAGAGCATGCACAGCATTTCCGTGCACCACGTGGCAGGCACCACACGGTGCCTGCCACTTGGTGCAGGGAACTGCAGGGGGGGTACCATGGGTACCCCCCAAGTGCACCCCTCTCCCCCCCAGGGGGCCCGCAACGGGCCCCCAACACCAATCCCCGCCAGCCTTTCCATGGCGGCATCGCCGCCATGGAAAGGCCTGTCAACCACCCACATCCTAATATGGCTGGCGGTGCCTGCTAGGCACCGCCACCATATTAGTGGCCCAGCTCCGCCCGGCCAGCAATCCTAACAATTGGCGACCGGCGGAAAAGCGGCGGACGGACTTTGCGTCTGCCGCGATACCCACTGCCATCATAATATGGCGGGGGTATTTCACGTTACGATGGTGTAACGGTAGCCACTTTATGAGATTAATATATAAACTTTACAGTTGTGAGACTCAGCCTTACTATATGCTCAATATGCATTTGTTTTATCTTCATTAATAATGAACTAATGGTACAGTGTCTATAGTGGTGCTAAAGAATGGATATCTGTGTTCTATTTCTTCACAGATGCACCTGTTTTTACCATTATCTTACTTGCTTTTACAAGGATTAACTACTAAGAACATATGGTACATGTGCTTTAATTATCAAGGTATGTTAGTTACATTTCATGGTATTTTTCTGATCAGTACTATGTTTCGGGTCATTTGCTCATTTTCTAGAGAAAATAATTATTGAAAAATTTGATTAACTGTTGAATGATTGTCATATGGTTATTGTATTTCTCTTTGTGTAGTTTGATTTCTCTCAGACAATTTACTTATATGAGAATAAGTTCTGGCATTTCCTCCCTTTAGAATGTGAAGTGTATGAATTGAATTTACTTTTTGCGACAAGAGCAAAAAAACTATTATTGTACACAATGTTTGATAGAGTATCTCAAAGTATAAGAATTAACATCTTGTCTGGTTCAATTTCTTGTGGATTATATCTTCCAATTTTTACCTGTACATAGTTTGTAAATAGTGTTTGTTTTGTGTATATTTTAACCCTGAAGAAGTCCCAAGAGGGACGAAACGCGTCGGCTGTCTTGTGAATTGCGTGCTGTGATTTTAAAAGATTTTCTAAGGATAAAAAGAATGAAGGAATCGATTTCAACAAGCAAAAAACATCGACTAACGTTCTTCATTTGGGAAGATATACTTTCATCTTTGTTGTTTTGAGCTACGGACAGACACATCCTTTCACTAATTACTTACCTGTTTATCTGAGTGCAGGACCTACTTTGCTCTCACAATGGTGGCAGGTGAAGGGTCCTTTGGTTGCTCGAGGGGAGGCAGTGCAGAAGTTGTTGTTTTCGTGTCCGGGGTCCCACGGCCAGGAGCTCCTCAGCGGTGTAGTGGAGGGTAGCGGGACGGCCAGGGTTCCTGGTGCTGGGCGCAGTCCAGGTGCGGACGGGCGCAGATGGGCATGCCTTTGTCACGCTGGCTGTGCTGCCACGCTGTGGCCTCCCTTATATAGGTCCTGAGGGAGGGTGGGACGCTGGGTGGTGGGAGGAGGGAAATGGCAGGAGGAGGGAAAAGGCAGGAAAAGCGAAGAAACTAGCAAACAAAAGGCAAAACAAAGGGCAGAAAAAGGCTAAACAGAGGGCAGAAAAGTCAAAACAGAGCAGAGAAAGCTAAAACAGAGGAGGAGCTGGCATGAGTACCTGCTTAATAGGGTTGTGCTGCGGCCTACAGTAAGTAGGTCCTGGAGGGAGGCTGGGCACTTGGTGGCAGGAGGAGGGAAACGACTGGAAGGAAATGGCGAAAAGAGGGAAGAAACAAGCAGAAAAAGGCAAAACAGAGGGCAGAAAAGTCAAGACAGAGCAGAGAAAGTCAAAACAAAGGGAAGAAAAATGAGTAGAAAAAGGCAAAACAGAGGGCAGAGAAACGAGCAGTAAAAGGCAAAACAGAGGGCAGAAAAAACAGCAGAAGAAGACAAAACAGAGGGCAGAAAATCAAGACAGAACAGAGACAGTCAAAACAGAGGGCAGAAAAACGACCAGAAAAAAGCAAAACAGAGGGCCAAAAATTCAAATCAAAACAGAGCCTGCCATTGCAACTGCAGGTTCCAATGGCAGGTCTGAGACATGTTTTAAAGTGCTACATCAGTGGGTGGCATAATGAGTGCTGCAGGCCCACTAGTAGAATTTAATTTATAGACCTTGGGCCAAAGTAGTACCATATACTAGGGACTTATAAGTAAATTAATGGTGCCAATCAAGTGTAGGCCAATTTAACCATGTTTAAGGGAGAGAGCACAAGCACTTTAGCACTGATTAGCAGAGTCCTAGTGTCAACAAAAATTAACTTTAGAAAACAGCAGGCAAATAGTTAGGGGGTGACCCTGCAGAGAGGGCCAGCTCCAACAAATTGTTTCTGTTCTGGGAACAGTTTTAACATCTTAATAAAGGGAAGTACTGACAGTGGCCAGCCACTAGCAGGCTAATGCTAACAAGCCTAGTGGAGTTTCAGGAAGACAAAATCTAACTTTTTACAAGTTATGTTTCCTAAATGTTTGTCACAAATCCGACTTCACTAGGGAATTTGATATTTATTAAATATTTAAAAGAATGGTTGAATCATTTCTGTAGCTCATCCCAAAGCTGAACTTGCAAAAATGCTATTTTATTCTGAACTTTCCCATCATCCATATACACAGGAAGTGACATCACTGGATTTCCCATCATTCATCTATACAAGGAGTGACATCATTGGATTTCCCATCATCCATCTGCACAGGAAGTGAAATGTCTGGTTTCCTGCCAAAACCAGAATTGAAAAAGAAGCCAAGGACTTCATTTCCCATCCCCCATCTGCACAGAAAGTGAAATCTCTAGTTTCCCACTAAAACTGTCTTTAAAAGAAGAAGTCAAGCAAGAAGACTTCCTTTCCTTTCACCCATTTGCGCAGGATGTGACATCACTGGATTTCCCAACATCCATCGGTGACATCACTGGTTTTTCGGCCCATGGAACCCTGCACTTCTCCTCCCTCCCAGGACTTACTTAATGGTGACTGCAGTGGGACGTGCACTGGCATGGCTAAGATGTGCTAGAGGCAAGCCCATCTGTACACGTCTGTGCTTGGCCCACGCCTGTCTTCAGGAACTCTGGTTCTCCACTAACCGCTACCCTGACGCACTCCAAGCTTTCAACTCCGGCCACACTGATGCCACAGCGCACAACACAGATGGGGCATTCACATGTGCCTCCTGAAAGTTCTCATGTGCTTTCCCACACACTACACCCACCAATCCTGCACCTACAGTACCCACCAACCCCTCACTCATACTCACACAAACCAGTACCCGCTCACACAGACGTTTGGTCCCACACAACACGCCACACTTGCATGCATGGTACTGAACACCTGCTCGCTCACCAAACACACCATGGAGATATGGGACCTACTGAACAACCAAGCTCCAGACCTTCTGTTCCTCACTGAAACATAACTATACCCAACCTCTGTTCCTGATATCTCTATAGCCATCCCTGCCAGCTACAAGATCACCAGAAAAGGCTGTCAGCACAAGCCCAGAGGTGGAGTACCATCATATTTAAATATGCCATCAGCTGTATCACCTACACGGACACCACAACAAACTACATGGAACACCTCATGTTCAAGATACACATCACCATCATATACGGACTACCAGGGCCCGCACCAATTTCACCAATTCCACCAGTGACATAAGGGACTTGTCACACCCCTCATCATCAATGCAAGCACCTTCATCCTCCTCGAAGACCACACCGACCCAAACTCTGTGGCCTTTCTAGAAAACCACAGAAACCTTGGAATCAACTAGCATGTTACCAAACCCACCCACACCGCTTGACAGCTATTGGACCCAATTTGCTCCTCAATCAGCAACATCAGAGTCGGCAATGACCTGGACAGACCATGCCCTCATCAGGTTCACGATATCCATCCCACACCACTGCAGACATACCACCACTTGAAATGCCTGCAGCAGCTGGAAAGGCATCGCAGGAGAGGAGTGGGCTAACACTCTCGCCGTGCACAAGCCGGTGCACTCCAGCAACATGCTGAAAGTCATCAAGAATCTCAACAGCTGGATCACCAAATGCACCGACACCCTGGCTCCCCTCAATTGCAACCCAATGCCAAAAACATGACCACAGGCCAGTTGGTACTCAGAGGAACTCATGGTGACGAAACGCCACTGCAGGCAACTGGAGTGCAAATGGAGAACAAGTCAAGACACCACAGATAAAGACATCTTCAAATCAGTCCTAAGACACTACCACCAGCAGATACGGAACACCAATCGCACAGCTCTTACAGATCGGGTAGACACTGGTGCTAACAATCTTTTCCATCATCCAATCTTTCACCATGCCTCCTGCCACCTAAAGCAATATCACCCCCCCTCACAAGAGCTTTGCAGCAAGCTCTCTGAATTTTTCTGTTACAAAATCACCATCATGTACAGCAACTGCGACCCTCAACCAGACCCAGTCACCATCGCAACTCAACTTTATTATCACGGCTGAACAACTGGAACGTGGCCCAGAGTGATTGCCAGTGGCTGAGATTAGTTCAAGCATTCCATCTGTCAGTTTTTGTATACTTCAGTGCAACACCCTAAGTGAGAGGGTATGCCCAGACGTGGGTGTCCTGACTGGAAACAAGCTATACCCAACTGATGAGTCCTAATAAGGGCAAAACTGGTCTTGGGTAGGGGTGGGCGGTAAACTTCACTCCACCAGTGGACTTCGCAGAGTTTGGATTTTGGCAAAAACTCTGCCAACCCCTCCTGGCGGAGTTTACCAGCACTCACCACAACAAAGTTGCAACCCGCTGGTATGCGGAAGATCTATTCAGGGTTATTTTACATTTATAGAATCAATAGCTCAGGCAGGCACTCCTCTGGCACCTGGAAGTGCTGTCTTTCAAATGCGCAGAATCCACGAAACTGCCCGACTGCATTGGTCCTATAACTAATAGGCCTCTCCCTGCCCACACTGTGCTCGGTGATCTCCTAGCTGCCCGGAAGTGCTCCACATTTCTGTGGGGCTGCTGGCTGAAGGAGTGTCTTGTGAGAGCTAGCCCCACCCATTTCGGGCTTGTCCCACCAACTATATGAACCGGAAGGCAAACCCTGGCACAGTTGAACGTGGAGCAGGTGAGAAAGTGTTGCTCGCCTGGTGTCTGGAAGGTAAAACAGAGCTCTTGGTTGTGAGATGTGGTGAGCGTATGGGGCTCTGTGGAGTGACTTTTTGCTGTGGATGGGAACAGATGCAGCTTGTTGTTTAGAGACATGGTTGGGTTTGATTTTTAGTGCTCAACTCATGAAACCAGGAAGTCCTTCTATGATCTGACAACCAT
Organism: Calotriton arnoldi; assembly: GCA_963921515.1. Taxonomy (NCBI): domain Eukaryota; kingdom Metazoa; phylum Chordata; class Amphibia; order Caudata; family Salamandridae; genus Calotriton; species Calotriton arnoldi. Next base: position 2,614,754 of record CAWUFW010000096.1, on the reverse strand, counting down.
GGCTTTTCATCATACTGTGTGCTGAGTCCAACCTCCTGGGACCAACAGTTGGACCCACCGAACTTTGAGTCCGCTTTGATTGTGAGAAAGAGGAGCAGTTCAGTGACTGAGATGTAAGACTGTGCCTCCAGGTGACTGGGATTCCATGTCCCTGTTTGGCTACTTGACCAACTGGTGTGACCCTGGGCATGTAACTTTATCCCTGAGCACCCATTCCTTAAACTGCAAGTGCATAGCGGCGATTGAGTGGGAAAATTCATAGGGAGCCACATTTCATTGTTGGGGGGCAAGTGCCATTAAGGTGGTAAAATGTTTGTGCTTTTAAAGTAGCACTGCCTTCTTCAGCCAAGAGTAGCATGTGAAGTAAACTCACAGCTACCCATCTTTCTACTTAGAAGGATGGACTTTCTCTCCCTCACTTCCTCCTCCCTGTCTCTCTCTCTCCCCCCAGCCTGGGTATGACTTTGACTCAGCCTCTCTAACTTATGTCACTGCCTCAAGTTCCTTTATATTAACCCTTGCTTGGCGTGTTGCCCTCATGGATGCAGCTCTAGCACACAGATTCCTTTCCCATGCCCCGGATTGCGCCTTGGGTTGAAAAGGGGGGATGCAGACTCCAGCCACAGCGGCCGGCCTCGTGCTGACCCTCACTTTCGGATTATGCCTGCAGACATTTTGCGAGGCTCATACAAGTAAGTTGTGGAAGTTTTTGCAGGATCCTTACAAGTGGAATTTGAGGACTCTGTGGGATGCATGATTCGGCCACGTTCGTGGTGTGGTTTGCACACTTGTTTGTCTGTGCCTTAATCACAAATGTTGCAAATGTGGAATACACTGTAGAATATACAGGTCGCACATTTCTATGTTAAGCGCATTTTGTGTGTTTCGAATAACTGCAAATACTTCAAGCTTGACAACTATACCAGTGTGTGCACACAGGAGCAGCCCCCTCCAGTAAGAATACAGGAGGATAGAGAATGTCACGGGTTAGGGTGGGGTGAGCTGCAGATGGTACAGATGTGCTTCAAACACAATGCTGTGGCACAGGGCCTACACAGAAAGTTGAAAAGCGTGGCATGTTAATGCAGAGATAAGGGCACAGGACACTGTCTCAAGGAAAGTACACAGATTTTGCTGGTTATCGAGCTTGATGTGTGGCCACCCAGGCTGACTAGACAAAGTTGGGGGTCAGGGGTTCTCCTGAAAGGTCCCTGCTTTCTATCCGAGGTCAGAAAGTACCACTTGTCCTATGAGAGTAGTTGGATGGCTGCAGAGGTTTTAGTTGTGCATCAAAACAAACAGTACCCCGTCTCTCCTGGGGGGCAATGGCATGTGAAATCTGAACTTCAAGGATAGTGCATGTGCCAGAAAAAGAGAGGATTCCTGACTTAGGGCCGTGCAGAAGCTGATGTGTGCAGCACAGGTTTCAGTGAGGATTTCATAATTTGTTACTGCACACGGGGACGCCCTGCACTTTCCCTATGAACGGCTCCGCGGTGGTGGCTTGTGCAGTGTGTGCTGATCATCATGACATCATAGATTGTGTTGTTTGAAAAAATATACTTCTCATGTGCACTGGTTAACCCCGCACAGGCTCTCTCACTCCAACCTGTGTACGTGCAGACATGAAAGAAGGGGTGGGTGGAATTCCATGGAATCTCGCAGAGTTTTCTTTTAACTCCACGGAATTCCGCAGAGTAAAACTCAGCGAGTTCAGCCCACCTCTAGTCTTGGGTTGCTTGTGTTATGGTTCATGGAGGACCTGGATTGGCAGTAAAGACTGGACTGTTCCTATTGGAGCAGGAACAAAACTGATTTGCATATGGCTGGTTGCAAAGTGAAGTGGTTTGGTGTGAAAAATGATGATGGACCATCACATTGTTGTTGTTAAAAGCTGCAGTGGCCACGTAAGCCTGTAATCAGGCTTTCTTTGTCAGTCTACTGGATGACACAACATGTGCAGCAGTCCACAGGTGACATTTATCTTACCAAGCCATTGGTGTGTTTTCCTGCACCATATACTATCGACATATTCGAACATTAAAAAAGACATTTAGGAATTAACAAATTCTGTTATGTTTTAGGGGTAGGAGCACATACACTGGGGCATGGACAGCAGTAACCCAGCTCACAAGCCAGCAGCAAAAGCCCACAATAAATGGGGTTACCACACAAAAAAAGGTCCTTTCTTACTGTCTGCATTTGTGAACCAAATCTTTGACTGATCACTGTTTTCAGATCACTACGAAATGAGCGAGTTTGTATCAGCCACTCTTCTGTTAACAATACTTTGTATGTATCCATGCTAATAGGCCCTCAGTGACAAAGCTATCACCATCTGTACTACAAGTAATTACATGATTTTGACTTAGTGGAGAGGTTCAGGAATTCTGGGGCAGGTACAGTTAACAAGATACCCCTGTTAGAGCGTTTTTAATAAATACAAATTAATGCAATTAACATGTGGAAATAATGCGTATGTCTCAAAATGAAAAGCCACAAATTTTAAAAGCAAATGGGAGCACTAGGCTTCCATAGCTATGTGTGTTAAATTAGAAATGCTTCTGAATGTAATTTTTCCTTTTCCTTTTTCTATGAACTTAGGTTAATAATGTTGGTGATGTGAAGATGTGAAGAGTTCAATGGTATAAATGTGCTGAGCTGAACAAGACCTAATAAATATTGTTAGATTTCGACCTTCCCTTAGAGATATTTTCATAAAATACAGTAATGCATTAAATTATGTAGTTTAATTTCCATTAAATCTTTCTTCATGAATAGAATTTACAAGTTAGAATGTGTGAGAAAGGCATGATTTAATTTGTGCAATGAGAGACCTATCCATGAACTGTTTTGTCTCCTAGTAAAATGAACAGCAGAAACTAAATCTCGACTTGTACAATGTTAATAAAATGTTTCATTTAACACTTAATATCTCAAGTATTTTGTACTAAAACCGCTTAGACAACAGAAACTTTCCTTTTCCCAGGATGACACCGCACGCGGATTTGCTGAGAAGACAGAAGTATGCAACATTTTACCTTAGTGATAGATATCGAAATGTTATATTAGCGCGTGCTCCTAGAGTAGAGAGAAATTCCTCTTGAGAGATCCTTCAGACTCTATCCGGACCCATTCATTTCCCTTGCCTGAATTTATGCTGCTCCGAGACGCTATTGAGATGATTTAACTTCTCTTCAATTTTGAATTGCCTAAAGCTTTATGCTTTCACCTTTTGATTTGTAACTCTTTATGGGTTCTAGTAGATACCTTTCCCTCCTTTCCTAAACTTTGAATAGAGATTTACTTATATGGAACACGCTTTAATCAATTGTTCTCTATTGTATCACTGCCAAATTGAATTACCTATTTTGAGAACTTATAAAGAAATACTTACTAAAAGATTTAATAAAGCCTTTAAACTCACACCAAATCTCATCATTGACACCCATAAGATACATTTTCTATGTGATGAATAAGTTAATTTTGATTTGCAGCTTCTGATTAATCTCACCTATGAAAAAGGTTTCATTGACCAAAGAGCCAGTAGAAGCGGGACATTTTCTTCTGAATGAGTAGATGAGCGTGTGTGTGTAAAGGTACACATGTTTGACTATGTGCACACAGTCCACCCAGATGCACAGCAGAGACAATGGAAGGAGGCTGAGCTATGCCACTGAGGTAATCACAATAGGGAGAGGTGGTGGTGACCACCCACACATTCTTAATAGGCTACAAATAGATAGTGGAGAGAAGATTGATTTGTTTTCTTTACAGGTATTAGCTGAAGTAAGAATCATGTTTTCTGTTCAGAAAGACTTGATTTAAAAGTGCATACCAGTTGCATAGCTTAGGACAAAACATTTAACCATGTTCCTTATGGAGGAGAGAAAAGTCCTATTCGAGACTTTTAGAGGATCTGGAAAAACACTGGGCAATGGTAAAACTGTTCTTATTTTATTCCAGGCAGATTACAGTGAGTCACTATTTGTAGTGGGGCCTTGATCACTTTCACCCACTTTCAATTTTGATGGACTTCTCAGATAAATGGTGTTGTGTCATTTTCACAGGATTCATCTTATAAAGTGCCACATTAGCTAAATGAGTTCCAATGCTCGGACAGTTATATAGTCCACTTTACAAAGCCTACATTACTTTCAGGGAATATTATAATTAGCTTTAGAAATACTTAAATACTTATTTCCAACTGACGAATTAAATGAAGCAGTCTTAAAACCGAGTTGTTTCAAACTGCAAAGAAAATCTGTTTTTTTTCCAGAGGTAGGCTGGGGACAGTATGAATGTACAAACAGTGGATGGTTGTAAGGGGTTGGACTAGCTTAGACTGAAAGTTCTGGACATATTGGTAAAGGATCACAGCCAGAGTGGAGAAAACAAGGAAAGCTTGTGAAAGATTGGAATAAAGAAGGTCTGGGAGGTTATGATAGAGTGCTATATCCACGGGGACCCACAGAGGAGGACATATGTGGAACGGGCCAAAGGAGAATTTGTATGGTTTTGGAAATGCACACTGAGACACACCTGGAGTACCAGAGATAAGATACAATGAATAGAAGGACAGATGTTAAATGGTAAAGGAATGGGGACATATGTGTATCTCTCTGTATTCAAGACACTTGTTTGAAGACTATGAGTGGGCGTCAGTGTCTGCTCAGTCAGTAGAAGGAAAGGATGACAGATATGAGGTGAAAGGAGGTACCCCCATCTTATTAATAACTGACCACTTTAAGAGCAAATGCTATCTAGCAGGATGTCATCACCACTGTGCTGGCAGTGTATAAAGTAGAAACTTATATGTTGAAGGAAAACCTGAAACGCATTTGAGTGAAAAGCGGTAGAATCTTTTTAATTTTTGTTTTGTTGTTCTGTGCTTCCTTTGGAGATGGAAGAGAGATGTTGCAGCCTCTACAGCATTGCTGCACTGGCGCCAGGGCATAGCAATAACCACCGGCGGCTCCTCTATTAAGGCAGAGGAGCATCACCCCACTGCTCTCTGAGCAGTGCAAAAAGGAAAAATAAAATAATAATAACACAATGTTATTATCATTTTATTTTTCAGTATTGAGCCAGGTTAGGGGGGTGGGGGTGGGGCTGGGCTGTTCTGTTATCATGGAGCAGGAGTGGTGGGCACCATGAGTGCGCATGAGGGTTTGGCCGGCTGTCTTAGGACGGCCAAGCTGAAATGCACACTTAGCCTTTCTCCACCGGGATGTGTTGCACAGCCGGGTGGAGAACAGTCTCAGGCTCCCAGGCACTGTCGGAGTGGCAAACCAGGCCCCTCAGACCAATCAGGACACTGCTGCCATAGTGGTAATACTATTACCAGGATGACAGCAGCGTTGTGATTGGTTTAAGGGAGTCTGGGAGCGTGTGTGCTGCCAGGAGTCGACAGGAACAGAAGAGGATGGAGAAGAGGCAGCAGCCAGCAGGTAAGTTATCTTTTCTTTTTTTCTCACCGGTCCTACCACTGCTGATCTGTAGCAGCCGCCACTGGCAATAACAGCATACCCTTGTGCATGCTTACCCCTTTACATGATTCTTCACCCTTCCGATCATATCTGCAAGAGGAAGTAGTAGGGGTCAGAGTTTTCTCACCTGTTTAGAGTTCACATTGTCCGAAACACTTTTACAAAGACAATCAAGTTTATGCAAGCAGATTAGCAGAAGCCGCCCCCGAAGGGGGCCTCGAGGGCCGGCGCCATAATGGCCACCAGAGCCCGACAAGGAACAGAACAGAACTGGTTTGCGCCGCCAGGAAGCGCCGTGCGGCAAACCACGCACCTAGGGGTGCTAGGTCACCGGACCAATAGGGGGGGGGCCGGCAAGGGTTCGGATCACCCAATGGGGTGGCATCCTCTCCTCCCCCCTTTCCAAGGGCAAGGGCGAAAAGAGGAAAGGGGGGATATAAGGCGACGCTCCCCCTGGGGCAGCTCACTTCTGCATCATGGAGCTGGGGGAGCGGCGCCGAGAATTTGCACATTGATCAAAGTTTACAATCATTTCATTTTACAACCACTTTGGGGAGCTGTGAGGATTATGGACAAGAATGGATTTTGCTGGGTAATTAGGAAAGGGACATAAAACTGCCTGCTTATGGGCACCACAACCATGTGAAAACCAATGTTCACCTTTTGCAACTATTTCATTTCAGCAATTTAATATCGCACTGGAGCTTGTGGAAGAGGGTGGGTGACAAACGGCTGTGAAGAATCTGAAAAAACACAGCTTGCTTCTGATTTTTAAGCATGTGAGTCGCACTGCTCAAATGTATTACAAATGTATTCTCAGAACAACTTCACTCGAGTAGGACTATTGAGGTAAGTGAAGGAGAGTGTATGTAGGAAATTTGCAGTAGTGTATGATTGGGTCTCTCTGTGTATTTGTGCAAAAGTGCTTTTAGCTCACTACAATTCACAACCACTTGGGGGAAGTGTTGGAGTTTTGACACATCAGACAGAGTGTACGGCTGTCAACTTCTGTGGTGAATGAGGCAAAAAGACACTCTAGCGAACAACTGCTTAGTTCTGTTTCTCATATGTGGCAGGGGACGACATACAAATGGTGGTAGATGTAATGCATTTGAAATCAGCTGCTTCAGTTGTTGTGGCTGTATGCATTGTAAGTGGTATGGTGGAGCCATCACTCCAAGCAGCACAGCAATCACAACAACAAGCACTTTGAGGACCCAAAGCAAGATCACAGGCCAGTTGTGCTAGTGGGAAGCAGGGGACACTGTTGCACGCTGAACCTCCAGTCTCGACTTGCCATATTACATCAAAAAGAAAAACACAGAATTAAGGGTACGCGAGGTGGGATTCTCACTGTCAAACTCAAATGTGAAAATCAAAGGTTTTGTATGCAATTAATAAATGAACTAAAGCTTGACTTTCCTCGCTGACATCTTGCATACTGCATTTCGCAATTTCAACGTCTACTACCGATAGGACCTTCCTGTGTCACCTAGCAAAGAGGTAATGGGAAATATTTCCATTCACCTTGCTGTCACATCTTGGGGCCTACTCCTTGATCAAGATCAAACGTTGGTCTCTACCAAGTCTGACACCAAGCCAGAAATGTATCACCTTTCATTGAACGCCAGACTTTGAATATAAATGAATTAGTCAGGGGTGGCAGGGAGCAAGACCTGTGGAAAAGGGGCAATATGCCCAGAATACTAAAAAGGTAATTTGGAACTAGTGCAGAAGTGGGTGCAAATGGGATTTGATGTTGTATCACCTTTATAAAGCTGAGTCCAAAATTTACTTTTTTTATTTTTTTTATTGAATTTTATTCATGCAGTTATCAATACAGCCGAGATACATGAATACATATTCAGTGCGATCACATCTCAAACCAATACAACTTGTTTAACAACTTGCAGTGCATATCTGTCTAAATCATACAATACATCCAATACATCTTACATCCCATATTCATCCCCAACAGGTCTATGGAGGTTCTATCTCCGTGAGCAAGTCTTAGTACTTGGCTCAAAGAACAGCTGCAGGTTCAGTCCTTAGTCCTCTAGAGAACATCAGGATTCCCCAAAAGATAGTTTGTTACAGGGCTCCAGATATTTTTCGGCCTAGATGCCATTGGTAACTCCTCAGCATATGTATCCAACTGCTCTTGACAATGCACTAGATCCTTAAACCACATCTTCACCGTTGGCACCGTCTTCCCCCCCCAGTGTTTGGCCACCAGTCTCTTGGCCAGTAACAATGCGATAGCAATTAATTTGTGAAAGGTAGGTTTAATTGTAAGTATTTTCACATCTATATTCATAAGAAAAAGTGGTCGATATGACTCACAGTGCTTAGCGTCCTTCTCTGGCTTTAATAGCATAACTATCAGGGCCTCCTGCAGCGTGGGCGGCAAAGTCCCGCTCTCACAAGCCTCGGCATACACTTCAACCAGCTGCGGTGACAGCAGGTCCACATATGCTTTATAAAATTCGCCCGGCAGCCCATCTGTGCCCGCAGCTTTACCATTTGGCAATTTTTGTATGGCTTCCTTAACGTCATCCACTGTCAAGGGTTGAAGAAGGTACCCCCTTTGCCCCGGTGACAACCATCCCAATGCCACATTGTCCAGATAATCTGCTATTCCCTGCTCTGTAGCCCCAGGCCGCCTCGCATACAAATCCCTATAGTACTCATATACTAGTCATATATTTCGGCTCTAAATCTGCAATTAATACCTCAACTATGTGACCCTGCTCTTTATGGTCAGATATCTTTGTAGCAAGCGCTCGTCCTGCCCTGCCACCCTCTCCGTACGCTCTGGCAATCCATCGCCTGGACATATAGCGCACTTCCTGGTCTGCAGTTTCAGCATGCTCCAAAGTTAACTCTCTCATCTGCACAAGGATATCAGGCGGCTGTCGCGCTTCATCAAAATGTACTTTCTGAGGTTTTGCACTCAATGTTATTTTTTACTGCTAGCAATAAAGAGACACTAAAGTGGGACAATCACGAGTGCTAAACATACACAATGCCCATTGGTGTGCATTAATTGTTTCATATAATTTGCTGAATCGAAATCTGGTACAAAAACAATGCAAAACCCCAGTGTAAATATCAGTTTTGTTTTTGCACTTAGAGTTACCAATCATTGCTGAATGAGTCCAAACATATAGTAAATATCAGTTTACAGGACGGTTTTAAGAACCCATCATGAAGTTAAATAACTAAGGGGCCGATTACGATGGTGGAAGGCCCGCCGCCATCGGACGACGATTCCCCGCCTGCCAAATTAGGATGGCGGGTGGAATTGTACTGCGACTGTGGCGGGTGCAAAGACCGCCCGCCACGGATCCGCCACATGCAATCGTTCCGATTGCCTGGCGGAGCGGTCTTCATCTGTAAAATGGTGGCGTTGCCTAGCAGGCACCGTCCGCCAAATTACGATGCTGGCTTCAGCCAGCCTTTTCATGGCGGTGGAACCGCCATGGAAAGGCTGGCGGGGATTGGTTTTGGGGGCCCGTTGCGGGCTCCCCTTGTGTTGGGGGGAGGTGGTGGTGCACTGGGGGGGTACCCCCCTCTATTTTCCTGCACTAAGTGGCAGGCCATGCGTGGTGCCTGCCACGTAGTGCAGGGAAACGCACTACATACATTTTTAACATTGCGGCAGGTGCTGCAGCCAGCAGCACCCGCCGCAATGGTAAAGATGCTACGTGTGGTACCGCCGCCATACAGGTGGACTCGGTCCACCCGCCATCGTAATCGGCCCCTAAATTTCTATATTCATTTCTTGAATAAATAACAAAACCCATAAACTAACAAGAAACCAATTGTAACATGACATGAACAAAGTATAACATGCCATTTTTGTATCTTTTGTTGTTTTCTTAATTTTTGGAGGTGTTTTTTGCTTTTTGATATTTTTGCCTATCATATGCAAATTAATGGAAAAACGAGAACTGAGAAACCTCATTTGAGGAAACTAAATCATGGAAAACAAATTTTAAGGAAAGAACATTTTATGGAAATACAAAAAATGAGAAAATTTAACAAAACATTTTAAAGAAAAGATAGTTGTAGGGAACAAACCAAAATGACATTAAAATGGAATTTAAGAGTTGTGAAGGGTTTTTGGGCTGTGGGGTAGCTGATGAGGGGTTTTAGGGGTGAGAGATGGTGAAGTTCAGGAGTAGAGAGTGTTTTTTAGGATTCTGGGATGAGTTCTGTTTAGGGGAGGTGAAGGTTTATTTTAGAGATCAGGAATGTATGAAGTTTAGGGATGGTGAAGAGCTTTTAGGGTTCAAAGATGAGTGGAAATTAGGGGTATAAAGGAGCTTTTAGGGTTCAGGATAGGGTGGGGTGTAGAGGTGTGTTCAGGTTTCAAGGGTGGTAAAAGTTTATGGCTGGTGATGGGTTTTTAAGGTTTCATGAAGGACAGAGTTTAGGAATGGTGAGGGTTTTTTTAGGGTTCAGGTGTGGGCTGAGTTTAGGGGTGGTGAGGTATTTGGAGGTCAGTGATGAGCGGAGTTTAAGGGCAGAAAGAGTTTTAGGGTTCAGATTGGGTGGAATTTAGAGTGGTGATGGGGCTTGTAGGGGGCATAAGTGGATCATGTTTAGGAGTTGTTAGGGGGTCAGGAATAGATTGTGCTTAGAGGAAGGATCAGTGAATTAAAAGCATCAAAATTGACTATTTAAACATATAAAACCAAAGTAATGTCCCCTGAAGTAAAGCATTGAAATAATTATCCCGGACACAAATGTTTCTGAAAGTAAGACCTGAGATATTTGAACCTTAAAAATAAGCATGCACAAGCCAATTTTGAAATAAAGACATTCCATTAGTTGATTTATGTGAATTGGTAATTGCCATTGATCCAGCAAGTTGCTATTAAACAGTTACGGTGAAATCATTTCTCAGTAATGGTATTCCATGAAATTATTTTTCTATGAAATCACGAACAACCATTGTTTTCGAGTAGCAGGCAAAATTAGCACTATACATCAAACACTACCAAAATAAAAGCGAAAAGGTTTTACACTCTTACAAACACTTCAAATATAAACTCTTTGTTTAATCAGAACCACAAAGCTGACAGCATACAGCTAATAAAGCGACTTTTTTGGGGGTGGAGGATTTTTTAAATATGTTTCGGACTTTTACTGTCTTGTAAGGTTTTTGTATGTTTTATACATAACAACACCAAATATCAACACACCAAAAATAAAAACAGATTGAAAATGTTTGAGAATCCATTATACGGTTTCATGTGCATTTCCGAGTTTATGAGGCTATAAGTCAAATAAAAGCTGCCCAGCAGTGGCCAACCTCGTTCTTTAACAAATCATCCAGAATGATAATATGGCCATGCACCACACAAACTTTGCCTACCATCTGAGCAAAGTGGTCACACTACCTGATCTCTGAAACGATGCCTGTTAGACCTGTCAGCTTCAGGGTGGTCTTCCCCCAAACATTTTGCCTTCCTCCTCCCTTTTTGCTAATCTTGTTTTTGCTGGCTTTAGGACTCTGCACACTTAACCACTGCTATTCAGTGATAACATGCACATCCTCAATCTTTAAAGTATGGTGAGATTGGATTAAACCTAACTGGCATATTTAATTTACTTGGAAGTCCCTAGTAAATTGGTACTACATGTTCCCTAAGCCTGTAAATTAAATGCTACTAGTGGGCTTGCAGCACTGATTGTGCAACCCACTTAAGTAGTCCTTTCAAACATGTCTCAGGCCTGCCATTGCAGATTGTGGGTGCAATTTTAAACTGCCTTTTCGACCTGCGAAAATAAACCTCTTGCCAGGTACAAACCTTTTTTTTAATACATATAAGTCACCACTAGGCAGGCCACGGACAGCCCAGAAGGCAGGGTGCGGTGTATTTAAAAAGATGGTCATGTACTTTAAAGTTTTATATGTCCTAGTAGTGAAAAACTCTCACATTCATTTTTACTGCTGCAAGCTGTACCTCTCCCATAGGATAAAATTGGGGTTACCTTATTACAGTTAATAAGATGAAACTTCCTAATGGAAACAGGTAACCAGATCATGTTTGATTTCTTTGGAATTGAAATGAAAAATCCTCTCATATGGTAAAGTCAGATTTTTTAATTATAATTGTGAAAATGCCACTTTGAGAAAGTTTACTTGAAAAAAGAATGAGCCTGTACCTTGCGTTCTTTGTTTAGTATACAATTTCACTAAATAGTCAAACCCATCGATTTCAGTTTGAGCAGGTATTTTATTTTAACCTTTTTATTTTCACTAGATTCTTATTTTTTGCTGCTTTTTTGATCAGAAAAAAACATGTGTCTGGTCATATCAAAATTCTAGACATAAATGTGCTATACATCATATATTTACATAAATCAGTGTGTGATTTTTACAAAAAGAAAATCTAATACATATATCACATCCAATACATATATCACAATTGTTATTCTCAATTTTAATCCGGAAACTCTTAAAGCGTCTATATTCAGTATCCCAAATCAATACAGGGGAAACTATTATTTTCGAAATCTTCTCAGATAAAATTTTATTCATTATTCCTCAGTATTTTTATGTGCCGTGTGCCTGTGCCATGTGCCGACGCGTTTCGAGTCCTGGGAGTTGAATACCAGGAATCTCATCAGGGCTTTTGAATTTTGACAGCAATGGTGGTTTCTGTAAGGGTGTGTAACATAAAACGATTATTACAAAGGGCTCCTTTCTGTCTCACCTTAAATTCACCATTCTCATTATTTCTATTCGGGTTCTGTACCTGAGAATTCTTACTAATCTTCACCTTAAGGTATATGCTTCACCAAAGGACATTTAATCTCAATCACTAGGGATTCTGTTAAAAAACAGAGAGCACTGTCAGTATTGTGCATTCTTTACTGCGACATTTTAATATCTCTTTTTCCAGCAGTCGTCTCCTACCTTATCTTTGTCTTTTTATAAGGCAATTGCATCTAGTTTCCTGTAAATAAGGAAAATACTTAATCATACTTTTAAAGGGTACGATATTTTGTAATACTTCATTACCCTATATTGCGGCTTCAGATTTTTGTACCTTATATGCCGGGCATTTTCGCTATCGGCTTTTCAAACGCTACCTGGATCACCTCCTCTCTTGTAGCGGCGCTCGCTGATTTAGATTAACTTGCGTTCTCTGCAAAAATATTACAGAACGCAATTATACATTTCAGCATTTATATATTTAGAGATAACCTTAAGGATGTCCCGTCATACCTCCGAGACACCACAGATTTCATCACTAAGATTGAGGGTACTCCATTTGATGACCAGACACAAATAATGGTTACATTTGATGTTACATCACTTTATACGCAGATACCGCAGGATGAGGCGTTAGAAGTGATGGAGCTGTATTTAGAGAGTAAAGAGCGGCCCCATAGGGTTCCCACGATATTTATACTACAACTAGCAGAGGTCACCCTCAAAAGAACTATTTTAGATTTGATGATCAATTCTTTATGCAGGTAAAGGGGACCGCCATGGGATGTCCTTATGCACCGGAGATGGCGGTCCTCTACATGGCTCAATATGAAAAAATATATGTTGAACAGAACAATCCCTTTCGAAGTAATATACTGCAGTGGCAACGATATATCGACGACATCTGGTGCCTGTGGCAGGGGAGCCAGGTGGAGTTGAATTCGCTCCATGAATGGCTAAATGCCCGACATCAAGACATCAAATTTTCTGTAGAATCAAGTAAGACTAAAATGACGTTCTTAGATGTAGAGGTAACCCCTATGGATAATCATCTAACAACATCTCTCTACAAGAAGAAGACAGACAGAAACACTATGTTGCATCATAAAAGTGCACATCCAAGAGGTCTTAAAGAAAATCTCCCTTATGGGCAGTTATTAAGGATCAGGAGGAATTGCACGTTGACATCACAATTTGAAAAACATGCCACTACTTTTTGTAATGAGTTGACAAAAAGAGGATATCCTAAAAAGCTGTTGAAACACTCTACAAAAAGAGCAAGATTCACACCTCGTGAAAGCCTCCTGCAGGTAAAAGATAAAAAACCTCTAGACAGACTAGTTTGTGTATCAACGTTTAGTCCAGACACAAATAAGTTTAGACAAATTGTATTGAAGAATTGGCACCTCCTTGAAAACCTTGAATGTCATTTTCCAAAACCACTATTTGCGATGAAAAAGGGCCAAAGCATTGGCCAGCAAATAGTACGTGCAGACATTTCCTTACCCAGACAAAAAAGTGATCTATTGACGCAATGGAATCTTAAACCAATTGAAGGCCACCGAAAATGCGGCAATTGTATTGCTTGCAGCACTACAATAGAAGGAACAGAATTTGTCCATAATAACATCAAATGGAAACTTCTGGATTTCACTAATTGTAAAACCAGAAATGCAGTATATGCTATAATTTGTCCATGTTTGAAAATATACATAGGCAAAACGAATCAACAGGTTAATACTCGAATCACACAACATAGATCGCGAATAAAGAAAAAAGTGATTACTGCACCAATGGTAGAGCATTTCATAGAGAAATCTCATGGTGAAAATGACTTCAAATGGACTGTGTTGATGGTGGTTAAAGCATCAAAATATCCAATTGATATTGATAGTGCTTTACTTCAAAAAGAAGCCTATTTAATACTTAAATATAATTGCACAATGACAGGTCTTAACAGCATGACAGAGCTATCAAAGACTTAAACTATGTCATCCAGAATGCAACACATAGGCTCAACAAGAGATCGTTTTCTATTGGTTAATATCTGAAACTACATTTCCCAGGGTACCTAGGGAGATACCATATTAGCTTGAACCTCATGGCTGAACTCCATTGCTGACCAAACGGAGGCAGAGAGGGATCAGGAGATGAAAGCAATTGCAGTTCAACCAAGTCAGAGAATAGGTAAGCTTAAAATGAGAAGAGAAAAGGTTATCTCTAAATATATAAATGCTGAAATGTATAATTGCGTTCTGTAATATTTTTGCAGAGAACGCAAGTTAATCTAAATCAGCGAGCGCCGCTACAAGAGAGGAGGTGATCCAGGTAGCGTTTGAAAAGCCGATAGCGAAAATGCCCGGCATATAAGGTACAAAAAGCTGAAGCCGCAATATAGGGTAATGAAGTATTACAAAATATCGTACCCTTTAAAAGTATGATTAAGTATTTTCCTTATTTACAGGAAACTAGATGCAATTGCCTTATAAAAAGACAAAGATAAGGTAGGAGACGACTGCTGGAAAAAGAGATATTAAAATGTCGCAGTAAAGAATGCACAATACTGACAGTGCTCTCTGTTTTTTAACAGAATCCCTAGTGATTGAGATTAAATGTCCTTTGGTGAAGCGTATACCTTAAGGTGAAGATTAGTAAGAATTCTCAGGTAAAGAACCCGAATAGAAATAATGAGAATGGTGAATTTAAGGTGAGACAGAAAGGAGCCCTTTGTAATAATCGTTTTATGTTACACACCCTTACAGAAACCACCATTGCTGTCAAAATTCAAAAGCCCTGATGAGATTCCTGGTATTCAACTCCCAGGACTCAAAACACGTCGGCACATGGCACAGGCACACGGCACATAAAAATACTGAGGAATAATGAATAAAATTTAATCTGAGAAGATTTCTAAAATAATAGTTTCCCCTGTATTGATTTGGGATACTGAATATAGACGCTTTAAGAGTTTCAGGATTAAAATTGAGAATAACAATTGTGATATATGTATTGGATGTGATATATGTATTAGATTTTCTTTTTTGTAAAAATCACACACTGATTTATGTAAATATATGTTGTATAGCACATTTATGTCTAGAATTTTTGATATGACCAGACACATGTTTTTTTCTGATCAAAAAAGCAGCAAAAAATAAGAATCTAGTGAAAATAAAAAGGTTAAAATAAAATACCTGCTCAAACTGAAATCGATGGGTTTGACTATTTAGTGAAATTGTATACTAAACAAAGAACGCAAGGTACAGGCTCATTCTTTTTTCAAGTATATATAAACGGCCCTGCCTGTGCCTTGCCCCATGGGCCTAACTCCTTTTTTTCTGACTTTGAGAAAGTTGGCATTTTCTTGCCTTAGACATTTGGTGCCTGCAGCCTGTCTCTGGGTCACATGACTGGGAACAGTTGACTTTGTGTATTCTGCCTGGACAGCCAAACACAATAGGGAGCTTAGGTGTCCGCCAATGGGCCATCACTGGTGGGATGGAGGGAGGAATTGGGCACAGACCTGCTTACACTTGAATAGACTGTGTCCTACCTCCACACAAAGGGCTGCATATCCCCTATAGTTAGTTTAGAGCCAGGGTAATGAAATTAGGACACCTGTGCACCTCAAACAGAATCTGCTAGAAACTTCTCTCACTTCAAAGGCAGATCTGGGTATAAATATTGGCCCTCAGACACCAAACCTTCAGTACACTTCTGGACCTGTGGATACTCTGCCAGGAAGAAGGACTGCTGAAGGCTGCTGAAAGGATTGCCACTCTGCTGGACTGCTGCTCTGAAGGGCTGCACCCCTGCTGTGCTATCCTGCTGCCTGCTGCCCTCTTGCCAGGGTGAGAAGGACTGGACTTTCATTTTTTAAACCCAGAACCGCAAAGTGACTCCAAGGGCTCGTTAGCTGGCTTCCTGTATAGAGCTCCAGGGACAGAAGGCTCCACCAACCTTAAACCCAGCATCTTAACTCTGCCATCTGTGAGTCCTACCCTGCTAAGTGATGCCACCCCAGTCCTGGATCATTGGAATTACAGCTGAAGGTGCTCTGCTAACCCATCTATAGATCCAGCAGAACCAAAGCCGCTCCTCTACTGTGCAGCGCAAACCTAAGCAGCACCAACACATCGCCTCTGCTCTGAGGGCTCTCTCTGTGTGAGGACTCTGCATTGACCTCGTAGCCCGCATCAGAACCTACTGTTGTGTGAATCTTCACCAACGCAGGCCCTCGCATCACAAATCTCTCATCGATCACAGCCTTGATGACGATGGCGATTCTCGCAACGCGGCCTCGCAGCTCATTTGAACCGACACATCCCCACGACTGCGCAAGGTATCCTTGAAGCTGGTCTTCGCATCACAAGTTGTCATCAACGGGATCCTCAACGGGGGACCTCGCAATGCTCAATAACCAGGATTTAAGATACTTTAAAGAACTTCAGGTTGTTCAGTAGGCTTACCTGGGTCCCTGTAGCTGGCCTATACCTAATTGCCATCGGCTTGAACGTGTCCTGGTCTGGCGTGACCAGATACCCACAGTTGGTGCTTTGTGTTCTTTGGTGATATTTCACTGAAATCTTTAAAGTTACATATCTCCAGTTCTACTGCTAGACTTTTGCCCTTGTTTTATTCTCTAAAAATTACTCTATTTTTCTAATCTTGTGTGAGGTCCTTTTTGTGGTGTGTCTTCACGGTGTTACTGTTTGAAGTGTTGCATAAATACTTTATACATTGGCTCTAAGCTAAGTCTAACGGCTCTGTGCCAAGCTACCTGAGGGTTGAGCACAGGTTCATTTAGGGTTTGCTTGTGACTTCACCCTGACAAGGTTTGTGGTTCCAGATTGAGTAGGGCTTCACCCCCTCAACCAGCAAACCAATTTCCTACACTGGTGTTCAGCAGTAAGAGTTAGACTTGTGTTTTTGCGGTGCTATTCAGCAATTTTATTTTACACTACCATCCCAGATAAATAATCTGAGACCAATTTGAGTTTTAAATTCTCTTTGATTGGCCTTTTTGTTTTTCCAAATGTACCCTTATTCTGCCTGACTGTTTGCACCTTTGTCTTTACCTGCAAATTGGAGCTCCTCAATCTGGAGAGCTACACAGTGGCTGAGCTCAAATAATTTTGTAAGGAGAGGGTCTACCAGCCAAAAGGAGCATCAGGAAGGCGAAGCTCCAAAAGGCTCTGAGGGCATGGGCAGAGGCCCACCAGTTGCCAGTAACAAGAGGAACAGGATGGAGAGGATGATGTGGAGGAGCCAAAGCAGGACCAGGATACCAGTCCTGCATTGCAGCATTCAGTGGAGGGGTTGACTTGACCTCCGAGTTGGAACTCCCTGCCAGAGAAGCTGGCAGACAGAAAGGCTAAAGGAAGTTTAGCAGATACAGATGGCCCAGTTGAAAATGGATTAAAAGAAAGTGGCCATGGAGGAAAGAACTGACTAGGAGCAGTTGACACATAAGAAGAGCCTTAAGGAGCTGGACCTCAAGGCCAGGCAGGCAGTACCCAGCAGCGATGATGGCAGCAATTCCACAGTGTCTGAAGGAGACAAGAAGGTCCACATACCTAAATATCTGGTTCCAAATTATGTGGTTGGAAATGACATTGATAAATGGCGTTCTGCATATGAGTTGACCCTGAGGGTGCACAAAATCCCAGATGAGCACTGAGCATTGGCCTGTGGAAGCATATGCCTCCAGTGGGAGGGCCACACTTCTGACCCTAGAAATAGAGGACTAAACCAGGTACACCCCCATGAAAGCCATTCTTCTAGAGAAATTTGGTCTGACCCCTGAAAAGTACTGCTAGAGGTTCAGGGACAGTCACAAACTCCCCAATCAGTCTTGGGTGGATTTCTTTGACTACTATAACAAGGCACTGAATGGATAGGTGAGTGGCAGCAAGGTTAATGATTACAATGGGCTGTACAACTTGATTCTCAGACAGAACATGCTCAATATTTGTTTTATAGACCTGTGTCAGCACCTAGTGGAAAGCAAGCTGACTGACCCCAGGAAGTTTGCTGAGAAGGCGGGCCACAGGGTCAGCACCAGAGTGTCTAAAAAGGCATCTGGGGGCGGACTCCGAAAAGGTTGGTCAGGGGTCACACTTGAAGAAAGAGGGGGCAGAAAAACTTAAAAATAAGGAGTTCTCGAAAGGCCCCTTCAACAATTCCCAAGGGAACAGCAGTAACCAGTGTCAATATAAGCCAAAGAAAAAGGGGTTCTTTCACATACAGACAAGGAGGTTTATCCCCAGTGTACTGAGTGCTACAAGTATTGGCACTCCAAGGGAGACACCAAATGTCCTAAAAGGGCACAGCCCCCAACCGGTGGGCAGACACTTGGGTTGGCAAGTGTAACACTTGGCGAGGAGGTGGTCCCAGTTAGCTTTTGGTAGCAGACAGAGGTTACCCTAGTGTCCCTGGGGATAAGGAGATGGTGCCAAAAGTGCATATGCCTGCAAATACTTCCAAATATAGGCAGTGGGTCACCATCAATGGGCAATGGATGGGGCTCTTAGGGACACAGGAGCCAGCATGACTACTGCAAGGTGTCAGCTGGTGTTCTCATAGCAGGTCCTCCTTAATACATTCTGCAAAGTCATAGTTGCATACAACCTCAAGAGTCACCTACCTGTGGCTCTGGGTCCATTTGATTGGGGGGGGGTCTCAGGTTCTCTAAATTTAGGTATGAGCCCTACCATGCCTGTATATTGTCTGTTGGGCAATGACCTAGGGCACACTATCTGGATGGAAGTAGAGCTCAGGTACAACTACAGATGCTGGAATTGCCTCCATGGGTCAGTATGACCACATGGTCCATGGCTGCCAGGGAAGGGAGTCAAGGGCGGCTGGAGCCTGGAAAAATGGCTGAGTCCGCTGCCAAGAAGAGTAAGGACAAGGGCCTGGGAAACCAGCCATTGAAGTTCCTGCAGTCCAGGTTGACTGGGAACCTGAGGAGGATGCTCCTGATCCTACCGGGGAAGACTTTGCCACCCTTGGTGACCTGCCTGAGCTTGCTGGATAGCAAGGTGAGGGTGGGCCCCCCAGGGAGGAATTCTGCAAGGCACATAAATAGTGCCCCCTCTAGAGGGCTTGAGGCCACAAGCTGAGGCCCAGGGGCAGGTGATACCTCTGGAGATCACCTTGCCTATTATGAGAATGACCTCCTATACAGTGTGCCTAAGGTTCCTGGACCTCAGCCAGCCTGTGTGCTGGTGGTCCCTCAATGTTACAGGGCCTTCCTACTGGGTTTGGCTCATGATATCCCCATGGCAGGACATTTGGTGGCAAGATAAGGCCTTCGTCAGGCTTGCTGCCCACTTCTATTGGCCCCGGATGAAGACGGCCTCAGATGCATTCTGTAGATTCTACCTCACCTGCCAGCCAGTCAGGAAAAAGGCTTAAGGCTCCCCTGACCCCAATACCTGTCGTTAGCGCTCCCTTTGAGGCGATGGGCATTAACATTGTTGGCACCTTGGACCCCAAGACAGATTTAGGCAACAGGTTCATCTTTGTCATGGTGGACCATGTCACCCGCTACCCAGAGGCCATCCCTCTAAAGGTCATTGACTGTACCTGCGGTGGCCATTTGTACCCGGGTGGGGTTCCCCAAAGAGGCAGTGTCTGACAGAGTAACTAACTTCATGTCAGTGTACATGAAGTCCATGTGCAATGAGTGTGGAGTGACATACAAGTTCTCCACACCCTATCAGCCACAAGCAAAGGAGCATGTGGAGAGATTCAGTAAGACCCTTGAAGGCATGATGATTGGTCTACCTGAGCCCATGAGGTGTAAGTGGGGTGTCCGCCTACCATGCCTTCTGTTTACCTACAGGAAGGTACCACAGAAGGGGGTTGGGTTTAGCCCATTTGAGCTCCTTTATGGCCACTCTGTCAGGGGACCCCTCAGTGCTGTCAGAGAGGGATGGGAGCAGGCTCCCAGGAAACCCCTCTCAGGATGTGGTCAGCTACATGTTGTCTCCACAACCAGATACACAGCTTCTGGAAAAAGGTGAAAAGCAATTCTGAGGCCAGTCAAGAAGTCATGAAACTCTAGTATGACAAGAAGGTAACTCTGGTAGCGGTTCAACCTGGCCAGAAGGTATGGGTTATGGAGCCTGTGGAGCCCAGAGCTCTCCAGGACTGCAGGACAGGCCCATACGAGATGAATGAGTGGAACGGGGATTCCACTTACCTGGTAGATCTCAAAATCCCTAGAATACCTTTAAGGGTGCACCATAGAAATAGCCTCAAACCTAATTTTGAGAGATCTGAACTCAACATACTCCTGGTGACAGATGAGGGGGTGAAGGAGGAAATTAAACCTCCCCCTGACTCCCTGACCTCCTCTCTGCCCAGAACAGCAGTATTTGCTGCCAGTTGCTGGGGTAGTTTTCCTTCCTGTTCTCCCTCACCCCTGGGCTTATACATTTATGTACCCACGACATCGACACTGGAGATAGTTCGCCTGTTAAAAATAAAATTTACAGGTTGTCAGACAAGATGAGGGCCAGTATCAAGGAGAAGGTATCCAAGATGCTGGTGCTAGGGGTGATTGAGCCCTCCAACTGTCCATGGTCCAGCACTGTGGTGCTGGTACCCAAGGCTGCCCCACCGGGCACCACTCCAGAACTTAGGTTCTGTGTGGACTACAGGGGACTCAATTTCATCACGAAGTCTGATGCACACCCTACCCCCGGAGCTGATGAGCTCATCGACAGGCTGGGTGCTGCCAAGTTCCTCAGTACCTTTGATCTTACATCAGGGTAAAAATGATCTGACTGAGGGGGTAAAACAAATTCTTGAGCCCAGAAGGCCACTTCCAATTTAGGGTGGCGCTCCTTGGCTTAAGGAAGGCCCCTGCCACCTTTCAGAGGTTGGTCAACAGGGTCCGAGCTCATAAGGAGGCATTCTGTGCTGCCTTCCTGGATGACATAGCTGTCTTCAGCTCCTGCTGGAAGGAGCATCTGTACCACCTCCAGAAGGTGCTTAAGGTCCTGCAGCCTGCGTCAGTGTGTTACTGTTTGAAGTGTTGCACAAATACTTTCCACATTGCCTCTGAGTTGAGCCTCACTGCTCTGTTGCAAGCTACCCGAGGGTTGAGCACAGGTTAATTTAGGATTTGCTTGTGAACCACCCTGACAAATATTGTGGTTCCTGCTTTAGTAGGGTTTTACTCCCTCTCAACCAGCAACCCAATTTCTTACAGTACCATTATTACTCAAGTATAGCAAGATGTTGCATGACAAGAATTTTGGCCTATGTTGTGTCGATGTGGCTCTATTGCTGTCTAGGAAGCAGGATGTAGTTTCTGTGTCATGGTGACAGGCACCCCACCACAATACGAACATGTGGCAGGTTGGTGTAAGCCATCAGGCATTTCCCCTCCTATCTCATATCTCCTGGTGTTCTCTTCTGGCTTAGTGGTTTGGGCATGGGGATTTTTAAAGTGTTATACATATCCTGGAACCATTGTCACAGATAGTTTAGCTGGGCAGTGGTACAGTGAATTGGGCCCCAATACATTAGCCGCAGTTTACTGACCAAAGGTACCATATGAAGACAGCATTTTCAACCAGAGTAGCTGTAAGCCCATCCTGAACCATAAACATGCTTTCATACCCATTAAGATAATGGCATTTGCATGGTCTTCTCCATTCAATCTTTTGGCCGATGAAGGCACACTGAAGGACGATGTTCTTTGCATGCCGTTCCTCAGTGCTTCGTCATGGCACCTGATGCTTGGATTTCCATGACCTTCTACCTAACTCAGTGACCTTTAGGACCAAATCCTCTTCTGATTTTTGCATGCCATTCTCCTCATCCATCCATCATGGGAGCATCTACCTCAGGAGCAACTTCAACAGGAGTTTGTCTCTGCCTTAATAAGGACAAAGGAGGCCAGATCACAAAACCATTTTAACTGGTGCTATTTCATGTCCTCTGTGGTCAATTAAGGCAGCGCTTGGTGCAAACACCTTTTACCGCTTGAAGTGGCAATGAGTGACAAGAATATTTACATAATTGTAATGTGCCATTTTGTTGTGGCATTTTGTTGTGGTAAGCATATATTTTGTTTATTAAGGGTTGCATTAAGGCAGAAGTTGCCAGAATGTTGGACCTGTTTTTTTTTTTAGAGATCTTGTAGTACTTATGTCTAGTTCTTTGGTTCTAATACCAAATCAAAGGTCTACTGACTTGCGGTTCCTTGTGGACTACTGACCCACAATGAGGTAATCAGAAGTGATGCCCATCCAATCCTAAGAGGGGATGAGCTTGTGGATCAGTTAAAGTACTTGAGCACCTTTGATCTGACCAGTGGATATTTGCAGATTGCTTTGGCACCAAATCCCAAGGAGAAGACTGCCAGAAGAGTTATGTAAATTTAAGGTGATGTCCTTTGGGTTGAAGAATGCTCCTGCCACTTTTCAGCACCTGCTTAACCACGTTTAGTAGTCTTACCTCGATGACATTGCGGCGCTTAGCAATTCATTGCAGGACTACCTGAAACACCGAAGACAGGTGTTGGCTAGGATACAGGAGGTGAAACTGATCATCAAGGCAACCAAGTGTCAGGTGGGACAGTCCTCTAGTCCACCTTGGGCATGAGATGGGACACAGGAAGATTGGCCCTTGGATGCCAGGCATTACAGGAACTTTGCGGCAAACTATAGAAGTACAGTTGCCCCATTGACTGCTTTGACTTCTAAGAAGCAACACAGGAAAGTGATATGGACTGCAAAGTGGCAGAAAGCATTTGAGGAACAGAAGAAGGCGCTATGCACTGCACCTGTTCTGAAAGCACATGACTATGGTCAGCCTTTTATTGTACAGATGGATGCCTCTGACAAAGGAGTTAGAGCGGTGTTAGCTTAACTAGATGACAAAGGTAGAGAGGGTCCAGTAGCCTTTACTAGTAGGAGGTTACTACCCAAAGAACAGAACTAGGCGGCTATTGAGAAGGAGTGCTTCGCCATAATTTGGGTCTTCCGTAAGTTCCACCCTTATTTGTTTGGCACTATGATTATGGTGCAACCGCATCATAAGCCACTGAAATGATTGATGGTATGAAGGGAGAGAATCCCAAGTTGTTGAGATGGTCTATTTCTTTGCAAGAGTTAGACTTTGTAGCAGAGCATAGAGCCGGATTGAGCCACAGGAATGCTGATGAACTTCTCCACCCATTTAACTGATCTGACCACCCCAGCTCTCCACGTTAGGAGTTGGTTCAGGGTGTTCTGATATGGGAGGGGTGTCTGTTGGGCAAAAACATCCAATGCATGGCAATGGATGTGCCCCATGCCCTGAGTGCCCAACAGTAATGATGTCTGGATCCCTAATGCTGATTTTTGTTGTGGTAGGCAAACACGGATCAGACATGTGTGCCATGTCACAGGCCTGTCTCATGGACTGTGGTCTTGTTGGACCGGGAATGGTGACCAAAGTGCAACTCTAATGGTGGTGAGAGGCTACTGCTTTTACCAGGAGTTTAGCAGCAGGGGTGCAGTGGTGGCAGCGCGTAGTGATCAGTAGGAGTGAGCAGGTACTTTTAAACCTGTGTCACTGGAGTGAGGCCTGCAGGCTCACTCCTTTTAATGTTCCGCTGTTGTGTGCTTAACTCACCCTTGGCCAACAACAGTTTGTTGTGAAGTGCTGCAGAGCTCAGGAGTGGGGTGTATGTGCACCTGTGAGTGGTACAGTACAGGGATAATGCAGTACTGTGCAGTGCGTGCATGTGGGATGCATGTGCTGGGTGTAAGTGTACCTGTGAGTGGTGCAATCAATGAAGGATGTAATGCTGTGCAGTGCTTGAAGGTTAAATGCACGTGCTAGTTGCATGTGTACCTGTGAGTCGTACAATACACAAAGGGTGCAGTGCATGCATGGTAAATTCATGTGCTGAATGTATATTTGCCTATGAGTGGTACACTACATGAAGGATACAGTGCTGTGCAGTGCTTGCATGTTAAATGTATGTGCTGGATGCATGTGTGCCTATGGGTGGTACAGTTCATGAAATATACAGTGCTGTGCAGTGTGTGCCTGTCGATGGTACAATACATGGAGGGCCCTAGGTTCCATTTTGGGAGACCCAGGTTTGCATGGTGAAATATGGAGAGGAAGTAGAGAAATACCCCCAGGCAGATTTGTGTATTGCTGCATTCCTGTAAGGTGGGTGGGACACACACTGGCCAGGGGAGAGTCAGGCTTTTCCAGAACACTTCAAAGGGTGCTCTTTGATTCAGTGAGAGGTCACAAGGAAGGGGCCTGGGCACATCTCAGGAAGGAGATGGGGCTGATAAGAGGATCATAAAGGGAAGGACTGGGGCTCTTTTCTTCCTTCTTTAGGGCTATGACATCTGAAAATAGTGATCGACTGATGGGTCAGAAAGATTTCTTGACATTCTCTTTTCTTACCCAAATATTGAAGAAAGTGAGATATGAGCAGTTATGAGAACAAGCTACAGTTTGCTAGCTAAAGTGCTTTTTTTAAATTTCTTCTTCCAACCTGAATATAAGATGCAAAGATATATCCTCCACAATAGATAAAGCAGCACAGTTTGCCAAACCACAACTCGATTAAGGACGTACAGACAGTCTCAGATGCACAGGCTTACTCTTACCTTTTGCATAACTTAATTTACACCATTGATTAAAGAATGCCAAACGTCCTATCTTTTTAGGATTTGCTAACTTTGGTCTCAGTGTGCAAGTGTCACATCAGTTATCATTAAAATTATTATCCAGTTAAATAAAACTGACACTTCATGCAAAACCAAAACACATTATAGGACTTCAACAGTATTTTCACAAAAACATCTGTTCTGAGTTCATTTATTGAAAGCCAACATTCTTCTCAAAGCAATTAAAAAGAAGTAATCAATTAAACCAATGACTTTTATTTAACCGAAATTAGGAAAACGATGCCTATCAAACCTTTCTTTCCGTGACACTCGAAGCTATATACAGCAGTGGTCTCCCCCACATCAATATTATGTACTTAAAGGGCGTTTTGCGCCAAGCCAAACTAATCTCATTACCAGCAAAAAATAAAACAATGGCATCACAAAATTACGAAAATAATATAACAATTACTTTGATCTCTAAAGGCACACCAGTAATGGATGTGCCTTTTCACACATGTGTGCCACTACAGAAATAACCTATTGACACACAAGTCTGTCTCCACACACACAGTGGTAGGATCCAAAGCTGTATGCAAGCCTTAATATTGTATTATGGTGATTCTTAAAGGTGATAGAGCGCTGATAGCACTCTATTTTGTATGAGTGCACTATACTCATGGTTTAAACGCACTCTCATGTATTCGTATTGTTTGCAGTGTTTTATGACTATTAAGAAACATTTATTTGAATCATTTGATGTTGAAAACTAGTGAACGCATTTCAGTAGAACTTTGTATGTATTACGATTCCTTCATGCAGAATGTGCAGGACGATATTATTGCTATACACCGTAATTGTGGTTAGTTTAAGTTGTCTGAATTATAGGCCCAAAGTCGTAGGTTTCGATTCTCCCTGCTCTTTCTGTACCTCTATACTTTGCTATCGAGATGTATTTACATCCAATTGTTTTTGGCCTTATAATAAATATTCAAACTGCACTTTGGAGTTGGTGGTCTTTTCAGGCATGACGACTTTGCTGATATCTGTCTGAGTTGTTTCCTCCCTCAACCACTTTAGGTAAATAAAAGATCGATCGCTTACGCTATACTTAGTAGGGAACATTAGGGTGCAATTTAGCGTAATCAAAGGTGAGCCGCTATCCTTCATTCCTTCGTGTACTTCACAATGATGATAGGAGTGTTTTTTCCCAAAGCTACATCCTTTGTATCCCGAAATAAATTTTCATAATTAGATAAATTATAAATATTTATATATTTAATTTATTCGTGAAGAAGCCCCTGCATATCACTAGGTGTTCATAGTCATAATTTACAGGTCTTGTCAATAGTTATAGTACATCTGCAAGAGAGCATGGTCCCCCTGGTGTATCACCTTTGCGGAATGGGGAGGCAATAAGGATGCATTCGTAAAGAACTCGCATAGCTTCATAAAAAATAATATATAGACATTGCAATTAAAAATTAAGAGGGTTTGATGCAAAACAACTGTTTTTCAGAAATGTAAAATTATATAAGTAAATAAATAAATAAAAATGCTTACCATAGCTTGTCATCAGATCATCCTGTATAACAGCATTGTTGTTTCCACAAAGACCTTTGGTTTTTCCCAGATAGTCTGGTGTCATTTTAATATACAGTGCGGAATTACCATCCCAGGCCAAGGTAAATGCAAACTGATGTCGAACAATAGTATACCCAGCTATCCGCTGTATGTGTACATGTTCTACAATGTGTGGCAGCTGAACACTTTAAGACAATTAAAAAAAAATTAACAGGAAGTTACCACAGGTGTTGTTTTATAATCTTTTTATGCACTAACTATACATTGGATTAAGAACAACTCTTTTCCAAACTTGGGGCCAGATTAACTGTTTACTGGTCACAAAATACAGGTTGGTTCTTAACATTCTGAACTTTGGTAGGTCGCAGTTCGACCTACCTCATGAATAATAATACAGTAGGTTGCAAACTGCGACTCACTATGATTGGAGGCTATCATAGGTATTGTGTTCAATAGACCATCATGTCGGTGATTGCTAGTAAATAAAGCAACCTTTTAAATATATATATACATGAGTGTTATTGATCATTTAAATGCTTAGGGGCCGATTCCGATCTCGGCCGGTAGGGCTCCGAATAGGATTCGGCTTTACCGGATCCGATTCGGAGCCCTTTTTCCCGACCGAATCGTACGCGGGTCCGGCCGAGCGAGTACGATGCGAGTCCGCCGACCGACTCGTCCGGGCGACCCGACCGCTCCGACCGACTCGTACCCGGATCGTACCGCTCCGACCGACTCGCTCGGACCCGATTCGCACCGCGCAATGGAGACGTTTTCCGGCCGGGTAAGTGCGATGCGCACCTCGACCGCTCCGACTGACTCGCGCCGTCCGACTCGAACTCGCTGTCGGAGCCGTACTTTGGGGGTCCGTGTCGGACCCCCTGTACTGCGATACCCGTGCGAGGCGCACACAGGGGGACCCATGGGTCCCCCCTACCTGTGCGTGTACGCCGCGAGCGCTCCGCGGCGTACTCGCTGTAGGGGCGCCCTTGTCCGCCTCGCACCCATTGAGGCAATGGGAGCCCGCGTACGCGTTGTACGACCGGCTCCCATTGAGTTCAATGGGAGTCCGACCGACTCGTGTCCGGTGGCATACGAATGCATCGGACTCGTTCGGTCGGACTGCACGGGTCCGATTCGGTCGGAAATCTCTCCGGGTCCGGCTCGGTCGGAGAGATTTCCGGCCCGAATCGGAATCGACCCCTTAGTATATCTGTGCTCCTATTCGATGTTTACAACAGTTAAAATGCTTTTTTTCTATGTGCTAATACCATTTTAGGAGTCAGAAAGGTTTTTCAAACTCCTAAAATATGATTCGGAAGCTTGATGTTGTATGTGTCCCTTTAAATACTGAATAGGTCGCAAAACATTGACATTTTACCAACACCTCAAAGTAGGTGGTAATGCATTCCAAAAATGGAAGGGTTCCCCTTTGAGAAAGTAAAAAAAAAAGGCTGTTGAAGAGTAGGCAGTGGTCCAAGGGATCATAGCCTATTGTTCAACAAACTTGAAAAAGATAACTTTTTTAATGTAGACCCTTTTCCTACATTTAAAAAAATTGTCTTTATTTATGGAAATCACAGACAGGATGATCTGCTGACCCCATCAGGCCTCCAAAGCTGTGATGGCATCCAATCACAGTGAGTCACAATTTGTCCCATTATCTTTTAATAAATTGAATAGTCTCAATAATCATTGCAATATCCGTGATAAGGAGTTTATTTTATAAATATTGATTCATTTCTTTGATCTTCATATAATACATCTGCAAATGTTGTGGTACAGGCATACGTTCTTTCAAACAATTGGAATGACATCAAATATCCAATACATAAGAACAGTCAACAGGCAGCCAATTATCATTCTCCTTTTTGGCATACACTCCTATGATCTGAAAATCTATACCGCCTGATCTTTGTATGACTTTCTCATTCCCAGGCTATTAGAAAGACTTGAAACAGCTGCTCCATTTTGAACACCACCCAGCATGATTTGTACTGGTATTTTCTCCAAATACCCTCTGAATTTGAATGTTTTCTTCATCTAGACATTCTCACCGAGAAACTAATTCGGATTCATCCTAACCTAGCTTTTCAAGGTAGTCCCCAATGAATACTGATTGATTAGCTGATATGGTTCCTCCCGGCCTCTTGTCCATTAAACATATGACTATAGGAGGTACCGGCACCATCAGAATTATAAATTGTGATGTTACACAAAGAGATTTTGACTGCCGAAAGCATCTGAAATCTCCATGTGAAATACTGTGCGACTACCAGGAGGAATCACAAGGAAACACTGATTCCTGCATTGTAGTCACTAAAACATGTGATCCCTGTGCTCATTGCTTCTAGATATATTGTTTTGTATATGAACATGCATTGGCTCTCCTCTTGTACTTTGCGCTGACATCCATTTGGGTCTGGCTTGCGTTAAAATATTCTTCATGGATATAAATAAGTAAATACATTCATTTGATGTAAACTTTTTTAAGGTATTGTACAGCACAGAAAAGGCTTTCTTAATATCAGAAAAAAGTATGAAGGTTAACGTACACAGAAACAATCAGTAAGACCAAAATTCTTTTGGCTGTATTACAGGTTCATGTTGATGAAATAATAGAAGCCCCTATTCACAAAGGTAAGTTTGCATGTGTATATTTTCTATATGCACTCATGGATGGAATTAAATTCGTTCATGGATTAAATAAACTATTTCCATGTGTAGAAATACACCTAGATGTAGACTTATAAGTTTCCACACCCTCAAGTGAGGTGAATGAGACTCCTACTACTGGATTTGTAGTGCAAAGTTACTATCAGTAAAGGAGTGTATGCCTGTTGCACTCCTCATCTGTTCTGCAGTAGCTGCTGCAGTTGAATAACTGCTGCAGCTGAGGCTGCATATAAATATGCACAAAAGGTCATGTGGGACTCATTCAAAAGTAGAAAGTTCATCTGTAGGCATGAGGGCTCTCTCATCTACTTACCATCATCTACTTACCATAATTCAATATCAGCTTGATTCAGTGGAAACATTACTACAGAAAACACAGTGATGGACAAAGTAAGAATTTTCATCATACATGTATTGCATTCATACATATATGAAATAGTGCAAAATATGTGAATGTGTAGTGCAGAAGATGCAGTGCTCACATGGTAATCATATTTATGACAATTAACACACAAATACACTATACAGTCCCCAATGGTTGTATGATCGCTTTGGCTCAAAAAGGCATAAGGAAGTTCCAATAAATTTGCAATCCCTTCTTATTAGTTGTAGATGTCAACCAATTGGGGGGGGGAGGGGAGGGAGTTGTCCATGTCTTGACCCCAAAGTATTTGAGTGGTCTCCTCAGGATGTCGTCATCCACCTACCACACCACCTTCATGTGGGTTGGATAACTTCAATTGTCTATCTCTATTAATTTGCTCAAAAGAGTCTTGTGCTACAGAAAGCTACCACATCATCATAACCACAGTCTACTGTAGACTGGTTACGATGGTGTGGTAGCTTTCTGTACCACAAGACTCTTTAAGCTAATTAATGGGGATACATGGTTGAGATTATCCAACCCACACGAAGGTGGTGTGGTAGTTGGATGATGATGCCCTGAGGACACCCCTCAAATACTTTGGGGTCAAAATGTCGCCAACCCCCCCAGTGCTAGTGTGGGAGAACCTTGTGCTCCTCACTACATCGGTGTAGTGAGGAGCACAGCGTTCTTCTGCACTAGCACTGGATTGCTTACCAGTTTACGAGATGGATTAGACTGTGGTTAGGATGGTGTAATAACTTTCTGTACCACAAGACTCTTTGAGCTAATTAATGGAGATAGACAGTTGAGATTATACAACCCACACAAAGGTGGTGTGGTAATTGGATGACGACGTCCTGAGGAGACCTTTCGAATAGTTTGGGGTTGAAACATCAGCAAACCCCCCTACCCCCCCCATTAGTTGACATCTGAACTAACACGAAGGAATTGTGAATTTATTGGAACTTCCATATACCTTTCTGAGTCAATGAGAACATATAACCATTGGGGATTGTATAGTGGTTTTGTGAGTTACTTGTCATAAATATAATCACCTTGTGAGCACTGCACCATCTGCACTACACATTCACATATTTCGCACCAATTTGTATATACATACAATAAATGTATGATGAAAATTCTTACATTGTCCACCACTGTATTTTTGCTAGTAATGTTTCCACTCAATCAAGTTGATATTGAATGATGTTAAGTAGATGAGAGAGGACTCATACCTAATAATGAGCTTTCTACTTTTGAATCAGTCGCTCATGATATTTTGTGCAGATTTATATATTTACCCATGTCTTGTGGGCATACAAGTTTGTCCTTGTTATAGATATAAAGCAGCAGAGGCTGCAAGCATAGCTTGTAGTTTCGACTCCAAGTATCATGCAATGGGTGCAGCCACATCTGGATAGAAGAAGGAGAAAGATGGATCATCAATTGCTTGATACCACACTGGGAGTAAAGCAGCCTTGGGCCATTCGTGCATTCCTCTCACTGTTTCATCCTCAGATGTGACTGAATGACAGCTAATGCTGAAGCCAGGCATGCACAGCTCCTGCCACAGCTGTAATTGGTGAAGGCAAGAGCCAAAGACAGGAGGGGATTGGAGGAGCTTACTCTCCTCAGACCAGGGTGTCTGCAATTAAAGTCCTTATTATCATGCAATGCCTGACTTTCAATGAACATCAGCATGTTCTATTACTTTGGAGTACATTTATAGAACTTGTATAACAGGTAAATAACAAAACAACTTCATGCACTAGTATTTCCAGATACCTAGGGTATGCATCTCAAAGACAGAAAACCATGTGTGATGCTTATATATTCTGAAAAGTGATTCACACGTGGGAAGCATTTACTCAGAAGGGCTTGGGTATAAACTTGGGTTTTAAATTCACCTCTAGATAGAGGTGTTTTTTTCCCTATGTACACTCTAATAGAAAACAGGATTTGAGGGTGAAAGAATGTTATAAGGTTAGGATCAGTCTCTGTTTATAAAGACACTTTGTAGTCGCATGCATGCTGATCAAGAGGGCAGGCAGGTAACGACAGGAACATCTTTTTACCACCTGAGACTCGTATATACAGGGAGATAGGGTGAATGTCCCAATGTTGGTGAGATGTTGACAGCTCACTTCTTATGTAATACTATCTTCAATTAGCTGTTACAAGAAAAATTGCAGAATGGAACCGGATGATATCACAGACACAGGTAGAGCAGGGCATATGATGTACTGTAAATGACACTGTGGGGTCTCAGGGATCTTCACTAAGTCTGACCTTATTTAATGCCTATATCCCCCTTTTAATCGAATTAGTTTGATGCTGTGGGGTCTATGTATTTTTGTTATTTTCTTATGCCGGTGACACCCAAATAGTGGTAGTGGTGTCTACTGAACCCGATAAACTGGCCAAAGATTACAGAATGTGTAGGATGACGATTGCACAGTGGATGCAGGAGAATTTTTTTTAATTGAACTAAAAAAAGACAGAGGTACTGCTATTCGGCAAGGATCCCTCATTTTGGAATTTCCTCTTGGTGGCCACCCACCCTTGGGCCCCTTCCACTTCCTGTTCAGAAAGCTAGAAATTTGGGAGTCATTTTTTACTCAAATCTCACCTTCATTGACCATTTTAAGTAGATTACATCATCCTGTTTTCTCATGTTAAACATATTCAAGAAAACCCTGCTTTTACTTCCCATGAAGCTCAAGAAAACAGTTATCCTAGCTCTTGTTATATGTAAAATAGATAACTGTAATGTTCTCTATGTGAGCTCCCAATCGTGCCTTTTTAACAAGTTGCAAACCCTCCAAATCGCAGCAGAGCGCTGAAGAATCATTCCAAATTCTGCTCAGCCTCAAAACACATTAAAGATCTTCATTGGTTACCCATTAGGACAAGGATCAAATTTAAAGCTCTATGCTGGGCCCATAAGGCACTGCACCCAGTTGGTCCTTGTAGGAAGGTGGAATCTGACTATATGGTTGGCCCCACTTTTTTCCTGGTGTTTTGCTGGTTTATGACTTAGTTGGACTGGGATCCTGCTATTCAGGGCCCCAGTCTATCTGCTTCCTCTCTAAAATGGTTTCCATGTGCCTTAGGCACATCTCTGATTGGAATCTGGAGTGCCCTTGTAAGTCCCTAGTATATGGTATACTATGTACCCAGGGCATAGGTACCTCAGAGGCCTACCAGGGGCTGCAGCATGTATTGTGCCACCCCTGGAAGGCCAGCCAAAGGACACCACAGGTCTGCTACTGCAGCCTGGGTAAGGTGGTGCATGCACTCCTTACTGTGATATAGGTTACCTATATCACTACATACATACACACATATAAACCTATAAGTCACTCCTATGGCAGGCCTTATCAATCCTGAAGGCAGAGTGCGTGGTTCCTATGTGAGAGGGTGCCCCTGCATGAGCAGGGCCCCTCTGCAGTGTTCGGAGACCCTTCTCTGATGCTGTTTGTAGTGCAGCCTGACCATATACTCTTAAGCGCATTATAACCTCGCGTTAAAATGCTAACTTTGGGATGGCTGCACGGAAACATGTCGTGTTTGGTGTCAAACATCTTGGAATACTACCCCCCCACCAGTTCTGGCGGCGGGGGTAGCATTCCACCCTTCTAGAGGGAGAGACATGTACACACCGGCCTGCCCGGTAACTTCTTTCCAAGCCCTGGCATCACAAAATGGATGCCGCTGCCACAGACACGAGTCTGGCCTCCTGCTGCTGACCGAAACTCCGGCAGGGGAGGCCTGGACAATAGGTTTCCTGTCCCAGGGAGGTGTAACCACCTCCCCAGACAGGATAGTGTGTATTGGGGCTGGGCGGGAGCACTCTCTGGTGCTTTGAAGTCCTGCACTGGGGGCACATTTGGTGTCCCTGTGCATACCCCAGTTCAAACCGGCTCAGGGGCTTCCAGCCCCTGCTCTGGCGCGAAACTGGACAAAGGGAAAGGGGTGTAACCACCCCTCTGCCCTGACCCTCCCATAGGTGGGTCCCCAGAGTATGTCCAACCCCCTATCTTAGTATAAGTATGGGACCCCAGTCCTTAGGACTTTAGATTAACCTGGTCGAAACTCTGACACAGAATCCTGGACCTTCGACGCTCTACTTCAAGATTAGAGGACTGAAGAATCTCCCTTGGGGTCAAGGAGTGACTCCCTGCTTGGCAGGCACCAAAGAAGCAATTGTCCGGTCTGCATCGCTGAAGCTCCCGCCGGACGCCGAAGTCTTTGCATCACCAGAGGTGGATTTCCAGACTTCCCGAGGCTGCCCTGAGTCTCCAGCAAAGCTGAGGCCCGTAGCTGTCGTGGGTAACGTGGAACCGTGACCCCTGGACACCGATCGCATTTGCAAGTGCATCCTCTTCTGGGTCTCCCACGAAGTTGTGCTTTGGGCTCCGAGTAGCCCCAGCCTCCAGCACCGACTGCACCGAAGATCACTGGCCTCCACTCCACAAGTGTCCTGTGAGCCAGCTCCAAGTGCGTCCACTCGAGGCTCCTTCGCAGTCGCTAGTCCATTGGCTAGTAGGCCCTCCCGAAGGCCAATCTTCTTCTGCTTGGGCTCCCTGGTTGCTCCAGGCGTGCCCTGACTTACCCTTGCTGGGTGAGTCCCACAGACCTTGCTGATCTGCACCATCGTCCTTCTTCTATTTCCACGAGACTTGCCGTTGCCAAGGCTTGTTGGATCCAATCTGGTCGCCGACACCCCTGTAATTGACAGACGTCATGGGACAGCTCAAATCCAGCTCCTGGTCATCGTCGACGCCTCCTGGACCTTGTGGCTGAAGAGTCAAGACGACCATCAACCTACCTGAAGCACTCGACATCGGTGGGCATCTGCTCATCGCCTTCCTGGTCACTGGCTAGTGACCCAGACTCTGTCCCCTCTGCTTTCAGGTTCTTCAGATCTTCGATCCACCTTTGGATCCACCCGAACACTTTCGACTTGGCCGCCAGCAGCACTTTGCAGCAGATCGCCATTGAAAACGACGACGAAACCCGACCCCGAAAGACACCTATGCACCCGGCTCCCTGGGTGAGGTAACTCGAGTACTCCGGTGCTCCCGTGGGTATTGACACTAGAACAGCCTAGTTCTAAAAGGGTTTGCTCCAAGTCCTCCTCTAAGTGTCCCTTTTCTTTAAAATTCCAACCGCGACTTTCCCCATAGAAGTCAACGGCGATTCGCGGCTGTGTTCTCACACTGCACGAGTCCCCCGTGGGTCCCCTGTGTCACTACCTTGGGTGGTTCCTTGTGGTCCAAGCACTTCTACAGGCTCTAGGCCCTGTGTCTAGCTCAGTCGTGGTTCTTATACCACTTTATTGGTATATGGTTTGGTATGCCCCTAGGGCTCAAACGCGTATTTGTGCTATTACTGTAGATAACTAACTTATAACTTATGTACTTCGAACTCTAGCCTCATAAAGAGACTAGAGGGGTGTGTTTAGCAATAAATACATATATTTTGAATATATACCTGGTGTGGTCCTCTTTCATTTGGTCACTCAAGAGATTATAGACTGGTAAAACAAGCTGCTTTACATTCCTTCAAGACTTAGCCTCAAGGCTGCTCTCCATAGCTACCACTAGGATAGCTTTCAATAAAGGTTGTCTTTAACCTATCTCCAATAAGGGGTTGTTTGGACTGGTGCAAGGTGCCCACTATAATTAGTGGACAGCATATACCAGGCCAACTTCTCACAGTCCTCACTTTCCTTTTTTTAAATGGTACGTCTCTTCTTGTACTCAGCGGTCTACCAATGCCAGGCAGGTATGTGTATTAGTGGCGCCTCCCTCTGTAAGGGGGTGGTGGGCAAGCTTGAATAAAAAATAAAAAATAAACTTACCTTCTTTGCCGCCGCCACCTGTCTCTCCTCCGTCCTAGCTCTCTGCCACCAGAAGCACCCAGGCTCCCTAGACTCTTCCAGCCAATCATGACACTGCAGGAGCAGCGTCGTGATTGGTCTGAGCTCCCTGTTTGGCTGCTCAGGCAGTACCTGGAAGGCTGGGCATATTCTCCAATGGGCTGTGCAACACATCCCAGTGGAAAACATGCCAAGTGCACATGACTGTTTGACAGGCCCCAGAGGGCCAGCCAAGCCATCATGCTCACTTAGGGAGGGAGTGCAAACCACTCCTGCTCCCTCTGATGGCAGCGAGCCCAGCCCCGCCCAACCTGGCTGGAGTCCCACAAAGAAAGATAAAATGATAATAACTTCTAGTTATTATCATTTTATTTTTATTTTGCACTGCTCAACGAGCAGTGGGACGACGCTCCTCCGCCTCAGCGGAGGAGCTGCCACTGATGGGTACCCAGAATGAAAAGATGTCATTGGGGAGGAAGACATTTCTCCTATTCCACTGCTAAATGGTGGAATTCTTTACCCATTCATCTTAGAGGCCAGCCTCATTTATTGAAGTTCAGGAAGGAACTGAAAACTTTTTTGTTAAGTACCTCAGTCTAATAGTTCTTTTAGCTGCTGGCAAAATCTTTTGTTTCTACTTGTCTCAGCTTTCGGGTTCAGATGACACTAGTGCCAAGACGCGTCTTTGATAATCACGTGCTCTATAAAATATATTAACATAACTGTATTAACATAACATAACACTTGCAATAGTGTCAACTCAAGGTCGTACAGACCACATCTGAAATATTTGCTATTGTCAGATATAACTAAACGAAAGACATTACCAGTGGCCAAGATTAATGCAAGCATTCCATCCATCACTTTTTCGTATACTTTAGTGTGTTGCCCTATGTGGGGCAGGTATGCCCAGACGTGGGTCCTGTGCTACTGTAACCAAGCTAACCAAGCTATACCTGGCTGATGAGCCCTAACTAGTGCGAAACCAGTCCTTGGTTGCTTGTGTTCCGGTTCAGAGAGGACTGGCCTGGCAGTTTGGGCCAGACTGTTCCCATTGGTGCAGGGTGATGACTGATTTGCATATGGCTGGGTCCAAACTGAGGTCGCATGGTGTGCAAAAAAATGGTGGATTAGGATATGGCCTGAATAATTAGTGGCTGATATTAATTCAAGCATTCCATCCATCACTGTTTTTTGCATGCTGTAGGGTGCTGCCCTAAGTGGGACGGGTATGCCCAGAAATGGGTTCCGTGCACACTGTGGCACTGGAACCAAGCTATACCTGGCTTTATGAGCCCTTAATAGGGCAAACTGGTCGGGGCAGCTTATGTTCCAGTTCAGGGAGTTCCTGCCCTGGCAGTTTGGGCTGGACTGTTCTCATTGAAGCAGGGTCGGGACTCATTTGCATATGGCAGGGTCCAAACTGAAGTGGCATGGTGTGACAAATGATGGATTGGGATGCTGTTCGAGCAATTACAAGTAGATGAGATTAATTCAAGCATTCCATCCATCACTCTTTTGTTTACTTTTGTGTACACTTTAGATTGTCGGATATCAAGCATGCTGCAGAATAATGGGTGGCTTTGATTTGTTGAAGGATTGTGGAGTATTGTGATGGATTGAAGGAGGTAGAGCATTCCTAGTTTCTAGTCTGAATGGTACAGAAATGTAGAACTGGACTACACTTAATGGCTTATTTTTTCTAGCAGTTGGACTTGATTTTAGAAAAATGTATTTCATCATCAAATATTTCTCCCAGTAGTTTGATATGCTTGCTATCTAATTAGAGGGAAGGATATTTCTTTATAGACATGAAAGACGTGTGGTTAGGGCAAACAGGACAACTAATCCACTCTTTTGCTTCAAGCCAGTTATGGATGGAAGATATGTTAAGGAGACTATTGTGATCAAATGTGACTAATTCCATGGCAAGATTCAACAGGTCCAAGTTGTATGGGCCACCATTTCCTACTAAGTGAGCAATGTTGTAAACTGTAGCTTGTCTTTTCTAGCACTGTTATTTTATTTTAACCCATATTTGAAGTGAGCATAGTTTTCTATTAATTTAAGAGCATGCAGAAGGGCGTTCTATAGTCTGGCATTACAGGCCAAGTATGTCCAACCTCCTGGCGGTGGTATGCCTAGGATGAGATTGCCTTGTGCATCGAATTCACTATTTATGTGCTCAAGTCTCTGCATAACTTTAGACATATTAGTCTTCACTGCGTTAATTGAGGGCTGTGATGAGGAGTTGCGCAAGGCTGAGTAGTGCTGTGTTGATTCTGATAAGGAGCTGCGAGGTCTGCGCTGAGGATGCGTCACGCAGCGGCAGTTCCAGTGAGCTGCGAGGCTGAGATGCAGGCGTGCGTCAGGGCTGCATCAGGCTACATCGGTTCAAACAGCCTTTTCTGTCCCTGAAGCTGAGAGCAGGAGGCCAGCCAACTAGGCATTGGAATCACTCTGGTGGTCCTGGGTTCAAGATGCAGGTCCAGTTCTTATCACTTAGGCAGCCGAGCAGCAGAGTAGCAGGGCAGTCCTTCTTGCAGCAGAACAGCAGTCCTTCTTTTGATTCTTCCACAGGTATAAAAGGGTACTCATGAGTGGGACTGAGGGTCCTATATTTATACCTGGTGCCTTCTTTGAAGTGAGATAGGTTTCTAGAGATTCTCTTTGAAATGTGCTTGGAATTTCCTTTCTTCCTGCCCTGGCTCCAAGCACATGGGCTAGTTTGAAGTTCTTTGCGTGAAGCAGGGCACAGCCTATTGACTTGCAGGTGGGGCTGTGCCAGTGATGGCCTATCTAAGCTCTCCGAACCCCTCTATTGCGTGGTTGTCTGGGAGGAATATACAGAAACCAACTGCCAACTACACACAGTCATATGAGTTAGAAACAGCTGCAGACACCAAATAGTAGGGCAGGAAAATGGCAACTTTCTAAAAGTGGCATTTACAAAATTGTGACTTAAAATCTTACTTTACAATCAAAGAGGATTTTAAATTACAATTTCTCAGACACTAAACATGACTTTCTACCTGTTCCCAATCGAAAGTTAGCACTTAATAAATGTAGTAGGGTAACCCAATGTTATCCAAGGGGAGAGGTAGGCCTCACAGTAGTGAAAACCGAATTCAAGAGTTTTTCGCTACAAGTACATGTAAAACTTGAAAGAACGAGTCCAAATTTTTAATTACAATTCACCCTGCCCTATGGGCTGTCTAGGGTCTTTGGTGATGTGTATTAAAAAGGAAATTTTGGGCTTGCCAAAGGGGGTTATTGCCAAGTCGAATTGGCAGTTTAAAGCTACATACAGGCTGCAATTGCAGACCTGAGACATGTTTAAAGGGGCTACTTAAGTGGGTGGCACAATTAGTGTTGCAGGCCCACTAGTAGCATTTAATTTACAGCCCCATGGAATATGCCATACCGCTTAAGTAGGGGTTTATAAGTAAATTAAATATGCCAATCAGGTGTAAGCATGTTTTTCCATGGTTTAGGAAGTGACCACAAACACTTCAGCGTAGGTTAGCAGTAGTAATGTGCACAGTTTCCGTAGGCCAGAAAAAAAAAAATAAGAGGTTGATGGTGAAAGGTTTGGGAGAAGACAGAGGCTGACAGATCTAACACCTGCCTTCATGGATTTCTTTAGGAGTATATTGCAGTACCAGTGGGTGGTCATGTGCAGTGTATGACCTATTCCAAAGCTCGGCTGGAGTAGTTTTAAGTCTATTTTGTCAGTAGAAAGACCATGGTAGAGGTAATTGGGTACTTTGTGAACTGCAATTGTCTTGCTCACTTATGGACGTGCTTTTGTATTGGCATGTCACTCCCTAACCCCTTGCATTAACTTTCCTAAGCTTCAAAAAATTTTGAGTAATTATTCCCCGTTTTACTACCAGTCCTCCTTGTCCCTCCCACAATTGGTACTAAAGCATGTACTTCTGAACAGAAAAGTTAGGAGATGGACAGGCAGTAATGTCCAGCTGGAGGTTTATGAATTCCAGTTTAGAATGAGTAAATGGGACTGTTGGACTTGGCCCTTTTTGCAGGGTCATCCCTGAACTTTTTTTGCCTTCCTCCTGTATTTTTTCTGACCTGTTGTTGGTGGTTTTATGACTCTGGGCACTTTACCACTGCTGATCAGTGCTAAAGTGCATATGCTCTCTATGGCAAATTGTTGTATGGATTAGTGATTCCGTGATTGGCTTATTTGATTTACTTGTCAGACCCTAGTATAGTGCACCTTGGGTGCCCAGGGCCTATAAATCAAATGCTGCTGGTGGGCTTGCAGCACTGGTTGTGCCACCCACAGAAGCAGCCTGTAAAGTGTGACTCAGGCCTGCCATTACAGAGCCTGTGTGCAGTCTGGGACTGCCATGCTGACATGGCAAGTGCACCCACTTGCCAGTCCCTAAACCTTCCCTTTTCTACATGTTAGTCACCCCTAAGGTAGGCCCAAGGGCAGGGTGCATTGTATGTAAAAGGTAGGACATGCCCTGATGTGTGTGGCATGTCCTAATAGTGAATTACAGCCAATTTAGTTTTTCACTATTGCAAGGCTATCTGTTCCCATAGGCCAGAATGGGCAGTTTGGTTATAACATCTTATAACCCTTAACTGACTCTAGGAACAAGATAGAAAAACGAATTTAGTATGCCTGAACTCAGAATGTTAAAATACATCTTTTAGTGTGGGTGATTTTTACATTCTGTGTTTGAAAATACCACTTTTAGAAAGTAGGTATTTTCTTGCCTAACCTTCCAGTGTGCCTCTGCTAAGGTTGTGTATTCACTGTCTGGTTTGTGAGTGACAGGGGACTGGAGAGGGTCTTGGCTCCAGCAGTCTGATGGGTCAGGGCTGGGCTGAATAGGACCCACATAGAATAGAGAGTAGGGGGAGGAGACTTCCTTTCACTGACCTGAGCCCTCATAGAATAGAGAGTAGGGGCGGGGATTTCCTTTCACTTCCCTGAGACCTCATAGAATAGAGAGTAGGGGAGGAGATTTCCTTTCAGCTACCTGGGCCAGGTCTGCTCTCAAACAATGCTGTCTTCACCTCCTGCCAGGAAGCTGCACAGAACTGGTTTTGGTCAGGCACAGACACTCTCTGCCTCCAGAGAACAAAGACTTTCTGAGTATAAATATTGGGGCCCAGACCCCAGAACTTTAGATCACTTCTGGGAATCAAGACGAACCTTTGCTGAGGAGAAGAACCAGGAAACTGAAGGAGGAGACTGCCCCTGTGCTGTGTGCTGTTGGGGTTGGTCTGCAGTGGTTACTTTATTGCCAAAGAAAGGAGAAAGGAACTTTGTGTGTACTTTCATCATCTTGAAGAAGATCTCCAAGGGCTTGAAGACTGAGCTTGCCTCCTGCCTGAAGTCTCAGGGATACAAGACTTCACCAACCAGCTCCCCTGAATTCCCTTGCTGGGAATTCTACCTGCAAAGAGGTGCCTGCTGTTGTGTTGGGCCCACTTGAAGACTGCGTGTCGCTGGGAGCTGGAAGCGCGACTCAACAAAGGAGCAGCGTGTCGCCGCTGCAGCATGTGCCGTCGCATCATCGCCGAGGCGCAGCGCATCACCGGAGAAGTGTGCCGCCGCCGCAGAGGTCACCGTCGCATCACCGGAGAAGCGTGTCGCAGGGCCTGTCGCGGCTCAGAAGTTCACCGAGTCGCCGCACGGCCGTCGGACGTGCACGCATCGCATCTACGTTGTCGCACCGTAACCAAGACGACATTTTGTCGCATCGCACCGGATCGTCATCGCATCGAGGCGCCATCTTGTCGCATCACACTGGATCACAGTAAGAAACCGACGCATCAACTCCCCACACAGTAAGGAAGTGAGCCTCAACTCCCCTGCGCAGCAGTAAGGAACCAACGCATCCACTCCCCTGAGTGTAAGGAACCGATGCATCACCTTCCCTGCGACCCTTTTGTTTGTATTGCGTGACGCATCCAAGGTACTTTGAGAGTAAAGTGTCGCATTTACCATCTACATTGAACTAAGCTATTTCTACCATTTTAAAGACTCATTTTTGATTACAGTATTGTGGATTTTGGTTGTTTGACCTTGTGTTAAGTCTAGTAAAGATTACTTATTTTTCTAAACTGGTGTAGTGTCCATTTGTAGTGTTTTCACTGTATTACTGTATGTGTTCACAAATGCTTTACACACTGCCTCTGAGATAAGCCTGCCTGCTCGTGCCAAGCTACCAATGGGGTGAGCAGGGGTTAGTCAGGAGTGTAGCCCCTTACCCTGACTAGACGCAAGGGTCCCTATTTGGACAAAAGTGCAAACCATTGCCAACTAGAGACCCCCAAATTTAATTTGCACCCTCTAAAATGTCCAGCGGCGGCTCCTCCACTAGGGCATAGGAGTGTCACCCCACTGCTATTAGAGCAGTGCAACAAGGAAAAATAAACTGCCAATAACACATTGTTATTATCATTTTATTTTTCTGCACGGAGCCAGGTTGGGGCAGGGCAGGCTAGGCTGGTTCACAGGAGGAGGAGTGGTATGGGCACTACTAAGTGAGCATGACGGTTTGGCCGGCCGCCTTGAGTAGGCCAAACCTTTATGCGTACTTAGCATTTCTCTACCCGGCTAGGCTGCACAGCTGGGTGGAGAACTGCCCCAAGGCTCCCAGGCTTTGCCTGAGGGCCAAACAGGCAGCTCAGACCAATCACGACGCTGCTGTCATGCTTGTGACAGCAGCGTTGTGAATGGCCTAGGGGAGCCTGGGAGCTTTATACTTCCGGGAACCAGGAGGAAGAGAACCGGTTGGAGGAGAGGCAGCGGCCATAACCAGGTAAGTGATTCTTTTTTTTCAACCTCCATTTGTTAGCAGCCGCCACTGAAAATGGTTTTGGTGATTATAGCATAACACTTAAAGAAGCAATGGTCACATGCCAGTTGTTCTGTAATGCATTGTTTCCCATCAACCCTTTGAGCTAATATCCCCAGGCTTCCATCCATATATCAATGTTAGCAATTAGAGAAGTATTGCCCTGTGTAGTCACTAAGGCAGACATAAATGTCAAAGCTTATAGTTAAATTTCCACTTATATGTTTGGTGTGAAATGGATCTATTTTCTATGTCCTACATACATTTCGTGACCTGGTGATTATGGGGTCTTCAAAGCTGATGGGTCATTTCTGTCCACTGCCTGCATTACACTCTTCCCTGTACAAGGTGAATACTGGCATAGGGGAATCAGAGGGTGCTCAACCACAGTTTTCAGCTCATCCTTCTGTGGAAGTGGGATGCACCGGGCAAAATGCGTAAAAGCCAGTTTGCAAGCATACGCCTCATTTTGCACACATGCAAAGTCTGCTTTTCATCAGTCTGGTCTGGCACAGTTTATTTGGCCAAGAGTGCATACCTGTTGAGATACACAGATCATGAGCTCATATTCAGCTTCTTGCCCCTCTTTGTTTTGATCCTGGACCTTACAGTGAAATTGTGAAATGTTTCAGTGCATCATTTAAATTAAATGGGATTTAATTAAAAAACATAAAAAAGCACAATTACCTGTGTCCTTTGTAAGTCACATTGTTGCCTTGGAGCTTAATTTCTCCATCTCCAGCAAAAAACAGACTCACTGCACGTTCACAAGTATAGACAGAGTCTGTGCATCCAGGGTCATTATGCACCTAAATAGTAAAATTATTAAAATAACTTGTTACAGTAATTCAAGACAGTCGATATATTTTGTTGATTACATCAGCTCGTTGAAACAGAAAACAATAAAAGAATAGCACAGTGGATTCCTTAAATTCTAGGGCCTCTGAATGAATGTCTTAGAGGATGCTGCGCTATTTATCGCCCCTGGTAAAGTTCAATTCCCCAACGTTCACAATTTACAGACTGACATACAGAGGCCCTGTTCTCAGTGACTTGACAATAGCCCCTGCGGTGCGGGGGGGCTGAGGTTCAGGGGGCCCCCTCCAGCACTGTGCACGGGTGGAGACTGAGAGCTCTTGACTGTGTCCGGAGGGAAGGGCACCCACTCCATGTACTTTGCAGGGGGACCCCTTCAAGTTTCGTTACGCCACTGCTTATTCTGGGTTTTCTCCTACTAATGGGGAATAACATGGAGATGTTGGTGCATTCTAAGCCCCACCATTATTTTCATATAATGGGAAAAGGCAGTAGATTGGAGATCTTTTCTTTGGGTCCTGGGCAACAGGTGGTGGGCAGCATCCTTGGTGGATAATTTAGCTTACCATTGGCATTTCAGGGGCTAAAACTATTTAATTCATTTGTAAAGCAGTTGATCGTTTTGTAATATTGGCTCACAAAAGTTTTTTATAAAAAGCAGTCAAGCTGACTCCAGGAGGTGGTGAAAGGAATACTCTGAAATGACATTACACCGCGATCATACTGGATAAACTTAATATCCGGACAGGTTGTATTTTTTTAAAATGCCTTAATGAGCTGCTGGGGTTATGGAATGAACCCCCAATAGCCCACCGGACTCCAATAAATGTCTTCTGATGTCTCTGAGCATGCAAAGTGTCTCTATGTGTGAAAAGTGTATCAAGAAGTGCAAAATGCCTGGCGATGTTATAATTGCAAACAAGGTTGTACTGGGGCAGAAAATAGACCCGGGGCAACAAAATAAAAGTGGTCCCCATTAGTAAATCAGATAGCTGTCAAAGGTGGCCCATGTTTTCAAATTAAGGCAGTTTTAAACTTGTAAAGACATGCCATATAAGTGTTTTGCAGTTATGGAAGGCTGCATGGATTTGAGTTTGCTCCAGGCAATGTTTGTTTTAATATCAGTGAAATCAACAGCAAACCATAAAACAGGCCCACAAATAACCAAAAACACGGCCCACACA
Source organism: Calotriton arnoldi (assembly GCA_963921515.1). Classification (NCBI taxonomy): domain Eukaryota; kingdom Metazoa; phylum Chordata; class Amphibia; order Caudata; family Salamandridae; genus Calotriton; species Calotriton arnoldi. The sequence continues at coordinate 2,570,544 of CAWUFW010000096.1, read as the reverse complement.
CTGACCTGTCAGACCAGCCTGTCGGGTACTGTCGTATTAGCCTACAGGCCAGTCCGACCTTGATGGTAAACTGGTCACAGTAATCCTGAAATGGATGCCCACACAGCCGTTTAATATTTTAATAGCCTAACTCTGCTCCCACAATTCCTTGACAGGAAGATCAAAACGAATATCTAGTTCCCCAAAGCGACTTTTCTCATCCAAAGGAAAAAATAAATTCAGCATCAGCAGTAAACGTCTTGCAGTATTTTGTGGATATAGATAGTTGCATGCCCGCACCTGTATTGAGAAGCTCTGCTCATCCAGGCCATTCTGCCTCACAAGGTCATAGGTGGACTTTCCAGGAAAGTAGAAATAAAGTCCGTCAAACGTTTCAAAATGGTACTGGCCCCATGTCCGACAGATGCTGTCTCTTTCTGAGCCTGTATTGTGCACTACAAGAATACAAATGGTTGTTACATGTGTTATTCACATGACGGACTTTCAGTGAATGCCTTTAAATGAACCATCTTGTTTCAGGTACGCTACCAGGCAGGTTGACCAACGTACCTGTTTGACATCTTGATCCTGTTGCGTTATAACGACTACAGTCACAACGTTTTCTTTGTACACATTCTCCACCGTTGAAGCACGTCTCTAAATTAAAGGATGCAGATTTTACACACGTTCACATTACCATGCACGTTGAAAACAAACAAAAAAACATGTTATTACAAATAAAACTACACTGCATGAAATCTGTCTGGATGTCGATTCATCAAAATGCCAGGGGGGGAGGAAGTGACATCGGATATAACATGTTGACCACCCCCGTGTCATCATATGAGCTTTAACCACGATGACAGACAGTGGCATCATGTTACCCTGAGCGCTGAAAGAGCCTCAAGAAGTGAAATTAAGGAAATGGATGGAACTTTATAAATATAATTTAGAAATCTAAGGCTAGCTTTGAATGTCCTATCAGGTGCAAAGCTAGAGGCTGCGCAGGGCCTCGATGGCCAGCAAACAGGGAAAAGATCACTCATACATCAATCACACAGACGAGGTCATCATTGCCTAGAAAGGAAACTAGGACCATTTGATTAGATGCTTGTTCCTATTGTCTATCTGCAGGCTAGGGTACCCTTGTTTGCATCCCGACGAGGCGAGAAAAGAACATTCAATCCAACTAACAATGTTTACTGTTTAAAACATGGGAGTTTAAAAAAGACCCACCAGCCCTTAACATGACTCGCAACAAGTTGAAGAGTAAATAACAGTGCTTGTAAGCTGCACACCACAATCATTGCTCATTGTTCATATTAGTTAATCAAAGAATACAAAAATCCCACTGCAGCATGTTCCAGAGGAAGGGTCTGAATGAAGGTTTCAGGGACAAGGGTCACATCTTCCGAAGCTTCACGGAGTCAAAGAGCAGCAGAAAAACAGAGAGGGAAGAGGGTGAACAGAGGGGCAGCAGGAGGTCAGCGGTGTCTAAGGGGCAGGGAACAGCTTCTCTAGCTTTGTTCATCTGTCTTTCTTCTCCCTCTCTCTCTAGTCTCACTCTTCTGTTCTCTGTCTGTGTCACCATCCTTTTTATTTACTCTTCCCTCCTCATCTCACCTTCTCTTTCCCTATTTCGCTCTTCCTTTCTCTTCCATCTCTCTCTACCTGCTGCTCTAGCTCAGGGTTCTCCAGTGTTGGATCTCGAGGGCCGGATCCATGCCAGATTTTTATGATAACTACATTTATCTAAATGTAGATATATGCTAACATTCTAACTCCTTCTCTCTCTCTCTCTCTATGGTTCTCTCCTTAGCTGTCTGAACTACTCATTTCTGCCTCTCTCACATGCACTGCCTCTCTCACATGCACTCTTCCGCTTTACTACTTTCTACATTTCTCTGCATTATGTCTCTCTCACTGCTCTTACATGTTTGCCCGTCATATGTGTTTCTCAACCACTTTTTATTGCCTTTTCTGTCTCTTTGTAGCCCATAAGTTCCCATAATTTTCTATTTATATCTTTTCACATCTTACTTTCCGTCATATTTCCTTTATTTGTCTTACTCAGTCCCTGTATTATACTTAGGGTTGCTACCTTTTCCAGAGAAAAGTACTAGCCATCTGTTCACATTTTAGGCTTCTTCAAAGGTCCGTACATGATTCTTAAGTAGAACTATATATGAAGTCTGTATTCATTTTTAAAATACCCTTTCTATTTTTGAAAGTGTCTTCTTCTAACATTTACTGTTTATAGTATGTCCTGATAAGCTACCAGCTTTTGGTGGCTTCTAATTTTTGTACCGGCAGGGACAATAAATACTGATCATGCCGATATAAAATTGCGGGAATACAGGTAATACATATTTGCATAGCTGCATAGTTGACCCCTGACTAGGGTTTTCAACTGGCCAGTAAATTACCAACCTGGTGGACTAGGGGCAGTAGCACAGGAAGGCCTGGTCGGGCTGCTTCCACAAGTCCCCTTTTCCATTTTCTGAAGCAGTCCAACCCAGTGAAATACACCAAATCTCTGACCCTGCAAGCCAAGAAAAGTTGTGATTGGTGGAGCCTAAGCCTGGGAGGCCTAGAAAAGAGTGTTGGTAGGCAACACCTCATTTCGATGGGAAAAATGTAAACTGTTGCAAGGGTACAGTATTAGGAAAGTGCAGCCTGAAGCAGCTGCCTTTTTACATAGAGAAAATGTCATTCTTACATGAAAACGGTGCTGCCTTTGAAACCTTGGGGCAGAGGTCGCAAATACTGCACTAGGGGTAGCATGTGGCGGGCACTAGTGAATGTCGGCATGCCGAATACCAAGGCTGCGTAGTCTTGAATTTACTTCATGCTTTTTTAACCCACTACCAGACACTTCCTGTCCTTTTATCTCATTCTTGCAGGTTCTTGCTTTCTCCTTTTGTGATGGGTTTTCCATCATTCTCTTCCTCTGGCTTTAAACTAGAAGTGTCTTTCTCTCTCTTGCTTTTAATTAATGTCTGATGTGGAAAAATAAGCGCCTGTCCCCAAAAATGAGTGCCTGTTGGGCCTACCGGCAACCACCAGCTCAAATTAGGCACTAATGTGTCACATCACATAAAGTGAGCACTAGGGGCCGAAATATATGTACGGTACACTACCATGGTGTGTATCACAGTGCACCTTTAAATGGGTGCACTGGGAGCAGACTTTGCACACTATTACGGATGATGTGCTGGCCCCCGGCAGCCACAAACTCAGGAGACAGCATATTTATGAAAGGCAGACAGCTGTTTGCAGCAGCCTATTTGTCGTTCACATAGGTGGCGACACCCAGACTACTTTTGAAAGGTGGACAAAAATCCTCTCAGCAGGCAGGTGCAGTGAGTGTAAGATTCCCTGCTGTCCCCTGCGAGGGTCACTGACAGCGCTGACTCTTAGCCACCTCTTTGTGGCTCACAGTCAGTGTGCATCCTGGTGATCACATTGCCTTTGCACCCGCATCCATAATATGGCACTTGCATAGAGGCAAAGTATATCTCTCATTAACATGGGGGGACACCCCCATGCTAGGGAGGGAAATTCCTCACTAGAATTGCACTATATGCATGTGTTAGTTGCCGCTATCTGTATTACAGAAGAGGTTGCTCAAGCATCCAAAATCCCTTTAGTGATACCAAAGTGTCCTGGATGACCAGAAAGCAGACGCACACGCCCATTGTGCCCCACGGTACTTTATGTAATATAACTCCAGAAGCACTAAGTTAAGGCTCAGTCTCTGCCACCGTTTTGAGATGACTAGTGACTTAAGTAGTAGAAAAGCTCGAGCAGTGCTATTTTATCACCTTAGACAATGGCAAATGGTTCCTTGTCATAAGAACTTTAAAGGCATGTGCTACATTTGGCTGGAAATGTAGCAGCATTTGTAGACATATGTAAGCAACAGATCAAAACACAATAACGTACACAAAGTTATATAATAACAAAATTAAAATATAACGGTACACTACAACAAAACAGTAAAAACAGAATGCAACACAACTGCAGCACAACATAACAAAATCAAATTGCAATAATGTAGAACAAAAACACAGCAGCACAAAAAACAACAGAATGCTGCATCACCAACCCAACAAATGTACATGAAAGTTCTTGTCACACATTACCACCTTAAGAATTTTGTTTTCATAATGCAGTGTTAAAAGTTATTTGTAACAAGCAATTTCTCACCAAGGACATGAGATATAGCTAGTCAAAAATGGTTTGTAATCCGGACCTGCAAATGCTAAATTATGACAGATTTCTGCCAGAGTTCTGGGCTGACAATTGTCTTAATTAGTTGAGGAGCTACAGCAGTACTATTTTACCACCTTAGACAGTGGCAAATGTTTGTTTGTAACTGGGAATTTAAAGGCATATGCTGGTTTTGGCTGAAAATGTAGCAGCATGTGTTTTGGCATATTTAAAGAAATTGCAGAGCTCAACAGGAAACAACACTACAACAAAAGAAAAAAAGAATAACACAGTAAAATATATCAGGGCACAGCACAACAAAACAGTTAAAATAGAACACAACAACCAGAGTACAACAAACAACTAGCACAATGCAATAGTTCAAACACAAAACAGAAAAGATAATACAAGACACATCACAAACCGAACAAACTGCTACACAACAAATATGGACAAATATTCTCATCACCGATTAGCCCTTTTACAAACCTGCTCTCATATTAATCTGAGAAAAGCTATTTCCCCCAAGCACTCCCTTACTTATCACAATGAACATGTATTAGTGCTAATCAGAAATGTTTTGTGATCCGGCCCAGTGAGTGATGGCTTAGAACGCATATAGAAGATGTAAGGGCAGCATGGTCCATTGCTTTGCTGATAAAGACTTCATCACAAGTTCAGGGCTAACTTCCAATCCTTGTGCATAAAAGGGTTTTCAGAATGTTCAGAATTATGTGTTGTTTTTCCAAATCTTTTTATTGTTTTATGAAGATGTATATAACACATAACAAATTACTAAACAAGGCCTGAACGACTTTCATTTCGAATACTATTAGAAATTCCACTAGATCTTCACTCTGCACCTCCTTTGAGGCCGAGGAACAAGGGTTCTTCTCTGCAGAATTCGACCCCGCGACCATTGTAGTCATCCCCAAATTAGATCACCCAGTGACGAACTGCACCTCTTACCACCCTATTTCTCTAATTAACATGGATATGAAGTTCTATGCCAAAATCCTGGCGACTAGGCTACAGCTCGTCCTCCAGTCTTTAATACACCCAGATCAATGTTGGTTTATGCCTAAACTCAGCACTAGGCACTGTATCCATTGCGTACAAGTGGCCCTTGCTCACATCAGCGATGTTAAAGGTGTGGCAACTTTATTGCTGGATGATTTCAAAAAGGCTTTTGACACTGTTGACTGGACCTATCTCGACTCAGTGCTGCTATATATGGGCTTTGGTACCTGCTTACGCACCTTGGTGGCTCTCCTGTACTCACGACCTGCGGACCAAGTCTTCATCAACAGTGTGCTCTGTCACACATTTCTGATTCGATGCAGTACCCATCAGGGATGCCCGCTCACTCCTCTTCAGCCTTGCCATTGAACCCTAGACTAATATAATCCACTGGATGCTCAGATGAGAGACTAGAGATAGAGCAAAACGCTAGAAGACAGGATTGCATTATATGCAGATGAAGGCCTCCTGTTTCTCGTCGACCCTGCGGCGTCTGGCCTGGAGTTCTTGAGGTCCTCCAACTCTTCGAGGAAACAGGAGGAAATCACTGATTAAAATGTTGATACTCCCCCCGCTTGCTCTACATCCAGCAGAATTTCCTGCTCCAGATCCCCAATGCTTAGTTTACTGAGGTGGCAGCGCTGCTTCTATCTTTCCTGTGAAGGGGCCATCCCTCGTGAATTTCGCAGGCTAAGTGTCGCCGCTCAGTGTACGATGGAGGCCTCGGCGTGGTGGACATTCGACTGTATTACTGGGTGTTTCACCAATTTGTTGTCAATGAGTGGTTGACAGGCGGATTGAATAACCCGGTGTACAAACTTGAATTGTCCTGTCTTGGTCTTGACAGAGTGATGCATTACCTATATGGCCGGCCATTACCCCTTGACCTCCCAGAGATCACTAGAGTGATATTCCTGCTGAGGACAGCAGCCAACAGATTCACTAGCTGGGACAGACGGCTGACCCAGCAGACCCATCCATGGAGGGAGCACTAGCTGAGCAACACGACAGGGCTGGAGGTCTCCCGCTCATGGGATTAGGTTGGAATCACGGTGTTGGAGGATGTGAAGTGCGGATCTTCTATGTACTTCTCTGCAGACCTCCAACTCATTACACACTTTTCCGTGCTCAATTCCACAGTCGCGATATGCTCTTGATCAATATCTTGCTCGTTTAGCTGAGTCACCAGAATTGAGCCCCTTGGAGGCGAGACTCCTGATGGGGGGACTTGGCCGGTGGGGGGTATGTCCCAGATATATCGTGCCCTTATTCATAAAGCCCCAAAGGTACTTGAACTGCTTAGACAGAGTAAAGAGGGATGGGTTGGAGAGCTGGAGCAAGAGGAGTGGCGTGAAACATGCATGGCTCTCCAAGAGTTTGCGAGCTCTGCGAGACTCAGACTAATTCAAATAATTTACCTGCACCAAACCTACATGGCATCTCACCTACTCTGGTTTGTGGGTATTCTCCCTGAGCACAGCTGCACTCTGTGTTGGTTCCCTGGAGCAGACATTTACCATATGGTCTGGCAGTGTCCTGCGATTTCCCAGGACTGGGCTCGAATAGGTGCTGCTCTTTCTGCAATTTTAGACAGGGCTGTCACATTGACCCCAAAGGTGGCCCTTCTGGGTCTTATGGAGGAGTTTGGGTTACAAGGGGGGACAGGACACTGGTGGGATTAGCTGCACTAATAGCAAAAAGAAACATTGCGAGCGCCTGGAAATTGCTGCTGATGCCTAACCTGAAATTGTGCCCATCCGGTATGGACTGGTGTGCCAAGCAGGAAGAACAGATTTATACTGGAAGGGGCTGCCTTCAGAAATTCCACAAAATTTGGGGCAAGTGGTGGGACTATTATGACCTATCATCTCTAACGGAGACTGAACTTGGAAATGGTATCTTGAGCATCACCAAATACAATACAACTGCCATGGCATCCCAAATTATATATCCAGGCTCCCAAGCAATCAGACAGTCAGTATTCTGTTTCAGAGATTTACATAGCATTACTATTACATTACATATGAGAATACAAAAGTCAACAAATGGCTTTTCTAGTATATTCACACCAAGAAACAATAAAATGCAGGCACATTACGAAAATAACCACAATAGGTTAAGACGGATCAGTCTCGCAGATCAAATTACATTTGGTTGTGTGGGCTCGACTTGACCCTGTAAAGTTACTAGGTAGGTTGTGAGAGGGCCCCATATGTCTTGTGGTCTAGAATGGAGCAGTTGCCTTCCAGCATATATTTCTGGAGTTGCACCACTAAATGTAGAGTTTTTTAGCCAGGTGGAAATTTTAAGGGGGCCCTTCATCTAAACATGCAGTAACCTTAGTTTAGCTAATAGTATCAATACTGAAGACAATCTTTTAGCTGGTTTCGGGAGAGGTTTGGTGAATCCCAACAACATTAATTTAGGAGAGCTTTCAATATGTAGTTCCATTGTTTCTCCTAGTGTTGTAGAACATCTGTCCAGTAGGTTCTAACTGCTGGACATTCTCAATTCAGGTGAAAGAATCCAGCAGGGTCTGTATCTGTACCAAATCTATTGCATTTCGACAGCCTGGTGTGGTTTATTTTATTAAATGAGAGTGGGGTACAGTACAAGCGTTCAGAAATTTAAAAACAGGAGCTTATACCTATAATTGATGGACACCGTTTTGGTTTGGGAGTAGCAGTATTTCCAAAGTTTTGTATTTTCTTTAGATAGATTGTTTTCTTAGCATTTCCCCCCCACAGCAAATCTTCACCTCACAAATGAAGCACATTGTTCTTAAGTTGAGGAGTATGTTATCTACTTTAGAGCTCATGAGACAAAACAAAGAAGGATATGTTCCAGGGCCAGAATAAGATGAACATCCAGTCTTGCATTAGTGAGCTTAAGACCACCAGTGCTGGCACAGGTTGACTGTTAAGTCGAGGGAAATGAGACCCAGGTGAAGAATGGAGATTAGCAATAGGGCAACGCCAGTTAGAAGACCTAAACTTGGCAGGAAATGTTTGGCTTTGAAACTCAAGTGAGAAGTGTGCAATTCAATTCAATTCGGATTTGTAAAGTGCGGCTTACCTCCCCGGGGGGTATCCAGGCACTGGAGACAGGCAGGTCCATCGAACAGCCAGGTCTTGAGAGCTCTTCTGAAATCTGCGAGGGTAGTGGAGGTCCAGAGGTGGAGGGGAAGGTTGTTCCTGGACTTGGCAGTGAGGTAAGAGAAGGAACGGTCCCCTCCTCAGGCTTGATGGATGGGTGGAACATATGCGAGGGCTAGATGGGCTGAGAGGAGTTGTCTGGTGGGTTGGTGAAAGGTCAGTCGGTGGTTGATGTATGCTGGTCTTATGTTGTGGAGGGCCTTGAACGCATGGCTGAGTAGTTTGAAGTGGCATCTCTTCTTGATTGGAAGTCAGTGTAGGTCTCTGAGGTGGGAGGTTATGCTTGAACGTTTTGGGAGATGCAGTATGAAGCTTGCTGCTGTGTTTTGGATGGCCTGGAGTCATGTCAGTAGTTGGTTTGTGATTCCCGCGTAAAGTGTATTGTCATAGTCAAGCCGACTGGTGATGAGGGCCTTTGTTACTGTTTTGCTGGTGCCAGGTGGGATCCACCTGAAGAGCTTACGGAGCATTTGGAGGATGTGGAAGCTTGAGGAGGTAACTGCGTTCACCTGGCGCTTCATGGAGAGCTTGCTGTCCAGTATGATGCTTAGGTTCCTGGCATGGGTGGTGGGGGTTGGTGTGGGTCTGAGATCGGAGGGTCACCAGGAGTCATCCCAGGGGGAGGGTGTTCGACCAAAGATGAGCACTTCTGTCTTGTCTGTGTTCAATTTTAGGCAGCTGGACTTAATCCAGTCCGCGATGTTGGTCATGGCGTTCTGGAAGTTTGCTCTGGTGGTGGAGGTGTCTTCGGTGAGAGGGAGGATGAGTTGGGTGTCGTCGGCGTATGAGATGATGTTGAGTCCATGGCTGCAGACGATGTTGGCCAACTGAGTCACGTGGATGTTGAAGAGAGTGTGGCTGAGTGAGGAGCCTTGGGGGACGCCACAGATAGTGATTTTGGGTTCGGAGGTCAATGGTGGGAGGTGTATTCTTTGAGTGCATCCTGAGAGAAATTAGATGATAAGTTTGAGTGCGTTGCCTCTGATGCCGATGTGATGTAGTCTGGTGACAGGGATGTGATGGGATATGATGTTGAAGGCTGCGGAGAGGTCGAGGAGGATGAGGGCAGCTGAATCTCTGCGGTCGAGGAGTGTCCTCATTTCATCCGTTGCTGCTATGAAAGCTGTTTCAGTTCTGTGGCTCGAGCGGAAGCCAGATTGGGAGGTGTCCAGCAGGTTGTTTCTCTCAAGGCGGTCTGTGAGCTGGTGGTTGTTGGCTTTCTCAGTTCACTGGGAATGGGAGGAGAGAGATGGAGCGGTAGTTCTTAAGGTCGTTGGGGTCTGCAGGGTCTGCGGTTTGAACTTGATACTTTACATATCAATAGTTTGTCTCTGCTCCCCCTCTTTTCTTCACTGTTTGTGGAGTAAGTCCTAATGTATTTCCCTTGTTCCCCACTCTGACTAGCATCCACCACCATACTCTGATCTCTGCCTACCCTTCTCTGACTCTCTGTTTAATATCTAATGCCTGTAGCCTCTGGCCTTTTTTCTCCTGCCTCTGGCATCTATTCTAACTATCTATCTATCTATCTATCTATCTATCTATCTATCAATCTGTCTGTCTTTCTATCTATCTCTGTCTATCTGTCTGTCTATCTGTTGTTCTATCTTCCTCTCGTTCTCTCTCTCTCCAACAATTCTAGTCTCTGTTTCTCTCGTTCACTTTGATAACCTTGGCCTTGGTTTGCTTCTACTTCTAGTTTATTTGCCACAGCTCTCTCTCTCTCTCTGTTTCTCTTTCTTTTGGTCTTTCATGTTCTCCTCCTTTCCTTGATCTCTGTGACTCTTGTTCCTCAGGTCCCACCTCTCTTTATTCTACCTCTGTGTCTATGGTTATATTATCTAAAATCGGTCTGGTTTCTCTCTTTTATATCTCTTTATCTCTCTGTATCTCTGCCTATTTGCAACCATTGTGCCTCTGGTATCTCTAATTCTCCCTTCCATTTAATAGTCTACTGTTTAATCTTATTGTCAGTTTTCTCTCTGTCTCACACTGCCTGATCACCGCCCACTAATTCTCTCTCTCATTCTCTCTCTCATTCTTTCACACTCTCTCTTTCTTCCCTGCTTCTTCTTTGAGGCTGGGAAAGGTGAAACATAGGACGGGAGATCCGGATGAGGAAATGGGAGCTGGAAGGGTACTGCTGGAGTCTAGTTATTACTCATCTCTGCCCACCCTTTTCTGCTCCAGTATACGAGCTTCCAGTTTATGGTTGGGCAGGAAAGAAAAGAGGGGAGAGGATAGCACTTTCAAGCCGCATATAGAAGTACCAGGAGGAAGCAGAGGGCAGGGAATCTTTTGGGAGGCCCTATCCCTGTTCCCGGTCTTCCCCGTTCTGCCCCACCTCATAAAACTCTATTTACATCCAGCAGAAGAGTTTTTTTTCTCAGACCTTCATAACATTTAAAAGCAGAAGTCTTTTAAATCCCTATTCCTGTCAAGGAGGGCAATCCATTTACTAGAAGGTTCTGCTTACTATTTTAGCAATGCCTTTCCCTTAACACCTGTGACAGCAGGTGTATCATACGCTGGATACTTGGCATGATTGCAAGGGCAGTTTGTGCTGCCAACACAAGAATCATTTTCTAGTCTTGCCAAGACCGAACCTCAGGAGACATCAGTGTCTTTGTTAAAGTAAGGTGAAGGCAGCTAAGAGAAGCTGCAATAAGTCTAGGCAATGAGGCACATCATATGAAAAACTTAATGCCAGCAGCAAATGGTAGCAGACATTCCGGTGACATTGCAGAGTCTGTAATTTCAATTTGCTTGTCTATCACCTCCCACATTTGTTTCTTACTTTCCCACAATATTTATATTACTCTTTATATAAGCATAAATATCAAAGTTTTCTATTAGATAATGGCTTGCACCTTATAAATTTGCAGGGTGTGAAGTTCACTGTAAATACAGTACAGATAGAAAACATGCAAAAAGTCTAAAGGGACCCCTCTTTGAAGCTTATCCAACCGAGCAAAAACAAAATCATCATGTTTTAGTTTGTGTACTGTTTGTTTGATTTGCATTAGTCTTTCTCTTTAACACCTCAATATATACCAAAGGGATGTGTACGTGTGGAAGCACACTGCCACCAGGTGATACTAGGAGAGACCAACAGAGGTAAATGGAAGGGCAGAAGTGGAAGGAGGGAAACTGCTGTAAAGAGAAGGAAAAGTAAAGTGAAGGAGCAGAGAATAAAAAGGGCAGAAGAGAAAGAACAGAGAAAAATGGAAGTGAAAAAAGGAATTGGGACAAAAGTGGAGGAACAAGGGTAGATTATTTTTTTCCAAACTCTGTTTAATGAGGATTTTAATGCAGTTTGACAATATTCACAGGAATTGTAAAGAGACAGTTAGCATATATTAAACACTATTCCATTATACAACAGTGTCCTTCTACATATCATACCTGGGCCCACTTTCATAGATGCTTGTCTGGATATCATGCCCCGGCTAAGCTAGGGCTCAACATATAGTAGCAGGGCTTGTGTGCAACCAGGACTTGACCAGTGCGCTTTGAGTCCCTCGCGTAGGGCAACAAAGTGAGAGAACCTCGGTTGGATTGGGAGGGGGAAAGAGCAACCAGGTATCTGAAAAAAAGTGGGCAACAGAACAGCAGGGCAGGCAGCAAACGAGCAGGGTAGTATTAGGGGGTTCATGTGTATATAGGGGGGAGACCCACTGTTGGGGGTAACAGGGAGACCAAACCATCATGGACTGTAGGCGCGTGAACTAGTCCGAGGATCAGGTGTGTAGTGAAGTTTCGGGCTAGCCAAGTGGTTCATGCAGGAAGAGCTTCCTCACATGTAAGTTCCCGGTACTGGGTAAGCAGTTCTAGTAATCAAGGGCTTAAAACAGGCGTTCAGCCAAAACCCAACACAAGCGCACCAAAGAATATTCACATTACAGCACAGCAGCCAGCATCTGAAACCCCTAACGCTGGGGAAGGTCGATGATAAAAAAAAAAGGTAATGCTAAATATAGACGGGTACAAAAAAGGGACGGAATAAAAAAACTGCCGCCCAAGTGCAATTCTTCCACGCTCTTTTACGCATCATTAAGATGGGAGCAAAAAGTGATGCAAATTGCAACTGTGACCACACAGGGGGATGAGGAAAAGGGAGCACAGTGCCATCTAGACCTGAATCACCCAGGGCCTTGCACACAGTTCACTGAGCCCAGTCAAACTTTAACAATAGCGAGCATACACGGGGAACCCCAAGATGCATTACAGGCATCGAATACCATCTCCAAGAAGCCTATGACAACCCAAACGGCGGTCTTAGATGACCTCATAACAGCATCTTCAACGACTGGGGCCTTAAGTCACAGAAACAACATAGGGGAATGGTTACCTACAGTGAGAACAGGAAATAACGCTTCAACACAGACAAATAATACAATTCAATCGATAAATCATTTTCTGCAAATCTAACTGCAGTCTTAGCTTCGACATTTTCTATCAGTATTCAACCTAATGTATTCCCTGGTGGCCCTGTGAATATTACCGTGCCAAGTATGATCTCGCAAGAAGGCACTCCAAGTTCATTAGACCATGTTAAAGCAAGTCCTAATCTGGAAAACTTTCAGATCGATGCAAAGGATGATCCGGACAATACCTTGGTTCTAATCCTGATTCCAGAATATGTCTCCAGAGGTAGACATGATGTCTTAAACCGGGGGAACATCCTCAGTCTACTGACAGCCACGCTAAGTCTAAGCAATGTAACATCAAAAGAATTTGTTGCAATACAATTTGAAAGCTCAGACGCAGCGCCTGGTGGTGAAGTAACTAAGACCACATGGTCCTCAACCAACATCACAAAAAGAATTCTTGCAGAGGATCCAGCTCCTAAAAAATGGGGAATAAAGGTCATTCCTGGGCAAATGAGAGGATACCCTTTGCCCCTTCTACTCAAGGTCAAAATGTGAAATCAGACATGCGGAAAGAAGAAACCACCTCGGTGTTAAAGGGTGCAAAGGGCTCCACGAAAAAAAAATGCTTATTATACAAATCTTACGAAGAGACAGAGTGAGTCGCCCGGAAAAGGTCACAAAGAGACATACAAGATATAGTTAGAACAGCAAGATTCACTTTAACTCCACCGTGACAAAACACAGTCCGGGAAAATCAAACAGGACTTAATCTCAGACCACTGTGCATGTGTTCCTGGAATATAAATGGCCTGAATACAAAATTAACAGATCCAGAGCTGTATAATTACCTGCTGCCCTTTGACATTATTTTTCTCCAGGAAACATGGCTGGTGGAGCCTGTTTATATCTAAGGCTACATATCCTTTATTACTCTTGCTGTAAAACAGGCAAAATACGGGCATCCCTCAGGAGGGCTGGAAAACTATTTTTTAATAGCCAGCGTAGCCTCGGCTACAGCCCTAGACATTAAGGCCACAGGAATGAATGAAACAAAATGCACCATTAACATTAAAGATGTCGCTACTGATGTAATTTTTATTAATATCTATATTCATCCTAAAAACAAACTTAAGGCAGTAAAAAGGTAGTGCAAGAATTAATGAGATTGCCAGAGGAGGAAAACTCAACCTACTTTGTTATATCCGGGGACTTTCATCTATACTTAATGGGCACTTCGGCAAGCGATTTACCAATATCTCAAACAGCAGTTTGGAAAATACCCGATCAGGGCAGCAATACATTAGGGAACCAGACAAAAATTGGGTGTCGACTATTGGATGACCTCGAGCACTTAAGCCTTAGGGCCCTAAACGGCAAGTTCCAAACAGATAATCTGCCAAATGCCACATTCCATTCTAATAAAACTAGTACTTGTTTGGGCTATACCTTTGTATCCCTGTCCATATTTCAACATGTCTGTTCATCAAATTACAGATAGATCCGGTAGTGACCATCTTCCTCAAGAAGTTGCATTTTCTCCACATATTACCAGTCCAAACCGTATAAGGGAGACAATAGACAAAATTTACCTTACAAACTGTAGACATATTAAGAGCAACTACATGCAAATGTAAAGACACATTTCAAGACATTTTAAGCAATGAAACTACTGCGGTAAACATGTGGGAAACTCTCATTGGAATACTATGGGAAAAACACTCCAAATCAAACAACCCTAAATGTGATAATAAAGTATACAAGGGGGTCACTTGTAACAAACGATGCCAGATTCAGGGAGTATAAAACCAGAATAAATAAAGCCCTTAGAATACTAAGGAAAAAGCCAGGAGACTTAACAGCCTTCGCAGTACTAAGGTCAAATAAAAAACTAATAAAGAAGATAAGATGGAGAATTCAAAGAGACAAGGACAATGAATTATGGGCTAAATTACATACTGATATAAAATATAACAACAGCACTAGATTCTGGTCTACTATGAATCAAATTCTTAACCCTGACAATAGAGGTGTAAAATCACATATTACTGATGTTTCATGGGCTCACAACCTAAAAAATCATTTTAATGAAGAGTCAGCAGAACATTTCCAGATGAGACTTTGTGACACTCTAACAAACATGCAACATGAGGGTTTACCCGAGTTAAACACCGATAGAATTAAAAAGCAAAAAATGAAAGGATGGAAAGAAGGAGCCCTAGCCCCACACAGCATACCTCCAGGGGTATTTAAGCATGACCCAGATCTCTGGGTCGAAACCTTGGCACCAGTATTCGCGGAGGTCAGGAGCACACAAATTATTCCTGAGTCCTGGAAAGGGTTGATTATAGCTCTCATTTTCAAAGGAGGGGATAGATCTCTTCCAGCAAACTATCGCCTCATAACATTAATGCACGTGGATGCCAAATACTTTGCCGGAATTGTGCTTGATGAGCTAACATCATGGTCCTCTATTAACACCATTATTCCATACAATCAGACCGTTTTTCTAAAGTCTTCTGGCATGATTACGAATATTTTAGCAATTGCTTTACTTATGGATGCTGCCTGTGCTTCCAAAACACAGCTAGACTTTTGTTACATTGATTTTAAATCAGCTTTTGACTGCGTGGACCGAGGTAAATTATGGCGAAGTCTAGCAAACTGGAATGTACCACAATATCTTTTAAACATGTTGATAATGTTACATAGCGATACATGGGTTCAAATCAAGATAGGAGCAGGCACGCATCTCTCTAGAAACTTCTAACTACTCGAGGCTTTAGACAAAGTTGCATCCTGGCACCAACTTTATTTAAACTTTTTCTGGCAGATTTGATGGAAGCATTACAATCATGTAATCCTCACGCTCCTAAACTAGGTGGAAAACAATATAAAGTTTTTTATATGCTGATGATGTGGTACTGGTTAGCCATACCCGGGTGGGGCTCCAGCGACTCCTTGATACAATGATGACTTATTCACAAGCCAATGGCCTGTCGATCAATTTGGGTAAAACTAAAACCATGTGTTATAACATCAAGAGCGCACAAACGCAGGCTTGGTTTTTGGGTAAAACACTGTTGGAAAGTGTAGATGAATATAGGTACCTTGGGTAATTATTGATAATAATGGGAGTTTCCTAACACAGAAAGCTGCAATACAAAAGAAAGGCTTGGTCCTGGCTATAGCATTCACAAATTTGAAGAAAAAGTTAGCCGGTCCCTCTCTGAAGCCACTCCTGGAAGTCGTAAGAGCAAAGCTTTTTCCAACAATCTCATATGGAAATGAAGCATTAAGAGGGCAGGATGCCAGCACCCTAGACAATGCAATCTCTCAAGCTTACAGAATTATATTCTCCTTGCCAAGTTGCACCTCCGCGGCACAGATAAGGTTAGAATTCGGTTTGCTCAAGCAGTCATTAGCTAGACGCGGTGCATGTATAATATGCTGGAACAAGATTAGGAAAGCCAACCCAACTCACTGATTCATATGTTATGGGACGAGCTACAGCACTGCAACACGTCACTGGCAAGAGTGTACCTGCAAAAGTCCCTTGTCCTTACAGGTCTTTCACAACTCTGGGAAACTCCAACCAACCTACAGATCTTTAAGCGTTTGGTCAAGAAGTCACTTAAAATTCAATCCGTCATAGAGGACAAAGCCATATTAGCAAAAAGGGCACATGAGTGGATGACATTAAATAATTCTAAGACTATTGCCTTTCAAGATTATTTTGCCACTGGCTACCCAGCTTTTATCAAGCAAAAGTTTCTAAAATACCGGCTGGGGCTACTACCTGTTAAAGAGCATGCAGCATCTTGGCTACAAGGAAATCTACCTGCTACTTGTCGAGTTGGGACTAACAAGGAAGATTTGTTGCATTTAGTTTGTTCCTGCAACACTGTACAGACAGAAAGAAAACAACTATTAATTAGGGCCTTTGGGGGCGTGGCTGGCCGTGCCGCGAAATGGCCGCTTACTAAGCGTGCTCCGCCGGCCGGAGCTAAAATCCTACACTTATCATCGCAGACGAAGTGCAGCATAATAGAAAACTTACCCGCCGGGAAGCGCAAGTTGCCAGGAGGCAAGCGATACCCTGCAGGTCCGCGTCGGAGCCTGAGGCGAGGATCGGCGAGCTCCGTAGTGCGGCTGCGAGAGAGACCTGGAGAGCGGTGGAGGCAGGCGGCGGCCTGCCTTCAAAATCGAGACCGCGGCTTCCGCGGTAGTGAAGGCCGCACCGGAGACAACGGAGAAATTGGGGAGCTGCACGAGCCCCAGAGGCGTAGGCTGGACACCGGAGGCTACCGGACTGCAGCAGTGAGTACCCCCGGGGGCTGAAGCTCAACGGAAGTGCCCCGCTCGCGTCCTGGGGGGGAGAAGGAGATCCTTGGTGGGTGCGGAGCCTAGGAAGGCCAAACACCACAACACAGACCCTATGGTGCGCTGGTGGTGATACTCACATGCGGAGGCCTCCTGGTGCTGACTGGAGGGAGGCGCGACATTGCTGGCGGAGCTTGTGAGGGGGCGATCTATTTTTCAAGAGGCCGGTGATGTGCGGTGCCCGGCGGAGCTCCCTAAGGACCCACTGGCCCGGATGTGAGACTTATTCTGGTGACTGGGCTGAGGAGGACTGTGTTTGAACTAGGCCCATCAGTTGTACCCCGTGGGGTTGGCAGGCAGCAGCAGCGGGGCTCCAGGTGAGGCGAAGTTCCGAAGAACTTTTATCACTTGAGGGAGCTGGCCGCCGCCTGATACCACTGACTAGCGGCAGGGGTTATATTATCTGGCTCGCGCCTTGTAGCTCAGGACTATCGCACTGAGCTGTGTACTGTGGAGGGGTAGCTGGAGGCGTCTTCGGACTTGGAGGAGCCAGTAAATCATAGCCTTGGAGCACCGCCGAAGCGGGTCGGCTCTGCATATTCACGCGGCGGCTGCCCTGGTCCGATAAGTGCGTGGCCATCTCATTTTTACACAGTCCCACAATGGGTAAACAGGACGCAAAGCAGCCAAAGCTAAACTTCGAACAGCGTCGAACAACGAGGAATACGGAGCAAGACACAGAGATGGGCGCAGAACGACAACAGGAACCTGCGGCGGAAGTCCAGGGGGAAGACCTACGCACCCTCATGCTGGAGATTAGGTCTAGCCTTCGCACTATAGACACTAAACTGGACACGATGGCCTCCCAGCTAAATGCGGTGAAGTCAAAGGTGGAGGCGCACGACACTAGACTCGATGTACTGGAAAACCGGGCCTCGGAATTTCACGAATTTCAGGTGGAGACGAAGGAGCACCTCTTGCATATGGACAAACTCCTTGGCGTCATCAGGGCTAAGAACGAAGATTTGGAGGCCCGGTCCCGGCGCAATAACCTTCGAATAATGGGAGTTCCGGAGACGACAGCTATCGAGAAAATGGAAAGGTACGTGGCTGAGATGCTTCACGAACTCTTTGATCCCCATTTGTCCACGGTATTCGCGGTGGAGAGGGCGCACCGTGCATTGGGCCCTAGGCCCCCAGTGGGTGGCACCCCCCACCCGATATTGGCCAAAATCCTGAACTACCAGGACAGAGACACAGTGTTGCGCTTGGCTCGTGGTAAAGGCACGATGGTATATGGGGGAAACACCATCTCCTTCTACCCCGACTTTACCCCGGCGGTGCAGAATGCGCGGAGGGAATTTGTGCCGGCAAAGAAATTGCTCCTTCAAGCGCAGATACCTTATGCGCTCCTGTACCCAGCAAAACTAAAGATCAGTTATGAGGGGACCACGCACTTTTTCACAAACGCGAAGTCAGCGCTAAAGTTTGCCAAGCACGTTGGTGGGAAGACAGCCAGACGAAACCCAAAAGAAACGTCCCAGGATCACGCAAGTTTGAGTGACAAAGACTGATTGCCCATAGTGCTACTTCATTATGCATTGTTTATCACACTCGTTATTGTTCTAATGCTTGCTAATTTAGAGAATAGGCTGGTATTGTGTATATATTGATTTGCATGTACCTAGCTGAAGGATTGGGCGATGTTGATAGTGACACCGGAATTATTGTGAGCGGGCGGGGGAGATTGGCACGGGGGAAGTCTGCTATCCCATTGTCTTCCTGAATGCGACAATAGGTAGTGAAATGTCACCGACGGGTGAGGTTTCGAGCGTAGGGATCCTCACGTCCCGACACAAAGTTTACAGAACATAGCACAATGTTCATACTTGTCTTCGGCCACCCTGTGAATTCAAGGGAGAGTGCCGGCACTACTGCACCCCCAGGGGAGAGCTCCCTTGCGTTCTTGGAACTGTTTCCATAGTGGGAATGGGTTTTCTTCAACCTGATTGGGGGTTGGAGTGGGCGGGGGAGGAGAATTGGGTATGTTTTTTTTCGTTTGCTGATTTCATATTTCTGGCAGTGCAATCGTGTTCTCTGGTACAAACGCTTGGGTGCCTTTGTTGTTCTTCACCTGAGATGTACAGTTATAATGTACCCTATTCCCAATGACAAATCTGAATTTCCTTACCTGGAATATCCGAGGGATTAATGACGGTAGAAAAGCTCGACTGATTCATGCTTACCTGACGAGACATAACGTTGATGTGTGTCTATTACAGGAGACACATTTACGCGATAACCCCTCCCCGCGACTGAAACATGGCCGGTGGGGGCATGCATACTCCTCAGTATACTCAAACTACGCTAGGGGGGTGGTAGTGTTGATTCGCAGGGGACTCGATTGGAGGGAGAGACAGGCACAGCTGGACCCCGAGGGGCGATACGTTATAATACAGGGCACTCTTCAGGGACATGAGGTGGTATTGGTGGCAGTTTATGGCCCAAACACCGATGCCCCTGAATTTTTCCAAAATGTGTGGGCTAAGGTAAAAGCCACTGACTGCGATACAATAGTGTGGGGGAGACTTTAATGCGGTCCTGGACGATACGATGGATAGGAAAGGGATCGCTCGGACACTACACCCATTGGCTAGCGAGACATTGAGGGCTATATTGGAAGATGGGAATTTGGTGGATGTATGGAGATATCTGCATCCAGGAGTCAAGGAAGGCACTTGCATTACAGATCACCACAAGGCATGGTCCCGACTTGATTACTGGATTGTGTCCAGAGATGCAGTTACTTGGGTGAGGGAGGCTTCACATTTTCCTAGGTCCTTGTCTGACCATGCACCTTGCCTTTTGCGCCTGACACTGCCCAATCAAGTACAGCGGGTATATACATGGCGTTTGCCGCCAAATGCCCTACTCGACGAAGCATTTAAGGAAGAGATTAGGAAAGATGTAGTTGACTACTTTGAGCTAAACACTGGGTCAGTGACTTCAATGGCTACTCTCTGGGAAGCTTTCAAAACGGTGGTGATGGGGAACTGCATTGCTAGACGGGCGGGGGTGTTGAAATCAATTAAAGGTTCCTTGGAAAGGATAGAACGCCCGATAAAGGAATTGGAGACGCAGTTCTTATCAACTGGGGATCCTCTGGCGCTGGCTTCATTAAAGGTGGCTCTACTTGAGTTCGAAGAAGAGGCAGAAAGGGAAGTAAAGTTCCTAGGTAAACATGCTCAAGCGCGGCGATATGGGGAGGGGGACCGCCCCGGGAGGACTCTGGCCGCGATGCTACGCCCGCCTCGAAATGCCACTTTTGTCACTACGATTACAAAGGAGGATGGGACACAGGTGAGGGGACAGAGAGAGATATTGGAGGCATTCTCCGGCTTTTACCAGGAGTTATATACTACCACTCAACGATCAATCCCTGAGGGACTGATGCCCTTCCTCAACTCCCTGCAGTTGCTGTGGTTGAGCAAGGGGCATCGGGATTACCTAGACTCCCCTTTCAAGGTAGAAGATATAGTTAGGGTTATAAAAAGTCTCCCGCTCAATAAGGCCCCGGGGTCCGATGGCCTGACCACTGCATTCTACAAAACCTATGTCGAGGAGTTGGCCCCCAAGCTGCATGAACTCTATGTGGAAGCATTGGAGGCGGGCGAACTGCCGTTGTCGCTGCGTGAGGCGATTATAGTCACTCTGGTAAAGCCGGGTAAACCGGAGGATGAGCTGGACTCTTACAGACCGCTCTCCTTGATCAATGTGGACGTAAAGATCTTTGCGAAATTGATCGCTAATAGGCTGCAGCCTCTGCTACCATGAGTTGCCCGCCCCAACCAGTCGGGATTTATACCGGGCCGGTCAACGGCACACAACCTCAGAACCCTCTTTTCAGTATTGCATTATCTACATCCGGACGTACAAGCAGCGGCAGTGTTATTGGATGCCACAAAAGCAATGACACCTTGGAGTGGCATTATCTATTCGCCATATTAGAGCGCATGGGATTCAGTCCATTGTTCCTGAACCTGATTAAACTCCTATATACAAAGCCAGTGACTCGTGTGAGGGTGAATGGCCTTCTCTCTGGCCCGTTTCCTGTCTCTCGCGGAACGCGACAGGGGTGCCCGCTCTCCCCATTACTCTTCGCTATTGCAATGGAGCCACTTGCGGCTCGAGTCCGGCAGCACCACACCGCGAAAGGAATCGGCTTTAGTGCAAGGAGTTTGCTGATATCCATGTACGCTGATGATGTCACATTGTACATACTAAATCCAGTGCATAACCTCGATCCAATCCTGAGGGAGTTTATCAGATTTGGTGGCCTCTCCGGTTTGGCTATCAACTGGTCGAAGTCGGTTGTTTTCCCACTGACCGATACCACAGCACAAGTGACGTCGGAGTTTCCGCTGCAATGGGCAACGGGACCAGTGAAATATCTAGGTGTCTGGATTAGCAGGAATATGCAGGAGCTGTGGGGGATGAATTATGGTCGTGCTATATCCTGGCTGGAGGGGAAGGTTACAGCCTGGGCGAGATTGCCGATCTCACTGGCCGGAAGGATAGCGCTGGCAAAGATGGTGGTATTGCCAAAGTTTTTATACCTCTTTGTCAACGTTCCTCTCGTGCTCACAAAGGCCTTTTTCACCACCCTGCGATCCTTGCTGATCTCCTTGGCCTGGGCAGGCGGACAGGCCCGGATAGCCTGGGAATTGCTCACGCTGCCTCTGCGGCAGGGGGATTGGGAGCACCTGACATGCAATTATATGCCTGGAGTGCACAAGCTCAATTTTTACACTTTTGGGTGCACCCCACCCCATTTCAGCCACATGTGGCTGTAGAGGAAACTATGACTCGCCCTTTGCCATTGGAGGTTGCACTATTCGGGACGTACAAACGCCCACGTGAAGGAATAGACACGGTCGAGACGCTGCGCTGGGCCTGGCATAGCTTGCGGGAGAGAACAGGTGCACCAACCCTTTATGTGCAATCCATCCCCCTGGCTAAAAATCCGATGCTTTTCCCCTCCGATGCTGGGCTAGGAGGAAAATTGGCGAGCACGATGGGTCTGGCCACCTTTGAGGATCTTTACCCGGGCGGGCAGTTCAGACCACCCCCGGACGCTGGGGAAGATGGCTTAGTGCCATTTGCTGAACTTTTCGCATACCAGAAACTCAAAACGGCATGCCGGTCGTTGCATGACACATTCCCGAGCGCTCCACCCACACTAGTGGCTTTAGAAAATGTATATGTGCAGGCTTCCTCACGGAGACTAATTACTAGAATTTACAATCACACAGACATCCGCTCCCGTTACGCAACCGCATGCATGGGCGACTTGGAACGCTGAACTCACGGCCCCATTGTCGGAGGAACAGTGGCTTTACTGCTGTGGCCAGCTCAAGGCGCTGTCCCCGAATTATAGACTTCGTCTTATACATTTTAAATATTTACACAGGATTTATAGAACACCAATCAGCTTATATAGGATGGGACTGAAAAACGAGGACAGTTGCTGGTGCTGCGGTATTGCACCGGCTGGGTTCCTTCATGTAGCGTGGGACTGTCCAAGACTGGAGGCGTACTGGGTCAACGTAGGTGAAATCATACAGCAGATAATAGGCGTAGCTGTCACTCTCACTCCCTTGCAAGGGCTGCTAGGATACGTCAAGGACACACCTGTAGAATATAGGAAGCTACACGCTATGCTTTTATTATTTGCGAAACGCTGCGTGGCCCTACACTGGGGCAGCCGGAGGCTCCCTACTAAGGAAGATAGGCTTAGGGATGTGGTGTTTGGTCAAACACAGCTATCAACATACTGGGAATTGATGCCAACTGCCTCGAGACCGAAAGATATCTGGCTGCCATTTATAGAGTGGATACGCGAGAATAGTAGTCCAGCAGCTGCCCCGACATGAGATGAAGTTAGAGGACACTAGAATTGGAGTTATACAGAGTTGTCCCTAGCAGTAGAATATGTAAAGATGCGGGTTGGTGAATGACCTAGATAGGCTAGATGACCTAAAGTTGGAGTTGCATTGAGGGGACTATTCTGTTATATCCATTATCACTGAGCTGACGCCGAGCTAATTGCCGTAAATGAAAGGAAGTTTATTATGAAGGGGGAACACTCGAGTACCTACTGTCTTAGATTCGATTTTTAACTATTTTCTCCTTTCTTCCTATTTTATTTTAATGATGCAACACATTCGATTATACTGTACTGTCAGGGAAATCTGCACTACAAATGCACTGTTGGAGCATGAATGAAGCACTGTTGTTGTTGTATTATGTTCCTGAAATGCAAATAAACAAATAAAAAAAAAAAAAAAAACCTATTAATTAGGGCCTTTAACCAAAGGGGAATTCGTACAAGAAGGCAGGCAATTCTAGCCTGTTTCGATCCAGGCGACCCTCAGCTAAATTGACGTTTTGTCAAATTTTTGTTAAAGGTGGTGCAAAGACTTCAGATAATGTAATTTGTTTAGTGCAGCCGATATAACTCGCTACTTAACGGTCATATCATCTTTAAGGAACAATATATGCATATCAAGGCATTACAAGGACAGACCTGTTGACTTTTGAACTAAATCCCTTCAAAGAAAATCAATGAATTGTAATACGTCAGAGATTAAACTACAATCAGTTTTCCTTTTAAGTGACATTATCCCACGTGAAAAACAACTGTCCTGTATAATAGTACCTCCAGTTTTTAAAGCTACGATTTTTACTCTCCTTTTACCACTTGAAAAAAATCTTTTTAATTGATTGTAAAGATTTTACCTCTAGAATTATTAATTTGACTTATACCATGTAATAGTATCTTTATATTGTACAATTCTTATTGCAATGGTTTTAAGTAACTTCTCAATTGTTTAAATAAACTTGAAACTTGGGTAAGGATGGTGTCCCAGGCCTCCGCGATGGGCTGTTTACGTAGACAACGGGCGCCTTCATAATGCAGGGCATTAGTCTCAGCCTCTACCCAGCAAAGGAGCGCTTTGTGCCAGTGTGAGATTGGTGGGAGTTGTGTAGCTCTCCAGTGCAAGGTGAGGGTGCGCCTGGCCAATAGTTCGGGAATCAAGCTCACACTTTATGTTGCTTTCTCCTCTTAAAAATTCCTAGATCGGTTGCTTCCCATGTGTTCAAAATTGTAAGCTTGATGACGTTCCAAGGGCATCATGCACTGCACGCCAGTAGGCAGCTAGGGTGGGGCATGTTCACAGCATGTGTTGAAGGTCAGCTGCAGGAGACTAACATTTAGGGCATGTCAGATGTGCCGAGGGAAATTTGTGATTCAATCTGGACGATGTTAGGTGGGCCCTATGAAACACCATGTATTGCATGTTTTTAAATCACTCATTGCTAGAAATGCTTGGTGGGGACTCTAGCGCCATGTTCCATTAGGAATCGTGCAGTGGGCGTGCAACAAAATCATCACATTTTACATAATCATGAGTCACCTATATATATCCCGACATAACAGTTATATTCTATAAGCAAAATATTGTGTACAATGTATATATGTTTTGTTTCCTATGTTTCAGGAACAATAATATTTTTTGGACCACTGTAGGGATATTTAAGTAAAAATAGATGAGTGCTTATAATTCTACAAGAAAGAATCTATGAAATTCTAACGACTAATTTATTTATTTTTATATCTCAAAAAAGACGAACAAACAAAAAAGGAATACCTGTAAAACTGCATAATTTTTCACACTCTCACACAATGTGGCTTCAGCTATCTATGCTAAGTTTTGTAACTCCAGTGACAAGGTCTTTTTAGAGTTCTTTTTTCTTTTGCATACTTGAACTCAAACCTGAATAGCCTCAAAGAGTTTATGTTTTAATTCGGACGAATTTACAATTTAGTAAAGAAATGTTAGACATGCATTTGCAGCCAATTTATGTACTTTGACAATTTATTTAAATAATGGTTTAAAAAAAAAAACAGTGTGTTGTGTTTTTCTGCAAAGGGCACTAGCAATAGGTTTGCATTCCTAAAATTGAAATATTTTGGTCGTTCAAAAGACAGGTAGAGCAGGAAAACGTTGCAGCCATATGGCAACTTTTGTAACAGTAAATTTCATTTTTTCGATGATATGTTTATGGCTGCAATTAATAAGTAAAATAGTACGGAATAAATACAGGAACACAGAAAGCTTTACATTTCCATATGTATCACCAGAAAGTTAATATAAAATGTACAATGTTTCTACAACTTTAGCCAATTTAACTGTAACTGGTGTTGGGGCACTAGCTTTTGCTGGCGCTAACACGCGTAACATTTCCACTTTAGAAAATGGAATTACTGCATTACGAATGTAGTATTATCATGTTTGTAATGCAGTACTACCACATATTTTTATAATAGTAAAAAATTATGTAAATATGTACAATCAATCGCCTCAGCGGACTTTAGACACTACTTTTCTATGAATCAAACTTAAACTTACCTCCTAAGCGAGGGATAAGGTGTGCTCACGAACAACTGTGACATATAACTAAGGGACTTTGTTAAAATGTGTGTGCACTCACTACTACATTATTTAACTACTATTTTGAAAGGAATGTATGTTTGTCATTGATGTCCTTTTCTGGAGTGAAATTCAATGGCAAACGAGCGAGATGTTTATTTTTCCATTCTCCTATTACTGCATATTTTGGTAACTGGATTAACTCAAAATAAAAGAATTTCTACATTACACATGCCTCATCTTCAGTTCATGTTTTAAAAAGGCTGTTCAAGGATTAAAGCAGTTAAGATAAACAGCATTGTTTTCATCTGTAGAAAACAGGTTTACATTTGAACTAATGATTGTGGAGAGACAAGTAATTAAGTTGTCAATGCCAGATATTCATTTCTCAGATCGGAAAACTTGGGGAACTTATCCATTGCTTTACAGGCACAATTGCAGTTAGAAACAAGCATGGGCTGAATCCGTATTCTGCATTTTTTACACGTTTTTGCATTCTGCATGATTAAGTTAAAGGCCCTGATGTAGAAGAGGGCAGTGGCAAAAAATCGAAGTAACACGAGCAATAATATCAGTAAAGTATCTTCTCACTGGTCTAGCTAGTCATACCTGAGGACTGAGAGGGACTGGGAGGCAAACTAGCATGGAAATTCCATATCAGTTACTGAAAAGGGCTACATAGCCCCATCCTGTATGTATGTTTACATTTCAAGTGTGCAAAAGTCTTGATTTCATCTGGGTCTATCTCTAGAGGTCTTCGCTGGTTGTTCTAACTGTATATCATGAATGGTGGATGCTCATGAATACATTACGGCTAGTGCTGCTTTGTTTCAGTCCTGATGTGTTTTTGTTTGCCATCACAGAGAATTACTAGGAAGACAGCTGGTCAACGTGCAAATCAATGAATCAAAACTACCTGCCCGAATGGCACAGAGAGAGTCTATAGTGGGGCTATCTCCTAATCCCACATCTATTTGGGTTTCTCCCCAAAGAACATTTTAGTTAAATTGTTATTTTTACAAGTCAAAATTCTTGGTGGATGACTAAGATGTCAGATGTTTTACGGGAAGTTCTGAAGAATTGCTGATGTAATCTTCATGATAATTCAAGGCCTACTGAGTGAACCTGGCCCATTCCAGTGAAGCTTAGGGTTAGAAAGTTTTTAGAAGTTCAAGCTGCAGAGCTATCATTCAAGCTACAAAGATTTTGCAGGTTCACATAGCAGCCTGCATCAACCACTCAGGCGTAGATTGACAACAGGTATAAATAGTGGTAATGCTGCCATTAAAAGAGCAATTAATGAGACATAAGAAGATACATCCACGTGAGTCATAACGTAACAGACACAGCAGCATGATATTCCGCTCTAGAACTAAGGAAATTATGCTATAACATTAAATGAAATTGTCTAAGGAATCAGCATGAACGGCCCTTCAATTGTAATTTAA
Organism: Calotriton arnoldi; assembly: GCA_963921515.1. NCBI lineage: Eukaryota > Metazoa > Chordata > Amphibia > Caudata > Salamandridae > Calotriton > Calotriton arnoldi. The sequence goes on along the minus strand of CAWUFW010000096.1, from coordinate 2,543,542 downwards.
AATGAGCTTACGTTCATAGCAAATTCTTCACTATTCTAAAAATCTTTAACTTACCTGGTTAGGCTCATTCAAAGTACAGCTATACTAGTACAAAGAGATTTCTTTCAATTAGACATAAATACAATATAAAATCCATCCCAAAATCAGAAACACAGAATGTTGCGGCAGAATTTTTCATAAATCACTCTCAAGTAAGAGATGTTCAACAGTTTTAAAATACATAATTCATAGCTTGTAATTTCTCTGGTCTAACAATAAGTCCGCCCAGACCTATTTAATCACATTACAGGAACTTGCCCAAAGTGCAAATCCATGTATTCTGTCTCCATAGAAATATTGCTTTGAGCAATTCTAGGATTTCTGGTGTCTCCGGCTCTGCATATCAGGACCTGATAATTTCATTCCCGGAGATACAGGCCCGGACTTCAATGCAGAGCAGCAGGGGCTGTTGGCAGCTGTTGCTCCTGGCCCGTCTGTTCTACAACACTGCTTGGGGTAGCAGCAAATGCTCTTCCCTCCCTCATGCCTCAGTTCCATGCCAACCTCATGAACTGCCTAAAAACAGCCCCGGTTTGCTTTTAGTAGCTGCTCCAAGAAGTAAACGTGTGTGGATCTGGGCCTATCATTTCCCCTAGAAGGGAGAAAACACATGGATTTAGACTTGTTTATCCAGAGTCTGGATGCTATTCCCCATTCCAAAGGAAACAAATTGTAATTCATGGATTTAGGTGCTGGTATACTGGGTGGAATATGTGATTCTGGCAATCAAGCACCTAAACCCAGGGACCTGGTAGAGAGGCCCTAAGTGAGGGGATCTCATTACACAGAAACCTAAGGAATCTATTCTGGAGCACTTCAAATAGCTCTCAAATAGCTCTTTATTGTATGTTTAACTTTATTCTTTCTTGTATCATTGGATGGCTCCACTAGCATAAATCTTTGACCTGATGGCTGCCAGGTCAAAGAGGAGCTCCCACAGACCCATATTGAGGGATTGCGAACATCATTCGGTTTCCCCACCAATCTTGCATGGTGGTCCCATGTCACAAATGCACTATGGTCCTTCATGAAGGAGAAACCACCCTGCCCATCAGGGCTATTGTTTTGTTTTACATTTTCAAGAAACAAACTCCAGTTTTTGGAGTTTGTTTCTTGGAAACAGAAATCATTGCTAAGTGGACACAACAAACATGATGCCGGCTCAAAAAAAGCTTCAGTTCCTTCAGTGGAGCTGCAACAGCAGTGGCTCTGATGAAGGCACATAAATACTTGCCCACCTGACTGGCACCTCTATACATGGTGGGTCCACGAGAAGAACAGAGGACATAGCCTCCAATCACCTGGTGGACTAGCAGGTCTCAGTCAATCATCTAAATGACCACCAACGTTACCTTCCAGCTCATTCCCCAGATATTAGCCCTTTCAAAGACCATGATCAGTTTTGAACTTTAAAGTAAGAACTCTAAGGTTTTATGTGGTTTACATTTATGAAGCTTAAAATTGTCCTGAGAGGTGGCTTAACATTAGCACTTACAGAACTGAAAGATAAATGAAAGTAGACCATTGCGGAAAAGGGGGTGATCCGACTGATGGCAAAAATGAAAGGTAAACAGGTTCCAATACTTAGCTGCCAATGAAGAAAATTAGCTCTTACTAACCCAGGATTTCCAAATACAGCTTGCCATTTGCCAATTGCAAGAACCAAGTAAGTGTGAAAATGGTCACTCAGTGTTGAAGGAATATGAAACTCATGATGATCACTTCACTGTGGCAAAAACAGAGGGCCTTAAAAATCAAGAGCTTGCAATTTGGAAGCCAATGAAGATTGACAAGGTGTTGAGACATGGAAGAACAATGGGGAATGCCCAAAAGAGGGAAGGGAACAGAAATTTGTAAAATTTGATGGATTGATAACATTTGAAAAGGAGGCCCTCAATACAATAAGGTGTCACTAGCCCATTGAAAGAATGATGGATAGCACAACTATTTTTCCTGCAGTCAGGGGGAGGTGGGAAGGGCAAGGGGATTATTTCTGAAAATATAAATATATAAGCAAAATGTTTGTTTACTTCATTACTGTCTAGAATGCCATCATTCAATACAAACATAGTACTACAGTTATTTATTAAAAAGCAGTTCATTTGATTTTGTTCAACAAGTATGTAAATGCTATCAATCTTATAGCCAGATGGTCTGTAACAGTTACTTATAAAAAGTTACGTATAAAATTTCTGCCATCAGTGGTATATTGTGCAATATATGCATATTAGTGTGGCTTCACTTACAGTTTTTCTGCCTCTCTCAAAGGGATCACTTTTTGTCTAATTGGCGTAATGATGTGCTATTTCACAGCAGCACTTAATAAGCGTCTTTATACAGACATAAGGACTTTACATTCTGAGAGCTCCGTACTCAAGACCATGCACAAGAAAATATTTTTATTAGTCTATTGCTTAAAATGGAGTCAATGGTAATGGCATTATATAAGCTATTTGCTGGAATACAGGTGATTTGAGTAGTGAGGAATTACTGGGGAATGGCCAAACTCAGATGGCCACCACAGGGAGGACCAGATGGAAGAAAGATACCTACTAATCATCATCTCCATTTTTTCACAGTTGAGCTTAAAGGAGCGGGTTTACACCCACTGGCCAATTTAAATAAACAAGAGCAGATGTTGGAGTGTTGTCAGCATAACCCATGAACAATTGGTCATTAGATCAAAAAAGACATGCTTAAGGGGCAGCATGAGTAATAAAAAGTGTTAAGCTTGATGATGAGTCCAAAGGACCCCTCATACAGATTAGACTTGAAATCAATAGAGAAAAGAGGAAGATGAACTGTCTGAGAGCTGTGCACTAAAGAGACTTCAGCCAAGCTACAGCACTGGCATGGATGAAAGGTCTGGCTGGCTGATTTGGAGGGATGGAATGTGATAGAGTGTTGAAAGCTGAAGTGATATCCAAGAGAACCGGAGTGGCCATGGCTAATGGCCCATGTCATCCTGAGCTCATCCAACATCACCAACAATGCAGAATCCATAATGTGGGGCAACTGTAAATCAGGTTAAACTGGATCAAAAAGATTGTTTATTTAATAGATGGTGAAATCTTCCAATTAATGTGATTTTCAAAGACCCTGGATGGCAAAGGTAAATGAGAAATTGGACAAATGTTAAGCACAATTGTCAGTTGATGTCTTCCTGAGAACAAATATCACAAGGACCAAAGTTAATGTTGAAGGAATTGAGGCTGAAAAGATAGAAATGTTGCAAAAATGAGTAACAACTGAACTGAGTCAAGGATTAAAGCAAGACTATGAGAGTGACATGGATCCAAATGGGAGCCAGATTTCATGGTACAGAGAAAGAATGTAGTAATGACTGATGTATGAGGGAAACATTTTCGTTGATCCATTGTGGGAATTCAAAATGGGACACTTCTACTTGGTAAAACACACAAGATGATGGACGGAATGTTGCACAATGGCAAACATTCACCCCCAGTCACAGATCTGGGTTTAATCCATCGTTATTTTGCTTCACCACGCCACCCCAGTTCAGAAATGGCCATATGCAAATCAGTCTTGACCCTGTGCCTCATGGGAACAGTCCAGACCGAACTGCCAAGCCATGTCTTCCCTGGAACGGAATCAAGCATCCTAGGACCGGTTTCGGGCATTCAGCCCTCATCAGCCAGGATAGCCTGACTCCAGTGGCGCAGTGAGCACGGGACCCACGTCTGGGCATACCCTTCCCACTTGGGGCGAATTGCAAAACACACAAGATGATGGACGGAATGTTGCACAATGGCAAACATTCACCCCCAGTCACAGATCTGGGTTTAATCCATCGTTATTTTGCTTCACCACGCCACCCCAGTTCAGACATGGCCATATGCAAATCAGTCTTGACCCTGTGCCTCATGGGAACAGTCCAGACCGAACTGCCAAGCCATGTCTTCCCTGGAACGGAATCAAGCATCCTAGGACCGGTTTCGGGCATTCAGCCCTCATCAGCCAGGATAGCCTGACTCCAGTGGTGCAGTGAGCACGGGACCCACGTCTGGGCATACCCTTCCCACTTGGGGCGAATTGCAAAACACACAAGATGATGGACGGAATGTTGCACAATGGCAAACATTCACCCCCAGTCACAGATCTGGGTTTAATCCATCGTTATTTTGCTTCACCACGCCACTTCTACTTGGTAACAGAATCAAAAGTGACGAGAATATTATCTATTTTTCAATTTAAAAACATTGAGATAGACTAACAGGGGTTGGCAGAAGGCTGACTGGTGGACCTGCTACACGATGAAGTGATAAGTTCCTGAGCAATGTTAGGTGGCTGCTGAATTAGAGTTGGCATAATACATTTCTTGCATTGTTTAATGTTTAACCATGTCCTGAAGGTAAATACCTTTATAGGAGCTTTAGGAGCTGGAAAGACAATTGCATGCTCAGGTTTCACAATGATACTTGGTTGTCAGCAGTTTACCAAAATGCTGAAGGATGAGTTTGTTGGGAAGGAAACGGTTTGAGGAAAGCGAGGGGCTCTAAGGCAGGGGTAGTACTTGTTGACACTAACATCTATACCATTTCCTAAAAGGAAAGAGGTAATAGTAACAGTTGTCAACAAGTCATGAGCAATGATTTAGGGTGAGAATCTATGGTCATAGACGAAACGTAGAAGCCTGAAAAAGAAATAGCAGAATTAAAAAAGAAATGGTAAAAAGTAGTTCCTATGATGGCCTGTCATGGTCATTGAAATTGGGTCAGATACAATTATCCAATTAAAGGAAGGGACTATAGGGTTGATAAAATGACTGGTCAAATGTGTAGGATTCTGCACCAATTGGGTAAGGCCAAAAGTCACAAAACAAAGAAGCGCCCGAATGATCAAGGGAGTTGATTCAGACTTTAAGGCCACCAAAAGTCATATACTTAGAAGCTTTCATAGGAACTCAGCCTTCTGCCTCGTTCCTCTATATGGTTATGGAACTCCTAGGTGACTCGCAATATTCTTATAATGTACAGGTGGGGGAACTTTATCCCTTATATAAAATCTTGTAAGAACCAATATGGCATTATAGTAAATGTACCCAAAGAGGAAATATGTGGGTAATGTGTGGTAATTGGGTGAACAGACACTTCCTGTTTTTCAAGGATTCTAAATGATCCCCTTGCTTTTCTACTAGTCTCATGATAAGAGTAATAATGATTCATACCCTCTGCCTGCTCTTGCACCCTTGCACTGAAGCAGTCCGTGGAATGCGTACACCAAGACAATACACATCTTGATTAATTTAACAACATAAAATACAGAGGAAATATCCACAGAAATCCAACACTTCTCACCACCATAATGAATCAATAATAAGAATACCAAAAACCGCACAAAATGCTTTTTTTTTTACTTCACTACTGTCTAGAATGCCATCATTCAATACAAACATATTAATACAGTTCTTCATAAAAAAGTTCATTTGATTTTTTTTCAATAAGTATGTAAATGATATCAATCTTATAACCAGATGGTCTATAACAGTCACTTAAGATTCTGCCATCAGGGGTATATTGTGCAATATTTGCATTAGGCTTCACTTACAGTTTTTCTGCCTCTCTCAAAGGGATCATTTTTTGTGCATATCTAATTAGCTTAATGATGCGCTATTTCACAGCAGCACTTAATAAGAGCCTTTATACATACATAAGCACTTTACATTCTGAAAGCTCCTTACTCAAGACCATGCACAAGAAAATATTTGTATTATTCTATTGCTTAAAATGGAGTCAATGGTAATGGCAAGTATTGCACGACGACACAAAAACTGCGATAAATATCTTACCGGATGGTAAACATTTTTCTTTATGTACTTTCCTCCTCTCCCGGGTATAGTTCTGAGCAGGTGACGAAAAAAAGAGTACCGTTTCTAACTCCTTTAGAAAAAACAATAAAAACACCATGTAAAACCAATATTATGTGGTACCTTGCATGGATTAAATGTGCTTCAAGCAAACAGAACAACTCAGTCGATTTATTTTTCTAAAAACCAATACTCGCGCAAACTTGCAAATTCTGATAGGGATTAAAATGACATCCTAACATAACCACTGCCACTGGCTAACTATAAAATTAGAAAAAAGACTCAAACTCTAGGACTTTATTTCATGATATTCTTCTCACAGACTAAAATGATTTTATAGACGAACCACAGACATTGCAAAGTTGTTGGTATGTCACTTTATCTTGCCCTTTTAATATGAAACATTTTTTTTTGTGACTCGGCGAGTAAATGAGTGAGTGACTTAAATCGTACGTCGTAAAGTCCTTGTCCACTGCACCGAGACGCCTGAAACAATACAGGTGACACCCTCAGTTGCAAGTGAATTGGTGTCAGGCTGTTAGTGCGTTGGCAGTGTTTTACTTCAAGAGAAATTATAACCCACGTCTGAAAAACATTTTCCCACCTTCATATTACATTACAATTTTAAAAAGCTTCTTTTTTGTAAACAATTTGCAAATATTTAGATCAATCTTGCCCATGTATTTTCCATAGTTATTTGAGCAGCATTTGGAATGGATTCATACTGCCAATTCATCAAAATGTATTGTAAATGTAAATGCTGGTTAGGTTGTACTGTATCAGATTTTACTTAAACAATATGCACTGTTCAATTGCCTAATGTAGGTGTATAATGGTGGCTAGCATATATACACATGCCCAGTTTATTTTAATGAATATGTTGAGCCCACCTAACTAAAAGGAGCTGCTACTGGTGTAATTCACATTGGCATCAGTGTTTGCCGCTGTCTGATAACATTTCTCCCTCTTGCAAATAATGAGTGAAGAAAGTGAAATGAAGTCAGAGGTGCGTGAACAGTTTGCAAGATGTGCCCAACCAAAGACGGGATGATTGAAAAGATTGGTAGCTGTCTCCTAAATCAATATTTACTCGAATTTTGAACAGTTCTGCTGAAAAAGTGCACATCTTCCTTAGGTGTTTGCATCTTTTTTTTTAAACTACAGATTCTAACTTGGTGTCATACTTGGTAACGACGGAAGAGTATTTTTATAAAAACTTAAACTAAAACCATTTAGGTACGCTTTGTCTTTTTATTTGTATTTAAGTTGTATACTTTGCAGAATGCTCAATTTAGTTTATCTTATTTTTTATCAGATTTTTCGTGTTAAATATTAAAAACTGCAAGACAATAACTCCATCTATCTCTCAAACGTTGGAATTATTAATTAAAAAATAATTTGAAAAAGTGTTCTATGTTCCACCTGTAGAAGAGCTCATAGATGCAAGAGGCCTTGGAATAATAGTCGATCTACAGTTTTCAAAAGCACAGCCGGAGGTGATCATTGAAAGATATCATACCCAATAAGCAAGCAACTCCACACTTGATTCTCTTCATGTTGTGCTCACTTACTTCGAATACCATCTGCACAGCCTCCGTAACAGACCACCCTCAACCAGGATGCAAGAAACAAATATTTAAAAATAATGAACCTAAGTATGCCTGGATTGGTATGACAATGCCCATTCCTCACTGAAACCATTCCAGGAATATCTGCACTCATACACCCACACCCCTAAACAAAAATGAGAACTGTACCCTACCTTTATCAACTATCACTAGCTCTCTTTCTCAGTATCTGCTGAAGGATAACTAGATGCATCCCCAGTGCCTAATTTGAGCTGGTGGTTCTCGGTGAGGGCCATCGGCAGGGCAATACTGGCAAATTTTGGCTCCCTCGCTGCGCTTGCATAGCAAGCTAGCGCAGCGAGCGAGCCTGACCACTACAATGGAGGTTTGGGGGATGGGGTCATTTGGGAAACAAAGGCAAAAATGGTACATTCTACAGAAATTTTTTCATTATATATTCAATTTTGTTAGCTTTTAAAGCATAGTAAATGATGATGCACCAGGATACGACAATCCTTGTTGGGGCTCTTCAATAATTCCCTCACTATCCCCCTCCAACAGTGCCTCTCATCTCTCTATAACCCCTCCCTCACATGTATTTCATTTGCTTCATATCGACTCTCATACCAGCGTGGGATGTCGGAGCACTTTGCATCACACACACATAGACAATGAACCATACGTGTAAATATCAGTGTATAGAAAATGTTATACAAGACGAAGGGGACTACAAGGTGTAGGATTCACATGTTATCCATACTGGCAGGCATTTTTTAAGAGTGCTTGGGCTGCTGAAGCACAAATGCAGGATTCAGAACATAACACAGTGGTTAGGGTTGGCTTTACTAATAAGAATTTTTGGACTTGCCCCTCTCAGCGGGGTCACCCCCAAACTTTTTGCCTTCACCCCTTCTATTTTTTTGCTGAATTCCTTTTTGTTGACCGTAGGACTCTGTGCAATTTTCCACTGTTAACCAGTGCTAATGTGCTTGTGTTCACTCCCTAAAACATGGTAAAATTGATTTACACCTGATGGGCATATTTAATTTATTTACAAGTCCCTAATAAAGTGGTATACCATGTAGCGAGGGCCTGTAAGTTAAATGCTATAAAATGGGCATGCAGTACTCATTATGCCACCCACTTAAGTGGCCCCTTAAAACATGTCCCAGATCTGCCATTGCAGCCTGGGTTAAACTGCCAATTCAGCTTGGGAAAATAAACCAGTTGCCAAGCCTTAAACTCACCTTTTATTACATAAAAGTCACTCCTAAGGAAGGCTCTAGGTAGCCCACAGGGCAGGGTGCTTTGAAATGAAAAGGTTGTTCATGTATTTTTAAGTTTTACATGCCCTTGTAGTGAAAAACGTCCACATTTGTTTTTCACTACTGCGAGTCCCACATTTCCCGTAGGATAACATTGGGTTGCCTTATTACATTTAATAATTGCTAATGTTTGATTGGGAACAGGTAAATGTTTCAAGTTTGGTGTTTAAGAAATTGTAATTCAAAATTCTCTTTAATAGTAAAGTCGGATTTTAAGTTTCAGTTTTGAAAATGCCACTTTTAGAAAGTTTGCATTTTCCAGCCGTAACTATTTAGTGACTGCAGCCTGTTCCTGGGTCACATGCCTGGGTGTAGTTGGCAGTTGGACTTTGTTTATTCCTCCCAGACATCAACACAATAGAGGGATAAGGTGTGCCTGAAAGGGCCATCACTGGCAGGATGGGGGGTGGAGCTGGGCACAGACCCACTTGCAACTGAATAGGCTGTGCCCTGCCTTTACACAGGGTACTTGTTACCACTGCATTGTCCAAGCAGCCAGTTTGGAGCCAGGTCAGGGGAGACAGGAAACTTCAAGCACTTCAAAGGGAATTCTCTAGAAACTTCTCCTACTTCAAAAAAGGCACAAGGTATAAAAAAGGACTCTCAGATTCACTCTTCAGTTCACTTTCAGGGCCTGCGAAGGACTCCCAGAGGGCTGCCAGCTGATGCAGCCTACTGTGTACTACGGATGACTGCGCTGCTGCACCTGAAAGGACTGTTTTGCTTCCTGGAGCCTGCCTTGAACCTTCAGAGGCCTGCCCTGCTGCTTGAGTCCTGTTCCACTCCTTGGCTGAGTGGTTCAAGGGCTAGTTGGCTGGCCTCCTGATCAAAGCCTCAGAGACTTAAAAAGCTCCAACCATCGTGAACCTACGCCTGAAGCCTGCCTGAGTGATTCCTAACTCCCCAAGTAGTGCCCCTCCAGTCCTGGACCCTTGGTGTTAGTGTTAAAGGTGCCAAGATAGACAAAATCTAAAACCTGGGGCTGCTCTGACAACCTACAGGAGACCGGGACCAACCTGCTTGTCTAGCTGTCCAAGGTGCATCGCCGGTCGGCCTGGCTTCACTGGGCCTCCTGCTACATTCTTCTCCGCAGCAGAAAATCCTGTTCAGTTGGCCTTCACCAAAGGTGTATCTGACCTAATGGAATTCTCATCGGCTACATCCTCCAGTTTTATCCCACGAGAGATTTTTGACTTCCAAAAAAGAGACTAAGTTCGAACGTGGATATCTCCACCGTGACTTCGTCCTGCAACTCCCCGACAACGCCGCCGCCTCCTCAGACACCACCTGCAGCCTTGCCCTGCTGAACTTCTACCTTCCCAGGACATTGTTCTCCAAATTTCTTCTAAGTCTGAAGGTAAGCGCCGACTGGGTCCAATCCACTCTTTATATCCGACTCGTGCTCCACTGTGGTCGCCACATCTTTTTTGACTTTGACCGAGTCTTGCTCGACTAGATGTCATTGGTGATTTGATCTTTTGGGCGCTAGTTTTTATCTTAAACTTTAACAATTCATAACTCTTGTTTTACTGATTGGATTTTTGTAATTTTGGTGTCAAATAATGTATTAAAATCTACTCTATTTTTATAAATTGGTGTGGGATTTTCCTTGTGTTGTGCTTTCACTCTATTACTGTTTAAGCGCTGCATAAATACTTTACACATTGCCTCTAAGTTAAGCATGACTGCTTGTGCCACGCTACCAGAGGTTTAAGCACAGGTTCACCCTAATGGGGATTGTGGCAGTTGCTTGAGCAGGATTACCACCACACTCAACCAACAATCAAATTTCTCACAAGAAATTATTTCTACCCAAGAAATCCTTTTCGGCAACATTTGGATTTAGAAAGACTGGGAAGAAACATAACATTCTGACTTGTACCATGCAGTTTGCATTCAGCTTTTTGATGGTAGTTCATAGCTCACTGTGCTACATTATGATTAAAACTTATGAACTGCACAGTAGCAAAAGGATCTCTAAACAAAAGTAGCAACCCACTGAGGTATGCACATAAAATACTGTTCTGCGATCTGCAAGTTACCATTCTTAGCAGCAGGCATATTAAACATCTGCCCTACTTTATGAAGAGTCAAAACTGCCACTGGAAAAATCTCGGATCTTTCTCCAGCAGCGACATTAGTCATCAGGATTATCTTGACACCTTTATTGTTTTCTGTGCTGGATATATAAGGAATTCGGCAGTGGGTGCTTTTAAAACTGCTGCGCTGCTACAAACCCGCCCCCCAGTGACAAACTAGACCCCCACCCTTCCAGCCTCCCGCAGAAATGCCCGATACATGGTACGGCAAGTCCGCGCTTTGGCCTCCAACACTTATTTTTGGGGGCTGGCACTCTTTTTTCTGCATTAGATGTTTCCCAAGAGAGGGAAAACAAACAAATTGGAAAGACAGAGGAAGACAAAGAGCAGATCTTTGGGCATCAACACTCATTCTTTTACAAATTAAGCACTGTAAGAATCCCCTGCAGTTCCTACACAGAAAGTTCAAAAATAGTATAGGCAGAAATTAAACCTTCTCGTTGAAATACCAAGCCTCTTTCCAGATATTGGGATTATGACTGGCTCAGAGGCATCTTTCAGCCATTAAAGGTTTATGACTGGTTCCCGATCTTGACTGCACCTCAGCAGACATCCGCTCACTCCACACTGTTCCAAGGTCCCTCCCCATATCTCAGCCCCTGAAGGAGATTCATCAATTTGTTTTGAATTGAAATAATTCAGATGTTGACTAAAGATCCAAGAAAGTTTCAAGCACTCAGACTGGCTTGCAGATATTCTCAAGTGACCCTGAAATATGCGTGCCTGTTTGGGAATTAATGCTCGCCCCCTAAGGATCACAGCAGCAATAAAAGAAATAATGTCACTGAATGTTGAATTGTATTGGCCCATTGTCAGTTGGGCATCAGTCAAAAGTTTCCAAAAACGGAGCGAGAATGTGTTCTGTCATCGGAAATAAAGCAACTTGCCCATCTCTGAGTAGAGCAAGGTATCCATGAATTTGGTGGACAGCATAGTCTGTTATGTTTTACACAAATTACACCGTCTACCCAATTCTAAATAAGGCTCATAATGTTTTGCACTTTCGTCTATTGGTTGTACTTTCTATAGATTATTACATTTTAATGTATGTGTGTGTAGCTTTTGGGTTTGTTCACACATGTGCACCTGTTAGGATGAGGCAGGTTTGCCCAGGAAGGCAGAAAACCTGCAAATCTCCTCCCAGACTAATGGTGAAGGCTTGAAATAAAGAGCCAGTGTACTAATCACAGGTTGCATTACAAATGCAATTTTTTGCAGTTTCTGTAGTACCACCCAAGATCATGTTTGTGCTGGGGTGCATTTACTTAATCCATCACAGCACAAACATGGCATTCAGTAGGGTCCACAGAATTCCCACTCTTCAAAGGTAATGGCAGGAATTTTGTTTGTCAATCCCTCTGAATGCTTGTAAATATAGGGGTGGAGGCCTGTGAGGACAGCAGACATCCATCCCTGAATTCACATCTGCAGAATGCCATCATCAGAGCCATTGTGTCTTAAAGAGACATGCTAAAAGGTAATACAAAATTGTGGCATTGGATGGATGGACATTGTGCGGAGCATACAGCGGTCCCCAGCACAAGTGCATGCTCCCTCTAATACACCCAGATGTGATTCACAAAGTAGAAGCTTTTTGTTTTGGACCACTTTCACTTTGTGAATCTGTACTGCCTGGTTTGACAGGGCAGTAATATGTCAATAGTTTAGGGAAAAGCATTGTCACATGTCATTGTGATTCGGAATGAAGGGGTAATGCCTCTTTCATGACACATTATTGGTCAAGATTATTACAGAATGTCCATTATCTCTGTAAAACAATATAGGATTAACCTTATAGCCTCAGAAGGGTGTTTCAAACACTGTAATACTTATGCAGATAATTTAAGTTTTACATTTTGTTCTCTCTAGACATGCAGATACATTCATCTCATGCCGGAAATTGTTAAAAGGCAATGAAACATGTTGGCTTCTCATAACAAACTGATGGAGTACGACAGTAGGTCTGGTTTTTAATGTGAGCAAACACACATCAGTAATTAAAATTGGAAATAGTGCCAGTGACTGTTTAGCTCGTTTTTATATTGTAGGAGCAAGAAAAACTTTCTTCCATTGCTCTTATAGTAGGGGGTCAAGGTTGATAGGCACACAAACACATTTCGGGGTGCTTATTTTACTTTTTTCACATTCTTATTTCAATTTAGTTGTGCACTTCTTTTCACATATTTTTTGTGGATGTGGAGGCTGCCAGTGATGATAATCGGAGCACACTGATGAGAACCTATCAGTAGCTCCCATGGTGGTGTTTCCGTGAGGTGCCTTCACATCCTTCACACATTTTTTGTTGGACATGATGTGGAAAAATTGTGGGTGTGAGAAACGCACACAATTCAACCTCTAGGGGAGATAGACACATTTGAGAATTTTAAGCAATGGATAGGAGCACCCAGTGTGTACAGCATCTAAGAGCCAGTACCTAAGTAGTTTAACCAAGAGTAGGTTGTGGGTATGCTCATGATGTTTATCCCGATGTATAAGCAGGTTTTGTTGATGATAGTGTTGTGAGTGGAAGGCGACCTGCGTTATTTCCCTCTGTAGCTCCTTTTGTGAAGGACCCTCTGAAACAGTACCTTGGATGGATCAAGTGTCGATGTTGAAGACTCAATGCGTCAGTACCAATCCGCATGTGCGATGAGGGCTTCTTCGACGAACCCCTTTATGATGCACGCACTGCATCGTTGATGAGCTGCGCTGTCTGCCGTCCTTGAGCCACACAGTCCGTTGAAGCAATGTCATTGATCTGCTCCTGCATGGACGTCGAAGGGCAATGCGCCGGTTCTGATCGGTGAAAAGTTGTCACTGCCTCAATTTTGATGGTTCTGTACAGCAGAAGTCACCTTTCTAGGGCCCAGGACTGGAATGGCACCACTTGACAGGGCAGGACTCACAAAGGGCAGAGTCCAAGATCTGTTGCTGGGTTGAAGGAAGCCTTTGATGGCCCTGAGACTTTAGAACAATGAGCAAGCCAGCAAGCCCTTGGAGCCACTCTGGGTTCAAGTGAGATGGGTCCAGTCCTTGTCCTCAGCAGGGAAGAGATCAGCAGGCAGCAGGTCAATACAGAAAAAACAGAGAAGCACTTCTTCCAAAGCAGCAGTCAAGCAGAGTGGCAATCCTTGTAGCACAGCAGTCTTTACTCCTGGCAGGGTTCCTCACAGGTCCAGCGTTGTACCTTCGGAAACAGGACACTGTAGGGTGTAAATGTCAGCTCACCCCTCTCTTCCTGCCCAGGAAGAGCTATCAGAATGCAAATGAATGCAGATGAGTTCTCTGTCACACCCACCCTTCCTGTGCTTGTGGCTGTCTAGAGGGAATGCACAAAGTGTAGTTGTCACCCACCCTAGACGTGCATTGGAGACAGGCTGCAAGGTACACAGAGCAGTAAGAGCAGAGTAATGCCTACTTTCTATAAGTAAACACAAGGAGATGATGTACGGAGTGCTGAAACTTTTCAGACACTCACCCCCAATCTCAGATCTGGGTTGAATCCATCATCGTTCTTTAGCTCACTTCGCCACCCCAGTTCAGACCCAGCTGTATGCAAATCAGTCTTGGCCCTGTGCCTCATGGGAACAGTCCAGCCCAAACTGCCAAGCCAGGTCTTCCCCGGACCGGAAACAAGCATCCTGGGACCTGTTTCGGGGTAACACCCCTCATCAGCCAGGCTAGCTTGAATCCAGTGGCAAAGTGAGCAAGGGACCCACGTCTGGACATACCCTGCCAACTTAGGGGGAACAAGCCAAACACCAGGAGATGGGGAACGAAGCGCTTAAACTTTGCTCTAAACAGGAAGCCAGCCAACTAGCCCTTGGACTCACTTTGGGGTCCTGGGTTCAAAAAATGCAAGTCCAATCCTTCTCACCCCTGCAAGAGGGCAGCAGGCAGCAGGTTAGCACCGCAGTGCAGCAGCCCTTGAGAGCAGCAGTCCAGCAGAGTGGCAATCCTTTCAGCAGCACAGGAGTCCTTCTTCCTGGCAGAGTATCCCCAAGTCAGAAGTGTACTGAAGGTTTGGTGTCTGAGGGCCAATATCATTTCATTTAATTCATTTTCATTTTCATGACTTTATTCGGATAAAAACAAATCCATAAAAGAACAAACTCATTGCAATATTAAAAACATACAAAATGATGATATGTTAAAAAAAACACATAGGAGTTTGATACAATGCAAAGCTATTAAAATACAATCATGCAATGTTCATCGAGTTATGAGCTCTAACAGCAGCTTTTCAGAGAGGACCCCACGCAGATTGTTACCTCCTCCTCCTCCAGTTTAAGAAGGGTCCAAATGCTTCTCTATAATCTACATAGAAATGCCTCTTAAAAAAGGAAGTAGGAACAATCTTGTGTATAGTGTATAGTACTTGCAAAAAAATAATAAGTGCAGTTGGGTTTGACCTGAACGCCCATCGCACAGACAGGGAGCGAGGTCAAGGCTAGCTCGAAAACCCCTAAAACAAAACGATGGATTTAGGCCCAGATCTGGGGGGAATGAATGACATTGTTCTGCATTCTGTCCGTCAATTGTTCTTTTTACTTTCTAAAAGTGGCATTTCTAAAATAATAATGTTAAATCCAGCTTTACCATTAAAGAAGATTTATCATTACCATTCCAAAGACATAAAACATGATGCAGCTACTCTTTTCTGATCAGGAATTACAGCTTAAAAGTGTATTAAGGAATTCCCAATGCTAGCTTATGAGAGGAGTAGGCATCATGATACTAAAAAATTAATTTAGCTGTTTGTCACTACCAGGACATGTAAAACTCAAAAGTACATGTCCTGCCTTTTAGTTACACAGCACCCTACCCTTAGGGCTACCCAGGGCCTACCTTAGGTGTGACCTATGTGTAATGAAAGGGGAGTTTAAGACTTGGCAAGTGGTTTTAATTGCCAAGCCAAAGTGGCAGCAAACTGAAAACACAGGCCTGAGACAGGTTTGAAAGGCTACTTATGTGGGTGGCACAATCAGTGCTGCCGGCCAGTTAGTAGCATTTCATTTACAGGCACTGTGTATATGTTATACCACTGTACAAGGGACTTGCAAGTAAACTAAATACGCCAATCATATATTCACCAATGTCAGCATGTTTAGGGGAGAAGCGCATGCACTTTAGCACTCGTCAGCATTGGTAAAGTGCTCAGAGTCCTAAAGCAAAGAAAAAGATATAGGAAAAAGAGGAGGTAAGCAGGCAAACATTTTGGGGGAAGGCCACCCTAAGGATGACAGTTCTAGCACAGGGGCATTGGGGCTCTGTGCCTTCTGGATAGTGTTACATCAAGTCAAAGAACGTGTTATAAAAGTTATAAAAGTAAGACAGGCTCTAGCATATGGGATTGGTTAGTGTCCTCCACCTCCACCACCCACTGCTCCTTTTTGGTGCTCATAACACCTCAGAACACATCTGTGTCTGCCTGGGAAAGAAATGGGGCCTAGCATGCTTTCCCATTAATCCAAACTTTTGGAGTGTTTCTCGTGGAGCAGAGTACTTGGACTTCTGAGGTAAAGAAAGGCAGTTAACCCACCTAACCAGTGGAATGGACTGTGGCTGGACCCTGGTAAAAGAGAATGCTTGAGCTTTACTTGCTCTGATGTCTGTGCTCTGGTCCCCTGTAAGCTGTCCTTTGCAGTGTGGGGACTTTGAGAGTGGCCAGGAAGAACAACTTCAGCAACCAAGGAATAATGGATGTAGAAAAAGATTCCGCTTCTGTAGAACGGGTATGAGGTGCCATGGTCATCTGAGAAAGACATGACAGTGGCAGGCAAGATTTCCTACTTTATTCCAATTGGAGCTTTTGGTGACTTTAGTGAAATAATAGAATCCAGGTATAAGGCATCATGGAGCCTTGCAAGCTTAGCATTTTGACCATGTTCCACTAGAGGATTCTGAGCTATTAAAGAAGTTTTAATGTCTGAAGTTAGAAAGTGGGAGAGAGGAAGGCAGCAATGGAATGTCTTTGGTAGCTATGATTTCTGTCTTGCCCACTCAGAGCTTTTGGCACCAACACTGAAGGCTTCAGAGGGACCTTGTTTCTAGTATATCTAACCTCATAGAGCCCCTTTCAGAGACAATATTCTGTCTTGCCTGCTGATAGAGTATGAGCCCCAGAAAGGAGTCTAAGGGGGACAGTTTAAGTTTGGTAGAAGAGGGATAACTGTCACCCCATTTAGAGGTAAGGGATTCTGAGGATGAAGCCTAACCTGGGTTCAGCAGTAGAGACCCTTTGTGTATCACCCTGTCTGCCATAGCCCTCTAAATTATTCTTCACAGCATAAGGTTACAAATGTCTGCATCTAACTTTTTGCATTTTTCACTACAGTCCTTACAGCATCCAGTAGCTATGCGAGTTGCATATCTCATGCTTTTGAATTCCTTTTGGTTAATGTTTTAGAGGCATTCATGTGCTTCTTACCTTATTCTACCTCCCTGTGCTCCATGGCCAAACTTGTTGTACATGTGAAATTTCCCAGGGGCTAATTCTGTCAATCCTTATTTACTTAAAATAATGCACTGTTCCAGGAAGATGAACCGCAGAGATGATCAGATGCCCAAAAGGACTAGTCAAGTGAGATATACTGGAACCAGATGCTGTAGTCAACCTGAACCTCATGGGCCAAACAGCAGCACCATAGCATCCTTAGAACCATAAGATACATGTCTGAACTCTTCACCCTGAGGATACTACAGAGATCAGGAGATGAAACTTTAAAAAAAAAAAAAAGTGAATCCACCTCAGCTCCTTTCAGGAAATTTTAGGGTGATCCATCAAGCGGGGGTAGGGAAAAAAGGGGGCAGGGTCCTAAAACGCTCTTCCCCATGCAATTTCCATAGGGAATTTTAGACAGCGCTCCAGCCCAAACAGCTGAATGGAATTGCACCAAATTTGGCAGAATGCTAGATCTTTACCCAGAAAACATGCTTTTTGTGTTTTGGTGCAAATCCATTCAGTAGCTTTACAGACATTAAGGTTCACAATTTATAGATATATTAACATTTAGACTGAAATTCAAAACTTCAAGCCTTCTGATTGTCAGAGGGCAGAGGGGGTGTTTTTGGATGGAGTGCTTGGATTGTCCTGCCAGAACATGAATAGAAAGGTTGTGGGGGGCATTACAAGAGTCAGGAACTTGATCCATGTCCTGAAAACGTTTTTCCTTTTTTTTAAAAAGGATATAAAGTCACTGGGTGGGATAGCTTGACCCACTAGCCCTTGTGGGTGAACAGGGTGGTCCCAGAGGTAACCCCACTGGGGGAAAAACAAAAATAAAAAATGGCCACATTTTGGGCCTCAGACCCAACAAAATGGAAGGCTTCTGTAATTTATTTAATATCTCCCGTGGTGGGCCGGGGTCAGCACACATTTTATAAATGTTTGGGGATAAGGGTGTGAGGCCCCCCTCCAAGTGCCAAGTTATGGACCCAGAGACCCTATTGCCTGGGGACCAAAGAAATACTGTCCCAAGGACCCCATACTAAGGAAATGTTACTGGCTCTTGCGTGGCACCAGAGGAGCTGCGTGCAGAAACCAGTAGGGCCGCTGGAAGTCTTGGGACTTCCCTCGCGGGCCCCCATTGAGACCCAAAGCTGTGGGTGTCCCAGGTGGACAAAATAAATAATGCGGCGGAGTTGCTCACTTATTATTTACTGTTCTCAGCAAGGAAAGACACATAATGCCCTTTGTGGGCTAATTTACATATGTTTTCCTATTTGCGATGCCCCAATCTGGGTAGGGACACTACCAACATGCTAAAAAGGTGTGGTGGGGAGCTACAGGGAGTGCAGTAGCCCCCCAGAAGTCATTTATTTAAAGTCATTATATGTTTCCTGGGGCATATACAATGTGACTCCAGGAAATGTTCATGATGCTTATTAATCATTCTCAGAGCTTAAGCTTTTGTTCAATAAGTCACACTAAGGGGGCCCCCTGGACTGATACCAAGGCAGGGATTCAGGGGAAAATAACTACATAATCAACAAGACAAATCCAACTGCCTGAAAGCCATTTCTTTAATATGGCGGAAAATCTCGACCATCTAATAGGGATATATATCTCCTCATTCGTGAGGAGCTAAAGAGGGTGTGCAGTTAAGGATGCCAACATTGAGAATAATTAAATGTCACATTTCATATTATCAAAACATATATGATCAATTTATTATACATATTCTTCATACAAAATATATATATATATAGATATATATCAATGTACATCAGTGAACATCAACAATCAACAAAATGTATACACATCAAAAATAACAAGTTCCACCGAAATGCACGTCGGTGCGTCATATGAACAAGACTGGATGACAAACATGTTTTAAAAAAATGCATAAAAGTTTAAAAGAAAGAACAACAGCAATTGTTGACATCAACATAATGCAAGTAATTAGTGCGGGCAAACACTATGTTGGCATTTTGGGTATTTATGATAATTTATTAGTATTCTGTACTTGGTCAGTTGGTTTGTTACGTTTTGTCTTGTTCATGTGTTTGAGTGTGAGTGTGAATGTAAGAGCTTGTTTTGAATGAATGTATGGCACTGTGGGGCAGATTGTTTACAACAACAATGAAGTATGTTTTTGACGCATGGGGGTACTTGTTATTTTTCCTGTGTATAAATTTTGTTGATCGTCAATGTTCATTGATGTACATTTTAACCTAACAATAGCATCATTTTCCCCTTTGGTTTTTTTCTGTGAATTTCTCAGTTGGTTTATTTTAAGTAATATATTATTACAATACCTAACTATAAGGTCACTTTAACCTTTAATTATTAGGCCTAACCCGTGGCTTGCACTACCTTTGGCCATGTGAAGCATGGCATTGGCTGCAGGACTTCGCCTGCAGCCAGACCCTGCACCCAACCCTTGGTGGGTGGGTGGCTTGTCCCCAACCACGCACAGCTGTTGTGTGGGGTTGGCTGCTGGGCCTGGCTTGTGGCCAGGCCCTAAACCCAGCCCCCATGGCTGGCCAATCTCCCTTGGGTAGCTGGCATCCTACCACACACAACCTCTGGCCTGGCCCTGCATCCAACCCCCCTGCAGGCGACCGAGCCCACACCATGCATAGCCTTTGGCAGGGCGAAGGCTGTGTGTAGTAGGGTTTGGGGAGGGAAAGGCCTCTCCACAAAGACCTCTATACAGGAGACTGTGCGTAAGTTGATGATAGCAGAATTTTCTTGTAGCATATGTCATCAAACCTAGTTCAGCACCACCCCTCATTTTCTACTATTATGTGTATGTCCTTGAGAGTTGCAGGATAGCATGGATTTTAGGTAGCAGTCTTGCCAAGTACCACGCATCAGACGTAATACTAATGCATTTTAGTGTGGTGGTCTGCATCACTGCACTAAAATGCATTAGTCACACATTTTTAGCGCCTTGACACCACCTGCATACTGTGAGGGAGAAGCTTGGATTTACCATGAACGTCAGAGGAGCTGCAGTACCAGGAGCGCACCGAGTGGTGTGCATACTGTGCTGCAAGACTCACACTGGCCTCACTCAGGTCTCTCTGTGTGTTATTAAAGTCACTGACATATTGAACATTAATATAATTTATTTTAGCAGCCTAAAACTAAGGACGGCTCTGACCTCAGCTGCACTGACTGCTGAGGCTGCCTCGGAGGCAGAACCATGCTATGGCCTGTAGTTCTATCCTATGAGCAGTGGTGGATGGTGACATTTGAAAGTGGTGGGCCGTAAAATTATTGCCGTACTGCACTGCGGCGAGCGAGCGTAGCGTGCGAGCCCGAACAAGCTACGGGGGATTCGGGGGTGTTCGGGGGGTAATCCCCCCGAGAACATTTTGAAAAAAGAGTGAATAAATGGTGCATTTTTAAGCAAATTTGAGGAAGCATGAAGGTTAATAAAGCAATTCTATTGAATTATTTATCTAATTCTTCCAGCAATAGGCAGAATGGAGAAGCATTTGGAAAGCTTGGACTCAAACAGATGAGAAAATTTGGTAGCTTTAATGAAAGTTTAGCTGGACTTGAGGCTGATACCCACACACCTCTCTGGTGATAACAAAGGCCCTCCTCTTTCATTATAAGGCCCTGATCAAATGTGTAGTAAGAGCACATCCCAACAGCCTTGGAAGAAGGATGCTAAGACACATTGCATCTTTAAATACACATATACACATGTCAGTGCTCCCACTCCCAGAAGTTCTCAGGTGGTGTCTTGTGGCTATGTACCTTTTGGAATGGGCGGAGGATGGAAAAGGCCACATGAACAGTAGCACAGTAAGGAAAGAGGTCGCTGTTGACATCTCTTGTGACCTGCAGTAATAAGTTGGAATCTTGGCAAGGTCAACTCACCCCTGTTATCTTGAGAGTGTTTGAAGTTCCTTTAAATTTGGTAATAATAACTTCTTGTTTACAGTGCATCTCAATGGCAACTTTGTGGTATTGAGCACCATAAAGATGGATGATGCTATGAGATCAACTTAGCAGTGCTACTATTCCACTAGTCCGACTATCATTATTATTATTAATGAAATTAGTATTATTTGTAGTAGTAGTATTAGCAATAGTAGTAGTAGTATTTGAAAGACTCAGCAAAGGTTTAAATGGAGACGAGGTCTACACAAAGCACTGGTAAATTTGGTTCCTCTTCATACCGCTTTCTTATTTTAATTTGTACACGAACAGCACTGTAAACATTACTCAGATAGCAAACAGAATGCAAGTAGTGGGGCTGTGCTGCTATTGACGGGAAATGTAATGTATCCTACACTCAGAGAGAGGATCGCGCCAGAACAGAATGCACAAGGGGCACATACAGGAATTACAACACACAGATGGGAAGAAGGCACAAACCGGGAGACAGGCCACAGGAAGCGACCAGAATAGGGACACATCAGACAAGAGCCCATGGTGTGAGGGGACAGATACTGGGGAAGCGTCAGAGAGAGAGAGAGAAAGAGGGCGTGGAGCAATGGTTGCACGCTGGCGATGCCATGTTTCTCACATTGACATTGCAATGATCAGCAATTGGAGGAACACCTTAACCCGTCCAGCCACACCAGAGAACCTCCTGAAAAACAAAGGTTTCAGTGTGCTATGGCAACCACCATATTACATTATATAGCTTAAAACTTTGATGTGTATTGTGCCTGCTCATGTTGCTGAAAAGTAAAGAGAGACCTGTAATCCCCAAAATGAGAATAATAAAAGACAAACCGGTTCAGGAGCAGAGTGGAGTAGTTACAAGTTGAATCTCTTTAGTATCAACCATTGATAATGAGGGAGCGTGGAACCAGAGAGGTAGCTGAGCAGAGCACAAGGAATGGACTTTGGGAAGAGAGCAAAGCTTAGCAGGACCAACTGAAAAACTGGGGCAAGACAGGCAACTCACAGGAGGGACAGAACCACTGGAGGGCGTGTCAGAATGAAGGAAGCACACATGTGGTAAGAATGGGAAAGGTGGGTGGTGACGAGCCACCAGGCGGTAAGGGAGAAAGAATGTCTGGAGGACAGGCAAGGTGGCTGACCTACAAGGAAGGGGGTCAAAAGGTGATGGACAGAAAAGAAGAAGCACTAGGTGCGACTATTGGCAATGGAACCCAGCATCATCCACGGAAGGTGAAACTAACACTGTAAGCTGTAATTGGCCAATATACATTTCTGTTACCTTGGTTACCATGATTTGGTTGAATACTGTGATTACCTACTCAGAGCAGCATTCATCCACGTCTTGCTGTTTGCAGGTCGGCACTAGGAAGAGAGCCGAGACTAGAGGTTTTTTTATTAGCATGCTCAGCCCCAAGGCTGCATCCATTCATCCTACTCAGGCCAAGGTGAGGACAGACCCTACTGCACTGACTGATTTCGCCAGCGAAATGAAAACTTACTGCATACATTTGGGTAGTTTTAAGGAATTTTAATTTTGACTTCACAAGTTTCAGGGTCATATTACTGGCCGTGTAACAAATCAACGTATCCCTTTTAGAGTGTGGAGCATGCACGCCTCAGAGATATACTGCAAACATCTCGCTGCAGGAGTAATTTACAACAACGTGCCGCCAAAACAGTAGAGTGAAAACACGTCTCATTTCTGTACATTACGCAAGTATTTAGACCAACACAATCATTACATTGTCAACAGTTATTCACTTTTCGTGCATTTTACTGACGTATGCTTCTCGCAAATGAAGACGGGTTAGGTTTTCTTTTGAGTATTTCTATAGCCCACTGGTACGGCCTCTTTTGTGCGGCCCATTGTCCTATTTACGCTTTGTCACTCAACTGTGGGCTTTCCCAAGACATGTTAGCGCAAGTTCTGGGCCGTCAATGGAAAGGTATTTTAATCCAAGCCTCAGGTGCAGTCGGGGCCGGCATGACTCGCCGGCGGAGGGGGGTGGGCGGGTCGTGTGGGCTTGCGCGGGGGTTAGGCGGTTAATTAAAAGTTTTAAAAAACATACCTTTACCGGGTCGGGTCCCGCGTGTTCTGAATCCTGCTGCTTTCCTACAGGAAGCAGCCAGCAGCCAGCCTCCTTCCCCGGCCCTAAGCCAATCACAACGCTGCAATGGCAGCGTTGTGATTGGTGAGGCACAGCGGAGAGCGCCCCAGCCAGGCCATTTTCTCTATGTAGGCTGCATGCAGCAGCCTACATAGAGAAAAAGGGAGAGTGCGCATGACTGGGTTGGTCGGCCCTGGGGCGACCAAACAGTCAGTACCCACAACAGTGGGCAAAGCTACTCCCCCCCTGCCCTCGAGCAGGACCGCCCACCGCCCGCCCCAACCAGGCACTCCAGGCACTTCTGCTTTCTCGCAGTGCGAGAAGCAGAAACATAAAATGGTAGTTTTACCATTTTATGTTTCTGCTTCTCGCACTGCGAGAAAGCAGTGGGGCGACGCCCCCACGCCCCAATGGAGGAGCCGCCACTGCCTATGAGTAGCAGTAGGCAGCCTTTGAGTGAGTCTGGGGTGGTGGTGCCTTCCCTGCTGCCGTTTTCCTGACAACTGGTGCCACCACATGCACTGGTGTAGTGTCACTGACCTTTTGACAGCCGGGGGTATTTTGATGCAGATCAACGGACATGATCACTATTATTTTTTTTTATCTTCGGTGCCCGAAACCAGCCCAGAGTGGTTCCGCTGACGCCTCTTAGGTTGGTCCAGGTGGACACTGGACTTACTTTCACTATCATGCCAGGGTCTGGACTCTGTACAGGCTGTGGCAGCAGAGCGTTTTTAATTTGAATATTTCTGCCGGCCCCTCATGAACTGCTGCTGCCACCCACCAGAGTTAAATTATAGGACAATATGTCCTCCCTAACCTCGACACATGTTGCTGCCCTGCCATGTGTAGTGGGAGGGGGCGCCAGGGGTGTCCAGTCACAGTGAGAGCAGAGCTGCTGAGTGTCTTTAAAAGGCACACCTCTCATGTCAAGACAGCGGTGCCACCACTCCCGCAGCTGCAGCGCAGTGTTTTGACTCTTGAGACTTAGTAAGTAAGTTATAACGCTAGCGATTATAATGTTACTGCTTTTTTGTCTACTGGAACTTTTGACTTGCCTAACGCAGAGGATTAATGTCCTACTGCAGGGTTCTCTAAAGTCCATGGCAGATTTTTAGCATATCTTCATTTAGATAAATGTAGTTATCTTAAACATCTGGCATGGATCCGGACCTCTGAGACTGACTTTGGAGAACCGTGTCCTACTGCAAAGAACGTGCACCACACGTATTACAGAACTGTATTTTATGAGGATAGCAGTGAGTTACTGCTTTTGTCACAGATCTTTTTGTTACTTGTGGAAATTCAGCTCCACAGCACTTGGCACTGAGCTGGGTGGGTGGAGGGTCAGGTGCTATGTATTTAGAAATAACACATGTTTGAAACCACCAGCAACCAGTTTTCCGTCAGCAATAAAAGGACAGTGAGCTATGAACTATCATGAAAGAGCTGCATGAAAACTATATGGAATAGGTTAGAGTTTAATTCTTTCCCCGGTCTTTCATTATCCTAATGTTGCTAAAAGAGGATAGCTTGGATAAAGATACATTCTTTTTAGCAAAGCTAACGACTGTGGCACTGCTTAATTTGAGCCGGTGGTTTCCGGTGCTCGGCACTGGCACTTAATTGTCAGCAACTGAGCTTGTGACAGTCTGACAAAAGGTAGCACTGTCTGGCTAATTTAAAAATGACCACAACAACAGTTAATAATTAATTCAATATACATTAAAAATGACTATTACCTGCATCTCAAGCCATTCTTATAGCTTTGGGGGGGTTGCAATAGTCCGAATTGTCACTCTTGTAGGAGTGTGATGGTTAGTAGTTGTATTGTTACTATCATTGGCAGCATGGCAGGGCAATGTGTGGTGCAAGCTGCAGTCGCCACTTGACGAGGGCCCTGGCACTTATGTTTTTACAAATTAAGCACTGCACTGTTGTAAGTTTTAAATCCTGAGTTTGTACTTCTCCGGACCAAACACTCATAAAATATCCAGCCTACTAGTATGGATGATGTGACTCCAAGACCTTGCAATCCTAATTGTCTCATGTAACGGTTCATAGACTGATTTATACACCTAAGATTCATTGTCTCTGTATAATGTGTCTGTGATGTATAAGTGCTCTAATAGCCTACAGGAATGAAAGTGTAATATAACAAATGAAATGCATGTGAGAGAGGGGCTATGGAGAGATGAGGGGCACTGTTGGAGAGTTATAGTCTAGGAATCTGTGGAGGAGGGGGTACTTGGGAGGCAGGGCACAAAAAAGGTTATCGCACAAGGTGCCCCCAGTGCTAATGCCAGCCCTGAGAGAGTGAGTCAGTGATGCCTGTCACTGTGCTGACTCAGATTGATATCATATTAATGTGCTAGTATGGTACAGATAGAGGAAAGACATTGGATTTTTAACTTCGACATTGTGAAAAAACCTGTTTATGTTGCCAAGTTACAATGGCCTGGTAATTTACACTGACTGTTCGGAGACAGCAATAAATGTCTTAATTTGTCCATGGTACTGCAAGCAGCTTGGCTGCAGTGGTCAGAAAAGGTGTAAAATCATGTACGATGAGAGGAGATCCTGCAAGTTAGTAGGAGCATTTACAGTGTTAGAGAAGGCTGTTGGAGTAATATGTCCATGGCAGAAAGCTGAATAAGAATGGGGAATTGGTGTTGGCTCCTGTCGAGAAGGATTCCAATGAGGTTTCAGAGTGTATCACAAACACTATAGATCATGTCTGTGACTTTGTAACCAACAAGAAAAGAAACTGAATCCTGGTTGGCTCAAGGGGAATAGTAACTTGTGTATATATACATATATATATCCACAAACTTAATTGCTTTGTTTTGCCCTCAAGGAAGTGTCGCTCGAAGTGTCACTTATTTTGTAAGTGAATGTCACTCATAAGTGAACGTCACTCATAAGTACACTGAAACCATGAAAATGTCACACATAAGCAATCTGAAAGCTTTGCAGCTATGAGGTAGTCTCTTTAAGAGGGGTAAAGTTCTCCCCCCCCCCCGCCATTCTAAAGTACCATTGCCAGGTCCCAATTTGTTACGCATGGCGCATTGCTGTTATATGCGCAGTCTCTTCCTCACTAAAATGACTCCACCGTATGCTCCAGCCATACCACTTCTGGGCGATCTCTTTGGGCGGGCGGTTTACCTCTTCTGCAGAGCTCGTTCAGTGGCACAAGGCAGGCCTGCATACAATGGGAGATCTTTATCATGATGGCACCTCTCATCCCTTTTGTGGAAGAAGGTCTCCCTCCTGGTCACTTTTTGCTTTATAACTCTCTCCTGGGGCTTTGCGTGGGCACTGCAGAGACATGCACCAAGAGCCCCCGATGCAATTCACACCTCAGTACCTGCATGTCATTGGGGCATGATGTCATTTTAAACGCTGAATTGACGACTCTCTGCGTAACCACGCGTCACTGCGCTCATACCTTTGAGCCACCCCTGGGAGGTGGATTTGGGCCAACCCTGCACTGACAGGGATAGGACTGCCATATTGGAATACCTGGCTCTCATTCCACGTAATAAACGCTTCCGCCTGATCCAATACTACATACTACACAGGGCTTATCTTACTCCGAACAAAATAAACCAATATTACTCTTGCAATGACACTATTTGTTCTCACTGTACCCTGCCTGATGCTACCCTCATCCACATGCTCTGGGCCTGCCCATCATTTCACACTTATTGGCTCAACATGACCGACCACACACTTGTCGAATTGCACCGGGCAACCAGCACTTCATACTTGGGAGGTGTGCCTTTGGGGGCTGTATCGCAGGGATGAAAACCACAAAGCTGCTACTCACTTTATTGACCTGGGGCCCAACCTAACCAAACGCTTGATCACTCGTACATGGAAATCAACAATTGCTTCTGCGTTCACTGCCTGGGAACGTTTCATGCAAGGGTGGGCTCAAGCGGGCAGCGAAGACATGAAAGGGCTTCGTAAATACCCTCTCACATTCTGTTGGGAGACTATATTGGCTGATTTGCTTGCCGCCCAATCACCCACAGTTGGTTCCTCAGAAGATGGTGAGATTCTTGCGGACACTGGGAACTCTCCAACCACTCGTCCTCCATCCGATGCGTTAGTCACTCTACCATAAAACTCCTTTCCCCATCTCCCATGCGATATTTTATAGGTCATTGCTTTGTAACGCTGCTCCTTATCCTTTTCCTTTTTTCTCATGCTGTAGAATGGCACGGGCCTGTTTGTTGTTATTACAGCTAGCTGTTTAATTTTTCTGTAATTGTTGAATTTCGAGTTAATTTCTCTGTAACTCTATGATACTGACACTGGATAAGTATAAGAGTCATGTACATATTGTATTATTTGAAATCTTTACAAAATTCAATAAAAAGATTAAAACAAAAAAAGAGGGGTAAAGTCCTCCAGGCACAATTGTGAATAATTCCTAGTTTCCTTCATTAACTTAGTGGGATAAACAGTATATATTCCATATTTCGTATTTTTCATATTTCATATTCCAAAACTAAAACTTGAATAGAGCACTCAGATCATACGACAGATATCCTTTCAGATGAAATTACAGATTACTGTGGTCATAATAAAACCACCATTTCTGAGATTCAAATTCAAAATAAATGTATATCTATTGTTATAAGGCATGGGATCTGCGGGGAAGCATGTATATAATATTTTAAGCTGCATGAAACTCATTATCAATTGTTGGAAAATCATCCTATAATTGTTCATAACTGACTTAGTTGCAACAAGAAGGGCGCCTGTCACTTTTACTGCTGCCTTACAATGGGCTAGTTCTTCATAATTATGTATACTCCAGTTCTGGCCTGAGGCCCTGATAGGCGGTCTGACAAGTTGCAGATATATGGGGCTGTACACCATTTAAGCAGAGACTACGTGGTCAGAGCATGTTTAGCAGTCCTTAGTGTACAGTAGGTGTCAATGTTTCAGAGGACTGAAACGAAAAAATATAAAGGAAACAAATGGCCGGATACACAAAAGTCAACTTACACTTCTGCTTAGGTTTACGATTGCTTGCTATTCGTAAAGGGATTTACAAATAGTATGTTTACGAGTGCGGAGTTTCCACATATAAAAAGACCTATGCTTTTATGTGCGGAGACTCCGCACTCGTAAAGATACTACTCGGGAATCCCTTTGTGAATAGCAAACAAGCGTAAACTTACACGAAAGTGCAAGCTTACTTTTGTGAATAAGACCCATAATATTTATGGAGTAGATGTTCTGCTAATGTACAACAGGAGACGTGCAGCCAACCCTAAAGGAATTTCCACTGGAAACACTGGTGAGTTCTTACCAGTAATGTAGCACTGGTAAGGCAAACGAAAAGAAGCCATCATTTTATGTGGAAGGCTGAAAAACATGGGGATCAGCCCAGTTTGCCTACTGGCTCACATCATTTTGAGTGACTACACAAAGCTTGTGCACATTGTTTATATACACTTAAAACAGTTCCTTTCTCTTCAGTGCCTCATCTGGTTCACTGTGCGGTTTATTTTAGTTATTCTTTGTACTAACTTTTAAAGCTACCTGGTTTGGCTTCACTTCGGGTGTTCAGTTAAATGACGATTTCTTTTTGGTCTTTAAAAAATGTTATTATGAATTGTCTAAGTGACATTGTAACTTGGTGTCATGTCCTCTAGGAAAGGACATTGTTATATAAGTAGGTCAGCGATCTAGCTGGCCCGGAAGAAGTTAGATGACAGGAACTTACTGGGAGGAGCCATTAAGCACTGTTTTCCCACTCACCACATCGAGGGAGGCAGAGAGAAGAGGACGTGTGGAGAGTATCTCCACATCGGTAGTCCATGTATAAGAGATTAGAAATTAATAAAGATGAGTTAATAGCCTTACATCAGGTGCTATCTTTTATGCAGAGTGTTATGCTTGACAGTCCTGTGAAAGAGAAACCAACACAGAACAGGACAACTGGCGACGAGGGTGGGATCAAAGATCACGCCTGCAGACAAAGGAGGCAAGTAACACAAGAAAATACCAGCACTGAAGAAGCACCAATTTTCTGCAGCTAGCACGCAGCGTTAAAGAAAAGCAGGAATTCTCTGAGCTACAAGCCATGCATGCTTCAGCTGAGCGGCAGCCATTTTGAAGTAATGCAGGTTGAGGGACAGCCCATGGAAGTTATGGGGCGGTGTTCTTGAAGTCAGGGTCCTAAGAAACCCACTAAAATCAATGAAATGGCCATATTGGAATCAGGCAATCCAGGAATAACTCATTGAAGCCTACTGAGACAGCTATACTAAGGCCAGACACCAAGCCAGGATGGCTGCTGGAAGGAATACACATAGCTGGGGGGCATCAAAGTTAGAACAGCTCCACAAGAAAAGTGTGAAACTGCCAGAAAGAATACAGCAGTTACCTTTGAGTGAACTCTCCCAGAATCAAAAGAAAAGCAACACCAGCGGGATAAGCACAAAGCGAGGTGTGACGGCAATAGACACTACACTGAAACACCAAAAGGACAACTAGCACACTAGATCCCTAACTAAGACGGCCAACAAATAATACATAACAAAGTGCACACATGACAAACATCATAGTGAGCAGTCTTGTGATATCATCATACCAGCACATTCCACCATCATGCCGGTAGGAAAAGGAACACAAAAAGCTAACCCCTGCATTGAAGAGCCACTCTCAGTGGCACAAACCGGCACCCAGAGCTTGGGTCCCAAATGGAACTGGTGGCTGGAGTCACTGGATGAATTTCTTAAAGCAGCCGGTGAGAAAAGAGACAAACAATGGCTGCAACTACTACTTTAGCTGGTGGGGCATGAAGGCCGATGCCTAATAAGGACCTTTTCAGCAAAAGACGCGGAGATGTATGAAAAATTCAAAGAGATACTACGTGCCCATTTCAACACAAACAAAAATGTGGCTCAAGAATGCCTCATTTTCAACTCAGCATGCCAAAAACAAGGTGAATCCTTAACAAATTTCATTGCAAGGTTGCAAAGTCTGGTACAATACTGCAATTTCAATACATCACAAATGAGGACGCAATTTGACTCAGGGTAATTGAGGGCTGCTTTAGCTGCGGTCCATGCAGGTAACAGCGGTGGGGCAGTGGGGCCGTGTTAGGGGGTATTTCGAGGGACCATGCCAAGGGAAAATGAAATAAATAATTAATTTTCCCTCAGCATCGTCCCTCGACATCCCCCCTTACCTGGCCCCACCACCTCACCGCTGTTACCTGCACGGACCGCAGCTGGGCTGCTCAACACCAGACACGAAGAGCAAGATCCTCCAAAAGCAGCTCTCACTAAAGGAAATCCTCAGGACGACTGAAGCAGGAGAGCGGGCCAAAGCAAGAGAATTGCACCTCAATGCAAGAAGAGAGTACAAGAGAAATTAGATGTTTCTCATGTCAGTGAGTAAAGCCCAAGAGACTGAAAGAGAGGGAAAGAGCAATGGCAAAGACAGACCAGAGACAAGATATCACAATAGATGACATTACATGAATTACTCAGATTCAACAATACACTCGGCAGAGGAGGATGACAAACAAAAGGCCTGAACAAACAGGGATCGTGACAGCCAAACTGAAATAACTTCAATGAGCAATTTATCAAACTTCCAAGACTATTCCGAAGAAGCATCAAGCAGTGGGACAGATCACACAAATGGCATAGATAAAGCATGCCCAACAAGCGAGAAGAAGAAACAAATTACATAAGATTGGGTAATTCCCCCAGAATACAGAAACCGGTATACAAACACACCCAAGACACCCACCATTCATTGAGCTTCTTAGACTCTTCCAAAGAAGCTTCAAGCAGTAGGACAAATCACACAAATGGCAAAGACGACAGCGCACCCAACAAGCGAGAAGAAGAAACAAACTACAGAAGATTGGGCAAATTCACACAGACTCCTGAAACCAGTATACAAACACACCCAAGACACCCACGTCAATAAGGAGAAAACTGAGATGTGACAGTTGACATCACACTGGAGGAGCAGAGACAAAACGCACTGGGGCCAAATAAAAGAACAAAATACACAGCTATCAAATGTCGCCCCCGGTGCAAGAGCACATAAGACACTTCAAGAGATGGACCCAAAGGATCATCCCAAAGATATTTCCGACTCAAGGAGCAGTTCATCACAGTCCATCAGCTCAAGAGACTCACTAGTCAGACCACACCGAAAATAACTTTCTCAAAGGAAACCTCCAGAAGACTCGTCTGATTCAGAAAGCGTGTCAGCATAATCACTCAGTTCAACTGAATCATCTGGCACGTCAAGATCAAGAAAACGCTCATTCTGTCAATCACTCCAATGCACAGTGGAATCAGAGAACTTTTTTCCTGATCAGAGCAACACATCACATGCCGATGACTCAGAACAGTCCCCTAACCTGCAACACAACCTGTCATGTCAGTTATATTCACATCAAGCCATGAACGTTACACCTTCACCTGTGACGGGGGCAGCCCTGCTCACTCAAAGAACTTGCAGAATAAGAACAAGCGTATGGGAAATTTCCCAGAAATGTTGGGGAAATGTTGTCTTATTCCTCCGTAAGAAAGGCTGAGACGTGTTAGCAGAGAAATGTCATTCTCAAGGAAAGGGGATGAGAAAATAACATGCAGATGCCTGGATGGCCAAAGACTTCAATATTCCCATAGGTGACTGGGAGTGGGTGAGGCAAACAAGGCAAGAACATGGCTCTTGTCAAGCTGTGGAAAGGGAACAACACTCACCTGATCAGCAAACATATTTCGCCACAGAAACAAATCTCATCATCCACAGAGCAAAGAAACCAATCAAGGAGCACAACGGATACTCACCTCACCAACTAACACACCCCACAGCAGATATAACTCTCAACATCCGCAGAACCACTCTCAACATTTGCAGTGAAGAAACCAACCAGAGAGTCCAAAGGATGCACTGAAGACATTGAATTTCTTTGTATGTGGGGGGGTGGATGTCATGTCCTCTAGGAAAGGAAATTGTTATATAAGTAGGCCAGCAGTCTAGCTGCTCCAGGCAGAAGTGAGATGCCAGGAACCTCCTGGGAGGAGTCAGGAAGCACTGGTTTCCCTCTAACTACATCAAGGGAAGCAGAGAGAGGAGGACGTGTGGAGAGTAGCTCCACATCAGTAGGCCATGTGTAAGAGCTGAGGAATTAATAAAGGTAAGTTAATAGCCTTATGCCAGGTGCTGTCTTTTATGCAGAGTGTTATACTTGCCAGTGCTGTTAAAGTTAAAGAGAAACCAATCCAGAACAGAACACTTGGTAGCAGCCTGCAATTTGTGTGCTCAGTTAGATGGTAATATTTTTCTTGTCTAATTCACAAATATTAACATGTATGGCACAACTGCAAGATTTGCTATTTTAAAATATTACTACTAAAACCGCCACATCAGGCATATGGCAACCATGTTTATGTAGCTGTATGTTTATTTTTTATTTTTGTGGCATAATTTTATGACACAAAATAAAAAATTTCTGACCAACCTGCTAAGGCCGGACGAATTGGCTTTGTTACTGATTGTCTTAATAGTAATTATACCTGTCATGTTTGTGCGGCAGATTTATGGTACCTCGTTTTCATATCTGGCAAAACACTCAATACAAAATTTGGGGGGGAAAGTTTGACCCTTGCCTTGAGTCCCCATGTCAGTCAGTTCAAAACTTTATTCAGTGTGTATAAAAACAACCATAAAAGTGTACAGTCATGAATAACACATAAACCATAAAAACATTAACATCCGGTCCACAGAATAGGGTCAAATTGATCATACCTAGAGCAAATATGCCTTAAAATTGAGTACATTATATATATAATCACAGGAGAAGAGAAGGACTCAAGTGTTAAAAAAAAACAATGCAAATGACACGAAAACTGCGACACGGGGCAAGAATTGATCACTTTAAAAATTAAATTGGATATTAAAAATCAGTACAACTGAGACATGGGGTGCAGCATGGGACCAAGGTTAATCACGATTAAAATAGTATTCTAAAAACAGCACAAAATCTTGAAAGGCGTTAGGAGATCGTAGCTAAAGTAATACAACAATACTCTTACGTGCATTAATAGCGTTTATAATAAAATGTGCTACATTAAAACAGACCGTGGCGTCATTAAGTTCAGACAAATATTTTACTGCAGCAAGATGTGAACCACGCACGTAGTAGTGGTTTTAGATAACAGTTTCTAAAACCTGTATAAAAACCACAAAACAGCATAAAATGCACCGTACTTTGTCTACTCTGCCCATCACATGGGCAAGGGACTGTGTCCGGAGGGCAGGTTTTCATATTAGGGAAGGCCACTAGGTGATGGACAATTCCTAATCTAAATCTAACTAAAACAAAACGGTGCTTAAGATTAGGGATTAACATTAAATAATCTTGACAGCCCGCACTGGAAGTCAGTGATAAGTAAAATTTTACAGTAGATTTCCTACACTCACAATCGAGCCGGGCTTCCCTCCTGTGGTTCATGAATGTTTCTTTAATAACCAACTTCCTAAGCTGGGTTACTTCGGTAGGGTCAGTCTGTATTGACATCCCAAATAGCTTGCTATACAAGGAACTAATATATCTTAACCAAGGAATCCTCATCACATTGTCCAGGCTTAAACAATCTAAAATGATTGTATTTGTAAAGCTTGTTTCTTCCTTGGACCAGATGGAATGCCAAAGCAGTAATGGGCGGGATGTAATTATATCTATAAGATACTGAAGCCCCACTTCATTGTGTATAATCTCAGATGATGCAGAGGGGGATAAACTAAGGAGGCGTTTAAGGTAACTATTTTCCTCTATCTGTAATGTGGAGCAGTTGTAATGGCCCCAAATACCTGCACCATATGTTGCAATCGATTAAACCCTTGCCCTATAAATAGTTGTCATCTCCTTAACTGGCCTAGAGCCCAGTTTTGCAGAAAATTTAAAAATGCCATGGGTACTTCTAGCCATTTTACTCCTAACGTTAATAATTTCACGTGTCCACAACCCATTACTTGAGAAGGTAATACCCAAATAGCAAAAGGTATCAACTCTGTTCACAGGTGATTTATCCATAAAAAGTTCTATTTTGCTTGTCCCG
Source organism: Calotriton arnoldi (assembly GCA_963921515.1). Taxonomy (NCBI): domain Eukaryota; kingdom Metazoa; phylum Chordata; class Amphibia; order Caudata; family Salamandridae; genus Calotriton; species Calotriton arnoldi. The sequence continues at coordinate 2,509,084 of CAWUFW010000096.1, read as the reverse complement.
TGCCCCGCAAACCATAATGTAAGTTTTGCTTTTGTTAATGATCAGTTTCCTGGTAGTAATAAAAACGTTAAAAGCATTCATTAGACGTTGCAGTCCCATAGGTGTCCGGGCCAACAGGACGGCGTCGTCTGCATATAAAAGTACAGGTATAGGGCGCCCGGCCACTTGGGGGGCATCGGCAGGCACTGCTTGTAAGATCTCATCTACTCCATTGATAAATAACGAAAATAGCAGTGGCGCTAGTACGCAACCCTGCCGAATGCCTCTCTTGACTGCAAAGGTGTTAGTACATTCTCCCCTAGGGCCATAGCGGACTTTGCTTGTTAAATCCTTGTATAATCTGGCCAGGAAATGAATAATAGGCCTGGGCACTCCCATAGCAAGCAAGGTGCGCCAAAGAATAGCGTGATCTACTAGATCAAAGGCGCTGCTCAAGTCTGCAAAGCAGAGGTAAAGTCTGCCGCCCTTGGCACGAGTGTACTTGCCTATGAGTAGATCAAGGTTCACACATTGTTCAATGGTCCCCAGGCCTTTCCTGAAGCCAAACTGGGCAGGTGAAAGTATTGAGTTGTCCTGTGCCCATTCCTCTAGTCTTTTTAACAAGACTCTGCTCATCACTTTCAGTGATGAATCTAGGAGTGATATGGGCCTATAATTTTTTGGGTCCGATTTGTTGCCCTTCTTAAAAATGGGGACTATGGTCCATATGCCCCATGTCAGTGGAGTCTTAGTCTCTGCTGCCACATTGAAAACCCTTGTTAAGATTGGGGCCCATAGCTCGGGGTGATTTTTAAAAACATCTACGGGGACCCCGTCCGGACCCGGGGCTTTCCCTCCTTTACTATCTTTCAGCGCCCATGTCACTTCTTGTAGTCTGATATTTAGAGGTGCCTCTACATATATTGATTGTTCCTCGATTCGAGGAATGTCCATTTGAACCATGCCCGCGCTAAAAATGCTGGAGAAGTGTGAAACCCATGCTTCACATGTAACATGTGACAACAGTTCTGGGAAAGAATCATCTTGTAGTACCGGGGAATTAACAGTATCCCAGAAAAGTTTACAATTGCCTGTATCTGCCGCTTGGGACAATTTTGACCATGCTTCATTTTGTAATTCTTTTTTTCTAGCAAGCAATACCTCTTTATGCCTAAATCTGAGGGATTTAATCAATAAGTTGTCCCTCGGTCGCTTGGAAAGAGCAAATTTTAGGTCCCTAGTAGCAGTAGTACAGGTGTGGTCGAACCAGCCTTTACATTTTGTTCGACCAGGACTAATGGGGCGGGTCAGAAGTTCATCGACCACAGTGACAATACCAGTAAAATTAAAAAGTAACTGATCCGGGGTGACCACATCCTCCAGGCAACCCATTATAAAATTATAGCCCCTTGTACATATGTCTAATAGAAATCGAGCCTGATCCACTCCATTCCATTTAATACAGGTCCCATTGGGTCTGGTTGGAGTAACATCAGTAACCAATCTAGAGGTGGTTGCAATAGCCCTGTCCCAGAAAAAGACTGACAATATTATACAGTTGTGGTCGCTCATGCCCGGACTAGCAACCCGTAATGGGTCGCACCACTTACGCACATTAGCTGAAACTAGGACATGATCGATGACAGAGGTTGAGTTTCTCCCTATAAAGGTAGGGATATAGTTCCCCTCACTATCCAAAGCACCTTCCAGTAGTAAGAGGTCGAATTTATTAATCAAGGTGTTTAATTGGGTGCCATAATCATTATGAGGGAAATGCCAATATTCTGATCCTACCTCATCTGTTGTCCCACATACCCGTATGTCCGAATGGGGGCATGTATAAATATTAAAATCTCCAACCCATAATAATATAAAATTATTTGTAATTGACTTGGTGAGGGCCTCCAGACTTCCTTCGAGGGCCGAGACTACCCTACCCCGAGTATTATTAAAAACATTATTATAGAAATTAACCAAAATCAAATCCTGTCCTCCCCTAAATGACAGCAATAGGATTAGTGAATGGGGACCGACTGATATTTTTCTCTTCAAACTTACAGGGAGTTTATTTGATATTAGGATCATAAGCCCTCCTTTAGCTCTCCCTGCTGCCGATGGTTCGGCCTCTAACCAATATGTCGTAAAGCCCTCAAAATAGACAGGTTCCAAACACCAAGTTTCTTGGATACATAATATATCCAAGTTATTTGTAAACTCTGTCCATCCTAAAGTTCCCGCTTTCTTTGCTAAACCCCGACATTCCATGTGGCAATTCTATACCCTTTGCTCGATCCTTCATCATTATTACTATGTTGTGCTAATTTAGGTGAGACAGTTGCTATATATGTATGAATTACCGTATCCTCATAGGATGGTGGTAAGGTGACAGATGGGATACTAGTATTACAGAGGCCCCCAATACCCAAATGGGTATTGTCTTCCCGCCCTTCATGCTTTGAAGGCACATCCATTTTGGATTTTGATAAGTTAATATATTTACCCATCACAAATCAATCAATGTCCTGGAGGTCACTCAATGCCTGGTATCTGTTAGTGGCTGCCAGTGGATCGGGTGGGGGGTTTACTCTAACAGGATGATTAAGTAGTGGACCCAATCTGGTTGTATTAAATCGAGTGGGCTGGAAGTGCCTATAAAAGAAACCCAATGGCTGGAGTGACATATTATGTGCCGATTGTGCGTGACATGCCCCTCCCATAAGTATACCCTTAGCACACCGGACATCCCTGAAATTGATTATTATGCAATCTCCATTGTAATTTTTCTTCAGGGGTCCTATCCAGCATACTCTCCTTGCGAACAATATTTGTTCAGCGTCGCTTACCGGAAAATTACAGTTTCTATTAAGCCAATCTCATCATCCACAGAGCAAAGAAACCAATCAAGGAGCACAACGGATACTCACCTCACCAATGAACACACCCCACAGCAGATATAACTCTCAACATCCGCAGAACCACTCTCAACATTTGCAGTGAAGAAACCAACCAGAGAGTCCAAAGGATGCACTGAAGACATTGACTGAATTTCTTTGTATGTGGGGGGGATGTCATGTCCTCTAGGAAAGGAAATTGTTATATAAGTAGGCCAGCAGTCTAGCTGCTCCAGGCAGAAGTGAGATGCCAGGAACCTCCTGGGAGGAGTCAGGAAGCGCTAGTTTCCCTCTACCTACATCAAGGGAAGCAGAGAGAGGAGGACGTGTGGAGAGTAGCTCCACATCAGTAGGCCATGTGTAAGAGCTGAGGAATTAATAAAGGTAAGTTAATAGCCTTATGCCAGGTGCTGTCTTTTATGCAGAGTGTTATACTTGCCGGTGCTGTTAAAGAGAAACCAATCCAGAACAGAACACTTGGTAGCAGCCTGCAATTTGTGTGCTCAGTTAGATGGTAATATTTTTCTTGTCTAATTCACAAATATTAACATGTATGGCACAACTGCAAGATTTGCTATTTTAAAATATTACTACTAAAACCGCCACATCAGGCATATGGCAACCATGTTTATGTAGCTGTATGTTTATTTTTTATTTTTGTGGCATAATTTTATGATACAAAATAAAAAAATTCTGACCAACCTGCTAAGGCCGGACGAATTGGCTTTGTTACTGATTGTCTTAATAGTAATTATACCTGTCATGTTTGTGCGGCAGATTTATGGTCCCTCGTTTTCATATCTGGCAATACACTCAATACAAAATTTGGGGGGAAAAGTTTGACCCTTGCCTTGAGTCCCCATGTCAAATCAGGACCTTAGCTATCAATAGTGTTGCAGGTGCAGTGGCACCAGGCCAAGGGTGTGAATGGCCCACCACATCCCAATTATGGCTCTCTTTTTTACCAATTATAGCACTCTTTTTACAACCCACACAGGAGACATGTGCCCATTTTCCTTGCTTATATTAGGGTCCAGAGCACCATCATTAAACTATTGTGTAATTTAACAGAAGACGTTTTAGTGTGTAGAGGATGTGAGCTTTTCTGTATTTTGCACACAACAGAATTAGAAATGTTTCAGTTGCTGTGATGGGATAGAAAGATATGGAAGAGACTGAATAATATTGTCTACTGCTGAAAACTTTCTCCTCTTGGCAACCGTAACCTGTCAGTTTGCTCTCACCTTTTCATTTGTCTGTTTGAAAATATGCCAGTTACTTTGAATTCCTGAACCACATCTTAGGAGTGTGCATCAGGAATGAATATCAGACATTCAGACGTCCTGTTGCACAAAGCTATGCTGATGTACGCCCCCTGACACACAGACATCTCCTAAAATTGACTGTGACGTAATAAACTTCATCCCAAATATCCAATTCATCAGTGGGTCTGGTTTTTTTCCAAAATGAAGATGACTCCTTCAGATTCTTGTCGGAGTTCTTTTAATTGAACTGGTAAGTTTTGATGTGTCCTAAAATAAAACTTCATTAGCACAAACACCATTGGACACATTTGCTTCATGGCTCGACTAGAGGTCGGCGAAATTCATAAACTTTACACCGGAGGGGGAGGTGGGGTGATAAGGGCCAGACGCCTATTCGTGTGGGTGATAACTTGGCCAGGTGGAAAACCATGGCCTACACCTAATGGTTAAAAAGCCTATGAAGAACAACCTGCAATGCTTTTTCAAACAATGTAATTTAGACAACGTTTGCTAATCAGATTGGTGGAAACCCATGACCCTATTCTGCACTAAGTGAGTTGGGTGCAGAATAGACACAAACATTGGCAAAGACAATAGGTCTTGCTTGGCAAACTGGTGCAATGGATATATTTTTATCATTACAAGAATTTTCCACAAAGAATAGAAAAAAAGAAAATATCCCGCTGCTTAAATGTGGCAGCGATAATCATAATAAACACAATAAACATTTTACATAAAAAAATAATTAAGAGTTGCATGTTAATTTTAAACAACAGCACAGATGTTTCCGAGCAGGGAGGTGTACTCAGAAAAAGGGATAAAAACCTTTTTCGTTTTATGGTACATTACAGGAAAATATGATGCTTTTTGGGGTAAAGAAAAATTGCTATTATCTTTGAGCTACTGTAGCCTGAAGACACAGCTTAAAGACACAAAGATGACTAAAACGTTTTAAAAAAGGACAACGAATGGGAAGTAAAGTGAAATATTGGCCAACCGTCTAAACACCGAACTGCATATTTTGTAGGTAAATGTGCACATGTGATCAGGCAATGTGGTCACTCGCAGTGCAAAGGAGCTAATGGCTGAAGTGGTTTGATCACTACGACATGTTGTATGTAGTGGTGGGTAGAAATAACAAGCATTTGCAATACAATCGGTCTCGCCTTTGGGACCTTATATGTATTTAGCTATGCAGCACATTAGCCTGGGTGCTGAAACATCTACTGTTCTTTAACATGGAGGGAAAGTAAGCACCAAACTGCGTGACACGCCAGGTATGGGAACACATGGAGAGAAATATTTTCTTGCGTAAATGTACACATGCTGCATTTGCAGATGTGTTTATGCATAGGGGTGCTATTGGAAAGCTGAGACTCGTGCAGCTTCCCAGTAGGACTAGATTTTTTGTGAATTTTAAATTTTAAAAAGGTATAGTTGCTCCAAGAAGAGAGGTAAATCTACCGAGTAAATTTTCAATGTTTTGAGAATCTGGCCCACTGAATACTTATTGCAAGTTTGTGGCATTAAAGTTAACCTTGTTCCCAAATGCCTCTAACTCACCCCAGTAAGCAGCTACTGGCACAACCCCCCCTCACTGCCATCATTGTTTACGTGTCAGAAAACGCATTTAAAGGTGCAAATTCGAATTTTAAATGACTCACCTGTATAGAAGTTGGTGACCGTCCTCATCTGCTGATGCTTGGAGATCACGTATATCACCAGTGAGTTGCCCACCAGCCCCACCAGCATGATGAGCGCGAAGAATAGTGAGATGAGCCAGGCGTCCACCAGCAGCGGGGGGCTCTGTGCCGCCGCTGCTGCTGCCGGGGAGGGGGCGCCATCTCTGCAAGAGAGGGGCAGGGGCAACGTAGACCGCCCCCTATCGGACTGATCCACTGACTGCTCCAACTAGCCTTTCGAGGCGTTGAAGTCCGGGCCGCAGGACTCGAGCACAAGTAACGCAGTAACGCACAAGTAACGCAGTGCCGGTAGATTAAACCTAGTTACCATAGTAACCCAGGGGAGAGGATGTGGTCCGTCGGCTAGACTGCCGACTTTGGTGCTGGAAACCAGGGTTCGAGCCTCAGGGTCGCGTCCACATCCTGTGATTCTGGGCAAATCACTTAATCTCCCCGTACCTGAATGTGTAATGTAAATACGGTGCTCATGTAAAGCACTCCAATACCTTCGGGTAGAGTCGCGCTATATAAATATGCAACAACAACCCAGAGCACTAAATTACATGCTAAAGTTACTGGCAATGGAGTGGACCGTTCAGATCAGTCAGTTCAGCAGGAAGGGGGTGCAGAATGGGAGTGCAAGTGCCAGCAGGAATAACTGCCCTAACTAACCACAGCTTGTACTTTCTGTTTTTATTCTGCACCAATGTTGTTGACAGCTTCAAAGAGCTTTTTCAGCGCGTAAAAGTAAATAGAGAAGAAAATGGTAGTAAGCAGGTGTTTGTGGAAGCACAAATGCACGCACAAGAACATTAGCCCACACTATCTTAGCAATAAAATATTACAACAAAGCTCATTGCACACACAGCAAAGGAAAGGGTTAAGTTAAATGCTGACTTTGTATTAGTAAAAGGTGGACAGGTTTATGTGGAAAACTGTAGGGAATAGATGTGCTTCCACACTGAAGTAGGAAAAGCAGATCGAAACATGCATTTACTTAACTTTAATTCGTGAAAAGTGGATCCAATGAGTAAGAAAGTGAATCATTTTCAAAACATGCAGATAACGCACCTAACAGTTGCCTGCAATCCTGATGGACTGATGAACGTTTAATATTGCACACACAGTAATGCTCATAGGGTACCCACATACACACATATAACTCGTACTTAAGCTGAAGAACGCACAAACACACACTGTTGTAACTAGAGCTGGGTTACGCAAACACGCACAGCAGCCAGAGTGAACCTAGCAACCACAACCCACCCAACTGCCAGAAAATGTAACACAGTTAAAAGCTGCTGGTTGCTATCAACACAGTGCACCGGACTCTGCACGTACTGGTCAGCCAGTTATTTCTCTAACACTTTCACCTGCAGCACTCCTTTTTGTATAGTCGAAGCATGAAGGAAGAGGTGCCCGGAAATGAGTGACACTGTTGACCATCATGGCCTCCGACACACTAACCTTTCCTGTTGTTATTGCTGAACCAAATAGCTTACTCAGAAATCTCAAGGCGGCAGCATTGGCAGTGGAAAGTAACGTGACAGCAACTCAGGAAGGCAAAAGTAAACAGCAGATAAGGCCCTGTGTAATATCTCCCAGCGCAAACGCCTCCCTGCTGAGGACCCCACCCACCATTATGGTGGTATAAACACCCTCCTATCCACATCACTTCCTGTTTTTCCTCATGCCAGACTTTTGGCGCGCATGCATACGATGTAACTAGCGACCTGGCATCGCGCGCATGTAAAATGTAAATGACTGTGCACTACTTTAAAAACAAGCATTTGCAATGCAATAGGACTCGAATTTACGCAAGTCCTATTGCATTTGAAACGGGAGTGCGGGCAGGCAAAAAGGCAGGAATGGGAGTGCGGGGGGGTGGTGGTGGTCCGAGAAGTCACGGACTACGGGAGGGGAGGGGGGGATGCACAGGAACAAAATAGTGTTGAAAGTAAAGGGGCCAGTAGCCATGGAAGGATACAAATGACGACATGGCCGTCAGGAGGAGGGACTAACAAGGCTAAAACCAATGGGAAGGCAGCATTTAGGACCTAAGCCAATAAAAAAGATGGGCGGAGAGTGGGCGGAGCTTACACAGAGCTTCCACGCCATACTCAATACTGCATGCCTCGCAAAGGGAGCAGCGCATGCGCTGCAACGTTAGGCTCGACCTAAAAAAGGGGAATGACAATGTAATAGACCAATAAATAATTAGTACTGGTACAAAGCCTTACTTTGTATGTATGTATTTTGTATTCATGATTCTTTTGATTGAATGAGGTGGAGAACCATTTACAATTTTCTCTCGGACAGGCAGAAAAAGTAGAATGCTGTATGTTTTGCATGGGGATTTAAACTGGGTCACCTTGGATTCCTCCGTTTCCTTCTTTAGGTGAAATATTTTTGCCACCATAAACCAGGAGATGTCTATGGTTTTCCACCTAAAAGCCAGCACCAGATAACCAATGCTACGTAAGCACAACATTTGGCAGCATCATTTGAGCAGCCTGGCAACGGACCACCTTCACTAAGATCACAGTGCCCAGAGCTGTTTTCTGTCTAGCAACCACTTTTCTTAACTAATCACTACACTTAACCATTAATCCTCCTTGCCACAAAAGAGCTGTTGACATGCACCTGCTTTAACTCCTTCCTTCTGCACAATCCTAATTACACCCCCGAAATATTTTCACCTTTTTCAAAAATCTCATTGTGATATTGTTAAACAGACAAGTCTTTTCCTCTATCTACACTATTCACAGTTGTACCTGGAGAACTTTACCCTTCTTAAAAAGACGCCCCTTCCTTTTCAACATTGAATCTCTTCCTCCTCCCCTATTACCGTTGGGCTTCAAGAGATACTCTCCAACAAAATTACTTTCTTTCATATCTTTCACTTCTCGAATGCAGCCGACTACAGTATTTTATCTTTGATACTCATATTCTTCATGTGGATATTCCCCTTAGGACTTGCTAGGGTCACCCATCTTCTCACGTACCATTTACCTAGTGGGTAATAGATTTCAGTGAGTTATTATTCCACCTACTGACTTGTCTTTTCCTTCCCCTCCTTTACCCCCTCATATGCAGACCAAACTGTCCAAGTATCACTGTCATTTACATTGGATGTCTCTGAAATAGCTTATGCTTTACTTATCCAGCTTTTAATTTTTTTGCTTAACATGCTCAGTCATTGAAAAAATATTGGCTCTCTCATCACCTTCACTGATCTCATTTCCTTTCTCCTTCTACAAGAAACCCTTGGTATTTTTTCTAAGCCCAGGCGGAGTTGGCATAGTGCCTCCACGCAGAGTTCCACGGAGTTGGAAAAAAACTCTGTGGAACTCCACTCTGCTCAGCTCTGCTCCCTCCCCCCTCCCTAATTAATTATAATTTTTTTAAAAAAAGGCACTTACTTGCTGTGGCTGCCTCCTCCCTGCTGTGGCTGCCTCCTCCTCGCCATGGCCGCTCTCCTTCCTTGTCCTCGCCGTCCTTGTCTATTGGAAACCCCTACGTTGTACGTCTTGCGTGTGCGCAAGACGTACAACGTAGGGGTTTCCAATAGACAAGGACGGCGAGGACGAGGAAGGAGAGCGGCCACGGCGAGGAGGAGGCAGCCACAGCAGGTAAGTGCCTTTTAAAAAAGAATTATAATTAATTAGGGAGAGTGGCGGGCCGGCTAACTCCGCTACGCCATGGAGTTGGAGTTTTGCCTAAACTCCGCGTTCGCAATGGAGCGCGGAGTAGGCAAAACTCCGTAAACTGAGTTACCCGCCGGGGGTTAATTTTTTCTTAAGCCATTTGTTCCTTTGCTCCATCATCACCTAAACCACCACTCATTTCCAGCTCCTCAATATCCAGTTATATTGCCCTGTCTTTCATTACACTTCAAGAAGGATCACGTGAATATTGTAGACCTTATCAAAAATCCCCTTTTCCAGTGGACTATTGTAGGACCTGGAACTTTTTGCAGGGTCAGACCAAGACTTTTGCCTTCTTTTGCTGAACCCATTTTTGTTGGCTTTTAGGACTTTTCGCACTTTACTACGGCTAACCAGTGGTAAAACGCTTGTACTTTCTTTTTTAAACATAGTAAAATTGGTATACACCTGATTGGTCTATTTCATTTTTCTAGTAAATGGTGCTACATGTGTCCAGGGCGCATAAATTAACCACTACGAGTGGAATGCGGCACTCATTGTGGCCCCCACTTGGGTAGCAGTGTAAAACCTGTCTCAAGGCCTACCACTATAGCCTGTACTGCAGTTTTGAACTGCCATTTCGACTGGCAAAATTATACTTTTGCCAGGCCTAACTCTTCCTCTTTAATTCTTATGTCATGCCTGAGGTAGGCACTAAAGGCTCATAGAGAAGGTGCATGATATTTAAAAAGCAGGACTTGTGTGCTATAGAGCCTAAGACGTGGTTACCTTAATACATTTAATAAGTGATACCTTCAGATTGGAAACAGCTAGAGAAATACTTCTTCCACTCATTTGAATTGTAATTTATAAATGCTCTTTAATGGTAAAGTCAGATTTTAAATTACTATTCTATTTTTAGAAAGATGGTGTTTTCCTGCCTAAACCATATGTGCTTTTCTGCCAGTGTCGAGAATCACATGACTGTTAATGGTTCTCCTGTGGTGTGATGTGTATCCCTTCCAGATGGGACAAAAGTGCCTTGGGTGTAGGGAAGGGTGTTTCTGTCTTGAGCTGGATGGTCTGGGGTTTGTACTCAGCCTTCCTGTACTTCAAAGGGTAGCTTGAGGGCTGCACCCTGGTCCTTCCTGACTTCAGAAAATGCCTGCCCTTTCACTGGCAAATGCAGCCTACACCTGGGCCTGCCTGCTCTATGTTCCCCTAGACGGTTTGGAGCCAAGGAACTGACCAGAACCAGTTAAGGGTTTAGGGTTACACAAAGAGGGTGCCCCCACACACATGCTGGCAATGAGTATAAAAGTGCCATCCTCAGAACCTCTCATCAGAACACTCCTGGACGTGTGGTGACTCAGAGGGAGGACTGTCTTACTGTCTGAAGCCTGAATGAAGACTGGACCTGCCTATATTGACCTGATGGAAGTGACTCCAAGGGTCACTTGGCTGACCTCCTGTTTGAGCTACAGGGACTCGGCAAACTTCCAGAGGCCTTGCCCTGCATCTGTCCAGCCAACCAATACCAACTGGACCTTCCTGAACCCTGCTTCTGGTCCCTGCAGGAGTGAATTCAAACCCCCACGAGGTGCCCCCCAGGTCTGGGAGCCTTGGCTGGTGTTAGAGTGTACTCATCCAATCCTACAAACTATAAGAACTGGACTGACTCCATGTGAAACACTAGGGACTCTGAGCTCTTGGTGTCAAAAAGAACGTTCCCCAGACTCATCACAAACGTGAGTGGGCTTCACTGAGGCCAATACGAGACCCACATACGATTGCTGATGAGAACTTCCAGATGCAGACCCCGTACTTCACTTCCCAGAGCTCTTCAGATTGACAACGACCACCCTGTGTGTTTCCCACCAATGCAAAGTTACCATCGTCGACAAGCTCTTTTCACCGACGATGACCGCAGCACCAACGCGAGGTTCTGACTGAAGGCTGGGACTTCAATAACCAGCTGTCAACGAGCCCCTCTCCAGATCCAGCCTGTAGCCCAACCGCCGCCTCCATCGTCGACTAGTGCTCCTCATGTGAAAACTAGACTAACTTAAAAGGAAAACTTTCCACAGGGACAAACCTGGTCCCAGTATACGATCGCGCTACATCATAGTTGGCCTTAAATTTTTACTTTGACCCGGTCCAGCACAACGAGATAACTGCAATTCGTGCTTTGTGCTTTTTGGTACTATTTCTACTGAAAAACTTAAAAATTCATATCTCCGGTTCTACTTATTGGATTTATGTTGTTTTGGTGTCATTTAATTTATTGAAATTAACTCTAGTTCTCTAGATTTGTTTGGCATTTTTCTTATGTTGTGTTTTCACTTTGTTACCGTTTGAGTGCTGCATAAAAAACTTTACACATTGCCTCTAAGTTAAGCCTGCCTGCTTTTATGCCAAGTTACAAAGAGGGTTAAACAAAGATTTATTTAGTGACTGTTGCGGTTCACCTTGACAAGGATTGTATTTATTACTTGAGTAGGGCTCTCACCACTCTCAACTAATAACCCAATGTCTTACACCTATTCATTCGTATTCCATATTATGCCTTCCTCCCAATTGCAACAGTTCACAATTAAATTTACTGTCATCTGGCTCAGACCATCTCATGCAACACTTCTAACTTCGTCTTCTCCATGCAATCTAAGTGGCAGCTAGTTATTTCCAAACCACATTGAATGCTATCAAGAGTCAGGACACCTTCAGAGAGAGGGCCACTAGCACTGTGATCGTCTCCCCAGAATATGCATAGGATTTAGAGAGGTCAGGACAACCAACTAAATACAGATATGATTTTCCACTTATCTGTAATAAGGACATCATGAGCTTTTCTGACCCTCACACACACTTCATATAGGCTTGCATTCTACTACCTAAAGCAACTAGTTGGGGCATGAAGGTCTATAATAATAATGCCCACTAAGGAGGCAATAGAAATGGTGGATATTGCACTGTGTCAAACCCAGTGACATAACTTCACAACTTAGCAACAACTGGGAAATTACATTTTCTCAGGCAAAACATGTATTGTGCTTTCTCACATCTGTATCCACTGGGAAGGATAATGCCTGGAATCTTTATTTTTTTTCGGTTATATGTAAATATATCTTTTATGGTATACTGAAAATATGGCATTGATTCAGCCCTCCTGGATCTACTCTACACCCCATTCTCGAATAATCTTTCCTACCTTCAAGAATTATAGGGGCATAAGTATTAAAGTTTATGATGTATAACATTTATTTTTTAGTCTAATTACTTTCACAATGTGTGAATAGCTGTAATTAAAACAACAGGTACTTTGCAACACAAAAGTTCCATTTGTTTTCACACACCATGCATTTTGTAGAATGTTATGCTGGAAGATCACATTTATCGTTGCCACGCTACATAATATGTGTCATGGATTATCTAATATTTTTGTTGGAGTCTTAAAGTCCAAGGTAATTAGATAATTTCAACAGTCTCAGTTAACAATAAATCTGTCTATTTTCAAAATCTCATAATCTCATTTGAATGAAAACCAAACCTATCATCACTTGCACAACCTATATACACTTTCTTACTCTGCCGCAGACAATAAGCTCCATATCTTCTCGCTCTGCAACATGTTTTACATCCTATTTCTCTTCAAAAATCACCACAATTTGATTAACTCGTCCCCCACTACTAACTTTAACAACTCCTTCCTCTTACATACCCGACTTCTGAAGATCACTCTACTATGCTTACTAGCTTTGCCTCTACATCACCCACACAGCGTACCAAAATATTCAAGTCTGCTAACACTTATTGTGCCCCATCTAACTCTTGGTTCCCAAACCATAAAACCTTTAGCTCTAATATACCAGATAATGCACGGCCTAAACTCCTTAATGAATCACTCGCTCTCCTCAGGAACATATGCCTCATGCTTTAAATTAATAGTGGTTCTTCACTTGCAGGAACGCAACTCCCAATTAAACTATTGCTGAGTATCTTACATTCGATTATTCTCCGAAACGCTATAACGCCTTGTCCTTAAGCACCAGACTCTTTATCTCAACTCTAACAATCGGCTCAACCACAATCCAACCAAGCTTCTCGACCCTCAACTCCACTAAACCAGCCCTAACGCATTTAGCACATTTCATTACCTCAGTTTACTAACTCTATGTCCATATGCTTGCTTTATCTGCAGCCATAGACACTTACTACCACCATACCTTAATTTACACATTAAGGCCCCCTGGCATTGCACGCTCTCAACTCAGCTTTTTTCCTTCTATCTGGGGTTCTCTCCTATTTTCATTCTATTCTACTTCACTTGGTGACATTATCCTCTCCTTGAGGCTATTACACCACTTTCTTGCAGATGACACACAAATCTTCTTGTTTCCAAATTTCTCCTCAGTCGTTCTATACCCTTTTATCTCTGACTGTCTTGTTCATCATTATCAAACTTCGCAACTAACAGACTGTACAATCTCCCCAGAAACATCACTACTTCACACTGTTATCCTCAAACTGGCTGGCTTTCTGCTAACAACAGGGCCCCCTAAAAACTTTTAACAATCGTCTACTAAGCCATTCATAGAATGCCCCCACATTTCTTCTACCATATTTAGATACATATTCTCCCAGGGCATGAGTGAGCTGGGCCCAGGCCCAGGGTGCCAATTTTCCAAGGGGCGCATGGAGCTGTACGCATTAAGGTTATGCCAACATCAGCGCCCTTCTCATCTTGCTCAAGCCTTGTCCTTGTCCCTGCCTGTTCGTTTCTGTTTGATTTGCCAGTTTAAAGTGGCTTTAGTCCTTCATTATCATACGGTGGTCGATATTTATAACACCCCTTTAGCCCCTTCCTTGCCCTCCCTTCACCCACTGACCACTGCTAGCACACATCAACAAAACCATCATCTGCCTGAGGCAGCTAAGCTATCTGTGATTTTGGTGAGCTGGGGGAGGTCAGGGGATGTTTGTGCTGGGGGGCCAGTCCCTGAACATCCAGGTACTGACCAGTGAACACAAAAGGGACTCCCAGCTGCCTCATTTATTTCACTAACATCAGCCAAGGCGCCAAATTTATCTCCGTCCACGCCCAGGGTGCTATCTTAGCAAAGGCCGGCTCTGTAATCCTCACACAACCGAAGATAAACTAAACACGGTCTAACTATACCTAAACCACTCCGTGCACCATGTAGATTTCTGTACTTCTGACTTCTCTGACCCATACACTAGAATGTGCTTTCATTGACCTTTAGGGTCAACTCAACACTACAGGTGTTTAAAACAACACTAACATTTTACCTCTTGAAATAAGTTGGCTTACCACAAAGAATGAAGCAAACACAAGGAGACGATGGACGGAGTGCTGAAACTTTTCAAACACTAACCCCCAGTCACAGATCTGGGTTGAATCCATCATCGTTCTTAAGCTCACTTCGCCATGCCAGTCCAGACACACCTATATACAAATCAGTCTTGACCCTGTGCCTCATAGGAACAGTCCAGCCTGATCTGCCAAGCCATGTCTTCCCTGGACCGGAAACAAGCATCCTGGGACCGGTTTCGGGGGAACACCCCTCATCAGCCAGGCTAGCTTGAATCCAGTGGCAAAGTGAGCAAGGGACCCACGTCTGGGCATACCTTGCCAACTTAGGGTGAACAAAGCAAACACAAGGAGATGATGGACAGAGTGCTGAAACTTTTCAGACACTCACCCCCGGTCACAGATCTGGGTTGAATCCATCATCATTCTTTAGCTCACTTCGCCACCTCAGTTCAGACCCAGCTATATGCAAATCAGTCTTGACCCTGTGCCCCATGGAAACAGTCCACCCCTTCAGGGTCAACTCAACACTACAGGTGTTTAAAACAACTCTAACATTTTACCTCTTGAAATAAGTTGGCTTACCACAAAGAGTGACCAAACAGTCTACATTTGTCACTTTTGTACACAGACCTTTAGTGAGGAGTTATACACCCATTCCTCGACTGCATTATGGTTGCTTTGTGTTATAATGTGCTGGGGTGTCTGTCTGTTGATCCTTGCAATTATTTCATACAATAGTTTTTGCAAAAAATACCAGCTGCAACCACTTTGGTTTTTGAATGAAACTTGTACAACCTTTCTAATCAAAATGTTACTTGCATCTACATGTTAAATAACTAAAGTCAGTCAGTGTGGGAAACAAAAATATGCTCGATCAACTGCTGGTACATTTCTCGCAGTAACACTGATCTCTAAAGCTTCACAAAATTCATGTATTACACCACGTAATCATGAAAAGGCATTTAATTACAAAACAACACATTCTAAAAGGGAGTTCCAATTTGAAGTTCTGATAGTGTCATCAAAATATTTTCTGTAAATCTGGCCTAATTAACCATTTTGATACAACAGTGGTCTCAAAAGGCTTTAAACAAAGAATGACAACATAACATTTTGACGTTTTAGGTTGCAGTATTTTTGTTTAAACTCAGTGGGTTCATATATTTTTTTTATTCTTTTACACTTCGTCTTAGTGTGTGTGCATTTTAGTTCCTTAAAAGGTAAAATGTTCTGGGCTAAATACTTGAATTACAGCTGTCCAAGGATAAAACTTCAATACGGCTCCTGTGCTGTATTATGCAGTTGAGTTTCTATTATTCACTTCCTTAAAGTCAAATTTGAAATGTATACAGTCACATTCCTCCACAAAATGAACACATAATATGGGCTCAACAACGTAAGGAACAACCAAACGAAGGCTGAGAAGATGATTTTGAAACAGGAAAAAGTATCGCTCTGGTTGGAAAAGTGAATATTTCACTCAAGACATTTGAAACTGACTACCAACTGATGTACCTGCACTGTATTGTCATAAGCAGGGGTGCCTATGCTCCCACAAAAAAAGCCAAGTAATGGACCACAAATGTCAAAAGGCTAAACCTGGTCACTGCGGATGGTGACCATTTAGAGAAAGCAGTAACTAGAGAATTCATATTACAGAGCAAGGCCTTTCTCCATTTAATCAAAAGACAGCCTCTTCCCATGTTTAACTCTATAGGTGTCTGAAGAAAAGGAGCCCCTCGTGAATCCCTGGCCTGTATTTCATGTTCACCCCAGTATGGAATCCATTCCTGCAGGGAAGGGATGGATAGTAAGGCCTATTCAATTTTGGAAATTCCATTTACTGCAAATGAAAAGCCATTGATTGACAGACAATTTTTCATTTTATATTTTCTGACCTCAAAGAGTTTCCCTGACTAACATCTCGTTTCTAATCCAGAAAGTCCACAATAAATTGTGTCTGATATGTAGAAAAGATCATTTGTACCATTTTGCTAACAGATAACTATCTCTTGCAGAGCCACGAATCTTACATGGCATCCAGAATATAACAGTGTAGGGTTTTGATCAAAGGGACATCGCTGACTTGAAAAGGGAAGAAATAAACACCGCCGTGCAAACAAAGGACTCATTTTCACTGTTGAAAAAGCAGACCATGACGTGTGCCTAAAACGGTTTTACAGCAAACACAAAATAAACCTCAATTTGTTCTCTTCCGATTAAAACGTACACATCTAAATTAAATCAGTCAAAATCTGAGAGTGTTGTGTAATTCCATGTTTTAGAAAATAACACGATTTTTGATAGTTGAAAAGGATTTGAAACGCTGTTGTAAACACCAGTGTACTTTTACAAATGAAAATAAAACTGGCTTTTATAGAAGGAAGATTGCCGTTAATTGAAAATAAACATGTCTGCAGAATTTACCGGTATTTCTGTCAAAATGTAACATAGTATAAAAACACCACATTGTGTGGACGTGGAGATCGGGTTACCCCATGAGGTCATTTTCATTCATCACCCTTATTAGGTGCTTTACAGCGATGCAGATCAGACTATTATCTAGTTTCATTTAATTAATAAATTGCTTCAGGCAGTAATAGCCCCCTCTGTGTCCTATGAATGGTATGTCTGAGCTGCTTAGAGCAGGAATCCAGCAGTGGGGAAATGCACTCAGTGTGGGTATTTAAAAATTATTGAGGGCCCTGGAACGAACACATACAACATTTTGAACTATGCACATATTTGGAAAATTCATTTATTTTAAATTTTTACACATAAACGTTTATTAGTATCGAGTATAAAAAGTGCACAAACATTTTTGATTGCTATGGAATACAAAAAAAAATCAGGCCTCAGCAGTGGATACATAGTTTCACTTGATCTGCAAAGCTGCGACCTATAGATGCTGTCACAAGCCAGTAGTTCTGCGCCCCCCTACCTGGTTTCCTTGGGAAGTGGTGTCTCCTTTCGGAAGCATTACACTGCCGTTGTTACTGGGGGAGAAAGAACAAGGCACCGTTTGTTCCATGAGGGTAATCTGTACCTTTTTTGCTCATGCATTCCACATGTTATACTAGAAACACGAGGCTGTGCTTAGAAGTATAGAATTGAAATTGGGCGCGCTGCCTTTAACGTGGAGGCTACAAGACAACAGCATGAAATCGGGTAAAGCGAGTTTTAAAAATCTACCTGCGCATTGACAACAGTGCGGAGAGGGCACGTTTATTGGACATGGGCACTCATTTAAAGTCAAGGTCCGAAGGCTCAGCTGGCCAGACCACAGGAGCGCCAGGGACCAGAGAGAGCATCCATTCCAGGATAGGAAAGGGCAAATGTCGGACATTCTGTGACAATCACATAATTATGCAACAGCTGGTAAAGTAATGTGTCCAGCTAATAAAGAACGGATTAAACAGCTGTGCAGAAATGTGGCATTCTTGTCTCTGAACCAATGAGCCCATGATCTCAAAGAAAATACGAAGAATATATTAACCACTTTTTGTGGGAAGGGTGTGGGGTGAGGTGAGTGACTGGACAACGTGGCCGAGACAGCAGGCATTCTGGAGTTTGGAAGAGAGAATGGACATTGCCCACCGACATAAAAGGACATATGGTGGTACGTAACTATAATTAATAACATTTTGTTGTCGAGGCTTCCTGGTAATGGGGTTCTTACCTTTCAAAGGGACCCCCCTCTGGGCTGGGCGAAAGCGTCCACGAAGGTTGCACTGAAAGAGAAAACAAATCTGGTCAGCGCCCTCTTTTTGCTCCACTTACCCTGCAAATCTTGACTCTTAAACTGCCACCTCATGCAAATCTCGGTACACCTGGGCATTAACTTTCCTCAGAGACGAGCTCGAAATCGAGCCCACGGCGGATTGTTACAGCATCTCTGTGCTGTTCTCAGTGGCTCTTTCTCGTTGAGCACCATCACAATACAATTTTAGGTGCTGTATTTTCTGTATAGCGCTTCTACAAATCTGCCGGCGCCTACAGCGTTATAATAAAAGGATTTTTTTTGCAGCTTATATATAGCGCGAGCTCAACCCGAAAGTACTGGAGTGCTTTACATGAGCATCAGTTACATTACAGACGTGCTGGACTTTCCTTGCTCCTTCGCTGAGCCTTGCGCGAGCACTTAAATAGGGGCCGGCTGAGAAGATTCCCTTTGGCTAAATCGGAGCTTGGTGAAGAAACACCTGTCGGGCTCCATCTCCCCAGAATCCCTCGTGTCACGAGGCTGAAGCCACAGACGGGCGCGCGGGACTCACCTGGCCGAAGACAGGACAGCACCAGCAGCGGAAAAACAAGCGGAGCCAGGCGTGCCCCAGGCTGCGGCTCCATGAGGGGAGATGTGGCTCTCAGCTTGAGTAGGAACACGGCTACCTCACTTAGAGCAGTGGCGAGGGAGGGCGGAGAGCGCTCTCACAGGTGGGGGCGCGTCACAGGTGAGCCGAGGCGGGCGTGGGAGCGACAGGAAGGTCTGCGCAGTTATCCTGTGCCAGGCCTCCCCCCGCGCGCACCTGCACCTCCCTGAGCAGTGATGTACGACGTGACGCCACCGCTTCTTACCTTGATGGGTGGGGTAGGGTCAAGCTTCAAAAGCCCCCCACAGAATGGAGTGTGTATTGCGTAGGATTAAAGAACAAACCTGCTCTCCGGTATTCAGGGTAGCAAGCACTGTTCTCTCATACAGCAGTTTAAGGATTTCAGATAGTTTTTATTTTAAGAAAAGTGAACAGAAAATAACCACGCGACAAAGAAATACAAAAAGATAGAATACAAAAAAAGAATTAATAAAATATGCAGTACATTTCGAAGATCCACAAAACATGGCACCATAAACAGCAATGTATTGATACGGCCTGTAAGTTTGAGAGAAAGAAACATCTGCATGACATTGCGGCCTGTGGGGCCGTGCTAACAAATACGGTGGTTGCCAAACAATATACATTGCTCAGGAACAATGAACAGATGGGTGGAACAGAGTTTAAGAACAACTGCCAGGAGATAGATTATGAACTTATATAGGATGGAGTATAACGCATGAATCAGTCCGCTGGTCTAAAGATGGAAGTACAGGAAGAGAGGAAAGAGGAGAGAGAGAAAGTGGGAGACAGAGAGAAAGGCAGAGACCAGGTGGCTACTCTGGGCAGCTGTGGACTATTCACTTGGTGTGGCACCGGGCAAGGTCCTCCGTGGGGGGGCCTATGGGAGGTCTGTGTTCCTGTAGAAATTTGTTGAGTGTATCCCAAAGTCGTCTTGGGCTTGAAGAGCCATGTATATTGGAGTGCATTGTGTTATCCGCACTCCTGATCGAGCAAAGTAAGTTCCAACACTTGTCAGAGGCTCTAGTGGAAGATGATTTCGAATCAGAAATAATTGGTTTTGTGCCTAGGGATGAGAGGAGGTCAACTATTGATGCTCTGTGTGGGTCTAAGAGCAGTGCATGTGTGATGGTTAGCATGAAGTCCCAGGGCGGTTGTAAGGAAATTAATTACTATTGGGCTCTTTGTAAGCTGCTGTAGTAGATCTTGAATTTTTGTCCAGAGTGGACGTGCTCATTTGCATGTGAAAAACATGTGAGGGAGATCCCCTGTCTCCTCCCCTCATCACCAACATAGATGGGGGAGTCTCTCAGTCCAAGTTTGTGTAATCTATCTGGGGACCAGTAGGTTTTATGGATAGACCAGAACCTGGCTTGTGCTATGGTGGGAGACATTTTCGAGTCAAGGGAGATTTCCAATTTGTTAGCCAGCTCATTTCAATAATGTGTAGATGGTTGGAAGATGAAGTGTGTGGTTCACATTTTCTGATTAATAGTTTCAACGATTGGCCATTGTATGTGTCAAGAAGTTTGTATAGGTGGGAGGCAGTGTGGCCTCTTTTTTTTAAGGGTGATTAGTAAGTTCAGGAGGTCTGGTTCATGTGGGGACTTCAGCTTACCCAAAGCTCCTTTTAGGCATAGAAATGTATAGAAGTCAATATTATAGAGGTCATAACAGGATTGTAGGTTAGAAAAGGGGATAGGGTTGTAATGGGAACCAAGGCTTTTTCTGTTGTTTATTCCTTTGTGAGCCCTGGTTGGCCAGAATACTGAATTCCCATCGAGTTTAATCTGGCGGTTAAATCAAAGGGAGGTGAGGGTCGAGTCTTGTAGCCTGTGCGTTAGGCATTTATAGAGTTGGTGGAGTGAGGATGCTGTGTCCAATTAAATTGGTCTAGAATGATCTAGCGGAAGTTTCGCTTAATTTTGGATAGTGAGAATGGAGGGCAACAGATAAGGGCGCTGTAAGACCTGTCTCAATGGAGAGCCAAGGAGTAGGGTTCGGATCATGTTGATTCAGCCACCAGGAGTCCTGGGTAATCAGGAAAGCTCTTTGATAGAGGACATAGTCTGGAATATTTATGCCTCCAGAGCATTTGTTCCTCTTCAGGATTTTCATGGAATTTCTTTCTTTTTTCTTTTTCCAGACAAATTCATAAATGGCAATATCTACAAATTTGTAGAAGGTGGCAGATAAAGATACCGGGAGCATGCTAGAGATTACATTGATAAGTGGGGCTATCATAATTTTTACTGTACTCACACGTCCCCACCATGTGATGTTTTTAAGAGACCATGTGGAAAGAAGTTCTTTAATTTTGTGGAGAGTTTTTTGCTTGTTAAGGGGAGCTGATTGTTTGAGGTCCGAAGAGAACCAGATGCTTAGGTTTTCAATGGTGGACATTTGCCATTTTAGACCCAGATCTCCAATGACCACAGCTGTGTACATTTAATGGGAAAACCCCTGTCTTATCTTTATTTAGGGAGTATCCTGCCACCTGTGAGTATCTATCTATTTCTGTCATAATAATTGGGATGGTGTGAGAGGCATCCACAGTAAATAACAGAACATCGACCACATATGCGGTCACTACATCCCTGTTGAAGTGGGTACCTGTGATCCCAGGGTTGTTTCTGAAAACTGATATTAATGGTTCAATTACTAAGAGAAAGAGCCAGGGGGATAGTGGACACCCTTGTCAGGTGCAGCAGTTTTAGGGAGCGTCCCCTCTTGGAGAAAATGAGGCGCATAAAGCATGTTTCGCTTTTTCTAAGGCTCCCTCCATGTTTGCTTAAAAAAATGAAGTAAATAAAGTCTATTTTAATCGTTTCCCTAAATGTATGTTGTTATTGTTGAGGCACTAGCTTCGGGCTTTTCTCAGTATTTATTGCTGATTTTGCTATTTAGTTTGCTACCTCAGAACATGAAGGCCGAGTTAGCACTTATTACAGATGCACTGAGAGTTAATACAGAAGTACTGACAAATTATCCTAAGATGTGTCCAGTGGAAACGATGCACAGTGTCATGTACAAGGGTCTTCATTAAAAAGGACCATCACGTTCATTACACAACAGGCATGATGTCACACATGCAGCCATCTAATTTAGCAGTATTGGTAAGCCAATAGACTTGATTTTAATGTGAAAAAGCGTGCAAACACAGGCATTCAAAAATTCCCAAAGACTATGGGGCTCATTACGAAGGCGGGCGAACATCAGTCCGCCCGCCATCGTTGCGGTTCTGGGACCGCCTGCCGGTAAGGCGGCGGGCTCGCTGGGTGAATTAGGATGTGCCCGCCACTATGGCGGGCGCATCCTGGGCCTTTATCATTGCGGGCGGTGCTGCTGGCTGCAGCACCATCCGCAATGATAAAGGTGCATGCACCGCATTTCCCTGCACCACTTGGCAGGCACCACGCGGTGCCTGCCACTTGGTGCATGAAACTGCAGGGGGGTACCATGGGTACCCCCACAGTGCACCCCCACACACACAGAGGGGGCCCGCAACGGGCCCCCAAAGCAAGTCTCCGCCTGTCTTTTTGCGGTGGGATAGCCGCTGCAAAAGACAGGCGGAAAGGGATACCATAATCCCTACGGCGGTGCCTGCACAGCACCGCCGCAATGTTGCCCTGGTTCCGGGTTCCGCAAGGCGGCCGGAAGAGGTACGCCTTACGGAAAAATGGCGGACAGACTTTCCGTCCGCCGCGGAACCATTGTGATTCTCACCGCCATCCTAATTTGGCGGTGGGAATTTTCCTCATGATGGCGGAAGGACCGCCACCGCCGGCCCGGCGGTGGCGGTCCTTCCGCCATCGTAATGAGCCCCTATGTCTTTACATCACCAAAGATGTCCTCTATGATGTTATTTGAGATGTCATCAGCAATGTCATCAATTATACCATTTAATGTGCCATGAATGATGGATTTTGTGAGGTAATCAGCAGTGCTCGAAGGAGGTGCAAGTTATGCTTAGTTTACTAAGCCACAGTTTGTAAATTTCAGTATTTTTTATATTTTGGTTTGGAACCATAACTGTGCTTTTTCCGTGAGTTTTAGAGGGTTTTAAATCATATGTATGGTGTTTTCAGCAAACCTAACCATAATTTCATGTTAACATTTGGTTCTAAATTTCTGTGGTTTGTAATCATATTCAACATGGAAATGATTTTTGCACCTCAATCTATGTTAAATTCTCACAATTGGTGTGGACACATTTTGGCTGCGACTAGTAGGGAACAGCTGCAGCTCTGTAGAAATCCTTTGTAGACAACTTAGCCATTATAGGACATGGCTCGTAGACATATCTCAAGAAAATCGGTTATTAGTTGTGCAGGATGTGAATCCTGCACAACCAAGCACCCTATTGTAGCATTTGACTCTCTCACCGTAGCAAAGCAGACCAGTCAAGGTGAGGTGGTGTGGGAAAGTAATCTCCATTCTCTGGCACACAACAACAACACTCAATAAATGATTGTCTAGTGTTAGACCTGGCATAATTGGTGTGGTTTTCCCCTGTCTTCTGCCTCCTGTATTTTTGCTGTGTGCTGGATTTTGTTTTTGCTGGCCTAGATGCTTTGGGCACTTTGCCACTGCTGGTCAGTGCCAAAGTGCAAGTGCTCCCTATGTAAATTGTGTTTATGGATTGGTGTTTCTATGATTGGCTTATTTGATTTACTAGTAAGTCCTTCGTACAGTGCACTGTGTGTGCCCAGGGCCTGTAAATCAAATGCTGCTAGTGGGCCTGCAGCTATGATTGTGCCACCCACACAAGTAGCCTTTCAAAGGGTTCTCAGACCTGCCACTGAAGTGTCTTCACACAGTTTTAAACTGCCATGTCGACCTGGCAAGTGCACCCACTTGCCAGGCTCTAACCCAGTGCTTTAAATGGGCCGGTACTCACCTGTACTGAGTACCGGCACTTCTTAGATTTATCACTCTGAGTACCGGCACTTTTCTACTGCCGAGGAAAGTACCGGTACTCATGAAAAGGTAGGCTTATTGGCTGTGAGCGCTGGTGAGCCGGAGTGGAAGGTGTCTCTGGCAGCCAAGGTGCCACTTCTGTATCCCCGATCTGAGCCCCAGCTGAGCTATTCAGCAGGGCTCATTTGAATAATTGCCGGGTGCTCACCATCACGCTGTGTTTGACAGAGCAGGGTCCGTTTAGGCCCTGTGCTGTCAATCACAGTCACACTATGCTGTGCATTTGTGCAAACAAGTGTCAGATGACAGAGGTTTTCGAGGGAGTAGTCAAAAAGAGCATGATACAACAAGTCACAACTTTCATGGAGAACCTGATGAGGCAATGAACGTTTTATAATCATTAGAAAATTTAGTTTGTAGTGCGATAGCAGTGCGTTAGCAGCCGCGGAGAGTGTTACAATTTGTGACGAACCACATTGGATGGTGCTCCCTACCTCAGGCCCAAAAAATACTTTCCAAATCTTGCTCTCTATTCTTAGAAGTTTCATGTAAGCAGACGGAAACCATACCTCTGCACTGTATATTACCGAAAACACAGCATTCACTTGATGGTACTCTAGCCTCATATACATTTCAACAACACCACATATAGTTAGCATATTTTTCCACCAACATTTTCCTTAAAACATCACAGTTTTACAAAAAGTGTGTATGCACAAGCCCCTGTTTGTATGTGTGTGTGTGAGTGAGCATGCCTGTTTCACATTAGGCTATCAGATAAATGTAATTGAGAATTAGCTATGCCAAGGTAATTATGATATTCTCTTGTAAGGACCTACAACAGAGCTTGTTTTTTGCCGTAGTTAATTCTCAGTGGTTTTACATTTATTGTAGAAGAAGAACTGTGAGCCATTTCTATAGACCACTTGGATTGCAGTGTACTAACAGAGTAAAGCAAGTGCAGCTCAAAGGTCAGGTGCAGCTTTAACCATTTTGGAAAAAATTATATAATTTAATGTGAATTCTTTTTGTGAAAATGCTGATACGCATTTATCCGCCTGCTGATAAGTTGGTATGGCAAAACGTCCTTGTCGTAGGACAAACTGAGGTATCAACGTTGCTCTCGCCTTGTGTGACATGGCATCTGTGTGCTGCACTGGGTACACTGCGGCGATGGGAAGAGTTGTCTTATATTAATCGCTCCTCCCAGCATTACTGTATTGATAGTGTAAATGTTAAACAAGAGCCAGCGGTGCCTCACCCTAATTTAGTAGAGAAACGGTTCTTATGCATAACAATTTTGATTGCATTAAATATTGAGACAACATTTCCTGAACGTTTGCGAAGATTCTAAATATGACATAGACATTCGTGTAAGCTGCAAAAAAGGCTTTACACACACATAGAAATAATGAGACATTAGCCCAATGTTATGAATTTCTCATAAGTGAAAGTCACCGATCAATGTACGGGTTATATAGCTGAAACGTTTTCAGTTCTTAACTCCTTCACTTCTGCTGCAAGCACTTTCGAAAACTCCCAAGAATGGCAGACAGCAGAACTGAAATGAAATGTTAAAAAATACAACGGGCTTGGTATTTTTTACTCTTGAGTGGAGAACCTGTGCCTGTAGAAGCCAGTTCACTGCACTCCCATGCAGTGTCACTTGCAAGCATTGAAATGGGCTGTGATCTGGAGGACCTGGATTAGGTGCAAACACATAGTTAGCATTGGCAGATCCCACTTCCTCTGTCACTCACAGGGATCCATCTCTTGCATGATAATTACCTTCATGCACATGCCGTTTTTCCTTGAAATGTGCTGTATGGACACCTCTTGCTTCTGCCACACGTATCATCGCCTCTATGCTGGTGAAGCTGATGAAGCTGATGATTGTGTGCACCTGCCCCTTCCTGTGGTCCATCCAGTCCCAAGTCAAGTGCAGGTCTGTCTCCACAGTATCAGGGTGAGAATAGACTGGGTTTCTTTTTTTGTTACTTCTTACACATATTCTCTCAGACCTTTACAGTAGTTATGCCGAGCAGCTGGGCTATGAGCTTAGGTTCCTGCTTAACAACCTCTTCTGTGAGAAACTGTAGTTCCTTGTTCACGAAATGTGACTTTCCTAAGTCGAACTATGGCCATAATGTGCAATGAGGTTATTGTTTTTTCCAGATGGCCATAATGTGCAATGAGGTTATTGTTTTTTCCAGATCGTTGTAAGAATGCGAAGATGGAAATTAACTGAAGTTTCAGGAGGCTGCAAGTGATATTCAGTCTTTAAAGAGAACAAACTTCATGGGTGAGATTAGGGCGTAGTGTAGAAAGCAGACTATCCAGGCAGACTCTCTTCCCAGACTGTGAAGCTGTCTCACAAAAATGATGGACTTATGCCTTTTTATGTTATTTCATGTTTTTTTGCAAGTGTGTGGTAATACCGGTTGGTATTACTATGCCAGTAATACCAACTGGTATTACAGATAATAATAATCAGTAAAACCTTACCCAATATTACTGATCACAAAAAACAGCCTCTGTAATTTGGTGCATTATCACGCCTTTCTAAATAGATGCTAACTGACATAGAAAAAGCTATAATTCCAGGTCACACCTGGTTTTATCAGCCGGTATAAGACATATTGAGTACTATATTACTGTACCAATTTGTCGGCCAACTTGTAATGAAGTTGTTTTTTTTCAAATTATTCCATAGTGTCTCTGAATACTATAGATTTGAAAGGGGCTTCTGGTATGCCTTTGCTTTTAAAACTCCACTGAGTCGCCCGAATGAATTTAGCATGGACTTCAAATAACACATTGTTGGAAATGGCCCTTTTTGCAGGGTCACCCATGAGTTTTTTTCCTTTTTCCTCCCCTTTTTCTGACTTCATTTTTGTTGGCTTAAGGACTCTGTGCACTTTACCACTGCTAACCAGTGCTAAAGTGCTTAAGTGCTTGTTCTCTCTCATACAAAATGGTAACATTGGGTCTGTATTACCTCTACCCAGTGTAGACAGAGAGCAGGGCACACCCATATCATTCATTGAGGCAATTTTTGATGCAATTTATGTTCAGGCTACTTGTTCCACATGTTTGGTTTGCCCTTTCTGTAACTGTGCTGGTTAACCACAAATGTTTATTGTGTTTGCTTTTTTACTGACCAATCGTATCCTCTTTCTGTTGTACAGCGCTCTGATACCCTTACGGGTCATGTTCGCGCTATATAAAACCTTTCAAATAAATAAATAAATAAAATGGCAGTCCCCTGGCAGTGGCAATCAGGCTACGGCCAGTCCGGCCCTGGTGGCAATTAAAAAGCCATGGTAGGTGAAGAGTATAACATGGCTTTCATCATACCCAAGTCTTTTGTGTGCCTGCTTATGTTTGTGTGTTTGCCTGCATTCGTATGCCTGTTTTTTGTAAGAAAAAAGTGAGAGAAAGAGAGAGAGAATCAAAACACTCTCAGGAGGTATTTTAAAGAGAATGGGTTGCACTTTGTGTGTACATGTCTGCTCGGCGACAAAGATTCATAAATAGCATAGTAGGGAGGGTTGGTGGGTGGGTGAGTGAGTGGATGGATGAGTGTACAAGGGTGGATGGATGGATGGATGGATGAATAGATGGATGGATGAGTGAAAGCATGGATGGCTGGGTGAAAGGGGGTGGATGATTGGATAAAAGGGCAGATGATGGGTGGATAAGTGAAAGATTGGATGGATGAATGAAAGGGAGTGTCTTGTGGCTCATGGCCTCCTGGCAGGTCTGGCTACGTTACCACGCCTGGCTGCCATGATGACTCTTGCGCACGTTACTATTGGATGTTGTTCTGTCGCCCTCTGTTATTGCCAAGTAATTATACAACAGTTTGTATATTCTGTTATTCACCTTTTCTCCTGTTCCCTTTTGGGCTCAGTCTGAACAACAGTTACAAGGTCGAATAACAACTCCCTGGTTTCTACTGATTTGGCCCGTCCCTCACACCTAGACATAACACTTGTACAGCTGCCATTGAGAAATTAGTGGGCTTTTAATAATGCGCTCGCTTGCTCTAAGGGAGCACTTGGAGACGACCTTTCCAGTGAGAAGAGCTGTGATTGTTTGCTGATGTAGTTTTGCATCAAGAGACTGAGGTATGGGGGTTCGCTAGTCAAAGCCCAAAGGTCTTCTATTATTATAAATAAACTGGCTTCCAGCACGGGGAGGGTGGTAATGTTAGTTAGACATATATCCACTGCTTTATGAGATGCTTTCCCCGTTCGTATTTTATGGAGTAGTAACTATGCTGATTATATTGTTCTTATGTATTATGCTACTAGTACTGACACGTGTACTGTACCTTAGAGCACGTAAGTTGAAATAAACATTTTAACCTATACAGTGTCTCTTCATACGCATGTTGTGGACAGGTACGAATGTGACGAAAGAGTGTTCTTGCCTCTGCGAGTCCTGAGAGAGAGATACCGTGTTCTGGGTTGTCTAAGCATTGGTACATTGGTGCTAATGGGACGCTAAGGCTAGTTGGGTTGGGGTTTTGGGTGCTAAGGTTTATGGTTGGCTCACCACTATATTCCGAGGTCCTATTATCCTGTGCATAGCTCTGTATGTGCAGAAACCTTATGACATGGCGCCGAACGTGGGGCAGCTTACTTGCGAGACGCTTGAGTAGTACTTGTGCTTGTCCACACAACCCTCACGTACGCTTCCGGAAGCGTGTGATGGTGATACCTCCTATATTACAGTTATTGTAGGTTCTTTCAAGCTTGAAGTGATTAGAAAAGGTTTTTCTTGATTAAAACCCTACTTGTGCTGCCTCCTGTTAGTTTGTCGAAGTATTTTAGCCGTAAATGGCTGTTCAAATTGCGGCGCATAGCCGCGGAGCACTCCGGACACACTTACGGGTGTATGGAGTGCCAGATGCTGGAGTCGAACTGATCTTTGTGGTACAAGCCGATCCGGCTTACCACTTTGAGGTGTTCTACTCATGGGTAACTTTTCCTGCAGTGGATGGGACAGACGATTTGTTCCATGAATATACAGCCACCGCAGTTCCTAATAACTATATACCTTATTCATGTATTGAGGTACCGCTCACGGCTTGGCAACACCGTGTTTGGTTTAATGGCGCCCTCCCACAACCGACTACCACGGTTCGTTTAGGCCCCTTATCTATTGATGGGGCCACTTGGCCTGTTTTGGCCGGGTACACCCCACATCCGCGATATATGACGATACCATTCGCGGAATTGCGCAACATGTATTCGGCTTTAGTACGAGTGCATCGAGCCTTAGTGCAATATGTTACAGGCAACATCCAGGGAGCCCCTCCTGGGGTTGCAGGCCATCCAGCTGGTGCAGCCGGAGTTGCCATAAGTCCTGTAATGGTGAACTCAGTGATGGGCAAACGTCCACAACATAAGGACGACTTTCCTTATTGGCTTGCAGAAAAATTTGATCAGTTGGAGGCAGTTTTTCCACATACAACTCCAGTGGATAAACATCGTATTTTGACGATTAGTTTGCCAAAAGACTTAATTCCCGAGTTGACAGCATGTGACAACTGGGGTAGAGTATTCGCAGCAGTATATTCTAAATGTTTTGGTACGCCTTCCATGACAGTTCTCCCCTCTGTAATTAAAAAAGTACAGGATGAACACGGCCCTGAAGCGGCAGTGGAATTAGGGATGAGACTAGTGGGAGTGTTTGAAGTAGTAGCTGAACTGATCCTTGCGAATGTCAAGGGCGATGCAGTGAACTTTCAAGTAGCGAACGCTTTGGCTTTGGTCCCAGAATTGGACAAGCCTCGCGAATTACCGAAAATTATTACCCAGGCTTACAAACTATTGGTAGAAACAGCCTGGGTAACAAGCCTTTGCTAAACTGCAAACACAATCGCAACCACAACAGCAACAAACCAAATCTCAATCTGAGAAGGATGAGAAACCAGTCTTCACTAAAAAGAGCTGGAGGCTGAAGAAACAGGGTAAGCAACAGACAAAGCAGGGATCGCGAGGCGCATCCCCGGTTTCAGTTTCTTCTGAACGTACTTATGATTTACGCGATAGAGCGAGAATTAAGTCACCGGATAGGTTTCAGATCCCTGATACGCGTTCTCCTCGTTCTTTACAGGCACAGACTTCGTCACAATCAGGTGGAGGAGACCGCCAGGATAGAGGAAGGGCCCGTGAGGCCCCACAGGGACGAGACCAGCCTCGACAACAAGTCAGAGGAAAAGAAGAAGACGTTCAACGTTTTCGACCACAATTTCAGAAGAAAAAAGTTGCCGCTGTAACAGCGAAATATGCCACAGACGGTGAGAACGAGACTCCTGAATTGGACGTGGGCAGTAACCCTCCTAGACAGCGCCGCGGAAGTAACCATAGTGCGGGAGGCGCTACGTCCTCATATGGAGGCGACAGCAACTGAAACATTCATTACTGTTGAAACAGCAGACACCAGAGTGGCACCCCTGATAGACTATTTAATATAGTCCTCCAAATTGAAGGTGATATACAGCGAGTAATTAAAGGTATTTTTTGGGAAAATCTGACCTCTTCATATGATATTTTATTAGCAGAGGCGGATTGGCCACCCCCATTCGTAATTACTGCGCATAAAGGGGAGGAGGTAATCCTTCCGAGCTTTTCTCGACATGTCCCAAAAGACAAAGCAGAGGCTCTTGCAGCAGAGTGGGCTGTGTCCCTGGCACCAGCGTTATTCCGCAATCACGTGGGTTGGGACGAAGAATCTCCCCCCCATGAAATACCTTTACGATCGTTGCCGCAGCCACAACCCCAATATCCCATAAAACGTGAAGCCAAAGGCCCCGTTTCCGAAATTCTGACACAGTTGGAATATCAGGGAGTGATCGAACCCTGTGTATCACCTATGAACAATCCCCTTTTCGCGGTTTCTAAACCCGATGGATCGTACCGTTTAGTATTGGATTACCGGCATTTGAACTCTCATTGTCGGACCTTTGCGGTGCAAAATACCCATAGTTCTGCGCTTGTAGACAGTCTTGTTCGTAAAAAATACAAAACGACCCGTGACCTTTCAAATGGATTCTACACGCACAACTTAGCCCCGGAGAGTGGCCAATGGTGTGCCTTTACTTCCGGTGGTAAAATGTTCAAATTCAGGCGTCTTCCTATGGGGTACAAAAATAGTCCAGGAGTGTTTGCCGCTCGTGTTGTCTCTTTATTAGACGGCATAGATCCAGACGCCTGTTCGTATGTGGATGACATTTATCTGACAGACGATGAATTGTTTCCGCATCTGACGCGAGTGGACCGCATTATTCTTGAATTTGCGGTTCAGGGATACAAAATTAACTTTGCAAAATCCCATATTGCTGAATTTACCGTTTTGTTCTTGGGCTATGAGCTCAACAATGAAGGTAAGGGTTTAGCCCCCATTTTCTGGAGAAATGTGCACTTTTGTGCCCTCCTACAAATCTGAAGAAGCTTCAGTCTTTGCTGGGTTTTCTGAATTTCGGACGTACATACATTCCCGAATATGCCCAGCGTATCAAGCCACTGTATGCCTTGATACAGCCTACTTTTTCGAAGTCTTGCTGGCTTCCGGAGCATACCTCCATTCTGCAATCACTGCAGACAGACCTTCTTGAGTCTAAATATCTTTTGACGCGTGATAACCACACAAACTTGGTGATTAGAATCATTCCAGGGGCAGTGGGTTTCACGTATTTAACCTTTAATGAAGGAGACACAGTACCTATCGCATACAAGTCACATCTATACACCTCTGCAGAAATGCGGTTCTCATCTGTGGAGAAAGTGCTAACAGCAGTGCAAATGGCGATCCTGAAGGAGCGCGCACTGGCACAGGGAAAACGCATTCTGGTGGTGACACCCTATCCTGCCCTAGAGGCAGTGACTAAAGCAAGTGTTCCGAACTCTAAAGCTTTGCACCCCCGTTGGATTCAATGGGCAACATCGTTGACATCTCCGGATGTCACTTTCATTTTCGACTCTTCTCTCCAGACTCAGGAGTTTTTACAGTATGAATTCATTCATCCTCCCCCTCACGACATCGTTGATAGCTCTATTTGGCCTTCCATTCCTACCATGGAGGCAGATTTCAATAAGTTGAGCAGAATAAAGGCCCTATTATTGAATGAGGAGGTTATGCTCACATCCGCCCGGGAGACATTCATTCTCCAGGTGGCGAGCACCCACAGTGAAATACAGGCCCTTTTGAACACTGACCTCCCCCAGCATTTTGGGGAGTTAATTCATCGTATTTTTAACGCATCAAACACTGAGGGTCTGGTGCACTTTTTTAAGGTTGTGGGGTCTGGCCTTGTGTCCACCTTTCAAACTATTTTCGGTGTGATACCGGCATTCATTCATTCTATTTTTTCTAGCGTCTTTGGTGGATTCCCATTAATCCTCGCTTTGGCGGCCGGTGTCTTACTGTTGGTCTGTTTTCTGCGCAATGGCTGCACTCCAATGGGCCCTTCTCGATCCCGAACGCCTCCAGCTGCTCCGTGAGCGACTTCTGGTTGGCTTCGATGTTCTGCCCTTGGCAACTATCAGTGTGTCCTACACCCTTTCCTTTCGCTTTGCGTATTTCACTTGCGTGCAACCTGTGATGTCTTGCATCCGCTGTCCATTTACATGGACCATGGATTATTGCCTCTCCAATTCGTCATTGTCGGTCCCGGATTTTGTTCAGTTGGTGGGTCCCTTAGAGGCCCATGAACGGGACTGTTCCGCTGCTGGCTTTATGATGCGTGCGGCTGCACTGGGGATTTTGGCACAATGGGATATCTGGGCGGCTGCTCAGGATCTCCTACAACAAAGTTATATTGAATATCACGCAAGCTGTCCCGCATTGCTTTTGGATGCTCCATACTCTGAAGAACATTCCTGCAGCTTTGACCTGTTGGACTGGATGGCGTCTACGTTTTTTGACAATTCCAATGATGTCCTTCTGGACGGTATAGCATTTTTCTGCTCTTTCACATTTTTAGATTGATTGACTTGCCGTTAGTTATTAGTAGACCGCCTCTATTCTGCTCAGGTATTTGGAACTCTGTCTTCGTTTTCGCCGTGGCCGCTGGACTGACCAGGGGAGGGTGTCTTGTGGCTCATGGCCTCCTGGCAGGTCTGGCTACGTTACCACGCCTGGCTGCCATGATGACTCTTGCGCACGTTACTATTGGATGTTGTTCTGTCGCCCTCTGATATTGCCAAGTAATTATACAACAGTTTGTATATTCTGTTATTCACCTTTTCTCCTGTTCCCTTTTGGGCTCAGTCTGAACAACAGTTACAAGGTCGAATAACAACTCCCTGGTTTCTACTGATTTGGCCCGTCCCTCACACCTAGACATAACACTTGTACAGCTGCCATTGAGAAATTAGTGGGCTTTTAATAATGCGCTCGCTTGCTCTAAGGGAGCACTTGGAGACGACCTTTCCAGTGAGAAGAGCTGTGATTGTTTGCTGATGTAGTTTTGCATCAAGAGACTGAGGTATGGGGGTTCGCTAGTCAAAGCCCAAAGGTCTTCTATTATTATAAATAAACTGGCTTCCAGCACGGGGAGGGTGGTAATGTTAGTTAGACATATATCCACTGCTTTATGAGATGCTTTCCCCGTTCGTATTTTATGGAGTAGTAACTATGCTGATTATATTGTTCTTATGTATTATGCTACTAGTACTGACACGTGTACTGTACCTTAGAGCACGTAAGTTGAAATAAACATTTTAACCTATACAGTGTCTCTTCATACGCATGTTGTGGACAGGTACGAATGTGACGAAAGAGTGTTCTTGCCTCTGCGAGTCCTGAGAGAGAGATACCGTGTTCTGGGTTGTCTAAGCATTGGTACATTGGTGCTAATGGGACGCTAAGGCTAGTTGGGTTGGGGTTTTGGGTGCTAAGGTTTATGGTTGGCTCACCACTATATTCCGAGGTCCTATTATCCTGTGCATAGCTCTGTATGTGCAGAAACCTTATGACAGGAGGGAGGATGGATGAAAGGGTGGATGATGGATGAGTGAAAGGAGGGATTGAGTGAAAGGGTGGATGGAATGAAAGGGTGGATGGAATAAAGGAGTGAAAGGGTTGATGGATAGATGAGCGAAAGGATTAATGAATGAGCGAAAGGGTGGATAAAGAGATGGATGAGTGAAAGGATGAATGGATAGGTTTGGAGATGGATGGATGGATAGGTTTGGATATGAAGGGTGGACAGACGGAATAGTGAAAACTGAATGATGGATGAAAGACTGAATAGATGACAGAATGTAAAGGTTAAATGGCGGACATCAGCAGGTAAATGGTAGGATGAAAGAATGAATGGATAGATCTATGGAAGAGACAAGAGCTGTCTTCTGGGGAGGGTCATGATGATTTGCTTAATTTGCTTTGTGCCATAAGAGCTTTGGGTCGAAGTGGGGGTTTTTTCAGTTTCTTCCTACTCACGTGCTGAAAAATATATAGTTTTGTGCCAAACAACAGCAATTAACAGTATGGCATTAAGAAGGTGCATCTATTGCAAAAAAAAAAGGAAATGTTAACATATTATAGCATTTCTCTTTCATTTTGTGTAATGAGTTAACTTGCTTTGTTTATATAAACACATTTCTCATGTATTTTGGTATGTGCTGCAACTAATATAGAAGTCATGAAGTATCATCATGTCTTGCCTTTAGCCCCACCCTAGCCCCGCCCCCTCACTACCCATCTTGCTCATTTTAATGAGTACCTGCACTTATTTTTTCCCATTTAAAGCACTGCTCTAACCTTCCTTTTTCTTACATGTAAGACACCCCTCAGGTAGGCCCAAGGTATCCCCAGGGACAGGGTGCAATGTATGTGAAAGGTAGGACATGTAATGATGTGTGTGACATGTACTGATAGTGAAATACTGTGCATTTCGTTTTACACTATGGAAAGGCTATCTGTTTCATAGAGTAACATGGGAGTTTATTTGTAACATCTTACAACTATAATTTTCCATTGGGAGAAGATAGAGAAATGAAGTTTAGGCTCTCTAAACTCAGAATTTAATAACCCATCCATTTAGTAAAGATGGTTTTTGAATTGTGTGTTTGAAAATGCCACTTTTAGAAAGTGGGCATTTTCTTGCTTAGCCATCCTATGTGCCTCTGCTGGTTTGTAGACTGACTGTCTGGTTTTGGAGTGACAGGGGTTGTGCATTCACTGAAGACAGCCACTGGGGGGGGGGGGCGCAGGTGTGTCCTGCTTTCCCTGGATGACTCAGAGCTGTGCCGAATAGACCTGGGCTCGATTTAGAGTAGAGGGTGGAGTTTTCCTTGCACCTCAATAGGCCCTGCCTCCTGTGCTCAATTCTGTCTCCACCTCCTGCCAAGAAGCTGGGCCAGAGGGGACAGAATAGGTTTGGATTGAGATGAGAGACTTTCTGCCACAAGAGAAAAAATGAAAATATGGTATAAATATTGGTGTCCAGACCCCAGAACTTTAGAATACTTCTGGACTCAAGAGGAACTTCTGCCAAGGAGAAGAGCTGTAGAAGATGTAAGGAGGAGTACTGCCCCATTGCTGTGTGCATGCTTTGCTGGGTTGGCCTGCAGTGGCTGCTTCTGCCAAGGAGAGGATAAAGACTGAACTGTGCTGTGTATCCTGCTTGAAGAAGATCTCCAAAGGAGTGGTGTAGAGCTTGCCTCATGTTCTGAAGTCTCAGGGACACAATGACTTCACCCCCTCTGTCCTCGTGCACCTGGTACTGCTGTTTCAGCTGTCACAGAGGGAAAAAAGTGACACCGACGCTGGAGAGTGACGCCATGATCTGCAACGAAGCCGTGGGCACCGCTCGTGGAGTGCACGACTAAACTTTTGTGGTGTCCATTTGTAGTGTTTTCACTATATTACTGTATGTGTGCACAAATGCTTTACACATTGCCTCTGAGATAAGCCTGACTGCTCGTGCCAAGCTACCAAGGGGGTGAGCAGAAGTTGTCTAAGATCGTAACTTCCTTTCTCTGACTAGAAGCAAGGGTCCCTACTTGGACAAAGGTGCAAACTGTTGGCAACTAGAGACCTCCATTTCTAACATCTAGTCAATGCATTTTCTTTGAAAAAGGAAAAGTACATTTATTACACATACATACACACTACTAAATACTATGCATAAAATTTGCATATATATATATACATTAGGCAGATTGAAACACGTTTAGTGATACCATTAGATCATATTTCATGCCTAGAGGATCATAAACCTCATAATCACAGTACCTCCCACCTATACCAGATGCAACATCATAATATAAGGGGTGTCTTTTTGTTTCCCAATTCCAAATTGCCGAACCTTTTCCTGCATTACATCAAATCCTGCTTTGCACTATAAAACAAGAGTCAATTTTAAGTCCAGTTGTGTCACAAACGATGTTGCTAGCTGCCTGCTTACTGGACTTCATGAATTTTTCACTTTCTTCTGTTCCTGTTTATTATTCTTGTTCTTTGCTATGTTGGTTGGCTTTGACAGCTGGAAGGTTTTTTCTGATCTTCAGTTTTTTTCTTCCTGCTGGACATTTTCTGGAGCACTACTCGATTCTAGTTACATTCTGACATCTTGCTTTGCTTCCAGATAAAGTAGGCTGTTCCTTTACATTAGGGTAAAGTGCAGGCAGGGCCTGGACTCTGGTGTACCGGATGGGCAATATAGACCCTCCACAGCCAGGCCCCTTGAGTCTGTGGAGCTTGCACCCGGTGGTGGTGTGCTAGGCATCTGGTACTAGTCTCTTCACAGCTGGGCCCATTGAGTCCATGAAGCTTGCATCCCATGGTGGTGTACCTGGCTTGTGGTACTAGCATCTCCACAGTTGGACCCTTGAGTCTGTGAAGCTTGCACTAGGTGTTTGACGTCTTAGTGACCCTTACTAGTGCCTCCACAGCTGGCCCCCCTGGGTCTGTGAAGCTTACACTCTGCAGTGCTGTACTGGGAGGATGGGACTAGATCCTCTGCAGCCATGCCATGGTGCACTGGGTGGGGGGGGTACTGGCCCCCACACAGCTGGGCCCATTGAGTCTGTGAAACTTGCGCCTGGTGGTGGTGTATGATGGGCAGTACTATCACATCTGCAGCAGAGCCCCTAGAATCAGTGAAATTTAGACCCAGTAGTGGTATATCAGGCAGGTGTACAGGCACCTCCTTAGCCAGGCCCCTTGCTCTTGAGTCTAATAAGCTTGCACCCGGAAGTGGTGTACCAAGTGGGTGGTACTAGCCCAAACCAGAGGCCTGACCCTGTAGACAACCTGGGGAGGGTTGGTAGCAGGGACTACAGGCAAGCCCATGCTTACAACCCTATTGCACATAGGCAGAGGCCATGTGCATTGGGTTTGGCTGCTCTTTTTGTTGGATGCAGGGACTTGCAGGAGGCTCATGACTGAAGAGTTAGAGCAGTGGGGGTGCTTGATGCTGGTTGGTGCAGATGATGTTTAGACGTAGAGATCTGTTGGATGTTGTATTTGATAATAAAATACCTAAAAAATCACTGAAAAAACAAAGATTAACATGAAGGTATCATTAGCTCTGGTTATAACTCATCAACCTATGATAAAAAAAACAACTCAGAAATTCACCCAAAAACAAAGTTAAAGTGCAGTCATGGTTTCAAATTAAAACCAAAAAATCACTAAAATTGGCAAGCTGTGGTTACGAGCACCATATATAACTCAATTAAAAGCAATGCAAACCATAACTTGCATACCAAATGCAATGCTTATGACCTCACAATATTTATACTATAAAATACAACACCTGAAAGCGAAATGTAAGTAAACAAAAACACAGATTGAAACCAATGAATCATACTGCATTCATAGTTTTCTCTATCAAAGTGGTGAGGGTAATGCGATAGGTAATAACTTCTGTAAGATGATTTACAATATTTTTTATTACATTTGTTTCATTAAGGGTGAACCTTGATGGCCAATGTCGATATCACTTAATCCAACTGGATGAGAGTGGCATACCCCTAAAGCTAAAGCCATCAGTAGTGCACATCGGGGGTTGAGAACAGAGGGCGAGGCAATTTCTGTGTTTTCTTTATCATATTCTACATATTTTCTGGACCTCACCTTTTTACAGCTCACTGTCACAGCACATAGGCTTTGGCTGTGTGCAAAAGAGACTGGCTCCAGGACCCGTGCCCAACTTGTTGTGGGCAGCCACCACTGCAGTGCATGACCTTTAGTCTTGTTAAACAGTGGATGCCTGCAGTGCATGATCTACCGCCAGAGCCTGTGCCCACCCCTTGTGGATATGATAAGTCTTTGGAGTAACCCTGCATTCTTGAGAATCTGGGCTACACTGTATAAATAAAAAAGATTCTGTTGAATTCATTCGAAACAATTCCCTAAAGAATCTTAATAGGGAGGCCAAACCATTCTTCTTATTCCCAACGCATGAAATAGCCTTAGACTCATATTTCAAATTCATTGGTTTCTCATGAATGATGAAACATATTGTTTTAGACACAATTCAAAACACATTTTATTATAAACTTATAAAGGTGCTCATATTCAATCAAAAGTGAATCAGTGCAGCCCTTGTGACGCGATAGGTCAAGGAGATTGTGAGAATATAGTATATACTAACTCCGGGCTGAGCTGGCGGAGTGCAACTACGCGGAGGTCCACGGAGTTGGGGGAAAACTCCGTGGAACTCCGCTCCGCCACCCGCCTCCGCCCCCCCTAATAAAATAATAGTGACAACATAATTTAAAAGAAATAAAAAGTCACTTACCTGTATTGCAGCGTCCCCGGGCTGCCCTCCTCCTCGCCGTACATCTTGCACGAACTGCGCATACGCGCGCGCATGCGCAGTTCGTGCAAGATGTATGGCGAGAGGAGGAGGGCATCCCGGGGATGCCGCAATACAGGTAAGTGACTTTATTTGTTTTAAATTAGGTTGTCACTATTATTTTATTAGGGGGGTGGAGGCCGGGGGCCAATTTAGCGGGGGCTGGCTAACTCCGCTCCGCTGCGGAGTCAGAGTTTTTTTCCCTACTCCGCGTTCTCAGCGGAGCACAGAGTAGGGAAATCTCCGCACACTCCGCTGGTGGAGCGGAGTTCTCCGCCTGCGCCTAGTATATACAAGGAAAAAATATATACCACTTGGTACACCAGATGCCATATTCTAGATATTGTGCAAACACTCAAATTCATGGTTTTGCTTATAACCCATACCCAAGCAATTATATTATTTGAGTGCTGATGTTTCAACACATCGAAAAGAGTTTTGTGGAAAAACAGGTCTTCATCAGAACCAAAAACACAGGTGCAACCTGTAGAGTGATAAAATGAATACTAGTGTAAATGAGTATTCTAGGAATAAAGGGAATAGCGATTGCTTGAAAACATGACTAAAACACGTCACTTACCATTGGTGTACTTCTATCACCAAATGGCATTAATAATTGCAATCAACTCCAGTCAATGTGTGGCCAAGTATAGTACATCTCTCTGACATGAGACACCAATTATATATTGCAAAACCTAAAGGTTATATTGCTGCAGAAAACATGCCGCTTCAAGGGAAGGGTAACTTAGTGAAAGTGGTACTGAAAGGCTGCTGTAGTTCCCTGAAAAAAAGGGTTTTAGAAACAGACAATACATTTGACTGAAAAATAGGGCAGTGAGGCAAAATGATTGAACATGGTGGTCAGAAGCTAAAACTAAGATGGCAGAACCATTCTTACCCTGAATAGAGCTCCTGTACTGACCCCAAATGTGTGGCCAGGGAAATGAGCAACCTCTTTCCTGTGGTCACTGCAAACCAATTCTGGGGGCAGCTGCTCTCCCACTGGGGCTGATGTTTACCTGAATGACTGGAGAAAAGAGGGCCCTAACCAAGTAACATTACTTATGACAGGCTAGGCCTCTTTCAATTGAATTAAGTTCCTGGAAAAAGCACAGATGGTCATCCTGCCAGAGGAATAGAGCTCCCCACACCTAAGGCCTTTTTCTCAGCTCTGGGAGCTGATATGGAGCAGTTCAGCTCCTGGGGGACAGTTGGAAGGTCATGCAAATAGACATCTAAAGGCTTTAGACAGGGAAATTCAACTTTACCAGTGAACTGGGCCAGTGATAAATATTTTTAAAAGTCCAAGAATGAACTCTGTAACTGTTTCCCAGGCTGAGATCATATTTTTAAATGTAATATTGCATCCTAATGCTTTCCCGTGCAACAACCAGCCCTGCTACAGCGAAAATAGCTTTTGGTGCCTTTTCACTGAAAGAAAGTGTTTAGTATTGAACTTTTATGTTTCCTACTTTTAAATACCATCTTCTCTGCCTTGTGGGCTTAGGCCTGTCAAAAAGGGGCTATGTTGACAAGTCGAACTTGTAGTTTAAAAACTTCAACAGGCAACAATGGTAGTCCTGCAGTCATTTTTGCACTGTGACTGTAGTGGGTGTCACAACAGGTGTTGCAGCCCATTAAATGACATTTAACTTAGAGGCTCTAGGAACAGTTTGGGGGATATTCTCAAGAACGCGTGATAATTATCGCAAATTTAGCTTAATGCAACTTTGCACATCGCAGTCCATCACGGGAAAATAATGCCGTGTTAACGCTGTATTCTCAACACGGCGGTACCATGCGATAGTCTCACTCTAACGCGTCAAATGACCCGTGATAAAATTACTGTGACGGCAAAAAAACGCGAAACACAAACGCGAAAAAAGTTGCGATGTGGCCAACCGCGATAAAAAAATCTGCGATAACCAGCGACAGGCCTGCAATTCCCACGCGTCATGCGGGAAAATGCACCATAAAAGCAGAAAAAAAAAAAGAAACTGCGTAGCACCATGGATGCACCCGGACCGAGTGCAGAGGACAACGCGAACCCCACAAGCCCCACAGACGACCAGCAAGAAACCTCGGGGTCAGGGAAGGGCAAGGAGAAGAGGAAGAGGAAGACGCGGTTCAGTCCGCAGGAAAACAGGATCATCGTCACGGAGGTGATAGAACTCTACCAACAACTGTTCGTCACCTCCACTGTGTCATTGGCAACACAAATGGAAATATGTCAGTCGATCGTGAACAACGTGAATGCAGTCGGAGTGTTGAGGAGGTCAATAGAGGAGGTCAAGAGGCGCTGGCATGATGTCAATAGCCAAACCAAGCAGAAACTCGCTGCCAATCGGAAGGCAGCAACGGCGACTGGAGGTGGGAGTCCTGCGCCACAGGAGGAGCTGGATGAGCTGGAGGAAATGGTGGCCACAGTCATCAGTGTGGAGACGGTGCAAGGAGTTGGGGGTCCGGATACAGCCCGACATGACCTGACCCAACAGCAACAGGGTGAGTAACGACCAGGGACTGGGGGGACGGGTGGAGATGGGCACAATGGCACAGATGCACAATTATGTGTAGCACACTGCACACCCACAATGATTGTGGAACATGTCCCTGATACCCTTGGCACACTGCAGCACACATAGAAACACCAAGTAGGCCCCCATCCACTATGTGCACAAAGGGGCCCCCCTCCCTATCACCAATATCACAACCTACGCATGCACATGTGCTGAATCCAGCAAAGCAGCGGCTCTGTGAGCCACACTGACAATGCAAGTGACACTGCATGACCAATAGCATGGCTGCAGTCAAAATACATGACATGGTGCACGACACAACACTGAGGTGGCCCAGTGTGGACCACATCCTCAAAGGAGCAGGTCACACTCTGTCAAATCCACATGCACATACAACCCCTGACGTCAACAACACATCTGCAGACAAACAATGCACAAGAGTACAAAAACCGTCCAAGAGCACAAATGACCCAAGTCGCCAACATCTCAGCCCCTCAAAAGCACACATGTCAAAGGCACACCGCCCCAAAGGGATAAGGGGCCGCTAAATCAGAGCTGCAGGGGCTACTCTCCCACAATGCAGCACACACACATAGCAATCACAGCACATCAACATTGACGACAATGTGGTACAGAGTGCAACACTTTCACTACAGAACAGAGGACACAACTGGGGCCGCTTGTGCGTAGAAACTGGTCAATCACATCTGGTATAGCAGGAAACTGTGAGATGATAATGTACGAGTACAACCTCACATCCATCATGTAGTCGAAATGTCCACTGTCTCCCATCAAATAGCCAGCTCATCCAAAACAGTCACAATGTACATTGTCATGCAGTCTGTATATAAACATGTACAATGCGTCAACATACATGGAACACACTGTTAACCTGCATCTCCCCTTTATATTGCAGAGGGACAATCAACACCTCCTGCAGAGCAGACCAGACATCTCTTCAGTGATGATGAGGAGGAACTCCTGGCCATCTGCTCAGACACCCTCCAACGGCTCGTGGACAGCCTATGTACCCACCTCCAGGAGCAGGGCAGCCCAGCTGCATCGAGGTGACCCCACCCCCCGCACAGCCCACACAGCAGGAAGCACCCACCACCATGGCTGGCTCACAGCACCTCACGGAAAGAGACATGGCATTCCAACGCCGTGTGTCAGACTGCCAGAGGGGGCTGGCTGAACAGGTGCAGGTGGGTTTCGACCTCATGGCAGCCAAACTTGATGACGTACGTGGGTGCATGAGTCCCATCAGGGACCACTTACAGTCCCTAACGGACACCCACAGTCTGTTCCATGCTCTACAACAATCCCTGGCTGACCTCGCTGGAGCCATTACTCGGATACAAGGACTGTCTAGTAAGACAGGCTCCAGCGATGGCAGCACAGAGTTGGCACAGATGCGGAGGACAATGGAGAACATGGAGCGGATGCAGGCTGGAAGGATGGCTGCCTCGGCTGTACACCAGTGAGATGTAGCTGGGATCTTCCATGCCCTGCAGAACATCATCTCACCATTGCTGCCACAGATGACTGCTGCAGGAACTTCGACACACACATCTCCGCTCCCTGATGCGTCAGTGGCACACAGTGATGCAGCCATACCATCTCCGCCCCCTGATGCGTCAGTGGCACACAGTGATGCAGCCATACCACCTCCGCCCCCTGATGTGTCAGTGGCACACAGTGATGCAGCCATACCACCTCCGCCCCCTGATGTTTCAGTGGCACACAGTGATGCAGCCATACCACCTCCGCCACCTGATGCGTCAGTGGCACACAGTGATGCAGCCATAACACCACCACACACACCTGACACACCTGACACAGAAGACATATCAGAGGACTAAGATGTGGATGGCAATGACTCTGTTTGAGAAAGGAGGTTGTAGCATTCATCCCCGCCATATGGCCTGTTCCTGCTTGGTTCAGCCCTCTGCATCATGCCCGGGAACAACACCTTCCACTGTCCCCCGAAACACTCTGCGACATTCACCGGGACCCCGACATGGACTGCCATATCTGCACTGGTTACCAATGACACAGCAATCAGGCTGCGGACTGAACTCTTCCTCTTCCGATTAAATTGTCATTCCCCAAAGGACTCTGGTTGGCCCTCCACTGGGCAACCATGTTATGTGGGCTTTGCATGGCCATGTACTGCTCCAGCTCCGACACTCCACAGAATGTGAATAAAACATTCAAAATCACACAGATGTGTCATGTCTATGTTCAATCAAGTATAAGAGTATGGATGAATGTAGGGACATTGATTGCACAAAAGGTACACCCTGGGAAATGACATCAATGCGCATGTTTGACCCTGACCCACATGGCCAATTAGATGACTGTGAACGTGTGAACTAGCTGTGGCCTCATTGCCCATGAACAACAATCTCGCAACCCCCCAACGTACCCCCACGTCCATGTATTAAATGGGGCTGTGTGTAAAAATGTCTAAATCGCTAGCAGGCCTAAAGTAGTGTCCCCCATCACATGTGACAACAGAAC
Source organism: Calotriton arnoldi (assembly GCA_963921515.1). Taxonomy (NCBI): domain Eukaryota; kingdom Metazoa; phylum Chordata; class Amphibia; order Caudata; family Salamandridae; genus Calotriton; species Calotriton arnoldi. The sequence continues at coordinate 2,465,177 of CAWUFW010000096.1, read as the reverse complement.
ATCTCTTCGTATACCTACTCACACTCAACTGTGTGGACACAGCCTGTTCTGATGGATCACATTGATCCACATGGCAAGAAGTTGGACACCATACTCACATTGCTGAAGACACGTAAGAGCACCAGTCCACCAGCAACTATCCCAACCACAATGTCTGGCTTACAGAGGTGGAGCTGGCAATAGGGACTCACCCCTAAGTGAAATGCGTCAGTCAGTCCCTCCCTGTCTACGGACAATGCTCATTGAGGCACACGATTTGTCATTCTAATCAACACTCATCACAGTTGAACACTAGTGAAGTGGCGTAGACTTTATTCGCATGTGCGTGTCAGTACGGGCAAGACAAGGGTCACAACATGCAGACCAATGCTTCAGACACTAACAGGCAGCATGGGAACATGTAGAGGTGCAAGAACTGGGGAGGCAAAAATTGAACACCAATCATTACGGATGGTAACTGTCTCAGCCCACCTTGCCTTGCTGGACGAGTCATGTGATGTTTGGTGTATGCTCATTGCCCCGTGTCAGGGGGCACGACTCACAGCCCATGGGATCTGCATAGTGCTGTACCACCGGACTGCGCAGACTGTCTGCTCTGCTGACAGTGAGCAGGTGAAAGGGTCCAACAAGGTCACATGTAGTACTACATTGCCATGTGTGTACACTCCCTCCAGCAGTATGTCAGAGTAAGGAACCTTGCCAAGCGACGCTGTGCAGCTCTGCCCATGGGACTGCCTCACCTTGCACAGGTGTGTGTCAACACGCGTAGGTGCACGCACATGCATTCTGAGTCCAGGCAGATGCAGCCATGTCCACTGTTGTGGTGGGATATGTGACCATTTCTCCAAGATGCAACAAGGTGTTGGGACCTGTGCTCTGGGTTACAAGCAGTTGTGGCTGCAGGAACGTAGTTACTCGTCCATGAATGCGAGCGCAGCTTCCTGGGCAATCAGTTCCAAGAGTGCGTCATTGTCGGCCTCAACGAACATGGGGGCGAGCCAATCCATTTACTGTTCCGGACAGATGTGCTCCGTCCACGCCGTTTCACCATTCCGCAAAACAGCCCAATGGGGGAGCGCTTCGAAGTGGTCACTGCACATGAGGACTTGTGCAATCTTCCATGCCCAACTGCCAGCACATACGCCAAATATCAAGGCATCCCATGAACGGGTATCACGGTTACACTCCTGGTCGTGGGCCAACAGGGGGTGCACACACAAGTCATAATCCAGTTCAGCTACCGTTGTGTTGGATAGGCAGACATCCATGGGCCACTCGAATATGCATGATCCGAAGTGGAACCAGGTCTGGATGCAGGTGACGTACGCAAGACAGAAGCTCAGACGGTAACTGATGCGCAACACTGCCAGTGGCAGTGCCCCCAACAAATGCAGCATACGTGCACGGTACAGTTCCACGTGACAGGGGTTTTGCATGTGCCCGGGATGTTCTGCCATTGCGTTGGTGGCTCTGGTTGAAGCGGCACTGTTCTGACCTGCGCCAGTTCTGTGGATGAAATGCCACAGCTCGGAGCAATGAGTTGTTTTAGTGTGCAACGGTTGTACGCCTGAGTTAATGTGGGAGTAAGTGTGAAGGACATTCCATGCAAGATAACTTCGGGCAAGTACTTCTGTGTGTGGGGTGTGTATACGTTGGTCTATCATTAGCGCTGTGCGTAGTGTGGGAGTCGTCATCATCATCTGCTATGGTATCTCTCTCAGGGGGTGCCTGCCGCATGCAAGACCAAGGTCGGAGGTGCAGATGTCCTTCCGCCTTATGTATTGAGATAAGGAGCTTTGATCCCTAATGTTAGTCTGACTACTGCTTGCATTCTGGAAATGTGATGTGGCTCTCACGCTGCGATTGAGACTAGGCCTTAGGCTTATGGTGCACCAATAGCGATACACACACAACAGTTGGCATGCATGAACCAAGAGTCCGAGCGGCCTTGCACCCCTTGTACAATACCTTCGTGTGTGGCCGCCCTCCGGGTGCATGCAACATTGCAACATTGTCGATTGTGGGCCGTGTGGAGCAGACACTGCAACAGAGACACACGCATCAGTTGGTTTCCTGTCCAGCCCAGAAATGAACCACGCCCAGAGCCCAGGGATAATTATTCACACCCCTACGCTGGCCTGGAGTACGCCGACCCAGCCCACTCGGCGTACGTGTAAAGGGGGGGACGACGACGCTACGTGTCCCCGTTCTTCCCCACTGCCGGAGGTGACATGGCTGCGTCCGCCTGGCATGTCAAAGGACTCACTCAGAAAGGGTCCATGACTTGCGTTGCACAGAGTTGGTGGCACCGGAAACACTGCAGCCGGCACGGGCCTACCGCCACGGGACGGTGACTTTCAGTGCACTGAGGTAGGGGCACCTTAGGTGCTGAGCGGGTGTGCAGCCTGCGATGATGCGTGGTCCTGGCGGTCCGGACTGGTAATGGTTTGTGTGAGCCCTGCTGGACCGTAGTGTAGGCCTGAGCCAGCGGGCAGCGCGGGCCTACCACCACGTGTCGCTGCCTCGCGGTTCACAGAGTTAGTGGCGCCTATATCGCTGAGCGGGTGTGCAGCCTGCGATGATGCCGTGTGCACTGATATGATCTCTGCCATTGCGAAATCAAGACCCAGAATCACGTGTGTGACCTGGTGGCCCGCATGGTGGGGCTGCATGATGTGGAGGCTGCCAAGGTCGCGGGACCCGGGCTTGGAGCTTGCACCGGCACGTGGTGCGCCCTCTTAGAGACACACTGGTGGCGGAAGGTGAGCAGTGAGGCCTGGGTGTGCAGGGGCGGCCAAACACCGCTGGGCGGCGGGAGTGGCTGGGGTGCAGCAGCCTGTGTGCGCAGGGGCGGCCAAGCGATGATGGCGTGTGCACTGATATGAACTCTGTCATTCATAAATCTGGACTCTGTTTCTGTTAGGGGACCTGGTGGACTGCAGTGTATGCCGGCACGTGGTTGGAGACACACCGGTGGCAGCAGGTGAGCAGTGAGGCCTGGGTCCGCAGAGTCGGCACTCTCTCTCCCTCTCCCTCTCCCTCTCTTCCTTTCACTGTCTCTCTCTCTCTTCCTCTGTTTCTCTCTCTCTCTCTACTTCTCCCTCTCTTCCTTTCTCTCTCTCTCTCTCTCTTCCTCTGTTTCTCTCTCTCTCTTTCTCCCTCTCTTCCTTTCACTGTCTCTCTCTCTTCCTCTGTTTCTCTCTCTCCTTCTCCCTCTCTCCCCCTTTCTCTCTCTCCCTCTCTTTCACTCTCTCTCTCTCCCTTTCTTTCTTTCTCTCTCTCTCTGTCCTTTGATGAGCGCATGACACACCTTCTTATCTTGAATTTTGTCTTGCAGGCTGTGTCTTACAGATTGTCCAGAGAAGACTCGCCATGGCTCTTCCGAATAGTTGTTTTGAGTTAAATTTGAATAAAATCATTTGTTTGGAAATTCAAGATGAAAAGATGATTCTCCTTTTTCTGACCACACATGAATGTTAATTGTTGTACTTGCGCGACATCAGGCGAATTGTTTTGTTCATGATTTAGTACAGTTGATGTTAAATATACTTGTCCGTGGTAGGGCCCCGGGGGGGGGGGAGGTTCCTGGGCGGTGGGTGTTGTGGCCCTCTTGGGGCTCAGAGCTGCATGATCAGTAGCTCCATGGCATCTGTTGTTCTTCAGGTGTGGCTCTGGTCTGGGCTCCCTTTTGTGGTGCAGGTTGTCGTATGACAATGATTCAGTATGACAATGACAATGACAATGATTCTTTATTTGTGTGATTAATAAAAACCAATACAAAGAAAACGATCAATATAAAACAGATAGTAAAATGAATAAAAATAATATGTATACACTTCTTATTCTTAAAATCCTTTGGTCTTTTTCTTTGTTGTTTTTTTATTTTTTATTTTTTTTTACATTAAAATGAATAACAGTCCTTTAAATACTCCAAGTCAAACTTTCAATGGGTGCCGAACTGGGTGGACCCCTCATCCAGATGGTTCCCACGCACAGCTAAAGTTGACCTGTCCATAAGAGCTGAGCGGGCATAGCAAATGAACTTGGCAAAGTTGGCCATGTGCTTCACTGTGTCCAGCAAATATAACTGCTGAATGGCCTCATTTGCCGTTCGCGTGCCAAGTTGGAGAAGAATGGGCCTTAGATGGATACGGCGTGCTTGCAACAAGGCAGGACAGCATAGCAAAATATGGGCCAACGATTCTCGCTTGTAATAGCAGAGGCGGCACTCCGCAATGGCCGGTCTTACTTTCACTGAAGGGTACAAATCTTTTAAGGGAAGAGGATGTAGTCTGGCTGCAAGAATCCTACAAAGGGCTAGCCTCCCCACCGGCTGTGTGAGATGTAATTTAAGGCCATGCATTATGTGTGGAGAGCGTTGGGTCTCATGAAACCCTCTAGCTGTCAGAGCTTCAATGTCCAGTGTGCGCGAGTGTGATCTTACTTGCTTTTTTATTGATGTTTTTATGATGGTATACTTGATTGTATTGGGGTCCCAATTCTCCATGGCTAATTTCAAAAGTTCTTTGGCTGAAGCAAGGCCAATTGACCATGGATTACCGGGTTGTTGAAAGATGTTGTTTATAACAGACTTCATTGAATTCGCTGGTGCCACAGTTGTTAAACAATAGTATTTCGCCAGAGTCGCCAGTTCTTCCAGAGATTGTCGGTTAAGATTGAATTCCAGGCGAATTAAAGTGTTCCTAGTACATGCTGGTAGACAAAATAACTTTTTATAAGCTGCACAATGGATCTTTTCAAGATCCTGCGAGAGTTTGCCTGGAAACGCCTGTATCGCATAATTGAGGAGGGTAGTAATTTTGCCCTCAAGACTCGTTGGATGGCCGTTGTAGTTGGACTTTCTAGGACGGCTTGGAGTTTGCAGATGGCGTAAGTAACCATTTTTTCTTTCTGCTGGAGTTTATGATGATGGACCTGTGAGCGACCAGTTTCACTAATCCAGACCCCAAGATAATTGTACAATTGTGTACTATTCAATATTAATGGGCCCAAACGCCATTTCGTTTTGTTTTTGGATAACGTCCAAAAATCACTATCTTGGATTTCGTTGGGTTAGCAACCAGCTTATTTTTGACGTTGTACTCTGAGAGAGCTATTAAGGCTTTTTGAAGGCCAATTTTTGTGTGATCAAAAAGGACCAAATCGTCAGCATATTGCATCAGCTGGATCTTAATTTTCCCAATCCTGGGAGTCGATAAAGTGGCTCCATTCAGAGCGCTGCCCAAATCAGCTGTATATAAATTGAAGAGCAGCGGGGCAAGAACACAGCCCTGCTTTAGCCCGTGATCCGTGATGATTTTTTCTGTAGCGGATTCACATGAGAGTTTGACTCTTACCCAAGTTTGTGAATACAACGATCTAATGGCTTTTAACAATTTCGGGCAGATGTTCCAATGTGCCAACTTCTTCCATAAGATGTTGCGGTCTACCCCATCAAACGCTGCTGTATAGTCGATGAAACAAGCAAAAAGCGGCTGGGTGCCTTGGGCCATCGTTTGGTGTACTAGATATGATAGGGCAATGATGTTGTCTATGGTGGAACTTCCTGATCGGAATCCGGTCTGATAGAAAGGGAGAAGATCTTCCTTGCTGGCCCATTCGGCTAGTTCCGCCAAAAGAGTGCTTGCATAAGCCTTGCCCTCAATGTCCAATAAAGCTATCATACGATAGTTCCTGGGATCCGTACTTGGCCCTTTTTTATATATTGGATGTAACAGTGACCCCCTCCAGGAGTCTGGGACATCCTCCAAAAGCCTACACTCGGCATGCAGCTGTTCCAAATTCGCTGCCCAAAAGTCGATGTCCTCCCTGAAGAGGGAGCCAGGTAGGCCATTAGGTCCAGGAGCTCCGTTGTGGCATATTTTTTTCAAGATGATTCGAATTGCCTTTTTTTCTGGGGGGATATAAACTACCAGGGGTTCCATAAGATCTGTTATCGCTTTGCTTGATTGCCCCCAGGAGATGTTATTCTTTCTGTGATATTTGCCTTTGATTCATCGGTATAGAGGGTTTTTACATGGGCCACCCAGGTGCTTGCATCAATTGAATTCTCTCTATTAGGGGTCCCATGGATTACCTTATTTAAATATTGCCAAAATTCTTGGGATTTGCTAGGTGCAAGCAGCTCAAAGATCTTCAGCCATTTTGCCTCTGTGAGTTCCCGTTTTACCTGCCAAACCAATGAAGAGTGCCTCTTGCCCGCTAGTTTTAGTTCCTTTTTAGCGGAATCGGATCTAATTGCCTGGTATGCCCTGCGTTTGGAGTTCAATTGTTTGGAGCTTTCCTTGATTGCTGGTTGGTGCCCCAGTTTGTGTGCGGGGTTAGCGTTAATTCTATATGTGGTGCTCCCCCGAAGCAAAGATGTCAAGTCATAGGCAAGTAAGCCCCATTCCCCTATATGGCCCTTATCGTTGGGGCCAGTCTGCCAGCCTTTCCATGTTGATTTCCATAAGGTAAACTTATGGCTTGTAAACGGCCCCCATTTGATTCTTCTGAGGAGTCTGTACCGCTCCTCCCCCTTTGTGGCTCCAATGCAGCGAAGAGTATAACGCCGTTTCGCTGTAATGGATAGCTGTACGGATAGTGCGGCGTGGTCGCTTTCGTTCCGTGGTTGAACTACATAGTTTAACATATGTTTTTGTAGACTTTAACTTAGTAAAATATAGTCTATTGTGGTCTGATTATTGTAAGTAGGTGGTATCAATGCCGCTGAATTGACTTTTGTAATTAAAGAATGTGTCGTTACCAGGTTATATGCCCGCATTAGGGCGTTGAATCTTCCAGTCCCCCCGTTGGGGTGGCTTTCTGGTACCTTCAGCCCTATATCGTGCATATTAAAATCACCGAGAATGATAGAATCCATGCCTGCATACTGTAATAGCAGAGTTTCAATTTCCTTTAACAACCGATTAAGTTTGTCCTTCAACCCCGGCTCATTGCGATTGAAATAGACATTGATTAAGAGTATGGATATTGGGCCATCTATTGTATTCAAGCCTTTCAAGGTGCCAGCCAAAAACATGTCCGAGGGGTTATTTATTACTGTAAAATGTACTTTCAGTGCGTGCTTGACATATATTGAAATGCCCCTGATGGTCTCCCAAAGATGTTTGCTTTTGTAGCAGGCTTAAAATATTCTGCATAGTCCCCTATTGGGGTGGAAGAAGTGGCCCATGTTTCTTGGGCACAAATTATGTCGGCTCCTGCAAGGAATATAATTGCTGCTGGGCTTTGCAAAACTTTATGTATCCCTGCAACGTTCCAAGTCATGATATTAATCACATGATTATTATCCGAGGGGCTTCTATGCACGGCATGGCCGTTGTTTGGGGCATAGCTGATCTTTGAAGGTATCAAATGATTTCCTAGTAAGGGCCTGATATTAGGGGCTAGGGTTTAAGGCTAGTGGGAGCCAAGACCAATCTTTGATGTTGTTCCCCTTGGTTAAGCAGTAACGATTACCTCCTTCCACATGTTTGGTGATTTGGATTGAACTGTTGCTTCGCTGAGTCATTTGTGTGCCACCTATGGAGCCGTGCAGAATGGATCCAGTAGCTAATGAAATTGAGTGTTTACTGGTCATCCATTTCTGCCCGCTCCGATCTTGTTCGCCCTGTTGAATGCATAATGCATTGTTTTTCAGAATCTCTGGGTATTTAATAACAACTGGGGGCTTGATTGTTATGCCCCAATTTTCCAGTTGTGTTTTGTACCCTCTCAAAGCATCCGCCATAATCCGGTTGGTAAAGGTTATCACAGTTGTTTCATTTAAATCACTTGGTCCTGGGCCGGAGAAAGCCACCGTCTCAATATCAGTTGTTTTCATATTTTCCAGGCCCGGGATATTTTGGCAAAGCTTCAAAAGGTTTCCTCTATTGAGGATATCCCAGTTCCCCTGCGAAATATATTCAGGGTATAACAATACTGTCAGATTTTCACGATCTTTGACATGGTCCTTTGGGGGGTTGCAATCCGGAAGGAACGGAGAGTCATTAGTGTTTACTTGAGCCGTTTTCAACTCCCGTTGGTAGTTCGATGTATTTTCAAATTGAGGCATCTTATGGACTATTGGCTGTGCAGGAGCAAGTTTATTTGTAATTCCTTGGCATTGTTCTTCAATCTGTGTGCCTTGTGTACTGATCGGGTGGTCACTGGGCGCTAGCACCGTTGTACTCTGACTTTTGATTGAATTCCCACTTAAATTTCCTGGAAGACTCTGAGCAGATATATCGTTAATGGTTGTGCCGTGAATCTGCGTGCCTTTATTTTGTTCAGTGGCAATTGTTTTTTGTATAGAACCAATGTCATTCTGATTCACCTTACTATGTTCTCTGTTTTCCTGTTGTTCTGGCACAAGCCAATGCTTGATGGTCCCTCTAGAATAGCTTTTGCCATTTTTTGTTTTGTTTAACTTTTTCAGTTTTTCTTATTTTTCCTGGACAAATGTAGAAATTCTAGGGTCGATAATGTTGGGTCATCTGATTTTCCAGGGCCTTTGTCGAGGGTAAGACAGGATTGTAATTTAAAATGCGGATTGAGTGTCGAGGGCGAGACATTGACACTAGATTGACTTTTAAGGTTGTTGCTTTCGTGCCAGGAAATTTCCTGCATTTTTTCTAAGGTAACCGGGTTGTCCTGTAGCCTTAGCTGTGGGGCCAATGTAGGCAGCAGATCTCCTGTTCTTATTTTGTTGATTTGGTCTCCCGTTGGCCCTGATGACTCATATATGGCTTTTGTCATATTAGTTTGTGAAGTCTTCCTACTTAGACTCTGAGCTGAGTTATGCTGGGAAGGGCATGGTGTATTGCTCGTCCACCTATTAACTTCACACTTAAGGTCCGTAACTAAGGTGGTCATTATTTCTGGAATCTTTTCCAATTTCAGCAGTATTGGGGAGCACCCGCAATCATCTCGTTTTGTCTTTATATCCGTATTTGCCTGGGCTCTGCAAATTAGGGAGTTTAGAAGTTCCAATATCAAGTCTAATCCAGAGATCAAGCTGGCGACTGATTGCAGTATAATTATTTGAGTGTCTAATTTATCTGCGTGCATTATGGCTGCATTTGCCGTCGAAATCAAAGCTTCGTTGATCAATGCAAGATAATTTTCTATGTTTTGTGGCACCAAAGCAGTTTCCATATCCATTTTTAACGAGCCGCGCACCCTTGGTTCATTTGCACTTGGTGCGCTTTGGTTTAGATCTGGACACCCTTTTAGTAAAATGTTCTCATCCCCGTGCTCAGTTGGCTCATTAGGCGTGAAAGAGGAAGCCAGGGGGTCCAACTGGAGCTTCAAAAGTGTGGAGCTATCCATAATATCCGTAGTGTGTCGTATTAAGGGAGGAAACTCCTCGCTTGCCTCATTTGCCTCACTTTCCTCCAAGGAGATGGCGGGGACAAATTCCGAGGACCGATTGTCTAAGTTTGTTAGCACTGATGTGCAGATTCCTGCGATGTTAGGACAAAGCGGGCTATGATTAGTTAAATTTTCTTTTGCTAGTACGCTATTGACCTTAAGTATAAGAACTTCTGGAGAAAGCGGTGCAGTCAGTGGGGAGCTTTGATTCAAGGTTTCATATGATCTAGCATGTACTAATGTAGTAGTATTAGCAATGGTTCCGGTGATTGCTGTGCCTGTTGCAAGGCAAGATATAACAGCTGTTTTTTCAGACTTGTTTATTCCAAGATTACCGGGATTGCCCAGTTTAGTCAATTGTTGAAAGTAATTTCTGATATCGTTGTTGCCTTTAGGACTCTTACTATTAGTGCTACAATTGGTATTGCCAATTGCGGTGTATTCGCTCTGATTTTGAGTTGAATTTGTAGTCATGTTTATATTTGTATTTGTATTCCTAGTCTTTGTGTTTGAACATAGATGAGAACATAGATGAGAGTTCACGTGCTGCTCTCCTGATTGTTGCCCATCCTGGGCGATCGAACAGGATCTTGCGCTGCCTTTGTCAAGGGGATACAGCATCTTAGCCTTTTGGCGTCTCGCCGATTTGTGGGGGCGATAATTGGCCTGGGGCTGAGCCAAACCCGCATTCCTTGTCCGCATGTTGTTCTGTGCGCCGTTCTCTTGGCTCTAGGGGCCACAATCCAAAATCTAGGGTCTAAAGTCCCAGAATTAAAGCCCAGAAATCAGAGGAGGTCCAGGTAATTCTCAATGCTGTTGATCCTATCCTCAGCACTGGCACTGGCAATGGCACTAGCAACCAACTCGAAGCTGTCAGGTGCGACTTTGCCGGAGAGTCTTGAGACAATTCAACAGGCAGACAGCAAGCAGGGCAGAGCAGGCAAGGCTGAGCAGGCAGACACCTCCACGTTCTGTATCATTATTTATCGTTCCTGACAAAGGGAACAAACTGCATCCGGTGAGCATCCAGTAAACTCAGATGCAGGATTTGCTTAATTTGCTATATTTAAGTAAAACTGTGTCTGGGACTGAGATTTATTAGATGTTTTCTTCCGCCTCAACTTCCGCCTCAACTGGAGGTGCCTAAATCACACAGGGCACCCCCCCAGGGAAGCACCAGCACTAACAATGTTACAGGAGCGCTGCCAGGACTCACCCCCGTCGCGTGGCTGAACTTCTGCAAAGTCGCTGCAAAACCGCCGAGCCGCTGCGACCTGGGCAACGGCCCCCAACGGCCCCACAGCGGTCCCAACAGCCTCACTATAGGCAGCGGTGCAGGCTCTCACGAGGCTCTCGCGGGGCTCGCGGGCTCTGGTCCGGCCGATTTCTCCCGCTCACGATGATCAGTCAGCCCCTTTAGCAGCAACTCAACGCTGCTCCTCTCTATCCTCACGGTCAGCGGCAGCAGCTGGTGCAGGTTGTCGTCCGACTTAACACCAGGTAAGAGCAGGTGTTAAATCCCTGCTGCTAACGCACCTTGTCGCATGTTTTGGGATCTTATCGCCGATCTGGCTGGTCGTAGAGAATATTGCGAAGTGGTGTTTTCGCGGCTTTTTGCACAGGAACGCCTACTCTGCATCTCATTAGCGTTAGTTGCCGGTGTCATCCGTGGCGATGTTTTTTGCGGCTGCTATCACAGGAAAACTGGCGATATCGGCTGTTAGCACCTGCTTGTGAATAGGGCGATAAATCTATCGCCACTTTGGCTGCGATAAAGTGCCGCTAACTCGGCGATGAGTACTTGAGAATATGCCCCTTTGTATCATATACCATGGACCTAGAGGTAAGTTAAGTATTTCAATTACGAATATAGCCAATTTTGACAGCACAAACACTGGGGCTAGTTAGTAGAGTCCCAGTGTGCGGAGTAAAAAAACACCTAGCAGCATTAGTCCCAAAAATGGGGTTGATCATGCAAAAAGATTATTTTCCTACAGCATTATCTGTACCACTTTGTTAGAGATGACGATAAATATAATGGTTTGATTATGTGTTATTGTTTAATTACATTTTACTTTTAGATGTATGTTGTTGTTTATTGGTGTTTATATATTGTGAGCTAGTAAGCATTTCATATGGTGCATGTTTGTAGAGCTCTTCCAAGCGTTATGGAATACGCTCCTAACCCATAACTTGTGATTTTCAGTTGTTTTTCTGTTTTCATTTGTAACCATACCTGCACTTTATTTGTGTTTTTAGGTGACTATCTGAGTATTTTTAAACATATGTCAAGGTGTTGTAACCAAAGCATACCATAAATTCACTTTGACTTTTGCTTTTTCTGTAAACTTTTGGTGGTTATGATCATATTCCACAGCCAAGAGATCCCTACATGCAACCACACGAATCTCCATGAAATTTCACAAAGCTTTAGCATGTTTATTTTTCTCTTGGTATGCCAATTTTTATGCAGATCAATCAAGGAGAGAAAATTTAAAGGAGGGGGCGGGAAAATCTTTGATATGCTAATATTTTGGTGGCTAATCACAGATCAGCAGGAAATTTGGCAAGCCCTTATGATATTTAGCTTATGCTTGATGCATTGAGTTTCAAGGCAAGTCATCAAAAGAGGGGCAGAATTAAAAAGGATAGGTCAAAAAAGTTTATATTTTCTAATACATTTAGAGCTGGTTAATGAATCAACATTGATATTTGGCAGGCTGTGTAAAAATGGGTCACTGGTTGAGGGGGTGGGCGTGAAACCTTACTCAAGCAGCAACCACAATCCTTGTCAGGGTGAAGTCACAAGCAAACGCTGAATTAGTCTGCGCTCATCCCTCTGTTAGCTCGGCCCAGAGCAGTCAGACTAAACTTAGAGGCAATCTGTAAAGTATTTATGCAGCATTTCAAACAGTAATAATTTGAAAACACAACACAAGAAAAATCCTACACCACAAAAAATTGAGTAAATTTTAACAAATAAATCAATATTAAAAAAGCAAAAATCGAAGCAGTAGAACCAGAGATATGCAAGTTTAAATAGTTCAGTGAAATAGCTCCAAAAAGCACATATCGCCAACCACGGTTCTCTGGTTATTTCTGACTGAGAAAAAAATCACAAGTTCAGACCAACCGTGATGGAGCACAGGCTGGCCAAAGGGTCTGCTAACTCAGTACCGTAATCCTAGTTGTGAAGGGATGTGGAGTCCCATGTTGAGTAAGGTCACGCAGCAGAGGCGATGAGAGGTCCGGGTGAGGAGTTGTGTCACGCTGCAGCAGATCCAGGGAGCTGTGAAGTGCGATGCTATGCCCTTATGTGGAAAGCATAGCGCGGTTCAGATAGGCTGCTTTGGGTGAGACGATGTCCTTGCGTGGAGATGAGATGTGCAGCGGTGGTTCCGATGGGTGAGGAGAAGTCCTTGCGTCTGAGAAGTCCGCACAGATATTTATACCTGGTACCCACTTTGAAGTAGAAGTCTATGGAGGCGTCCACCCCCCTGAAGTGTCCAGCATCCCTTCCTTCCTGCACTGGCCTGGTCACAAAAGACCAGTGTAAAACCAGTTGTGAGAGTGCTCTGGCAGAGGCTTTGTTATGTACAAGTTTGGTAGATGACAGCTCCTCTTTTTTTTTTGTTTTACATATTTAGCTCTGGGGATGGGGTCCCTTGGACCCAGTTGAGGCTAAGTGAGGGGGGGCATGCCCCCCCCACACTATCTAGAACGTGGCTCTCAGAGTTAGGGTCCCCTTCCTTATAAAAGACATTTAGCCCTGGGAGATGGAGCTACCAGGTTCCAATAGAGGCTTGGGGAGCGAGACTGCATGACCCATTCCCCTTGATGTATATTTAGCCCCAGTGGATGGGGTCGCTGTGGCCAGGACTGGCTAAGGAAAGGGGGCCCCACTCAAGCCCTCTCCCTAAATATTGTAAATAAACACCCTCGGGCCCTGGTCCACCCCAGGGGTCAAATTATTGTAATTTTTAAAGCTGTCAGGTGGTTTTTTTTTTAAAAAGCTGCAATCTTGCAGGGGTACCATGGGACTCCTGTGGAACTGCAACTTTAAAAAAAATGGTTTCCTCCCTCCTTCATAAGGCTTAGGGGAGCAGGGTATCCCTATCCTGCCCCCTTACATATTTTTTTCCATTAAAATAGGACAGGGGACTAAGGCCCAAGTACTGTAACAGCTGCCTGCAAAAAATTTTCCTCATTTTGCAGGCAGCCAATCAGAGCACTTGCTCCTACGGGAGTCTTACTCCTGTGGCAACGAGTTGGCCCAAGGTAAAAAAAACACTGGGCCAATCAGAATGCGCTATTTTTTAAAATTGGCTTCAAGGGACTCTTGCGAAGGTAGAGGTACCTTGACCCCATGGGACTGATGGAGGGGTCTCTGAGGATCCCCTGATGGGCAAGAAATTGTTTGAGCGCACTACGGTCCACGGATCCACCATGGTGCTCAGTGCGAACCCCTGTGTGCTCCACGTCAGATCCGCAGATCCAGACCCCAATTTAAAAAAGCACAGATACCAACTCACAGACCCACAAATCTACTCACATACTCACTTACACACCCACACAACCACTTACCTACTCACACACCTGAACAGCCACTCACACCCCCACTCTTGGCCTTACAAACCCACTCACACAATTGCTCACAGACTCACACATACATATTCATACAACCACTTACACAACCACACAACTACACACACATCTTCTCACACTCCCATATAGCCACTCACACACTCACTCACAGACCCACAAAACTACTCACAGACCCACAAAACCACTCACACACCCACTCACAGACACAGACAGTCACTCACACACCCACTCACACACCCACTTACACTCCCACACAAACACTCACACATCCACTCACACACCCATACTGCCACTCACACATGCACTGTCACACCCACTTAAACACCCACACAACCACTCACATACCCACTTACACACTTATACAGCCACTCACACACCCACTCACAGACCCACAAACCACTCACAGACCTACACAGCTACTCACATACACAATCACACCCTAACTCACACACCCACACAACAACTGAAACACCTACTCACACACCTGCACAACCACAAACACACGCACACTCAGACCCATAAAACTAGTCACACACCCACTGACTGACCCATACAACCATTCACACACACACACACACCCACTCACACACCCACTTACATACCCACACAATCACTCACCCACCCACTTACACACTCATACAGCCACTCACACACCCACTCAGACCACAAAAACACTCACACACCCACTAACAGACCCACACAGTCCCTTACACATCCACATAAAAACTCACACACCCATACAGCCACTCACCCACCTATTCACAAATCTATAAAAACACTCACACACCCACTTATAGACCCATGCAGCCACTCACACATGAACTCATGCACACACTCACAAACCCATTTACACACCCACACAACCACTCTCACACCCATACAGCCACTCACTCACTCACACCCACAAAACCCCTCACAGACCCACACAGCCACACACACAACCAATCATATACTAGCTCCCACTCCCACTAACTTACCCACACACACACTCTCTCATACCATACAGCCACTCACAGACCCACTTGCATACCAACAAAACCACTCACACACCCACTCACAGACCCACACAGCCAGTCACATGCCCATTTACATACCCACACAACCACTCACACACTCTTACTGCCACTCACACACCCACTCAAAGATACACAGAAGCACTCACACATCCACTCACAGACCCACACAGCCACTCACACACCCACTTACACACCCACACAACCACTCACTCATCCATACAGCTACTCATACACCCACTCACAGACCCACAAACCACTCACAGACCTATTCACAGAACAACACAGCCACTCACACATCCACTCACACACCCACACAACCACTCAAACATCCATGTCATTTGACATGTCATCAGTGAAGTCATCAGTGATGTCACTGACCATGTCATGAGTTATGAAATATGTGAGGCCATAAGCAGTGCATTGCAGGGGGGGCATAAGTTATAGTTAGCTCAGGTAACCTTAACTACTGAATTTCTATTGTTTTGTGTGTGTAAAATCTGAAGCTAACTGTAATGTCCCTGTAACCTTTGATTTTTTCAGTGAATGTTTATTTATATATATATATCCACTGAAAAAACCACAGGTTTCAGGGACGTTATAGTTAGTCTGACATTTCACTCGTACAAAACCAGAGAAATTCAGCCGTTATAACTCACGCCCCCGCAATACACTGCTGATGACATCACATATTACATCACTCATGACATGGTCAGTGACATCACTGATGACATCACCGATGACTAACCCTGGGCGTAGTTCACGTAGTAGCGCTACGCGTAGCTACGCGAAGTGCACTTCGCACTACGCGAGCTACGCGTAGCACTACGTGAACTGCGTAGTGCGGTAGGAAATGCTGTTCGCAATGATTGCACAGTGCCGGATGCTTGTCCGCACTGTGCAATCATTGCAAACGGCATCTTGCACAATGCAAGCAGTCGTTTTCTGCCGCTCGAGTAGGTTTGTACTCGAGCGGCAGTTTTCTCAACGCGGACTGGTAGTTTCTCATCGCGAGCGGTCGCGAGCATACGCGACCACTCGCAATGAGAAACCTGACCTCCCCGCGTTGAGAATCTCGCCGGGAGATTTATTTTCCACGCTCGCGATCGGCAACTTGATGTTGCTGATCGCGAACGAGAAAAAGTCTCGCCGGGATGTCATTTTGCTCGCTTGCGGTCGCCAACTTGACGTTGAGGACCGTGAGCAAGGAAAAAATGCCTGCTACGCAACGCTACACGTTTTTGCACTGTGCTACGTGCAATTCGCGTAGCGCGTAGTTGCGCAAACTACGCAAACTACGCGAGCGTAGCGTAGTTTTCCGCCCAGGCCTACCGATGACATCTCAAATGACATCACTGATGACATCACTGATGCCATCATCCACTTAATCTCTGATGCACCTACTCACACCCTAATATAAACTTTCATACACCCACTCTAAAATACAGACTACCATTCTCGTAACCATAGACACACCAATACCAGTTAGTACATACCCACTCACTGATTCCTAGGTCTACACACATATCCACTCACTCACCCATACAGTCACTCATACATGCAGTCACTCATCAATACAGCCACTATTATATGCACTGATACACCCATACAGACACTCACACACCGCCACTCACCCATAGTTACTCCCACACCTAGTCAGTCACCCAAAGAGTCAATCACAATGCCATTTACTCACCTATACAGTTATACACACACCACCTCACTTATTCATACAGATACTAACACACACTTACTCTCTTATACAATCACTGACACAAGCACACATTCATCCATACATCTACTCTCACAATCACTCACTCTCACATACAGTCACTTATATACTCCAACACTCACATATACTGCCATTCACATATGCAGTTACTCACACATATACACTGAGACATCCATTCACTCACCAACATAGCCATATAAACACTCACTCACCCATACAGCACCTCGCAGATGCACTCATGAACCCATACATCCAGTGAATCACCCACTCACACATCCATGCAGGTAGTCACACAACACACAGACACTCAGGCACACACACAGGTACTCAGACAACCAATAAATAACCTATATAGACACTCATGTATCTATTTACCAACCCATGCAGCCACTTACACACCAACTGACAGACTGATACAGACAATCACACAGATTAGTCACTCACCCAAACATTCACCCAGACACGTATAATCACTCACTTATACAGTCAGTCACACACTGACTGAATCATCATATATATATATATATATATCACATTCTTAAACATTTTAGAAACACTCACAGTCACTGGATGATGTCATCAATGATGTCATCAGTGATGTCATTTGAGATGTCATCAGTGATGTCATCAGTGATGTCACTGACCATGTCATGAGTGATGTAATATGTGACGTCATCAGCAGTGCATTGCGGGGGCACAAGTTATAGTTAGCTCAGCTAACTATAACGGCTAATTTCTCTGGTTTTGTACGAGTGAAATGTCAGACTAACTATAATGTCCCTGAAACCTGTGGTTTTTTCAGTGAATATCTAAGGTTTTTTAAATGCTAATTTCTAACTATAATGTCCCTGAAACCTGTGGTTTTTACAGTGAATTTTATGTATATGCATTCAATCTCCTCTCACTCTTACAAGGAAGGAATCAGCACTCAGGTTGTAGTTTGGAAGTATTTAATCTGGAAAAGACGCGATCCACGCGTTTCGGCTCATCCGAACCTTGATAACGATACAAGACGTCATTGTAGCCGCCTTATTTAAATGTACAAATGCCTCTAGTTGCCAACATTAACAAAGGACTACATATTACATTAATCCAAAAAGCTGGTGGCTATATTGGCCTGGTCACGATGCGAAAATTCAGGAATTCATACAATAAAGAAAAGAAAACAAGTGTTAATATGCACACAATGTCATTTCAGCGTATCTTGCCCCGTGACCGCCGTACCTGTATGTTCAAAAACAACAGTTGATGGACAGAATGCAGAACAATGTCATACATTCACCCCAGTACAGAGATCTGGGCCTAAATCCATCGTTTTTTTGCTCACCATGCCATTCCAGTTTGAACCCAGCCATATGTAAATCAGTCTTGACCCTGTGCCTCATGGGAACAGTCCAGCCCGAACTGCCAAGCCAGGTCCTCCCTGGACTGGAAACAAGCATCCTAGGACCGGTTTCGGGGTTTCACCCCTCTTCAGCCAGGATAGCTTGATTCCAGTGGCATGGAGAGCACGGGACCCACGTCTGGGCATACCCGTCCCACTCGGGGTGACAAATGCAAAAACAACAGTTGATGGACAGAATGCAGAACAATGTCATACATTCACCCCAGTACAGAGATCTGGGCCTAAATCCATCGTTTTTGCTCACCATGCCATTCCAGTTTGAACCCAGCCATATGCAAATCAGTCTTGACCCTGTGCCTCATGGGAACAGTCCAGCCCGAACTGCCAAGCCAGGTCCTCCCTGGACTGGAAACAAGCATCCTAGGACCGGTTTCGGGGTTTCACCCCTCTTCAGCCAGGATAGCTTGATTCCAGTGGCATGGAGAGCACGGGACCCACGTCTGGGCATACCCGTCCCACTCGGGGTGACAAATGCAAAAACAACAGTTGATGGATAGAATGCAGAACAATGTCATACATTCACCCCAGTACAGAGATCTGGGCCTAAATCCATCGTTTTTTTGTTTGCTGTACCTGTATGTTCGTCAAAGTGACTTGTTCATAATAAACATACTTACGATTGCAAACATCAACATAAAAAATGGCCTACACATTACTTTAAAGTGAAAGGCTATCGGCCATATTGTTCTGGGCCCTTTGCGTATTATATTGGTTCTTACACGAAAGAAAAGAAAAAAAAGGGGTGTTAATATACACACACTATCCCTAAATAAAGTTCCAGCGATTATAGTTCCATTCCATTCACAACTCATTTGAGATGTCATGAGTGATGTCATGAGTGATGTCACTGACCATGTCATGAATGGTGGAATGTCAGAGTTCATAAGCAGTGCATTGCGGGGGCGTAAGTTATAGTTAGCTCAGGTAACTATAACTGCTGAATTTCACTGGTTTTGTACGAGTGACATCTGAGTCTAACTATAACATCCCTGGAATCTTTGTCTTTTTTCAGCAAATTTCTAGTTTTTTTAAAAATGTTAAGTAAAATGCCGATCACAATGGATGGTGGGGGGTTGGAAGCAGGGCCTGGCCTGGCATTGTGCTGCCCCCACCTAAGCTTGCTGCTCCTGCCTCCCTTCCTCCGCTTTGCCATCCATTGTCCAAGTCCATGCCCCTGCTCCCTCATTACAGCCCTGTGTGGCCGTTGTTCTGCCACTGGCCTTCCTGCCTTCTCTGAACAGTTAGCTTGCTGCCCCATCCAATTCCTCCCTATCCTCTGTTGTCTGAATCCATGCACTAGCCTCCTCCCTCCTGCCATTCATGGTCTGATGTGCTGCCACTGCTCTCCATTTAGCTCTCCATTTAGCATGATGCCCCAGTCCACTCCTCCTGCCCTCCATTGCCCAATTCTATGCCCCATCATTGACCTGCTGCTTAGCCTCTGTGCTTAGCTTGCTGCCCCTACTCTCCTTCCCCCTGCCCTCCGATGTCTGTGTGCATGCCCCTGCTCCATCCTTTTTGCCCGCCATGTTCCATGGACCTGCCCCTCCTATCTACTCTGAGTGTTCTGTTGAGCTGCCACTCCTCTCCCACCTGCCTAGCATTGTCAGATGACTGTAACCTGTCCCTGCCACCTCCACCCTGCCTGTCCATGTTCCATGCCCCTATCCCCTTCCTCCTGGCCTCCATGGTCCATTTTACTGCCGCACCCTTCTGCCCTCCCTGGCCTGTTGTGCTGCAACTGCTCCTCCTGCCTGCCCAGTGTGGTCTGTTGTGAGGCCCCTTCCCCCGAACCCTCTTGTCTGTGCCCAGCTCCTACCCCTCCCTTCTATCTTCCATGGTCCTTTGTGCATGCCCCTGCCCCCTCCTTCTTGCCCATCATGGCAATTGTGCTGCCACTAACCCTCCTGCTTGCCATGCATGGTCTTCTGTGCTGCCACGGCCCTCCCACCTTCCCTGTGTGTTCAGCTAGCTACCCCTGACCCCCTCCTACCTTCCCTCTATGGTCTGTGTGTATGCCATTATAGTCTCACTGTTGCCCTCCAGGGTGTGTTGTGCTTCTAGTGCCTATCCTGCCTGACCTCCATGGTCAGCTTGCTGCTCCTGCCCTGCCCCCTTGCCCCCTGCCCTCTGTTTTCCATGTGCAGACCACTATTCCCTCCCTCCTGGCTTGTCTGTTCTATTGTAATGCCCCTGATCCCTCCCTCCTGCCCTTTATGGTCCTTTATGCTGCAGCTTTCTCTCCTGTCTGTCCATTATGGTCAGCTTGCTGCCATTGCCTCTTTCCCCTCTGTTCTCTGTTGTCCATGTGCATGGTCCTGTCCCCTCCCTATTGCTTTCCATGGATTGTTGTGCTGCACTGCCATCCCGCATGCCCTGTGTGGTGTATTGTGCTGCTGCAAACCCTGATGCCTGCCCTGTAAGGTCAGTTTGGTGGTGCACCATGTCCCTCCTGTCCTCTGTTATCCGAGTCCATGTCCCTACCCCAATTCCTCCTGCCTTCCATGATCCAATGTACCATACTTGCTAACATTTTGAACTTGGTAAGAGGGAGAATTGATTTTCCCCATTGACTTACATTGAAAAAGAGGAGATTGTGTTATGTCCGTATAGAGGCCCTAATGTAGACCCGTTCATACATGCCCTAAAATGGACGTATTCATATTTGCCCTAATACGGTCATATTCATTCTTGCCCTATTATGGTCAAAGCCGCATATGCCCTATTACGGTCATAACTGTACATGTCCTATTATAGTCATGATTCCTTATATAGGCATGATCTTTCACCTACATTGGTCCTCACTAGTACACAACGTGCTCTGAGGGCTGAACGTTATCTATCCTGTGGTTTTGAATACAGCAGGGTTTTTCCCAAACACAGGCCCACACTGTACTCATCAATTATGCATGGCTCTCTAGGAATACACCACCTGCATAATATGTATGTACAAAGTTCACCCCTGACGTCTTCCTCAAGTCTAACGACAGACCAATACAAACCATACTGAGGACCGAGACTCTTTAGGGTATAAATATACCACATCTTACCCCGGTAAGACAGAGGGAACCGAGACTTCCATGCTGACACACTGACCAGAGACGCTGAGGCTCCTGCATGCAGTTGCTGCAGCTGACAGCGGTCTGACACAGCCCTTGCGGGGTGTCCAACTCGAGACCAGGACGGGGTCCCACACTCTCTCTATTCAGGTATGGGGGTTTGACTAAATCCTAGAAGGATTCTTGGCTCTTAGGCTTTTAGACCTACACATATGCTAGGTACACTCAGGTACATCTAGTTAGGCATCGTAGGAGTACGCGCACTTTTCATAATGCTTTTCATATTCATGTATGTATTCATGATTATTGCAATATGCTAGAACTGTTCTATCCCTTTGCTTTTATCGTACTGCTGATAATATATCTCTGCTATTGTCTGCTGGTTGCCGCAGCACATATATTTTACACTAGAATAACAACTGTTCAATAAATACTTATTGAAACTTCCGACTGTTTATTCTGTGTAACTCTCTGAGACAAACCAAATAAGTAAGCACGAGTGACTGAGCGAAAAGTAGTATATTGTTTCCACGATTCTGAGGAATTTGGGTCGTCATGATCTAAGGTTGCCAGAAACTAATCTCTCCCCGATAAGAGGAGTTTTTAGTGGCACTGTGAGCTAGCTAATGCAAAACAATCTAACATACGCGGTGAGGGTGCACAGAGTCAGTCTGCCACCAAGCCCAGAGCTTATGTTATACAAACGCGCAGGTCCTGCATGGGTACTATAGGAATTACACGACAATTGTAGACAGGAGACAGATAAAATAAAGCCCATTTGGGCTTAAAAACATTGGGCGCCACCAACGTTGGTTTGGTACTTATTTAACAGTAGAATCTGAGTAGTTCAGTCGTGCTATTCTCAGAGAACCTACTCACAAAACCCCAGAGACGTCTGGAGTGGGTGGGCACAAACTCCGCCACAGCTGAGTAGTACGAAAATACTATTTATTGGCTGTTGGTTAATCAAGCTTGAAGGACATTTAGTTCCTAAATTGTGCATAACACCTCATCTTAGTTCCCTAGGAACACTTCTTCCTCAAAAACATGCCTGATTCAGGGGATGAGAGAGTTGATCTGAATCTCTTAACAGGAGAAGAAGATCCTGAGGATGCCATACAAATTGCACCAAAATTCAGAAGGACAGTCACCATAAGACTATTAGAAAATAGCTTACCAGCCACGGGTGGCATAGTAGTTTTCGTGATTGAGGCACACGAATCAAACAAAACAGAGGTATTCTATTCGTGGGTTACATTCCCAGCAGCAAATGCAATAACAAATACATTTCACAACTATTTAGAAGGAAATGCACCACAGGAATATGCCCCGTTTGAGGACATAGAAATTCCACTCACTTACCAGGAACATTTTTACTGGTTTAAAGGCGCCCTACCCCACGTACAACAAAGAGTAAGATTAGGCCCGCTCGGAGGAGACAGGGCCACATGGCCAATACTAGCGGCTTACACACCGCATCCTGACATTAACACAATGCCACTGCCAGACTTACTAGTACAACACAGAGATTTAATTAAAATCTACAGAAACTTGACACAATTCATCATGAGGACTTTATCAATCCAACCTGCACCAGCAGGTGCAGCAAACAGTACTCCGACTCAGGGTACAGGAAATAAAATTACTCCACAAACATTACACGCGGTAACGGGCAAAATGCCAGCAAAACGCGAACAAATACCATTCTGGATAGCTCAGAAAATAACTCAGCTTGAGGCGGTATTCCCGAATACTACCGCCTGTGATAAACACAGAATTTTGCAAGTATCAAAGGGAATTAGCTACTGTGTAAGAGCTCCTGATATGTGTATGTAGAGCAACACATATGTGTTTAGGAAGACCCTCACTCACCAACCTAGTTGGTGACATGCTTCATCATCGGGTCCCACCCAAGGTACCGAGTGTACCTTGGGTATGCTTCAACGCCTGGATGCAGCGGAGCTGGTTCTGTGCAGTGAGTGTGCAGTGAAAGTGAAATGAGTGTGGCTTAAAAAACTGTCCGTAGGGTCCCGTTAAACAACAAAAGACTGTTTTAATGTATGGGCCCTCGGCAGAGGTTAAAAAAGGAGAGGTGGATATCCGTGGAGATATTTAGGCTCCGATATCCTGTGTGGTCAACATGTTTCAGCCAGTCTCTCACTACTGGGCTGGCTTTCTTCAGGACCTTATGTGCGTGGAATTAAAATGGTGGTCTAAAACTAAATGTGTTAGAGACCATCTATGTGGCACACTCGCTAAGGTGCGTTATGTGGTAGAGGATGGTTTCCTCTAGCGACGCATACCTGTTGGTGGGGGGAAAAAAACGACAAACAGACATACACATAGATACATTTAGAAGAGATCATTAAGCACATCCAATAGTGTGACTCAGCAGCGTGGTGTCCGTGCTCTATGCGGATAAAATACGTGGTGAGGACGGACCGTGGCGTTTTTTGTGCATTGTATTTAAGTCAAAACAATGTATACGCCTCGTATATATGCGTTACCGTGTGATAATCAATGTACAATAATGCGTAGTGATGGATAAAATGATAAAATAATAAAAACATCTTCTGCTTACTCAGAAATTGTCTGAGAAGTGCCCCATGAGTTCCGTGGGGGGCCCGACCTATTGTCACACTCTGTGTGATGAGAAAAGAAAAGAGAAAGGCACATACGGCGTAATTAACTAGCGTGCCATGTGGCTAGAGGACTCTGTGTCCGTCTTGGGCTGGAACCCCCCAGAAAGCACCCCACTTACTTATTCAAGATCAAGGGCCCGTCTCCGTACCTAGTCTGGCCGCATCGGAACTCTGATGGTGAATGCCTGGTGCGAAGCGGGAGTTTAAATACCTTGGAGGATACTGCAGGTGAAACGAGTTTCTGTGACGAGCTCCAGGTGCGTGTGGTCTGTTCCATGCCTTGCACCTGAGAGGGTAAACAGAGAAGAAAGCAAGCGCACGTGTTTGTGTGCTTACGCTGCATGCCAATAAAGTTTAATTGAATTACGTGTAAATTCAATTGACTATCGGGTAATTCCCTGTGATATGTGGCATGATTTTATAAATATTTTAGATGGGTTGAAAGGCTGTGTTATGCGAAAATAAAGCGCTGGTTATGTGGAGCGTTGATAGCATCTGCCTGGAAGTTGAGAGGCAGTGAGGCAGTTCTCCGTACTGTGTCCACAAGTAATTCAGCGTGGACCGGATGTACATATGTAGACCCCTACCTCTGGGGATCGTACATGTGCTAGTGTGTAGATGGGACACTGCACGTGTGTAAAGAGGGTGTATCTTAAATATTGGCATTAGTGTCATCTCTTAGTATGGGGTCGTGATGGAGACACGTTGGTGCTTAGGGCTCTTGATGGAATTAGTAACCTTAGGCGTGGGGGACTTATGCAACTTCCCGTGGTAGTGATGGAAATTGTACAGATAGTCAGGTTAACAGTGAAGGCTGTTCCACGGAATATTGTCATTCAGTCCTGTTTTGTTAGTGGAAAGGCGGTATATCCAGCGTTGTTCCTTTTGTAATAGGATTTTGTCATTGGTAGTGCTATGACATACGATGTGTTCTATAACAGTCCACCTGATGTCATTAGGTGTGTGTCCTGTTGTGAGAAAATGATCTGTAAGTCTGCTCAGGTTCTTTTTGCAACGTATGGTGCTGCGGTGTTCCATGATGCGCGTCCTTACTTTGCGGCTTGTCATGCCTACATAGCGTAATTTGCAGGGGCATTCAATTAAGTAAATTACGTTTGTAGAGTTACAGTTCGTGTGCTTGGTTTGGTGCCATGTTTTGTCTGTCTCTAAGTCCAAGGTTTTGGTTGCTTTAGTTAAATGACAGACGCTGCAATCACCACAAGGGTAGTGACCTACTATCCCTGGAAGGCCCCATGCGTTCAGTATGGTGTTAGTCATGGGAGTGGGTCTTTCCTTTGGTCTTGTGGAGACAAGGCGGTCCCGGAGGCTTCCTGCTTTTTTGTAAGCAAAGAGTGGGGGGTCCCATGTGAGGGTACCGGTATTCAATATGCGCCAGTTTCTCTTAATTATTTTGGCCACCTGGTTGGAGGCCGCATTATACGTGGTGACACAGGTAAGAGGGGTGGGAGTATTTTCCCGTATGTTGTCTTCCAAAAGGGCTTCACGTGGTTGGTTGCGTGCCCGTTTGTTAGTAGTCCGAACGATTTTTTCTGGGTAGCCACGTTCCCCTAGTTTTTTAGCCAATGTGGATGACTGTGTTTTGTAATCCTGTAGAGGGCTGCAATTGCGCCGTATGCGCAAAAATTGGCCGTAGGGGAGGTTTTCCCTGAGGGGCCCAGAGTGGAAACTCCCAAATTGAAGCAAGGAGTTTCTTGATGTGGGTTTATAGTAGGTCGTTGTCTGGGGTTTGCCCTCTGTAGCCGTGATATTGAGATCCAGAAATGCAATATTGGAGCTGCTTGCACTGCTGGTGAAGCGCAGGAACGGATCCCGTTCATTCAGCAGGCCTATTACCAACCCAACCAACGCCCTCCTTTTTTAGGGAGAGGCCGTCGCTCACAAGGAAGGAGACGAAACCAACCCCAGGTACACTGGTCGGACGAAGAGGGACCGGCAGGGGCCACCAGAAGCAAAACAAGGGAACCACAACCAGGACACAGTGGAATGAGATGAATAAGAGTAACCAACATACACCCTCTTCAGTGTTTAATCTGTCAAACACCCCACTCTCAACGACAGAGGAAGAGGTTTTCAACAAAGGACTCTCATTTGTACCTACAACTCGTCTAGATAAATTCCAGCTTCATGTGGAACTGGCAGAATTTTTCCGCAAATTAAAACTAAAGGCATTTTTTGAGAAGCAGCCACTTACAGAGACCTCACGCCTTACCAATGAAACAGGACTTAGACCTAAGTCCACCTTCCTCCCACCACCTGCATGCATTCCGGTTGAAGTAGCCACTTTCGAACAGGCGGTCTTTAACCAAATTGAGGAATTGAACCAACTGAAACCCTTCAACAACTTCACCAACAAAGAAAGGGAAGCTGTACGTAAGCTCCAAGACAACCCCCTCATTGTCATTAAACCAGCTGACAAGGGGGAGGCATAGTTATCCAGAATAAAACGGATTATACTATTGAATGCAGAAGACTACTGAGTGATGTCAGAAACTACAGAAGCTTCCACGAAGATCCCACCACCACACTCCAGAACACCATCACCTCTCTGGTAGGGATGGCAGAGGCTCTCAACAAGATCTCTAAACAAGAAGCAGACTTCCTCTGTACTAAAAAGCCAAAAATACTGTATTTCTACACGGTTCCAAAAATCCATAAGGACACAAGACCACCACCAGGACGCCCAATAGTGTCAGGAATCAATTCCTTATTGGAACCACTATCAAGATTCTGCGATTTTTTTCCTAAACCCCATGGTGCAGAAGTCGCCCACATACATTAAGGACACAAAACATCTACTAAATCTGATCCAGGACATCGATTTTGATCCCATGTCCCAACTTCTCGTGGGATTGGACATCGAGAGCATATATACAAGCCTCCCACAGGACGACACCATCAGGGTTCTCAGAACCATGCTACAAGAATCCACTTGGGAGCACACCACGCCAAGAGAATTCTTTTTGCAATGTGCAACACTAGCTCTTAAGCAGAACTATTTCGAATTTGAGGGCGATTTCTACTTACAGACGAACGGAACGTCCATGGGCAGCGTTTTTGCTCCAAGTGTGGCTGGACTTTATGTCTACCACTTTGAGAAAGAGCACATCCTACCAGCCACCAACCCATACAGAACAAACATCCAATTCTGGCGTCGATACATAGATGACATTCTTCTGATATGGACAGGATCCAACGATTCCTTGACCACCTTCCTCACATGGCTGAATGAACGGGATCCGTTCCTGCGCTTCACCAGCAGTGCAAGCAACTCCAATATTGCATTTCTGGATCTCAATATCACGGCTACAGAGGGCAAACTCCAGACAACGACCTACTATAAACCCACATCAAGAAACTCCTTGCTTCAATTTGGGAGTTTCCACCCTAGGCCCCTCAGGGAAAACCTCCCTACGGCCAATTTTTGCGCATACGTCGCAATTGCAGCCATCTACAGGATTACAAAACACAGTCATCCGCATTGGCTAAAAAACTAGGGGAACGTGGCTACCCAGAAAATATCATTCGGACTACTAACAAACGGGCACGCAACCAACCAAGAGAAGCCCTTTTGGAAGACAACATACAGGAAAATACTCCCACCCCTCTTACCTGTGTCACCACGTATAATGCGGCCTCCAACCAGGTGGCCAAAATAATTAAGAGAAACTGGCGCATATTGAATACCGGTACCCTCACATGGGACCCCCCACTCTTTGCTTACAAAAAAGCAGGAAGCCTCCGGGACCGCCTTGTCTCCACAAGACCAAAGGAAAGGCCCACTCCCATGACTAACACCATACTGAACGCATGGGGCCTTCCAGGGATAGTAGGTCACTACCCTTGTGGTGATTGCAGCATCTGTCATTTAACTAAAGCAACCAAAACGTTGGACTTAGAGACAGACAAAACATGGCACCAAACCAAGCACACGAACTGTAACTCTACAAACGTAATTTACTTAATTGAATGCCCCTGCAAATTACGCTATGTAGGCATGACAAGCCGCAAAGTAAGGACGCGCATCGTGGAACACCACAGCACCATACGTTGCAAAAAGAACCTGAGCAGACTTACAGATCATTTTCTCACAACAGGACACACACCTAATGATATCAGGTGGACTGTTATAGAACACATCGTATGTCATAGCACTACCAATGACAAAATCCTATTACAAAAGGAAAAACGCTGGATATACCGCCTTTCCACTAACAAAACAGGACTGAATGACAATATTCCGTGGAACAGCCTTCACTGTTAACCTGACTATCTGTACAATTTCCATCACTACCACTGGAAGTTGCATAAGTCCCCCACGCCTAAGGTTACTAATTCCATCAAGAGCCCTAAGCACTAACGTGTCTCCATCACGACCCCATACTAAGAGATGACACTAATGCCAATATTTAAGATACACCCTCTTTACACATGCGCAGTGTCCCATCTACACACTAGCACATGTACGATCCCCAGACGTGGGGGTCTACATATGTACATCCGGTCCACGCTGAATTACTTGTGGACACAGTACGGAGAACTGCCTCCCTGCCTCTCCACTTCCAGGCAGATGCTATCAACGCTCTACATAACCAGCGCTTTATTTTCGCATAACACAGCCTTTCAACCCATCTAAAATATTTATAAAATCATGCCACATATCACAGGGAATTACCCGATAGTCAATTGAATTTACACGTAATTCAATTAAACTTTATTGGCAGGCAGCGTAAGCACACAAACATGTGCGCTTGCTTTCTTCTCTGTTTACCCTCTCAGGTGCAAGGCATGGAACAGACCACACGCACCTGGAGCTCGTCACAGAAACTCGTTTCACCTGCAGTATCTGCCAAGGTATTTAAACTCCCGCTTCGCACCAGGCATTCACCATCGGAGTTCCGATGCGGCCAGACTAGGTACGGAGACGGGCCCTTGATCTTGAAGAAGTAAGTGGGGTGCTTTCTGGGGGGTTCCAGCCCAAGACGGACACGGAGTCCTCTAGCCACATGGCACGCTAGTTAATTACGCCGTCTGTGCCTTTCTCTTTTCTTTTCTCATCACACAGAGTGTGACAATAGGTCGGGCCCCCCACGGAACTCATGGGGCTCTTCTCAGACAATTTCTGAGTAAGCAGAAGATGTTTTTATTATTTTATCATTTTTTCCATCACTACGCATTATCGTACATTGATTATCACACGGTAACGCATATATTCGAGGCGTATACATTGTTTTGACTTAAATACAATGCACAAAAAACGCCGCGGTCCGTCCTCACCACGTATTTTATCCGCATAGAGCACGGACTCCACGCTCCTGAGTCACACTATTGGATGTGCTTAACGATCTCTTCTAAATGTATCTATGTGTATGTCTGTTTGTCGTTTTTTTCCCCCCCACCAACAGGAATGCGTCGCTAGAGGAAACCATCCTCTCCCACAAAACGCACCTTAGCGAGTGCGCCACATAGATGGTCTCTAACACATTTAGTTTTAGACCGCCATTTTAATTGCACGCACATAAGGTCCTGAAGAAAGCCAGCCCAGTAGTGAGAGACTGGCTGAAACATGTTGACCACACAGGATATCAGAGCCTAAATATCTCCGCGGATATCCACCTCTCCTTTTTTAACCTCTGCCGAGGGCCCATACATTAAAATAGTCTTTTGTTGTTTAACGGGACCCTACGGACAGTTTTTTAAGCCACACTCATTTCACTTTCACTGCACACTCACTGCACAGAACAAGCTCAGCTGCATCCAGGCGTTGAAGCACACCCAAGGTACACTCGGTACCTTGGGTGGGACCAGATGATGAAGCATGTCACCAACTAGGTTGGTGAGTGAGGGTCTTCCTAAACAAATATGTGTTGCTCTACATACACATATCAGGAGCTCCTACCCAGTAGCTAGTTCCCTTTGATACTTGCATATAATCCAAGGGGAAGTGAACTGGCTTCTACCTTTCCTCGCTCTTCATTTTGATTTCTACCATTATTAGCAGCGCACAGCTGTAAGAGTTTACTCCCACTATCACCGCCTTTTACCATGGCGGAGAACCCCGGCTTAACCTTCGCTGAAGAAGAAATCAGTGAAATTCTTTCTAACCCACCCCTAATGGCTGATGTTAATATATCCCAAGCAATAGCCCAGACCACTGACTGGGACAAACTCACCGAGCAAAAGCGCAACAGGATTCGCACCATTTTACATGGTGTAATCCTCACGGAGTATCTCCGTACCAACACAGCACCAAAGGGCCTACTAGTGACCAATGCCCCCAGGATCTTCCTGGAGGATGCCTCCTTCAGGAAGGACTGGGCGCAGATAGCGTGGCACTGTACCAGGGACTGGTTAGTGCTCATCATTAAGACCGCAAAACGCCTCTCCGATGCCATGATTATTGACATTCAAGCAACTGAGAGCCACTTTAAAACAACCCTTACATGCTTCAAGAAAAAACTGGATTAAACCAACAGGGAAGTGACAGAATACAAGGAGTACCTTACCCAATCTAAAATCAACAAATTTCAGAAGGACCTCAAAAGGTTCTCGTACAGCAAAGCTTATCCCTATGCGGATGAAAATTACATTATACCCAACCGACAGGAACCTAAATCAGACACTTCTGAGGATGATAGTTCATTTTCAAGCGGATCCAGCACTGGCAGTGCACAAAACACCCGGAATAGAGGAAGAGCACCAAAGTGGCGACAACCATGGGGCACATACCATCATCAAGGCCAAAATTTTGGCCCACCGCTATTCAACCTCCCACCGCAGAACCCCTTCTTCGGATGGCCACCCATGTACCAACCCGGTCAGCAGGCCTATTACCAACCCAACCAACACCCTCCTTTTTTAGGGAGAGGCCGTCGCTCACGAGGAAGGAGACGAAACCAACCCCAGGTACACTGATCGGACGAAGAGGGACCGGCAGGGGCCACCAGAAGCAAAACAAGGGAACCACAACCAGGACACAGTGGAATGAGATGAATAAGAGTAACCAACATACACCCTCTTTGGTGTTTAATCTGTCAAACACCCCACTCTCAACGACAGAGGAAGAGGTTCTCAACAAAGGACTCTCATTTGTACCTACAACTCGTCTAGATAAATTCCAGCTTCATGTGGAACTGGCAGAATTTTTCCGCAAATTAAAACTAAAGGCATTTTTTGAGAAGCAGCCACTTACAGAGACCTCACGCCTTACCAATGAAATAGGACTTAGACCTAAGTCCACCTTCCTCCCACCACCTGCATGCATTCAGGTTGAAGTAGCCACTTTCGAACAGGCGGTCTTTAACCAAATTGAGGAATTGAACCAACCGAAACCCTTCAACAACTTCACCAACAAAGAAAGGGAAGCTGTACGTAAGCTCCAAGACAACCCCCTCATTGTCATTAAACCAGCTGACAAGGGGGGAGGCATTGTTATCCAGAATAAAACGGATTATACTATTGAATGCAGAAGACTACTGAGTGATGTCAGAAACTACAGACGCCTCCAGGAAGATCCCACCACCACACTCCAGAACACCATCATCTCTCTGGTAGGGATGGCAGAGGCTCTCAACAAGATCTCTAAACAAGAAGCAGACTTACTCTGTACTAAAAAGCCCAAAATTCTGTATTTCTACACGGTTCCAAAAATCCATAAAGACACAAGACCACCACCAGGACGCACAATAGTGTCAGGAATCAATTCCTTATTGGAACCACTATCACGATTCTGCGATTTTTTCCTAAACCCCATGTTGCAGAAGTCGTCCACATACATTAAGGACACAAAACATCTACTAAACCTGATCCAGGACATCGATTTTGATCCCATGTCCCAACTTCTAGTGGGATTGGACATCGAGAGCTTATATACAAGCCTCCCACAGGACGACACCATCAGGGTTCTCAGAACCATGCTACAAGAATCCACTTGGGAGCACACCACGCCAAGAGAATTCATTTTGCAATGTGCAACCCTAGCTCTTAAGCAGAACTATTTTGAATTTGAGGGCGATTTCTACTTACAGACTAACGGAACGTCCATGGGCAGCGTTTTTGCTCCAAGTGTGGCTGGACTTTATGTCTACCACTTTGAGAAAGAGCACATCCTACCAGCCACCAACCCATACAGAACAAACATCCAATTCTGGCGTCGATACATAGATGACATTCTTCTGATATGGACAGGATCCAACGATTCCTTGACCACCTTCCTCACATGGCTGAATGAACGGGATCCGTTCCTGCGCTTCACCAGCAGTGCAAGCAACTCCAATATTGCATTTCTGGATCTTAATATCACGGCTACAGAGGG
Organism: Calotriton arnoldi; assembly: GCA_963921515.1. Classification (NCBI taxonomy): domain Eukaryota; kingdom Metazoa; phylum Chordata; class Amphibia; order Caudata; family Salamandridae; genus Calotriton; species Calotriton arnoldi. Next base: position 2,433,014 of record CAWUFW010000096.1, on the reverse strand, counting down.
CAAACTCCAGACAACGACCTACTATAAACCCACATCAAGAAACTCCTTGCTTCAATTTTGGAGTTTCCACCCTAGGCCCCTCAGGGAAAACCTCCCCTACGGCCAATTTTTGCGCATACGTCGCAATTGCAGCCATCTACAGGATTACAAAACACAGTCATCCGCATTGGCTAAAAAACTAGGGGAACGTGGCTACCCAGAAAAAATCATTCGGACTACTAACAAACGGGCACGCAACCAACCAAGAGAAGCCCTTTTGGAAGACAACATACGGGAAAATACTCCCACCCCACTTACCTGTGTCACCATGTATAATGCGGCCTCCAACCAGGTGGCCAAAATAATTAAGAGAAACTGGCGCATATTGAATACCGGTACCCTCACATGGGACCCCCCACTCTTTGCTTACAAAAAAGCAGGAAGCCTCCGGGACCGCCTTGTCTCCACAAGACCAAAGGAAAGACCCACTCCCATGACTAACACCATACTGAATGCATGGGGCCTTCCAGGGATAGTAGGTCACTACCCTTGTGGTGATTGCAGCGTCTGTCATTTAACTAAAGCAACTAAAACCTTGGACTTAGAGACAGACAAAACATGGCACCAAACCAAGCACACGAACTGTAACTCTACAAACGTAATTTACTTAACCACTTCGATGCTCATGACGAGACCAGCTCGTCATGAGTCACAGTGGAGCTGTGCTCATGACGAGCTGGTCTCGTCATAACAGCTGTGCGCTGCCCACGCGGGATTAATTCCCCGCCTTTGCGGGAGAATTAATGAGTGGGCGGGGTTGTGACGAGACCAGCTCGTCATGAGCACAGCTCCACTGTGACTCATGACGAGCTGGTCTCGTCATGAGCACCGTGGCGCCGCGCTCACCCCCCGCCCCCCGCACCCGTGAGGGAATTACCCCCGCAGGGAAGGGGTTAATTGAATGCCCCTGCAAATTACGCTATGTAGGCATGACAAGCCGCAAAGTAAGGACGCGCATCGTGGAACACCGCAGCACCATACGTTGCAAAAAGAACCTGAGCAGACTTACAGATCATTTTCTCACAACAGGACACACACCTAATGACATCAGGTGGACTGTTATAGAACACATCGAATGTCATAGCACTACCAATGACAAAATCCTATTACAAAAGGAACAACGCTGGATATACCGCCTTTCCACTAACAAAACATGACAGTATTCCGTGGAACAGCCTTCACTGTTAACCTGACTATCTGTACAATTTCCATCACTACCACGGGAAGTTGCATAAGTCCCCCACGCCTAAGGTTACTAATTCCATCAAGAGCCCTAAGCACCAACGTGTCTCCATCACGACCCCATACTAAGAGATGACACTAATGCCAATATTTAAGATACACCCTCTTTACACACGCGCAGTGTCCCATCTACCCACTAGCACATGTACGATCCCCAGATGTAGGGGTCTACATATGTACATCCGGTCCAAGCTGAATTACTTGTGGACACAGTACGGAGAACTGCCTCCCTGCCTCTCCACTTCCAGGCAGATGCTATCAACGCTCCACATAACCAGCGCTTTATTTTCGCATAACACAGCCTTTCAACCCATCTAAAATATTTATAAAATCATGCCACATATCACAGGGAATTACCCGATAGTCAATTGAATTTACACGTAATTCAATTAAACTTTATTGGCACGCAGCGTAAGCACACAAACACGTGCGCTTGCTTTCTTCTCTGTTTACCCTCTCAGGTGCAAGGCATGGAACAGACCACACGCACCTGGAGCTCGTCACAGAAACTCGTTTCACCTGCAGTATCCGCCAAGGTATTTAAACTCCCGCTTCGCACCAGGCATTCACCATCGGAGTTCCGATGCAGCCAGACTAGGTACGGAGACGGGCCCTTGATCTTGAAGAAGTAAGTGGGGTGCTTTCTGGGGGGTTCCAGCCCAAGACGGACATGGAGTCCTCTAGCCACATGGCACGCTAGTTAATTACGCCGTATGTGCCTTTCTCTTTTCTTTTCTCATCACACAGAGTGTGACAATAGGTCGGGCCCCCCACGGAACTCATGGGGCACTTCTCAGACAATTTCTGAGTAAGCAGAAGATGTTTTTATTATTTTATCATTTTATCCATCACTACGCATTATCGTACATTGATTATCACACGGTAACGCATATATACGAGGCGTATACATTGTTTTGACTTAAATACAATGCACAAAAAACGCCACGGTCTGTCCTCACCACGTATTTTATCCGCATAGAGCACGGACACCATGCTCCTGAGTCACACTATTGGATGTGCTTAACGATCTCTTCTAAATGTATCTATGTGTATGTCTGTTTGTCGTTTTTTTCCCCCCACCAACAGGAATGCGTCGCTAGAGGAAACCATCCTCTACCACATAACGCACCTTAGCGAGTGCGCCACATAGATGGTCTCTAACACATTTAGTTTTAGAACACCATTTTAATTCCACGCACATAAGGTCCTGAAGAAAGCCAGCCCAGTAGTGAGAGACTGGCTGAAACATGTTGACCACACAGCATATCGGAGCCTAAATATCTCCACGGATATCCACCTCTCCTTTTTTAACCTCTGCCGAGGGCCCACACATTAAAATAGTCTTTTGTTGTTTAACGGGACCCTACGGACATTTTTTTAAGCCACACTCATTTCACTTTCACTGCACACTCACTGCACAGAACCAGCTCCGCTGCATCCAGGCGTTGAAGCACACCCAAGGTACACTCGGTACCTTGGGTGGGACCCGATGATGAAGCATGTCACCAAATAGGTTGGTGAGTGAGGGTCTTCCTAAACACATATGTGTTGCTCTACATACACATATCAGGAGCTCCTACCCAGTAGCTAGTTCACTTTGATACTTGCATATAAACCCAGGGGAAGTGAACTGGCTTCTACCTTTCCTCGCTCTTCATTTTGATTTCTCGCAAACACAGAATTCTAACAATCTGCTTGCCCATGGGGATCACACCACAAGTAGAGGACTGCACCTCTTGGGGTTCAGTTTTTGCTGCCATATATTTTATTTTATTTATTTATTTATTTTGTTTTATTTAATGCGATTTTATATAGCGCGAACATTACCCGAAGGTGTCAGAGCTCTTTACAAAAGAACCAGTTGCGTTACATAAGGACTTTGGATTACTTGAGTTACATAAGAGATACAAACAGAAAAAATTGCAAATGTACAAGTTGTCAAGTCGCTCAAGGGAGAGATACACACAGATAAACTCTAAAATCACATAGGAATGGTAGTAAGGACAAAGGTCTACTACATATATTAGTGGTTAGAGTTATATATATACAAATTGCAAATTCACTCAAGATTGCATTTTAACAGCGATTAGGCTTGGACAATTATATATTACATATTTACAGGGCAGGAAATTCTTGCCATCGTTCAGCCAGGTGTTCAGGTGGTGTTGCACTCTAGGGTGGTGGTCTTGGGTCTGGAGGGATCCCCGAGTTGGAGACGTCCATAGGGGTAGGATGGATATATACCAGAACACATGGTATCCCGTCCTTAGCAGTAGTGCCAGACGTATTGAGACAGATACAAAATGAGTACGGAGCAGAACCTGCCCTTAACTTAGGGATGAAGTTACTAAATAACTTTGATCAGGTATCAGCCATAATACTAGCTAACATTAAGGGGGAAGCAGCTTCAGTGGCGATCCGCCAACGCCTAAGGGAGTTCGGTCCGATGGATCATTAACACGAACTACCCAAAATAATTGAAACTGCATATGCAGAATTAGGCAGAGACAGTCTAGGTGGGAAAGCATTAAAACCACAACTAGTGGGCAGTCCTGAAAAGGACACTACAAAGCAGACACCTACTTCTTCTAAAAAGAAGTGGGAAAATAAAAAACAACAAAAGTCTAAAGACAGCAGATCTCAATCCAGAGGTAGGTCTCCTCAACAGGAGCCCTCTGAAAGGTGGTATAACCTCAGGAATAGGGATAATATTAAAAAACCTGACAGGTATCAGGATACTGATACTCGTTCCTCTCGTTCCTTTCAGGGTTCATCAAAAAACTCCGAGAGGGAAGGACGGTCAGAGGAGCGTACAAAGTCCAGAGACACGCAACGAACTGCGGACTACGCACTAAAAAAGAAGATAAACAAAAATCAAAATCTCAGTTCAAAAAGAAGAAGGTAGCAGGTCTCAAGATCAGACATGCCCAGAATTCTGAGGACACAGCTTCTGAACGGGGAGTGGACTCTGACGATGCTAGACAGCGCGGCAGAAGTAACGATAGCTCGCCAGAACCTGAAGGAATTTCTGGTGACAGCGGAGTTGAGTGAGTATATCACGGTGGAAACACCTGATACTCGGGTAAGTGTCCCACATAAGTTACATGAGATAACACTCCGTCTGGAGGGGGACAAGCCCAGGAAAGTTAAAGCTCTCTTTTGGAAAAATTTGTCATCTGGTTATGACATTCTATTAGCAGAACAAGACTTGCCGCCAGCATTCGTCATGGAGTGCCCTAGGGGAGAAACTGTAAGTTTTCCAGCATTTTCCGACCTCGTTCCCATTCACCTAAAACATGCATATGCGCAGGAGTGGGCGGTTGCCCTAGCTCCAGCATTGTATAAAAATCATGTTGGTTGGGATGAGGATTCAACCCACCACGTGATCCCGTTAAAAGTTTCCCCAAATGCTCAAAGGCAATACCCTATAAAGCAGGAAGCTAAAAAAACAAGTCAGGGAGATTCTAGACCAACTAGAATACCAGGGGGTGATAGAAAATTGCACTTCACCTATGAACAATCCTTTGTTTCCCGTAATGAAACCTGACAGCACATATTGTTTAGTTTTGGATTACAGACATTTAAACACTTGCACAAATACATTTGCAGTTCAAAATGCACACAGTGCCGCATTAATGAATAACATTGTGCGCAAAAAATACAAAACAACACTAGATATCTCAAATGGATTTTTCTGCCAAAATATAGCGCCTGAAAGCAGGTATCTGACCGCCTTCAGTGTGTTAGGGTCCCAGCGACAATTTTGTCGACTAGCCCAAGGGTATAAAAACAGCCCCGGGGTATTTTCAGCAAGAGTAACGGAGTTACTCCAAAATTTGGATGAAGAAGCATTGTCCTATGTGGATGACATTTATCTGACAGACGATGACTTACCGAGGCACTTGACCAGGGTGAGCACTTGACCAGGTTGAGCACCATTATTATGGGATTCGCCTCTGAGGGCTATAAATTTAATTTTAAGAAATCAAAAATTGCCCACCTCAGTGTCCTATTTTTAGGATACGAGCTGTCAAGTGAAGAAAAAAGCCTAGCAGCTAACTTTTTAGAAAAGTGTGCGCTGCTCCAACCTCCAAAATCATTGAAGAATTTACAATCAATTCTGGGATTCCTAAATTTTGGTCGAACATACATTTTGAATTACGCAGAAAGAGTAAAACCTTTCTGCGACTTAATCAAACCTGATTTTTCAGTCAGACAATGGACACAGGAACACACAAATATCCTGCGTTCCCTACAGGAAGACATGATAGCTTCAAAACATTTACAGACACGCGTAAATGCACAGAACTTAGTGATCCGAGTAATAGCGGGTCAATGCGGGTACACTTATTTAACTTTTAATGAAGGCGAAACAGTACCAATCGCATACAAATCACACCTGTACACAAACGCAGAAATGCGTTTCACTTCAACAGAAAAAATTCTGACAGCAGTGCAGACCGCTGTAGCAAGAGAAAGAGCTCTGGCTCAGGGGAAACGCATAATTGTCGTAACCCCAGTACCAGCTTTAGAAGCTGTTACAAAAGCTAGCATTCCAAATGCAAAAGCCTTACATCCCAGATGGATACAATGGGCTAATTCTCTTACTGCAACGGATGTTGAATACAGATTTGATCCAAGTTTAAAAACACAAGCATTTCTGCAATACGAACAAGAACATCCTCTACCAAATGAAATTTTGCCTCTAGATCAGTATGAATACATTATTTACACTGACGGTTCTGCTCAACCAGCCGTAGGGAGTAAGCAAGCTTACAGCGCGGCGTGTGCGATTGTTAAAGGTCGCATGCACGATGGAAAGTTCCATCCGAGTTGCACTAAAACGCAATCTCTAGGAGACTGCATGGCTCAGTTGGCAGAACTCAAAGCACTTATACTGGCACTTATAAATACGGAACACGAATTCCCCACACTAATTGTGTGTGATTCCTTTTACTGTGTACAGTCGTACAATGAATATTTACATCATTGGGAACAAAATGGGTTTAAAGACGCAAAAGGTGGCACAATTAAGCATAAAATGCTATGGGAACAGGTAGTGGAGTTGAGAAACGAACTACCAAGGGCTCACGTGATACATACACTGAGTCATCAGCGTGATGGCGTTCACGTTGAAGGGAATTCATTGGCTGATGAAGCCGCAAAGGGGGCTGTTCGCACGGCTTCCGTAGCTGAAGTTACTCGTTCAAAAACGAGAATAGACGGCGAGATTATGGTAGCTGTCAATGCTTCACGTAAAGGCAGCACAGCAGTACCTAAACAATTTCCACTCAAGTACTCCTACAAGTTAGATGCACAAAACATTCCATATGCTCAGATTCCTGGAGTAGGGGATAGAGTAATACCAAATATGGATCGTAGGCAAGGCTTAATTTTAGCAGCACACGAGGGTTTGGGTTCTGCGCATACAGGCGTCACAGCGTCTATTTCTTTATTGAAAGAGCGCAACTGGTGACCAGGGTTAACAAAGCAGACTAAAGACTATGTCTTGAAATGCGACATCTGTCAGCAGATGAAAGGCTCCACCGTAACACGCCCAGTACAGACACCATTACTGAAATCAGACAAACCACTCGCATGTGTGTATTTGGACCACTGCGGACCCCTACAATCTGATGGGTCCAAGAAATATATCATGGTTGCAGTGCATTCCTGCTCTAGATTCCTATGGGTCTGGCCTCAGTGCTCAGCTGACGCTCAAACTGTTATAAAAGATATGCGAGTCTTTATCGGCACATACGCAGTTGGCACGTTACATTCTGACCGTGGTCCGGCGTTTAGCTCTCGGGCTTACAAAGAGGCCATGGAAGGAATGGGCGTAGCATTGCGGTACTCCTCTCCGTACCATCCAGAGGGAAATTCTGTTGTGGAGAAGAAAAACCGAGTCCTAAAGCAATCTTTAACAGCTAGGGTATTAGGCAAGGGCGGTAGATGGGTCGATCACCTTTATGGGGTCCAGCGAGCGATCAATAATGAGCCAAGAAGCTCTCTAGGGGGTGTCACTCCTTACGAGGTCCTATTTGGGACAAGAATGTGGGTACCTGATCTTGATTGTGAAGGCACAGTGGCGGATGAAAAACCATTTGATATCCATGATTGTTTGGCTGTTTTACAGGATCTAAATGAATCCAGGACACAACAAAGTAACGTGCTCCAAAAACAGACCGCCACTGAGGAAGTCAAGGCAGTAACGGCAAGACCTGTCTGGATCCCAAAAGTCGGGGATCTGGTCAGAGAGAAGATTGCTGACAAGAAATAATTTGGGCCATCCTACAGAAAGCCTGTACCGGTCCTAGCAATCCAAGGCACAAGAACTGTACTTCTGCCGCCTCTTGCCGGGAAAAAGGAGAAAAGATTTGTCTCAATTGACTTAATCAAACCACACTATGTGGCCGATACTAAACAGTAGGCCTCGTGGACTCCACAGTAGCAGACACCCTCCTCTCGCTACAATCCAAGAAGTTCAAACAGAAAGACTCATCACGTTTGAAGAGCCACCTGTACGGAATGAAGGACTAAGCAACAATGCTATGGAACTCGTTCCACTTCAACAAGACATTCATCTTCAAAATGAAAATCAACCTAACAACCAAGTTGCAATCAGACCGACTATAGATATCTACGTCAACATGCCTCGTCAAGAGCAAAATCCAATTTCAACAAATCCCGATGCAATTCCAACAATTGATCGAACTGCTTCTGGCTATTTCATGAACTTTGATACGTTTTCACTGAATCCAAGCGAGCCGGAAACGACGCCAGCCAAAAAATCACACAAACAGAAACTCACTGACTTTTTGAACTTTTTTAGAAAGACTTACCTGGTGTCACCTTGGATTGAACTATGGTATATCACTGGGATTTTCTTTTTTCTTTTCTGGCTAGGTTTAATTATAACCTTTAGTATCCTTATTAATGGACGATACCTCCAGCAGAGCTCTACAGCCCAAAGAGTCAATTTGATTTTAAAACCACACCAGTCCTCACATCGTGAACCAAGAGACTTGTCTTCAGTGAACATTACAGCAGTTCCTATACCGGACGGTATAGTATGGGACAAGATTGATTATGATGTATTCGGTCCGACTGAACTTTTAAAGCTAAAACATGTATTTAAAATTTCTTTTAGTGATATCATTACCTCCAGTACATTTTCTGATGATTGGGACACTGAAACTGTAAATGCTATGATGTCTGATTTAGAAAAAATGGCTGCATTTCCGAACAATGAAATGTTAGAAGGTACTTCAGACTATGATACATTGTACTGTTACCAACATTATGGTCATTATTTCTTACACAAATCTATAACACCTAGAAATGTATTAGAATACCACCAGTGGGAACACTGCCCAACACCTCCAAAAGGTAGTTCGCAAACGTTTGCACAGAAATTCACATACTTTTCAGGGTTTAACACATCCAACCCAAAGTCATTTTATTATAAAGTGGCGAAAATTTCAGCTCAGAAAATTATGTTAACAAACACCAAACATATTTACTCTGCTTCCTTTATGGCCCAGTTGTCTACACAGGGTTTCGACCTATGGAAGGACACTATAGATTTAAAATCAATCTGGGGTTCTAGGGACTGGCAAGTCCAGGGAACAGAAGCGCTATTTAGAGCATGCCTCATTCCCCAGCAGATTATATTTCTGAATGAAACTGTGCAACAGACATCCTGTCTTGGACTAGCCAAGAATAAGGAACTGAACTCACCCGGGTTTCCAGCACCATCACAGATGTGTGGGGTGCAGAATTCAACTACAGAAGGGGTAGGATTAGATGACATTTTCCAGTACAACAGATCAGATCCTGATTGGACAAAATGGCTGATTTGGCCCATTGACACAAACACCTGTCAACAGAGATTTATGAATACAACCGAAGGGTTTAGTATCCATAGGCCAGATACACGCTATGTACAAAGATAACACCCAGGGGTAGTGACATCGTATAGTGTTGGGAAGTTGTGCCTTGATTGGCTAGAGACCGCAACACTCACAGAAGTGAAACATCACTTAACCTTACTCACACCTGATGTAGACCTTAGGGATTTCTTGTTAGGCCCAAGGAAAACACGTCAGAAACGTTTCCTATATGCCGGCATTTATGCCTATTATAATGAAAACTGGAAAATATCCCAACAGGAGGCCGCAGAAAGAATACGGGAAATAGACAGTATTAACCTAGAAAAGGCATTAGCTGTAGTGGATAATGGGTTAACAACTTTGACTTCCAGGATTTACTCCTTAGGCAACATTGTGTCTTCGGCAATCGACATATTAGAACAGGATTTGGCCTTGTTACAACACGGGCAATCTCAGCTACGTTCTATTATGATGCTAAACTGGACGTTACAATCTTTGTGTGCAGGCTATGTGCCCTGGCGTTTTATAAACACCACGTCTCTGTTTTCAGAATAGAATCTAACTGATAAACAGACAGAAAGGGCACAAAGGGGAGCCAAATATACGATGCTGCGTATTGAGAAACTGGAAAGGTTACCATTCACTGTAGCCAAATCACCATCAACAGAATGGCTAATTCATGGCCAAATCACTCTGCCGGTCACTACGTTTCAGTTTCAATATTGCCTTGAGCAAAGGCAGGCAGGCAAATATGAAAAGATGGGTAAGGGTTACATTAAGGAAACTTGGGAGTTACCATATAGATATCGATGCCGGAATGGGGATCGAGAAGTGTAGCTGAGTGGTACAAACTGCAAGAACGCTTTAAGCGGTTCTCTCATGTGTCAGGATATTTCACTACATGGAGCCTGTAACGGTTCAGTAGCAAACCTATCGTGTCACATGACTGGGACCCCAGCTGCTGTGATCACGCCGGTTTTCAAGCTGCTCTCAAATGGGAGTTACTTGATGCTAAATGATCAAGGTTGCTGTGGGATGCTTCCGGGCGTCGCATGTCTGGTCACTGTTAACTCCAGGGTTACTTGCTGTATGAAAGTATTGTTTCCACCACTGAACACAGTCAGGGAGGCGCCGTTATGGCCTTCGCTGAACGTTTCTTTCATACAATTTGATACTCTGAGCAGACTGCAAGCCATGCTTTTACAGCAACCCGTGCCCTTAACCTCCGCTTGAGAAACCTATGAACTTCAAGTTGCAAGGACTTCGACTGAGATACAGGCGCTTATGCGTACAAACTGCCCCTTTCATTTTGTAGAAATGGTGGGACGTATCTTCAATATGTCTGATACGAGCGGTATTGTACACCTATTTAAGACCATAGGGTCAGGACTGTTAGCACCTTTCAGACAGTCCTCGGAGTAATCCCAAATTTTTTACACTCCTTATTGGGAAGCGTATTTGGAGGATTCCCGCTTATCCTATTGTTGGTTGCAGGGGTCCTATTCATAATACTGCTGCTACGCAATGGACGGCCCTATTCCCGAGGGAATGGCGAACATGCTCCAGGGGCGGAAATACAGTGAACGCATGGTACAACTTCTGGGCATTTCTTGCTTGCGAGAACTCAATGCCTCCTGATTTCTATCCTTTCGACCAGTCTGGGTAGACTGCATCTTACCTGTTCTTCGATGCCTGTTTTGCGGAGAAGAATGCACGTTGGAACTTTGTCTAACATTTCCATCAGATGCGCCTCCAGACACGGATGCAATGCTGGACCCCATAAAGGCCCATGCTCTGCGTTGTCCCCAGCGGCTTCCAATTCTGATGAACGCATTCCTGGGGAATCCACAGATGCCGTTTGCTCCTGCTGGGTTAGGTGACTCCTTCACAGGCACCCAGTAACAACTGCCGCACAAGCTACTGCAGCACCGACTGTTGGCAGTGTTACATAACATCTATGTGCGATTGACGTTCTCTGTGAGGCGTTGGATTTGTCGTCTGCAGTACCGAACACTGATAGTGTTGTGCTTCCCAGCCAGGACACTTAATCTCGAATTGGCTCATCGCGTCCTGGGAAAGAATTTGGCTTCTCCACTCGTTTTCATAATAAGCGGGCAAATTTGGAACACTTCCTAAATTGACACTTTCGCTTGAGAAAAGCATGGCCTTCTTCCACTTTGAGTGAAGCAACTTATATAGAGAAACAAAATAGACATTTCTTTTTTAGTGGCAATTGGAAATAGCTGAACTGTAACATTTTTTGAAGTTTTTTTTTAACAATTTTAAAACCATGTTTTTACTTGCTTTTAAAATGTTTTTAAATTGTCCAGATTTTAAGTATAGTCATTGTCATCCTGTTCAGAAGAGGAGTGGGTGTTATGTCCCGTATAGAGGCCCTAATGTAGACCCGTTCATACATGCCCTAAAATGGACGTATTCATATTTGCCCTAATACGGTCATATTCGTTCTTGCCCTATTATGGTCAAAGCCGCATATGCCCTATTACGGTCATAACTGTACATGTCCTATTATAGTCATGATTCCTTATATAGGTATGATCTTTCACCTACATTGGTCCTCACTAGTACACAACGTGCTCTGAGGGCTGAACGTTATCTATCCTGTGGTTTTGAATACAGCAGGGTTTTTCCCAAACACAGGCACACACTGTACTCATCAATTATGCATGGCTCTCTAGGAATACACCACCTGCATAATATGTATGTACAAAGTTCACCCCTGACGTCTTCCTCAAGTCTAACGACAGACCAATGCAGTCCATACTGAGGACCGAGACTCTTTAGGGTATAAATATACCACATCTTACCCCGGTAAGACAGAGGGAACCGAGACTTCCATGCTGACACACTGACCAGAGACGCTGAGGCTCCTGCATGCAGTCGCTCCAGCTGACAGCGGTCTGACACAGCCCTTGCGGGGTGTCCAACTCGAGACCAGGACGGGATCCCACACTCTCTCTATTCAGGTATGGGGGTTCGACTAAATCCTAGAAGGATTCTTGGCTCTTAGGCTTTTAGACCTACACATATGCTAGGTACACTCAGGTACATCTAGTTAGGCATCGTAGGTTTACGCGCACTTTTCATAATGCTTTTCATATTCATGTATGTATTCATGATTATTCCAATATGCTAGAACTGTTCTATCCCTTTGCTTTTATCGTACTGCTGATAATATATCTCTGCTATTGACTGCTGGTTGCCGCAGCACATATATTTTACACTAGAATAACAACTGTTCAATAAATACTTATTGAAACGCCCGACTGTTTATTCTGTGTAACTCTCTGAGACAAACTGAATAAGTAAGCACGAGTGACTGAGCGAAAAGTAGTATATTGTTTCCACGATTCTGAGGAATTTGGGTTGTCATGATCTAAGGTTGACAGAAACTAATCTCTCCCCAATAAGAGGAGATTTTAGTGGCACTGTGAGCTAGCTAATGCAAAACAATCTAACATACACGGTGAGGGTGCACAGAGTCAGTCTGCCACCAAGCCCACAGCTTATGTTATACAAACGAGCAGGTCCTGCATGGGTACTATAGGAGCCCATTTGGGCTTAAAAACATTGGGCGTCTCCTGGCTGAATCGAGTCTGTTGGCATGTATGGTTGTACTACCACTGCCTCTTCCTTCTGCCCACAATGGTCTATTATATATCCACAGCCTCTCTTGCCTGTCCTGCATTGTTGGTTTATAGCACCTGCCCCCCTTTCCACTGCCCTCCATAGTCTGTTGTGCTGCCACTGCCCTTCCTGTCTGCCCAGTGTGGTCAAATTGTTGCCTCTGAACACCTCCTACCTGTCTTCAGTTTTCCGAGTCCGTGCCCCTGACCTCTTCCTCTCTTTTTTTTTTCAATTTGTTTTTATTGATTTTATATAACAATAGGCCAATCTTCTTCCGACAATCAGAGGTCATATAATCGCATAGTATAACAGTACATGTTACCCTTGTTGCAGGCTAGTATATATCAACAATATCGGCTATCCTGTAGTGTCTACGGCTAGTGGTACCTGCTAGCCCGGTATCTTAACAAAGTTTCCAGTGATATATTAATACGGTACATTCTGAGCATTCTCAGTCCTCATATATCTTTAGCAAGACGACAAATGATTTGTTAACACTATCACTATTCAATGCAATCAAAACAATTTAACTAACCAATAACCCAATCCCCCACCCCTTCCCGCATGCCCAGCCCGCAATATCTATCAATCGCTTGTATGTGTCAACCACATCGGTATGTGTGTGTGTCACAGTTCCGAAGTCTGTCATAATTGAACTACACAGTACTGCCAGTCTATCTAGCATAGCATGCAATCAATGTGAGCCGATCAGGTGTCTCGTATCCTCAGGTCAGATCCCTACATGGCAACCCAGTGTATTCTAGTAGGACAAGATATCTATTGTAGCGTATTCCTCCATTATTGCATACCAGCTCAATTATATCGGTGTTTTTCGCAGGCCTCTGTATTCCTCCCTCTGTAGTTCCGCACCTTCCGCCTTACCCCATTTTAACATTTCTGCGTGCCATTCCTGTAAGGACGGGGCTCTGATGGCCTTCCATCGTGTGGTTATGGCTCTTTTGGCTAGCAGAAGTGCAAGGTTAGCGAATCGAGAGGTAGAGCTGCCTTTCTTTTCACGGGGCCCTAGACCTAGTATGCAGTATTCCAGTGTGTCATTCTGGCGTACCGGGGCCACCACCGTCAGTATTTTGCATATCGTCACCCAGTAATGTCCCAGTCTAGGGCACGCCCATACCATGTGTACCAATCCCGCGTCAGGAGCGTGGCATCGTGGACATTCATCAGCTGTCCCCGGGAACATGACGCTAAGCCTATGCGGAGTTAAGTACGCTCTATGTAGCAACATCAATTGGATACATTTGAATTTGGGGTTACGAGAGACTTTTTTGGGGAACCCCAACACAGTGTCCCACTCCTTCTCCGTAAGTGCATGACCCATGTCTCCCTCCCATTTGTCGCGCAGCGGCTGTAAGGAGATCGCCTTCTCCGTTCGGATTCCAGTAGTAAGCCATTTTGTCAGACGGGCTCCGTTCCCCATTAGGTATTGCATGGTGAGTAGTGCATTCGTGGGTGGTTCTATACCATCGGGAGACCATGTGGTGCGAATATATCTGGAAATATGTGCATGTAATAAGAACAACGCCTCAGGGGCACTGTGTATGCGTACAAACGTCGTGTGTGACATTAGTACTCCCTCTGTAAAAAAGTCTCCTACCGTAGCAATGCACGCCTCTGACCACGCCTGCAGGGTACGGCTAGACGTCAGCCCTGATCGTGTGGGGATACCCAGCAAGGGAACGGTGGGAGCATATGGTGTCCTCTGGCCAGTGTACCGCGTTGCACTCCGCCAGTAAGCAATAGCCAATTTCAGCAAGTGAGGTGTCGACTTCAGCAGGGGAGCTTGTGATAACAAGAGTCTGTGGACGGTCCCCCTGTCCCTATCTCTTGATGTCATATCGATCTCATGCAAATTGCGTCCTGCAAGCCAGTACGCCAACCACTGCAGCTGGCCCGCATAGCAATACGCACGTAGATCCGGCACCCCCATCCCTCCTTGTTTCGCGGGAAGTTGCATTTTCGCCAGACTAATACGTCTACGCCCCGCACCCCATATCAGGTCCGTCATTAGCGAGTTCAACACTTTAAAGGTGCTCAGGGGGACAAGCAACGGCAGGTTGGTGAAGAAGTAAAGGAGCCTTGGCAACAGCACCATCTTTGTGATAGCCACTCTGCCCGCCACTGACAGAGGCAATGAGACCCAGAACTGAATTTGGGATCTGAGAGCCGCTATCGCCCGCCCCAGATTGCCATCCAGTAGGTCCGGTGAATTGCGGTAAATTTGTATACCGAGGTATTTAAAGGTATCAGGCGCTATTTGGAAGGACCAGGAACCGAACCGAAAGTGCCCTCCTCTCCCCACGCTGTCAAAGAAATATGCGTACGACTTGGCAGCATTGATAGCCAGGCCAGAGAGACCTTGGAATGACTCAAAAATGGCGGGCATTGGGTGTGGGTCAGCGCTCATGTCTTTAATGTATAATATAAGGTCATCCGCATATGCCGAGACAATGTGGGACGTATGACCTCGTGTTATACCCTTACAGACTGCGAAAACACGGAGTCTGTGTAGCAGTGGTTCCATCGCCAATACGAACAACAACGGTGACAAGGGGCAGCCCTGCCTTGTTCCCCGGGCTACAGCGTATTGTCCCGAGATGTGCCGACCAGTGCGTGCTCGCGCCGTGGGGTTCGTGTATAATAAGCGCACCCATGCTATGTATTCTTCAGGTATGCCAAAGCGTGCAAGAGCATAAAACATATAATCCCAGCGTAAGGAGTCAAACGCCTGCCGTAGATCAAGGGATATGCAGCCTTCCATACGTCTCGTGTCGTGTGTGCCTAACATTATCTGGTGCAGGCGCCGGATGTTAAGTGCTGTGCTCCGACCAGGTACAAATCCACACTGATCTGAATGTATTAGTGCGGGGATAAACTGGTTAAGGCGAGTGGCCAACAATTTACTCAGGATTTTATAATCCGTGTTAAGGAGTGATAAGGGTCGATAGCTCGATATAAGCAAAGCATCTCTCCCGGGTTTTAATAGTGAAACCACCAACGCTTGCAATGTAGTAGCAGGGAGCCCGCCGCCTTGCAATGATTCGTGATAAAGACACTGCAAATGAGGGGCCAGCAGGTCAGCATACATTGCATAAAATTCTGCCGGTAGGCCATCGTTCCCTGGTGTTTTATTATGTGGTAACGCCTTAATCGCCTGTCGAATTTCCGCCCCTGTGATTGGTCGTAGTAGATCGTCATGTTGGTATTGTGTAAGTCGGGGTATACATAGGCCATCAAAGAATGTATCAAAGTCAGTGTCCATAGGAATGGGCAGTGGACCATAAAGATGTTCATAGTAGTCCCGAAAAGCGGTATTAATGTCTAATTGCGTATTGACCACTATTCCTGCATCGTTCCGGATTTCTAATATGGGTGTGGGTAGGGGCGCATCTCGGACCAACCGTGCCAGTAACGGTCCCGACCTGTCAGCTTGTGTGTGTTGTCTTTGCGTATATAACCGGTAGTCCACGACACGCAGCTCTTCAAGGAGCTCCGCGTACTGAATGTTTGCCTCTCGCAGTTGTGTCAATTGTTCATTCGTCCCTGCAGCCTCCCCTTCCAGCGCGGCCAGTCTACCTTCCACCTCCGTAAGTCGCTTAGTAAGGTCAAGTCGCACTCCTGTCTTAGCGCTGATAGCCGCACCCCTGATAACCGTCTTGAAGGCATCCCACTCTATCTGACGGGAGCTAGCAGATCCCGCATTCTCTGAAAAATAATGGGCAATCGCTTCTGAGAGGGCATTACGGAAGACTGAATCCTCCAACATCTCAGGTTGCAGTCTCCAAGTCGGAATCGGAGCTGGAACCCTGCCCCATTGTATCGTCAATTCCACTGGGTTATGATCTGACAGGGTTTTCCCCATATGAAGCACTGAAGTAATGGACCCTAACAGGGCGCCGGAGCACAGGAACCGATCTATTCGGGTGTGTAATCTGTGTGGAGGCGAATAAAAGGAGTATTCTCTATGCCCATTATGTTTCGCCCGCCATGCGTCGTGTAGTTCCCATCCCTCTGCCCAGCCCCTAAGTGTCTCTGCTTGCTTTTTGCTTGCAGCAGCGTGCAACGGGTGATGAGACCTGTCTAAGTCAACGTCTAGCACAGCGTTGAAGTCGCCTCCCAGCACCCAGGGGTATGCATCCCATTCCGTCAAGGCCGCACCCAGTGTAGATAGGTATTTATCCTGGTCAGTGTTCGGTGCATATATGCAGCCCAAAACCACATGTGTTCCATCCAGTAGGCCATGAAGCAGTACATATCTACCGTTAATATCTATCTTTTGTTCTAAGAGCTTAAAAGGGACAGAGTTCCGCATCCACACCGCCGCCCCCCTGGAAAAAGCTGAGTAGGTTGTAGCGAATAGTTGTCCCTTCCATTTTCTTTGCAATTTAGCTGCCTCCCCAGCATTGAGATGAGTTTCTTGTAAATAGGCTATAGCTACTTTCCTTCTAGTAAGTTGTGTCAGAACCCGGTGTCTTTTATGTATTGAGCCTAATCCCCTCACATTCCAAGTGCAGTAGGTGTATGTATTATGTAATGCCATCGCGGAGTAGGAAGCGTAGTTGCAGTACTACCTGTGGAGACCGAAACTCTATAGATAGAAGCTGTAAAAAGGCCGAGCATGTCGTCATATGATAACTTTCCAATACTAGGTCCCCCCATAAAACAGCAGGGGACCAAACATAAAACAATAGCCCAACATGGACTACAAATAAAAAATGCGTCAACGCAGTTGCCTGGGGGGGCGTAGGCCAGTCTGCATCAGTTCGTGGGATCAGCATTACATCCACTCGAGTATGTCTTTGTTACATTAACTCTCTTCCCTATAAGGCACATGTACCCTGGAACCACAAAGCAGTCATCAATATCAATACATACAGTGCAGATCACTTATATACATTACCACTCCCGGGCATTCCGGATCACAGTATTAGAAGTCATTAGCCACCTGGGCCGTAATTGACGGAAACAGTGTTATGCTAGTGTCAGATTCAGAGTGCACCGTATGAGCATCCGATGAGTGTTCCGACGGCGCCGCAGTTTGAGCATCATGAGCCGCCAAAGCCGCCGCCGTGAGAAGTGCATCCCTCTGGCTGGTCGTAATCTGTTCCGAGGTTGGGCCAGAGTTCACAGTAATCGTGGGATTGTCATGATCCGATCGGGGAAGTCCAGTTGGTCGTATCGGGGAGGCTCTCCGCATCTGTCCCGATGGCAGCGAGGACTGAGACATCGCCGGTGTAAAAGTAATTTCAAGCCAGTCCGCCACCTCCTCAGGGCTCTAAAAAAAAAACGATTTCTGACCAGAGACAACCTTCAGTCGAGCTGGAAAGAGCAGTGCGTATTTCAAATTGCGGTCGCGCAAGCTTTTCTTTACTCCTAAAAACGTTGCTCTGGCTTTCTGGACTGCTGGCGTAAAATCCGGGTAAAGCGAGATTGTCCGGTTCTCAAAACGCACCGGAGCGTTCTCTCTGGCAGCCCGCAGGATAGTGTCGCGATCCTTGTAGTGCAAAATGCGTGCTATCAACGGGCGAGGCGGCGTGCCCGGCCGAGGAGGTCTAGGAGGCACTCGGTGCGCTCTTTCCATGCTATACAGGGGTGTCAGGCCTTCCTTTACTACATGGTCTCTCAGCCAGTCCTCCACAAACTGTGTAGGGTTGGATCCCTCGCTGCGTTCCGGGATGCCAAGTATGCGAACGTTGTTGCGGCGGGACCGTCCTTCCGCATCGTCCACCCTGTCCTGTAGGCCTTTCAATTGGTGCTGGAACTGTTCAAGTTGGGTGGAATGCATGGACTGCTGGGGTATAAGATCGTCCAACGCCATTTTAATCGATTTGACCTTATCGGCCAGCTTTTTGTGATCCGCTTGTAATAAGTTGAGATTAGTGGACATCGTGCCCATGCGTGATTCCAGCGCTATTCGGGAGTCTCGGATTTCCTTCAATATTAAGTCCAGCTTAGCCTCGTGGGGGTCCACACCCGTAGGGGGTATCACGTCACGTCTGAAGCGCCAGAGGGATCACCGCCCAGCGTAGATTGTGTTGTGACATCGGCAGTGGCGTCCACCTGCTTGTTTCGGGTGCGGCCCATCGTGCCTCTTCGCCCCCCTATCCGCCTCTGGCACAGGATGGTCTCTTGGGGGGTCTCGGGGTCGTTATCTCACATCACCCACTCAGCCAGAGAAGTGCAGATCAGTGGCGCGCCCAGTTTACCTATAGAGTTACAGGCTCCGTAGGGCGTAAGTATCCAGCCTCACCCAGCCCGGGCCGCACACTCCCGGTGGCCACCAACAGGGACGTCAGCCACTGCAACTCTGCAATCATCCAGGCAGCCCCAGCTGCTATGCCATATCGCGCTCGCCACCCCAGTGTGTGTCTCACTCCGTAGCCAGCGTCAAGTTCAGGCGGAAAGCGCCAGTGTATGCAATCCGCGCAGGCACTCAGCAGGGCGGGCAGGGTCACAGGCTCCCGCAAACCCAACAGGCAGCAGCTTCTCTTCCAGTGCACTGACAATGGAGCATGTCCCTCCGGCTCGAGCCAGCGCAAGGAAGCCTCCACCTTCCAATACTGTGCAGGGGGGTCCGTTTCCGCATACGGCGGGGAGCAACGATATGTATTATCGTGCAAGGAGCATTCCTCCTTCAAGCTCCGTATCACACCGCACAGCACGCAGTCACTCCCTCGTAGTACCACTTCTCAAAAGGGCGGGGGGGATGTGTCTGTGAACCCCCACACCCCGCCGCGCTAGTAGGGTGTATCTGCGCTTATTCCTCACCGGAGCGTCACTTGTCACCAGCCCCCATCACGTCCAGCCCGGGCTCGGCCGGCCGCCGCCGCCATTTTGCTCCCGGTGTCTGTGGCAGTGGCGCAGCAAAGTAGAAAGTCCAGCGCCTGTCTGCCCTTTCACCGCTGCCGCCTCAAAACAAGCGTCGCCGCTTTATCCTCCCTTCGGCCTTAGTTCCGCAGCATCAGGAGCACCATTTAGGCTGTGAAAGCCGTCGAGACAGCCACAGAACATGCGTGGCTCCGCCTTCTTCCCTGTCTCGTCGCAGGTCTCTCAGGGACAGCCCCGATTCCGGCAGATCCCAGCAAGCATGCAGGATAGGAATTACGGCCTCAGGATCCCGAGGGGTTCAGTATTGCCAGGGTAGTCGACCTAGCTCTGCAGGTCCAGTAATTAGCAGGATATTCGGCTATGTGTCAGGGTAGGAGACGGAGCTCTTTCAGCTCACGTCCTTCATGCCCGGCAGTTGGCCACGCCCCCGACCTCTGCCTCTCAACAGTATCCTAATGAACAACTAGATTGCTAACATTCTATATTTATCACAAAAGTGTGGCACACCTGACGTCATCTTGATGGAATCAAAATTGTAATGCCTAAAGCATTTCCTTTAGAAATTATAGAAATGAGAAGGTCTTGTTTGCATCGAAATCATGGTTAGTGCTCTAAAAAACTAAAATGAGGACATATTTTCTAAGTTCTCAAATAGCGACAAAGCACTTTTAAATTATTTGTTATCTTTATGTCTTTTTTATCCAATTGACCACTTGATTAAATGTTGCACTTAGGGGAGAGGATGTGGTGTTACTTCCAAAGCTGCAGACTTCGCGACTGGGGAATCGAGTTTGAGTTTGTGCTTCAGCTCGACATTCTGTGATTCTGGTCAAATCATTTAATCTCCCCATGCCTACAACCCAAATGAATTTGTCCTTGTGTGATGTAACCAATGCTCATGTAAAGCACTCCAATACCTGACCAGTCTGCTCTATATAAAACTGCAAAAAAAACAAAAAAAAGGTGTCATTGGGCCATACGTGGGCTACATCTGGGTGATATTTGTGCTACATTTGGGCTCCTTTTTCTCTGGTGGCCATCTTGGGAGACTTCAATTCAATTCAATACACTTTATTCGATCTGATTTAGAAACATAGATCATAAAAGTGTACATAAAAACAGTAAATTCTCTTTCTTAATAGAATACAATGAGAGTTAATTAAAACCAGTAGGTAAAAACGGGTGTTACAAAGCCCGGCTCAGATCAACTTCAGTTTAACAGAATAGTAAAGTTCAATGTTTCGCAAGATCAATCTCAAGTACTTTGCGCAAAATACGCAATAAGGGGTCCAAGTAAGATGCAACGCTCCAATAGCTGACCAGTCTGCACTATAAAAAAACTGCAAAAAAACTAAAAATAAAAAGTGTTTTGCACACTTCTGTCAGTGGGCTATACATGGGCTACATCTGGGTGATATTTGTGCTACATTTGGGCTCTTTTTTTTCTGGTGGTCATCTTGGGAGACTTATTTGTTATAAGTTTCCCAATTTCCTCATTTACTGCAGTCTCCTCAGTAGGAAATGCTTTCAGTTTTTTACTTTGATTCCATCAAGAAGGCATTCAGATGTGTCACGCATTTGCCATAGTTTCAGAATGTTAGCACTCTAGTTGCTCATTAGATCACTGTAGTAAAGCTACTGCTCACCAGGGAGTTAAATGGAAATCTGCTGCTGGTATTGAAAGTGCATGTTTCAGTCTGCATGTCAGAATATTTTAATGAAATAGAAGAGGATTTGAGAAGTCACTCAAAATGTGCCCTAATTTTTCTTTATGCAGCACTAATCATAATTTCTGTGGCACAATGAAACCCCTCATTTTGTTCCTTTTTAAATTAAATGTTTTAAGTGTTACCAGTTCATTCCAATCAAGATGGCTTCATGTGTGCCATACTTTTGTCATAAGTAAGACTGTTAGCGCTCTAGTTGTTCTTTAGAACACTCTGGGAAGCTGAAGTAGAACACAAAGGAATCAACTGACAGTCTCTGCCCTTGTTAGATGTACATGTTTTACTGAAAATGTCTTACTTCATTCTCACATGACTGAGAAAGATAATGTGAATTTACAGAAAATATATTCTCATTTCAGCTTCTGGAGCACCTTCCAAACCTCTATGGGAAAAGCATGAGAAAATAGTTTTCTTTCAAACATGATTCATGATATCCCAGTAGAAGGCTTTTTCACAGGGTTAAATCACCTTATAACACACCACAATTCCTAAAATTAGTATGGTACCATCAACAAATGATTTATAATGTAACTAAAGTCTGTTATCACCCTTTATACGTTCTCCTTTTGGTGACCCTCAAAACCTTCCATTCCCTACAATACATTTTAATGGGGTGCTATCATGTATATTGGTCCCAAGATGGCTGCCAACATTTCTTGGATGAAGTGCTGACAGCCAATCAGATCTCACGATGAGATGTGTGGTTAGGCTCCGCCCAGATATCGATATTTATTTTTCCTTTAATATTTCAAAAACTACTGAACGGATTTACACTATTTAGAGCAAAGAGTGCACTCTGGACCAAGAGCTCCCTTTCTGCCAAATTTGGTGTAATTCCGTTCAGCAGTTCGGGCTGTAGCCGCGACAAAAGTTTCCCATGGAAATTAACATGGAGAAAACATGTTTTGGGACCCCCCTTTTTTCTCAGCCCCCGCTTGACGAATCACCCCAAAACTTTCAAGACAAGAGCTGACCGGAGCACCCCATTAGTTTTGAGAATTTCGCAAAGATTCGTCAAACGGTGCCAAAGTTATTGGCAAAAGAAAAAACACTTTTCCTATGGAAACAAGGTCCTAACTATAATAATCTACTGGCGACCGCCAGTAGGTAATATATATATATATTCCATATGAAGTCGCTCAGCAATTGAGGCACCACACACGTACGTGTTTAAAACCTTTTAATTGGCAGGTAGCAGGGGAACCAGCATCACCCCCACAGCAAAAGTAACTGCCAAATCAGCTTCAAAAGGAACGGCGTGACCATTTTGGCGAGGAACATGAGCAGGGACCCAGTCTTGCTCTTCCCAGCAACCTACTAAAGGATTTTTTAAGCAAGTTGGGAGGCATTACTGCAGGCCACTATGGACTTTTAAACCCGCACACTACAAAGACCACAATGCCGTTGCAGGACACGCCCACTGGGCAAGAGCTATATTTCATCGCCGCGAGTGCAGGGCAAGACTTTGCAGCTGTGCCTCCTTCAGATACCAGTGAACAAGGGCTAAGGAAGCCCGAAACGCGTTTGGCAGTTACTTTTGCTGTGGAGGTGATGCTGGTTCCCCTGCTACCTGTCAATATAACCTTTCATACACTCACTGTAAAATACAGACTACCATTTTTGAAACCATAGACACACCAACACCAGTTACTACATACGCACTCACTGATTCCTAGGTCCACACACACATCCACTCATTCACCCATACAATCACTCATACATGCAGTCACTCATCAATACAACACTATCATATGCACTCTAACACCTATACAGACACTCACACACCACCACTCATCCAGAGTTACTCACACACCTAGTCAGTCATGCAAAGAATCAATCACACTTCCATTTACTCACTTATACAGTTATACACACACCACATCACTTATTCATACAGAAACAAATGCATACTTAATCTCTTATACAATCACTGATACAAGTACACACTCATCCATACAGCCACTCTCACAATCACTGACTCTCACGTATAGTCATTTATATATTCTAACTCTCACATACACTGCCTTTTACATACATAGTTACTTGGACATATACCACTGAGACATCCATTCACTCACCAACACACCCATACACACACTCACTCACCCATACAGCGGTTTCCACATGCACTCTTGAACCCATACACCCAGTGAATCAACCACTCAAACATCTATGCACAGAGTCACACACCTCCCACCCACCCACACACACACTGAGGCACCCATAAAAATACTCAGGCAACCAATCGATAACCCATATAGACACTCATGTAGCTACTGACCAACCCATGCAGCAGCTTATACAACAACAGACAGACTGATACAGACATTGACACAGTTTAGTCACTAACCCATGCATTCAGTAAGACACATTTAATCACTCACTTAAACAGTCAGTCAGGCACCTACTAAATCTTCCATCCAGACACTTATACACCCACTCATTCTTAAATACACCTTGGCCTATATATAAAACATATTTAAACTTTAAAGAAACACACAGTCACTGGATGATGGCATCAGTAATGTCATCAGTGATGTCATTTGAGATGTCATCAGTGATGTCATCAGTGATGTCACTGACCATGTCATGAATGATGTAATATGTGACGTCATCAGCAGTGCATTGCGGGGGCGCAAGTTATAGTTAGCTAACCCAACTATAACGGCGGAATTTCACTGGTTTTGTACGAGTGAAATGTCCAACTAACTATAACGTCGCTGAAACCTGTGTTTTTTTCAGTGAATTTCTAAGGTTTTTTAAATGCTAATTTCTAACTATAACGTGCCTGAAACCTATGGTTTTTTCAGTGAATTTCAAAGATTTTTTAAAAGCTAATTTCTAACTATAACATAGCAGTCTCATTTTCAGAGTGGTGGAGAAAGGTGAGCGTGGCCTCCAAACACCTTTTAGCAATCCCACTGTGTGGGATTTACTGGCGGTAACAGGAGGGGTAGTTAGCCCCCAACGTCAACGTTGGGGGCCAACTACCCCTTTTATTACCTCCAGTAAGTCCCACACAGCAAGATTGCTAACTTGTAATATCAGGCCCCGCCCCTCCTTGCACCACTGTGCAAACGCGCCCCCTGGCGCGTTGTAAGTTAAGGGATTAAGTCCCCTTGAATCCTGAGGGTCCCTGGGGGCCAATTAGCCCACCAAGTACCTCCAGTAAGCACCACAGAGCTGTGTTGCAGAAAGGTGTTCCGAGGCCATGCCCCTTTTTACACCACGCTGCAAATGCGGCTTCTGGCGCACTGCTGCTCGGAGGATGAAGTCCACTTGTGTCCTGAGGTTCTCAGGACACAAGAGGACCTCATCACCTCACCAGCAGTGCGCCAGAAGCCGCGTTTGCAGAGTGGTGTAAAAAGGTGCATGGCCTCGGGCCACCTCTCTGCAACGCAGCTCTGTGGCACTTACTGGAGGTACCAGGTGGGCTAGTTGGCCCTCAGGGACCCTCAGGATTGAAGGCGACTTAATCCCCCAATTTACAACGCGCCAGGGGGCACATTTGCACACTTGTTTTGTTAGGCCCCGCCCCCTCCCTGCACCACTGTGCAAACACACCCCCTGGCGCGTTGTAAATTGAGGGATTAATTCCCCTTGAGTCCTGAGGGTCCCTGGGGGCCAACTAGCCCACCAGGTACCTCCAGTAAGCACCACAGAGCTGCGTTGCAGAGAGGTGTAAAAAGGGGCATGGCCTCGGAACACCTCTCTGCAACGCAGCTCTGTGGCGCATACTGGAGGTACCTGGTGGGCTAGTTGGCCCCCAGGGACCCTCAGGATTCAAGGGGACTTAATCCCCCAATTTACAAAGCGCCAGGGGGCACATTTGCACATGTGTTTTGTTAGGCCCGCCCCCTCCCTGCACCACTGTGCAAACGCGCCCCCTAGTGCATTGTAAATTGGGGGATTAATTCCCCTTGAGTCCTGAGGGTCCCTGGGGGCCAACTAGCCCACCATGTACCTCCAGTAAGCACCACAGAGCTGCATTGCAGAGAGGTGTAAAAAGGGGCATGGCCTCAGAAAACCTCTCTGCAACGCAGCTCTGTGGCGCATACTGGAGGTACCTGATGGGCTAGTTAGCCCCCAGGGACCCTCAGTTTTCAAGGGGAATTAATTCCCCAACTTACAATGCACCAGGGGGCGCGTTTGCTGAGTGCTGCAGGGAGAGGGCAAAGCCTCCGGCCCGAAGCCGGCTATTTTTATTTTTGTTTTTTTTAAGAAGGGGGCTGTGTGGCCCCCCTTCTTTTACATTATTTGGGGCCCTGGGGACTCCATCCCCCAGGGCCTGACCTTTTTTTTTTTTTTTTTTAAACGGGAAGGGGCCGCGCGGCCCCCCTCCCGAGGCCAATTTTGGCCCCGGGGACCCCATCCCCCGGGGCATGGCCACATTTTTAAAATTTAAAAAAATATTTTTTAAGGAGGGGGGCTGCGTGGCCCCCCTCCTGAGGCCTCTATTGGCCCCGGGGACCCCATCCCCCGGGGCTGTGCCTCTTTTTGAAAAAAAAAAATATTATGGAAGGGGGGCCGCGTGGCCCACCTCCTGGGCCACTTCTGGCCCCAGGGACCCCATCCCCTGGGGCCAGCCCTTTGTGTTGGGGACCGTGGGGGGAGCCCCAATGCCCCCACGGTCCCGCCGGCTCCCCGCCTCCTGCGGGAGCTGGCATTGCTTTTCAGCAAGGGGAGCTGCTGACATGCAGCTCCCCTTGCTCAAGGACAATTCTGCTTTGCTTCAGGTTTCCCTGCTCTCGCTTCAAGGAAGCAAAGCAGCATTTGCTATGGCAGGGTGGGAGCAAACAGCAGTGTCCCAGGGGTGCGCACCCCGGGACACTGCAGGAGCCGGCCCTGGGGGGTGGTGGTCCCCAGGGCCATCACGGGCTCCAGGAGGGGGGCCGCTCGGCCCCCCTCCCAACGTTTAAAGCCCCAGGGAGGTGGTGGTCCCTGGGGCTTGGGGGTCCGTAACAGACCCCCGCATTTAAATAAAGATTGCCCCGAGGAGGTGGTGGTCCCCGGGGCATGTGGGGGGCTCTTGCCCCCCCACACTTCTTTTTTTTGTTTTATAAATTAACACAGCCCCGGGGAGGTGGCGGTTCCCATGCTGCGGGGGGGCCGTGTGCCCCCCGCATACAATTGAAAAAGCCGAGTCACAAGATGGCTGCCAACACTTCCTGGTTTGGCGTGTTGGCAGCCAATCAGAGTGAAGCTCGTGCCCAAGAGGGTTCCCGAACCCTCCTCGGTGCTCAGATATCGAGACTTTTTCTTTCTTTAATTTCTCAGCAACTACTGACGTATTTACATCATTTAACAAAAAGGGCTCTTTCTGAACCAAGGGCTACTTTTTTGCCAAATTTGGTGTAATTCCGTTCAGCAGTTCGGGCTGTAGCTTTGTCTAAAGTTTCCTATGGAAATTAACATGGGGAAAACGCGCTTTGGGACCCCCCTTTTTTCTCGGCCCCCGCTTGATGAATCACCCCGAAACTTTTAAGACAGGAGCTGACCGGAGCGCCCCACTAGTTTTGAAAATTTCGCGAAGTTATTGGGAAAACAAAAAACGCTTTTTGAATAGAAACGAGGTCCTAACTATAACTACCTGTGTATACAGTGTATATATATATACACTGAAAAAACCAAAGGTTACAGGGACATTGAAGTTAGGAAAAAAAATTAAAGAAATCTTAGCAATTCACTGAAAAGAACCAAAGGTTACATGGACGTTATAGTTAGGCTGCCATTTCACTTGTACAAAACCAGAGATATTCAGCAGTTATAGTTAGCTGAGCTAACTATAACTCGTGCCCCTGCAATGCACTGCTAATGATCTCAAATATTAGATCACTCATGACATGGTCAGTGACATCAGTGATGACATCACTCATGACATCCCAAATGACACCACTGATGACATCATCTGGTGACTGTGAGTGTTTATAAAAAGTTTATGAGTTTTAAATATGTATACACCAAGGTGTATTGATGAATCAATGAATTATATGAAACCAATAATTATTGGCCCCATGACGACCAGGAGAGTGCCAGCTCAATAGAGCTGACAGATCTTCTGTCCGGAATGAATTGCACCCAACATGTGCGCGAAGCTACTCACATAAAGGGGCACACGCTAGACCAAGTCTGGACGGCTAACCTGGCGATCTCGACTCCCCGGATTTTCCCTTGTACTTGGTCGGATATTCATTTTATTTCTTTTACCCTCTCTGATGTTCGGTCCACAAAAACTCAATTGATAAAGAACTGCATGTCCAGAAACTGGAGAAGTGCTAATACTGATCACCTCTGTTCACTTTTAACCGCTATGGCCCCGTCTGTATCGGAATCGGTTCAAACACAGGCAGTGAACCTCAAGGTATGGCTCGAGTCCGCATGCGACTGTGTCGCCCCTCTTAAGCCAATTAAGATTCTGAGACCCCACGACGCACAGCGGTGGTTCTCTAATGATCTAAAGACTAAGAAGCTGGCGTTGAGACAAGCAGAACGTAGATGGAGACTTCATTATCTTGTAAAAGATAGGACCACCTATACTAACCTGATGAAAGAATATAAAAATTCTATTCTTCAAACTAAGGCAGACTATTTCTCTAAGAAGGTTTTAAGTTCAGCAAACAAGTCTAAAGACATTTTTTCTATAGTAAATGAGCTTTCTAAACCAGACAGAGTTACACTGAAACCAACCCCCTCACAGGCCCTCTGTGATTCCCTCAACTCATATTTTATGGAGAAAATCACTGCCATTAAGGCTAATATTCCGACCTCCGTCTCCTTCATAGACGTTTTCAACATTTATAGATCCCCATCTCAGTTGATCTTGATTCCCCCCATTTCTCAGGAGACCTTTCTAGTCTTACTTAAAAAAGTTGGCTCTGGTTCCCCAACGGATTGCTGTCCCCCTCACGTCCTTCAGGAAGTTTTTGTTAAATGCCTGGATCCCCCACTTTCTCTCCTTAACAATTCACTTAAGTCTGGTACTGTTCCTGACCTCTTTAAAAGTGCGGAAATTATCCCCATTTTAAAGAAGCCAGGCGCGGATCCTTCCATTCTCAGTAACTACCGCCCGATCTCCTTATTACCCTATCTTGGTAAGGTTTTAGAGGCATACGTTTCGACTCAATTCAGCTCTTTTGTCAAACAGTCCCATGTTTTGGACTCTCACCAGGGTGGGTTTCGACCCACCCACTCTACAGAGTCAGTCATCTTGACACTTATGGATGATCTTAGAGGGGGGGCGGATAGAGGTCTCACCCAGGCCCTGGTTCTCCTGGATTTGTCGGCAGCGTTTGACACGGTCGATCATAACATCCTTATTGACCGTGTCAGCAATGCCGGGATCCAGGGCCTGGCTCTGAAGTGGCTTTCCTCCTTCCTCAGTAACCGGTCTCAATCGGTACGCCTTGCCAACTTCTCTTCTAAGAAAAAGGAATTGACCTGTGGGGTCCCCCAGGGCTCCTCTCTTTCCCCGCTTCTTTTTAATTTGTACCTCCTTCCCTTAATCTCCTCCCTTCGAGAAAGAAAAGTTGGGACATATAATTATGCTGATGATCTTCAATTTGTCTTCGACATTAATTTCTCTCCATCCTCTGTGTCTCATTTTCAAGACACCATGATTTTCATAAGTGAATGGATGAACGAAAATCAATTGAAGCTCAACCCGGATAAAACTGAGCTGATCCTTACCGGCGGGCTTGCAAATCCATGGAACTCTAACTTTGGCCTGCTATCCTGGGCAATGCTCCCCTTCCAGCTAGCTCCGCCAAAAGTTTAGGTATAGTGATAAGCAATGACCTGTCTTTAAAGGCTCAGATCAGCTCAGTGGTTTCTGCGGGGTTTTTTCAACTGCATAGAATTAAGAAGATCAGCAGATTTCTGTCTCGGGAAGCCCTGATCTTAGTGATCTTGGCCTTGGTCATTTCCCGACTGGACTATGCCAATTCACTTTATGTAGGCATCCCGGCTTATCAACTCAGACGCCTCCAGCTAGTCCAGAATCAGGCTGCTAGACTGATCTTTTGCCAACCTAGATGGCATCACGTCAGACCACTGATGAAAAGCCTTCATTGGCTCCCAGTGGCTATGCGTTGTTTATTTAAGTTGGGATGCACTATTTTTAAAGCTCTTCATGGCAACAGTCCAGCCTTTATTTCTTCTAAGATTCTACGCTATGCTCCCACTCGAAACCTACGATCTTCTTATTTGAATCTGTTAGTCACTCCCACCTTTAAACGCAAGAAACATGGTGGCTCTCGATTTGCAGTCTTAGCCTCTCAGTTCTGGAACTCGCTTCCTGTGGAGCTGAGGTTGGTCACCTCTTGTGCATTATTCAGAAAACAGTTGAAGACCTGGTTGTTTTCCCAGGCATATGACAACTAGGCTCTTTCCTCTGCTGCTGCCTAACTCTCACTCCAGCGCCAAGAAACCGTCTGGTGAATGTGCGCTTGATAAATTTCTTTAACATAACATAACATAACAATCAATGGGTGTATGATTGCATGTATGGATGATTTAGTGGGTGCATGACTGACTGTATAAGTGAGTGATTATACGTGTCTCAGTGAATGTATGGGTGAGTGACTAATTTGGGTGAATGTCTGCATGAGTCTGTCAGTTGGTGTCTCAGTGGCTGAATGGGTTAGTGATTAGGTACATTTGTGGTTGTATGGGTTATTGATTGGTTGTCTGAGTACCTGTATTGGTGTATGAGTGTATGTGTGAGTTGGTGAGAGGGTATGTAACTGCCTGCATGGATGAGTGAGTAGGTGAGTCAGTGGCTGTATGGGTTCGTGAGTGTATCTGTGAGGGACTGTATGGGTGAGTGATTATGTGTATGGCTGTGTCGGTGAGTGAATGGATGTGTCAGTGGTATATGGGTGAGTAACTGCATATGTGAAAGCAGTATAGGTGAGTGTTGGAGTATATAAGTGACTGCATGTGTGAGCGAGTGATTGTGAGAGTGGCTGTACGTGTGAGTGTGTGTTTCTGTCAGTGAGTGTATAGGTGAGTGAGTATGTGTTAGTATCTTTACGAATAAGTGAGTTGGTGTGTGTATATCTGTATAGGTGAGTAAGTGGCTTTGTGATTGACTATGGGTGAGTGAGTAGGTATGTGAGTAGCTCTATGGGTGACTGAGAGTGTGAGTTGCTGTATGGTTTTATGAGTAGATATATCAGGGCTGTATTAGTGAGTGAGTTGGTGTATGAGTGGCTGTGTGTGTAGACCTATGAATCAATGAGTAAGTGTGACCCTACTGGTATTGTTGTGTCAATGGTTTTGAGAATGCTAGTGTGGAAGTTGGAGTGGGCGAATTAAAGCTTATATTGGGGTGTGAGTGGGTATGTGAGGATTCTGTGGATGATGTCATCAGTGATGTCATTTGAGATGTCATCAGTCATGTCATCAGTGATGTCACTGACCATGTCATGCATGATGTAATATGTGGGGTCATAAGCAGTGCATTGTGGGGGCGTGAGTTACAACTGCTAAATTTATCTGGTTTTGTACGAGTGAAATGTCAGCCTAACTATAACATCCCTGTAACCTTTGGTTTTTTTCAGTGAATTTTTAAGATTTTGTAATTCTCTTTCCTAACTATAACTCCCTTTTCGCCTTCGTTTTTTTCAGTGAATTTCTAAGGTTTTTTAAATGCTGTAACATCCCTGTAACATCCCTGTAACCTTTGGTATTTTCAGCGGATTTCTAAGGTATTTCAAATTCTATTTCCCAACTGTAACATCCAAGTAACCTATGATTTTTTTCATTGAATTTTTAAGGTTTTTAAATTATATTTTCTATTTAAAATGGCTCCATAAGAGGTATTTTTTTAAGCTTGTATTTTCTTTAGTGGATTAATAAGCGTCATATTTTTTTTCTTTTCATTTCTTTATATTCGCAACGATGTCGCAATACTCGTGGTGATGTCGCGAAAACAGAAAACAAAAGCAGACATTCAATGACTAGCAAAACATCCAAAAATTGTAAAAAACACCATTCCGAACATTGCCCTACACATATTACTATATACATACTTCTTTCAAAACATGTTTAAACTCATATTTTTGTGCTAAGTCTCTTTAAAAACAATCTTTCAGACCTATTGTCTGTTTTTGCAGTTATTCGGGACGTCGCGACATTGCCGTTAACCGCGACAACGCTCCTTTTCTATAAAGTGAAAACGCATATATGTACACATAGTAAAGTATTTTACAAACTAGGGGTTTATTACTGTACACTTCAAACTCATATTTTTCTAGTGTATTTCTAAAACAACCAGCTCCAAAACCTATTTTCTGTTTTTGCTATGAGGCTGGAGATCGCGATGACGGTCTTCGCAAGCCCTGTGGTTATGTCGTGAAAGAGGAAAGCAAAAGCAGGAATTCAATAGCCACCACCACATAAAAAAATTATAACTATATAATTAATTCTAACCATCATAGTAGATAACTCACTATATAAATAACTCTATAAAAACATTTATCAAAATACCAATATCTCTATAACAATACGTAATAATGATTCACTAATATATATTTTTTCATTTCCACCAATATTCTCGACGACGTTGATAGTCGTGATGTCCCCGCGATGATACATGGGGACTCGACTGGTGGTTGTGGCGTCGTCGCAAATATCACGCATGATTAAAAAAATCAATTTTGGACACATAAAAACATGGGGCCAGAGTGCCTCTACTCTGATCCCTTATATTAGCTCTTTCAGAAATTTTCAGCCCCGAGAACCATTCCCGAGCAAGAATATGGTGGCCGCGAATTTCTGTTCAGGCTCTGTCCAGCCAATCAGAGCATTTCCATTGGTGCATGCATTCGCGATATCACTATAATTTTAAAATTACATTTCTCAAGAACTACTGAATGGATTTACACCAAATAAGCAAAAGGCACTTTCTTGAACCAACATCTACCTCCGTACCAAATTTGGTGTAAGTCCGTTCAATGGTTTGGAGTGTAGATGTGGCTAAAGGCTCAAATGGGAATTAACAATACAAACACACCCTTATTTCATGCCCCAACTTCTCGGTCCCCACAGCACGGATCACCCCCGGATTGCCCCCAAACTTTCCATGATAACCAGAACCTACCTTTTGAAAATTTCATGAAGACTGGTCAAATATATATATATTCACTGAAAAAACCCAAAGTTTACAGGGACATTATAATTAGGAAATAGAATATGAAACAATTAGGTAGAAATTCACTGAAAAAACTAAAGGTTACAGGGACGTTATAGTTAGGCTCAGATTTTACTTGTACGAAACCATTGAAATTCAGCAGTTATAGTTACCTGAGCTAACTATACCTTACGACCCCACAATACACTGTTATGACCTCACATATTCCATCACTCATGACATGGCCAGTGACATCACTGATGACATCACTCATGACGTTGTTGATGGCATCTCAAATGACATTACTGATGACATCATCCAGCGAGTGTGAGTGTTTCGTAAAATATATAGCTATCTCAGGTAACTATAACTGCTGAATTTCAATAGTTTTGTACGAGTGAAATCTGAGCCTAACTATAATATCCCTGTAACCTTTGTTTTTTCCAGTGAATTTCTAAGTTTTTTAAATTCTATTTCCTAATGATAATGTCCCTGGAACCTTTGTTTTTTTCAGTGAATTTCAACAGTTTTTTACATTTTATTTCCTAACTGTAACCTGCAAACTTTGAGAGTGGGTGTGTGAGTCTCTGAGTGGGTGAGTGAGTGGGTGCATGAGTATCTGAGAGGGTCTGTGAGTGGTTGTGTGAGTATCAGAGTGGGTCTGTAAGTGTCTGAGTGGGCCTGGGAGTAGGTATGTGAGTCTCTGAGTGGATCTGTGAGTGGGTTCATGAGTCTCTGAGTGGGTCTGTGAGTAGGTGGATGAGTTTCTGAGTGGGTTTGTGAGAGTGTGCAAGAGATTTTGAGTGGGTCTGTGAGTGGGTGCGTGTGTGTCTGAGTGGATCTGGGAGTACGTGTCTGAGTGGGTCTGTGAGTGGGTGTGTGAGTCTCTGAGTGGGTCTGTGAGTGTGTGTGTGTATGAGTCTCAGTGAGTCTGTGAGTGGGTGAATGAGTGTTTGAATGTGCTTGTCATTGGGTGCGTGAGTCTGAGTGGGTCTGTAAGTGGGTGCATGAGTGGGTCTGTGAGTGGGTGCTTGAGTATATGAGCAGGTCTGTCAGTGGGTGCACAGTAAAAAAAGATGAGGGGGCATACTGGAGCAGTTCCTCGTGCCAGCTCCCCCTGTGACGGTCCTCCTGTCCAGCTTGCCTGCAGATTGCTCATCTCTGCTGCCATCAGTTTTGTGCCTTCTCTTCTCGTTTTCTGCTTTTTTTCTGCTTGCTCCTGGCCTCCATGTTGCCTCTTTCCATTGTTCTGCCCATTATTTTGCCTCTTTCTGCTCACTCCTGACCTTTTTTCTGCCTCTTGCTGCTCGTTTCTGACCTTTATTTTGCCTCTTGCTACTCGTTACTCACCTCTATCTTGTCTCTTTCTGATCATTCTGATCTTTATTCTGCCTCTTTCTGCTCATTTCTGACCTTTATTCTGCCTCTGTCTTCTCCTTTCTGACCTCTACTTTTCCTCTTTCTGCTCGTTTCTCACCTTTATTTTGTCTCTTTCTGCTCGTTTCTCACCTTTATTTTGCCTCTTTCTGCATGTTTCTGATATCTATTTTGCCTCTTTCTGCTAGTTTTTCACCTTTATCTTGCCTCTGTCTGCTTTTTTCTGACCTCAATTCTGCCTCTTTATGCCTGTTTCAACCTTTATTCTGCCTTTTCTGCTAGGTTCTCACCTTTATTCTGCCTCTTTCTGCTTGTTTCTCACCTTTATCATGAGTCTTTATGCTCGTTTTACACCTTTATCATGGCTCTTTATGCTCGTTGCTTACCTTTATTCTGCCTCTTTCTGCTCTTTTCTGACCTTTATCTTGCCTCTTGCTGCTCATTTCTGACCTTTATCTTGCCTCTTTCTGCTCTTTTCTGGCCTTTATTCTGCCTCTATCTGCTCGTTTCTGATCTCTATTTTGCCTCTTTCTGCTAGTTTCTCACCTTTATCTTGCTCCTTCTGCTTGTTCCTGACCTTAATTGCTGACCTTTTTTCTGCCTCTTTCTGCTCGTTTCTCACCTTTATCTTGCCTCTTGTTGCTCATTTCTCACCTTTATCTTGCTTCCTTCTGCTCATTTCTGACCTTTATTCTGCCTCTTTCTGCTTGTTGCAGACTTTTATTCTGCCTCTTTCTGCTCGTTTCTCATCTTTATTTTGCCTCTTTCTGCTCGTTACTGACCTTTATTTCGCCTCTTTCTACTAGTTTCTAACCTTTATTCTGTCTCTTTCTGCTCATTTCTCACCTATATTATGCCTC
Source organism: Calotriton arnoldi (assembly GCA_963921515.1). Lineage (NCBI taxonomy): Eukaryota > Metazoa > Chordata > Amphibia > Caudata > Salamandridae > Calotriton > Calotriton arnoldi. The sequence goes on along the minus strand of CAWUFW010000096.1, from coordinate 2,398,252 downwards.
TTTCTGCTCGGTCCTCATCTTTATCTTGCCTCTTTCTGCTTGTTGCTGACCTTTATTCTGCCTCCTTCTGCTTGTTCCTCACCTTTATTTTGCCCCCAGACCAGAAAGGAGCCTCAAAGCCCCCGCAGTCCCAGCTGGCCCGCTGCATCCTGTGGGAGCTGGCTTTGCTGCTGCATAGAGGGACCTGCTGGAAAGGCAGCTTCCTCCATGCAGGAGCAATCACTTCATCTCTTTTCCTGCCCACATGCCTGCAGGTAGGGAAAGAGATGAAACCTCCGGTTCCAGCGGGTGGAAGCACTTTGACAGCTCACGCCCACTGGAACCAGAGTTCTTGTTTTTGCCAGCTTCCACCAAGCTAAAGCAAATAGCTAAGTCCCGGGGTGGGCACCTCGGACATAGCAGGAGACAGCCCTGTGGGGTGGCAGTCCAAGAGCCATGTATGGCTCCAGGAGGGGTGCACAGACCCGTCCTTCTGCTTGCATAGGACGACCCGGCGAGGTGGTGGGCCAAGAACAGCCCAGGAGGGGGGCCCCCTCCTTTTTGTCCAAAAAAGAAAGCCCCAGGGAGGTGGGGGTCCCTGGGGCTTGGGGGTCCGAGCTCCCCCTGTGTTAATAAAATAAGCCCTGGGGAGTCGGTGGTCCCCGGGGCATGATTAAGCCCAAAGAGGGGGGCCCCATGCGTCCCATTCTTTTTTAATAAAAAATCCTGCATGTCCCCAAGACCTGGCCCACTCAGGGGCTATAATGTAAACAAGCGCAGAAGACCTTGCTTGTTTTTGTAAACATTTTGCCATGGATTCACATCTCCGTTGCTTTCCCACACCAATTTCCTTTTAAAAACTTGCATTTTGGCCCTGTCCAGGTCACAGGGGGACCCCAGGTCCACAGTTAGGGGGCAAGGGTATTCCTACCCTACACCCTTTTCTTTTTTTAAAACTTTTTTGTGGGACTTGGCTGAAGACGAGTTCCAAGATGGCTGCCAACACTTCCTGGTTGAAGTGTTGGCAGCCAATCAGATTTGACCTTGGGGACTGTCGGGTCCTATTAGGAACCACGCCCCTATATCTCCAAACATGGATTTCTTTTAATATCTCCCAAACTACTGAAAGGATTGACACCAATTTACAAAAAGGTCCCTTTCTGGATCAACAGCTACCTTTCTGCCAAATTTGGTATAATTCTGTTCAGCGATTCGGGGTGTAGTCACGTCTAAAGTTCCTACAGAGAATTAACATGAGAAACACACTTTTTTTGACCCTCCCCCCTTTTCTCAATCCACGCTTGATGGATCACCCCAAAAATTTCCATGCACAGCAAGAATCACCATGGCACTTTTTGGGTAAATTTAGTGAAAATTCGTCAAACTGCCCCAAAAATATAGGCAAGTCAAAAGAAAGCTTTTCCTATGAAAAGTAGGTCCCAATGATAACTATCTACTGGCGACTTCCAATAGGTAGTAGTATATATATATATATATATATGTTTACCTAGATTGCTTCTGCTGCCCTTCTCTTGCCCGCGGCAGATGGAGCGTCATGACGGCGAAGCCCACTGCCTCTTCACACGAATATTTTAGTCAATTAGGCGCTCACTCAGACGAAATTGCTCCAACAAAGTTTTTATTACCAGTAACGCATTCCGGAGACCCTCGTCTCCTTGCTCACACACTGGTTTGAATATTCTGCCACACATTTACATGTTCGTAATGAAACATAAAAGAAGGACAACACAATTATAACTCTGATTCTGTTGAGTTACAGCAGCGGCCATTTTGTAATGGTTAATTGTAACCTAGGAATACCAAATAATGTACGTATATCACAGCCAACTGGCGTAACATATCCGGTGGCCTATTTTCAAAAATTACGTGTGCTGGACATTCCTAAAGGTAACATTGTGGGAGATACTGGTACATGTTACATATGTATTATACACTGATTCTCCATGTTGTAAACATATTGAGTAAAACAAATGTATGCCGTAGTGGCTTAAATACAATGTGAAAATAAATCCTACTTAGTATGCTCCTATAAGTCATGTACCCAAGGTTTGTTCTATATCCGCCAAGTGGCAAAGAAATGTATATATATGTACATGTATATAGAGTGGATATCTTACTCCACTCCGAAAACAAGAACCAATCATAATAATATTCTCGGTGCTACATGTGCGTCTTCTAGTGTGGTTGGCAGACCTCAGCTGTGACAAAATAAAGTAAAACACCCCGTGACAACACTATACCTTGTATCTAAATACAAATAAACAGAAAACCTGTAATACAATGTAAAAAAACGTATCTACAAAGTGCTCTTGAATCACGATGTCGTAATCCCAAAGAAAAGGGTAGGCGACCTCAGACAGCATCTCCTCTCAGGAGTAGGCCCCTTCCTTTCCTCCTAAGTGAAATAAATCAAACAAATATAAAATCAATCAGTTGATTAAAACTTCTTATATATATGCTCCCCATATATATACTCTAACATATAACGCATAAGGAACATTGCATGTTCAAAATTAGTACATTTACAGAAGAAAAACAACAGTCTTGTACATCTCATGACGCCTTAGCGAACTAGTCTTCATGTAAGTGTATGTCTAGTTCCTCGTCTACGTTCAGGCCCCCAGGTATTTTAGATTGAAATTCTATAATGTACCAGGATTCTCTCTGTCTTAGGTGTAGGACTCTGTTCCCCCCTCTCGAGTTGTTACGTACTTGTTCTATTGCATAGTATTTCAACAGTGAGCTATTCGACCGATGGTATTTTTCGAAATGTCTAGCCACTGAATAGTGACTATCTTTGTTGGTGATGGCCCTGAGATGTTCCAATACTCTCTTTTTAGCTGCAAAGATGGTGCTCCCTACATATTTAAGTTTGCACGGACACTCAAGAACATATATTACATGTGTCGTGCTGCAAGTCAGATATTGAGTAATCTTTTTAGTTCTGTTTGGTGTTTCGTATGTTTTCTTCATGTAGCTAAATTTGCACGCTTTGCAATGTCCACAGGGAAAAATACACACATATATATATATATATATATATATATATATTATCTACTGGCGGTCGCCAGTAGATAGTTATAGTTAAAACCTATTATCCATAGGAAATCCGCGACATTCTATTTGAAATAACGTTGGCGCCGGTTGACGAATCTTCGCGAAAGTTTCCAACTTGTTGGGGCGCTCCGGTCCGCTCCTATCCTGAAAGTCTCGGGGTGATACATCAAGCGGGGGCCGAGAAAAAGGGGGTCCCAAAACGCGTTTTCCCCATTCATTTTTCCATAGGAACCTTTAGTCGCAGCTACAGCCCGAACTGCTGAACGGAATTACACCAAATTTGGCAAAGAGGTAGCCCTTGGTTCAGTGTCGTGCCTTTTGCTTAAATGGTGTAAATCCGTTCAGTAGTTCCTGAGAAAATCAAAAGTAAAGTCACATATATATCTGGGCGGAGCCTAACCACACATGTCATCGTGAGATCTGATTGGCTGTCAGCACTTCATCCTGGAATTGCTGGCAGCCATCTTGGGACCAATATAAATGATAGTACCTCATTGAAATGCATTGTAGTGAATAGAAGATTTTGAGGGTCACCAAAAGGAGAACTATAAAGGGTGATAACAGGCTTTAGTTACATTAGAATTTATTTGTTGATGGTACCATACTAATTTTAGGAATTGTGGTGTATTCTAAGGTGATTTTACCATGTGAAAAACCTTCTGCTGGGATATCATGAATCATGTTTGAGAGAACCCTATTTTCTCATGCTTGTCCCATGGAGGTTTGGAAGGTGCTCCAGAAGCTAAAATGAGAGCATATTTTCTGTAAATTCACATTATCTTTCTCACTCATGTGAGAATGAAGTCTGACATTCTCAGTAAAACATGTACATCCAACAAGGGCAGAGACTGTCAGTTGATTCCTTTGTGTTCTACTGCAGCTTCCCAGAGTGTTCTAAAGAACAACTAGAGTGCTAACAGTCTTACTTATGACAAAAGTATGGCACACCTGAAGCCATCTTGATTGGAATAAACTGGTAACCCTTAAACAATTTAATTTAAAAAGGAACAAAATGATGGGGTTCATTTTGTCATAGAAATTATGGTTAGTGCTGTAGAAAGAAAAATTCGGACATGTTTCAAGTGTGATCTCAAATATCTTCCTGTTATATTTCAACAGGAGCAGCCTGCCAGTTGATGCCTTTGTGTTCTACTGCAGCTTCCCAGAGTGTTCTAAAGAACAACTAGAGTGCTAACAGCCTTACTTATGACAAAAGTATGGCACACCTGAAGCCATCTTGATTGGAATAAACTGGTAACACTTAAAACATTTAATTTAAAAAGGAACAAAATGAGGGGGTTCATTTTGTCATAGAAATTATGGTTAGTGCTGTAGAAAGAAAAATTAGGACATATTTCAAGTGTGATCTCAAATATCTTCCTGTTATATTTCAACAGGAGCAGCCTGCCAGTTGATGCCTTTGTGTTCTACTGCAGCTTCCCAGAGTGTTCTAAAGAACAACTAGAGTGCTAACAGCCTTACTTATGACAAAAGTATGGCACACCTGAAGCCATCTTGATTGGAATAAACCGGTAACACTTAAAACATTTAATTTAAAAAGGAACAAAATGAGGGGTTCTTTTTGAAATAGAAATTATGGTTAGTGCTGCAGAAAGAAAAATTAGGGCATGTTTTAAGTGAGATCTCATATCCTCTTCTATTTCATTAGAAAATTCTGACATGCAGACTGAAACAATCACTTTCAATACCAGCAGCAGACTACCAGTTAACTCCCTGGTGAGCAGTAGCTTTACTCCAGTGATCTAATGAGCAACTAGAGTGCTAACATTCTGAATTTATGGCAGATGTGAGACACATCTGAATGCCTTCTTGATGGAATCAAAGTAAAAACTGAAAGCATTTCCTACTGAGGAGACTGCAGTAAATGAAGAAATTAGGAAACTTCATAACAAAGAAGTCTTCCAAGATGGCCACCGGTGAAAAAAGAGCCCAAATGTAGCACAAATATTACCCAGATGTAGCCCACATATAGCCCAATGACAAAAGTGTGCAAAACACTTTTTATTTTTAGTTTTTTGCAGTTTTATGTAGTGCAGACTGGTCAGGTATTGGAGCATTGCATCTTAAAACATGACCCCCCTACACTACAAAAACACCACTGCACTACCTTAAACCCTAAAACACTACCCCCAGCACGACCCCCTACACTACACAAGCACCACTGCACTATCCTAAACCCTAAAACACTACCCCCAGCACGACCCCCTACACTACCCAAACACCACTGCACTAACCTAAATCCTAAAACACTACCACCAGCATGACCCCCTACACTACCCAAACACCACTGCACTACCCTAAAACATGACCCCTACACTACACAAACACCACTGCACTACCCTAAACCCTAAAACACTACCCCCAGCACGACCCCCTACACTACACAAGCACCACTGCACTACCCTAAACCCTAAAACACTACCCCCAGCACGACTCCCTACACTGCCCGAACACCACTGCACTGCCCTAAACCTTGAAACACCAGCCCCTGCATGACCCCCTACACTGCCCGAACACCACTGCACTGCCCTATACCCTGAAACACCACCCCTAGCACGACCCCCTACACTGCCCGAACACCACTGCACTGCCCTAAACCCTGAAACACCACCCCCTTCACGACCCCCTACACTGCCCGAACACCACTGCACTGCCCTAAACCCTGAAACACCACCCCCAGCATGACCCCCTACACTGCCCGAACACCACTGCACTGCCCTAAACCCTGAAACACTACCCCCAGCAAGACCCCCTACACTGCCCGAACACCACTGCACTGCCCTAAACCCTGAAACATCACCCCCAGCAAGACCCCCTACACTGCCCGAACACCACTGACCTAAACCCTGAAACACCACCCCCAGCACGACCCCCTACACTGCCCGAACACCACTGCACTGCCCTAAACCCTGAAACACTACCCCCAGCATGACCCCCTACACTGCCCGAACACCACTGCTCTGCCCAAAACCCTGAAACACCAGCCCCAGCACGACCCCCTACACTGCCCGAACACCACTGCACTGCCCTAAACCTTGAAACACCAGCCCCTGCACGACCCCCTACACTGCCCGAACACCACTGCACTACCCTAAACCCTGAAACATCACCCCCAGCACGACCCCCTACACTGCCCGAGCACCACTGCACTGCCCTAAACCCTGAAACACCAGCCCCAGCACGACCCCCTACACTGCCCGAACACCACTGCACTGCCCTAAACCCTGAAACACCAGCCCCAGCACGACCGCATACACTGCCCGAACACCACTGCACTGCCCTAAACCTTGAAACACCAGCCCCTGCACGACCCCTACACTGCCCGAACACCACTGCACTACCCTAAACCCTGAAACATCACCCCCAGCACGACCCCCTACACTGCCCGAGCACCACTGCACTGCCCTAAACCCTGAAACACCAGCCCCAGCACGACCCCCTACACTGCCCGAACACCACTGCACTGCCCTAAACCCTGAAACACCAGCCCCAGCACGACCGCCTACACTGCCCGAACACCACTGCACTGCCCTAAACCCTGAAACACCAGCCCCAGCACGACCCCCTACACTGCCCGAACACCACTGCACTGCCCTAAACCGTGAAACACCAGCCTCAGCACGACCCCCTACACTGCCAGAACACCACTGCACTGCCCTGAACCCTGAAACACCAACCCCAGCACAACACCCTACACTGCCCGAACACCACTGCACTGCCCTAAACCCTGAAACACCACCCAGTGCATGACCCCCTACACTGCCCGAACACCACTGCACTGCCCTATACCCTGAAACACCACCCCCAGTGTGACCCCCTACACTGCCCGAACACCACTGCACTGCCCTAAACCCTGAAACACCACCCCTGCACAACCCCCTACACTGCTCGAACACTACTGCACTGCCCTAAACCCAGAAACACCATCCCCAGCACGACCCCCTATACTGCACGAACACCACTGCACTGCCCTAAACCCTGAAACACTACCCCCAGCAAGACCCCCTACACTGCCCGAACACCACTGCACTGCCCTAAACCCTGAAACATCACCCCCAGCAAGACCCCCTACACTGCCCGAACACCACTGCCCTAAACCCTGAAACATCACCCCCAGCAAGACCCCCTACACTGCCCGAACACCACTGCACTGCCTTAAACCCTGAAACACCAGCCCCAGCACGACCCCCTACACTGCCCGAATACCACTGCACTACCCTGAAACACCACCCCTTGCACGACCCCCTACACTGCCCGAACACCACTGTACTGCCCTAAACCCTGAAACCCCACCTCCAGCATGACCCCCTACACTGCCAGAACACCACTGCACTGCCCTAAACCCTGAAACATCACCCCCAGCAAGACCCCCTACACTGCCCAAACACCACTGCACTGCCCTAAACCCTGAAACACCAGCCCCAGCACGACCCCCTACACTGCCCGAACACCACTGCACTACCCTGAAACACCACCCCCTGCACGACCCCCTACACTGCCCGAACACCACTGTACTGCCCTAAACCCTGAAACATCACCCCGAGCAAGACCCCCTACACTGCCCGAACACCACTGCACTGCCCTAAACCCTGAAACACCACCCCCAGCAAGACCCCCTACACTGCCCGAACACCACTGCACTGCTCTAAACCCTGAAACACCACCCCCAGCACGACCCCCTACACTGCCCGAACACCACTGCTCTGCCCAAAACCCTGAAACACCAGCCCCAGCACGACCCCCTACACTGCCCGAACACCACTGCACTGCCCTAAACCCTGAAACACCAGCCCCAGCACGACCCCCTACACTGCCCGAACACCACTGCACTGCCCTAAACCCTGAAACACGACCCCCAGCACGACCCCCTACACTGCCCGAACACCACTGCACTGCCCTAAACCCTGAAACACCAGCCCCAGCACAACCCCGTACACTGCCCGCACACCACTGCACTGCCCTAAACCCTGAAACACCAGCCCCAGCACAACCCCGTACACTGCCCGAACACCACTGCACTGCCCTAAACCCTGAAACACCAGCCCCAGCACGACCGCCTACACTGCTCGAAAACTACTGCACTGCCCTAAACCCTGAAACACCACCCCCAGCAAGACTACCTACACTGGCCGAACACCACTGCACTGCCCTAAACCCTGAAACACCACCCCCTGCACGACCCCCTACACTGCCCAAACACCACTGCACTGCCCTAAACCCTGAAACACCACCCCAGCACGACCCCTACACTGCACGAACACCACTGCACTAAACCCTGAAACACCACCCCTGCACGACCCCCTACACTGCACAAACACCACTGCACTGCCCTAAACCCTGAAACACCACCCCCAGCATGACCCCCTACACTGCCCTAACACCACTGCACTGCCATAAACCCTGAAACATCAACCCCAGCACAACCCCCTACACTGCCTGAGCACCATTGCTCTGCCCTAAACCCTGAAACACTAGCCCCAGCATGACCCCCTGCACTGCCCGAACACCACTGCACTGCCCTAAACCCTAAAACACCACCCCCAGCACGACCCCCTACACTGCCCGAACACCACTGCACTGCCCTAAACCCTGAAACACCAGCCCCAGCAAGACCCCCTACACTGCCCGAACACCACTGCATTGCCCTAGACTCTGAAACACCAGCCCCAGCAAGACCCCCTACACTGCCCGAACACCACTGCACTGCCCTAAGCCCTGAAACACCAGCCCCAGCACGACCCCCTACACTGCCCGAACACCACTGCACTGCCCTAAACCCTGAAACACCAGTCCCAGCACGACCCCCTACACTGCCCGAACACCACTGCACTGCCCTAAACCCTGAAACACCAGCCCCAGCACCACGCCCTACAATGCCCGAACACCACTGTACTGCCCTAAACCCTGAAACACCACCCCCTGCACCGCCCCCTACACTGCCCGAACACCACTGCACTGCCCTAAACCCTGAAACACCACCCCCTGCACCACCCCCTACACTGCCCGAACATCACTGCACTGCCCTAAACCCTGAAACACCACCCCCTGCACCGCCCCCTACACTGCCCGAACACCACTGCACTGCCCTAAACCCTGAAACACCACCCCCAGCATGACCCCTTTACTGCTCGAACACCACTGCACTGCCCTAAACCCTGAAACACCACCCCCAGCATGACCCCCTACACTGCCTGAACACCACTGCCCTAAACCCTGAAACACCACCCCTGCACGACCCCCTACACTGCCCGAACACCACTGCACTGCCCTAAACCCTAAAACACCACCCCCAGCACGACCCCCAACACTGCTCGAACACCACTGCACTGCCCTAAATCCCTAGAACACTACCCCCAGCATGACCCCCTACACTACCCGAACACCACTGCACTACCCTAAACCCTAAAATACTCCCCCAGCACGACCCCCTACACTACCCGAACACCACTGCACTGCCCTAAACCCTAAAACACTCCCCCAGCACGACCCCCTACACTACCCGAACACCACTGCACTGCCCTAAACCCTAAAACACTCCCCCAGCACGACCCCTAACCTACCTAAACACCACTGCACTGCCCTAAACCCTAAAACACTACCCCTGCATGACCCCCTACACTACCCAAATACCAATGCACTACCCTAATCCCTAAAACACTACCCCGCACAACCCCTACACTACCCAAAGACTACTGCACTACCCTAAACTCTAAAACAATACCCCCGCACGACTCCCTACACTACCCAAAGACCACTGCACTACCCTAAACCCTAAAACACGACCTCCTACACTACACAAACACCACTGCACTACCCTAAACCCTAAAAAACTACCCCAGCACGAACCCCTACACTACCCAAACACCACTGCACTACCCTAAACCATAAAACACTACCCCCAGCAGTACCCCTACGCTACCCAAACACCACTGCACTACCCTAAACCCTAAAACACTACCCCCAGCAGTACCCCTACACTACCCAAATACCATTGCACTACCCTAAACCCTAAAACACTACCCCCAGCAGTATCCCCTACACTACCCAAACACCACTGCACTACCCTAAACCCTAAAACCCTAAAACACTAACCCCCAGCACGACCCCCTAACCTACCCAAACACCACTGTACTACCCTAAACCCTAAAACACTCCCCCCAGCACGACTCCCTACACTACCCAAACACCACTGCACTACCCTAAACCCTAAATCTACCCCCAGCACGACCCCCTACACTACCCGAACACGACTGCACTGCCCTAAACCCTAAAACACTCCCCCAGCACGACCCCCTACACTACCCGAACACCACTGCACTGCCCTAAACCCTAAAACACTCCCCCAGCACGACCCCCTACACTACCTAAACACCACTGCACTGCCCTAAACCCTAAAACACTACCCCGCATGACCCCTACACTACCCAAATACCAATGCACTACCCTAATCCCTAAAACACTACCCCCGCACAACCCCTACACTACCCAAAGACCACTGCACTACCCTAAACTCTAAAACAATACCCCCGCATGACTCCCTACACTACCCAAAGACTACTGCACTACCCTAAACCCTAAAACACGACCTCCTACACTACACAAACACCACTGCACTACCCTAAACCCTAAAAAACTACCCCAGCACGAACCCCTACACTACCCAAACACCACTGCACTACCCTAAACCATAAAACACTACCCCCAGCAGTACCCCTAGGCTACCCAAACACCACTGCACTACCCTAAACCCTAAAACACTACCCCCAGCAGTACCCCCTACACTACCCAAACACCATTGCACTACCCTAAACCCTAAAACACTTCCCCCAGCACTATCCCCTACACTACCCAAACACCACTGCACTACCCTAAACCCTAAAACCCTAAAACACTAACCCCAGCACGACCCCCTACACTACCCAAACACCACTGTACTACCCTAAACCCTAAAACACTTCCCCCAGCACGACTCCCTACACTACCCAAACACCACTGCACTACCCTAAACCCTAAATCTACCCCCAGCATGACCCCCTACACTACACAAACACCACTGCACTACCCTAAACCCTAAAACACTACCCCCAGCATGACCCTCTTCACTACCTAAACACAACTGCACAATTTGTTACAGGCGTTGCAACGCAGGCCTGTGGTGCTTACTGGAAGTACCTGTTGGGCTAGTTGGGCCCCAGGGACTCTCAGGATTCAAGGTGACCTAATCCCCCAACTTAAAACGCGCCACGGGGCGCGTTTGCACAGTGGTGAAGGGAGGGGCGGGGCCTCAGGTGACATGTGCGCAAACACGCCCTGTGGTGCGTTTTAAGTTGGGGAGTTAATTCCCTTTGAATCCTGGGGGCCAACTAGCCCACCAGGTACCTTCAGTAAGCACAACAGAGTTGCGTTGCAGAGAGGTGAAAAAGGTGCGTGGCCTCGGAACGCCTCTCTGCAACTCAGCTCTGTGGTCCTAACTGTAGGTACCTGGGGGGCTAGTTGGGCCCCAGGGACCCTCAGGATTCAAGGGGACTTAATCCCGCAACTTAAAACGCTCCACGGGGCGCGTTTGCACGCATGTCACCTCAGGCCCCCCCTCCCTTCACCACTGTGCAAACGCGCACTGGCTCTGGTTAGTCAGAGTCAGTTACCACCAGTACCCGTCTGAAAAAGTTGTGGGCACAGGATGATTTTGCAACAAGGCCTCTTTCTGCTCCTCTGTTGGTTCTTTCTGCACATCTTTTGCTTCTTTCTGTGCGTTTTTTCTTCTTTCTTCACATGTCCTACCTCTGTTGGCATAGTTAGAAACTAGCATTTAAAAAACGTTTGAAATTCACTTAAAAAATCATAGGTTTCAGACACGTTATAGTTAGAAATTAGCATTTAAAAAACCTTTGCAATTCACTGAAAAAACCATAGGTTTCAGGCACGTTATAGTTAGAAATTAGCATTTAAAAAACCTTTGAAATTCACTGAAAAAACCATAGGTTTCAGGCACGTTATAGTTAGAAATTAGCATTTAAAAACCTTTGAAATTCACTGAAAAAACCATAGGTTTCAGACACATTATAGTTAGAAATTAGCATTTAAAAAACCTTTGAAATTCACTGAAAAAACCATAGGTTTTAGGGACAGTTATAGTTAGTTGGACATTGCACTCGTACAAAACCCGTGAAATTCCCCTGTTATAGTTAGTTCAGCTAACTATAACTCGCGCCCCCGCAATGCACTGCTGATGACGTCACATATTACATCACTCATGACATGGTCAGTGACATCACTGATGACATCACTGATGACATCTCAAATGACATCACTGATGACATCATCCATTTTGATACACCCACTCTAAATTACAGACTGCCATTCTCAAAACCATAGACACTCCAACACCAAAAACTACATACCCACTCACTGATTCTTAGGTCTACACACACATCCACTCACTCACCTGTACAGTCACTCATACTTACAGTCACTCAGTACAGGACTATCATATGCACTCATACACCTATATAAACACTCACACACCGCCACTCATCCATAGAGGTACTCACACACCTAGTCAGTCATGCAAAAAATTAATCACACACCCATTTACTCACCTATACAGTTATACACACACCAGCTCACTTACTCATACAAATACTAGCACATTCTTACGCTCTTATACAATAACTGATACAAGCACACACGCATCCATACAGCCACTCTCACAATAACACACTCTCACTTATAGCCATTTAAATACTCTAACACACATATATACTGCCTTTTACATATGTAGTTACTCGCACATGTACCACTGAGATATACATTCACTCACTAACACACCCATACACACACTCACCCACCCAAGCAGTCCATCACAGATGCACTCTTGAAATCATGCACCCAGTGAATCACCCACTCACACATCTATGTATAGAGTCACACACACCCCACCCACACAAACACTCAGGCAGCCATACAGATACTCAGAGAACCAATCAATAACCCATATAGACACTCATGTAGCTATTCGCAAATCCATGCATCCACTTACACACCAACAAACAGACGGATACAGACATTAACACAGTTTAGTCACTAACCCATGCATTCAGTAAGATACGTTTAATCACTCACTTGTAGAGTCAGTCACTCACGTACTAAATCATCCATTCAGACACTTATACACCCACTCATTCTTCAATACGCCTTTCCCTATATATATTAAACATATTTAAACTTTACAGAAACACAGTCACTGGATGATGTCATCAGTGATGTCATTTGAGATGTCATCAGTGATGTCATCAGTGATGTCACTGACCATGTCATGAGTGATGTAATATGTGACGTCATCAGCAGTGCATTGCGGGCGCGAGTTATAGTTAGCTGAACTAACTATAACAGGGGAATTTCACGGGTTTTGTACGAGTGCAATGTCCAACTAACTATAACTGTCCCTAAAACCTATGGTTTTTTCAGTGAATATATATATACACACACATATATATATATACACATATATATATGTTTCTGCAATCCAAGTAAACCGATCACTCAGAGTTCAGCTGACACCAGAAGTTGTTTATTTCAGGTTACACGTTTCGCTTGTCAAGCAAGCTTGGTCACACAGTGAGTTCCAGGAAAACCCCACTCCCTTAACTGTTTTCCATCAATTGACACAGCTATCCTGGGTGACCTTCTAGTAAAAGTTAGATCTGGCTCCCCTATGGACCAATGTCCCCCTCATATTTTAAAAACAGCTTTCTCCACCGTTTCGGCCCCAGTCCTTGCACTACTCAACAATTCACTGTCCCAGGGCGTTGTACCTAACTCATTTAAGGAGGCTATAGTGGTCCCTCTCCTTAAAAAACCTAGTGCAGACCCCAAGATGCTGGGTAACTACCGCCCAATCTCTTTGCTCCCCTATCTGGCCAAATTACTTGAAGCCCACGTTGCTAAATGCATGTCCAACTTTTTGGAACAATCCGAGTTCCTTGACCCACGCCAAGCGGGCTTTCGTCCAGCCCATTCCACAGAAACTGTCATATTGGCAGTCCTGGACTCCTTACGAGGAAAGGCGGACAAAGGTTCTCCTCAGGCCCTGGTACTGTTAGATCTCTCGGCCGCATTTGACACGGTCGACCATATTATACTGGTAGACCGTGTCAGAGAGGCAGGCATTCAGGGCCTTGCCCTTAAATGGATGATCTCCTTCCTGGAAAACCGCTCTCAGGCCGTCCGTACTGGCCAGTTCACTGCCTCTAAACTTAAAACCACTTGCGGGGTTCCTCAGGGCTCTGCGCTCTCTCCGCACCTATTCAATCTCTACCTTCTTCCTCTGATTAGATGTCTGAAGGAAAGAAGGGTGGACACCTTTAATTATGCCGACGACCTCCAACTTGTATTTACTATTGACAACTCTTCCCAGTCAATCTCTGATTTTCAATCCACTATGACATTCATCCGTCATTGGATGGATCACAACCACTTAAAATTAAATCCAGGAAAAACCGAACTGGTCCTGACAGGTGGTGCCCATAACCACTGGGGCCCACAGTACTGGCCCAATGAATTAGGTCCTCTCCCAGTCCCCTCATCCTCAGTGAAAAGTCTAGGAGTCACCATTGGTAATGACCTCTCCTTAAAATCGCATGTAGGCACCGTTATTTCCACTTGTTTCCTTCAGTTACGCAAAATTAGGAAGATAAGTAGGCTTTTGACTCAGGCAGCTCTGGTACAGGTGCTGATGGCGTTGGTAATATCACGCTTAGACTATGCCAATGCAACTTACCTTGGTCTTCCACTTGGCCTTACGAAACGGTTGCAAATGGTTCAGAACCAAGCAGCCAGACTGATTTATAAACAACCCAGATGGCAACATGCATCCCCCTTCTTAGGAAACTGCATTGGCTCCCCATTCCCCAGCGTTGCATGTTTAAAGTGGGATGTCTGGTGTTCAAATCTCTGAACGGCCAGAGCCCCAAATTCATAAATAATCTTATCTCCCGTTACACCCCTTCACGCAATCTACGTTCGGCACAGCTCCAACTGCTGACGGTCCCTACCTTTAAGCGAAAGCGCCAAGGGGGTTGCAGGTTCGCAACTCTTGCCCCCCGTCTATGGAACTCCATCCCCCTGGAAATCAGGTCAAGCGCTAGCTTGCTGAGTTTCAGGAAAAGCCTCAAAACCTGGCTCTTTATTCAAGCTTATGAATGATCTGTCTCCGGGTTGGCCAATCTCCTAGCAATCAGCGCCAAGAAACCAATCGGTGTACGTGCGCTCTATAAATACTTGATAAGATAAGATAAGTGCAGAAAGTAAAGAAGGACCAAAATTATAAGGGTACATAACATGGTCAAAAGGGCATCCATTTTGTAGTGGACCCTCTGTGGTTGTATTCCATCATACTAGACTTGCATAATTGTTATTTCAAGCAAAAACAAAGATTCATAATAGTTTGTAAACTTTGTAAACCAATGTGAGCATCCTATTAACCAACTCTATTAATATATTAATATAGGAACACACGTATTACATTATACTTATTATAAAATATACATTGAATTAGTGTGCATTCCAAAAGAAACCTGAAAGGGAAAAGGCAAATTAAACATGATTTGATCCCTGTAATTAAAAGTGCCTAATTGTAAGAAAAATTCTGTTCTCTTTTTAGCGGCATAGTGCCT